>CM068367.1:1311209045-1312560165 GCA_034769895.1 Magicicada septendecula | reverse complement strand
AAGCACACGGTAATTGGAAGAAAATCTGTTGATTACTAGAACATTCCTGACAACACATTGATGAATAATAAACCTGTTAATTCATTTGGTTTCATATTTAAGTCACCTTATTAACCATATTTTATCAGAAAAAATTCAAACTGTCACAAAGCATTCAGTAAATAATACATTTACATTCTCCTAAACCAATCTTAACTACTTTATTATAAACCTCTGCTCAACAGTCTATAAAGGGCCAAGGCGTACCACACGGGCTTTTGTGTTTAGTGTGACGGTTGCATGGCTAGTACAACGTGTCGTCAGTTGCTAGTTGCGGTATCCACAGCCAGGCACTACTTTATTAGAAAGTCTTCAAAATTATGTGTTAATTTAATACTCAAAGAGACAAAGTTTACATCGATTTTATTAATGACTTTATTGTGGGAGTACGCTATACACTGACTTTCTATCTCCTTACCTCTAGTCCATTTGGATGAAACACACCGCTTACAGTCTGGTTAAGTTTGTCGAATTTATGAATTTGCTTGCCAGACACAACATCCCATAACACACCATCTGACAGCACTAATTCATCAGTTGGATTAAAGGTAGCTCTGTTCTTATTGTACTGATTAGATAATGTCGGCGTTAAAGTCATTACTGATTTTCCTGCTTGAATATCATATATCTGTAACAGTTTGCATGTTCATAGTTATTTTAAAATCAAGAATTATATTACACAAATGACATGTTTGAGTACACACATATTGAATACAGGAAAATTTTGCACTACTCTTTTCACACTAACGTTAAAATAAGTCATACAGGAAAATTTTGCACTACTCTTTTCACACTAACGTTAAAATAAGTCATACTAGCTAAACTAGGTAAACGAAAAAGTAACGTTATTTATGTTTTACAAAAAAATATAAAAGTGCTTCAGAATAAAGAATTATATTATAAAGTAGACGAAAACGTAATTCAAAGGTTTTTAAAAAATATATAAACACTTGGTACGTTTCACAGTTTTTATTTAACTCTGACAGCTGTTTCAGCTTATGAAGCTATTCTCAAAGAGATCAGTGAACAACTAACACAGGATGTTAGGGTGGTGAACATATGTTTAGGGCGTGTGTATCCCAACATGTGTGGCGTGTAATGATGGGGGGGGGGAAGCTAAGGGAAGGTCAAGTGTCTGTAAAAACTAAATATAATCTGAATGCAAAATATAAAAATTAACTAAACTAAATAACAACTTTTACTAAAAGTGGATACACAGAATTCATGTTTGTTCATTTGTTAAATTTTGGTTACTTTCATTGCTTTTCTAATTTCTAATAAATACATTTTTTTACCTTTTTGTATGTTGTGCAGTAGTGTTATGTTTTTTGTATCTATGAAGTGATTGTGTTGTAAGCAATGATCTGCAAAACCTGTATTGGCTGTATTGGTTAAAATCACCTTATTATGTTCAGAAATGCGATGTTTCAGAGCACAGCCACACTGTCCAATATAAACAGCATTGCATTCTGCAGTGTATTTTATAAACTCAATTTTTCTCTAGCATGTTAATATCGTGAAAACATAAATGGCTCTTGTTGACGGAAAGTATTTGTACATATCTCATAGATTGGTTTGGTTAGATATTAGTCTTTTCAAAGTAAGTAAAATTACTGTAATTTCATACTGTTACATATATTTTATTATTATTATTAACATGAAAAGTACTCACTGTGGCAATTTCACTTTTTGTACCAATTATCTTATCCTGTGTCATCTTGCTGAATTCTACATGTTCTTCTTCATCCATTGAAAATCTGAAAATTTTTTTATGGTAATTTCAATATTTCAGAGGTCAAGACTAACTAATACAACTAAAAAAAAAATGCAAAAGTTGGTTGAGATAAACTAAAAATTTTGTTTCAAAAAGTCAATGAAAACGTACTTCTTTTTTAAACTTATTCAATATATTACTGTTATATTAACTGGTAAGATACAAATACACTGAGAAAATAATAAATTGTGAGACTCGGAATTATAATTTGTCAAGTTACTTTTCACTCACTTCATTTCAAACAAATTGTTCACACCCCATAAAGCAGATAAAGGCCGCCTCCACGTAGATGATGTCAGGAGAAACGTGCCTTCACGATTTGCTTCTAAATTTGATATATACGATTCATGACACTGGAATGTTGCTTCTTCCTGAAGATGAACACAGATTTAGTTAATCAACTATCTTAGACAGATGGTACTATTTTGTAAATGCTTTAGAACATTCCATGCAGACAAGAAAAAAAAAATGATTACTGGAGTCTGTGCAAAAATTATCTTTATCTTTTAAGTGAACAGAACACTGAGGTAGTTCACGCAAGTAAAAAAATAATTTTAAAATAAACTATTTTTACAAAGTATAATAATTAAACACAATATAAGCCGAACTGAACAAATTTAATGGAGTATTTCTGTATACGTTTTTTGTGCATACTACTTGTGACAATCTTCTGAAGTCATTAAACAAAACGTCTATTTTTCACCTCAAAAGAGTAATGTGACACACACACACACACACACACACACACACACACACACACACACACACACACACACACACACACACACACACACACACACACACACACACACACACACACACACACACACACACACAGATGTTTATTTGCCAAGTTAATTTGAATCTGTATTAGCTGGGGCATAAGTTTTAAGGTACACAAGTTTTTTATTCAAATAACATGTATCACGTAAGTCACTACTATTATTAGACACGCAATTTATTGATTTTGTTGACTATTGTTAGATTAACTGGAAATTCAGCATGCTACTACTTATATTTTGTCCACTTTTTGTATACTAGCCTAGCCTGGAAACATCACACTACTAGTGTTTCGTATTCTCCAAGTCCTAAATTATAAACCGATTACTACTGTATTCAGTATCCTAAGTTTAAACAAAAATTCAGACCCATGGCAGTGATTCACGTTTATACATAGAACTTACTTTGGGAGGTATGCAAAAAAAGGATAGAAAGGTATGCAATGGAAGGATATCATTTCCGACAGCTCACTTTCTGAGCTGGACTACCTACACTGTTGACTACGTAACAAATGATACACGTAACGTTAAGTGAGGACTACGCTTTTTAGCGTTTAACTTTTATCTTTTGTCAAGTTTGCCAGTCTTATGAGCTGCATTTGGGAAATGATTTTAACTGTTCTTTAAGTTTCTGTTGTTCTCCAAGTATAGACCAACATTTTCAAACATTGAACTAGTATTCCATGTACACTGGTTATACAAGAACCACCTCATTTTCTCCACCTATGACCTTCATCTACAGAACAGTTTATGCAGACAGAGCTACATTATGTCACTTGAGAACATTACGAAACATAAATGCATCTGTTATTTTCATTTTTGATTCTTAGAGAGTTTATTCTGTGCACAAGTATAATGGAAACCAGCTACGTTAAGTTTGGATAAGTCAGGCCATGTGATGACAACATACAGTGCTATATAAATTAATGATTACATGTTTTACTTACACTCTGATTTTTAAAAAATCATGAAGAAGGCTGGCTATAATGGTACAAAGCCTACTGGAAACCCAGGAAACATTTAACACTCAAATTTTATTACTAGCCAGACATTATGCTTTATCAAAGCATAGCCTTAACATAGTTTATATAATGTGGTTTGTCATTTTAAAATTATTATGCAACTACAACAGTTATATTGTACATGACATTTCTGTTTCAAATCTAGTCGTGGTTGAAAATGTATGCTACTACAAGGAAAACAGATGAAGACAGTCACTTTCGCAAACTAGTTACCTATCAAAGACAAACAGCAATTGAGTGTGCCATAAATAACAATGATGAAAAGAAAAACAGGAAAAAACAAAGACTTCCAAAAAGGATGATGCAATGCCTTTGCAGAAGTCTAAAGTAGACAATCAGAAAACAAGTAGTGATCTGAATAATAATATGACTACAGCTAAGGCTTATACGGAGATGTTATCAGTACAATTTATCATTGATTACTTCAATTTATCAATTTCTACTTTAACGATAATCCAGAAATTAATTTCAGAAAACAGAATTTTGATGCTTGATCGAACAGGAAGCGCCTTCCACTGAAAAATCTTTGACTGGTCTAATATGGATAGTTAACTAGTTTACAAACAAGGAAACTATTCTTTGGTTCATAATTGAAATACAGTTTCACAGTCACTAAATTAAAAATCCCTTGTAAATCTCTTACTGGTTCTATCCCAGATAGAACATACTACCTATTTGTCAATAATAGTGGCTGTATTGTAAACTAAATTCATGTGAATTGAAAACAAATGTAAATACTGAATAAATTGAGTATTACTGCAATTTTTTGCTTTGTTTCTATTAATCTGCACAGTACTGTTCTTATGTTGACATTATTGTTGCTATTATCCATCACACTGAGGCATCGTTTACAGAAATATTATACTTTTTGTTACATAAAATGATTTAAAATTATTATTATACATTATTGTTAAGATTAAAATTTTTAATAATAATATAAACAGAAACAAATTAAATTAAATCTGATAATGCTGTTTTCTTTCATAATAAATTGTATGCTAATATTATTTCAAAAATTCTACCTTATTGAAAAAAAAAGAGTGAAACTTACTGATCCTGTTTGTAAATTGAACATTTTCACTTCACCTTGATGTGAACCTACTAATAACATTTTTTCATTTCCCTGAAAAATACATAAAACATAAGTAGATAGCAAAGTAATTAGAAAATTATTTAAATAAAAATTATTATTTCAATTATTATAATTAAAATAAAATTAGTATGATTTTTGACTAACAGTATACCAAAATAATGAGACAAATATGTTTTAAAAACCATTTTAGAGATAAATAACTTTTTGAACCTCATAAAAAATTATACCAAATTATACGGACCACTAATCTGAACTACATGTACATCTCATTATTTGACACAATGTCCTACAACTTAAAACTTTATTTCCTACAACATAAAACTTGAACTGATTGGCAGGGTTGTTATGATTCCTTGATAGGAAACACTATATAGTGTTCTACAAAAAAAATTATTAATTTAAATTTAATCCTAGAGAGGCATTATCCAAAGTCACTCTCACCAGGTGTACTGACTATAGCTGCAGAACACTGAAAATAACAACCAATTGTAGCCGTAATACTAATAATTGACAAGTGTGGCATCAGAAAATGGCTACAGAGCCTTGAAAGTTCCAATGTTTTGCTTGAAATATTAATTAACTATGATGGCTAGGGCAATATAATTTTCAAAAGCCCTTGTGGTCACATCTTCAGGGGCCATACTTAAGCTATCTAATGATGTAAGAGACTAATGGCTATGGGAATTGATAAATATTCTTTTACATACACAACTCCGGTTTTCAAAGTGTGAAGTGTAGATTTGGAAGTCATGAAGGACTGCTCTGTTTATACATAAAAAATGAGTTTCTTCTAAGATTAAATAATGCAAAAAAAACATATGAACCGAATATTATCATGTAAATGGACATACACACTCTTTCTATGTACATGATTATCCACTAAGGATCAACTCCCACTTTCTCAGTCGTAGTTGGGGGGGGGGGGTCAGTTTCATTATTTTTGGAAGTAAATCTACTAACAAAAATAATTAAATTTAAATCGTACTACATTTTGTTATGTGGCTGGCTTTTCATGATTTAGTATTAAAAATGTGACCACTCATATTTGATGATAGCAATATAATACGTTTATGCAAATAAAATTTAATTAATAAAATCTTAACAACATTCACATGTTTAGTAGACCAGAACTCTGTTCTGAATTGGTTTTTGGAATGCTAACTCCTACAGCTCTGGACACTAATTTTGCATACAAGAGATGTTCTGCAGTTGGCCTTTTAAGAGAAACAAAATTCTAGTATTTAGAGAACTCTGGATGTACCAAATTTTTCAAATATTTCTCTTAAACCATTTTTATCATCAATGTGAATTTCTTCAATTTTGGGCAATTTTAGGCGAAATTTCTTGAGATTATCACCACACATGACCTAAAAACCCATTTCTAAATTTTATTCTGTCTGGATCAGAGTTCTACTGTTCATACTATACAAATTTAACTTTTAAAAAATCAGGTTACATTTTTATAATACCATACTGGCCCGAATATAAGACGATGATTTTTTCCTTAAAATGCCCTTCCAAAACCATACTTGTCTTATATGCGCAACCTAACATTTAAAAATTTAGTGTTAAGTGCCTAGCATATTTTGTAACATTCGCCAGCTGCACAGGCTTGCCATTTGCGTTAGTGTGAATCAACACGCACGTTTTATAATGAGCTCAAGGTGAAAATCCCAAGCATACTTTCACCACTGCACTGAAGTACCGTATTCTATCAGACATTAAAAGTTGTTCACTTTAAGGTCCCTTTTATGCATCCGATTCAAATCGCACGATAAAATATCGTACCATAAGTTTTGCCCAGTTGACTCCGATGTTTATCGTGCGACAAAAATATCGGAAGTGGTGTGAACAAACTCTTTCAGTGTTGCCATTCAACAGTAATGAAAATGAATCCTTGCGTGTTGTATGACCCTTATTGGTTCATTTTGTATTAATGTCTCCCATATTTACAAAACAAATTAATAAAATCACACCACGGTGTGAATACCACTGATTACTTGGCATAACTGGCCTCGCCAACGCTAGGCAGGAAGGTTGGCAGCACTGATATCTGAAAGTCATACGAAAAAACTCGCGCGAGTGCATAAATGAAACCTTTATGGCCCGTGTGTCTAAACAACTCGTCCGATATTTATCGGATACATTTCCTAGGACACCGCGATATGTTTTTGAGTACGGAACAATAAATTTATTGTATGACAGTGCATAAAACGGCCCATTTGTTTCTGTTGTTCTATATGACGTATGTTTTTATCGTAGGTTATCTAGCGATATAAATCGGATGCATAAAAGGGGCCTAACATTAAGTGAACAAAGTGAATAATCATGGCCAATCCACAAGTAAAGGATAGTGTTGAACAGAGGGAACTGTTGGGGTGCTGAACAGAAACAAAACCAAGGGTATCCAGTATCCCGGGAAGTTATTATAATGAAAGCGCTGGAGTTGAAAATTTCAATAATTGAATTTAAAGCAAGCTTGGGCTGGTGTAAACACACGATGTGGCATTTGGGTATGTGTTTACGATGTCGCACTACCCTAGCACAACGCCTACCTGGTAGATTATACTGACAAACTGATCGCTTATCAGCGATATATTTTGGAACTGAGGAAAGCCCACAATTACCTGCTTGGCAAATGCTGACCAAACACCAGTGTTTTTCGATATGCTGTAAATGTTACTGTGGACAGAAAGGGTGCAAAATCAGTTATAATTAAATTTACAGGCAACGAAAAGTCACGCATTACTGTGATGCTAGGAGTAAATGCTTCCGAAATGAACAATTACCAGCTGGGATTATTTTTAGAGCACAGGAAATGGGGTGGATGACTGAAGAACTCATGGCAGATTGGCTTAAGGTTGTTTGGGGATGTCGACCAGGCACTTTACTAGGGCAGAGAAGTAGTTCTTTCATGGTCACACAGGTGAGAAAATAACGAAGCTGATTGCAGAAATGAACACTGATCTTGTTATAATCCCTGGGGGAATGACTTCTCAGCTTCAAATTTTAAATGTGGTGGTTGATAAACAATTTAAGGACTACTTACGGAAGAACTATAGTGACAGGTTAATTAATGGAAATCATGCATTGACTCCGACAGGCAAGTTGAAGAAACTCAGCATACAGTTACTGGCCCAGTGGATAATCGCCTGGGGAAAAATCAAAAGTGAATCCATTGTAAAGGGGTTTAAAAAATGTGTTTCTAATAACATTGATGGGATGAGGATGACATTTTGTGGAAAGACTCCAGTTATGAATCAGATTCCAGTACCAATTCTGAAGATGAACTTGGAGAAGAATGAGGATGATGACGTAAGGTACTTTAACACTTATAAATTCACCTTTAATGTAAAATAGCCATATTTACTTAGTGTGACTTCAAGTATGATATTTAGACCATTTAACTGTCTTCCTCATACAATACCTCAAAAAATTCAGTGTCGTCTTATATGCAGGCCCTTTTTCTCCCTGTAAAATACCTTCAAAAATCTAGAGTCGTCTTATATGTGAGGCCATCTTATATTCGGGCCAAACCGGTAATTTATTGAATACTGAGTTTACTAATTCTATACATTCACTTACCAGGAACTCACAACATGTAAAAAAACCATCATCTTCACTAAGCCTAAATGTGCGGACAGGACAAAAACGGGAATGAATTAAACGCTGATCCAATCTCCTAGACGTGTTACCCCTCATAAGACGCATTACAAAATTCCCTGAGGTAATATTTTTAGGCTTCGGGTCTGGACACTTGTGAGGTCTGCAACAGATTACAACAGCATTCCTTGACTACAAAGAAAATGTCATCCTCCTATATTACATAGTAATTACAGTTATACTGTATATCATTAAAAATAAATTAAAAGTCATTATTTCTTTTATTTTTTATGGATCCTCAATATTTTCTGATGCACACACACACACACACGTACTCTGAAATCTGTATCTTAGCAAGCGATGAGGCAAAACAACTGAGATTTGCCAACAAAAGAAGTTAGTTGGAAAAACTGGATGGTTCTGAAAAACAGTGACAAAAGATTGTAATTTAAGCCAATCAAGAATCTAAGAGAAAGAGTATGTCGACTTAAAAATCTAATGCTGTTACTAACAAGCTGGCCAAGACTGTGGTGTATTGTAGAAGGGAGGATGGATTCCAAGGGCACAACTTTAAAATTTCACACTAGATCTTTGACTTAGAAAAGTCTGTGGTGATTAGTTGCTCCACAGTAAAAGTTAATTATCACTTTTTGAGAACACCGAGTTCACTGACATAATACATAATAACAATAAATAAAACAGTTACTGACATAACTGTCATTGAATAATGACAATTTCATTACAGATGACATTTAAATTTAAGAACTCTTCAGAAGTTGTTACCTCAAGTTACTGTAAATTATAGTAATTTTTTTTTTCGACATGTGGCTTTACCGCAGAATACTGAGCATTTCATGGACAGCATATATAACTAATGTTGAAGTTCTTAGAAAGATGAAGAAAGAAATGGAAGTTATTAACACAGTGAAGATAAGAAAGCTTCAGTATTTGGGACATATCATGAGAAATGAACAGAGATTTTACTTATTGCAGTCCGCACTACAAGGAAAAGTACTTGGATAGAGAGGAGTTGGGCGACCGAAAATATCATGGCTGAGAAATTTATGGACCTGATTTGGCATGAATACAACTGACTTATTCTGTGCACCAGTACAGAAAGTTAAAATAGTCTGTATGATATCCAACATCCGAAATGGATAGGAACTATCAGAAGAAGAAGATTTGGAATATGCTGTGCATCAACAGCATCTCTCGGTCTCTGTGAAGCCACTGAGGATGGTGGCTACACATCATATTATCACTTTATAAATCAAAGGAAAATGTCGCTTCACCAATATAGTGTCGTGATTATTATAATTAATACCAGTGGCGGCTGGTGGTTCCACATTTTGGTGGTTGCAGATGATGGTAGAGTGGGGGGAGGGGGAAGGTAAAAACACATTAAACAAAAGGCAGACCTACTACATATTTATGTGCATCATACATAGTGCTTCCGTATGGGGGAAAATAGAAAATTACTCTTTTCCAATTGTTTGAGCAATTAATTTGTAGGAAATTCCAAGTAAGTTGTGATGAGACAGTTCATCTAACAAGCATGATGCAAGCAACTGAGCATTCTGTTTAGGAGGAGCAATGAAACCCAAGAATCTTCAACCGGTTTACCTTTTATTATATAACGATACACTATGACCATTTGAAAAACATTAGCAATCAACATCAGTGGTCTCATGAACAATTACAGCCAAATAATCCACTCAAGCTCAGAACTGAAACCAATTAAGCCTCGAAATACGCCAGGATCTGATAAAGATTCAGTCTCATCATGACCCCGCAAAGCTAATTCAAAAGCTCCACAGAAGCGGATACAATTTATTATTATATTTAAGACGTAACGTTTATTGCGTACCATACTCTTTTGTTGTGTAAAACAACATTTCGTCTATATTCACTGCCCAGCTGCTGTGCTATATTAACTGTACCAAAAAGAGAACACTGAAAATAATTCTTTATATGTAGGCTACACTTGACGCCTGATGATTTCTTATTTTTTTTGCTAGATGATTAATATCTTTCTTTTAGAATTTTGTCAAGGGGTCCTCTCCTCCAAACAATAAACATGAAAAACAAAATAACGAATTTCTTTCGTCACAACCACACAATTAGTCGCTATTTTCATTATATTCTAGTTTAAATGATCGATTAAATTGTTGACCACCTGATTTTACAATTTGATTTATTGTTAAGGGAGATTTTTGGCGTCCTAGCCTATTGGTTCTTAATGCTATTCATTTTGAACTAATAAAAAACACGTTGTTTAAAAGCACGCAGAATCACTAATCCAAAAAGCACCAACACAAAAGCACACAGCGGCACTAAACAAAGAAAAAATAATACTTAACACGCAACTTAATTAATATAAAGCCGATTGACACTTTATTATCACAATCGCATTATACAAAATTATTACTATAATTTTATAAATTCAAACATTCAGTAACGTCTACTGGTATCTCTGGTACGCATGTGCTGTACTGCACAGCAGCGCTTGTGGTGGCGGTTTGCAGTACTCCAATGCACCACCTGAACGTATTCGCAACCGCCATGTATTTTATCCCTACCACCGTTTTTGTCACTGTGCTGTGTTCAAGTCGTATCACAACGACCGCGTTTGCTGGTTTGCAGAGCTCAAGCAACCACCCGTGTGCAAACCAACTACCGGCAGCGCGCAGAACTTACTCGTCTGTAATGTGCTGCGTTAAACATTATATTTCGACATTTTCCGAGCTGTAGCTAAGTAAGTTCGTTTGAAAAATAACTGTGAAAAATAAGATTGTTTCAACATAAAAATTTTTGTTGTATCACTTAATCCACACACACACACACACACACACACACACACACACACACACACACACACACACACACACACACACACACACACACACACACACACACACTGTTATGTTAGACCTATAAATACTGGTGGTTGTGCAACCTTACAACCTTAACACCAGCCGCCACTGATTATTACTAAGGAATACTGCATGTAAGAATGAGTCTACTGTTATACTTATTATTACACAAATTCAGTTTTCCAGAAGTAAGCCATTTCTTTCTGACATTGGTTACAAAAGATATGGGTTAAGAAAGTAAGTAAACAACAGAAATTTGGGGTTTTGGTTTATGATAAAAATTTTGTAACGTGGCATTTTGGCCTACCTGGGGTAATAAGGAAATTTGTATTTATTTTTTAATAAAGCCGATAATATTTGTCAAATAATAGGGACGAAACTTATGAAAAAAAAGATATATTTATTATTAGCAACGGAATTGACCGTGGCAGCACTGCCGTTAACTGCATACAGCAATATTTTGAAAGACATTGTCAACAACCAACAAATTGTACCAAGGTCAGACAATAACGCATACAAAACCAGTCAACAAGTTATGTCACGAGTCATCATAACATCTGACGTTAGAGCGTTACATAACTAAGAATGTAGGTGTGTCGACGCCAACTGCGTTGTGAGACGCAGAGAACAAAGGCAGTCTAACTCCAGCACCACTCGCAAGTGGTACGTATATACAAAGTTTTGAAACGTTTTTTGCGGGCCCGCATACCACAAAAATGTGAATCTTTTATACATTTCAAAGTACAAACCGGAGTCATCAAAAGTAACTATTTAAAACATATTAACAGTTCGACAATAACACGTAAAAATAAAAGAATGTGACAGTGAAAACAGTGAAAGCAACGCATACCATGTGGCGAAATTCAATACCGTTAGGCCAACACAGCATAATAAAGGAAAGTAGACATTTCATAATAATTTATTATAATACGTTTTTTCATAAATTAAATTGAGCTCTTAAAGTCTGGGGTTGGATACGTGTGTGTGTATGAGTGAGTAAAATTAGATAAATTAAGAAAGCGCTGGTTTCCGTTTAACTTATATTAATTAGTCGTAAGTTTATATCTAAATGCAAATTAATAAAACTAGTATGGTTAGGTGAAGCAAATATTGTTCAGAATGATATTCTAAGAATAAACTGAAAGGTAAACAATTTGTCATGCTATAAAAAATAAAGTAACATTTATTTGTGCCTACAAAATAGATGTTTGTCATTGCAATGCCTGTCGTGTTTCTCTGCCTGAGTACATCAGACGACACCCTGGTAAACCCTGGCATATAATTGCAACTGGTAAGTGACAGTTTTTTCAGTATGTCAATAATTTAATTAATTAATTAAAGCTAGTATCACTTCAATGGCGCCCGGTTAACATGGACTTTGTGAATTAAAGAATTAAAGTAATTTACAAACAGGTCGAAAAAATGGCAGAGGGAAATATGAACGCAGACGTAGGTAGAGGTAGCGTAGAAGAATCAAATCTAAATGTCACGCAAGATCATATGGTAACAACCAATGATTTTGTTGATGAAAGTGTTGAAACAAATGTAGACGAAACTGTAGTAGCGGGGAGTAGTAACGACAAGGGGGTAAATATATTTAACCAATTAGCATTGATGATGGAGATGATGTCAGGAATGAAAACTGAGATAAAATCAGAGATAAATGTAGTAAATAATAAACTTGACAAACAAGACGAGAAAATGAAGTCAGAAAATAATAATTTGAAAGCTGAGATTAAATCAGAAATAAATACTATAAATATTAAACTGACTGATTTAAATAACGAGTTTATAAATGTGAGGAGCGAGTTGCGAGCGAGTGAAATATATATGAATACCCGTTTAGAAAGTATGAGTGAGGTTATTGTTGGAGTGAAAGATGTGTTGACTAGTGATATCAATAAGATACAAACTGAAATGAAAAATGATATCAAAATAATTAACGAGAAACAAAAAGAGAAAATGTTAGAAACAAATAAAAAATTTGACACGTTGACAAGTAAATTTAATGATAAATTTAAAAAGCAAAATGACAAAATCGACTGTAATGTTCAATGTATAATTAACGAATGTGAACAAATCAAACGAGCTAGTGAAATACAAGAAAATATAAATGATGAATTCAGAAGTAATTTTGAACAAGTTGATGCGATTAAAATTAATGTAACTAGTTTAAAGAATAAACAAGCAGAACACGAGCGTGAAATAGTAAAAGTCAGAGAAGACTTGAATGTAACCATTAACCAGAAATTAAGTAATGTGAGTGAGAGGGTGAATGTGGACGTAGAATTAGGATATTTTAGTAATGAAAGTAGGGGGGTGAACCCCATACAATTTTTGAACTCTATAAAAAGTTTTAATAAATATAACCAAGAAAGTTGGGAGATTAAGTTAGTAAGAATTTTAAAGTACTTTAAAGGGGATGCTAAAATATGGGCGGATGCTCATAACGATAACTGGGTAGATTTTAATGAGTTTGAGCAGGCATTTAGAAGTAAGTACTGGTCAGAAGAGAAACAAGAGGGGTTACGTAGTATCATAATGGGATGGGGCAATTTTAATATTAAGCACATGAGTGTTACATCGTATGTGACGAGACTATATAGTCAAGTTAAGTATTTAGAACCACCAATGCCTCTTTCATCTTTTATTAGATACATCAGTAAACATTTACCCAAGGACATACGGTCCACAATCAGAACCCGGGATTTTGCCAATATCGCAGAGTTAGAAAAAATATTAGAGGCATACCAGAGTATGAAAGAGGAAGAGGATAATAAGTACCAATTTAGAGTTAGTGAATCGAACCCAACAAATCCTGAAATGAGACAACCAGACCATTTTATTAGTAATGTGAATAGATCAGGGGAGGGGGCGTGGTTATGTCCAAACCCTAACTGTGGAGCCAGTAATTATAATGGGTCGCGGAATCAATGTTACCGGTGTAAGGGTCCGAGGAGTAGTGCCCAAGGGAGAGGGGAGAATTATAATAGGGGTTGCGATCAATTTAGAGGGAATCATAGAGGGAGAGGTTTTACTAGTAGTCGAGGAGTAGCAGGAAATTTTAATCATAGAGGTAGAGGGGGATATGTTAGCAACCAAAACGAAACTCGGGGCGTGGAAGTACCAGCTCGTAATCAAAACAGTAGGGGTGTTTACAGTGAACCACCACCTCCACATCCGTTAAACTAATAAGGGCGGTTGAAAAAGAAAGCCCCCAGCCGTCTAGTAACCACATGACAACAGGGTCACTAATTACCAATATACATAATGATTTATCTGACGAAGAAGCGGGTGAGAGTAATAATGTTTTCGGGATGGCAGAATTTGAAGCCGAAGTGTTTAATTCTAAGTATATTTTTCTAGTAGATTCAGGGAGTGAACTGACTGCTATAGACGATAAAATGTTTGAAAAAATCAAAAATCAGACTACAGAAACAATTCCACAATTACCAGTACTGGGAATTAGCGTTATAGGAGTAACAGGTGTTCGCAGTAAAAAAGTAACTAAACAAATAATGCTACAATTAAAAGTGAATGAGAACACAATAAATGTACCTTTCTTAGTTATTCCAGGACTACGGTAAATATGGGAGCTATAATAGGTAATGATTTTTTAAATAATTTCAAAGTAGAGTTAAATTATTATACACAGACTATAAAATTAAACAATAATAATAATATAGTTGAAATACCATTCATACGAAAGAAAACTGTGGGAATGAAAGCTTTAAGAATAATTAGTAAGGGAATGTTAATTTCTGACAATGATATAAACGAGTGTAGATCCCTAACTCATTATTATTGTAACTTGAGAGTAAATAATAATGAGTTATTTGAAAGTGAAAATAATTGGGAGGAGAAAATGAATAAAATCTTATATCAAGAGGGGGAGTTTAGCTATCAAGACAGGGAGAAAATAGTACTAATAATAAACAAAAATAAATCAGTTTTTTCAGATGAACCTGGTTTAGTAAAGAATTTTAAAGGAAAATTAGTCGTTAAAGAAAAAACACCCTTTGCACCTAAAACCTACCCGGTACCATACTCCAAAAGGGGTTTAGTACAGGAGGAAATAAATAAAATGTTGAGGGAAGGTATAATAGAAAAATCTACATCACCATATTCCAACCCTTTAGTAGTGGTGACAAAGAAAGATTTATCGATAAGATTATGTTTAGACGCAAGACAGGTAAACAGAATAATTGTTCCAGACAGAGAATCACCGGAACCAGTAAGCGAAATTCTGCAACGTTTTAGTGGGACCAAATACATCACCACCTTAGACTTGACTGCAGGCTACTGGCAGATAGAGCTGGAAGAGGAGTCTCGACAATATGTGGCCTTTCTATACAACGGTAGGAATTACCAATTTCGCCGACTACCGTTTGGACTAAATGTAAGTGTTTCAATTTTTATTAAATGCCTGGATTATGTGCTAGGGAGAGAGATTTTGGAATTCACAACCGTTTATGTAGATGATATAGTAATTACATCACCAGACATTGATACACACTGTGAAAGGTTAGATAGGGTACTAAGTAGACTGCATGAGTATGGCATAACCGTTAAATTTAAGAAGTCAGAATTTTTGAAAGAACAAGTTAATTTTTTAGGACATATAATTTCAGCAAGGGGTATCAGTACCGACCCTAAGAAGGTAGAAATAATACAAAATTTTCCGATACCAAAAAATGTGAAACAGTTGCAAAGTCTTTTAGGCTTGTGCAATTATTATAGGCAATTTGTAGACAAATATTCATATTTAACAGTACAATTGGGACATTTATTAAATAAAGACAATCGATGGCGGTGGAATTTAAAAGAGCAAAATATATTCGAGCTGATAAAAAATAAATTCTTAAACACAGTTATATTAGCTCATCCTAATTTTTCAGAGCCGTTTTATATACATACAGACGCGTCAGACATTGCATTGGGAGTAGAGTTGTTTCAGTTAGATGGAAGTGATAACCACAGAGTAGTAGCTTTTGCAAGTAGGTCTCTATTAACTAGTGAAAAGAACTACACTACGACGGAGAAGGAGGCGTTATCAATAGTTTTCGCCTGTAGAAAGTTCAGAACGTACTTGCTAGGAAATAAGGTAATCATAAGGTCCGACCATCAAGCTTTAATGTTTTTAAAGAACTGTAAATTAACTAATGGTAGGCTAGTGCGGTGGATGCTAATATTACAGGAATATGACTTAACAATTGAGTATTGTAAGGGTAAAGAAAATATAGTAGCTGATGTCCTATCCAGAACAGATTTTGATAATAATACCGAAGTAGACATAGCAAATACATATAAAATATTTATAGTAAAAGAAGTAGATATGAAAAAATTAATAAGCAACTTAGCCGCAGAACAAGAGAGAGACACCGAACTTAATAAAATAATATTAGCTTTGAGTCAAATACCTAACGTACCTCATAAGTGGGAGAAACATTTTAGTTTGTTTAATAAACACTTATTTCATCGGGCCAATGAACAGGGAGATGATTGGAAGTTGTGTATCCCTAAAATCATAATACCTGAAGTAGTGAGAGATTGCCATCTAAGGTATGGTCATATAGGCCCCAAGAAATGTAGTGACATATTAAAAGAATCATGTAAATTTAATAATATGGAAAGAACGGTGCGTAAAATATTACAAACATGCGAAATTTGTCAGAAAGCTAAAGTAAACAATCGTAAACAGGAGGGTTTAATGCAGCATGTAATGCCAGACAGTCCTTTAACATTAGTTGCTGTTGATTTATATGGCCCTTTACCCAAAGGTCGAGGAGGGGTAAACTATTTATTTGTTGTATTAGATGTTTTTACTAAATTTGTAAAACTATACCCGATTAAAAAGGCAACATCATCAGTGTTGGCTAGGAAAATAGTAAATGAATACCTTGTTGAGGTAGGTAAGCCTCAAGTAGTGTTATCAGATCATGGTTCGCAGTTCACCAGCAACACCTGGCGGGAAACTTTAGGTTGGGAAAATATTTTAGTTAAACATACATCAGTGTATCATCCACAGTCGAATCCAAGTGAACGGGTTATGCGGGAGTTAGGGAGAATGTTCAGAACCTTTTGCCATAAAAAACATTCTTTGTGGGCTACTTTTGTGTGCAAAATAGAGTGGTATATTAACAATAGTTTACATGAGTCCACTAGTTACAGCCCATGTGAGTTGATGTTTCAGAGAAGGCCGTCACGCATATTAGAAGAGCTAGTAAAGTTTCCAACCCGGACGGAGATACCACATGATAGGAAATTGGTAATCGCGAGGGAGCGCCTGCTGAGTAAGGCTGAACAACGGAAACGGAGACATGACCAGAATTTAACACCCATACAATACGAGGTAGGACAACTAGTATTAATAAAAAATCATGATCAGTCCTCAGCAGTGGACAAAGAAATTAAGAAATTCTTCCTATTGTATGACGGTCCATATGAGGTTAGCCAAGTGAAAATGGAGAATGCTTATGTTTTAGTAGATTTGCAAACTCGAGAAATAAAAGGAACTTATAATGTGACCCAATTAAAAAAGTATTATCTAGCTGAGTGATGATGGATGTATTTATAGATATTAAAATTTTCATACATAAACAGACATTTTTATATTCTATTATTATAAATTGTTATCATTGTTTATACACACATTATGTATTTTATGTGAATGGACATTAAGATAAGGAAAGTTAAGAAAGAAATGTATGATGTTAAAACACCACCAAGACTAGAAATGTCATGTAATTTAAATTATCAATTTTATTAAAAAAAAAAAAAAAAAAAAAAAAAAAACATATTATACTTGTGATTCCCCAACTTTTCGGGCGGTCACGGCCTCACCGAACCTTGACCGTGGAATTGGTTTAGCTTTAACAGCTATGGTTGGGGCACATTACGATTACGCGCTGACCATAACTGGCCATAGCTGTTATCGTTGTAAAGGTGTACTTTGAAATTGATGGGGGGTAAAATTAAGGGGAATCACCAAACTCTGGAACAGCGGCTGCCACTCTGCCCGCGTAGGGGTAGCAAGACAGGTGGTAGAACCGTTTAAGGGCGCATATTTATATGACACAGATATTATGATATCTATACCTTTTCAAATGTAAAGCAGAAGCAAGGACAAGGAGATGTCACATTCCTCCAAAACTTCAGTCCTTGTGGACGCAACTGGATGCCACAGTCCAGGGGGGGTCATAGTGTGTGTGGCAGGGAGGTTACCGATAGGGGGTAACGAATTTAAAAAATTTCGTTGTTGCATTTTAGTAATGATGACTCGATATTAAATACTTACATTAAAATTTGAAAAAATAGATGCACTAGATATTCTATATATTGTGTTTATTATGTCTTATTGTGTTGATTGTATGTAGGATGTTAGGAATAAGAATTATAAAACTATAACAATAATTTTCTGTTTAAAGATTTTTACAAAAAATGAAATAAATGTATGATAGTTAAATTTTCAATGAGTAAAAAAAAAAAAAAAAAAAAATAGAAACGAATTAATAAAAGTAAAGTGAGTGTAAAAGATAATTTTATGATTTTATATGCAAATTCAATGATTCAATGATGTAAAGTATGTAACGTTTTCAATACAAATTGTTTATTTTAAGATGATAGTAACCGTGTGAATTATAAATGTACTATGTTTTCTTATGTTATGTTGTGTTTGTTAGTGTAAGAGAATTTTATGAATTTAGATATTTTAAATGCATTTTAAATCGGGGATGAGATAGATGTAATATGATAATGGGAATGTTTATTTAAATTCTGATGGGAATCAGGGCAATGATTTTAAATTTTGGGATAAAGTTAACAAGAGAAAGTAGATAGCCTGGGAGTATGGAATTTTAAGTTGGGTATTATGTTGTTCTTAGGTATTCTAATATATATGTTAGTAATAAGTAAAAAACAAAACCAGTGCTTCTTAGCGCAAACCAGCACCGCTAGGGGGAAACAGATCAGTTGGGGATATGGTGTTGTATAAGGCCACTATTGAATATTTGATTTGTTGTTTCAGTGTTTTGTGATGCTGTGGCGGCGGACCTGAGCTGGCCAGAGCGTCAGAGCAGGGGCGTTGAGTGTCTGTCTGACTCTATGGTGTTGGGATCTCGAGAGAGAAGTCCAGTATTGTCATGCAGATGCGGTCACAGTCACCGGACCAAGGGTGAGTTGATCATATTTTTGTAAACTATACGGGGGGTTGTGGCGACATATCCTGGCTGATCCCTCTAGCAAGTATGAATGTGTCAATGAGACTTTTTATGCTTCGGCATAAAATATCTCATTGAGGGGGTATTGTAACGTGGCATTTTGGCCTACCTGGGGTAATAAGGAAATTTGTATTTATTTTTTAATAAAGCCGATAATATTTGTCAAATAATAGGGACGAAACTTATGAAAAAAAAAGATATATTTATTATTAGCAACGGAATTGACCGTGGCAGCACTGCCGTTAACTGCATACAGCAATATTTTGAAAGACATTGTCAACAACCAACAAATTGTACCAAGGTCAGACAATAACGCATACAAAACCAGTCAACAAGTTATGTCACGAGTCATCATAACATCTGACGTCAGAGCGTTACATAACTAAGAATGTAGGTGTGTCGACGCCAACTGCGTTGTGAGACGCAGAGAACAAAGGCAGTCTAACTCCAGCACCACTCGCGAGTGGTACGTATATACAAAGTTTCGAAACGTTTTTTGCGGGCCCGCATACCACAAAAATGTGAATCTTTTATACATTTCAAAGTACAAACCGGAGTCATCAAAAGTAACTATTTAAAACATATTAACAGTTCGACAATAACACGTAAAAATAAAAGAATGTGACAGTGAAAACAGTGAAAGCAACGCATACCATGTGGCGAAATTCAATACCGTTAGGCCAACACAGCATAATAAAGGAAAGTAGACATTTCATAATAATTTATTATAATACGTTTTTTCATAAATTAAATTGAGCTCTTAAAGTCTGGGGTTGGATACGTGTGTGTGTATGAGTGAGTAAAATTAGATAAATTAAGAAAGTGCTGGTTTCCGTTTAACTTATATTAATTAGTCGTAAGTTTATATCTAAATGCAAATTAATAAAACTAGTATGGTTAGGTGAAGCAAATATTGTTCAGAATGATATTCTACGAATAAACTGAAAGGTAAACAATTTGTCATGCTATAAAAAATAAAGTAACATTTATTTGTGCCTACAAAATAGATGTTTGTCATTGCAATGCCTGTCGTGTTTCTCTGCCTGAGTACATCAGACGACACCCTGGTAAACCCTGGCATATAATTGCAACTGGTAAGTGACAGTTTTTTCAGTATGTCAATAATTTAATTAATTAATTAAAGCTAGTATCACTTCAATGGCGCCCGGTTAACATGGACTTTGTGAATTAAAGAATTAAAGTAATTTACAAACAGGTCGAAAAAATGGCAGAGGGAAATATGAACGCAGACGTAGGTAGAGGTAGCGTAGAAGAATCAAATTTAAATGTCACGCAAGATCATATGGTAACAACCAATGATTTTGTTGATGAAAGTGTTGAAACAAATGTAGACGAAACTGTAGTAGCGGGGAGTAGTAACGACAAGGGGGTAAATATATTTAACCAATTAGCATTGATGATGGAGATGATGTCAGGAATGAAAACTGAGATAAAATCAGAGATAAATGTAGTAAATAATAAACTTGACAAACAAGACGAGAAAATGAAGTCAGAAAATAATAATTTGAAAGCTGAGATTAAATCAGAAATAAATACTATAAATATTAAACTGACTGATTTAAATAACGAGTTTATAAATGTGAGGAGCGAGTTGCGAGCGAGTGAAATATATATGAATACCCGTTTAGAAAGTATGAGTGAGGTTATTGTTGGAGTGAAAGATGTGTTGACTAGTGATATCAATAAGATACAAACTGAAATGAAAAATGATATCAAAATAATTAACGAGAAACAAAAAGAGAAAATGTTAGAAACAAATAAAAAATTTGACACGTTGACAAGTAAATTTAATGATAAATTTAAAAAGCAAAATGACAAAATCGACTGTAATGTTCAATGTATAATTAACGAATGTGAACAAATCAAACGAGCTAGTGAAATACAAGAAAATATAAATGATGAATTCAGAAGTAATTTTGAACAAGTTGATGCGATTAAAATTAATGTAACTAGTTTAAAGAATAAACAAGCAGAACACGAGCGTGAAATAGTAAAAGTCAGAGAAGACTTGAATGTAACCATTAACCAGAAATTAAGTAATGTGAGTGAGAGGGTGAATGTGGACGTAGAATTAGGATATTTTAGTAATGAAAGTAGGGGGGTGAACCCCATACAATTTTTGAACTCTATAAAAAGTTTTAATAAATATAACCAAGAAAGTTGGGAGATTAAGTTAGTAAGAATTTTAAAGTACTTTAAAGGGGATGCTAAAATATGGGCGGATGCTCATAACGATAACTGGGTAGATTTTAATGAATTTGAGCAGGCATTTAGAAGTAAGTACTGGTCAGAAGAGAAACAAGAGGGGTTACGTAGTATCATAATGGGATGGGGCAATTTTAATATTAAGCACATGAGTGTTACATCGTATGTGACGAGACTATATAGTCAAGTTAAGTATTTAGAACCACCAATGCCTCTTTCATCTTTTATTAGATACATCAGTAAACATTTACCCAAGGACATACGGTCCACAATCAGAACCCGGGATTTTGCCAATATCGCAGAGTTAGAAAAAATATTAGAGGCATACCAGAGTATGAAAGAGGAAGAGGATAATAAGTACCAATTTAGAGTTAGTGAATCGAACCCAACAAATCCTGAAATGAGACAACCAGACCATTTTATTAGTAATGTGAATAGATCAGGGGAGGGGGCGTGGTTATGTCCAAACCCTAACTGTGGAGCCAGTAATTATAATGGGTCGCGGAATCAATGTTACCGGTGTAAGGGTCCGAGGAGTAGTGCCCAAGGGAGAGGGGAGAATTATAATAGGGGTTGCGATCAATTTAGAGGGAATCATAGAGGGAGAGGTTTTACTAGTAGTCGAGGAGTAGCAGGAAATTTTAATCATAGAGGTAGAGGGGGATATGTTAGCAACCAAAACGAAACTCGGGGCGTGGAAGTACCAGCTCGTAATCAAAACAGTAGGGGTGTTTACAGTGAACCACCACCTCCACATCCGTTAAACTAATAAGGGCGGTTGAAAAAGAAAGCCCCCAGCCGTCTAGTAACCACATGACAACAGGGTCACTAATTACCAATATACATAATGATTTATCTGACGAAGAAGCGGGTGAGAGTAATAATGTTTTCGGGATGGCAGAATTTGAAGCCGAAGTGTTTAATTCTAAGTATATTTTTCTAGTAGATTCAGGGAGTGAACTGACTGCTATAGACGATAAAATGTTTGAAAAAATCAAAAATCAGACTACAGAAACAATTCCACAATTACCAGTACTGGGAATTAGCGTTATAGGAGTAACAGGTGTTCGCAGTAAAAAAGTAACTAAACAAATAATGCTACAATTAAAAGTGAATGAGAACACAATAAATGTACCTTTCTTAGTTATTCCAGGACTACGGTAAATATGGGAGCTATAATAGGTAATGATTTTTTAAATAATTTCAAAGTAGAGTTAAATTATTATACACAGACTATAAAATTAAACAATAATAATAATATAGTTGAAATACCATTCATACGAAAGAAAACTGTGGGAATGAAAGCTTTAAGAATAATTAGTAAGGGAATGTTAATTTCTGACAATGATATAAACGAGTGTAGATCCCTAACTCATTATTATTGTAACTTGAGAGTAAATAATAATGAGTTATTTGAAAGTGAAAATAATTGGGAGGAGAAAATGAATAAAATCTTATATCAAGAGGGGGAGTTTAGCTATCAAGACAGGGAGAAAATAGTACTAATAATAAACAAAAATAAATCAGTTTTTTCAGATGAACCTGGTTTAGTAAAGAATTTTAAAGGAAAATTAGTCGTTAAAGAAAAAACACCCTTTGCACCTAAAACCTACCCGGTACCATACTCCAAAAGGGGTTTAGTACAGGAGGAAATAAATAAAATGTTGAGGGAAGGTATAATAGAAAAATCTACATCACCATATTCCAACCCTTTAGTAGTGGTGACAAAGAAAGATTTATCGATAAGATTATGTTTAGACGCAAGACAGGTAAACAGAATAATTGTTCCAGACAGAGAATCACCGGAACCAGTAAGCGAAATTCTGCAACGTTTTAGTGGGACCAAATACATCACCACCTTAGACTTGACTGCAGGCTACTGGCAGATAGAGCTGGAAGAGGAGTCTCGACAATATGTGGCCTTTCTATACAACGGTAGGAATTACCAATTTCGCCGACTACCGTTTGGACTAAATGTAAGTGTTTCAATTTTTATTAAATGCCTGGATTATGTGCTAGGGAGAGAGATTTTGGAATTCACAACCGTTTATGTAGATGATATAGTAATTACATCACCAGACATTGATACACACTGTGAAAGGTTAGATAGGGTACTAAGTAGACTGCATGAGTATGGCATAACCGTTAAATTTAAGAAGTCAGAATTTTTGAAAGAACAAGTTAATTTTTTAGGACATATAATTTCAGCAAGGGGTATCAGTACCGACCCTAAGAAGGTAGAAATAATACAAAATTTTCCGATACCAAAAAATGTGAAACAGTTGCAAAGTCTTTTAGGCTTGTGCAATTATTATAGGCAATTTGTAGACAAATATTCATATTTAACAGTACAATTGGGACATTTATTAAATAAAGACAATCGATGGCGGTGGAATTTAAAAGAGCAAAATATATTCGAGCTGATAAAAAATAAATTCTTAAACACAGTTATATTAGCTCATCCTAATTTTTCAGAGCCGTTTTATATACATACAGACGCGTCAGACATTGCATTGGGAGTAGAGTTGTTTCAGTTAGATGGAAGTGATAACCACAGAGTAGTAGCTTTTGCAAGTAGGTCTCTATTAACTAGTGAAAAGAACTACACTACGACGGAGAAGGAGGCGTTATCAATAGTTTTCGCCTGTAGAAAGTTCAGAACGTACTTGCTAGGAAATAAGGTAATCATAAGGTCCGACCATCAAGCTTTAATGTTTTTAAAGAACTGTAAATTAACTAATGGTAGGCTAGTGCGGTGGATGCTAATATTACAGGAATATGACTTAACAATTGAGTATTGTAAGGGTAAAGAAAATATAGTAGCTGATGTCCTATCCAGAACAGATTTTGATAATAATACCGAAGTAGACATAGCAAATACATATAAAATATTTATAGTAAAAGAAGTAGATATGAAAAAATTAATAAGCAACTTAGCCGCAGAACAAGAGAGAGACACCGAACTTAATAAAATAATATTAGCTTTGAGTCAAATACCTAACGTACCTCATAAGTGGGAGAAACATTTTAGTTTGTTTAATAAACACTTATTTCATCGGGCCAATGAACAGGGAGATGATTGGAAGTTGTGTATCCCTAAAATCATAATACCTGAAGTAGTGAGAGATTGCCATCTAAGGTATGGTCATATAGGCCCCAAGAAATGTAGTGACATATTAAAAGAATCATGTAAATTTAATAATATGGAAAGAACGGTGCGTAAAATATTACAAACATGCGAAATTTGTCAGAAAGCTAAAGTAAACAATCGTAAACAGGAGGGTTTAATGCAGCATGTAATGCCAGACAGTCCTTTAACATTAGTTGCTGTTGATTTATATGGCCCTTTACCCAAAGGTCGAGGAGGGGTAAACTATTTATTTGTTGTATTAGATGTTTTTACTAAATTTGTAAAACTATACCCGATTAAAAAGGCAACATCATCAGTGTTGGCTAGGAAAATAGTAAATGAATACCTTGTTGAGGTAGGTAAGCCTCAAGTAGTGTTATCAGATCATGGTTCGCAGTTCACCAGCAACACCTGGCGGGAAACTTTAGGTTGGGAAAATATTTTAGTTAAACATACATCAGTGTATCATCCACAGTCGAATCCAAGTGAACGGGTTATGCGGGAGTTAGGGAGAATGTTCAGAACCTTTTGCCATAAAAAACATTCTTTGTGGGCTACTTTTGTGTGCAAAATAGAGTGGTATATTAACAATAGTTTACATGAGTCCACTAGTTACAGCCCATGTGAGTTGATGTTTCAGAGAAGGCCGTCACGCATATTAGAAGAGCTAGTAAAGTTTCCAACCCGGACGGAGATACCACATGATAGGAAATTGGTAATCGCGAGGGAGCGCCTGCTGAGTAAGGCTGAACAACGGAAACGGAGACATGACCAGAATTTAACACCCATACAATACGAGGTAGGACAACTAGTATTAATAAAAAATCATGATCAGTCCTCAGCAGTGGACAAAGAAATTAAGAAATTCTTCCTATTGTATGACGGTCCATATGAGGTTAGCCAAGTGAAAATGGAGAATGCTTATGTTTTAGTAGATTTGCAAACTCGAGAAATAAAAGGAACTTATAATGTGACCCAATTAAAAAAGTATTATCTAGCTGAGTGATGATGGATGTATTTATAGATATTAAAATTTTCATACATAAACAGACATTTTTATATTCTATTATTATAAATTGTTATCATTGTTTATACACACATTATGTATTTTATGTGAATGGACATTAAGATAGGGAAAGTTAAGAAAGAAATGTATGATGTTAAAACACCACCAAGACTAGAAATGTCATGTAATTTAAATTATCAATTTTATTAAAAAAAAAAAAAAAAAAAAAAAAAAAACATATTATACTTGTGATTCCCCAACTTTTCGGGCGGTCACGGCCTCACCGAACCTTGACCGTGGAATTGGTTTAGCTTTAACAGCTATGGTTGGGGCACATTACGATTACGCGCTGACCATAACTGGCCATAGCTGTTATCGTTGTAAAGGTGTACTTTGAAATTGATGGGGGGTAAAATTAAGGGGAATCACCAAACTCTGGAACAGCGGCTGCCACTCTGCCCGCGTAGGGGTAGCAAGACAGGTGGTAGAACCGTTTAAGGGCGCATATTTATATGACACAGATATTATGATATCTATACCTTTTCAAATGTAAAGCAGAAGCAAGGACAAGGAGATGTCACATTCCTCCAAAACTTCAGTCCTTGTGGACGCAACTGGACGCCACAGTCCAGGGGGGGTCATAGTGTGTGTGGCAGGGAGGTTACCGATAGGGGGTAACGAATTTAAAAAATTTCGTTGTTGCATTTTAGTAATGATGACTCGATATTAAATACTTTTATTAAAATTTGAAAAAATAGATGCACTAGATATTCTATATATTGTGTTTATTATGTCTTATTGTGTTGATTGTATGTAGGATGTTAGGAATAAGAATTATAAAACTATAACAATAATTTTCTGTTTAAAGATTTTTACAAAAAATGAAATAAATGTATGATAGTTAAAATTTTCAATGAGTAAAAAAAAAAAAAAAAAATAGAAACGAATTAATAAAAGTAAAGTGAGTGTAAAAGATAATTTTATGATTTTATATGCAAATTCAATGATTCAATGATGTAAAGTATGTAACGTTTTCAATACAAATTGTTTATTTTAAGATGATAGTAACCGTGTGAATTATAAATGTACTATGTTTTCTTATGTTATGTTGTGTTTGTTAGTGTAAGAGAATTTTATGAATTTAGATATTTTAAATGCATTTTAAATCGGGGATGAGATAGATGTAATATGATAATGGGAATGTTTATTTAAATTCTGATGGGAATCAGGGCAATGATTTTAAATTTTGGGATAAAGTTAACAAGAGAAAGTAGATAGCCTGGGAGTATGGAATTTTAAGTTGGGTATTATGTTGTTCTTAGGTATTCTAATATATATGTTAGTAATAAGTAAAAAACAAAACCAGTGCTTCTTAGCGCAAACCAGCACCGCTAGGGGGAAACAGATCAGTTGGGGATATGGTGTTGTATAAGGCCACTATTGAATATTTGATTTGTTGTTTCAGTGTTTTGTGATGCTGTGGCGGCGGACCTGAGCTGGCCAGAGCGTCAGAGCAGGGGCGTTGAGTGTCTGTCTGACTCTATGGTGTTGGGATCTCGAGAGAGAAGTCCAGTATTGTCATGCAGATGCGGTCACAGTCACCGGACCAAGGGTGAGTTGATCATATTTTTGTAAACTATACGGGGGGTTGTGGCGACATATCCTGGCTGATCCCTCTAGCAAGTATGAATGTGTCAATGAGACTTTTTATGCTTCGGCATAAAATATCTCATTGAGGGGGGTATTGTAACGAGGCATTTTGGCCTACCTGGGGTAATAAGGAAATTTGTATTTATTTTTTAATAAAGCTGATAATATTTGTCAAATAATAGGGACGAAACTTATGAAAAAAAAAGATATATTTATTATTAGCAACGGAATTGACCGTGGCAGCACTGCCGTTAACTGCATACAGCAATATTTTGAAAGACATTGTCAACAACCAACAAATTGTACCAAGGTCAGACAATAACGCATACAAAAACAGTCAACAAGTTATGTCACGAGTCATCATAACATCTGACGTCAGAGCGTTACATAACTAAGAATGTAGGTGTGTCGACGCCAACTGCGTTGTGAGACGCAGAGAACAAAGGCAGTCTAACTCCAGCACCACTCGCGAGTGGTACGTATATACAAAGTTTCGAAACGTTTTTTGCGGGCCCGCATACCACAAAAATGTGAATCTTTTATACATTTCAAAGTACAAACCGGAGTCATCAAAAGTAACTATTTAAAACATATTAACAGTTCGACAATAACACGTAAAAATAAAAGAATGTGACAGTGAAAACAGTGAAAGCAACGCATACCATGTGGCGAAATTCAATACCGTTAGGCCAACACAGCATAATAAAGGAAAGTAGACATTTCATAATAATTTATTATAATACGTTTTTTCATAAATTAAATTGAGCTCTTAAAGTCTGGGGTTGGATACGTGTGTGTGTATGAGTGAGTAAAATTAGATAAATTAAGAAAGTGCTGGTTTCCGTTTAACTTATATTAATTAGTCGTAAGTTTATATCTAAATGCAAATTAATAAAACTAGTATGGTTAGGTGAAGCAAATATTGTTCAGAATGATATTCTACGAATAAACTGAAAGGTAAACAATTTGTCATGCTATAAGAAATAAAGTAACATTTATTTGTGCCTACAAAATAGATGTTTGTCATTGCAATGCCTGTCGTGTTTCTCTGCCTGAGTACATCAGACGACACCCTGGTAAACCCTGGCATATAATTGCAACTGGTAAGTGACAGTTTTTTCAGTATGTCAATAATTTAATTAATTAATTAAAGCTAGTATCACTTCAATGGCGACCGGTTAACATGGACTTTGTGAATTAAAGAATTAAAGTAATTTACAAACAGGTCGAAAAAATGGCAGAGGGAAATATGAACGCAGACGTAGGTAGAGGTAGCGTAGAAGAATCAAATTTAAATGTCAAGCAAGATCATATGGTAACAACCAATGATTTTGTTGATGAAAGTGTTGAAACAAATGTAGACGAAACTGTAGTAGCGGGGAGTAGTAACGACAAGGGGGTAAATATATTTAACCAATTAGCATTGATGATGGAGATGATGTCAGGAATGAAAACTGAGATAAAATCAGAGATAAATGTAGTAAATAATAAACTTGACAAACAAGACGAGAAAATGAAGTCAGAAAATAATAATTTGAAAGCTGAGATTAAATCAGAAATAAATACTATAAATATTAAACTGACTGATTTAAATAACGAGTTTATAAATGTGAGGAGCGAGTTGCGAGCGAGTGAAATATATATGAATACCCGTTTAGAAAGTATGAGTGAGGTTATTGTTGGAGTGAAAGATGTGTTGACTAGTGATATCAATAAGATACAAACTGAAATGAAAAATGATATCAAAATAATTAACGAGAAACAAAAAGAGAAAATGTTAGAAACAAATAAAAAATTTGACACGTTGACAAGTAAATTTAATGATAAATTTAAAAAGCAAAATGACAAAATCGACTGTAATGTTCAATGTATAATTAACGAATGTGAACAAATCAAACGAGCTAGTGAAATACAAGAAAATATAAATGATGAATTCAGAAGTAATTTTGAACAAGTTGATGCGATTAAAATTAATGTAACTAGTTTAAAGAATAAACAAGCAGAACACGAGCGTGAAATAGTTAAAGTCAGAGAAGACTTGAATGTAACCATTAACCGGAAATTAAGTAATGTGTGTGAGAGGGTGAATGTGGACGTAGAATTAGGATATTTTAGTAATGAAAGTAGGGGGGTGAACCCCATACAATTTTTGAACTCTATAAAAAGTTTTAATAAATATAACCAAGAAAGTTGGGAGATTAAGTTAGTAAGAATTTTAAAGTACTTTAAAGGGGATGCTAAAATATGGGCGGATGCTCATAACGATAACTGGGTAGATTTTAATGAGTTTGAGCAGGCATTTAGAAGTAAGTACTGGTCAGAAGAGAAACAAGAGGGGTTACGTAGTATCATAATGGGATGGGGCAATTTTAATATTAAGCACATGAGTGTTACATCATATGTGACGAGACTATATAGTCAAGTTAAGTATTTAGAACCACCAATGCCTCTTTCATTGTTTATTAGATACATCAGTAAACATTTACCCAAGGACATACGGTCCACAATCAGAACCCGGGATTTTGCCAATATCGCAGAGTTAGAAAAAATATTAGAGGCATACCAGAGTATGAAAGAGGAAGAGGATAATAAGTACCAATTTAGAGTTAGTGAATCGAACCCAACAAATCCTGAAATGAGACAACCAGACCATTTTATTAGTAATGTGAATAGATCAGGGGAGGGGGGGTGGTTATGTCCAAACCCTAACTGTGGAGCCAGTAATTATAATGGGTCGCGGAATCAATGTTACCGGTGTAAGGGTCCGAGGAGTAGTGCCCAAGGGAGAGGGGAGAATTATAATAGGGGTTGCGATCAATTTAGAGGGAATCATAGAGGGAGAGGTTTTACTAGTAGTCGAGGAGTAGCAGGAAATTTTAATCATAGAGGTAGAGGGGGATATGTTAGCAACCAAAACGAAACTCGGGGCGTGGAAGTACCAGCTCGTAATCAAAACAGTAGGGGTGTTTACAGTGAACCACCACCTCCACATCCGTTAAACTAATAAGGGCGGTTGAAAAAGAAAGCCGCCAACCGTCTAGTAACCACATGACAACAGGGTCACTAATTACCAATATACATAATGATTTATCTGACGAAGAAGCGGGTGAGAGTAATAATGTTTTCGGGATGGCAGAATTTGAAGCCGAAGTGTTTAATTCTAAATATATTTTTCTAGTAGATTCAGGGAGTGAACTGACTGCTATAGACGATAAAATGTTTGAAAAAATCAAAAATCAGACTACAGAAACAATTCCACAATTACCAGTACTGGGAATTAGCATTATAGGAGTAACAGGTGTTCGCAGTAAAAAAGTAACTAAACAAATAATGCTACAATTAAAAGTGAATGAGAACACAATAAATGTACCTTTCTTAGTTATTCCAGGACTACGGTAAATATGGGAGCTATAATAGGTAATGATTTTTTAAATAATTTCAAAGTAGAGTTAAATTATTATACACAGACTATAAAATTAAACAATAATAATAATATAGTTGAAATACCATTCATACGAAAGAAAACTGTGGGAATGAAAGCTTTAAGAATAATTAGTAAGGGAATGTTAATTTCTGACAATGATATAAACGAGTGTAGATCCCTAACTCATTATTATTGTAACTTGAGAGTAAATAATAATGAGTTATTTGAAAGTGAAAATAATTGGGAGGAGAAAATGAATAAAATCTTATATCAAGAGGGGGAGTTTAGCTATCAAGACAGGGAGAAAATAGTACTAATAATAAACAAAAATAAATCAGTTTTTTCAGATGAACCTGGTTTAGTAAAGAATTTTAAAGGAAAATTAGTCGTTAAAGAAAAAACACCCTTTGCACCTAAAACCTACCCGGTACCATACTCCAAAAGGGGTTTAGTACAGGAGGAAATAAATAAAATGTTGAGGGAAGGTATAATAGAAAAATCTACATCACCATATTCCAACCCTTTAGTAGTGGTGACAAAGAAAGATTTATCGATAAGATTATGTTTAGACGCAAGACAGGTAAACAGAATAATTGTTCCAGACAGAGAATCACCGGAACCAGTAAGCGAAATTCTGCAACGTTTTAGTGGGACCAAATACATCACCACCTTAGACTTGACTGCAGGCTACTGGCAGATAGAGCTGGAAGAGGAGTCTCGACAATATGTGGCCTTTCTATACAACGGTAGGAATTACCAATTTCGCCGACTACCGTTTGGACTAAATGTAAGTGTTTCAATTTTTATTAAATGCCTGGATTATGTGCTAGGGAGAGAGATTTTGGAATTCACAACCGTTTATGTAGATGATATAGTAATTACATCACCAGACATTGATACACACTGTGAAAGGTTAGATAGGGTACTAAGTAGACTGCATGAGTATGGCATAACCGTTAAATTTAAGAAGTCAGAATTTTTGAAAGAACAAGTTAATTTTTTAGGACATATAATTTCAGCAAGGGGTATCAGTACCGACCCTAAGAAGGTAGAAATAATACAAAATTTTCCGATACCAAAAAATGTGAAACAGTTGCAAAGTCTTTTAGGCTTGTGCAATTATTATAGGCAATTTGTAGACAAATATTCATATTTAACAGTACAATTGGGACATTTATTAAATAAAGACAATCGATGGCGGTGGAATTTAAAAGAGCAAAATATATTCGAGCTGATAAAAAATAAATTCTTAAACACAGTTATATTAGCTCATCCTAATTTTTCAGAGCCGTTTTATATACATACAGACGCGTCAGACATTGCATTGGGAGTAGAGTTGTTTCAGTTAGATGGAAGTGATAACCACAGAGTAGTAGCTTTTGCAAGTAGGTCTCTATTAACTAGTGAAAAGAACTACACTACGACGGAGAAGGAGGCGTTATCAATAGTTTTCGCCTGTAGAAAGTTCAGAACGTACTTGCTAGGAAATAAGGTAATCATAAGGTCCGACCATCAAGCTTTAATGTTTTTAAAGAACTGTAAATTAACTAATGGTAGGCTAGTGCGGTGGATGCTAATATTACAGGAATATGACTTAACAATTGAGTATTGTAAGGGTAAAGAAAATATAGTAGCTGATGTCCTATCCAGAACAGATTTTGATAATAATACCGAAGTAGACATAGCAAATACATATAAAATATTTATAGTAAAAGAAGTAGATATGAAAAAATTAATAAGCAACTTAGCCGCAGAACAAGAGAGAGACACCGAACTTAATAAAATAATATTAGCTTTGAGTCAAATACCTAACGTACCTCATAAGTGGGAGAAACATTTTAGTTTGTTTAATAAACACTTATTTCATCGGGCCAATGAACAGGGAGATGATTGGAAGTTGTGTATCCCTAAAATCATAATACCTGAAGTAGTGAGAGATTGCCATCTAAGGTATGGTCATATAGGCCCCAAGAAATGTAGTGACATATTAAAAGAATCATGTAAATTTAATAATATGGAAAGAACGGTGCGTAAAATATTACAAACATGCGAAATTTGTCAGAAAGCTAAAGTAAACAATCGTAAACAGGAGGGTTTAATGCAGCATGTAATGCCAGACAGTCCTTTAACATTAGTTGCTGTTGATTTATATGGCCCTTTACCCAAAGGTCGAGGAGGGGTAAACTATTTATTTGTTGTATTAGATGTTTTTACTAAATTTGTAAAACTATACCCGATTAAAAAGGCAACATCATCAGTGTTGGCTAGGAAAATAGTAAATGAATACCTTGTTGAGGTAGGTAAGCCTCAAGTAGTGTTATCAGATCATGGTTCGCAGTTCACCAGCAACACCTGGCGGGAAACTTTAGGTTGGGAAAATATTTTAGTTAAACATACATCAGTGTATCATCCACAGTCGAATCCAAGTGAACGGGTTATGCGGGAGTTAGGGAGAATGTTCAGAACCTTTTGCCATAAAAAACATTCTTTGTGGGCTACTTTTGTGTGCAAAATAGAGTGGTATATTAACAATAGTTTACATGAGTCCACTAGTTACAGCCCATGTGAGTTGATGTTTCAGAGAAGGCCGTCACGCATATTAGAAGAGCTAGTAAAGTTTCCAACCCGGACGGAGATACCACATGATAGGAAATTGGTAATCGCGAGGGAGCGCCTGCTGAGTAAGGCTGAACAACGGAAACGGAGACATGACCAGAATTTAACACCCATACAATACGAGGTAGGACAACTAGTATTAATAAAAAATCATGATCAGTCCTCAGCAGTGGACAAAGAAATTAAGAAATTCTTCCTATTGTATGACGGTCCATATGAGGTTAGCCAAGTGAAAATGGAGAATGCTTATGTTTTAGTAGATTTGCAAACTCGAGAAATAAAAGGAACTTATAATGTGACCCAATTAAAAAAGTATTATCTAGCTGAGTGATGATGGATGTATTTATAGATATTAAAATTTTCATACATAAACAGACATTTTTATATTCTATTATTATAAATTGTTATCATTGTTTATACACACATTATGTATTTTATGTGAATGGACATTAAGATAAGGAAAGTTAAGAAAGAAATGTATGATGTTAAAACACCACCAAGACTAGAAATGTCATGTAATTTAAATTATCAATTTTATTAAAAAAAAAAAAAAAAAAAAAAAAAAAAACATATTATACTTGTGATTCCCCAACTTTTCGGGCGGTCACGGCCTCACCGAACCTTGACCGTGGAATTGGTTTAGCTTTAACAGCTATGGTTGGGGCACATTACGATTACGCGCTGACCATAACTGGCCATAGCTGTTATCGTTGTAAAGGTGTACTTTGAAATTGATGGGGGGTAAAATTAAGGGGAATCACCAAACTCTGGAACAGCGGCTGCCACTCTGCCCGCGTAGGGGTAGCAAGACAGGTGGTAGAACCGTTTAAGGGCGCATATTTATATGACACAGATATTATGATATCTATACCTTTTCAAATGTAAAGCAGAAGCAAGGACAAGGAGATGTCACATTCCTCCAAAACTTCAGTCCTTGTGGACGCAACTGGACGCCACAGTCCAGGGGGGGTCATAGTGTGTGTGGCAGGGAGGTTACCGATAGGGGGTAACGAATTTAAAAAATTTCGTTGTTGCATTTTAGTAATGATGACTCGATATTAAATACTTACATTAAAATTTGAAAAAATAGATGCACTAGATATTCTATATATTGTGTTTATTATGTCTTATTGTGTTGATTGTATGTAGGATGTTAGGAATAAGAATTATAAAACTATAACAATAATTTTCTGTTTAAAGATTTTTACAAAAAATGAAATAAATGTATGATAGTTAAATTTTCAATGAGTAAAAAAAAAAAAAAAAAAAAAATAGAAACGAATTAATAAAAGTAAAGTGAGTGTAAAAGATAATTTTATGATTTTATATGCAAATTCAATGATTCAATGATGTAAAGTATGTAACGTTTTCAATACAAATTGTTTATTTTAAGATGATAGTAACCGTGTGAATTATAAATGTACTATGTTTTCTTATGTTATGTTGTGTTTGTTAGTGTAAGAGAATTTTATGAATTTAGATATTTTAAATGCATTTTAAATCGGGGATGAGATAGATGTAATATGATAATGGGAATGTTTATTTAAATTCTGATGGGAATCAGGGCAATGATTTTAAATTTTGGGATAAAGTTAACAAGAGAAAGTAGATAGCCTGGGAGTATGGAATTTTAAGTTGGGTATTATGTTGTTCTTAGGTATTCTAATATATATGTTAGTAATAAGTAAAAAACAAAACCAGTGCTTCTTAGCGCAAACCAGCACCGCTAGGGGGAAACAGATCAGTTGGGGATATGGTGTTGTATAAGGCCACTATTGAATATTTGATTTGTTGTTTCAGTGTTTTGTGATGCTGTGGCGGCGGACCTGAGCTGGCCAGAGCGTCAGAGCAGGGGCGTTGAGTGTCTGTCTGACTCTATGGTGTTGGGATCTCGAGAGAGAAGTCCAGTATTGTCATGCAGATGCGGTCACAGTCACCGGACCAAGGGTGAGTTGATCATATTTTTGTAAACTATACGGGGGGTTGTGGCGACATATCCTGGCTGATCCCTCTAGCAAGTATGAATGTGTCAATGAGACTTTTTATGCTTCGGCATAAAATATCTTATTGAGGGGGGTATTGTAACGAGGCATTTTGGCCTACCTGGGGTAATAAGGAAATTTGTATTTATTTTTTAATAAAGCCGATAATATTTGTCAAATAATAGGGACGAAACTTATGAAAAAAAAAGATATATTTATTATTAGCAACGGAATTGACCGTGGCAGCACTGCCGTTAACTGCATACAGCAATATTTTGAAAGACATTGTCAACAACCAACAAATTGTACCAAGGTCAGACAATAACGCATACAAAAACAGTCAACAAGTTATGTCACGAGTCATCATAACATCTGACGTCAGAGCGTTACATAACTAAGAATGTAGGTGTGTCGACGCCAACTGCGTTGTGAGACGCAGAGAACAAAGGCAGTCTAACTCCAGCACCACTCGCGAGTGGTACGTATATACAAAGTTTCGAAACGTTTTTTGCGGGCCCGCATACCACAAAAATGTGAATCTTTTATACATTTCAAAGTACAAACCGGAGTCATCAAAAGTAACTATTTAAAACATATTAACAGTTCGACAATAACACGTAAAAATAAAAGAATGTGACAGTGAAAACAGTGAAAGCAACGCATACCATGTGGCGAAATTCAATACCGTTAGGCCAACACAGCATAATAAAGGAAAGTAGACATTTCATAATAATTTATTATAATACGTTTTTTCATAAATTAAATTGAGCTCTTAAAGTCTGGGGTTGGATACGTGTGTGTGTATGAGTGAGTAAAATTAGATAAATTAAGAAAGTGCTGGTTTCCGTTTAACTTATATTAATTAGTCGTAAGTTTATATCTAAATGCAAATTAATAAAACTAGTATGGTTAGGTGAAGCAAATATTGTTCAGAATGATATTCTACGAATAAACTGAAAGGTAAACAATTTGTCATGCTATAAGAAATAAAGTAACATTTATTTGTGCCTACAAAATAGATGTTTGTCATTGCAATGCCTGTCGTGTTTCTCTGCCTGAGTACATCAGACGACACCCTGGTAAACCCTGGCATATAATTGCAACTGGTAAGTGACAGTTTTTTCAGTATGTCAATAATTTAATTAATTAATTAAAGCTAGTATCACTTCAATGGCGCCCGGTTAACATGGACTTTGTGAATTAAAGAATTAAAGTAATTTACAAACAGGTCGAAAAAATGGCAGAGGGAAATATGAACGCAGACGTAGGTAGAGGTAGCGTAGAAGAATCAAATTTAAATGTCAAGCAAGATCATATGGTAACAACCAATGATTTTGTTGATGAAAGTGTTGAAACAAATGTAGACGAAACTGTAGTAGCGGGGAGTAGTAACGACAAGGGGGTAAATATATTTAACCAATTAGCATTGATGATGGAGATGATGTCAGGAATGAAAACTGAGATAAAATCAGAGATAAATGTAGTAAATAATAAACTTGACAAACAAGACGAGAAAATGAAGTCAGAAAATAATAATTTGAAAGCTGAGATTAAATCAGAAATAAATACTATAAATATTAAACTGACTGATTTAAATAACGAGTTTATAAATGTGAGGAGCGAGTTGCGAGCGAGTGAAATATATATGAATACCCGTTTAGAAAGTATGAGTGAGGTTATTGTTGGAGTGAAAGATGTGTTGACTAGTGATATCAATAAGATACAAACTGAAATGAAAAATGATATCAAAATAATTAACGAGAAACAAAAAGAGAAAATGTTAGAAACAAATAAAAAATTTGACACGTTGACAAGTAAATTTAATGATAAATTTAAAAAGCAAAATGACAAAATCGACTGTAATGTTCAATGTATAATTAACGAATGTGAACAAATCAAACGAGCTAGTGAAATACAAGAAAATATAAATGATGAATTCAGAAGTAATTTTGAACAAGTTGATGCGATTAAAATTAATGTAACTAGTTTAAAGAATAAACAAGCAGAACACGAGCGTGAAATAGTTAAAGTCAGAGAAGACTTGAATGTAACCATTAACCGGAAATTAAGTAATGTGTGTGAGAGGGTGAATGTGGACGTAGAATTAGGATATTTTAGTAATGAAAGTAGGGGGGTGAACCCCATACAATTTTTGAACTCTATAAAAAGTTTTAATAAATATAACCAAGAAAGTTGGGAGATTAAGTTAGTAAGAATTTTAAAGTACTTTAAAGGGGATGCTAAAATATGGGCGGATGCTCATAACGATAACTGGGTAGATTTTAATGAGTTTGAGCAGGCATTTAGAAGTAAGTACTGGTCAGAAGAGAAACAAGAGGGGTTACGTAGTATCATAATGGGATGGGGCAATTTTAATATTAAGCACATGAGTGTTACATCATATGTGACGAGACTATATAGTCAAGTTAAGTATTTAGAACCACCAATGCCTCTTTCATCGTTTATTAGATACATCAGTAAACATTTACCCAAGGACATACGGTCCACAATCAGAACCCGGGATTTTGCCAATATCGCAGAGTTAGAAAAAATATTAGAGGCATACCAGAGTATGAAAGAGGAAGAGGATAATAAGTACCAATTTAGAGTTAGTGAATCGAACCCAACAAATCCTGAAATGAGACAACCAGACCATTTTATTAGTAATGTGAATAGATCAGGGGAGGGGGGGTGGTTATGTCCAAACCCTAACTGTGGAGCCAGTAATTATAATGGGTCGCGGAATCAATGTTACCGGTGTAAGGGTCCGAGGAGTAGTGCCCAAGGGAGAGGGGAGAATTATAATAGGGGTTGCGATCAATTTAGAGGGAATCATAGAGGGAGAGGTTTTACTAGTAGTCGAGGAGTAGCAGGAAATTTTAATCATAGAGGTAGAGGGGGATATGTTAGCAACCAAAACGAAACTCGGGGCGTGGAAGTACCAGCTCGTAATCAAAACAGTAGGGGTGTTTACAGTGAACCACCACCTCCACATCCGTTAAACTAATAAGGGCGGTTGAAAAAGAAAGCCGCCAACCGTCTAGTAACCACATGACAACAGGGTCACTAATTACCAATATACATAATGATTTATCTGACGAAGAAGCGGGTGAGAGTAATAATGTTTTCGGGATGGCAGAATTTGAAGCCGAAGTGTTTAATTCTAAATATATTTTTCTAGTAGATTCAGGGAGTGAACTGACTGCTATAGACGATAAAATGTTTGAAAAAATCAAAAATCAGACTACAGAAACAATTCCACAATTACCAGTACTGGGAATTAGCGTTATAGGAGTAACAGGTGTTCGCAGTAAAAAAGTAACTAAACAAATAATGCTACAATTAAAAGTGAATGAGAACACAATAAATGTACCTTTCTTAGTTATTCCAGGACTACGGTAAATATGGGAGCTATAATAGGTAATGATTTTTTAAATAATTTCAAAGTAGAGTTAAATTATTATACACAGACTATAAAATTAAACAATAATAATAATATAGTTGAAATACCATTCATACGAAAGAAAACTGTGGGAATGAAAGCTTTAAGAATAATTAGTAAGGGAATGTTAATTTCTGACAATGATATAAACGAGTGTAGATCCCTAACTCATTATTATTGTAACTTGAGAGTAAATAATAATGAGTTATTTGAAAGTGAAAATAATTGGGAGGAGAAAATGAATAAAATCTTATATCAAGAGGGGGAGTTTAGCTATCAAGACAGGGAGAAAATAGTACTAATAATAAACAAAAATAAATCAGTTTTTTCAGATGAACCTGGTTTAGTAAAGAATTTTAAAGGAAAATTAGTCGTTAAAGAAAAAACACCCTTTGCACCTAAAACCTACCCGGTACCATACTCCAAAAGGGGTTTAGTACAGGAGGAAATAAATAAAATGTTGAGGGAAGGTATAATAGAAAAATCTACATCACCATATTCCAACCCTTTAGTAGTGGTGACAAAGAAAGATTTATCGATAAGATTATGTTTAGACGCAAGACAGGTAAACAGAATAATTGTTCCAGACAGAGAATCACCGGAACCAGTAAGCGAAATTCTGCAACGTTTTAGTGGGACCAAATACATCACCACCTTAGACTTGACTGCAGGCTACTGGCAGATAGAGCTGGAAGAGGAGTCTCGACAATATGTGGCCTTTCTATACAACGGTAGGAATTACCAATTTCGCCGACTACCGTTTGGACTAAATGTAAGTGTTTCAATTTTTATTAAATGCCTGGATTATGTGCTAGGGAGAGAGATTTTGGAATTCACAACCGTTTATGTAGATGATATAGTAATTACATCACCAGACATTGATACACACTGTGAAAGGTTAGATAGGGTACTAAGTAGACTGCATGAGTATGGCATAACCGTTAAATTTAAGAAGTCAGAATTTTTGAAAGAACAAGTTAATTTTTAGGACATATAATTTCAGCAAGGGGTATCAGTACCGACCCTAAGAAGGTAGAAATAATACAAAATTTTCCGATACCAAAAAATGTGAAACAGTTGCAAAGTCTTTTAGGCTTGTGCAATTATTATAGGCAATTTGTAGACAAATATTCATATTTAACAGTACAATTGGGACATTTATTAAATAAAGACAATCGATGGCGGTGGAATTTAAAAGAGCAAAATATATTCGAGCTGATAAAAAATAAATTCTTAAACACAGTTATATTAGCTCATCCTAATTTTTCAGAGCCGTTTTATATACATACAGACGCGTCAGACATTGCATTGGGAGTAGAGTTGTTTCAGTTAGATGGAAGTGATAACCACAGAGTAGTAGCTTTTGCAAGTAGGTCTCTATTAACTAGTGAAAAGAACTACACTACGACGGAGAAGGAGGCGTTATCAATAGTTTTCGCCTGTAGAAAGTTCAGAACGTACTTGCTAGGAAATAAGGTAATCATAAGGTCCGACCATCAAGCTTTAATGTTTTTAAAGAACTGTAAATTAACTAATGGTAGGTTAGTGCGGTGGATGCTAATATTACAGGAATATGACTTAACAATTGAGTATTGTAAGGGTAAAGAAAATATAGTAGCTGATGTCCTATCCAGAACAGATTTTGATAATAATACCGAAGTAGACATAGCAAATACATATAAAATATTTATAGTAAAAGAAGTAGATATGAAAAAATTAATAAGCAACTTAGCCGCAGAACAAGAGAGAGACACCGAACTTAATAAAATAATATTAGCTTTGAGTCAAATACCTAACGTACCTCATAAGTGGGAGAAACATTTTAGTTTGTTTAATAAACACTTATTTCATCGGGCCAATGAACAGGGAGATGATTGGAAGTTGTGTATCCCTAAAATCATAATACCTGAAGTAGTGAGAGATTGCCATCTAAGGTATGGTCATATAGGCCCCAAGAAATGTAGTGACATATTAAAAGAATCATGTAAATTTAATAATATGGAAAGAACGGTGCGTAAAATATTACAAACATGCGAAATTTGTCAGAAAGCTAAAGTAAACAATCGTAAACAGGAGGGTTTAATGCAGCATGTAATGCCAGACAGTCCTTTAACATTAGTTGCTGTTGATTTATATGGCCCTTTACCCAAAGGTCGAGGAGGGGTAAACTATTTATTTGTTGTATTAGATGTTTTTACTAAATCTGTAAAACTATACCCGATTAAAAAGGCAACATCATCAGTGTTGGCTAGGAAAATAGTAAATGAATACCTTGTTGAGGTAGGTAAGCCTCAAGTAGTGTTATCAGATCATGGTTCGCAGTTCACCAGCAACACCTGGCGGGAAACTTTAGGTTGGGAAAATATTTTAGTTAAACATACATCAGTGTATCATCCACAGTCGAATCCAAGTGAACGGGTTATGCGGGAGTTAGGGAGAATGTTCAGAACCTTTTGCCATAAAAAACATTCTTTGTGGGCTACTTTTGTGTGCAAAATAGAGTGGTATATTAACAATAGTTTACATGAGTCCACTAGTTACAGCCCATGTGAGTTGATGTTTCAGAGAAGGCCGTCACGCATATTAGAAGAGCTAGTAAAGTTTCCAACCCGGACGGAGATACCACATGATAGGAAATTGGTAATCGCGAGGGAGCGCCTGCTGAGTAAGGCTGAACAACGGAAACGGAGACATGACCAGAATTTAACACCCATACAATACGAGGTAGGACAACTAGTATTAATAAAAAATCATGATCAGTCCTCAGCAGTGGACAAAGAAATTAAGAAATTCTTCCTATTGTATGACGGTCCATATGAGGTTAGCCAAGTGAAAATGGAGAATGCTTATGTTTTAGTAGATTTGCAAACTCGAGAAATAAAAGGAACTTATAATGTGACCCAATTAAAAAAGTATTATCTAGCTGAGTGATGATGGATGTATTTATAGATATTAAAATTTTCATACATAAACAGACATTTTTATATTCTATTATTATAAATTGTTATCATTGTTTATACACACATTATGTATTTTATGTGAATGGACATTAAGATAGGGAAAGTTAAGAAAGAAATGTATGATGTTAAAACACCACCAAGACTAGAAATGTCATGTAATTTAAATTATCAATTTTATTAAAAAAAAAAAAAAAAAAAAAAAAAAACATATTATACTTGTGATTCCCCAACTTTTCGGGCGGTCACGGCCTCACCGAACCTTGACCGTGGAATTGGTTTAGCTTTAACAGCTATGGTTGGGGCACATTACGATTACGCGCTGACCATAACTGGCCATAGCTGTTATCGTTGTAAAGGTGTACTTTGAAATTGATGGGGGGTAAAATTAAGGGGAATCACCAAACTCTGGAACAGCGGCTGCCACTCTGCCCGCGTAGGGGTAGCAAGACAGGTGGTAGAACCGTTTAAGGGCGCATATTTATATGACACAGATATTATGATATCTATACCTTTTCAAATGTAAAGCAGAAGCAAGGACAAGGAGATGTCACATTCCTCCAAAACTTCAGTCCTTGTGGATGCAACTGGACGCCACAGTCCAGGGGGGGTCATAGTGTGTGTGGCAGGGAGGTTACCGATAGGGGGTAACGAATTTAAAAAATTTTGTTGTTGCATTTTAGTAATGATGACTCGATATTAAATACTTTTATTAAAATTTGAAAAAATAGATGCACTAGATATTCTATATATTGTGTTTATTATGTCTTATTGTGTTGATTGTATGTAGGATGTTAGGAATAAGAATTATAAAACTATAACAATAATTTTCTGTTTAAAGATTTTTACAAAAAATGAAATAACTGTATGATAGTTAAAATTTTCAATGAGTAAAAAAAAAAAAAAAAAAAAAAAATAGAAACGAATTAATAAAAGTAAAGTGAGTGTAAAAGATAATTTTATGATTTTATATGCAAATTCAATGATTCAATGATTCAATGATGTAAAGTATGTAACATTTTCAATACAAATTGTTTAATTTAAGATGATAGTAACCGTGTGAATTATAAATGTACTATGTTTTCTTATGTTATGTTGTGTTTGTTAGTGTAAGAGAATTTTATGAATTTAGATATTTTAAATGCATTTTAAATCGGGGATGAGATAGATGTAATATGATAATGGGAATGTTTATTTAAATTCTGATGGGAATCAGGGCAATGATTTTAAATTTTGGGATAAAGTTAACAAGAGAAAGTAGATAGCCTGGGAGTATGGAATTTTAAGTTGGGTATTATGTTGTTCTTAGGTATTCTAATATATATGTTAGTAATAAGTAAAAAACAAAACCAGTGCTTCTTAGCGCAAACCAGCACCGCTAGGGGGAAACAGATCAGTTGGGGATATGGTGTTGTATAAGGCCACTATTGAATATTTGATTTGTTGTTTCAGTGTTTTGTGATGCTGTGGCGGCGGACCTGAGCTGGCCAGAGCGTCAGAGCAGGGGCGTTGAGTATCTGTCTGACTCTATGGTGTTGGGATCTCGAGAGAGAAGTCCAGTATTGTCATACAGATGCGGTCACAGTCACCGGACCAAGGGTGAGTTGATCATATTTTTGTAAACTATACGGGGGGTTGTGGCGACATATCCTGGCTGATCCCTCTAGCAAGTATGAATGTGTCAATGAGACTTTTTATGCTTCGGCATAAAATATCTCATTGAGGGGGGTATTGTAACGTGGCATTTTGGCCTACCTGGGGTAATAAGGAAATTTGTATTTATTTTTTAATAAAGCCGATAATATTTGTCAAATAATAGGGACGAAACTTATGAAAAAAAAGATATATTTATTATTAGCAACGGAATTGACCGTGGCAGCACTGCCGTTAACTGCATACAGCAATATTTTGAAAGACATTGTCAACAACCAACAAATTGTACCAAGGTCAGACAATAACGCATACAAAAACAGTCAACAAGTTATGTCACGAGTCATCATAACATCTGACGTCAGAGCGTTACATAACTAAGAATGTAGGTGTGTCGACGCCAACTGCGTTGTGAGACGCAGAGAACAAAGGCAGTCTAACTCCAGCACCACTCGCGAGTGGTACGTATATACAAAGTTTCGAAACGTTTTTTGCGGGCCCGCATACCACAAAAATGTGAATCTTTTATACATTTCAAAGTACAAACCGGAGTCATCAAAAGTAACTATTTAAAACATATTAACAGTTCGACAATAACACGTAAAAATAAAAGAATGTGACAGTGAAAACAGTGAAAGCAACGCATACCATGTGGCGAAATTCAATACCGTTAGGCCAACACAGCATAATAAAGGAAAGTAGACATTTCATAATAATTTATTATAATACGTTTTTTCATAAATTAAATTGAGCTCTTAAAGTCTGGGGTTGGATACGTGTGTGTGTATGAGTGAGTAAAATTAGATAAATTAAGAAAGTGCTGGTTTCCGTTTAACTTATATTAATTAGTCGTAAGTTTATATCTAAATGCAAATTAATAAAACTAGTATGGTTAGGTGAAGCAAATATTGTTCAGAATGATATTCTACGAATAAACTGAAAGGTAAACAATTTGTCATGCTATAAAAAATAAAGTAACATTTATTTGTGCCTACAAAATAGATGTTTGTCATTGCAATGCCTGTCGTGTTTCTCTGCCTGAGTACATCAGACGACACCCTGGTAAACCCTGGCATATAATTGCAACTGGTAAGTGACAGTTTTTTCAGTATGTCAATAATTTAATTAATTAATTAAAGCTAGTATCACTTCAATTTTACTACTGAAGTCCTCTAATTCTGCAGTTCTTAAAATGTGGGGCATAAGCCCCAAATTGTTATTAATTTAAGAGAAAGTTGTTCCAGAGAAACATTGTTGTCTATATGAGAGTACTGATTTTTAGAATCAAGTTTCTATACATCTATACTGTAAGGTAATTATTATAATTAACTGCAGTGTACTAATACTAATAAAAATAGTTGACGTCACAGATCATAAGATTAACTACTTATTGATAATATGTGTGTACACAGCTGTATGCTGAACAAACAATACACATGCTAAACAAACATAATATCACATCATACTATCTCAAAGGGGCATGATCTAATACGGTTGTAATGGGAGGCAAGTGGTAAAATGTTCGTGTTTGAGAAAATATTTTATGTTTCCCATATCAGTATTTTAAACTCTAGGCTTTAACACAAATTATTTCACATTTCAATACATGACTGTTGAAAAATAATCCCTCCTTCCATATCCAGTATCAAGCAAAAAAACTGATAGGTATTATTCTTTCATAAAAATTTAACACTTTTTGCTGAACTAAAGAGTTAACACACTGCAAGAAAGTAATTTCTTCAAGTAAAGCTATCTTGGGAGATAAAAAAAGGTCATCACAATTGCTCTATGAGCAATAACTATTCTTAATGAAACAGAATCTGAAGTTTATATAATCATACAAACTTACATAAATAAATTGAACTGTGGACATGTAACCATTGGATTTTTACAGAGTGCATGCTGATTTGTTAAATACTCTGTGATGACTGAATCTAAAGTCACATGACATTCTTTCAGTAAAGGCAGCGTGCAAGGTGGTACAGATGGAGATGGCTGTGGATCAGTCTTCTTCTGCATCGATCGGCAGGGCGCTGGACTACACCTATTTTCTGTTTTTCTAAAAAAAAAAAGAGGTTTGACAATGCTATACAACAATACAGATTTACTTTGATGTCACAAGGTTAATTCTTATATGCCAGAGACACACTATAATCACATTATAATTAATGTTTTTAACGAAGTTTATTGATTTTAATGTTTTTTATTACAATTTTTGTAGTGATATTTATTTACTGAATATTTACTAAGAACTATTTATGGTACTTCTTTCAATTTACAAAACAAATCTCGCTTGTACGTTAAAAATAAATATTATCACTGAGAAATATCTATGATTGTGGATGTTTCTGGTACTCACATACTAATCTTGAGATTCACACACACACACGCGCGCGCACGCACCTTTTTTATTGTTAAATTCAAAACTTCCACTACAACTGAAATTATATACACAAATAATTCACTTATTAACCAGATAACAGGTATTTATCACCATTAGTATTCCATGACATACATTCTGTTAACTTGTTCATCTCAAAATTAATGAAAATAATTAACTAATTTAACATTTCTGTACGTACACCTGCGTGTTTAACAAAGTATGAGTGTAACCACAACTGCTTTATGATATAAAATATTTTTCTATACACAGTGTAACAATATATGATACCACAGGTATTCAAATGCTGTAAAGACACATTTATCAGAATATATAACATATAAGTTGTACTTATATATAAAGTACCTAAGAGTACTTTAGGGTTCACTAAATTCAACAGTGCCCAAATTGTTTGTTAAAATGTTAAGATTCTGTTTTTGTTGTTGTAATAATAGTACTAAAATAAAACACAGAATTGTTCTCTGAAACTCTTCAGTAAAAAAATTGAAAGCGAACATCACAAGACTGAGAAATTCACAGAACAAAGAAACTGTCAAGTGATCTATAACTGAAAAGTGAAAACCAAACATATGTTTCGTACACTTGATCTGCTACTACACTACGAATGTAATGTTAGGTCAAAAAACTGAAATCTTCCATCAGTGAGAACAGTCGGAGAACTTCTCATGAGTCATGACACCTATCACCTCTTACCTTCCTAACTACAAACAACAAAATGAAAAATTGAGGGACAAACCACAAGTTACAGAAGGATGGGAGAGGAGTCCTGATGAGAATTCAAAGATGAAGGAAGAAGACAGTATCTGTTCAGAGAGAAATGTAAGAAAGAATGAGAGAAATGGCACCACAAAATGTACGAACGACTATTTTTAATATTTACATATTTCAAAAGAGGGTTACTCTCTTGTAGAAATATAAATAAATATAATGTAATACAAATATTATACAAATCATATATCGTATAAAAACACATGTCTCTTATAAAAGTCAAGATATACAAGTAATGAAATGATAAGCAGATAAAAAAAATGGTAGAAAATAGATTTAAGAAGTTTATACTATTTTCAAAAATTTACTTATTTCATTATTACTAACAATATTATATTCCTATTTCTAATAAAAATATGATCTATTTACTACTATGTTTAAAATAAATCCTCTTAAAAGCCAAGAGTTATTTTTCAACCCCTCAAAAACCACTGCCCTCCTACAACATAAAGAAAAAACTATGGTGTTAGCTGTAAGAGGGAACAGGATAGAGATCAAAGCAAACGTTAGGATGTTACAACGGGATCTAGAAAAATTAAAATTATAGGACATAATATGAGTCACAGTACCTTCTATTGTGAACATACGAGGAAAGCAACATCCGAGGAAGGAAAGAATGTGTGAATGATTTAGGAAAATGTACTTGGAAGATGACAAGATAAGAATGGGATGACAGGTAAATCCAGTTACTCCAATGAGAGTCACCTCCAAATGGAAAGAGTAGCAGAAATCAGAAGAGTATGGTTGCAGCAACAAGGTTAGTTTTTACAAACGGATAGTCATGTTTTATTGTTACACTGTTTATAAAACTAAATATTAAATAAAGAAAAAAACTTAATAGAATTGTAATTCCCCCCTCTCTCGTATGAATGTGTGCACACATGTACACGCACTTTTTTTATAATTTTATTTGTGTCATACTGGTATATATGTAATTAATTTTCTTGTATATTTTATTTTACTGTGGCAAACAACAACAAAAAAGCTGCCTCCAGATAATAGAGTCAATCAGTAGTTTGTTTTGTGCCACTAAACACACACACACACACACACACACACACACACACACACACACACACACACACACACACACACACACACACACACACACACACACACACACACACACACACACACACACACACACACACACACACACACACACACACACACACACACACACACAATATTCAAGGAGAAACATTTGATACAAAATAGTGATTTATTATACAAGCAAAGACAAAATAATGAAACTCTACAAGAGTTATTTAGCTCAAGAGTTATTTAACTGTCTCATTTTAAATACAAAACCAAAATCAAAATTTAGCCAGCTATTGATTCCAGTAAAAATCACACACACACACACACACACACACACACACACACACTCACACACACACACACACACACACACACACACAATATATAGAATTAGTAGAGACAACTTTACCTTGTACTAGATAAATTAAGCCGAATAGGAGCACTAGGATTACTAACACCGTTGGAAGTGCCAGACGCTGCACCACGTACACTGAACCCTGCTCCCAATGGGCTATTTGATGGTGATGCAAGATCAGAATTTTGCAACGGTCCTGTACTTAATCTGTGAATATGTGGGCTTGCTGTACTCACTGTTGTACGAGACTAAAGACAGAGAATGTTATGAGCTTACTTTCAAAATTTGTTTAATAACCACAACATTCAAAACAAATAACCTTGGTACAAAGCAATATTTCTGCTTACACAGTGCACAATATTCTCAAAGCAATACCTTTAAAATAATATTAAACATTTACATTAAAAAGTACGTGTTAAAATAGGTACAACACAAAAGAATAAAGTTTTCACTTATCCAATAATACATAAAATTCCACATATTTACAAAATAATTTCTTTTTTATTTTATAAGAAGTAAGAAAGAATTTTATCTCTACTTCACTTTATTTCAAGCAGAACTGACTAAATTTGTTTTATTTTGAAGCTTACCCTACATGCGGGTGATGATGGCAAACGCTGCTGATAGGAAAAAGGTAATGGTATACTTGTGCTTGCTGGAGGTTTTAATGCAGGCAGGCCTGCTTCCTTCTGTAAAACTGCTGCTGACTCGTACATTCCATGATTAAGCAGATGCTGCTGTATTAACTGAAACAACTGCCTATCGTTGAACTGTATTCGTGTCTGAGCAATTATATTTGCCTATAACAAGAAGCAAAACAAAATAAATAGAACGAATAATACCAAAGACACAAGTTACATGTCACATGCATTGGCATTACATCATGATTATAATGGAATAGTTATAAAAGATTCACTGTAAGATGTGAAACCAGATGGTAGAAGAGAGGGAAAAATGAGGTAACCTCCACCACCCTACTGCCCACATTATGGAATCACTTTAAATTTTCTTAGCAACTGACAGGCTGAACTAGCTGAGTTATGCCAATTGTAACAGACTTTTATTGTTATCATGCCTAGAGATTACCCATCCCAGAACTATTTAAAAATAACTGCTGTTTTTTTTTGTAATACATTTACAAAACACATGTACGATGCAATTGTTTACAGTTAGCTTTCAGTACAAAGATACAGGGGAGTTGTAGACTTTGTACAAAATCCAAAATCTTGAAATTTAAATATAGGTTTTATCGTTTAAATCGCTAGCATATGTTACACAAAATTTAATGTGAATATTTAGTTTTTTACCAATACTGATGAGAAAGGAAACATTCAAAACAATTATAAAACATTATAAAAAAACATAGACACAACATAAATGTAAAATGTACATTCACTGTATGGAAACAAAAAAGGTAATGTGATTCATTTAGTCCTATGTTTCTTTACACTTACAAATCCCTAAAAAACAGAGAGGTGAACTGTTTAAAAACATCTTAGCTTTTTTCTAACCCTGATTATTACTTTTTATAGCAACTAATGTAAAAAAAAAAAAGATTGCACTTACTCTGTGAATATTTGCTAATGAAATTTCTAATTCATTTCCATTAGGTTTAGATTTGCCAGACACACGTTCCAATAGCTCAAAAGCATGTTTCTGAAATCGTACATGTTCCTGACGTTTATCTTGCAGAATTGGATCCCGCATCAGAGCTAAAACAAAATGATAATTTCATGTACTGACATCACAAAATGTTTGATTAAACCTGTGAGGAGAAGCGTGTCTATGAAATTCTGCCGCAAACTGGGGAAGAACTTTACATAGACTCTTGAAACATTACAAGTTGCTTATAAGTAAGACTGCTCAAACCATATAGCAATAACAAACTGGACAGTTGAACACGTCCAGAGAAATGTTATATAAGGGGGGAGGGGTGTCAAGCAAAAAAAAATCATGTTGAATCAGTGGATGGAAACCTTTTACGTTCACCATGTAAGGACACAACTTACTGAAGAATACTATACCAAGCGACAAGACATGGATGTGGTTATGGTGTCTAAACAGTGGGTGGTGGCTACAACTGGCCCTACTTTCATTTTGGCAAAGTCTGCAATTAATTGGTTTAGTTTCAATCTTGGGTTATTGGGCTATTTCACTTTCAACTGATATTGCGGCTAATTCAATAAATGCTTCTTGTCTCAGAAATGTAAGATTTTATAAATTAAATTTTTTTAAAACTTCCCTCGGCATTTGTGACTGATATTCATAGGTTTAATAGAATTTTGAGAGTGACAGGAAATTTTGAAAACTAATTTCCAGAATACATTCACAGATACAGTCCAGAATGTCTTTAGGAGTTGTAGCTGCAGGAATATGATGACATATACATTTAAGTTCAGAACAATAACAGTAGCATCTACATCTTCCAGTGAACATTCATTGGCACCTTCAGAGTCGTACAGGCTTTTCAAATTTGAACTGAGTGTAATTTCTTCTGCAATTGTTTGTGTCTTTTAAGTTATAGATGTCAAATAAAAATCTGAAAACTCAAATATTTAATCCGATTGAGTGAACACACCTTGAATGGAATTAATGGCAGCATCCAAAATGATGAACTAAAAGTCTACTTTAAACTTATTTTTAGAATGTGCAATATGTTAACCTCCAGTTTCATATTGACAAGTTTTTCTTTCAAGGTCTACTATACAAAAATAGACTGACCTATATTCCTTGTTATAGCTGTTATTTCAGTTGATCTTTTTCCTTAGTTATTTTTTTCTGTGTCAAAATTTGACGCCCTCCAAACTATACATCTTAGATGGGAGCCTACCTAGCCTAGTGAGTAGGGCCAGCCCAAGTGGTGGAACTGTTACCGAGATGAAAAAATACTTCTTAGTCACTCACAAGGAAATGTGACACTGACTTCTTTTTTTATCTCTCATGACAAAATCTACTCTAAATGGGTAGACTTCTAGAGTAATAATTTTTTTTTTAAGACTTGCATGAAAAAGGTATTTATGAACATTTTTATTAAAGGAAGTCTTGCTGTAAAAAAAATGTTTCAAAATTCATAACTGCATGAATGTGTGCAGGTTGTGCAGAATATGAGTTTTATGAGACACCATTACATGAAAATAAAAAAAGAACCAGAAATCGATGGGTCAATGGAGAGAAGAGTTGATACATTTAAGGCAAATGGATTTTGAAGGTTGAAGTTTTTTCATCTAAGGAGAGGGGAAGACCACATCTGCAACGTATTGAAGGATTTGAAAATGGCGAATGTGAGGGAATGTGGGGAGAGAAGATTATAGGTATGACTGTGTGGAGGAAGATTGTAAAGAAGGTCAAGGCTTGACAAGAGCTGTAGCACCAAGTGGTAGGTAGGTACAGTAAAACCTCTCTAGTCCGATCCCCAGCTGGTCCGACCGCGGCTCAGGCACTGACTTGTTAATGACTCACCAGCTTGTTTACATACTTGTCAGTTGTTTTGCTGCCTCAGTGAGCCGGCATCTAGTGTCTAGTGCGCAGTGTTTGCACTGTGCTTCCGATTTTTTTTAACATTCCAGAAAATACGAAATTTGGTGTAAATCTTCCAAATTTTTTCCTACTCTCGTTTCAGTGATATGTCGCATTTCTAGAGTTTTGTTTTTGCGTACACTATGATGTCAAATTTGGTGTTTCATTGCAACTGCAATTATAATTGCTTTCAATAAAAGTTTATAAGAGGTCTTGTCAAAAATTAGTTCCTTCTTCCTGCCACAAACAATAATTATGATCACCCATACACCCATAAGATGTAATAAGCATTTTGCAATATCCACTTATTGTATAGTAAAATTGAAAGTTAAGGGCATATGCGCAGAAACCAATTTATGGATGGACGAGTCCACTCTGAAATTGAGAATGACGGGAGGGTAGCGGAGAATCAGCTGGTATGCAAGTGTAGGTGTTGCCAACTTGTGTGTGATGTTTTAGTTACCAGTACATTGTTAGTTACTGTTACGCGCTATCTCAGTCTTGCGTTTGTTATTATTATCTCAATTTATTATTAATTGTATCGTTGTTTTACAGTCACTCATTTTTATTAGTTATTTAATTTTTTTAGTTAATTTCTATTGGTAGTTTCTATTCTGCAATTACGTATTATCGTAATTATTAGTGTTATCACCCAGTAACGAGATTTGTTAAAATGGATACTTCTCCTTCAACTAGTAAAGACAAGAAAGTGATTCATAGTCAAGCACGGGAAGTAATTTTTAATGTTTTACAACTTATGAGAAGAGAAGCGGCTGAAGGAATAAAAATTCCAATTAAAAGTGTTATCGAATGGCTTACTGCGGCAACTGGAATATCTACCTGCACGTTATTGCGTATCGCAAAGGAGGGAGAAAAATTAGGAGGACAGTTTAAGAGCCCAAAAAAGACCAAACCCCAAGTTAGTCCCAAGACAAGCGTGGACGACTTTGACGCCCACGTTATACGTCGGACTGTTAATCAGTTCCATATCACTCATAAGAGGCATCCAACGGTAAGCGCATTGCTACCCATCATTAGAGAAAACATTAACTTCAAGGGCCAAATTAGTTCCCTCAGAGTTCTTCTAAGAAAAATTGGATACAGGTAGGTCTGAGCGTCAAAATACACTAACTGAATAAACGTTTTTAGAAATGTAACTATTCATGCTAGCTTTCGCACATTCTTGAATGAGTATGGAGGTGTTTTATTAAGGTCTTGCGTTTTTTTAAAATAAATATAAATAATTATAAAAAAATAACAGAAGTAATAGTAGAATATTAGTTGTATTATAATGAAAAATATATGTTCCGGTATGTATGTGTGTCTGTGCGAGCTCGATTCTGCGTAAAAATCAAATCAAATATAATACTGAAATGAAAGAAATTTCATAGATATTGAACACTGGACGTCGCATGTTATAACTTCAACTTTTTGCTTTATTTACAGTAAAACGTTGTTTGCCAGCTGGTAAAACATATATTTTCTCAATTCTCATTCATCTGTTTCTTTTACCGGTTGTAACACTTTTAGTGTTAAAAGATTTAAAAGATATTCTTTTCCTAAAATTCTGTATTGTAATTACTTGCATTTTACTTCTTCTAGAAACAGTTTCTTGTTGTCCAGGATTAAAGAGATTCTTGTAATTAAATTAATACGAAGAACGCGTTCCTTTATGTAATGATAAACTTGAGAGATAGTCGAGTATAATTAAAGAGTGGAAGTGTACAGTTTGCAAATTCCATTGCGATAAGAACGGTCAGGAAGGCTGTAGTTTTGTACGTCTCAGCAGTACACAATGACAGACCATACAACACTCAGATATGTTTATGAAACATTTTGATATGTAACAGCAACAAATTCCGATAGTGTATTGTTCCAATTGTATTCATTGATTGATTTATTTCACTTTTGTTTGTTAATGTAGATAAAGAAGAGTACTGTTAATATTCATTTTTTTATATGCATTTTTTACAATTTTAAAGCAAATATTATTTTTTTAAATCTTTACGCTTTCAAAGTGGACTACTGTTTATTTTATAAATAAAATTTGATACAACGCACATTATCATTTTTTCAACAGGTGGAAAAAACCAGCTGTAATAAAAAGATTGTATGCGAGAGACGCGAAATACGCTTAAAGCGCATACAATATTTACGAAAAAAAAAAAAATTAGAGAAGAAGGATGCCCCATTATCTATACAGACGAAATTTTTGTTCATTCATCCCACATCAGTGGTCGTGTGGAGATGACTTGAGTTAAAATCGCCAATTTGTAAGGGGCAGAGATTAATAATTATACATGGAGGTATGTGAATATTCCTTGTGAGATATAGCAATATTTTTTGTAATACGTGGTAGGTAACCTACTGTCACGATTATTTGATCTTAGGTGGAGAGAAGGGATTTGTGCCGCAATCTCTTCTTGTGTTCAAGTCAGTCCTACGAACAGGGGACTACCATGGTGAGATGAATTCTGACAACTTTATAAAGTGGATCAAAACTCAGTTGATACCAAATTTACATAATGGACAATGCATCCTACCATAATACGGAAAGTGACAAACCGCCCACCAGCAACTCCCGAAAGGAAATAATGAAGCAGTGGCTGGACAGTAAAGGTGTTCCTTACTCCTTAAATGATACAAAAATAGAACTGTATGAGAAAATTAAGGAAGTAAGGCCCAAAACAAGTAGTTACGTAGTGGACACACTTTTAAGTGAATATGGACATAGTGCAATAAGGCTGCCACCTTATCATCCCGAACTAAACCCAATTGAAAATAAATGGGAATTTTAAAAAACTGGGTTGCAACACGCAATGTTAGTTTTAAGTTAGATGATGTGAAACGTTTGGTAGAAGAAAAGTGTGTTAATATAGGCGGAAGAGATTAGGAGAGTGTTTGTGCGAAAGCTAAAATGATTGAAGAAGACTATGTAAGACAAGAGGTACTGACTGACGAATTACAAAGTGAATTTGTTATAAATTTAGAATCCGATGACAGTAGTCAAGAAGACGAAATGTGCGGTGAGAGTTAAAGACTCACATGTCAAATGGATCCTGATGGTGTCAACGTAATTAACGTCTAGCCGTGTGGAAGAAACCTTTTTTAAATTAAAATAATTTATAGTTTTATGTGATTTTAATGTGTGGATTGGTGTTCGCCATGTGTAGTGTGTCGAAGGAGATTTGTTTTAAAACTATTGTTGAACCTATAGCCCATGCTTGGAGATACGTTCTAAAACGCAGCGCAGGCCTAGGAATGTGCATAAGCAAGGTGTTGCTTAAAAGGTATGTAAAATATCTTCCTTGTGAACAGTACACATCATGTGCTTGATTTGTATAGTAATACAATTACAATATTATTATTATTATTATTTGATTTATGTCGGAAACAATAAACGTATAATTCTTTTTTAAAGCCAGCTGTGTGACTGTAGGTACACACACACACACACACACACACACACACACACACACACACACACACACACACAGAGATTTGTGGTGACAAACAAACATAAACTTATTATCATGTCGATTGGACCTATTTTAAAATCTTATTATGTCCTTACGAATAAAAATAACTGCAATCTCTGCTCCTTTTTTCCATTTATGTATCACGGTGCAGACTTATAGTATACCTGTTACGCTCTGAAAGACTTTACTCTTTTATTTATGTTATTTCAGCATAATCGACTTTGAATATACAACTCTTTGTTTAGACAAACTCGCGACATTTACAAACAAACCTGAACAGGCGCAAGTTTTTGTTACTATTAGAAATAATGTTCATAGGCTGGCAGCACCGTCTCTGATAACAGCAATTATCTTCTCACATCTCACAGCGACTCCCACCACATCGCCTTTCCCCTCTGACCATAAGAGTTTCGCGCATTTCCATGCCGTTAACTTTCAATTTTGCTATACCATACTGCTATTCAAATAAGAGTGACTAATCGTTATAGTTTAGTCTCAAGCTGACAGAATCGCACTACATGACTGCACCTGAATATCAGATACTGTAATCTTTAGCCTACACCAGGTCATAATAATGTCAAGTTGCCGTGATAAACATGAAAATAAAAGTAGGGTACTACACTTGGTGGCTAAACTGTGTTGGGTATGAAGAGTGTTGAGCTGTTGTTATGTCTACATCTCTGCGGTCCTGAAGTTCAAGCTCTGGCAAATCGAAAACATCGAGCCAACACTGTTCAAAACATCAAATTCATGGAACTCCATATCTAGAATTGTGGGCGCTCTCGCAATAGATAGAGCCAATTCATTTACACTTTTTTTCAGTGTAAGCACACTTACTAGTGCGTGCTAATTACTCGTCCTGTGTGAATTGGTGTATGTAGTAATTGGTGACAGTTTTAGTGTTTACAAATATTTTTTACACTTTTAATACTGTGTGTACATACTGTACATATTATCATTTATTGTACATAACCAATCATATAGCCTGGTAGCCTACTGTATAAGTTTTATTTTATTTTAGACTGTCTCATTTAATGAAATAATAAACATTTTGTATTCTTCTGATAATCCGACCTTTTTTGCGTTCCGACCATACCCCCAGTCCCACAGGCGACGGATTAGCGAGGTTCTACTGTAGATATGTAATGTCTTATTGATGATGATCTTACTGATATGATGATAATTATATGATGAAAATATTCGCTTACTTAATGCTTGAGTAATACAGGGGACAAGGGAAAAAGAAGGGGGAACAGAGGGAACAAAAGTACATTTTCCTAAGGAAAAATACACCAATATTTTGAATAAGAAGGTAACATACTTGAACTTGAATGAAGATTTGAATAAAAATATGGGAAAATGTTAAAACTATCTTGTTTTCCTAGTCAGATTAACTTCCTATATGAGAAAACACTATTTAAATTAATATAACATTAAATTACCTAATTATTCAATTTTTTTGTGGTAAATGTATAATGTTATTATATATAATGTATCACAGCAGTACAACATGAAGGAATGAGATCATTAGTAGTCTTGTTGATGAACTGGATTTGATAAGTCTTGTTAGACGCTTTTTAAATAAATATCATAAATCTTGTCTGGTTCCATATATGACTTTGCTAAAAAGCTAGGTCTATATGATGTACAGATTAATAATTTCTGTATTAAACAATGGTTGCACTCTATTATCAGTAGTCTATTATCAAATAGATTCTTAATCAAAGTCCACTGCTCTAAAAGATCATGGCTTCACCATATAGTATTTTCTTGTTATTGTCCTTACTTTGATCCACTCTTGCATGACTTCTACAAATATCCAGCAATGTGGTTGTCTGGCGACAAATTAGAACCTTTTTGATTAGTTCTGTGTTCGTGGGGAAAACTAATTTACGATTTCAGATTCTATAGGTATAATAATGGCTACAATACCATCAAGGTTTTGCAGAGGCATGGGCTTTCATAGAGCCAAATTAGGTTATTTCAAAATACCATTTTAATGGAGAGCTGAATATACATTGAATGCTGATCAAGAAACACATAATATCAGTACCAGAGCATTGGGTATTTCCTGAACAGTAATAATTATTGACAACACTAGGGTATGTTTCAACTGGGTCTTCACCGGCCATCCTCAGTGCTACAAACGAGCTAAAACACTCTAATGCGGGTGTCAGGTTAGTGACCACTGGTTGAAATGTTTGCTGATATGAACAGCTTTGAACCAAGACCAAACAGCCTGGAAGTAAACAAATTTTAACAACATTGACTCCGCCCATGTAAGCCTCTGATAGTTTTAACTCTTTGAGGACCGACATCCGATATATTGGACACCATTTAAAGTTGTCGCTGTTTTTACAGGAATTGATTCTAAGGGCTGCTAACGCACCAGATGTAAAACAAACATTTATAGTTTACAATTAAACAATCAGTATTTCCTTTTTTGTTTTTTAGTACGGACATGGTATTGAAATGGCAGTGTTTGCGTGTGGTTGTTTTGCTGTCACCGTTCAGATTGGTAATGTTTACGTTGTTTTTATCATAAGTGCTACTACGTTGTGATTTTGATTTTATAAGTGCTCTTAGCGCATTTACTTCGTATAGTTACTTATAGTTTGTACTTCCAAAAATTGTGTTAAAAATTGATGTTGCACATTTTGCGCTATAGACTCTGTCGACATTTTAGGTTACAGTTAGGAATTTTTAATGTATTATATATTGTAACGTAACAGAGTTGAGGTCCCCAACGTTACATAAAAAATTGAATGAAACATGGTCAAGGACCATACCCTGAATTAAGGTTGCTCAGTAGTTAATGTATCTGAGAAGTGCCTCAAGTCAAAAGAGGCAATAATTAATGTTGAATATAAAAAACCATACCAATTAATAGTTAAATATAATAAATTATGCTTGTTTTTTTTATAATGTAACATCTTAATGTTTACAGAATATTTATGTTATATTTTGAGTATGGCAGGAATGAACTGATGTTGTTTAATAGAAATACTTCATCAATGATTATGTTTATATTTATGTTAAATTTGTCTTTAGACAATCAAGTATAATTACCAGTGTTAGGCATTATACTAAGTTTTAAGTATTGTCTAAAATTGAATAATGCTGTTGTTTTAATTAACATTTGTAAACTTGGCCAGGAGGGCAATCAGTGTTTAAGGTTTGACAAGTAGTTCTGACAATTATATTGTAAACTAATGAAGGGTTCCAGGACCAGTTAATTAATGTAATAAAGTAAACACCAGGAAATTAAAATTAATGTAATTAACCATTAACCAATAACTAATTGTACAGTAGGTCAGGTAAAAGAAAATTAAGTTAAAAACCAATCAATGTTATAACAGTGTAAGAAAACCTATAGGCCTAAATTCCATATTTGTGAAAGGAAATTAATACCTTTTTAAGAAGTCCAGTCCAACGAAACTATGGTAAAACATTTACTGTGTAACGGGACATTTTGGCCTATTTTGGGGTAATAAAGAAATTTGTATTTTTTTAATAAAAGCAAATAACATTTTTTCGATAATTGGGACAAAACGTAAACAAAGGTATATTCATTGGTAGCGGCAGTGGTAGCACTGATTGTGAAAATTATTCAGTAATATTTTATAAAACGAGTTAAACAACCGACAAAACTGTGCCAAGGTCAACCAATGACATACAAAAACAGTGTAAACAAGTTATGTAACGGCATCGGATGATCTTACGTCAGAGCCTAGCCTAACGGTGGAATGCAGTTATGAAACAAAAACAGTATGCTGGCGTAGTAATACGAACCTCAGAACAATAAGAATTGGTCATACAACCACGGCAACTTTATAAAATAGTGCCGTTTGCCTAGCCCCAGTCTAACTTCACCACTCGCACGAGTAACATACGTAAAAGTTCCGGAACGTAAATCGCGGGCGCCCGCAACCTGTAAAATGTGAATAACATATATATAAAATGTAAATTAAACACTTAACGGTTAATACAGTTAGTGCCGTTATATAAAAATGTGAAATAAGTAATACAAACTCAATAGAATCAGTGAAAACCGCTAGCTATGTTGTGCGGGTAACATCTCCAGGACTCAATGAACAGATAAGTAACAGATCAGGATAAAACAAAACTTTAAATGAAAATTCAAATATTCAATATTTAGATAGACAGAAATAAAGTTTTCAGCATAAAATGAGATCTCTAAAGTAATGGCGTGTGTGTGCGTGAGTATGTGAGAATGTATTTTAGACAAAGAAGGCTGGTTTGTGTTTCCTTAGGAAATTTATTTTAAGAACTTGTTATTGTACTGTGAGTAAGTAAATTCGTATATAAGAGATTCAAGGTAAAAACAATTATTATTCACTAACAAGTTTTGTCTGTACGATTTTATTTGGTAATAAATCTTAAGAATTATTTGGGTTGCAAGGGGTTGAGTAGAAGAAATATGAAAAATAAAGCATTAATAAAATTTAATTATTAATGAACATAACTGATTGTTGTTATTTCAGCAACCATATTCTGTTCTCCCGGTTCGCTGATTCGAACCTTGGTAAGTTTTCCTTATAGTTGGCAATACAAGATGGCGCCCGAAGAAATTATTTAGAGAGTAAATAATAAGTTAAAAGTAAAATCCCTTAGGTTTCATTAATATCAGTAGAATATAATAGTACAATTGGCTTGTGAACAGGGACATTTATATAAAGATAATTATATAAATACGGCCTACTGGGAGAGCAGAATGGTTGTTGGAGGTAAAAATAAATTACGTGAAGACAGACGTATAAAGATAAGGTTATGTTATGATTATGTGTAGTATGGGTGAGTAGAATATTTTTTTTAATAAGTATGTGTTACATATAATAATATTTTACAAAGAAATATATCTAAAAGATTTTAAAAAATGGCAGATAATAATGACGTCAGCTTATCTGACAGCCAGATAGAAGGCCAAATAAGTAGCGACTCCGGAATTCAAATAACTGACAGTAGTCTTGAGGAGTCAAAAATAATACAGACAGTTGCGATTCATTCAACACCTATTTTAGGAAATCAAAATCAGAAGTCTGACGAAAATGATATGTTAACCCGATTGTACAATATGATGTACAATAGTGTAGAAAAACAAGATAGTAGTTTTAGAGAACTGAAAAACGAGATGCAAGAATTTAAAAGTAGTGTAAATGAGAAGTTAGATACACAGAATAACAAATTTAATGTGATGAGTAGCGATATGAATAGTCGTTTTGACATAAATGAGACTGAATTAAATAAACGTTTTGACAATAACGAAAAAATTTTCGAGAACAAATTTAATGTGATGAATAGTCGTTTTGACACGAATGATGCTAAGTTTGATGTATTAACTAATTCGCTGTGTAGCATTGATGACCGAATGAATGAAATACGTAGTGAAACAAAAAGAGAAACAGATGAGTTGAGAGAGTATGTGTGTGTGGTAGACAGCAAAACAAATATGTTAGAATCCAGTCAGAAAGAAATTGGACAACAAATAATTACAGTAAATGACAAATTAGAAAATTTTGTAAGTAAAGTAGGTGATAAAGTTGAGAGTATTGAGAGTGAGATGCAGTGCTTAACTAACACAATACAGGTTATAGATAACCGCAGCAGTGAATTAGAATCACAAATAGCAATAGTAAAAAATGTTAGAAATGAGGTAGAAAGTAATTGCAAAACAGAGATACAAGCTATACAAAATACAGTAAATACTATAGATAAAAATAATAAACAATTTGAATATTTAAATAACAATAAATTTGTGTCAATTGAGCAGAGTATAGTTAATGTTAAGGATGAATTGAATATAGCTATAAACGAAAAACTTAATAGAGTTACTGAACACATAGTCATTGCTAAAGATATGAATAGTGATATCGATTTGGAGCTATTTAATTGTGAAAACAGGGGGGTACACCCTATGCAATTTTTAAATAGAGTCAGAGAGTTTAATCAGTTTTGTAGAAGTAGCTGGGAGGTACAATTGTTAAAAATCATGAAGTGTTTTAGAGGGAATTCCGCGGTATGGGCGGAGGTGCATAAAGTAGACTGGGTAAATTATCAGTGTTTTGAAACGGCTTTTAGAGAGAAATATTGGTCGGAGGAGGAACAAGAGATATTACGGAGTAAAATTATGGGACCAGGTAATTTTGGGACCCAAGGGGGTAACGTAACTATGTACGTAATGCGACTATATAATGAGGCAAAATATTTAGAGCCACCGTTACCATTTGGGTCATTCGTCCGTCACATAAGCAAGCACTTACCGAGAGAAATACAAATTACATTAATGACTCGAGAGATTGTAGAAATCACGGAATTAGAGAAAATCTTAGACATATTTCAGAATATAAGAGAACGGGATATGAGTAGGCGGATAAACATACCAGTATCACATATAAATGGGAATCATAATCAACCAAGGGGAATACACAATTTTCACCGGGGAGCGTGGGGAGGAAGTTTTGATAATAGGGGCGAGAGTTGGAGGTGTAGAGACTGTGAAACTGACAATTATGCTAATCAAACCAATTGTTTTAGATGCAATCGAAACAGGGAGTGCGCCAGAAACGAGAGAACGAACCCACCACCAAATCAACAGTCGAGGGGAGGAGAATATTATAGGGGAGCGCCGAGAGGAGGAGGACATTATAATAGAGGAAGGGGAGGAAATCATCCAGCTGTAGCAGGTCCATCCACGGAAAACTAAGGAAGACAATGGAGAAGCGGGCCCAACCATTGTCAACGGAGAACCGGGTCCAAGTAATCAACGAATACGCGAACAACGTTATCAAGATGGACATGGCGAAAGAATTGTTAGAAGAAGAGGAGAACAAGGTGATGGAACGTAGAGCAGGATTGACTGAGGTGACAATTAACATTGAAGGTAAGAATTGTAAAACTTTAACTGATACCGGTAGCGAGATCTCAGTAATTTCTGAAAATGTTATGGGTGAATTAAAAGAGTTAAACAAGAATATACCATCATTACCAGTTGCCGGGGTTACAGTAGTGGGGGTAACTGGGGTGAGAAGTAAGAGAATAACCAGACAAGTACAATTAAATATTTTAATAAATGAAGTTGAATTTGAAAACACTTTCCTAGTAGTTAAAGGGTTGAGTCTAGATGTAATATTGGGAAATGATTTTTTGGAAAGACACGGAACAGTAATAGATTTCAATAAACAAACAGTAAAGTTTGAAAAGGGGAATAAACCAGTCAGAATAGAGTTTAAGAAAGTAGTAAATGAAGCTAAAGTCACGGGAATAAAAATGTTACATAAGCAGATAAGCGATAGAGAGATAGAGACCAAGATAAATATATGTCTAGAGAGTGATAGCCTAGAGAATGAGGAGGGAGAAATGCATGAGCGTGTGTGGGCAGATAGAGCTGACAAATTTTTTAATGAAGATACAGTTGTAGGAAATATTCAGCGAGAGGAGCTGTGGGCAGTTGTGGAGCGGTTCAGAGAGGTGTTTGATGAATCACCAGGGAAAGCGAAGGACTACATCTGCGAGCTGAAAGTTCGGGACCATGCACCATACATGCAGAGGAGCTACCCGGTGCCGTTTTCAAAGAGGAGGGCTGTACAGGAGGAACTAGACCGGATGATGCAGGGAGGCATAATTGAACGCTCAGTATCACCCTACTCAAACCCTTTGGTAGTAGTGATAAAAAAGGATGGCAAGGTAAGGTTATGTTTAGATGCTCGGAAAATTAATCAAATTATTATACCTGACAGGGAATCTCCGGAACCCATAAATGAGATTTTACAGAAGTTCAGCGGAGTCAAATACATGACGTCCTTAGACCTGACAGCTGGATACTGGCAGGTGCCATTAGCAACAGAGAGCAGAAAATACACGGCTTTTCTTTTTAACGGTAAGAATTACCAGTTCAAACGCTTACCTTTTGGATTAAACACCAGTGTTGCCAGTTTTATTAAATGTTTAGATAATATTTTACAACCGAAGGATTTAGATTTTTTAACCGTGTATGTCGATGATATCTTGATAGCTTCTAGAACATTCACTGAACATTTAGAACACATAGAATATGTATTAGATAAGCTACAAAGAGGGGGTTTAACAGTGAATTGGGACAAGTCTAAATTTCTGCAGACAGAAATACATTTCTTAGGATTTATTATTACACAGGAGGGGATATTAGCCAACCCTGACAAAGTAGAAGCCATAATGCGATTCCCCGAAACTAAAAACATTAAGCAATTACAAAGTTTTTTAGGCCTATGCAATTTTTACAGGAAATTTCAGGAGAACTACGCACACACAACATCCAAACTGAGTGCTGTACTGCAGAAGAATAAACAGTGGAGATGGGGCGATACGGAACGAAATGCGTTTAATGAAATTAAGAGAAAGTTTAGTCACATGATCATGATGAATCAGCAATGTAGCACTAGGGGCGGAGCTCTACCAGGAGGGTTGCGACAAGGAACATCTGACGGTCGCCTTCGCCAGTAGATCGCTGTTGTCGGCTGAGAAAAATTATACGACGACAGAAAAAGAACTCTTAAGTATTGTGTTCGCCGTGGGTAAATTCCGGACCTACATCCTAGGCAATACCACGATAATCCGAACGGACCACAAGGCATTATCATTCCTTAATTCATGTAAGCTGACACATAGCAGATTAACCAGGTGGGTATTAGCCTTACAAGAATATAACTTTTCCTGGGAGTATATAAAGGGGTCAGATAATAAGGTACCAGATACACTTTCTAGAGTAGATGTTATAGACAATAAAACTGGTAGGGACCTTAAAGAAATAGAAATTTTTAGATTAACTAGAGAAGATAGAATTTTTGGTGAAGAATTAAGTGATATTAAAAACATGCAAAGATCGGAAAGTAAATTGGGTAAAGTAATTGTTAGTTTAGAGACAGAGGTAGAGGGATCTGAATATAATGAGCGATTTCAAGTATATCAAGGCATTTTGTTTAAAAAAGTAGATAGTGGGGAGCGTGATTGGAGGTTAGTTATACCCGAGAGGTTAATAGATAAAATTGTTTGGGATTGTCATATAAGGTATGGTCATTTTGGTGCAAAAAAGTGTGCAAATGTTTTGAAAGAATCATGTATATTGTAACATCACAAGATGTCACCTAACCTAAGTGTATGTTATCAGATTTCATAAAAACAGAATAACCATGTACATAGGTATAGAATAGTCAAAATAAACAAGAAAGAAGAAACCAAGAGAGAAGAATAAAGCAGAAGTGCCATGTGAAACAGTAACCCAATAGCTGTTTGACACTACAACTAGACTGAGACTAAAACGAACTAATGGACAGAATAAACGTAAATTCAACTGTCAATTCAGTAAATGGTTAATGTAAACCGAATGTCATTTATAAACAACAAATAAACGAATGAGCAGTTAAATACTGTGAAAGCAAAATCAGCATTTTTCTGATAATAAATGTGACAATGAACAGTAGATAATGAATGCCAAAACCAATGTTAACAATGGCTATATTGTAGGAATTAAGATGTATTTCCGCATCAAATATACCTATTAGAAAAGAGAGCTATTTATATAAGAGAATCTTATACAAATAAGATGTCTCCATAATTTACCGAATTGAGAACCAATAGGCATTATTAAGGCCAAATTTCAGTGTAGGCGATACACTTAACAAACTTAGACCAAACATTAGTCAATAAAATGACTATCACTAATTATCACCAGTGCAAAATAAAATGCACAAGAACTATGGTTATGCATTGACATAACGAAAAATGTTATTAAGACGATAGGTTTAGCCATAATTTTAATTGTAAATAGTAGCTTAAAACAAACTAACGGTAAACGAAATGTCATAGTCAGTAGGATCTTTTATTACTATGTATAGAATTAAGGTGTACAAGTAATGTTCAGTGAAAAAAAAAACGTCAGTACAGTATTAATGGTGTCCGCACATAAACATTTGATTGATAAAATGTTATGTGGATACGAGAAAGGTTAACCAAAAGTGTAAAATCGGCGACTCATAAAGAGCAGACGACAGTAAGAATAGTGTACCTGAACATTGATTTCTAACAATGTCGGTTAAAGTGAAGGTAATTCGAGATCGAGTGATATCAATTTAAAGGAAACAAAACAATCTTTAATTTGATAATAATATCAACTCAATCGTGACGGTATTAAGCGTATTACAACTGTTAGCATCATTGTATAAATGTACATCAGGAATCTGAGTACAAATAATAATAACAATGACAACAGAAGCGACCTGTCAATCATCTCAACATTTGACAGTTAGAAAAACCGTTACCAACCACCAAAAAGTGATACGTCATTCCTCGTCTCACCTGTCTGGACCAATAGGAAAATTAGTTATAAAATGATAATTTTACCTAAGCCCAATCCAAAAGAGGGGTATATAAAGACAAACCAGCGAATTTTGACAGAGACCTTTACTAACTAACAAGCAGAACAGACGTACGCTCGTCTCCGCTACGTTTTTCTTATAACACATAGCGTCAGCTACCTTGTACTCCGGAACCAATAGTTAACAACGAGAAACTTTACTTCAAGTTCATCATCAACCAACAACAGTGTTCAAGTGCAGTTTATTTTAATTTTGTGCGGGAATGACGAACAGAAAATAATTTATTGTCATTATTCACGATCCATTTTAATCAGAAGAGGATCGCATTATTCTGTTCTTGTGCGAATTAGTGCCGAAATAAAGTAATCACTATAATCCGATTACTTAAGTGATAAAAGGTTTTAATTAAAATAATTAAAACTCTGAAGGTAAAAGTGCAATTATTATTAATCTTGATCTGAGTGCAATAACTTGTATTTTTGCTACCATAACCTGTACTGACGCAAAACACAAAAACAGTATTTAAGATTACACCACGTTTCGATTTATTATTCAAATTTGTTATTAGTAAGTAAGCTATATGTTAGTTGTAAGGGCTCTCAATTGAATAATATTGTCATTAAAAAAGCAAGCGTTGATGAAACGCACGATCTTCCAATAGATCGTTTTTTTTAATTACTTGGTAAAAGTAACTTCAAACTTTGTTGATCAATTGTATCATTGGATACTGTGTAGGCATAATTGTTTTCTTTCGTGTCTCAAAGAATTCACAACTGAGATAATAATAATAATAATAATAACAATAATACTAATATTAATAATTGTAATAATTTTATATTAAAAATAAATAGTATCTGGACTTAACCAGATTCATAATTCATGTTCTGAGCAAGCCGAATGAGGCATATAATAATTAACTTTTCATTGTACAACTTTGTATGTTTACATTATGTGTATTTTTTGAATTCACTATAAGGGTGCAAATAAACCCATTATTAACAGCATCACCTGATTTGATTTATTTTATTATTTTTTTGAATAATTAAATATTTTCTTTTAATAAACTTAAACAACCTTCTGTTGTGTTTGACATATTGGAATAGCATTGCCAAAAAGTGGTATTCAACTATTTTAAATTTTCTTTTCATCTATTAATTTTTATGTATGGGTTTTACACGGGATTTTCCCTAAATAAATCCGTGTGGCGCCCACTAATTTAATAAACAAGGTGACATAACCTTGCAACCAAAGGGAGTTGATGAATGTAAGCTGAGTTGACAGTTTAGTGAACTTCAAGTAAACGCAATCAGGTACGTAAAAGTATATGTTTGTTTATAATATTGTCCAGACTTTACGGGACTTGACTTACTCAGACTACCTGTAATCAGAAGAAGTTTCTACTACTAGTTTCAACCAGACGAGAACTATTATCAAGCAATCAACTGCTATACTTCATATTTTAACTTAAGTTAATCTAACATTTAAATATAATCAACTTCATTATTTTTATTTAATACAAGGGAATTCTTTAAAAAACAAGAGTATTTAAACCATTGTAAACACTGTGAGTAACTTGAATGTTGTATGGTAAAATACTTTACTACATTAGTCACCTTCAAGTAGAAATAACCATTCTCAACATTGAGTTATCTCAAAGGAACACTTCACCCATAGATGAATTTTGTTTTAATGAGACTTTTAATATTTTAACCACGAATTTAAACTTTAAACAACAACCACTCTTTTATTTTGTTTCAAGTTAATTTAAACGTAACGTAAATTCGATTATAATAATAAACATAATAATTTTAAATAAGAACCCCCAATAGGAGAGTGTTATAAATTGACGCATCCAACGTGTGGCAGATTCAACCACGAAACACACACACGGTAATTTAGTGTTATAAATTGGCGCACCAACTAGTGTGGCTTACAAAATATTAAATAAATATATTTTTATATTTTATATTAGCCCGGTAGACACGAAAAAATTAACATGCCGCACACCCACCAGTACGATACAAGATATAAGGACAGTAGGGTAGGAGAAATGCAACGGGATGTAGATACATACGAAGAGCAACCCACAGACGAGATGGAAGTTATTACAATCAATAATGTTGAAACTAGTACCGACGAAATGCCTCGTGTAGAACCAGAGGTAGAAGTGACAGTAGACAACCAACCCAGACGGCCTGAAGAAACCCCACAGCCAAACAAACCGACTGAAGAGATGAGATGGGAAGCGATGATGAAGATAATGATGGAATTAAAGGAAGACGGTAAGAAATCTCATAAAAAACTGAATGACGCGATGAATAAAAATATGGAAACATTAAAAGAAGATGGTAAGAAATCCCGGGAAGAAAATCAAATGAATGTCGAGGTGTTAAATAGAAATATAGAGTCGATAAAGGAGGACCTAAATAAAAGGATTGACGATACTCATAAGTCTATAGACGCGCTGAACGCTAAAATCGACGATAACAGCCAAGCAATTAGAAAAGAATTGAACACCACCTTAATGAAAATTAGCCAAAAAATGGATGACATGAATAACCGGAAGTGGGGAGAAGAACGGAAGGTATCCGAAGACGAAAACATGGAACAAACGAATCCAGAGCCGGAGAATAAGGAAGAAGGAAAGGACGATGACGACTCAGAGATAGGAGAATTATCAAATGATGAATCCATGGAAGAATTAAGTATACAATTCAAAGACACTGATAACCAAACTGAGGATAAAGAAGACTCGAAAGCATTGGTGCCTGCGGATACACACCATAGGAATGAAGAGAACACTCAGCATAAAGAAACTATCATTAAAAATGTAAGGAACAAGATAATTAAGAAGACAGGCGAGAAAGAGACAAAGATAAAAAGAATAATACGCTCTAAGAAAACAAGGATTACAAAGGAAATATTAGAAATGACTAGGAGTGGATTAATTAACTTCGTAGACAACCCAATTATTCGTCATAGAGCAAGGACCAATGGTAAGAAGTATAAACAAGACTTCATAAAAATATTAAAAATAAATCACCATAAAACCGTGGGTAAAAAATTAAATAAGAATCCAATTAAATTAAATGTACCACCAAATAAAATACACCAAACAAAATCAATCGATTCCTTAGTGCATAACCGATCATTAAACCATTTAAGTAATGACCCAGATGACGGAACGATTAAAACAACGTTACATGCCATTGACTATGTTATGACGGAGAAGGTCATAAACAATGAGGTATTTAAGGCGAATATTCCTAGAAGAAAGAAGCTTCACAGGGAGAAGGAAAATGATCAAGAACGACTGGACCAGCTTATTGAAAGGTACGCCCAAAGAATAAGGGAAATGCGGAAAAAGAGGGACCAAGCGATGGAAGAATCCAACCAGGAAATGAACAAAGGTCAATCCGGATTAGAAGAAGGGCCAGACATCAATAATAGCCCAGGCCCAGAGTACAATGAACACAATAATACCAAAGATGATGAGAGGAAAAAGGCAAGGAAACGGGGAGCCAATGACTATCTGGTAGCCGCCAAGTGGAAGAACCGCTTGATAGTAAGGTATCTCCAAAACCACTAGTACGGAACATATGTCAGATACCCCAATTATAGACCCAATAGAGTGGAAGAGCACAAATAACCCCATGAATACCGACGAGTAAGCAATGATTAATATTAAGGAGGGATAATATGCAATAGGAAGCAACATTCCTCACCCATACGTTTATGTTATAAAAAAGTAAAATATATATATTGGAAAAACCACTACTATAAACAAACTCATTTGTGGTTAAACTACAATATGTTGAAGGTGACTGATTAGCTATAACTAGTCAATCCGCCTTATCAAGTTACAAAAGTGTGTAGATTTAAGATGTAAACCAAACCATTTGTTAATGAGGAAAATGTACCAGACCTATTACCCCAGGGGATAGAATATTAGATAAGGTCAATCAAATGAGAAATAACAAAATACTATTACTGTACTATACCTAGAGAAAAATATGTAACCAGATGAATATTCTATGTGACCTAATGTTTATAAAATGATTATTGTATACCTCTCATAAAACTCAAATGTTAAATTAAAATCGTCCAGAATAAAGGTTCACCCAACTAACCTTTGAAGGAGTAGAGAGGCAGTATAACAAAGTGTGTAAAATAAAAAGAAGGACACTATTATGGAATGTAAGGAAAGAAAAATTAATATTTGTGAAACAAACCATGAAAACCCCAAGAATGTCTATGAAATAGATATTAGTATATTGTTAAATGAAATTGTAATTACAGTATAGTATATAGTGTATAAAATCATCCAGAATAAGTGAAAACCACCATCACTTGAAGGAGTAGAGAAGAAAAATAACAAAGAGTATTAATTGTAAGAATAACTATTGTTATAATGAAATGAAAGGAAAGAACAATGTTTGTCAATTATCAAATATGATACATCATAAGAATATGTCAGAGAACATCAGAAAAAAAGAAAAAACCATTTAGTATACAAACAATGTAAGCCTGATAATTCAGGATGAATATAACTCGTTAAGAAAGATTTAATAGACTATAGTGAAAACAGAAATATATTGTGAACTCTAGATAGAACAAATGGATGCATAAGTACTATAAGCATCAAAACCAGTGTATAATCTTAAAAATATTTAAATGAACCACAACAAATTGTTAACTAGTAAATAAGTAACTATATAGCTGATAAAAGCATAGCTAAAAAACACCAAGTCTAAAGGAAGTAATTACCTGTAAGAAAGAAAGTATGTTAGCAAGTATAAAGATAGAAATGTGATCTAAATAAAAACCTCTGATACCTTGTATATTATAGTGAATATATTATATTATTGAATATGAATGATATGTGATATTTTTTTTTGAGTTGTGATAGTGCAACTATTGCCAGGTGCAATGTTTATTTTTACTCAGACAGAGAAGAGTAATGCCTCTGGATCTGAGAATGTGTAGGGAGGAACGGCAGAGGATGTTAGCCATAGTGAGCCACCCTGATTCCAAAACCTCTACTACAGTTAGGGAATTATATTGTTTTATTATATCAAGGAATATTATGAAAGAATCTGTGAGGTATAAATTATAATAACCATCAAAATGATCACGAATGCAAAGATATGTAATGAGAAAGTAGAATGTAAATAAAACAGGGAATAATTAACTTGAGAAACAAGATCCATTATAGTTAAATGATTTAGAGAGTAAGCAGCTTGAAATTACTAGTAAATTAAGAATTGTACCATTGTATAAAAAGCCAACCTAGAGTAATACACCAATAATAAGTTTAAAAAAATCAGAGAATACAAGAGAAAATTTTTTATTGAAGTATACTAAGAAACTGACATGAATTGATAATTTTACAAAATATAAATTTTTCAAATGATCAATTTTAAAGAGGGTGTATACGTAACATCACAAGATGTCACCTAACCTAAGTGTATGTTATCAGATTTCATAAAAACAGAATAACCATGTACATAGGTATAGAATAGTCAAAATAAACAAGAAAGAAGAAACCAAGAGAGAAGAATAAAGCAGAAGTGCCATGTGAAACAGTAACCCAATAGCTGTTTGACACTACAACTAGACTGAGACTAAAACGAACTAATGGACAGAATAAACGTAAATTCAACTGTCAATTCAGTAAATGGTTAATGTAAACCGAATGTCATTTATAAACAACAAATAAACGAATGAGCAGTTAAATACTGTGAAAGCAAAATCAGCATTTTTCTGATAATAAATGTGACAATGAACAGTAGATAATGAATGCCAAAACCAATGTTAACAATGGCTATATTGTAGGAATTAAGATGTATTTCCGCATCAAATATACCTATTAGAAAAGAGAGCTATTTATATAAGAGAATCTTATACAAATAAGATGTCTCCATAATTTACCGAATTGAGAACCAATAGGCATTATTAAGGCCAAATTTCAGTGTAGGCGATACACTTAACAAACTTAGACCAAACATTAGTCAATAAAATGACTATCACTAATTATCACCAGTGCAAAATAAAATGCACAAGAACTATGGTTATGCATTGACATAACGAAAAATGTTATTGAGACGATAGGTTTAGCCATAATTTTAATTGTAAATAGTAGCTTAAAACAAACTAACGGTAAACGAAATGTCATAGTCAGTAGGATCTTTTATTACTATGTATAGAATTAAGGTGTACAAGTAATGTTCAGTGAAAAAAAAAACGTCAGTACAGTATTAATGGTGTCCGCACATAAACATTTGATTGATAAAATGTTATGTGGATACGAGAAAGGTTAACCAAAAGTGTAAAATCGGCGACTCATAAAGAGCAGACGACAGTAAGAATAGTGTACCCGAACATTGATTTTCTAACAATGTCGGTTAAAGTGAAGGTAATTCGAGATCGAGTGATATCAATTTAAAGGAAACAAAACAATCTTTAATTTGATAATAATATCAACTCAATCGTGACGGTATTAAGCGTATTAAAACTGTTAGCATCATTGTATAAATGTACATCAGGAATCTGAGTACAAATAATAATAACAATGACAACAGAAGCGACCTGTCAATCATCTCAACATTTGACAGTTAGAAAAACCGTTACCAACCGCCAAAAAGTGATACGTCATCCTCGTCTCACCTGTCTGGACCAATAGGAAAATTAGTTATAAAATGATAATTTTACCTAAGCCCAATCCAAAAGAGGGGTATATAAAGACAAACCAGCGAATTTTGACAGAGACCTTTACTAACTAACAAGCAGAACAGACGTACGCTCGTCTCCGCTACGTTTTTCTTATAACACATAGCGTCAGCTACCTTGTACTCCGGAACCAATAGTTAACAACGAGAAACTTTACTTCAAGTTCATCATCAACCAACAACAGTGTTCAAGTGCAGTTTATTTTAATTTTGTGCGGGAATGACGAACAGAAAATAATTTATTGTCATTATTCACGATCCATTTTAATCAGAAGAGGATCGCATTATTCTGTTCTTGTGCGAATTAGTGCCGAAATAAAGTAATCACTATAATCCGATTACTTAAGTGATAAAAGGTTTTAATTAAAATAATTAAAACTCTGAAGGTAAAAGTGCAATTATTATTAATCTTGATCTGAGTGCAATAACTTGTATTTTTGCTACCATAACCTGTACTGACGCAAAACGCAAAAACAGTATTTAAGATTACACCACGTTTCGATTTATTATTCAAATTTGTTATTAGTAAGTAAGCTATATGTTAGTTGTAAGGGCTCTCAATTGAATAATATTGTCATTAAAAAAGCAAGCGTTGATGAAACGCACGATCTTCCAATAGATCGTTTTTTTTAATTACTTGGTAAAAGTAACTTCAAACTTTGTTGATCAATTGTATCATTGGATACTGTGTAGGCATAATTGTTTTCTTTCGTGTCTCAAAGAATTCACAACTGAGATAATAATAATAATAATAAAAATAACAATAATACTAATATTAATAATTGTAATAATTTTATATTAAAAATAAATAGTATCTGGACTTAACCAGATTCATAATTCATGTTCTGAGCAAGCCGAATGAGGCATATAATAATTAACTTTTCATTGTACAACTTTGTATGTTTACATTATGTGTATTTTTTGAATTCACTATAAGGGTGCAAATAAACCCATTATTAACAGCATCACCTGATTTGATTTATTTTATTATTTTTTTGAATAATTAAATATTTTCTTTTAATAAACTTAAACAACCTTCTGTTGTGTTTGACATATTGGAATAGCATTGCCAAAAAGTGGTATTCAACTATTTTAAATTTTCTTTTCATCTATTAATTTTTATGTATGGGTTTTACACGGGATTTTCCCTAAATAAATCCGTGTGGCGCCCACTAATTTAATAAACAAGGTGACATAACCTTGCAACCAAAGGGAGTTGATGAATGTAAGCTGAGTTGACAGTTTAGTGAACTTCAAGTAAACGCAATCAGGTACGTAAAAGTATATGTTTGTTTATAATATTGTCCAGACTTTACGGGACTTGACTTACTCAGACTACCTGTAATCAGAAGAAGTTTCTACTACTAGTTTCAACCAGACGAGAACTATTATCAAGCAATCAACTGCTATACTTCATATTTTAACTTAAGTTAATCTAACATTTAAATATAATCAACTTCATTATTTTTATTTAATACAAGGGAATTCTTTAAAAAACAAGAGTATTTAAACCATTGTAAACACTGTGAGTAACTTGAATGTTGTATGGTAAAATACTTTACTACATTAGTCACCTTCAAGTAGAAATAACCATTCTCAACATTGAGTTATCTCAAAGGAACACTTCACCCATAGATGAATTTTGTTTTAATGAGACTTTTAATATTTTAACCACGAATTTAAACTTTAAACAACAACCACTCTTTTATTTTGTTTCAAGTTAATTTAAACGTAACGTAAATTCGATTATAATAATAAACATAATAATTTTAAATAAGAACCCCCAATAGGAGAGTGTTATAAATTGACGCATCCAACGTGTGGCAGATTCAACCACGAAACACACACACGGTAATTTAGTGTTATAAATTGGCGCACCAACTAGTGTGGCTTACAAAATATTAAATAAATATATTTTTATATTTTATATTAGCCCGGTAGACACGAAAAAATTAACATGCCGCACACCCACCAGTACGATACAAGATATAAGGACAGTAGGGTAGGAGAAATGCAACGGGATGTAGATACATACGAAGAGCAACCCACAGACGAGATGGAAGTTATTACAATCAATAATGTTGAAACTAGTACCGACGAAATGCCTCGTGTAGAACCAGAGGTAGAAGTGACAGTAGACAACCAACCCAGACGGCCTGAAGAAACCCCACAGCCAAACAAACCGACTGAAGAGATGAGATGGGAAGCGATGATGAAGATAATGATGGAATTAAAGGAAGACGGTAAGAAATCTCATAAAAAACTGAATGACGCGATGAATAAAAATATGGAAACATTAAAAGAAGATGGTAAGAAATCCCGGGAAGAAAATCAAATGAATGTCGAGGTGTTAAATAGAAATATAGAGTCGATAAAGGAGGACCTAAATAAAAGGATTGACGATACTCATAAGTCTATAGACGCGCTGAACGCTAAAATCGACGATAACAGCCAAGCAATTAGAAAAGAATTGAACACCACCTTAATGAAAATTAGCCAAAAAATGGATGACATGAATAACCGGAAGTGGGGAGAAGAACGGAAGGTATCCGAAGACGAAAACATGGAACAAACGAATCCAGAGCCGGAGAATAAGGAAGAAGGAAAGGACGATGACGACTCAGAGATAGGAGAATTATCAAATGATGAATCCATGGAAGAATTAAGTATACAATTCAAAGACACTGATAACCAAACTGAGGATAAAGAAGACTCGAAAGCATTGGTGCCTGCGGATACACACCATAGGAATGAAGAGAACACTCAGCATAAAGAAACTATCATTAAAAATGTAAGGAACAAGATAATTAAGAAGACAGGCGAGAAAGAGACAAAGATAAAAAGAATAATACGCTCTAAGAAAACAAGGATTACAAAGGAAATATTAGAAATGACTAGGAGTGGATTAATTAACTTCGTAGACAACCCAATTATTCGTCATAGAGCAAGGACCAATGGTAAGAAGTATAAACAAGACTTCATAAAAATATTAAAAATAAATCACCATAAAACCGTGGGTAAAAAATTAAATAAGAATCCAATTAAATTAAATGTACCACCAAATAAAATACACCAAACAAAATCAATCGATTCCTTAGTGCATAACCGATCATTAAACCATTTAAGTAATGACCCAGATGACGGAACGATTAAAACAACGTTACATGCCATTGACTATGTTATGACGGAGAAGGTCATAAACAATGAGGTATTTAAGGCGAATATTCCTAGAAGAAAGAAGCTTCACAGGGAGAAGGAAAATGATCAAGAACGACTGGACCAGCTTATTGAAAGGTACGCCCAAAGAATAAGGGAAATGCGGAAAAAGAGGGACCAAGCGATGGAAGAATCCAACCAGGAAATGAACAAAGGTCAATCCGGATTAGAAGAAGGGCCAGACATCAATAATAGCCCAGGCCCAGAGTACAATGAACACAATAATACCAAAGATGATGAGAGGAAAAAGGCAAGGAAACGGGGAGCCAATGACTATCTGGTAGCCGCCAAGTGGAAGAACCGCTTGATAGTAAGGTATCTCCAAAACCACTAGTACGGAACATATGTCAGATACCCCAATTATAGACCCAATAGAGTGGAAGAGCACAAATAACCCCATGAATACCGACGAGTAAGCAATGATTAATATTAAGGAGGGATAATATGCAATAGGAAGCAACATTCCTCACCCATACGTTTATGTTATAAAAAAGTAAAATATATATATTGGAAAAACCACTACTATAAACAAACTCATTTGTGGTTAAACTACAATATGTTGAAGGTGACTGATTAGCTATAACTAGTCAATCCGCCTTATCAAGTTACAAAAGTGTGTAGATTTAAGATGTAAACCAAACCATTTGTTAATGAGGAAAATGTACCAGACCTATTACCCCAGGGGATAGAATATTAGATAAGGTCAATCAAATGAGAAATAACAAAATACTATTACTGTACTATACCTAGAGAAAAATATGTAACCAGATGAATATTCTATGTGACCTAATGTTTATAAAATGATTATTGTATACCTCTCATAAAACTCAAATGTTAAATTAAAATCGTCCAGAATAAAGGTTCACCCAACTAACCTTTGAAGGAGTAGAGAGGCAGTATAACAAAGTGTGTAAAATAAAAAGAAGGACACTATTATGGAATGTAAGGAAAGAAAAATTAATATTTGTGAAACAAACCATGAAAACCCCAAGAATGTCTATGAAATAGATATTAGTATATTGTTAAATGAAATTGTAATTACAGTATAGTATATAGTGTATAAAATCATCCAGAATAAGTGAAAACCACCATCACTTGAAGGAGTAGAGAAGAAAAATAACAAAGAGTATTAATTGTAAGAATAACTATTGTTATAATGAAATGAAAGGAAAGAACAATGTTTGTCAATTATCAAATATGATACATCATAAGAATATGTCAGAGAACATCAGAAAAAAAGAAAAAACCATTTAGTATACAAACAATGTAAGCCTGATAATTCAGGATGAATATAACTCGTTAAGAAAGATTTAATAGACTATAGTGAAAACAGAAATATATTGTGAACTCTAGATAGAACAAATGGATGCATAAGTACTATAAGCATCAAAACCAGTGTATAATCTTAAAAATATTTAAATGAACCACAACAAATTGTTAACTAGTAAATAAGTAACTATATAGCTGATAAAAGCATAGCTAAAAAACACCAAGTCTAAAGGAAGTAATTACCTGTAAGAAAGAAAGTATGTTAGCAAGTATAAAGATAGAAATGTGATCTAAATAAAAACCTCTGATACCTTGTATATTATAGTGAATATATTATATTATTGAATATGAATGATATGTGATATTTTTTTTTGAGTTGTGATAGTGCAACTATTGCCAGGTGCAATGTTTATTTTTACTCAGACAGAGAAGAGTAATGCCTCTGGATCTGAGAATGTGTAGGGAGGAACGGCAGAGGATGTTAGCCATAGTGAGCCACCCTGATTCCAAAACCTCTACTACAGTTAGGGAATTATATTGTTTTATTATATCAAGGAATATTATGAAAGAATCTGTGAGGTATAAATTATAATAACCATCAAAATGATCACGAATGCAAAGATATGTAATGAGAAAGTAGAATGTAAATAAAACAGGGAATAATTAACTTGAGAAACAAGATCCATTATAGTTAAATGATTTAGAGAGTAAGCAGCTTGAAATTACTAGTAAATTAAGAATTGTACCATTGTATAAAAAGCCAACCTAGAGTAATACACCAATAATAAGTTTAAAAAAATCAGAGAATACAAGAGAAAATTTTTTATTGAAGTATACTAAGAAACTGACATGAATTGATAATTTTACAAAATATAAATTTTTCAAATGATCAATTTTAAAGAGGGTGTATACGTAACATCACAAGATGTCACCTAACCTAAGTGTATGTTATCAGATTTCATAAAAACAGAATAACCATGTACATAGGTATAGAATAGTCAAAATAAACAAGAAAGAAGAAACCAAGAGAGAAGAATAAAGCAGAAGTGCCATGTGAAACAGTAACCCAATAGCTGTTTGACACTACAACTAGACTGAGACTAAAACGAACTAATGGACAGAATAAACGTAAATTCAACTGTCAATTCAGTAAATGGTTAATGTAAACCGAATGTCATTTATAAACAACAAATAAACGAATGAGCAGTTAAATACTGTGAAAGCAAAATCAGCATTTTTCTGATAATAAATGTGACAATGAACAGTAGATAATGAATGCCAAAACCAATGTTAACAATGGCTATATTGTAGGAATTAAGATGTATTTCCGCATCAAATATACCTATTAGAAAAGAGAGCTATTTATATAAGAGAATCTTATACAAATAAGATGTCTCCATAATTTACCGAATTGAGAACCAATAGGCATTATTAAGGCCAAATTTCAGTGTAGGCGATACACTTAACAAACTTAGACCAAACATTAGTCAATAAAATGACTATCACTAATTATCACCAGTGCAAAATAAAATGCACAAGAACTATGGTTATGCATTGACATAACGAAAAATGTTATTGAGACGATAGGTTTAGCCATAATTTTAATTGTAAATAGTAGCTTAAAACAAACTAACGGTAAACGAAATGTCATAGTCAGTAGGATCTTTTATTACTATGTATAGAATTAAGGTGTACAAGTAATGTTCAGTGAAAAAAAAAACGTCAGTACAGTATTAATGGTGTCCGCACATAAACATTTGATTGATAAAATGTTATGTGGATACGAGAAAGGTTAACCAAAAGTGTAAAATCGGCGACTCATAAAGAGCAGACGACAGTAAGAATAGTGTACCCGAACATTGATTTTCTAACAATGTCGGTTAAAGTGAAGGTAATTCGAGATCGAGTGATATCAATTTAAAGGAAACAAAACAATCTTTAATTTGATAATAATATCAACTCAATCGTGACGGTATTAAGCGTATTAAAACTGTTAGCATCATTGTATAAATGTACATCAGGAATCTGAGTACAAATAATAATAACAATGACAACAGAAGCGACCTGTCAATCATCTCAACATTTGACAGTTAGAAAAACCGTTACCAACCGCCAAAAAGTGATACGTCATCCTCGTCTCACCTGTCTGGACCAATAGGAAAATTAGTTATAAAATGATAATTTTACCTAAGCCCAATCCAAAAGAGGGGTATATAAAGACAAACCAGCGAATTTTGACAGAGACCTTTACTAACTAACAAGCAGAACAGACGTACGCTCGTCTCCGCTACGTTTTTCTTATAACACATAGCGTCAGCTACCTTGTACTCCGGAACCAATAGTTAACAACGAGAAACTTTACTTCAAGTTCATCATCAACCAACAACAGTGTTCAAGTGCAGTTTATTTTAATTTTGTGCGGGAATGACGAACAGAAAATAATTTATTGTCATTATTCACGATCCATTTTAATCAGAAGAGGATCGCATTATTCTGTTCTTGTGCGAATTAGTGCCGAAATAAAGTAATCACTATAATCCGATTACTTAAGTGATAAAAGGTTTTAATTAAAATAATTAAAACTCTGAAGGTAAAAGTGCAATTATTATTAATCTTGATCTGAGTGCAATAACTTGTATTTTTGCTACCATAACCTGTACTGACGCAAAACGCAAAAACAGTATTTAAGATTACACCACGTTTCGATTTATTATTCAAATTTGTTATTAGTAAGTAAGCTATATGTTAGTTGTAAGGGCTCTCAATTGAATAATATTGTCATTAAAAAAGCAAGCGTTGATGAAACGCACGATCTTCCAATAGATCGTTTTTTTTAATTACTTGGTAAAAGTAACTTCAAACTTTGTTGATCAATTGTATCATTGGATACTGTGTAGGCATAATTGTTTTCTTTCGTGTCTCAAAGAATTCACAACTGAGATAATAATAATAATAATAAAAATAACAATAATACTAATATTAATAATTGTAATAATTTTATATTAAAAATAAATAGTATCTGGACTTAACCAGATTCATAATTCATGTTCTGAGCAAGCCGAATGAGGCATATAATAATTAACTTTTCATTGTACAACTTTGTATGTTTACATTATGTGTATTTTTTGAATTCACTATAAGGGTGCAAATAAACCCATTATTAACAGCATCACCTGATTTGATTTATTTTATTATTTTTTTGAATAATTAAATATTTTCTTTTAATAAACTTAAACAACCTTCTGTTGTGTTTGACATATTGGAATAGCATTGCCAAAAAGTGGTATTCAACTATTTTAAATTTTCTTTTCATCTATTAATTTTTATGTATGGGTTTTACACGGGATTTTCCCTAAATAAATCCGTGTGGCGCCCACTAATTTAATAAACAAGGTGACATAACCTTGCAACCAAAGGGAGTTGATGAATGTAAGCTGAGTTGACAGTTTAGTGAACTTCAAGTAAACGCAATCAGGTACGTAAAAGTATATGTTTGTTTATAATATTGTCCAGACTTTACGGGACTTGACTTACTCAGACTACCTGTAATCAGAAGAAGTTTCTACTACTAGTTTCAACCAGACGAGAACTATTATCAAGCAATCAACTGCTATACTTCATATTTTAACTTAAGTTAATCTAACATTTAAATATAATCAACTTCATTATTTTTATTTAATACAAGGGAATTCTTTAAAAAACAAGAGTATTTAAACCATTGTAAACACTGTGAGTAACTTGAATGTTGTATGGTAAAATACTTTACTACATTAGTCACCTTCAAGTAGAAATAACCATTCTCAACATTGAGTTATCTCAAAGGAACACTTCACCCATAGATGAATTTTGTTTTAATGAGACTTTTAATATTTTAACCACGAATTTAAACTTTAAACAACAACCACTCTTTTATTTTGTTTCAAGTTAATTTAAACGTAACGTAAATTCGATTATAATAATAAACATAATAATTTTAAATAAGAACCCCCAATAGGAGAGTGTTATAAATTGACGCATCCAACGTGTGGCAGATTCAACCACGAAACACACACACGGTAATTTAGTGTTATAAATTGGCGCACCAACTAGTGTGGCTTACAAAATATTAAATAAATATATTTTTATATTTTATATTAGCCCGGTAGACACGAAAAAATTAACATGCCGCACACCCACCAGTACGATACAAGATATAAGGACAGTAGGGTAGGAGAAATGCAACGGGATGTAGATACATACGAAGAGCAACCCACAGACGAGATGGAAGTTATTACAATCAATAATGTTGAAACTAGTACCGACGAAATGCCTCGTGTAGAACCAGAGGTAGAAGTGACAGTAGACAACCAACCCAGACGGCCTGAAGAAACCCCACAGCCAAACAAACCGACTGAAGAGATGAGATGGGAAGCGATGATGAAGATAATGATGGAATTAAAGGAAGACGGTAAGAAATCTCATAAAAAACTGAATGACGCGATGAATAAAAATATGGAAACATTAAAAGAAGATGGTAAGAAATCCCGGGAAGAAAATCAAATGAATGTCGAGGTGTTAAATAGAAATATAGAGTCGATAAAGGAGGACCTAAATAAAAGGATTGACGATACTCATAAGTCTATAGACGCGCTGAACGCTAAAATCGACGATAACAGCCAAGCAATTAGAAAAGAATTGAACACCACCTTAATGAAAATTAGCCAAAAAATGGATGACATGAATAACCGGAAGTGGGGAGAAGAACGGAAGGTATCCGAAGACGAAAACATGGAACAAACGAATCCAGAGCCGGAGAATAAGGAAGAAGGAAAGGACGATGACGACTCAGAGATAGGAGAATTATCAAATGATGAATCCATGGAAGAATTAAGTATACAATTCAAAGACACTGATAACCAAACTGAGGATAAAGAAGACTCGAAAGCATTGGTGCCTGCGGATACACACCATAGGAATGAAGAGAACACTCAGCATAAAGAAACTATCATTAAAAATGTAAGGAACAAGATAATTAAGAAGACAGGCGAGAAAGAGACAAAGATAAAAAGAATAATACGCTCTAAGAAAACAAGGATTACAAAGGAAATATTAGAAATGACTAGGAGTGGATTAATTAACTTCGTAGACAACCCAATTATTCGTCATAGAGCAAGGACCAATGGTAAGAAGTATAAACAAGACTTCATAAAAATATTAAAAATAAATCACCATAAAACCGTGGGTAAAAAATTAAATAAGAATCCAATTAAATTAAATGTACCACCAAATAAAATACACCAAACAAAATCAATCGATTCCTTAGTGCATAACCGATCATTAAACCATTTAAGTAATGACCCAGATGACGGAACGATTAAAACAACGTTACATGCCATTGACTATGTTATGACGGAGAAGGTCATAAACAATGAGGTATTTAAGGCGAATATTCCTAGAAGAAAGAAGCTTCACAGGGAGAAGGAAAATGATCAAGAACGACTGGACCAGCTTATTGAAAGGTACGCCCAAAGAATAAGGGAAATGCGGAAAAAGAGGGACCAAGCGATGGAAGAATCCAACCAGGAAATGAACAAAGGTCAATCCGGATTAGAAGAAGGGCCAGACATCAATAATAGCCCAGGCCCAGAGTACAATGAACACAATAATACCAAAGATGATGAGAGGAAAAAGGCAAGGAAACGGGGAGCCAATGACTATCTGGTAGCCGCCAAGTGGAAGAACCGCTTGATAGTAAGGTATCTCCAAAACCACTAGTACGGAACATATGTCAGATACCCCAATTATAGACCCAATAGAGTGGAAGAGCACAAATAACCCCATGAATACCGACGAGTAAGCAATGATTAATATTAAGGAGGGATAATATGCAATAGGAAGCAACATTCCTCACCCATACGTTTATGTTATAAAAAAGTAAAATATATATATTGGAAAAACCACTACTATAAACAAACTCATTTGTGGTTAAACTACAATATGTTGAAGGTGACTGATTAGCTATAACTAGTCAATCCGCCTTATCAAGTTACAAAAGTGTGTAGATTTAAGATGTAAACCAAACCATTTGTTAATGAGGAAAATGTACCAGACCTATTACCCCAGGGGATAGAATATTAGATAAGGTCAATCAAATGATTTAATAAGAAAATACAATTACTGTACTATACCTAGAGAAAAATATGTAACCAGATGAATATTCTATGTGACCTAATGTTTATAAAATGATTATTGTATACCTCTCATAAAACTCAAATGTTAAATTAAAATCGTCCAGAATAAAGGTTCACCCAACTAACCTTTGAAGGAGTAGAGAGGCAGTATAACAAAGTGTGTAAAATAAAAAGAAGGACACTATTATGGAATGTAAGGAAAGAAAAATTAATATTTGTGAAACAAACCATGAAAACCCCAAGAATGTCTATGAAATAGATATTAGTATATTGTTAAATGAAATTGTAATTACAGTATAGTATATAGTGTATAAAATCATCCAGAATAAGTGAAAACCACCATCACTTGAAGGAGTAGAGAAGAAAAATAACAAAGAGTATTAATTGTAAGAATAACTATTGTTATAATGAAATGAAAGGAAAGAACAATGTTTGTCAATTATCAAATATGATACATCATAAGAATATGTCAGAGAACATCAGAAAAAAAGAAAAAACCATTTAGTATACAAACAATGTAAGCCTGATAATTCAGGATGAATATAACTCGTTAAGAAAGATTTAATAGACTATAGTGAAAACAGAAATATATTGTGAACTCTAGATAGAACAAATGGATGCATAAGTACTATAAGCATCAAAACCAGTGTATAATCTTAAAAATATTTAAATGAACCACAACAAATTGTTAACTAGTAAATAAGTAACTATATAGCTGATAAAAGCATAGCTAAAAAACACCAAGTCTAAAGGAAGTAATTACCTGTAAGAAAGAAAGTATGTTAGCAAGTATAAAGATAGAAATGTGATCTAAATAAAAACCTCTGATACCTTGTATATTATAGTGAATATATTATATTATTGAATATGAATGATATGTGATATTTTTTTTTGAGTTGTGATAGTGCAACTATTGCCAGGTGCAATGTTTATTTTTACTCAGACAGAGAAGAGTAATGCCTCTGGATCTGAGAATGTGTAGGGAGGAACGGCAGAGGATGTTAGCCATAGTGAGCCACCCTGATTCCAAAACCTCTACTACAGTTAGGGAATTATATTGTTTTATTATATCAAGGAATATTATGAAAGAATCTGTGAGGTATAAATTATAATAACCATCAAAATGATCACGAATGCAAAGATATGTAATGAGAAAGTAGAATGTAAATAAAACAGGGAATAATTAACTTGAGAAACAAGATCCATTATAGTTAAATGATTTAGAGAGTAAGCAGCTTGAAATTACTAGTAAATTAAGAATTGTACCATTGTATAAAAAGCCAACCTAGAGTAATACACCAATAATAAGTTTAAAAAAATCAGAGAATACAAGAGAAAATTTTTTATTGAAGTATACTAAGAAACTGACATGAATTGATAATTTTACAAAATATAAATTTTTCAAATGATCAATTTTAAAGAGGGTGTATACGTAACATCACAAGATGTCACCTAACCTAAGTGTATGTTATCAGATTTCATAAAAACAGAATAACCATGTACATAGGTATAGAATAGTCAAAATAAACAAGAAAGAAGAAACCAAGAGAGAAGAATAAAGCAGAAGTGCCATGTGAAACAGTAACCCAATAGCTGTTTGACACTACAACTAGACTGAGACTAAAACGAACTAATGGACAGAATAAACGTAAATTCAACTGTCAATTCAGTAAATGGTTAATGTAAACCGAATGTCATTTATAAACAACAAATAAACGAATGAGCAGTTAAATACTGTGAAAGCAAAATCAGCATTTTTCTGATAATAAATGTGACAATGAACAGTAGATAATGAATGCCAAAACCAATGTTAACAATGGCTATATTGTAGGAATTAAGATGTATTTCCGCATCAAATATACCTATTAGAAAAGAGAGCTATTTATATAAGAGAATCTTATACAAATAAGATGTCTCCATAATTTACCGAATTGAGAACCAATAGGCATTATTAAGGCCAAATTTCAGTGTAGGCGATACACTTAACAAACTTAGACCAAACATTAGTCAATAAAATGACTATCACTAATTATCACCAGTGCAAAATAAAATGCACAAGAACTATGGTTATGCATTGACATAACGAAAAATGTTATTGAGACGATAGGTTTAGCCATAATTTTAATTGTAAATAGTAGCTTAAAACAAACTAACGGTAAACGAAATGTCATAGTCAGTAGGATCTTTTATTACTATGTATAGAATTAAGGTGTACAAGTAATGTTCAGTGAAAAAAAAAACGTCAGTACAGTATTAATGGTGTCCGCACATAAACATTTGATTGATAAAATGTTATGTGGATACGAGAAAGGTTAACCAAAAGTGTAAAATCGGCGACTCATAAAGAGCAGACGACAGTAAGAATAGTGTACCCGAACATTGATTTTCTAACAATGTCGGTTAAAGTGAAGGTAATTCGAGATCGAGTGATATCAATTTAAAGGAAACAAAACAATCTTTAATTTGATAATAATATCAACTCAATCGTGACGGTATTAAGCGTATTACAACTGTTAGCATCATTGTATAAATGTACATCAGGAATCTGAGTACAAATAATAATAACAATGACAACAGAAGCGAGCGACCTGTCAATCATCTCAACATTTGACAGTTAGAAAAACCGTTACCAACCGCCAAAAAGTGATACGTCATCCTCGTCTCACCTGTCTGGACCAATAGGAAAATTAGTTATAAAATGATAATTTTACCTAAGCCCAATCCAAAAGAGGGGTATATAAAGACAAACCAGCGAATTTTGACAGAGACCTTTACTAACTAACAAGCAGAACAGACGTACGCTCGTCTCCGCTACGTTTTTCTTATAACACATAGCGTCAGCTACCTTGTACTCCGGAACCAATAGTTAACAACGAGAAACTTTACTTCAAGTTCATCATCAACCAACAACAGTGTTCAAGTGCAGTTTATTTTAATTTTGTGCGGGAATGACGAACAGAAAATAATTTATTGTCATTATTCATGATCCATTTTAATCAGAAGAGGATCGCATTATTCTGTTCTTGTGCGAATTAGTGCCGAAATAAAGTAATCACTATAATCCGATTACTTAAGTGATAAAAGGTTTTAATTAAAATAATTAAAACTCTGAAGGTAAAAGTGCAATTATTATTAATCTTGATCTGAGTGCAATAACTTGTATTTTTGCTACCATAACCTGTACTGACGCAAAACACAAAAACAGTATTTAAGATTACACCACGTTTCGATTTATTATTCAAATTTGTTATTAGTAAGTAAGCTATATGTTAGTTGTAAGGGCTCTCAATTGAATAATATTGTCATTAAAAAAGCAAGCGTTGATGAAACGCACGATCTTCCAATAGATCGTTTTTTTTAATTACTTGGTAAAAGTAACTTCAAACTTTGTTGATCAATTGTATCATTGGATACTGTGTAGGCATAATTGTTTTCTTTCGTGTCTCAAAGAATTCACAACTGAGATAATAATAATAATAATAAAAATAACAATAATACTAATATTAATAATTGTAATAATTTTATATTAAAAATAAATAGTATCTGGACTTAACCAGATTCATAATTCATGTTCTGAGCAAGCCGAATGAGGCATATAATAATTAACTTTTCATTGTACAACTTTGTATGTTTACATTATGTGTATTTTTTGAATTCACTATAAGGGTGCAAATAAACCCATTATTAACAGCATCACCTGATTTGATTTATTTTATTATTTTTTTGAATAATTAAATATTTTCTTTTAATAAACTTAAACAACCTTCTGTTGTGTTTGACATATTGGAATAGCATTGCCAAAAAGTGGTATTCAACTATTTTAAATTTTCTTTTCATCTATTAATTTTTATGTATGGGTTTTACACGGGATTTTCCCTAAATAAATCCGTGTGGCGCCCACTAATTTAATAAACAAGGTGACATAACCTTGCAACCAAAGGGAGTTGATGAATGTAAGCTGAGTTGACAGTTTAGTGAACTTCAAGTAAACGCAATCAGGTACGTAAAAGTATATGTTTGTTTATAATATTGTCCAGACTTTACGGGACTTGACTTACTCAGACTACCTGTAATCAGAAGAAGTTTCTACTACTAGTTTCAACCAGACGAGAACTATTATCAAGCAATCAACTGCTATACTTCATATTTTAACTTAAGTTAATCTAACATTTAAATATAATCAACTTCATTATTTTTATTTAATACAAGGGAATTCTTTAAAAAACAAGAGTATTTAAACCATTGTAAACACTGTGAGTAACTTGAATGTTGTATGGTAAAATACTTTACTACATTAGTCACCTTCAAGTAGAAATAACCATTCTCAACATTGAGTTATCTCAAAGGAACACTTCACCCATAGATGAATTTTGTTTTAATGAGACTTTTAATATTTTAACCACGAATTTAAACTTTAAACAACAACCACTCTTTTATTTTGTTTCAAGTTAATTTAAACGTAACGTAAATTCGATTATAATAATAAACATAATAATTTTAAATAAGAACCCCCAATAGGAGAGTGTTATAAATTGACGCATCCAACGTGTGGCAGATTCAACCACGAAACACACACACGGTAATTTAGTGTTATAAATTGGCGCACCAACTAGTGTGGCTTACAAAATATTAAATAAATATATTTTTATATTTTATATTAGCCCGGTAGACACGAAAAAATTAACATGCCGCACACCCACCAGTACGATACAAGATATAAGGACAGTAGGGTAGGAGAAATGCAACGGGATGTAGATACATACGAAGAGCAACCCACAGACGAGATGGAAGTTATTACAATCAATAATGTTGAAACTAGTACCGACGAAATGCCTCGTGTAGAACCAGAGGTAGAAGTGACAGTAGACAACCAACCCAGACGGCCTGAAGAAACCCCACAGCCAAACAAACCGACTGAAGAGATGAGATGGGAAGCGATGATGAAGATAATGATGGAATTAAAGGAAGACGGTAAGAAATCTCATAAAAAACTGAATGACGCGATGAATAAAAATATGGAAACATTAAAAGAAGATGGTAAGAAATCCCGGGAAGAAAATCAAATGAATGTCGAGGTGTTAAATAGAAATATAGAGTCGATAAAGGAGGACCTAAATAAAAGGATTGACGATACTCATAAATCTATAGACGCGCTGAACGCTAAAATCGACGATAACAGCCAAGCAATTAGAAAAGAATTGAACACCACCTTAATGAAAATTAGCCAAAAAATGGATGACATGAATAACCGGAAGTGGGGAGAAGAACGGAAGGTATCCGAAGACGAAAACATGGAACAAACAAATCCAGAGCCGGAGAATAAGGAAGAAGGAAAGGACGATGACGACTCAGAGATAGGAGAATTATCAAATGATGAATCCATGGAAGAATTAAGTATACAATTCAAAGACACTGATAACCAAACTGAGGATAAAGAAGACTCGAAAGCATTGGTGCCTGCGGATACACACCATAGGAATGAAGAGAACACTCAGCATAAAGAAACTATCATTAAAAATGTAAGGAACAAGATAATTAAGAAGACAGGCGAGAAAGAGACAAAGATAAAAAGAATAATACGCTCTAAGAAAACAAGGTTACAAAGGAAATATTAGAAATGACTAGGAGTGGATTAATTAACTTCGTAGACAACCCAATTATTCGTCATAGAGCAAGGACCAATGGTAAGAAGTATAAACAAGACTTCATAAAAATATTAAAAATAAATCACCATAAAACCGTGGGTAAAAAATTAAATAAGAATCCAATTAAATTAAATGTACCACCAAATAAAATACACCAAACAAAATCAATCGATTCCTTAGTGCATAACCGATCATTAAACCATTTAAGTAATGACCCAGATGACGGAACGATTAAAACAACGTTACATGCCATTGACTATGTTATGACGGAGAAGGTCATAAACAATGAGGTATTTAAGGCGAATATTCCTAGAAGAAAGAAGCTTCACAGGGAGAAGGAAAATGATCAAGAACGACTGGACCAGCTTATTGAAAGGTACGCCCAAAGAATAAGGGAAATGCGGAAAAAGAGGGACCAAGCGATGGAAGAATCCAACCAGGAAATGAACAAAGGTCAATCCGGATTAGAAGAAGGGCCAGACATCAATAATAGCCCAGGCCCAGAGTACAATGAACACAATAATACCAAAGATGATGAGAGGAAAAGGCAAGGAAACGGGGAGCCAATGACTATCTGGTAGCCGCCAAGTGGAAGAACCGCTTGATAGTAAGGTATCTCCAAAACCACTAGTACGGAACATATGTCAGATACCCCAATTATAGACCCAATAGAGTGGAAGAGCACAAATAACCCCATGAATACCGACGAGTAAGCAATGATTAATATTAAGGAGGGATAATATGCAATAGGAAGCAACATTCCTCACCCATACGTTTATGTTATAAAAAAGTAAAATATATATATTGGAAAAACCACTACTATAAACAAACTCATTTGTGGTTAAACTACAATATGTTGAAGGTGACTGATTAGCTATAACTAGTCAATCCGCCTTATCAAGTTACAAAAGTGTGTAGATTTATGATGTAAACCAAACCATTTGTTAATGAGGAAAATGTACCAGACCTATTACCCCAGGGGATAGAATATTAGATAAGGTCAATCAAATGATTTAATAAGAAAATACAATTACTGTACTATACCTAGAGAAAAATATGTAACCAGATGAATATTCTATGTGACCTAATGTTTATAAAATGATTATTGTATACCTCTCATAAAACTCAAATGTTAAATTAAAATCGTCCAGAATAAAGGTTCACCCAACTAACCTTTGAAGGAGTAGAGAGGCAGTATAACAAAGTGTGTAAAATAAAAAGAAGGACATTATTATGGAATGTAAGGAAAGAAAAATTAATATTTGTGAAACAAACCATGAAAACCCCAAGAATGTCTATGAAATAGATATTAGTATATTGTTAAATGAAATTGTAATTACAGTATAGTATATAGTGTATAAAATCATCCAGAATAAGTGAAAACCACCATCACTTGAAGGAGTAGAGAAGAAAAATAACAAAGAGTATTAATTGTAAGAATAACTATTGTTATAATGAAATGAAAGGAAAGAACAATGTTTGTCAATTATCAAATATGATACATCATAAGAATATGTCAGAGAACATCAGAAAAAAAGAAAAAACCATTTAGTATACAAACAATGTAAGCCTGATAATTCAGGATGAATATAACTCGTTAAGAAAGATTTAATAGACTATAGTGAAAACAGAAATATATTGTGAACTCTAGATAGAACAAATGGATGCATAAGTACTATAAGCATCAAAACCAGTGTATAATCTTAAAAATATTTAAATGAACCACAACAAATTGTTAACTAGTAAATAAGTAACTATATAGCTGATAAAAGCATAGCTAAAAAACACCAAGTCTAAAGGAAGTAATTACCTGTAAGAAAGAAAGTATGTTAGCAAGTATAAAGATAGAAATGTGATCTAAATAAAAACCTCTGATACCTTGTATATTATAGTGAATATATTATATTATTGAATATGAATGATATGTGATATTTTTTTTTGAGTTGTGATAGTGCAACTATTGCCAGGTGCAATGTTTATTTTTACTCAGACAGAGAAGAGTAATGCCTCTGGATCTGAGAATGTGTAGGGAGGAACGGCAGAGGATGTTAGCCATAGTGAGCCACCCTGATTCCAAAACCTCTACTACAGTTAGGGAATTATATTGTTTTATTATATCAAGGAATATTATGAAAGAATCTGTGAGGTATAAATTATAATAACCATCAAAATGATCACGAATGCAAAGATATGTAATGAGAAAGTAGAATGTAAATAAAACAGGGAATAATTAACTTGAGAAACAAGATCCATTATAGTTAAATGATTTAGAGAGTAAGCAGCTTGAAATTACTAGTAAATTAAGAATTGTACCATTGTATAAAAAGCCAACCTAGAGTAATACACCAATAATAAGTTTAAAAAAATCAGAGAATACAAGAGAAAATTTTTTATTGAAGTATACTAAGAAACTGACATGAATTGATAATTTTACAAAATATAAATTTTTCAAATGATCAATTTTAAAGAGGGTGTATACGTAACATCACAAGATGTCACCTAACCTAAGTGTATGTTATCAGATTTCATAAAAACAGAATAACCATGTACATAGGTATAGAATAGTCAAAATAAACAAGAAAGAAGAAACCAAGAGAGAAGAATAAAGCAGAAGTGCCATGTGAAACAGTAACCCAATAGCTGTTTGACACTACAACTAGACTGAGACTAAAACGAACTAATGGACAGAATAAACGTAAATTCAACTGTCAATTCAGTAAATGGTTAATGTAAACCGAATGTCATTTATAAACAACAAATAAACGAATGAGCAGTTAAATACTGTGAAAGCAAAATCAGCATTTTTCTGATAATAAATGTGACAATGAACAGTAGATAATGAATGCCAAAACCAATGTTAACAATGGCTATATTGTAGGAATTAAGATGTATTTCCGCATCAAATATACCTATTAGAAAAGAGAGCTATTTATATAAGAGAATCTTATACAAATAAGATGTCTCCATAATTTACCGAATTGAGAACCAATAGGCATTATTAAGGCCAAATTTCAGTGTAGGCGATACACTTAACAAACTTAGACCAAACATTAGTCAATAAAATGACTATCACTAATTATCACCAGTGCAAAATAAAATGCACAAGAACTATGGTTATGCATTGACATAACGAAAAATGTTATTGAGACGATAGGTTTAGCCATAATTTTAATTGTAAATAGTAGCTTAAAACAAACTAACGGTAAACGAAATGTCATAGTCAGTAGGATCTTTTATTACTATGTATAGAATTAAGGTGTACAAGTAATGTTCAGTGAAAAAAAAAAACGTCAGTACAGTATTAATGGTGTCCGCACATAAACATTTGATTGATAAAATGTTATGTGGATACGAGAAAGGTTAACCAAAAGTGTAAAATCGGCGACTCATAAAGAGCAGACGACAGTAAGAATAGTGTACCCGAACATTGATTTTCTAACAATGTCGGTTAAAGTGAAGGTAATTCGAGATCGAGTGATATCAATTTAAAGGAAACAAAACAATCTTTAATTTGATAATAATATCAACTCAATCGTGACGGTATTAAGCGTATTACAACTGTTAGCATCATTGTATAAATGTACATCAGGAATCTGAGTACAAATAATAATAACAATGACAACAGAAGCGAGCGACCTGTCAATCATCTCAACATTTGACAGTTAGAAAAACCGTTACCAACCGCCAAAAAGTGATACGTCATCCTCGTCTCACCTGTCTGGACCAATAGGAAAATTAGTTATAAAATGATAATTTTACCTAAGCCCAATCCAAAAGAGGGGTATATAAAGACAAACCAGCGAATTTTGACAGAGACCTTTACTAACTAACAAGCAGAACAGACGTACGCTCGTCTCCGCTACGTTTTTCTTATAACACATAGCGTCAGCTACCTTGTACTCCGGAACCAATAGTTAACAACGAGAAACTTTACTTCAAGTTCATCATCAACCAACAACAGTGTTCAAGTGCAGTTTATTTTAATTTTGTGCGGGAATGACGAACAGAAAATAATTTATTGTCATTATTCACGATCCATTTTAATCAGAAGAGGATCGCATTATTCTGTTCTTGTGCGAATTAGTGCCGAAATAAAGTAATCACTATAATCCGATTACTTAAGTGATAAAAGGTTTTAATTAAAATAATTAAAACTCTGAAGGTAAAAGTGCAATTATTATTAATCTTGATCTGAGTGCAATAACTTGTATTTTTGCTACCATAACCTGTACTGACGCAAAACACAAAAACAGTATTTAAGATTACACCACGTTTCGATTTATTATTCAAATTTGTTATTAGTAAGTAAGCTATATGTTAGTTGTAAGGGCTCTCAATTGAATAATATTGTCATTAAAAAAGCAAGCGTTGATGAAACGCACGATCTTCCAATAGATCGTTTTTTTTAATTACTTGGTAAAAGTAACTTCAAACTTTGTTGATCAATTGTATCATTGGATACTGTGTAGGCATAATTGTTTTCTTTCGTGTCTCAAAGAATTCACAACTGAGATAATAATAATAATAATAAAAATAACAATAATACTAATATTAATAATTGTAATAATTTTATATTAAAAATAAATAGTATCTGGACTTAACCAGATTCATAATTCATGTTCTGAGCAAGCCGAATGAGGCATATAATAATTAACTTTTCATTGTACAACTTTGTATGTTTACATTATGTGTATTTTTTGAATTCACTATAAGGGTGCAAATAAACCCATTATTAACAGCATCACCTGATTTGATTTATTTTATTATTTTTTTGAATAATTAAATATTTTCTTTTAATAAACTTAAACAACCTTCTGTTGTGTTTGACATATTGGAATAGCATTGCCAAAAAGTGGTATTCAACTATTTTAAATTTTCTTTTCATCTATTAATTTTTATGTATGGGTTTTACACGGGATTTTCCCTAAATAAATCCGTGTGGCGCCCACTAATTTAATAAACAAGGTGACATAACCTTGCAACCAAAGGGAGTTGATGAATGTAAGCTGAGTTGACAGTTTAGTGAACTTCAAGTAAACGCAATCAGGTACGTAAAAGTATATGTTTGTTTATAATATTGTCCAGACTTTACGGGACTTGACTTACTCAGACTACCTGTAATCAGAAGAAGTTTCTACTACTAGTTTCAACCAGACGAGAACTATTATCAAGCAATCAACTGCTATACTTCATATTTTAACTTAAGTTAATCTAACATTTAAATATAATCAACTTCATTATTTTCATTTAATACAAGGGAATTCTTTAAAAAACAAGAGTATTTAAACCATTGTAAACACTGTGAGTAACTTGAATGTTGTATGGTAAAATACTTTACTACATTAGTCACCTTCAAGTAGAAATAACCATTCTCAACATTGAGTTATCTCAAAGGAACACTTCACCCATAGATGAATTTTGTTTTAATGAGACTTTTAATATTTTAACCACGAATTTAAACTTTAAACAACAACCACTCTTTTATTTTGTTTCAAGTTAATTTAAACGTAACGTAAATTCGATTATAATAATAAACATAATAATTTTAAATAAGAACCCCCAATAGGAGAGTGTTATAAATTGACGCATCCAACGTGTGGCAGATTCAACCACGAAACACACACACGGTAATTTAGTGTTATAAATTGGCGCACCAACTAGTGTGGCTTACAAAATATTAAATAAATATATTTTTATATTTTATATTAGCCCGGTAGACACGAAAAAATTAACATGCCGCACACCCACCAGTACGATACAAGATATAAGGACAGTAGGGTAGGAGAAATGCAACGGGATGTAGATACATACGAAGAGCAACCCACAGACGAGATGGAAGTTATTACAATCAATAATGTTGAAACTAGTACCGACGAAATGCCTCGTGTAGAACCAGAGGTAGAAGTGACAGTAGACAACCAACCCAGACGGCCTGAAGAAACCCCACAGCCAAACAAACCGACTGAAGAGATGAGATGGGAAGCGATGATGAAGATAATGATGGAATTAAAGGAAGACGGTAAGAAATCTCATAAAAAACTGAATGACGCGATGAATAAAAATATGGAAACATTAAAAGAAGATGGTAAGAAATCCCGGGAAGAAAATCAAAGGAATGTCGAGGTGTTAAATAGAAATATAGAGTCGATAAAGGAGGACCTAAATAAAAGGATTGACGATACTCATAAGTCTATAGACGCGCTGAACGCTAAAATCGACGATAACAGCCAAGCAATTAGAAAAGAATTGAACACCACCTTAATGAAAATTAGCCAAAAAATGGATGACATGAATAACCGGAAGTGGGGAGAAGAACGGAAGGTATCCGAAGACGAAAACATGGAACAAACGAATCCAGAGCCGGAGAATAAGGAAGAAGGAAAGGACGATGACGACTCAGAGATAGGAGAATTATCAAATGATGAATCCATGGAAGAATTAAGTATACAATTCAAAGACACTGATAACCAAACTGAGGATAAAGAAGACTCGAAAGCATTGGTGCCTGCGGATACACACCATAGGAATGAAGAGAACACTCAGCATAAAGAAACTATCATTAAAAATGTAAGGAACAAGATAATTAAGAAGACAGGCGAGAAAGAGACAAAGATAAAAAGAATAATACGCTCTAAGAAAACAAGGATTACAAAGGAAATATTAGAAATGACTAGGAGTGGATTAATTAACTTCGTAGACAACCCAATTATTCGTCATAGAGCAAGGACCAATGGTAAGAAGTATAAACAACACTTCATAAAAATATTAAAAATAAATCACCATAAAACCGTGGGTAAAAAATTAAATAAGAATCCAATTAAATTAAATGTACCACCAAATAAAATACACCAAACAAAATCAATCGATTCCTTAGTGCATAACCGATCATTAAACCATTTAAGTAATGACCCAGATGACGGAACGATTAAAACAACGTTACATGCCATTGACTATGTTATGACGGAGAAGGTCATAAACAATGAGGTATTTAAGGCGAATATTCCTAGAAGAAAGAAGCTTCACAGGGAGAAGGAAAATGATCAAGAACGACTGGACCAGCTTATTGAAAGGTACGCCCAAAGAATAAGGGAAATGCGGAAAAAGAGGGACCAAGCGATGGAAGAATCCAACCAGGAAATGAACAAAGGTCAATCCGGATTAGAAGAAGGGCCAGACATCAATAATAGCCCAGGCCCAGAGTACAATGAACACAATAATACCAAAGATGATGAGAGGAAAAAGGCAAGGAAACGGGGAGCCAATGACTATCTGGTAGCCGCCAAGTGGAAGAACCGCTTGATAGTAAGGTATCTCCAAAACCACTAGTACGGAACATATGTCAGATACCCCAATTATAGACCCAATAGAGTGGAAGAGCACAAATAACCCCATGAATACCGACGAGTAAGCAATGATTAATATTAAGGAGGGATAATATGCAATAGGAAGCAACATTCCTCACCCATACGTTTATGTTATAAAAAAGTAAAATATATATATTGGAAAAACCACTACTATAAACAAACTCATTTGTGGTTAAACTACAATATGTTGAAGGTGACTGATTAGCTATAACTAGTCAATCCGCCTTATCAAGTTACAAAAGTGTGTAGATTTAAGATGTAAACCAAACCATTTGTTAATGAGGAAAATGTACCAGACCTATTACCCCAGGGGATAGAATATTAGATAAGGTCAATCAAATGATTTAATAAGAAAATACAATTACTGTACTATACCTAGAGAAAAATATGTAACCAGATGAATATTCTATGTGACCTAATGTTTATAAAATGATTATTGTATACCTCTCATAAAACTCAAATGTTAAATTAAAATCGTCCAGAATAAAGGTTCACCCAACTAACCTTTGAAGGAGTAGAGAGGCAGTATAACAAAGTGTGTAAAATAAAAAGAAGGACACTATTATGGAATGTAAGGAAAGAAAAATTAATATTTGTGAAACAAACCATGAAAACCCCAAGAATGTCTATGAAATAGATATTAGTATATTGTTAAATGAAATTGTAATTACAGTATAGTATATAGTGTATAAAATCATCCAGAATAAGTGAAAACCACCATCACTTGAAGGAGTAGAGTAGAAAAATAACAAAGAGTATTAATTGTAAGAATAACTATTGTTATAATGAAATGAAAGGAAAGAACAATGTTTGTCAATTATCAAATATGATACATCATAAGAATATGTCAGAGAACATCAGAAAAAAAGAAAAAACCATTTAGTATACAAACAATGTAAGCCTGATAATTCAGGATGAATATAACTCGTTAAGAAAGATTTAATAGACTATAGTGAAAACAGAAATATATTGTGAACTCTAGATAGAACAAATGGATGCATAAGTACTATAAGCATCAAAACCAGTGTATAATCTTAAAAATATTTAAATGAACCACAACAAATTGTTAACTAGTAAATAAGTAACTATATAGCTGATAAAAGCATAGCTAAAAAACACCAAGTCTAAAGGAAGTAATTACCTGTAAGAAAGAAAGTATGTTAGCAAGTATAAAGATAGAAATGTGATCTAAATAAAAACCTCTGATACCTTGTATATTATAGTGAATATATTATATTATTGAATATGAATGATATGTGATATTTTTTTTTGAGTTGTGATAGTGCAACTATTGCCAGGTGCAATGTTTATTTTTACTCAGACAGAGAAGAGTAATGCCTCTGGATCTGAGAATGTGTAGGGAGGAACGGCAGAGGATGTTAGCCATAGTGAGCCACCCTGATTCCAAAACCTCTACTACAGTTAGGGAATTATATTGTTTTATTATATCAAGGAATATTATGAAAGAATCTGTGAGGTATAAATTATAATAACCATCAAAATGATCACGAATGCAAAGATATGTAATGAGAAAGTAGAATGTAAATAAAACAGGGAATAATTAACTTGAGAAACAAGATCCATTATAGTTAAATGATTTAGAGAGTAAGCAGCTTGAAATTACTAGTAAATTAAGAATTGTACCATTGTATAAAAAGCCAACCTAGAGTAATACACCAATAATAAGTTTAAAAAAATCAGAGAATACAAGAGAAAATTTTTTATTGAAGTATACTAAGAAACTGACATGAATTGATAATTTTACAAAATATAAATTTTTCAAATGATCAATTTTAAAGAGGGTGTATACGTAACATCACAAGATGTCACCTAACCTAAGTGTATGTTATCAGATTTCATAAAAACAGAATAACCATGTACATAGGTATAGAATAGTCAAAATAAACAAGAAAGAAGAAACCAAGAGAGAAGAATAAAGCAGAAGTGCCATGTGAAACAGTAACCCAATAGCTGTTTGACACTACAACTAGACTGAGACTAAAACGAACTAATGGACAGAATAAACGTAAATTCAACTGTCAATTCAGTAAATGGTTAATGTAAACCGAATGTCATTTATAAACAACAAATAAACGAATGAGCAGTTAAATACTGTGAAAGCAAAATCAGCATTTTTCTGATAATAAATGTGACAATGAACAGTAGATAATGAATGCCAAAACCAATGTTAACAATGGCTATATTGTAGGAATTAAGATGTATTTCCGCATCAAATATACCTATTAGAAAAGAGAGCTATTTATATAAGAGAATCTTATACAAATAAGATGTCTCCATAATTTACCGAATTGAGAACCAATAGGCATTATTAAGGCCAAATTTCAGTGTAGGCGATACACTTAACAAACTTAGACCAAACATTAGTCAATAAAATGACTATCACTAATTATCACCAGTGCAAAATAAAATGCACAAGAACTATGGTTATGCATTGACATAACGAAAAATGTTATTGAGACGATAGGTTTAGCCATAATTTTAATTGTAAATAGTAGCTTAAAACAAACTAACGGTAAACGAAATGTCATAGTCAGTAGGATCTTTTATTACTATGTATAGAATTAAGGTGTACAAGTAATGTTCAGTGAAAAAAAAAAACGTCAGTACAGTATTAATGGTGTCCGCACATAAACATTTGATTGATAAAATGTTATGTGGATACGAGAAAGGTTAACCAAAAGTGTAAAATCGGCGACTCATAAAGAGCAGACGACAGTAAGAATAGTGTACCCGAACATTGATTTTCTAACAATGTCGGTTAAAGTGAAGGTAATTCGAGATCGAGTGATATCAATTTAAAGGAAACAAAACAATCTTTAATTTGATAATAATATCAACTCAATCGTGACGGTATTAAGCGTATTAAAACTGTTAGCATCATTGTATAAATGTACATCAGGAATCTGAGTACAAATAATAATAACAATGACAACAGAAGCGACCTGTCAATCATCTCAACATTTGACAGTTAGAAAAACCGTTACCAACCGCCAAAAAGTGATACGTCATCCTCGTCTCACCTGTCTGGACCAATAGGAAAATTAGTTATAAAATGATAATTTTACCTAAGCCCAATCCAAAAGAGGGGTATATAAAGACAAACCAGCGAATTTTGACAGAGACCTTTACTAACTAACAAGCAGAACAGACGTACGCTCGTCTCCGCTACGTTTTTCTTATAACACATAGCGTCAGCTACCTTGTACTCCGGAACCAATAGTTAACAACGAGAAACTTTACTTCAAGTTCATCATCAACCAACAACAGTGTTCAAGTGCAGTTTATTTTAATTTTGTGCGGGAATGACGAACAGAAAATAATTTATTGTCATTATTCACGATCCATTTTAATCAGAAGAGGATCGCATTATTCTGTTCTTGTGCGAATTAGTGCCGAAATAAAGTAATCACTATAATCCGATTACTTAAGTGATAAAAGGTTTTAATTAAAATAATTAAAACTCTGAAGGTAAAAGTGCAATTATTATTAATCTTGATCTGAGTGCAATAACTTGTATTTTTGCTACCATAACCTGTACTGACGCAAAACACAAAAACAGTATTTAAGATTACACCACGTTTCGATTTATTATTCAAATTTGTTATTAGTAAGTAAGCTATATGTTAGTTGTAAGGGCTCTCAATTGAATAATATTGTCATTAAAAAAGCAAGCGTTGATGAAACGCACGATCTTCCAATAGATCGTTTTTTTTAATTACTTGGTAAAAGTAACTTCAAACTTTGTTGATCAATTGTATCATTGGATACTGTGTAGGCATAATTGTTTTCTTTCGTGTCTCAAAGAATTCACAACTGAGATAATAATAATAATAAAAATAACAATAATACTAATATTAATAATTGTAATAATTTTATATTAAAAATAAATAGTATCTGGACTTAACCAGATTCATAATTCATGTTCTGAGCAAGCCGAATGAGGCATATAATAATTAACTTTTCATTGTACAACTTTGTATGTTTACATTATGTGATTTTTTGAATTCACTATAAGGGTGCAAATAAACCCATTATTAACAGCATCACCTGATTTGATTTATTTTATTATTTTTTTGAATAATTAAATATTTTCTTTTAATAAACTTAAACAACCTTCTGTTGTGTTTGACATATTGGAATAGCATTGCCAAAAAGTGGTATTCAACTATTTTAAATTTTCTTTTCATCTATTAATTTTTATGTATGGGTTTTACACGGGATTTTCCCTAAATAAATCCGTGTGGCGCCCACTAATTTAATAAACAAGGTGACATAACCTTGCAACCAAAGGGAGTTGATGAATGTAAGCTGAGTTGACAGTTTAGTGAACTTCAAGTAAACGCAATCAGGTACGTAAAAGTATATGTTTGTTTAAAATATTGTCCAGACTTTACGGGACTTGACTTACTCAGACTACCTGTAATCAGAAGAAGTTTCTACTACTAGTTTCAACCAGACGAGAACTATTATCAAGCAATCAACTGCTATACTTCATATTTTAACTTAAGTTAATCTAACATTTAAATATAATCAACTTCATTATTTTTATTTAATACAAGGGAATTCTTTAAAAAACAAGAGTATTTAAACCATTGTAAACACTGTGAGTAACTTGAATGTTGTATGGTAAAATACTTTACTACATTAGTCACCTTCAAGTAGAAATAACCATTCTCAACATTGAGTTATCTCAAAGGAACACTTCACCCATAGATGAATTTTGTTTTAATGAGACTTTTAATATTTTAACCACGAATTTAAACTTTAAACAACAACCACTCTTTTATTTTGTTTCAAGTTAATTTAAACGTAACGTAAATTCGATTATAATAATAAACATAATAATTTTAAATAAGAACCCCCAATAGGAGAGTGTTATAAATTGACGCATCCAACGTGTGGCAGATTCAACCACGAAACACACACACGGTAATTTAGTGTTATAAATTGGCGCACCAACTAGTGTGGCTTAAAAAATATTAAATAAATATATTTTTATATTTTATATTAGCCCGGTAGACACGAAAAAATTAACATGCCGCACACCCACCAGTACGATACAAGATATAAGGACAGTAGGGTAGGAGAAATGCAACGGGATGTAGATACATACGAAGAGCAACCCACAGACGAGATGGAAGTTATTACAATCAATAATGTTGAAACTAGTACCGACGAAATGCCTCGTGTAGAACCAGAGGTAGAAGTGACAGTAGACAACCAACCCAGACGGCCTGAAGAAACCCCACAGCCAAACAAACCGACTGAAGAGATGAGATGGGAAGCGATGATGAAGATAATGATGGAATTAAAGGAAGACGGTAAGAAATCTCATAAAAAACTGAATGACGCGATGAATAAAAATATGGAAACATTAAAAGAAGATGGTAAGAAATCCCGGGAAGAAAATCAAAGGAATGTCGAGGTGTTAAATAGAAATATAGAGTCGATAAAGGAGGACCTAAATAAAAGGATTGACGATACTCATAAGTCTATAGACGCGCTGAACGCTAAAATCGACGATAACAGCCAAGCAATTAGAAAAGAATTGAACACCACCTTAATGAAAATTAGCCAAAAAATGGATGACATGAATAACCGGAAGTGGGGAGAAGAACGGAAGGTATCCGAAGACGAAAACATGGAACAAACGAATCCAGAGCCGGAGAATAAGGAAGAAGGAAAGGACGATGACGACTCAGAGATAGGAGAATTATCAAATGATGAATCCATGGAAGAATTAAGTATACAATTCAAAGACACTGATAACCAAACTGAGGATAAAGAAGACTCGAAAGCATTGGTGCCTGCGGATACACACCATAGGAATGAAGAGAACACTCAGCATAAAGAAACTATCATTAAAAATGTAAGGAACAAGATAATTAAGAAGACAGGCGAGAAAGAGACAAAGATAAAAAGAATAATACGCTCTAAGAAAACAAGGATTACAAAGGAAATATTAGAAATGACTAGGAGTGGATTAATTAACTTCGTAGACAACCCAATTATTCGTCATAGAGCAAGGACCAATGGTAAGAAGTATAAACAAGACTTCATAAAAATATTAAAAATAAATCACCATAAAACCGTGGGTAAAAAATTAAATAAGAATCCAATTAAATTAAATGTACCACAAAATAAAATACACCAAACAAAATCAATCGATTCCTTAGTGCATAACCGATCATTAAACCATTTAAGTAATGACCCAGATGACGGAACGATTAAAACAACGTTACATGCCATTGACTATGTTATGACGGAGAAGGTCATAAACAATGAGGTATTTAAGGCGAATATTCCTAGAAGAAAGAAGCTTCACAGGGAGAAGGAAAATGATCAAGAACGACTGGACCAGCTTATTGAAAGGTACGCCCAAAGAATAAGGGAAATGCGGAAAAAGAGGGACCAAGCGATGGAAGAATCCAACCAGGAAATGAACAAAGGTCAATCCGGATTAGAAGAAGGGCCAGACATCAATAATAGCCCAGGCCCAGAGTACAATGAACACAATAATACCAAAGATGATGAGAGGAAAAAGGCAAGGAAACGGGGAGCCAATGACTATCTGGTAGCCGCCAAGTGGAAGAACCGCTTGATAGTAAGGTATCTCCAAAACCACTAGTACGGAACATATGTCAGATACCCCAATTATAGACCCAATAGAGTGGAAGAGCACAAATAACCCCATGAATACCGACGAGTAAGCAATGATTAATATTAAGGAGGGATAATATGCAATAGGAAGCAACATTCCTCACCCATACGTTTATGTTATAAAAAAGTAAAATATATATATTGGAAAAACCACTACTATAAACAAACTCATTTGTGGTTAAACTACAATATGTTGAAGGTGACTGATTAGCTATAACTAGTCAATCCGCCTTATCAAGTTACAAAAGTGTGTAGATTTAAGATGTAAACCAAACCATTTGTTAATGAGGAAAATGTATCAGACCTATTACCCCAGGGGATAGAATATTAGATAAGGTCAATCAAATGATTTAATAAGAAAATACAATTACTGTACTATACCTAGAGAAAAATATGTAACCAGATGAATATTCTATGTGACCTAATGTTTATAAAATGATTATTGTATACCTCTCATAAAACTCAAATGTTAAATTAAAATCGTCCAGAATAAAGGTTCACCCAACTAACCTTTGAAGGAGTAGAGAGGCAGTATAACAAAGTGTGTAAAATAAAAAGAAGGACACTATTATGGAATGTAAGGAAAGAAAAATTAATATTTGTGAAACAAACCATGAAAACCCCAAGAATGTCTATGAAATAGATATTAGTATATTGTTAAATGAAATTGTAATTACAGTATAGTATATAGTGTATAAAATCATCCAGAATAAGTGAAAACCACCATCACTTGAAGGAGTAGAGAAGAAAAATAACAAAGAGTATTAATTGTAAGAATAACTATTGTTATAATGAAATGAAAGGAAAGAACAATGTTTGTCAATTATCAAATATGATACATCATAAGAATATGTCAGAGAACATCAGAAAAAAAGAAAAAAACCATTTAGTATACAAACAATGTAAGCCTGATAATTCAGGATGAATATAACTCGTTAAGAAAGATTTAATAGACTATAGTGAAAACAGAAATATATTGTGAACTCTAGATAGAACAAATGGATGCATAAGTACTATAAGCATCAAAACCAGTGTATAATCTTAAAAATATTTAAATGAACCACAACAAATTGTTAACTAGTAAATAAGTAACTATATAGCTGATAAAAGCATAGCTAAAAAACACCAAGTCTAAAGGAAGTAATTACCTGTAAGAAAGAAAGTATGTTAGCAAGTATAAAGATAGAAATGTGATCTAAATAAAAACCTCTGATACCTTGTATATTATAGTGAATATATTATATTATTGAATATGAATGATATGTGATATTTTTTTTTGAGTTGTGATAGTGCAACTATTGCCAGGTGCAATGTTTATTTTTACTCAGACAGAGAAGAGTAATGCCTCTGGATCTGAGAATGTGTAGGGAGGAACGGCAGAGGATGTTAGCCATAGTGAGCCACCCTGATTCCAAAACCTCTACTACAGTTAGGGAATTATATTGTTTTATTATATCAAGGAATATTATGAAAGAATCTGTGAGGTATAAATTATAATAACCATCAAAATGATCACGAATGCAAAGATATGTAATGAGAAAGTAGAATGTAAATAAAACAGGGAATAATTAACTTGAGAAACAAGATCCATTATAGTTAAATGATTTAGAGAGTAAGCAGCTTGAAATTACTAGTAAATTAAGAATTGTACCATTGTATAAAAAGCCAACCTAGAGTAATACACCAATAATAAGTTTAAAAAAATCAGAGAATACAAGAGAAAATTTTTTATTGAAGTATACTAAGAAACTGACATGAATTGATAATTTTACAAAATATAAATTTTTCAAATGATCAATTTTAAAGAGGGTGTATACGTAACATCACAAGATGTCACCTAACCTAAGTGTATGTTATCAGATTTCATAAAAACAGAATAACCATGTACATAGGTATAGAATAGTCAAAATAAACAAGAAAGAAGAAACCAAGAGAGAAGAATAAAGCAGAAGTGCCATGTGAAACAGTAACCCAATAGCTGTTTGACACTACAACTAGACTGAGACTAAAACGAACTAATGGACAGAATAAACGTAAATTCAACTGTCAATTCAGTAAATGGTTAATGTAAACCGAATGTCATTTATAAACAACAAATAAACGAATGAGCAGTTAAATACTGTGAAAGCAAAATCAGCATTTTTCTGATAATAAATGTGACAATGAACAGTAGATAATGAATGCCAAAACCAATGTTAACAATGGCTATATTGTAGGAATTAAGATGTATTTCCGCATCAAATATACCTATTAGAAAAGAGAGCTATTTATATAAGAGAATCTTATACAAATAAGATGTCTCCATAATTTACCGAATTGAGAACCAATAGGCATTATTAAGGCCAAATTTCAGTGTAGGCGATACACTTAACAAACTTAGACCAAACATTAGTCAATAAAATGACTATCACTAATTATCACCAGTGCAAAATAAAATGCACAAGAACTATGGTTATGCATTGACATACGAAAAATGTTATTGAGACGATAGGTTTAGCCATAATTTTAATTGTAAATAGTAGCTTAAAACAAACTAACGGTAAACGAAATGTCATAGTCAGTAGGATCTTTTATTACTATGTATAGAATTAAGGTGTACAAGTAATGTTCAGTGAAAAAAAAAACGTCAGTACAGTATTAATGGTGTCCGCACATAAACATTTGATTGATAAAATGTTATGTGGATACGAGAAAGGTTAACCAAAAGTGTAAAATCGGCGACTCATAAAGAGCAGACGACAGTAAGAATAGTGTACCCGAACATTGATTTTCTAACAATTTCGGTTAAAGTGAAGGTAATTCGAGATCGAGTGATATCAATTTAAAGGAAACAAAACAATCTTTAATTTGATAATAATATCAACTCAATCGTGACGGTATTAAGCGTATTAAAACTGTTAGCATCATTGTATAAATGTACATCAGGAATCTGAGTACAAATAATAATAACAATGACAACAGAAGCGACCTGTCAATCATCTCAACATTTGACAGTTAGAAAAACCGTTACCAACCGCCAAAAAGTGATACGTCATCCTCGTCTCACCTGTCTGGACCAATAGGAAAATTAGTTATAAAATGATAATTTTACCTAAGCCCAATCCAAAAGAGGGGTATATAAAGACAAACCAGCGAATTTTGACAGAGACCTTTACTAACTAACAAGCAGAACAGACGTACGCTCGTCTCCGCTACGTTTTTCTTATAACACATAGCGTCAGCTACCTTGTACTCCGGAACCAATAGTTAACAACGAGAAACTTTACTTCAAGTTCATCATCAACCAACAACAGTGTTCAAGTGCAGTTTATTTTAATTTTGTGCGGGAATGACGAACAGAAAATAATTTATTGTCATTATTCACGATCCATTTTAATCAGAAGAGGATCGCATTATTCTGTTCTTGTGCGAATTAGTGCCGAAATAAAGTAATCACTATAATCCGATTACTTAAGTGATAAAAGGTTTTAATTAAAATAATTAAAACTCTGAAGGTAAAAGTGCAATTATTATTAATCTTGATCTGAGTGCAATAACTTGTATTTTTGCTACCATAACCTGTACTGACGCAAAACACAAAAACAGTATTTAAGATTACACCACGTTTCGATTTATTATTCAAATTTGTTATTAGTAAGTAAGCTATATGTTAGTTGTAAGGGCTCTCAATTGAATAATATTGTCATTAAAAAAGCAAGCGTTGATGAAACGCACGATCTTCCAATAGATCGTTTTTTTTAATTACTTGGTAAAAGTAACTTCAAACTTTGTTGATCAATTGTATCATTGGATACTGTGTAGGCATAATTGTTTTCTTTCGTGTCTCAAAGAATTCACAACTGAGATAATAATAATAATAAAAATAACAATAATACTAATATTAATAATTGTAATAATTTTATATTAAAAATAAATAGTATCTGGACTTAACCAGATTCATAATTCATGTTCTGAGCAAGCCGAATGAGGCATATAATAATTAACTTTTCATTGTACAACTTTGTATGTTTACATTATGTGATTTTTTGAATTCACTATAAGGGTGCAAATAAACTCATTATTAACAGCATCACCTGATTTGATTTATTTTATTATTTTTTTGAATAATTAAATATTTTCTTTTAATAAACTTAAACAACCTTCTGTTGTGTTTGACATATTGGAATAGCATTGCCAAAAAGTGGTATTCAACTATTTTAAATTTTCTTTTCATCTATTAATTTTTATGTATGGGTTTTACACGGGATTTTCCCTAAATAAATCCGTGTGGCGCCCACTAATTTAATAAACAAGGTGACATAACCTTGCAACCAAAGGGAGTTGATGAATGTAAGCTGAGTTGACAGTTTAGTGAACTTCAAGTAAACGCAATCAGGTACGTAAAAGTATATGTTTGTTTAAAATATTGTCCAGACTTTACGGGACTTGACTTACTCAGACTACCTGTAATCAGAAGAAGTTTCTACTACTAGTTTCAACCAGACGAGAACTATTATCAAGCAATCAACTGCTATACTTCATATTTTAACTTAAGTTAATCTAACATTTAAATATAATCAACTTCATTATTTTTATTTAATACAAGGGAATTCTTTAAAAAACAAGAGTATTTAAACCATTGTAAACACTGTGAGTAACTTGAATGTTGTATGGTAAAATACTTTACTACATTAGTCACCTTCAAGTAGAAATAACCATTCTCAACATTGAGTTATCTCAAAGGAACACTTCACCCATAGATGAATTTTGTTTTAATGAGACTTTTAATATTTTAACCACGAATTTAAACTTTAAACAACAACCACTCTTTTATTTTGTTTCAAGTTAATTTAAACGTAACGTAAATTCGATTATAATAATAAACATAATAATTTTAAATAAGAACCCCCAATAGGAGAGTGTTATAAATTGACGCATCCAACGTGTGGCAGATTCAACCACGAAACACACACACGGTAATTTAGTGTTATAAATTGGCGCACCAACTAGTGTGGCTTAAAAAATATTAAATAAATATATTTTTATATTTTATATTAGCCCGGTAGACACGAAAAAATTAACATGCCGCACACCCACCAGTACGATACAAGATATAAGGACAGTAGGGTAGGAGAAATGCAACGGGATGTAGATACATACGAAGAGCAACCCACAGACGAGATGGAAGTTATTACAATCAATAATGTTGAAACTAGTACCGACGAAATGCCTCGTGTAGAACCAGAGGTAGAAGTGACAGTAGACAACCAACCCAGACGGCCTGAAGAAACCCCACAGCCAAACAAACCGACTGAAGAGATGAGATGGGAAGCGATGATGAAGATAATGATGGAATTAAAGGAAGACGGTAAGAAATCTCATAAAAAACTGAATGACGCGATGAATAAAAATATGGAAACATTAAAAGAAGATGGTAAGAAATCCCGGGAAGAAAATCAAAGGAATGTCGAGGTGTTAAATAGAAATATAGAGTCGATAAAGGAGGACCTAAATAAAAGGATTGACGATACTCATAAGTCTATAGACGCGCTGAACGCTAAAATCGACGATAACAGCCAAGCAATTAGAAAAGAATTGAACACCACCTTAATGAAAATTAGCCAAAAAATGGATGACATGAATAACCGGAAGTGGGGAGAAGAACGGAAGGTATCCGAAGACGAAAACATGGAACAAACGAATCCAGAGCCGGAGAATAAGGAAGAAGGAAAGGACGATGACGACTCAGAGATAGGAGAATTATCAAATGATGAATCCATGGAAGAATTAAGTATACAATTCAAAGACACTGATAACCAAACTGAGGATAAAGAAGACTCGAAAGCATTGGTGCCTGCGGATACACACCATAGGAATGAAGAGAACACTCAGCATAAAGAAACTATCATTAAAAATGTAAGGAACAAGATAATTAAGAAGACAGGCGAGAAAGAGACAAAGATAAAAAGAATAATACGCTCTAAGAAAACAAGGATTACAAAGGAAATATTAGAAATGACTAGGAGTGGATTAATTAACTTCGTAGACAACCCAATTATTCGTCATAGAGCAAGGACCAATGGTAAGAAGTATAAACAAGACTTCATAAAAATATTAAAAATAAATCACCATAAAACCGTGGGTAAAAAATTAAATAAGAATCCAATTAAATTAAATGTACCACAAAATAAAATACACCAAACAAAATCAATCGATTCCTTAGTGCATAACCGATCATTAAACCATTTAAGTAATGACCCAGATGACGGAACGATTAAAACAACGTTACATGCCATTGACTATGTTATGACGGAGAAGGTCATAAACAATGAGGTATTTAAGGCGAATATTCCTAGAAGAAAGAAGCTTCACAGGGAGAAGGAAAATGATCAAGAACGACTGGACCAGCTTATTGAAAGGTACGCCCAAAGAATAAGGGAAATGCGGAAAAAGAGGGACCAAGCGATGGAAGAATCCAACCAGGAAATGAACAAAGGTCAATCCGGATTAGAAGAAGGGCCAGACATCAATAATAGCCCAGGCCCAGAGTACAATGAACACAATAATACCAAAGATGATGAGAGGAAAAAGGCAAGGAAACGGGGAGCCAATGACTATCTGGTAGCCGCCAAGTGGAAGAACCGCTTGATAGTAAGGTATCTCCAAAACCACTAGTACGGAACATATGTCAGATACCCCAATTATAGACCCAATAGAGTGGAAGAGCACAAATAACCCCATGAATACCGACGAGTAAGCAATGATTAATATTAAGGAGGGATAATATGCAATAGGAAGCAACATTCCTCACCCATACGTTTATGTTATAAAAAAGTAAAATATATATATTGGAAAAACCACTACTATAAACAAACTCATTTGTGGTTAAACTACAATATGTTGAAGGTGACTGATTAGCTATAACTAGTCAATCCGCCTTATCAAGTTACAAAAGTGTGTAGATTTAAGATGTAAACCAAACCATTTGTTAATGAGGAAAATGTACCAGACCTATTACCCCAGGGGATAGAATATTAGATAAGGTCAATCAAATGATTTAATAAGAAAATACAATTACTGTACTATACCTAGAGAAAAATATGTAACCAGATGAATATTCTATGTGACCTAATGTTTATAAAATGATTATTGTATACCTCTCATAAAACTCAAATGTTAAATTAAAATCGTCCAGAATAAAGGTTCACCCAACTAACCTTTGAAGGAGTAGAGAGGCAGTATAACAAAGTGTGTAAAATAAAAAGAAGGACATTATTATGGAATGTAAGGAAAGAAAAATTAATATTTGTGAAACAAACCATGAAAACCCCAAGAATGTCTATGAAATAGATATTAGTATATTGTTAAATGAAATTGTAATTACAGTATAGTATATAGTGTATAAAATCATCCAGAATAAGTGAAAACCACCATCACTTGAAGGAGTAGAGAAGAAAAATAACAAAGAGTATTAATTGTAAGAATAACTATTGTTATAATGAAATGAAAGGAAAGAACAATGTTTGTCAATTATCAAATATGATACATCATAAGAATATGTCAGAGAACATCAGAAAAAAAGAAAAAACCATTTAGTATACAAACAATGTAAGCCTGATAATTCAGGATGAATATAACTCGTTAAGAAAGATTTAATAGACTATAGTGAAAACAGAAATATATTGTGAACTCTAGATAGAACAAATGGATGCATAAGTACTATAAGCATCAAAACCAGTGTATAATCTTAAAAATATTTAAATGAACCACAACAAATTGTTAACTAGTAAATAAGTAACTATATAGCTGATAAAAGCATAGCTAAAAAACACCAAGTCTAAAGGAAGTAATTACCTGTAAGAAAGAAAGTATGTTAGCAAGTATAAAGATAGAAATGTGATCTAAATAAAAACCTCTGATACCTTGTATATTATAGTGAATATATTATATTATTGAATATGAATGATATGTGATATTTTTTTTTGAGTTGTGATAGTGCAACTATTGCCAGGTGCAATGTTTATTTTTACTCAGACAGAGAAGAGTAATGCCTCTGGATCTGAGAATGTGTAGGGAGGAACGGCAGAGGATGTTAGCCATAGTGAGCCACCCTGATTCCAAAACCTCTACTACAGTTAGGGAATTATATTGTTTTATTATATCAAGGAATATTATGAAAGAATCTGTGAGGTATAAATTATAATAACCATCAAAATGATCACGAATGCAAAGATATGTAATGAGAAAGTAGAATGTAAATAAAACAGGGAATAATTAACTTGAGAAACAAGATCCATTATAGTTAAATGATTTAGAGAGTAAGCAGCTTGAAATTACTAGTAAATTAAGAATTGTACCATTGTATAAAAAGCCAACCTAGAGTAATACACCAATAATAAGTTTAAAAAAATCAGAGAATACAAGAGAAAATTTTTTATTGAAGTATACTAAGAAACTGACATGAATTGATAATTTTACAAAATATAAATTTTTCAAATGATCAATTTTAAAGAGGGTGTATACGTAACATCACAAGATGTCACCTAACCTAAGTGTATGTTATCAGATTTCATAAAAACAGAATAACCATGTACATAGGTATAGAATAGTCAAAATAAACAAGAAAGAAGAAACCAAGAGAGAAGAATAAAGCAGAAGTGCCATGTGAAACAGTAACCCAATAGCTGTTTGACACTACAACTAGACTGAGACTAAAACGAACTAATGGACAGAATAAACGTAAATTCAACTGTCAATTCAGTAAATGGTTAATGTAAACCGAATGTCATTTATAAACAACAAATAAACGAATGAGCAGTTAAATACTGTGAAAGCAAAATCAGCATTTTTCTGATAATAAATGTGACAATGAACAGTAGATAATGAATGCCAAAACCAATGTTAACAATGGCTATATTGTAGGAATTAAGATGTATTTCCGCATCAAATATACCTATTAGAAAAGAGAGCTATTTATATAAGAGAATCTTATACAAATAAGATGTCTCCATAATTTACCGAATTGAGAACCAATAGGCATTATTAAGGCCAAATTTCAGTGTAGGCGATACACTTAACAAACTTAGACCAAACATTAGTCAATAAAATGACTATCACTAATTATCACCAGTGCAAAATAAAATGCACAAGAACTATGGTTATGCATTGACATAACGAAAAATGTTATTGAGACGATAGGTTTAGCCATAATTTTAATTGTAAATAGTAGCTTAAAACAAACTAACGGTAAACGAAATGTCATAGTCAGTAGGATCTTTTATTACTATGTATAGAATTAAGGTGTACAAGTAATGTTCAGTGAAAAAAAAAACGTCAGTACAGTATTAATGGTGTCCGCACATAAACATTTGATTGATAAAATGTTATGTGGATACGAGAAAGGTTAACCAAAAGTGTAAAATCGGCGACTCATAAAGAGCAGACGACAGTAAGAATAGTGTACCCGAACATTGATTTTCTAACAATGTCGGTTAAAGTGAAGGTAATTCGAGATCGAGTGATATCAATTTAAAGGAAACAAAACAATCTTTAATTTGATAATAATATCAACTCAATCGTGACGGTATTAAGCGTATTACAACTGTTAGCATCATTGTATAAATGTACATCAGGAATCTGAGTACAAATAATAATAACAATGACAACAGAAGCGACCTGTCAATCATCTCAACATTTGACAGTTAGAAAAACCGTTACCAACCGCCAAAAAGTGATACGTCATCCTCGTCTCACCTGTCTGGACCAATAGGAAAATTAGTTATAAAATGATAATTTTACCTAAGCCCAATCCAAAAGAGGGGTATATAAAGACAAACCAGCGAATTTTGACAGAGACCTTTACTAACTAACAAGCAGAACAGACGTACGCTCGTCTCCGCTACGTTTTTCTTATAACACATAGCGTCAGCTACCTTGTACTCCGGAACCAATAGTTAACAACGAGAAACTTTACTTCAAGTTCATCATCAACCAACAACAGTGTTCAAGTGCAGTTTATTTTAATTTTGTGCGGGAATGACGAACAGAAAATAATTTATTGTCATTATTCACGATCCATTTTAATCAGAAGAGGATCGCATTATTCTGTTCTTGTGCGAATTAGTGCCGAAATAAAGTAATCACTATAATCCGATTACTTAAGTGATAAAAGGTTTTAATTAAAATAATTAAAACTCTGAAGGTAAAAGTGCAATTATTATTAATCTTGATCTGAGTGCAATAACTTGTATTTTTGCTACCATAACCTGTACTGACGCAAAACACAAAAACAGTATTTAAGATTACACCACGTTTCGATTTATTATTCAAATTTGTTATTAGTAAGTAAGCTATATGTTAGTTGTAAGGGCTCTCAATTGAATAATATTGTCATTAAAAAAGCAAGCGTTGATGAAACGCACGATCTTCCAATAGATCGTTTTTTTTAATTACTTGGTAAAAGTTACTTCAAACTTTGTTGATCAATTGTATCATTGGATACTGTGTAGGCATAATTGTTTTCTTTCGTGTCTCAAAGAATTCACAACTGAGATAATAATAATAATAATAAAAATAACAATAATACTAATATTAATAATTGTAATAATTTTATATTAAAAATAAATAGTATCTGGACTTAACCAGATTCATAATTCATGTTCTGAGCAAGCCGAATGAGGCATATAATAATTAACTTTTCATTGTACAACTTTGTATGTTTACATTATGTGTATTTTTTGAATTCACTATAAGGGTGCAAATAAACCCATTATTAACAGCATCACCTGATTTGATTTATTTTATTATTTTTTTGAATAATTAAATATTTTCTTTTAATAAACTTAAACAACCTTCTGTTGTGTTTGACATATTGGAATAGCATTGCCAAAAAGTGGTATTCAACTATTTTAAATTTTCTTTTCATCTATTAATTTTTATGTATGGGTTTTACACGGGATTTTCCCTAAATAAATCCGTGTGGCGCCCACTAATTTAATAAACAAGGTGACATAACCTTGCAACCAAAGGGAGTTGATGAATGTAAGCTGAGTTGACAGTTTAGTGAACTTCAAGTAAACGCAATCAGGTACGTAAAAGTATATGTTTGTTTATAATATTGTCCAGACTTTACGGGACTTGACTTACTCAGACTACCTGTAATCAGAAGAAGTTTCTACTACTAGTTTCAACCAGACGAGAACTATTATCAAGCAATCAACTGCTATACTTCATATTTTAACTTAAGTTAATCTAACATTTAAATATAATCAACTTCATTATTTTTATTTAATACAAGGGAATTCTTTAAAAAACAAGAGTATTTAAACCATTGTAAACACTGTGAGTAACTTGAATGTTGTATGGTAAAATACTTTACTACATTAGTCACCTTCAAGTAGAAATAACCATTCTCAACATTGAGTTATCTCAAAGGAACACTTCACCCATAGATGAATTTTGTTTTAATGAGACTTTTAATATTTTAACCACGAATTTAAACTTTAAACAACAACCACTCTTTTATTTTGTTTCAAGTTAATTTAAACGTAACGTAAATTCGATTATAATAATAAACATAATAATTTTAAATAAGAACCCCCAATAGGAGAGTGTTATAAATTGACGCATCCAACGTGTGGCAGATTCAACCACGAAACACACACACGGTAATTTAGTGTTATAAATTGGCGCACCAACTAGTGTGGCTTACAAAATATTAAATAAATATATTTTTATATTTTATATTAGCCCGGTAGACACGAAAAAATTAACATGCCGCACACCCACCAGTACGATACAAGATATAAGGACAGTAGGGTAGGAGAAATGCAACGGGATGTAGATACATACGAAGAGCAACCCACAGACGAGATGGAAGTTATTACAATCAATAATGTTGAAACTAGTACCGACGAAATGCCTCGTGTAGAACCAGAGGTAGAAGTGACAGTAGACAACCAACCCAGACGGCCTGAAGAAACCCCACAGCCAAACAAACCGACTGAAGAGATGAGATGGGAAGCGATGATGAAGATAATGATGGAATTAAAGGAAGACGGTAAGAAATCTCATAAAAAACTGAATGACGCGATGAATAAAAATATGGAAACATTAAAAGAAGATGGTAAGAAATCCCGGGAAGAAAATCAAAGGAATGTCGAGGTGTTAAATAGAAATATAGAGTCGATAAAGGAGGACCTAAATAAAAGGATTGACGATACTCATAAGTCTATAGACGCGCTGAACGCTAAAATCGACGATAACAGCCAAGCAATTAGAAAAGAATTGAACACCACCTTAATGAAAATTAGCCAAAAAATGGATGACATGAATAACCGGAAGTGGGGAGAAGAACGGAAGGTATCCGAAGACGAAAACATGGAACAAACGAATCCAGAGCCGGAGAATAAGGAAGAAGGAAAGGACGATGACGACTCAGAGATAGGAGAATTATCAAATGATGAATCCATGGAAGAATTAAGTATACAATTCAAAGACACTGATAACCAAACTGAGGATAAAGAAGACTCGAAAGCATTGGTGCCTGCGGATACACACCATAGGAATGAAGAGAACACTCAGCATAAAGAAACTATCATTAAAAATGTAAGGAACAAGATAATTAAGAAGACAGGCGAGAAAGAGACAAAGATAAAAAGAATAATACGCTCTAAGAAAACAAGGATTACAAAGGAAATATTAGAAATGACTAGGAGTGGATTAATTAACTTCGTAGACAACCCAATTATTCGTCATAGAGCAAGGACCAATGGTAAGAAGTATAAACAAGACTTCATAAAAATATTAAAAATAAATCACCATAAAACCGTGGGTAAAAAATTAAATAAGAATCCAATTAAATTAAATGTACCACCAAATAAAATACACCAAACAAAATCAATCGATTCCTTAGTGCATAACCGATCATTAAACCATTTAAGTAATGACCCAGATGACGGAACGATTAAAACAACGTTACATGCCATTGACTATGTTATGACGGAGAAGGTCATAAACAATGAGGTATTTAAGGCGAATATTCCTAGAAGAAAGAAGCTTCACAGGGAGAAGGAAAATGATCAAGAACGACTGGACCAGCTTATTGAAAGGTACGCCCAAAGAATAAGGGAAATGCGGAAAAAGAGGGACCAAGCGATGGAAGAATCCAACCAGGAAATGAACAAAGGTCAATCCGGATTAGAAGAAGGGCCAGACATCAATAATAGCCCAGGCCCAGAGTACAATGAACACAATAATACCAAAGATGATGAGAGGAAAAAGGCAAGGAAACGGGGAGCCAATGACTATCTGGTAGCCGCCAAGTGGAAGAACCGCTTGATAGTAAGGTATCTCCAAAACCACTAGTACGGAACATATGTCAGATACCCCAATTATAGACCCAATAGAGTGGAAGAGCACAAATAACCCCATGAATACCGACGAGTAAGCAATGATTAATATTAAGGAGGGATAATATGCAATAGGAAGCAACATTCCTCACCCATACGTTTATGTTATAAAAAAGTAAAATATATATATTGGAAAAACCACTACTATAAACAAACTCATTTGTGGTTAAACTACAATATGTTGAAGGTGACTGATTAGCTATAACTAGTCAATCCGCCTTATCAAGTTACAAAAGTGTGTAGATTTAAGATGTAAACCAAACCATTTGTTAATGAGGAAAATGTACCAGACCTATTACCCCAGGGGATAGAATATTAGATAAGGTCAATCAAATGATTTAATAAGAAAATACAATTACTGTACTATACCTAGAGAAAAATATGTAACCAGATGAATATTCTATGTGACCTAATGTTTATAAAATGATTATTGTATACCTCTCATAAAACTCAAATGTTAAATTAAAATCGTCCAGAATAAAGGTTCACCCAACTAACCTTTGAAGGAGTAGAGAGGCAGTATAACAAAGTGTGTAAAATAAAAAGAAGGACACTATTATGGAATGTAAGGAAAGAAAAATTAATATTTGTGAAACAAACCATGAAAACCCCAAGAATGTCTATGAAATAGATATTAGTATATTGTTAAATGAAATTGTAATTACAGTATAGTATATAGTGTATAAAATCATCCAGAATAAGTGAAAACCACCATCACTTGAAGGAGTAGAGAAGAAAAATAACAAAGAGTATTAATTGTAAGAATAACTATTGTTATAATGAAATGAAAGGAAAGAACAATGTTTGTCAATTATCAAATATGATACATCATAAGAATATGTCAGAGAACATCAGAAAAAAAGAAAAAACCATTTAGTATACAAACAATGTAAGCCTGATAATTCAGGATGAATATAACTCGTTAAGAAAGATTTAATAGACTATAGTGAAAACAGAAATATATTGTGAACTCTAGATAGAACAAATGGATGCATAAGTACTATAAGCATCAAAACCAGTGTATAATCTTAAAAATATTTAAATGAACCACAACAAATTGTTAACTAGTAAATAAGTAACTATATAGCTGATAAAAGCATAGCTAAAAAACACCAAGTCTAAAGGAAGTAATTACCTGTAAGAAAGAAAGTATGTTAGCAAGTATAAAGATAGAAATGTGATCTAAATAAAAACCTCTGATACCTTGTATATTATAGTGAATATATTATATTATTGAATATGAATGATATGTGATATTTTTTTTTGAGTTGTGATAGTGCAACTATTGCCAGGTGCAATGTTTATTTTTACTCAGACAGAGAAGAGTAATGCCTCTGGATCTGAGAATGTGTAGGGAGGAACGGCAGAGGATGTTAGCCATAGTGAGCCACCCTGATTCCAAAACCTCTACTACAGTTAGGGAATTATATTGTTTTATTATATCAAGGAATATTATGAAAGAATCTGTGAGGTATAAATTATAATAACCATCAAAATGATCACGAATGCAAAGATATGTAATGAGAAAGTAGAATGTAAATAAAACAGGGAATAATTAACTTGAGAAACAAGATCCATTATAGTTAAATGATTTAGAGAGTAAGCAGCTTGAAATTACTAGTAAATTAAGAATTGTACCATTGTATAAAAAGCCAACCTAGAGTAATACACCAATAATAAGTTTAAAAAAATCAGAGAATACAAGAGAAAATTTTTTATTGAAGTATACTAAGAAACTGACATGAATTGATAATTTTACAAAATATAAATTTTTCAAATGATCAATTTTAAAGAGGGTGTATACGTAACATCACAAGATGTCACCTAACCTAAGTGTATGTTATCAGATTTCATAAAAACAGAATAACCATGTACATAGGTATAGAATAGTCAAAATAAACAAGAAAGAAGAAACCAAGAGAGAAGAATAAAGCAGAAGTGCCATGTGAAACAGTAACCCAATAGCTGTTTGACACTACAACTAGACTGAGACTAAAACGAACTAATGGACAGAATAAACGTAAATTCAACTGTCAATTCAGTAAATGGTTAATGTAAACCGAATGTCATTTATAAACAACAAATAAACGAATGAGCAGTTAAATACTGTGAAAGCAAAATCAGCATTTTTCTGATAATAAATGTGACAATGAACAGTAGATAATGAATGCCAAAACCAATGTTAACAATGGCTATATTGTAGGAATTAAGATGTATTTCCGCATCAAATATACCTATTAGAAAAGAGAGCTATTTATATAAGAGAATCTTATACAAATAAGATGTCTCCATAATTTACCGAATTGAGAACCAATAGGCATTATTAAGGCCAAATTTCAGTGTAGGCGATACACTTAACAAACTTAGACCAAACATTAGTCAATAAAATGACTATCACTAATTATCACCAGTGCAAAATAAAATGCACAAGAACTATGGTTATGCATTGACATAACGAAAAATGTTATTGAGACGATAGGTTTAGCCATAATTTTAATTGTAAATAGTAGCTTAAAACAAACTAACGGTAAACGAAATGTCATAGTCAGTAGGATCTTTTATTACTATGTATAGAATTAAGGTGTACAAGTAATGTTCAGTGAAAAAAAAAACGTCAGTACAGTATTAATGGTGTCCGCACATAAACATTTGATTGATAAAATGTTATGTGGATACGAGAAAGGTTAACCAAAAGTGTAAAATCGGCGACTCATAAAGAGCAGACGACAGTAAGAATAGTGTACCCGAACATTGATTTTCTAACAATGTCGGTTAAAGTGAAGGTAATTCGAGATCGAGTGATATCAATTTAAAGGAAACAAAACAATCTTTAATTTGATAATAATATCAACTCAATCGTGACGGTATTAAGCGTATTAAAACTGTTAGCATCATTGTATAAATGTACATCAGGAATCTGAGTACAAATAATAATAACAATGACAACAGAAGCGACCTGTCAATCATCTCAACATTTGACAGTTAGAAAAACCGTTACCAACCGCCAAAAAGTGATACGTCATCCTCGTCTCACCTGTCTGGACCAATAGGAAAATTAGTTATAAAATGATAATTTTACCTAAGCCCAATCCAAAAGAGGGGTATATAAAGACAAACCAGCGAATTTTGACAGAGACCTTTACTAACTAACAAGCAGAACAGACGTACGCTCGTCTCCGCTACGTTTTTCTTATAACACATAGCGTCAGCTACCTTGTACTCCGGAACCAATAGTTAACAACGAGAAACTTTACTTCAAGTTCATCATCAACCAACAACAGTGTTCAAGTGCAGTTTATTTTAATTTTGTGCGGGAATGACGAACAGAAAATAATTTATTGTCATTATTCACGATCCATTTTAATCAGAAGAGGATCGCATTATTCTGTTCTTGTGCAAATTAGTGCCGAAATAAAGTAATCACTATAATCCGATTACTTAAGTGATAAAAGGTTTTAATTAAAATAATTAAAACTCTGAAGGTAAAAGTGCAATTATTATTAATCTTGATCTGAGTGCAATAACTTGTATTTTTGCTACCATAACCTGTACTGACGCAAAACACAAAAACAGTATTTAAGATTACACCACGTTTCGATTTATTATTCAAATTTGTTATTAGTAAGTAAGCTATATGTTAGTTGTAAGGGCTCTCAATTGAATAATATTGTCATTAAAAAAGCAAGCGTTGATGAAACGCACGATCTTCCAATAGATCGTTTTTTTTAATTACTTGGTAAAAGTAACTTCAAACTTTGTTGATCAATTGTATCATTGGATACTGTGTAGGCATAATTGTTTTCTTTCGTGTCTCAAAGAATTCACAACTGAGATAATAATAATAATAAAAATAACAATAATACTAATATTAATAATTGTAATAATTTTATATTAAAAATAAATAGTATCTGGACTTAACCAGATTCATAATTCATGTTCTGAGCAAGCCGAATGAGGCATATAATAATTAACTTTTCATTGTACAACTTTGTATGTTTACATTATGTGATTTTTTGAATTCACTATAAGGGTGCAAATAAACCCATTATTAACAGCATCACCTGATTTGATTTATTTTATTATTTTTTTGAATAATTAAATATTTTCTTTTAATAAACTTAAACAACCTTCTGTTGTGTTTGACATATTGGAATAGCATTGCCAAAAAGTGGTATTCAACTATTTTAAATTTTCTTTTCATCTATTAATTTTTATGTATGGGTTTTACACGGGATTTTCCCTAAATAAATCCGTGTGGCGCCCACTAATTTAATAAACAAGGTGACATAACCTTGCAACCAAAGGGAGTTGATGAATGTAAGCTGAGTTGACAGTTTAGTGAACTTCAAGTAAACGCAATCAGGTACGTAAAAGTATATGTTTGTTTAAAATATTGTCCAGACTTTACGGGACTTGACTTACTCAGACTACCTGTAATCAGAAGAAGTTTCTACTACTAGTTTCAACCAGACGAGAACTATTATCAAGCAATCAACTGCTATACTTCATATTTTAACTTAAGTTAATCTAACATTTAAATATAATCAACTTCATTATTTTTATTTAATACAAGGGAATTCTTTAAAAAACAAGAGTATTTAAACCATTGTAAACACTGTGAGTAACTTGAATGTTGTATGGTAAAATACTTTACTACATTAGTCACCTTCAAGTAGAAATAACCATTCTCAACATTGAGTTATCTCAAAGGAACACTTCACCCATAGATGAATTTTGTTTTAATGAGACTTTTAATATTTTAACCACGAATTTAAACTTTAAACAACAACCACTCTTTTATTTTGTTTCAAGTTAATTTAAACGTAACGTAAATTCGATTATAATAATAAACATAATAATTTTAAATAAGAACCCCCAATAGGAGAGTGTTATAAATTGACGCATCCAACGTGTGGCAGATTCAACCACGAAACACACACACGGTAATTTAGTGTTATAAATTGGCGCACCAACTAGTGTGGCTTAAAAAATATTAAATAAATATATTTTTATATTTTATATTAGCCCGGTAGACACGAAAAAATTAACATGCCGCACACCCACCAGTACGATACAAGATATAAGGACAGTAGGGTAGGAGAAATGCAACGGGATGTAGATACATACGAAGAGCAACCCACAGACGAGATGGAAGTTATTACAATCAATAATGTTGAAACTAGTACCGACGAAATGCCTCGTGTAGAACCAGAGGTAGAAGTGACAGTAGACAACCAACCCAGACGGCCTGAAGAAACCCCACAGCCAAACAAACCGACTGAAGAGATGAGATGGGAAGCGATGATGAAGATAATGATGGAATTAAAGGAAGACGGTAAGAAATCTCATAAAAAACTGAATGACGCGATGAATAAAAATATGGAAACATTAAAAGAAGATGGTAAGAAATCCCGGGAAGAAAATCAAAGGAATGTCGAGGTGTTAAATAGAAATATAGAGTCGATAAAGGAGGACCTAAATAAAAGGATTGACGATACTCATAAGTCTATAGACGCGCTGAACGCTAAAATCGACGATAACAGCCAAGCAATTAGAAAAGAATTGAACACCACCTTAATGAAAATTAGCCAAAAAATGGATGACATGAATAACCGGAAGTGGGGAGAAGAACGGAAGGTATCCGAAGACAAAAACATGGAACAAACGAATCCAGAGCCGGAGAATAAGGAAGAAGGAAAGGACGATGACGACTCAGAGATAGGAGAATTATCAAATGATGAATCCATGGAAGAATTAAGTATACAATTCAAAGACACTGATAACCAAACTGAGGATAAAGAAGACTCGAAAGCATTGGTGCCTGCGGATACACACCATAGGAATGAAGAGAACACTCAGCATAAAGAAACTATCATTAAAAATGTAAGGAACAAGATAATTAAGAAGACAGGCGAGAAAGAGACAAAGATAAAAAGAATAATACGCTCTAAGAAAACAAGGATTACAAAGGAAATATTAGAAATGACTAGGAGTGGATTAATTAACTTCGTAGACAACCCAATTATTCGTCATAGAGCAAGGACCAATGATAAGAAGTATAAACAAGACTTCATAAAAATATTAAAAATAAATCACCATAAAACCGTGGGTAAAAAATTAAATAAGAATCCAATTAAATTAAATGTACCACAAAATAAAATACACCAAACAAAATCAATCGATTCCTTAGTGCATAACCGATCATTAAACCATTTAAGTAATGACCCAGATGACGGAACGATTAAAACAACGTTACATGCCATTGACTATGTTATGACGGAGAAGGTCATAAACAATGAGGTATTTAAGGCGAATATTCCTAGAAGAAAGAAGCTTCACAGGGAGAAGGAAAATGATCAAGAACGACTGGACCAGCTTATTGAAAGGTACGCCCAAAGAATAAGGGAAATGCGGAAAAAGAGGGACCAAGCGATGGAAGAATCCAACCAGGAAATGAACAAAGGTCAATCCGGATTAGAAGAAGGGCCAGACATCAATAATAGCCCAGGCCCAGAGTACAATGAACACAATAATACCAAAGATGATGAGAGGAAAAAGGCAAGGAAACGGGGAGCCAATGACTATCTGGTAGCCGCCAAGTGGAAGAACCGCTTGATAGTAAGGTATCTCCAAAACCACTAGTACGGAACATATGTCAGATACCCCAATTATAGACCCAATAGAGTGGAAGAGCACAAATAACCCCATGAATACCGACGAGTAAGCAATGATTAATATTAAGGAGGGATAATATGCAATAGGAAGCAACATTCCTCACCCATACGTTTATGTTATAAAAAAGTAAAATATATATATTGGAAAAACCACTACTATAAACAAACTCATTTGTGGTTAAACTACAATATGTTGAAGGTGACTGATTAGCTATAACTAGTCAATCCGCCTTATCAAGTTACAAAAGTGTGTAGATTTAAGATGTAAACCAAACCATTTGTTAATGAGGAAAATGTACCAGACCTATTACCCCAGGGGATAGAATATTAGATAAGGTCAATCAAATGATTTAATAAGAAAATACAATTACTGTACTATACCTAGAGAAAAATATGTAACCAGATGAATATTCTATGTGACCTAATGTTTATAAAATGATTATTGTATACCTCTCATAAAACTCAAATGTTAAATTAAAATCGTCCAGAATAAAGGTTCACCCAACTAACCTTTGAAGGAGTAGAGAGGCAGTATAACAAAGTGTGTAAAATAAAAAGAAGGACATTATTATGGAATGTAAGGAAAGAAAAATTAATATTTGTGAAACAAACCATGAAAACCCCAAGAATGTCTATGAAATAGATATTAGTATATTGTTAAATGAAATTGTAATTACAGTATAGTATATAGTGTATAAAATCATCCAGAATAAGTGAAAACCACCATCACTTGAAGGAGTAGAGAAGAAAAATAACAAAGAGTATTAATTGTAAGAATAACTATTGTTATAATGAAATGAAAGGAAAGAACAATGTTTGTCAATTATCAAATATGATACATCATAAGAATATGTCAGAGAACATCAGAAAAAAAGAAAAAACCATTTAGTATACAAACAATGTAAGCCTGATAATTCAGGATGAATATAACTCGTTAAGAAAGATTTAATAGACTATAGTGAAAACAGAAATATATTGTGAACTCTAGATAGAACAAATGGATGCATAAGTACTATAAGCATCAAAACCAGTGTATAATCTTAAAAATATTTAAATGAACCACAACAAATTGTTAACTAGTAAATAAGTAACTATATAGCTGATAAAAGCATAGCTAAAAAACACCAAGTCTAAAGGAAGTAATTACCTGTAAGAAAGAAAGTATGTTAGCAAGTATAAAGATAGAAATGTGATCTAAATAAAAACCTCTGATACCTTGTATATTATAGTGAATATATTATATTATTGAATATGAATGATATGTGATATTTTTTTTTGAGTTGTGATAGTGCAACTATTGCCAGGTGCAATGTTTATTTTTACTCAGACAGAGAAGAGTAATGCCTCTGGATCTGAGAATGTGTAGGGAGGAACGGCAGAGGATGTTAGCCATAGTGAGCCACCCTGATTCCAAAACCTCTACTACAGTTAGGGAATTATATTGTTTTATTATATCAAGGAATATTATGAAAGAATCTGTGAGGTATAAATTATAATAACCATCAAAATGATCACGAATGCAAAGATATGTAATGAGAAAGTAGAATGTAAATAAAACAGGGAATAATTAACTTGAGAAACAAGATCCATTATAGTTAAATGATTTAGAGAGTAAGCAGCTTGAAATTACTAGTAAATTAAGAATTGTACCATTGTATAAAAAGCCAACCTAGAGTAATACACCAATAATAAGTTTAAAAAAATCAGAGAATACAAGAGAAAATTTTTTATTGAAGTATACTAAGAAACTGACATGAATTGATAATTTTACAAAATATAAATTTTTCAAATGATCAATTTTAAAGAGGGTGTATACGTAACATCACAAGATGTCACCTAACCTAAGTGTATGTTATCAGATTTCATAAAAACAGAATAACCATGTACATAGGTATAGAATAGTCAAAATAAACAAGAAAGAAGAAACCAAGAGAGAAGAATAAAGCAGAAGTGCCATGTGAAACAGTAACCCAATAGCTGTTTGACACTACAACTAGACTGAGACTAAAACGAACTAATGGACAGAATAAACGTAAATTCAACTGTCAATTCAGTAAATGGTTAATGTAAACCGAATGTCATTTATAAACAACAAATAAACGAATGAGCAGTTAAATACTGTGAAAGCAAAATCAGCATTTTTCTGATAATAAATGTGACAATGAACAGTAGATAATGAATGCCAAAACCAATGTTAACAATGGCTATATTGTAGGAATTAAGATGTATTTCCGCATCAAATATACCTATTAGAAAAGAGAGCTATTTATATAAGAGAATCTTATACAAATAAGATGTCTCCATAATTTACCGAATTGAGAACCAATAGGCATTATTAAGGCCAAATTTCAGTGTAGGCGATACACTTAACAAACTTAGACCAAACATTAGTCAATAAAATGACTATCACTAATTATCACCAGTGCAAAATAAAATGCACAAGAACTATGGTTATGCATTGACATAACGAAAAATGTTATTGAGACGATAGGTTTAGCCATAATTTTAATTGTAAATAGTAGCTTAAAACAAACTAACGGTAAACGAAATGTCATAGTCAGTAGGATCTTTTATTACTATGTATAGAATTAAGGTGTACAAGTAATGTTCAGTGAAAAAAAAAACGTCAGTACAGTATTAATGGTGTCCGCACATAAACATTTGATTGATAAAATGTTATGTGGATACGAGAAAGGTTAACCAAAAGTGTAAAATCGGCGACTCATAAAGAGCAGACGACAGTAAGAATAGTGTACCCGAACATTGATTTTCTAACAATGTCGGTTAAAGTGAAGGTAATTCGAGATCGAGTGATATCAATTTAAAGGAAACAAAACAATCTTTAATTTGATAATAATATCAACTCAATCGTGACGGTATTAAGCGTATTAAAACTGTTAGCATCATTGTATAAATGTACATCAGGAATCTGAGTACAAATAATAATAACAATGACAACAGAAGCGACCTGTCAATCATCTCAACATTTGACAGTTAGAAAAACCGTTACCAACCGCCAAAAAGTGATACGTCATCCTCGTCTCACCTGTCTGGACCAATAGGAAAATTAGTTATAAAATGATAATTTTACCTAAGCCCAATCCAAAAGAGGGGTATATAAAGACAAACCAGCGAATTTTGACAGAGACCTTTACTAACTAACAAGCAGAACAGACGTACGCTCGTCTCCGCTACGTTTTTCTTATAACACATAGCGTCAGCTACCTTGTACTCCGGAACCAATAGTTAACAACGAGAAACTTTACTTCAAGTTCATCATCAACCAACAACAGTGTTCAAGTGCAGTTTATTTTAATTTTGTGCGGGAATGACGAACAGAAAATAATTTATTGTCATTATTCACGATCCATTTTAATCAGAAGAGGATCGCATTATTCTGTTCTTGTGCAAATTAGTGCCGAAATAAAGTAATCACTATAATCCGATTACTTAAGTGATAAAAGGTTTTAATTAAAATAATTAAAACTCTGAAGGTAAAAGTGCAATTATTATTAATCTTGATCTGAGTGCAATAACTTGTATTTTTGCTACCATAACCTGTACTGACGCAAAACACAAAAACAGTATTTAAGATTACACCACGTTTCGATTTATTATTCAAATTTGTTATTAGTAAGTAAGCTATATGTTAGTTGTAAGGGCTCTCAATTGAATAATATTGTCATTAAAAAAGCAAGCGTTGACGAAACGCACGATCTTCCAATAGATCGTTTTTTTTAATTACTTGGTAAAAGTAACTTCAAACTTTGTTGATCAATTGTATCATTGGATACTGTGTAGGCATAATTGTTTTCTTTCGTGTCTCAAAGAATTCACAACTGAGATAATAATAATAATAAAAATAACAATAATACTAATATTAATAATTGTAATAATTTTATATTAAAAATAAATAGTATCTGGACTTAACCAGATTCATAATTCATGTTCTGAGCAAGCCGAATGAGGCATATAATAATTAACTTTTCATTGTACAACTTTGTATGTTTACATTATGTGATTTTTTGAATTCACTATAAGGGTGCAAATAAACCCATTATTAACAGCATCACCTGATTTGATTTATTTTATTATTTTTTTGAATAATTAAATATTTTCTTTTAATAAACTTAAACAACCTTCTGTTGTGTTTGACATATTGGAATAGCATTGCCAAAAAGTGGTATTCAACTATTTTAAATTTTCTTTTCATCTATTAATTTTTATGTATGGGTTTTACACGGGATTTTCCCTAAATAAATCCGTGTGGCGCCCACTAATTTAATAAACAAGGTGACATAACCTTGCAACCAAAGGGAGTTGATGAATGTAAGCTGAGTTGACAGTTTAGTGAACTTCAAGTAAACGCAATCAGGTACGTAAAAGTATATGTTTGTTTAAAATATTGTCCAGACTTTACGGGACTTGACTTACTCAGACTACCTGTAATCAGAAGAAGTTTCTACTACTAGTTTCAACCAGACGAGAACTATTATCAAGCAATCAACTGCTATACTTCATATTTTAACTTAAGTTAATCTAACATTTAAATATAATCAACTTCATTATTTTTATTTAATACAAGGGAATTCTTTAAAAAACAAGAGTATTTAAACCATTGTAAACACTGTGAGTAACTTGAATGTTGTATGGTAAAATACTTTACTACATTAGTCACCTTCAAGTAGAAATAACCATTCTCAACATTGAGTTATCTCAAAGGAACACTTCACCCATAGATGAATTTTGTTTTAATGAGACTTTTAATATTTTAACCACGAATTTAAACTTTAAACAACAACCACTCTTTTATTTTGTTTCAAGTTAATTTAAACGTAACGTAAATTCGATTATAATAATAAACATAATAATTTTAAATAAGAACCCCCAATAGGAGAGTGTTATAAATTGACGCATCCAACGTGTGGCAGATTCAACCACGAAACACACACACGGTAATTTAGTGTTATAAATTGGCGCACCAACTAGTGTGGCTTAAAAAATATTAAATAAATATATTTTTATATTTTATATTAGCCCGGTAGACACGAAAAAATTAACATGCCGCACACCCACCAGTACGATACAAGATATAAGGACAGTAGGGTAGGAGAAATGCAACGGGATGTAGATACATACGAAGAGCAACCCACAGACGAGATGGAAGTTATTACAATCAATAATGTTGAAACTAGTACCGACGAAATGCCTCGTGTAGAACCAGAGGTAGAAGTGACAGTAGACAACCAACCCAGACGGCCTGAAGAAACCCCACAGCCAAACAAACCGACTGAAGAGATGAGATGGGAAGCGATGATGAAGATAATGATGGAATTAAAGGAAGACGGTAAGAAATCTCATAAAAAACTGAATGACGCGATGAATAAAAATATGGAAACATTAAAAGAAGATGGTAAGAAATCCCGGGAAGAAAATCAAAGGAATGTCGAGGTGTTAAATAGAAATATAGAGTCGATAAAGGAGGACCTAAATAAAAGGATTGACGATACTCATAAGTCTATAGACGCGCTGAACGCTAAAATCGACGATAACAGCCAAGCAATTAGAAAAGAATTGAACACCACCTTAATGAAAATTAGCCAAAAAATGGATGACATGAATAACCGGAAGTGGGGAGAAGAACGGAAGGTATCCGAAGACAAAAACATGGAACAAACGAATCCAGAGCCGGAGAATAAGGAAGAAGGAAAGGACGATGACGACTCAGAGATAGGAGAATTATCAAATGATGAATCCATGGAAGAATTAAGTATACAATTCAAAGACACTGATAACCAAACTGAGGATAAAGAAGACTCGAAAGCATTGGTGCCTGCGGATACACACCATAGGAATGAAGAGAACACTCAGCATAAAGAAACTATCATTAAAAATGTAAGGAACAAGATAATTAAGAAGACAGGCGAGAAAGAGACAAAGATAAAAAGAATAATACGCTCTAAGAAAACAAGGATTACAAAGGAAATATTAGAAATGACTAGGAGTGGATTAATTAACTTCGTAGACAACCCAATTATTCGTCATAGAGCAAGGACCAATGATAAGAAGTATAAACAAGACTTCATAAAAATATTAAAAATAAATCACCATAAAACCGTGGGTAAAAAATTAAATAAGAATCCAATTAAATTAAATGTACCACAAAATAAAATACACCAAACAAAATCAATCGATTCCTTAGTGCATAACCGATCATTAAACCATTTAAGTAATGACCCAGATGACGGAACGATTAAAACAACGTTACATGCCATTGACTATGTTATGACGGAGAAGGTCATAAACAATGAGGTATTTAAGGCGAATATTCCTAGAAGAAAGAAGCTTCACAGGGAGAAGGAAAATGATCAAGAACGACTGGACCAGCTTATTGAAAGGTACGCCCAAAGAATAAGGGAAATGCGGAAAAAGAGGGACCAAGCGATGGAAGAATCCAACCAGGAAATGAACAAAGGTCAATCCGGATTAGAAGAAGGGCCAGACATCAATAATAGCCCAGGCCCAGAGTACAATGAACACAATAATACCAAAGATGATGAGAGGAAAAAGGCAAGGAAACGGGGAGCCAATGACTATCTGGTAGCCGCCAAGTGGAAGAACCGCTTGATAGTAAGGTATCTCCAAAACCACTAGTACGGAACATATGTCAGATACCCCAATTATAGACCCAATAGAGTGGAAGAGCACAAATAACCCCATGAATACCGACGAGTAAGCAATGATTAATATTAAGGAGGGATAATATGCAATAGGAAGCAACATTCCTCACCCATACGTTTATGTTATAAAAAAGTAAAATATATATATTGGAAAAACCACTACTATAAACAAACTCATTTGTGGTTAAACTACAATATGTTGAAGGTGACTGATTAGCTATAACTAGTCAATCCGCCTTATCAAGTTACAAAAGTGTGTAGATTTAAGATGTAAACCAAACCATTTGTTAATGAGGAAAATGTACCAGACCTATTACCCCAGGGGATAGAATATTAGATAAGGTCAATCAAATGATTTAATAAGAAAATACAATTACTGTACTATACCTAGAGAAAAATATGTAACCAGATGAATATTCTATGTGACCTAATGTTTATAAAATGATTATTGTATACCTCTCATAAAACTCAAATGTTAAATTAAAATCGTCCAGAATAAAGGTTCACCCAACTAACCTTTGAAGGAGTAGAGAGGCAGTATAACAAAGTGTGTAAAATAAAAAGAAGGACATTATTATGGAATGTAAGGAAAGAAAAATTAATATTTGTGAAACAAACCATGAAAACCCCAAGAATGTCTATGAAATAGATATTAGTATATTGTTAAATGAAATTGTAATTACAGTATAGTATATAGTGTATAAAATCATCCAGAATAAGTGAAAACCACCATCACTTGAAGGAGTAGAGAAGAAAAATAACAAAGAGTATTAATTGTAAGAATAACTATTGTTATAATGAAATGAAAGGAAAGAACAATGTTTGTCAATTATCAAATATGATACATCATAAGAATATGTCAGAGAACATCAGAAAAAAAGAAAAAACCATTTAGTATACAAACAATGTAAGCCTGATAATTCAGGATGAATATAACTCGTTAAGAAAGATTTAATAGACTATAGTGAAAACAGAAATATATTGTGAACTCTAGATAGAACAAATGGATGCATAAGTACTATAAGCATCAAAACCAGTGTATAATCTTAAAAATATTTAAATGAACCACAACAAATTGTTAACTAGTAAATAAGTAACTATATAGCTGATAAAAGCATAGCTAAAAAACACCAAGTCTAAAGGAAGTAATTACCTGTAAGAAAGAAAGTATGTTAGCAAGTATAAAGATAGAAATGTGATCTAAATAAAAACCTCTGATACCTTGTATATTATAGTGAATATATTATATTATTGAATATGAATGATATGTGATATTTTTTTTTGAGTTGTGATAGTGCAACTATTGCCAGGTGCAATGTTTATTTTTACTCAGACAGAGAAGAGTAATGCCTCTGGATCTGAGAATGTGTAGGGAGGAACGGCAGAGGATGTTAGCCATAGTGAGCCACCCTGATTCCAAAACCTCTACTACAGTTAGGGAATTATATTGTTTTATTATATCAAGGAATATTATGAAAGAATCTGTGAGGTATAAATTATAATAACCATCAAAATGATCACGAATGCAAAGATATGTAATGAGAAAGTAGAATGTAAATAAAACAGGGAATAATTAACTTGAGAAACAAGATCCATTATAGTTAAATGATTTAGAGAGTAAGCAGCTTGAAATTACTAGTAAATTAAGAATTGTACCATTGTATAAAAAGCCAACCTAGAGTAATACACCAATAATAAGTTTAAAAAAATCAGAGAATACAAGAGAAAATTTTTTATTGAAGTATACTAAGAAACTGACATGAATTGATAATTTTACAAAATATAAATTTTTCAAATGATCAATTTTAAAGAGGGTGTATACGTAACATCACAAGATGTCACCTAACCTAAGTGTATGTTATCAGATTTCATAAAAACAGAATAACCATGTACATAGGTATAGAATAGTCAAAATAAACAAGAAAGAAGAAACCAAGAGAGAAGAATAAAGCAGAAGTGCCATGTGAAACAGTAACCCAATAGCTGTTTGACACTACAACTAGACTGAGACTAAAACGAACTAATGGACAGAATAAACGTAAATTCAACTGTCAATTCAGTAAATGGTTAATGTAAACCGAATGTCATTTATAAACAACAAATAAACGAATGAGCAGTTAAATACTGTGAAAGCAAAATCAGCATTTTTCTGATAATAAATGTGACAATGAACAGTAGATAATGAATGCCAAAACCAATGTTAACAATGGCTATATTGTAGGAATTAAGATGTATTTCCGCATCAAATATACCTATTAGAAAAGAGAGCTATTTATATAAGAGAATCTTATACAAATAAGATGTCTCCATAATTTACCGAATTGAGAACCAATAGGCATTATTAAGGCCAAATTTCAGTGTAGGCGATACACTTAACAAACTTAGACCAAACATTAGTCAATAAAATGACTATCACTAATTATCACCAGTGCAAAATAAAATGCACAAGAACTATGGTTATGCATTGACATAACGAAAAATGTTATTGAGACGATAGGTTTAGCCATAATTTTAATTGTAAATAGTAGCTTAAAACAAACTAACGGTAAACGAAATGTCATAGTCAGTAGGATCTTTTATTACTATGTATAGAATTAAGGTGTACAAGTAATGTTCAGTGAAAAAAAAAACGTCAGTACAGTATTAATGGTGTCCGCACATAAACATTTGATTGATAAAATGTTATGTGGATACGAGAAAGGTTAACCAAAAGTGTAAAATCGGCGACTCATAAAGAGCAGACGACAGTAAGAATAGTGTACCCGAACATTGATTTTCTAACAATGTCGGTTAAAGTGAAGGTAATTCGAGATCGAGTGATATCAATTTAAAGGAAACAAAACAATCTTTAATTTGATAATAATATCAACTCAATCGTGACGGTATTAAGCGTATTAAAACTGTTAGCATCATTGTATAAATGTACATCAGGAATCTGAGTACAAATAATAATAACAATGACAACAGAAGCGACCTGTCAATCATCTCAACATTTGACAGTTAGAAAAACCGTTACCAACCGCCAAAAAGTGATACGTCATCCTCGTCTCACCTGTCTGGACCAATAGGAAAATTAGTTATAAAATGATAATTTTACCTAAGCCCAATCCAAAAGAGGGGTATATAAAGACAAACCAGCGAATTTTGACAGAGACCTTTACTAACTAACAAGCAGAACAGACGTACTCTCGTCTCCGCTACGTTTTTCTTATAACACATAGCGTCAGCTACCTTGTACTCCGGAACCAATAGTTAACAACGAGAAACTTTACTTCAAGTTCATCATCAACCAACAACAGTGTTCAAGTGCAGTTTATTTTAATTTTGTGCGGGAATGACGAACAGAAAATAATTTATTGTCATTATTCACGATCCATTTTAATCAGAAGAGGATCGCATTATTCTGTTCTTGTGCAAATTAGTGCCGAAATAAAGTAATCACTATAATCCGATTACTTAAGTGATAAAAGGTTTTAATTAAAATAATTAAAACTCTGAAGGTAAAAGTGCAATTATTATTAATCTTGATCTGAGTGCAATAACTTGTATTTTTGCTACCATAACCTGTACTGACGCAAAACACAAAAACAGTATTTAAGATTACACCACGTTTCGATTTATTATTCAAATTTGTTATTAGTAAGTAAGCTATATGTTAGTTGTAAGGGCTCTCAATTGAATAATATTGTCATTAAAAAAGCAAGCGTTGACGAAACGCACGATCTTCCAATAGATCGTTTTTTTTAATTACTTGGTAAAAGTAACTTCAAACTTTGTTGATCAATTGTATCATTGGATACTGTGTAGGCATAATTGTTTTCTTTCGTGTCTCAAAGAATTCACAACTGAGATAATAATAATAATAAAAATAACAATAATACTAATATTAATAATTGTAATAATTTTATATTAAAAATAAATAGTATCTGGACTTAACCAGATTCATAATTCATGTTCTGAGCAAGCCGAATGAGGCATATAATAATTAACTTTTCATTGTACAACTTTGTATGTTTACATTATGTGATTTTTTGAATTCACTATAAGGGTGCAAATAAACCCATTATTAACAGCATCACCTGATTTGATTTATTTTATTATTTTTTTGAATAATTAAATATTTTCTTTTAATAAACTTAAACAACCTTCTGTTGTGTTTGACATATTGGAATAGCATTGCCAAAAAGTGGTATTCAACTATTTTAAATTTTCTTTTCATCTATTAATTTTTATGTATGGGTTTTACACGGGATTTTCCCTAAATAAATCCGTGTGGCGCCCACTAATTTAATAAACAAGGTGACATAACCTTGCAACCAAAGGGAGTTGATGAATGTAAGCTGAGTTGACAGTTTAGTGAACTTCAAGTAAACGCAATCAGGTACGTAAAAGTATATGTTTGTTTAAAATATTGTCCAGACTTTACGGGACTTGACTTACTCAGACTACCTGTAATCAGAAGAAGTTTCTACTACTAGTTTCAACCAGACGAGAACTATTATCAAGCAATCAACTGCTATACTTCATATTTTAACTTAAGTTAATCTAACATTTAAATATAATCAACTTCATTATTTTTATTTAATACAAGGGAATTCTTTAAAAAACAAGAGTATTTAAACCATTGTAAACACTGTGAGTAACTTGAATGTTGTATGGTAAAATACTTTACTACATTAGTCACCTTCAAGTAGAAATAACCATTCTCAACATTGAGTTATCTCAAAGGAACACTTCACCCATAGATGAATTTTGTTTTAATGAGACTTTTAATATTTTAACCACGAATTTAAACTTTAAACAACAACCACTCTTTTATTTTGTTTCAAGTTAATTTAAACGTAACGTAAATTCGATTATAATAATAAACATAATAATTTTAAATAAGAACCCCCAATAGGAGAGTGTTATAAATTGACGCATCCAACGTGTGGCAGATTCAACCACGAAACACACACACGGTAATTTAGTGTTATAAATTGGCGCACCAACTAGTGTGGCTTAAAAAATATTAAATAAATATATTTTTATATTTTATATTAGCCCGGTAGACACGAAAAAATTAACATGCCGCACACCCACCAGTACGATACAAGATATAAGGACAGTAGGGTAGGAGAAATGCAACGGGATGTAGATACATACGAAGAGCAACCCACAGACGAGATGGAAGTTATTACAATCAATAATGTTGAAACTAGTACCGACGAAATGCCTCGTGTAGAACCAGAGGTAGAAGTGACAGTAGACAACCAACCCAGACGGCCTGAAGAAACCCCACAGCCAAACAAACCGACTGAAGAGATGAGATGGGAAGCGATGATGAAGATAATGATGGAATTAAAGGAAGACGGTAAGAAATCTCATAAAAAACTGAATGACGCGATGAATAAAAATATGGAAACATTAAAAGAAGATGGTAAGAAATCCCGGGAAGAAAATCAAAGGAATGTCGAGGTGTTAAATAGAAATATAGAGTCGATAAAGGAGGACCTAAATAAAAGGATTGACGATACTCATAAGTCTATAGACGCGCTGAACGCTAAAATCGACGATAACAGCCAAGCAATTAGAAAAGAATTGAACACCACCTTAATGAAAATTAGCCAAAAAATGGATGACATGAATAACCGGAAGTGGGGAGAAGAACGGAAGGTATCCGAAGACGAAAACATGGAACAAACGAATCCAGAGCCGGAGAATAAGGAAGAAGGAAAGGACGATGACGACTCAGAGATAGGAGAATTATCAAATGATGAATCCATGGAAGAATTAAGTATACAATTCAAAGACACTGATAACCAAACTGAGGATAAAGAAGACTCGAAAGCATTGGTGCCTGCGGATACACACCATAGGAATGAAGAGAACACTCAGCATAAAGAAACTATCATTAAAAATGTAAGGAACAAGATAATTAAGAAGACAGGCGAGAAAGAGACAAAGATAAAAAGAATAATACGCTCTAAGAAAACAAGGATTACAAAGGAAATATTAGAAATGACTAGGAGTGGATTAATTAACTTCGTAGACAACCCAATTATTCGTCATAGAGCAAGGACCAATGGTAAGAAGTATAAACAAGACTTCATAAAAATATTAAAAATAAATCACCATAAAACCGTGGGTAAAAAATTAAATAAGAATCCAATTAAATTAAATGTACCACAAAATAAAATACACCAAACAAAATCAATCGATTCCTTAGTGCATAACCGATCATTAAACCATTTAAGTAATGACCCAGATGACGGAACGATTAAAACAACGTTACATGCCATTGACTATGTTATGACGGAGAAGGTCATAAACAATGAGGTATTTAAGGCGAATATTCCTAGAAGAAAGAAGCTTCACAGGGAGAAGGAAAATGATCAAGAACGACTGGACCAGCTTATTGAAAGGTACGCCCAAAGAATAAGGGAAATGCGGAAAAAGAGGGACCAAGCGATGGAAGAATCCAACCAGGAAATGAACAAAGGTCAATCCGGATTAGAAGAAGGGCCAGACATCAATAATAGCCCAGGCCCAGAGTACAATGAACACAATAATACCAAAGATGATGAGAGGAAAAAGGCAAGGAAACGGGGAGCCAATGACTATCTGGTAGCCGCCAAGTGGAAGAACCGCTTGATAGTAAGGTATCTCCAAAACCACTAGTACGGAACATATGTCAGATAACCCAATTATAGACCCAATAGAGTGGAAGAGCACAAATAACCCCATGAATACCGACGAGTAAGCAATGATTAATATTAAGGAGGGATAATATGCAATAGGAAGCAACATTCCTCACCCATACGTTTATGTTATAAAAAAGTAAAATATATATATTGGAAAAACCACTACTATAAACAAACTCATTTGTGGTTAAACTACAATATGTTGAAGGTGACTGATTAGCTATAACTAGTCAATCCGCCTTATCAAGTTACAAAAGTGTGTAGATTTAAGATGTAAACCAAACCATTTGTTAATGAGGAAAATGTACCAGACCTATTACCCCAGGGGATAGAATATTAGATAAGGTCAATCAAATGATTTAATAAGAAAATACAATTACTGTACTATACCTAGAGAAAAATATGTAACCAGATGAATATTCTATGTGACCTAATGTTTATAAAATGATTATTGTATACCTCTCATAAAACTCAAATGTTAAATTAAAATCGTCCAGAATAAAGGTTCACCCAACTAACCTTTGAAGGAGTAGAGAGGCAGTATAACAAAGTGTGTAAAATAAAAAGAAGGACATTATTATGGAATGTAAGGAAAGAAAAATTAATATTTGTGAAACAAACCATGAAAACCCCAAGAATGTCTATGAAATAGATATTAGTATATTGTTAAATGAAATTGTAATTACAGTATAGTATATAGTGTATAAAATCATCCAGAATAAGTGAAAACCACCATCACTTGAAGGAGTAGAGAAGAAAAATAACAAAGAGTATTAATTGTAAGAATAACTATTGTTATAATGAAATGAAAGGAAAGAACAATGTTTGTCAATTATCAAATATGATACATCATAAGAATATGTCAGAGAACATCAGAAAAAAAGAAAAAACCATTTAGTATACAAACAATGTAAGCCTGATAATTCAGGATGAATATAACTCGTTAAGAAAGATTTAATAGACTATAGTGAAAACAGAAATATATTGTGAACTCTAGATAGAACAAATGGATGCATAAGTACTATAAGCATCAAAACCAGTGTATAATCTTAAAAATATTTAAATGAACCACAACAAATTGTTAACTAGTAAATAAGTAACTATATAGCTGATAAAAGCATAGCTAAAAAACACCAAGTCTAAAGGAAGTAATTACCTGTAAGAAAGAAAGTATGTTAGCAAGTATAAAGATAGAAATGTGATCTAAATAAAAACCTCTGATACCTTGTATATTATAGTGAATATATTATATTATTGAATATGAATGATATGTGATATTTTTTTTTGAGTTGTGATAGTGCAACTATTGCCAGGTGCAATGTTTATTTTTACTCAGACAGAGAAGAGTAATGCCTCTGGATCTGAGAATGTGTAGGGAGGAACGGCAGAGGATGTTAGCCATAGTGAGCCACCCTGATTCCAAAACCTCTACTACAGTTAGGGAATTATATTGTTTTATTATATCAAGGAATATTATGAAAGAATCTGTGAGGTATAAATTATAATAACCATCAAAATGATCACGAATGCAAAGATATGTAATGAGAAAGTAGAATGTAAATAAAACAGGGAATAATTAACTTGAGAAACAAGATCCATTATAGTTAAATGATTTAGAGAGTAAGCAGCTTGAAATTACTAGTAAATTAAGAATTGTACCATTGTATAAAAAGCCAACCTAGAGTAATACACCAATAATAAGTTTAAAAAAATCAGAGAATACAAGAGAAAATTTTTTATTGAAGTATACTAAGAAACTGACATGAATTGATAATTTTACAAAATATAAATTTTTCAAATGATCAATTTTAAAGAGGGTGTATACGTAACATCACAAGATGTCACCTAACCTAAGTGTATGTTATCAGATTTCATAAAAACAGAATAACCATGTACATAGGTATAGAATAGTCAAAATAAACAAGAAAGAAGAAACCAAGAGAGAAGAATAAAGCAGAAGTGCCATGTGAAACAGTAACCCAATAGCTGTTTGACACTACAACTAGACTGAGACTAAAACGAACTAATGGACAGAATAAACGTAAATTCAACTGTCAATTCAGTAAATGGTTAATGTAAACCGAATGTCATTTATAAACAACAAATAAACGAATGAGCAGTTAAATACTGTGAAAGCAAAATCAGCATTTTTCTGATAATAAATGTGACAATGAACAGTAGATAATGAATGCCAAAACCAATGTTAACAATGGCTATATTGTAGGAATTAAGATGTATTTCCGCATCAAATATACCTATTAGAAAAGAGAGCTATTTATATAAGAGAATCTTATACAAATAAGATGTCTCCATAATTTACCGAATTGAGAACCAATAGGCATTATTAAGGCCAAATTTCAGTGTAGGCGATACACTTAACAAACTTAGACCAAACATTAGTCAATAAAATGACTATCACTAATTATCACCAGTGCAAAATAAAATGCACAAGAACTATGGTTATGCATTGACATAACGAAAAATGTTATTGAGACGATAGGTTTAGCCATAATTTTAATTGTAAATAGTAGCTTAAAACAAACTAACGGTAAACGAAATGTCATAGTCAGTAGGATCTTTTATTACTATGTATAGAATTAAGGTGTACAAGTAATGTTCAGTGAAAAAAAAAACGTCAGTACAGTATTAATGGTGTCCGCACATAAACATTTGATTGATAAAATGTTATGTGGATACGAGAAAGGTTAACCAAAAGTGTAAAATCGGCGACTCATAAAGAGCAGACGACAGTAAGAATAGTGTACCCGAACATTGATTTTCTAACAATGTCGGTTAAAGTGAAGGTAATTCGAGATCGAGTGATATCAATTTAAAGGAAACAAAACAATCTTTAATTTGATAATAATATCAACTCAATCGTGACGGTATTAAGCGTATTAAAACTGTTAGCATCATTGTATAAATGTACATCAGGAATCTGAGTACAAATAATAATAACAATGACAACAGAAGCGACCTGTCAATCATCTCAACATTTGACAGTTAGAAAAACCGTTACCAACCGCCAAAAAGTGATACGTCATCCTCGTCTCACCTGTCTGGACCAATAGGAAAATTAGTTATAAAATGATAATTTTACCTAAGCCCAATCCAAAAGAGGGGTATATAAAGACAAACCAGCGAATTTTGACAGAGACCTTTACTAACTAACAAGCAGAACAGACGTACGCTCGTCTCCGCTACGTTTTTCTTATAACACATAGCGTCAGCTACCTTGTACTCCGGAACCAATAGTTAACAACGAGAAACTTTACTTCAAGTTCATCATCAACCAACAACAGTGTTCAAGTGCAGTTTATTTTAATTTTGTGCGGGAATGACGAACAGAAAATAATTTATTGTCATTATTCACGATCCATTTTAATCAGAAGAGGATCGCATTATTCTGTTCTTGTGCAAATTAGTGCCGAAATAAAGTAATCACTATAATCCGATTACTTAAGTGATAAAAGGTTTTAATTAAAATAATTAAAACTCTGAAGGTAAAAGTGCAATTATTATTAATCTTGATCTGAGTGCAATAACTTGTATTTTTGCTACCATAACCTGTACTGACGCAAAACACAAAAACAGTATTTAAGATTACACCACGTTTCGATTTATTATTCAAATTTGTTATTAGTAAGTAAGCTATATGTTAGTTGTAAGGGCTCTCAATTGAATAATATTGTCATTAAAAAAGCAAGCGTTGATGAAACGCACGATCTTCCAATAGATCGTTTTTTTTAATTACTTGGTAAAAGTAACTTCAAACTTTGTTGATCAATTGTATCATTGGATACTGTGTAGGCATAATTGTTTTCTTTCGTGTCTCAAAGAATTCACAACTGAGATAATAATAATAATAAAAATAACAATAATACTAATATTAATAATTGTAATAATTTTATATTAAAAATAAATAGTATCTGGACTTAACCAGATTCATAATTCATGTTCTGAGCAAGCCGAATGAGGCATATAATAATTAACTTTTCATTGTACAACTTTGTATGTTTACATTATGTGATTTTTTGAATTCACTATAAGGGTGCAAATAAACCCATTATTAACAGCATCACCTGATTTGATTTATTTTATTATTTTTTTGAATAATTAAATATTTTCTTTTAATAAACTTAAACAACCTTCTGTTGTGTTTGACATATTGGAATAGCATTGCCAAAAAGTGGTATTCAACTATTTTAAATTTTCTTTTCATCTATTAATTTTTATGTATGGGTTTTACACGGGATTTTCCCTAAATAAATCCGTGTGGCGCCCACTAATTTAATAAACAAGGTGACATAACCTTGCAACCAAAGGGAGTTGATGAATGTAAGCTGAGTTGACAGTTTAGTGAACTTCAAGTAAACGCAATCAGGTACGTAAAAGTATATGTTTGTTTAAAATATTGTCCAGACTTTACGGGACTTGACTTACTCAGACTACCTGTAATCAGAAGAAGTTTCTACTACTAGTTTCAACCAGACGAGAACTATTATCAAGCAATCAACTGCTATACTTCATATTTTAACTTAAGTTAATCTAACATTTAAATATAATCAACTTCATTATTTTTATTTAATACAAGGGAATTCTTTAAAAAACAAGAGTATTTAAACCATTGTAAACACTGTGAGTAACTTGAATGTTGTATGGTAAAATACTTTACTACATTAGTCACCTTCAAGTAGAAATAACCATTCTCAACATTGAGTTATCTCAAAGGAACACTTCACCCATAGATGAATTTTGTTTTAATGAGACTTTTAATATTTTAACCACGAATTTAAACTTTAAACAACAACCACTCTTTTATTTTGTTTCAAGTTAATTTAAACGTAACGTAAATTCGATTATAATAATAAACATAATAATTTTAAATAAGAACCCCCAATAGGAGAGTGTTATAAATTGACGCATCCAACGTGTGGCAGATTCAACCACGAAACACACACACGGTAATTTAGTGTTATAAATTGGCGCACCAACTAGTGTGGCTTAAAAAATATTAAATAAATATATTTTTATATTTTATATTAGCCCGGTAGACACGAAAAAATTAACATGCCGCACACCCACCAGTACGATACAAGATATAAGGACAGTAGGGTAGGAGAAATGCAACGGGATGTAGATACATACGAAGAGCAACCCACAGACGAGATGGAAGTTATTACAATCAATAATGTTGAAACTAGTACCGACGAAATGCCTCGTGTAGAACCAGAGGTAGAAGTGACAGTAGACAACCAACCCAGACGGCCTGAAGAAACCCCACAGCCAAACAAACCGACTGAAGAGATGAGATGGGAAGCGATGATGAAGATAATGATGGAATTAAAGGAAGACGGTAAGAAATCTCATAAAAAACTGAATGACGCGATGAATAAAAATATGGAAACATTAAAAGAAGATGGTAAGAAATCCCGGGAAGAAAATCAAAGGAATGTCGAGGTGTTAAATAGAAATATAGAGTCGATAAAGGAGGACCTAAATAAAAGGATTGACGATACTCATAAGTCTATAGACGCGCTGAACGCTAAAATCGACGATAACAGCCAAGCAATTAGAAAAGAATTGAACACCACCTTAATGAAAATTAGCCAAAAAATGGATGACATGAATAACCGGAAGTGGGGAGAAGAACGGAAGGTATCCGAAGACGAAAACATGGAACAAACGAATCCAGAGCCGGAGAATAAGGAAGAAGGAAAGGACGATGACGACTCAGAGATAGGAGAATTATCAAATGATGAATCCATGGAAGAATTAAGTATACAATTCAAAGACACTGATAACCAAACTGAGGATAAAGAAGACTCGAAAGCATTGGTGCCTGCGGATACACACCATAGGAATGAAGAGAACACTCAGCATAAAGAAACTATCATTAAAAATGTAAGGAACAAGATAATTAAGAAGACAGGCGAGAAAGAGACAAAGATAAAAAGAATAATACGCTCTAAGAAAACAAGGATTACAAAGGAAATATTAGAAATGACTAGGAGTGGATTAATTAACTTCGTAGACAACCCAATTATTCGTCATAGAGCAAGGACCAATGGTAAGAAGTATAAACAAGACTTCATAAAAATATTAAAAATAAATCACCATAAAACCGTGGGTAAAAAATTAAATAAGAATCCAATTAAATTAAATGTACCACAAAATAAAATACACCAAACAAAATCAATCGATTCCTTAGTGCATAACCGATCATTAAACCATTTAAGTAATGACCCAGATGACGGAACGATTAAAACAACGTTACATGCCATTGACTATGTTATGACGGAGAAGGTCATAAACAATGAGGTATTTAAGGCGAATATTCCTAGAAGAAAGAAGCTTCACAGGGAGAAGGAAAATGATCAAGAACGACTGGACCAGCTTATTGAAAGGTACGCCCAAAGAATAAGGGAAATGCGGAAAAAGAGGGACCAAGCGATGGAAGAATCCAACCAGGAAATGAACAAAGGTCAATCCGGATTAGAAGAAGGGCCAGACATCAATAATAGCCCAGGCCCAGAGTACAATGAACACAATAATACCAAAGATGATGAGAGGAAAAAGGCAAGGAAACGGGGAGCCAATGACTATCTGGTAGCCGCCAAGTGGAAGAACCGCTTGATAGTAAGGTATCTCCAAAACCACTAGTACGGAACATATGTCAGATACCCCAATTATAGACCCAATAGAGTGGAAGAGCACAAATAACCCCATGAATACCGACGAGTAAGCAATGATTAATATTAAGGAGGGATAATATGCAATAGGAAGCAACATTCCTCACCCATACGTTTATGTTATAAAAAAGTAAAATATATATATTGGAAAAACCACTACTATAAACAAACTCATTTGTGGTTAAACTACAATATGTTGAAGGTGACTGATTAGCTATAACTAGTCAATCCGCCTTATCAAGTTACAAAAGTGTGTAGATTTAAGATGTAAACCAAACCATTTGTTAATGAGGAAAATGTACCAGACCTATTACCCCAGGGGATAGAATATTAGATAAGGTCAATCAAATGATTTAATAAGAAAATACAATTACTGTACTATACCTAGAGAAAAATATGTAACCAGATGAATATTCTATGTGACCTAATGTTTATAAAATGATTATTGTACACCTCTCATAAAACTCAAATGTTAAATTAAAATCGTCCAGAATAAAGGTTCACCCAACTAACCTTTGAAGGAGTAGAGAGGCAGTATAACAAAGTGTGTAAAATAAAAAGAAGGACATTATTATGGAATGTAAGGAAAGAAAAATTAATATTTGTGAAACAAACCATGAAAACCCCAAGAATGTCTATGAAATAGATATTAGTATATTGTTAAATGAAATTGTAATTACAGTATAGTATATAGTGTATAAAATCATCCAGAATAAGTGAAAACCACCATCACTTGAAGGAGTAGAGAAGAAAAATAACAAAGAGTATTAATTGTAAGAATAACTATTGTTATAATGAAATGAAAGGAAAGAACAATGTTTGTCAATTATCAAATATGATACATCATAAGAATATGTCAGAGAACATCAGAAAAAAAGAAAAAACCATTTAGTATACAAACAATGTAAGCCTGATAATTCAGGATGAATATAACTCGTTAAGAAAGATTTAATAGACTATAGTGAAAACAGAAATATATTGTGAACTCTAGATAGAACAAATGGATGCATAAGTACTATAAGCATCAAAACCAGTGTATAATCTTAAAAATATTTAAATGAACCACAACAAATTGTTAACTAGTAAATAAGTAACTATATAGATGATAAAAGCATAGCTAAAAAACACCAAGTCTAAAGGAAGTAATTACCTGTAAGAAAGAAAGTATGTTAGCAAGTATAAAGATAGAAATGTGATCTAAATAAAAACCTCTGATACCTTGTATATTATAGTGAATATATTATATTATTGAATATGAATGATATGTGATATTTTTTTTTTGAGTTGTGATAGTGCAACTATTGCCAGGTGCAATGTTTATTTTTACTCAGACAGAGAAGAGTAATGCCTCTGGATCTGAGAATGTGTAGGGAGGAACGGCAGAGGATGTTAGCCATAGTGAGCCACCCTGATTCCAAAACCTCTACTACAGTTAGGGAATTATATTGTTTTATTATATCAAGGAATATTATGAAAGAATCTGTGAGGTATAAATTATAATAACCATCAAAATGATCACGAATGCAAAGATATGTAATGAGAAAGTAGAATGTAAATAAAACAGGGAATAATTAACTTGAGAAACAAGATCCATTATAGTTAAATGATTTAGAGAGTAAGCAGCTTGAAATTACTAGTAAATTAAGAATTGTACCATTGTATAAAAAGCCAACCTAGAGTAATACACCAATAATAAGTTTAAAAAAATCAGAGAATACAAGAGAAAATTTTTTATTGAAGTATACTAAGAAACTGACATGAATTGATAATTTTACAAAATATAAATTTTTCAAATGATCAATTTTAAAGAGGGTGTATACGTAACATCACAAGATGTCACCTAACCTAAGTGTATGTTATCAGATTTCATAAAAACAGAATAACCATGTACATAGGTATAGAATAGTCAAAATAAACAAGAAAGAAGAAACCAAGAGAGAAGAATAAAGCAGAAGTGCCATGTGAAACAGTAACCCAATAGCTGTTTGACACTACAACTAGACTGAGACTAAAACGAACTAATGGACAGAATAAACGTAAATTCAACTGTCAATTCAGTAAATGGTTAATGTAAACCGAATGTCATTTATAAACAACAAATAAACGAATGAGCAGTTAAATACTGTGAAAGCAAAATCAGCATTTTTCTGATAATAAATGTGACAATGAACAGTAGATAATGAATGCCAAAACCAATGTTAACAATGGCTATATTGTAGGAATTAAGATGTATTTCCGCATCAAATATACCTATTAGAAAAGAGAGCTATTTATATAAGAGAATCTTATACAAATAAGATGTCTCCATAATTTACCGAATTGAGAACCAATAGGCATTATTAAGGCCAAATTTCAGTGTAGGCGATACACTTAACAAACTTAGACCAAACATTAGTCAATAAAATGACTATCACTAATTATCACCAGTGCAAAATAAAATGCACAAGAACTATGGTTATGCATTGACATAACGAAAAATGTTATTGAGACGATAGGTTTAGCCATAATTTTAATTGTAAATAGTAGCTTAAAACAAACTAACGGTAAACGAAATGTCATAGTCAGTAGGATCTTTTATTACTATGTATAGAATTAAGGTGTACAAGTAATGTTCAGTGAAAAAAAAAACGTCAGTACAGTATTAATGGTGTCCGCACATAAACATTTGATTGATAAAATGTTATGTGGATACGAGAAAGGTTAACCAAAAGTGTAAAATCGGCGACTCATAAAGAGCAGACGACAGTAAGAATAGTGTACCCGAACATTGATTTTCTAACAATGTCGGTTAAAGTGAAGGTAATTCGAGATCGAGTGATATCAATTTAAAGGAAACAAAACAATCTTTAATTTGATAATAATATCAACTCAATCGTGACGGTATTAAGCGTATTACAACTGTTAGCATCATTGTATAAATGTACATCAGGAATCTGAGTACAAATAATAATAACAATGACAACAGAAGCGACCTGTCAATCATCTCAACATTTGACAGTTAGAAAAACCGTTACCAACCGCCAAAAAGTGATACGTCATCCTCGTCTCACCTGTCTGGACCAATAGGAAAATTAGTTATAAAATGATAATTTTACCTAAGCCCAATCCAAAAGAGGGGTATATAAAGACAAACCAGCGAATTTTGACAGAGACCTTTACTAACTAACAAGCAGAACAGACGTACGCTCGTCTCCGCTACGTTTTTCTTATAACACATAGCGTCAGCTACCTTGTACTCCGGAACCAATAGTTAACAACGAGAAACTTTACTTCAAGTTCATCATCAACCAACAACAGTGTTCAAGTGCAGTTTATTTTAATTTTGTGCGGGAATGACGAACAGAAAATAATTTATTGTCATTATTCACGATCCATTTTAATCAGAAGAGGATCGCATTATTCTGTTCTTGTGCGAATTAGTGCCGAAATAAAGTAATCACTATAATCCGATTACTTAAGTGATAAAAGGTTTTAATTAAAATAATTAAAACTCTGAAGGTAAAAGTGCAATTATTATTAATCTTGATCTGAGTGCAATAACTTGTATTTTTGCTACCATAACCTGTACTGACGCAAAACACAAAAACAGTATTTAAGATTACACCACGTTTCGATTTATTATTCAAATTTGTTATTAGTAAGTAAGCTATATGTTAGTTGTAAGGGCTCTCAATTGAATAATATTGTCATTAAAAAAGCAAGCGTTGATGAAACGCACGATCTTCCAATAGATCGTTTTTTTTAATTACTTGGTAAAAGTAACTTCAAACTTTGTTGATCAATTGTATCATTGGATACTGTGTAGGCATAATTGTTTTCTTTCGTGTCTCAAAGAATTCACAACTGAGATAATAATAATAATAAAAATAACAATAATACTAATATTAATAATTGTAATAATTTTATATTAAAAATAAATAGTATCTGGACTTAACCAGATTCATAATTCATGTTCTGAGCAAGCCGAATGAGGCATATAATAATTAACTTTTCATTGTACAACTTTGTATGTTTACATTATGTGTATTTTTTGAATTCACTATAAGGGTGCAAATAAACCCATTATTAACAGAATCACCTGATTTGATTTATTTTATTATTTTTTTGAATAATTAAATATTTTCTTTTAATAAACTTAAACAACCTTCTGTTGTGTTTGACATATTGGAATAGCATTGCCAAAAAGTGGTATTCAACTATTTTAAATTTTCTTTTCATCTATTAATTTTTATGTATGGGTTTTACACGGGATTTTCCCTAAATAAATCCGTGTGGCGCCCACTAATTTAATAAACAAGGTGACATAACCTTGCAACCAAAGGGAGTTGATGAATGTAAGCTGAGTTGACAGTTTAGTGAACTTCAAGTAAACGCAATCAGGTACGTGAAAGTATATGTTTGTTTATAATATTGTCCAGACTTTACGGGACTTGACTTACTCAGACTACCTGTAATCAGAAGAAGTTTCTACTACTAGTTTCAACCAGACGAGAACTATTATCAAGCAATCAACTGCTATACTTCATATTTTAACTTAAGTTAATCTAACATTTAAATATAATCAACTTCATTATTTTTATTTAATACAAGGGAATTCTTTAAAAAACAAGAGTATTTAAACCATTGTAAACACTGTGAGTAACTTGAATGTTGTATGGTAAAATACTTTACTACATTAGTCACCTTCAAGTAGAAATAACCATTCTCAACATTGAGTTATCTCAAAGGAACACTTCACCCATAGATGAATTTTGTTTTAATGAGACTTTTAATATTTTAACCACGAATTTAAACTTTAAACAACAACCACTCTTTTATTTTGTTTCAAGTTAATTTAAACGTAACGTAAATTCGATTATAATAATAAACATAATAATTTTAAATAAGAACCCCCAATAGGAGAGTGTTATAAATTGACGCATCCAACGTGTGGCAGATTCAACCACGAAACACACACACGGTAATTTAGTGTTATAATATTTAAGAATATGGAGAAGAGAGTTAGAAAAGTGTTGAGAGTGTGTGATTTATGTCAAAAATCGAAAGTAGTGAATTATAAAGTAGAAGGAGAGATGAATTACATAAAAGTAGAGAAACCGTTTGATTTAGTTGCAGTAGATTTATATGGACCATTACCCAGAGGTAGAGGGGGTGTGTTATATGTATTTATAGTTCTAGACACCTTTTAAAAATTTGTAAAGTTATATAGCATTAAGAGAGCGACGAGTAAAGTACTCAGTGAGAAAATAATAAAAGACTACATGCTTAATGTTGGAAAACCGAAAATTATATTATCTGACCACGGTCCACAATTTATAAGCGGCAGGTGGCGGCAGACGCTTGGATGGGAAGGTATCATACCCAAGCATACGGCAGTATATCATCCTCAGTCGAACCAAGCACAACGGGTGATGAGAGAGATTGGCAGGATATTTCGGGCGTACTGTCACGCCAAACACACAGAATGGCCATCCTACGTGAAGAAAGTAGAGGAGTGGCTGAATTGTACCACCCATGAGTCCACGGGATTTACGCCGCATGAGTTGATCAGGGGAACAAGGCCGCCCAGGATATTGGAACAACTTTTCGAATACCCACCAGAAGGTCAGGTTTTGGACAGGAACATGAAAATTAGATTGGCAAACGAGAACTTAATCACGAGAGGAGAGCGAAGAAAACAGAAACATGATGCCAAGGGTAAATGGACCAAGTATGAGGTAGGTCAATTAGTGTTAGTAAAAAGGCATGATTTGTCCAGTGCTCAAGATAGAGAAATAAAGAAGTTCTTCTTGTTGTATGAAGGACCCTATGAAATTGTAGAAATAAAAATGCAGAGTGCGTATGTGCTGAGGAACCCAGCAATGCAGGAAATAGTAGGTACTCAAAATGCGACGAATTTAAAATTATATCGGTCACTTTAATTATGTTTATATGTTTATAAATAAGATTTCAAATATTGTTGTATGTTTACAGAAGGGATCCTCCCCCATTTTCGGGCGGTCACGATCTTACCAGTCCTGGCCGTGGAATTGCGGTTGGCGGATCTTCCTTCGGGCGGTGAAAACAACGATGGTCCGGCTCCACCAAAATTGGTATAAAGTAGAAAATTTAACTACACATTTGAACGGGGAGGGGGACCCCAACAGGTACGTGACACGAATTAATTTTTTAATACACTCCAGGTGCAGCGGTCTCGGTGTACCTGTCACGTGCCTGCACTGCCTTAGAGTGTTGTACATAATGGAGGCTGCACCTAAATACAGGGCAGTGCATACAAACTTAAATATTTTTAGTGTCAATGGCAAGATTCAAGTTGAGCCATTGACAATAGTTTTGCTTACACCCGAAACGAAGAGTTTTGCGGAGAAGTATAATGAATTCCAGAACAGACGACGGGTTAGTGGAGATGAGAGATAAGGTAGCACAGTTGGGTGTAAAGGGGAAGTAACTGCACAAAGTAGATCTGGTCTGGAATTTTTATATACTTCATCGCAAAACACCCCCATTTCAGGCGACTGCGATCTTCCTAGATATGGTGAAAGTTAAGATAGAGTCAGCCTTCAATGTAAATAGGAATTTTTTTTGAAAAAAAAAAAAAAAAAAATTTGGATGTTTATAATTTTAAATTTAAATAAATTTTAGAATTAAGTGACCAAATATAATTGTCAAGTTTTAGTATCAGTGAGTATGGGAACATTTTGAAACGATGTGTAATAAAATTCTTGTTGTCAATACAAGTGGGGATTCTTTTGGGGGGTAGATTGGTGCTTAAAGAAGTGATAGAACAATGGAGTGTGGAACTGCAAGTGTAGAAAGTTTAGTTATCATTTTAATTAATTAGTTATTAAGTTGCTGTTGCTAGGGTGGCATGTGCCCCAGTAGATAGCGGAAAGTGTTGGGGGTAACAGAGAGTGTTACCTCCATCGGAGGCCAACATGGCGAAAATGCACGGCACACCTTTTGTACAATTTTATAGTGTAACTTGATAAATTGCCGTGCCGTGCAAATTAATGATGATGAATACATGCCTGAAGGAAGAGATGATTTCCCCGACTTTTCGGGCGATTACTGCCTTACCAGCACTAATCGTGGATTTGGCTAGCGGCCAGCTATGGTCATATCAAGTCCCTTGACCATAGCTGGCTTGAAATTGGTCTATATTAGAAATTAATGGGGGGTGAAACTAGGGGAAGTCCCGGAACTATGGAACAGCGGCTGCCACTCTGTTCGAGGAGGAACAGCAAAGCCAGGTGGTAGACCCGCATTAAGGGCGCATAACTATAGAACAAAGATATGTTGATATCTAAACCTTTCAAATGTAACGCAGAAGCAAGGACACGGAGATGTCAAATTCCTCCAAAACTTCAGTCCTTGTGGACGCAACTGGACGCCACAGTCCAGGGGGGGTCATAGTGTGTGTGGCAGGGAGGTTATCCAGGGGGGTAACGAATTAAAAAATTTGTTGTATTTTAATAATGATGACTCGCTACTAAATAATTTTGTTTTGATTTGAAAAATAGATGCACTAGATACTTCCTATATTGTGTTTATTATGTCTTATTGTGTTAATTGCATGTAGTATGTTAGGAATAAGGATTATAAAATATAATAATGTTAGAATAAGTTTTCAACGTGTTTATAGGTTTTAAATAAAAATGAAATAAATTTGTGATAGTTAAAATTTTCAATGGGTTGTCAAAGATAGAAGTTGGGTGATAGTAATTGTTTGAGTAAAATGTTTGAGTCAGTCCAAGTTGAATATTTTTGGGGTATTAAAGAGAAGAAGAGATGAAATACAAGTAATAGAGAATTTGAGTATAAGTAGAGACACAGTAGAAATGGAGAATATATGTAGAGTTTTGAGTGATATATTGATGTTTATAATTAATGATGTTATTTTGTTGTAGTTGTAGTAAGGTAATGAGATTGAGATTTTGGGGATGGCAATTTTGTAGTAGGGGGTAGTGTAATGTGGGAGTCCGGAACATAATGATAAGTTGGGACGGGATGGGATCGATTTAGTGGGGACGGGGCCGCCTTAGGTAGAATCCAGGGGCCAGATAAGGGAAATGAGTTTTGGGGGGGAACACGTATCCTAAGTACAAAGGGTTAGAGAGTATTTTTTTTTATTATATCGAGAGAAGGTGGCGATTTGAGTTAAAGTAGTAAGTAGTTAGAGGTAGAGAAGGGTTAGTAGATTTTTTGGTAGAGAGGGGTGTCATACTAGTTAAAGATTTTGTAAGGGAGCGTTAGAGTAATAAAAGGGGTAAGGTTATGAGTAAATGCCAAGTTGATAAAGTGAATTACAATGAATAACGTAGAATCACCCAAATGAATGAAATGGAATAATAATTGCAATGTTATGAAAAAAAAATATATATGTATATATAATAATTTTTTTTTGGAAAGAGAATTATAAAAGTCAATTGAGATTAAAAGGTAATTTTATGATTTTATATGCAAATTTAATGATGTAAACTGTGTAGATTTTTAAAATAAAATTGTTTATTTTAAGATAATAATAACAATGTGAATTATGAATGTACTATGTTTTCTTATGTTATATTGTGTTGTTAGGTATTCTGATCTATGTTAGAAGTAAGTGAAAAAACAAAACCAGTGCTTCTTAACGCAAACCAGCACCGCTAAGGGGAAACAGATCAATTGGGGATATGGTGTTATAGAAGGCCACTAGTTGATATTTGATTTGTTGTTTCAGTGTTTGGTGATGCTGTGGCGGCGGACCTGAGCTGGCCAGCGCGTCAGAGCAGGGGCGTTAAGTATCTGTCTGACGCTATGGTGTTGGGATCTCGATAGAGAAGTCCAGTATTGTCATTCAGGTGCGGTCACAGTCACCGAACCAAGGGTGAGTTAGATTTTTTTTTGTAAACCATACAGGGGGTTGTGGCGACATATCCTGGCTGATCCCTTTAGCAAGTATGAATGTGTCAATGAGATTTTTTATGCTTCGGCATAAAATATCTCATTGAGGGGGTATTGTAACGGGACATTTTGGCCTATTTTGGGGTAATAAAGAAATTTGTATTTTTTTAATAAAAGAAAATAACATTTTTTCGATAATTGGGACAAAATGTAAACAAAGGTATATTCATTGGTAGCGGCAGTGGTAGCACTGATTGTGAAAATTATTCAGTAATATTTTATAAAACGAGTTAAACAACCGACAAAACTGTGCCAAGGTCAACCAATTACATACAAAAACAGTGTAAACCAGTTATGTAACGGCATCGGACGATCTTACGTCAGAGCCTAGCCTAACGGTGGAATGCAGTTATGAAACAAAAACAGTATGCTGGCGTAGTAATACAAACCTCAGAACAATAAGAATTGGTCATACAACCACGGCAACTTTATAAAATAGTGCCGTTTGCCTAGCCCCAGTCTAACTTCACCACTCGCACGAGTAACATACGTAAAAGTTCCGGAACGTAAATCGCGGGCGCCCGCAACCTGTAAAATGTGAATAACATATATATAAAATGTAAATTAAACACTTAACGGTTAATACAGTTAGTGCCGTTATATAAAAATGTGAAATAAGTAATACAAACTCAATAGAATCAGTGAAAACCGCTAGCTATGTTGTGCGGGTAACATCTCCAGGACTCAATGAACAGATAAGTAACAGATCAGGATAAAACAAAACTTTAAATGAAAATTCAAATATTCAATATTTAGATAGACAGAAATAAAGTTTTCAGCATAAAATGAGATCTCTAAAGTAACGGTGTGTGTGTGCGTGAGTATGTGAGAATGTATTTTAGACAAAGAAGGCTGGTTTGTGTTTCCTTAGGAAATTTATTTTAAGAACTTGTTATTGTACTGTGAGTAAGTGAATTCGTATATAAGAGATTCAAGGTAAAAACAATTATTATTCACTAACAAGTTTTGTCTGTACGATTTTATTTGGTAATAAATCTTAAGAATTATTTGGGTTGCAAGGGGTTGAGTAGAAGAAATATGAAAAATAAAGCATTAATAAAATTTAATTATTAATGAACATAACTGATTGTTGTTATTTCAGCAACCATATTCTGTTCTCCCGGTTCGCTGATTCGAACCTTGGTAAGTTTTCCTTATAGTTGGCAATACAAGATGGCGCCCGAAGAAATTATTTAGAGAGTAAATAATGAGTTAAAAGTAAAATCCCTTAGGTTTCATTAATATCAGTAGAAAATAATAGTACAACTGTTTAAGAAGGAAGGTTAGGTGAGAATCTGAGGTAATTTAGTATTATTCCAGACATGGAGTATTTTATTGACAAAGAGTAGTAATATTCTATAATTCTGGCTCTAGGATATCTAGTTTCACCCAATGACGAAAAAACGTGGTTGTTAAGGCAACTGAAATGGACATGAGTTGTTGATATTGAATCATTCGTTCTGATTGTTACAAGCTATTAGGTTGAGATGGGCCGATACATTTAAAAAATATGAATAATAAATTCGGAAGAAAAATGAATCAAAATTAAAAACCCTCTTTGAAAGATAATTCTATCTTAATACTGATAAGTGATAAACTAAATAGACTTCAAAATTGTAACTGAATACATTTAAAAAAGAATTGAAAACCCCTCACCTCATTCACCAAATAATTCTGCTGGAGTCGGTATCATACCAATTCCTCCTATAACCAGAAGATCAGTTAAGAGAATTAAAGTCCGAACTAACGGAATTATTGAAAAAACAAGAAGACCTCATTTGGCAGAGTTAACCTTCATTTGAAGAAGAAGCCGGGATACCATTTTCATTCCACCGGGATCGACAATTATCAAGATCATAGGAGAAAAACAGAAGTCCGAAGAATTCCTGAGAGCTTCCCAGTACACTCCATAATCAATTTTATTAAAAGCCAGAACACTTTTATTGGATGAAGATGAGTTAAACTGAGTCTTGTCAACTGTTTACAGACGTCCACGGCCAGTCGAAGTTTTCGTCGACTCGGTAAAAAACAACCTATTTTAATTTCACTATATTTAGAGTAAATAATTTTGTTTTGTAATACTTGAGTAACCTTAATTATGCATTTTACCTGACCTTACTAATGGTTCCAAGAACTTTACGAACCCTGGGATAAGAACTATTTATTATTATTTTTCATTTGTATAAGTCTATAGAATTTGATTAATTGATAATCGATATATTTTTGTGTGATCGATTTGATTATATTATTATTTTTGAGATAACGTGGACTGTGAATTAATAGAGAAAATTAATAAAGGATCTTTATTGTATGAGATAACGTTTGAAGTTATTGCAGAATAAATACTATACGTAGTGGTTGGAATAATTTACAAAAAGGTTGATTCAAACCCGATGAACAACCAACCTATAAGTACGCTTATTACAAGTAACAGCGCTAAACGCTTGCAGCTGGTGGAACGGGAGATTGCTGAACTAGCTTGTGTTTAGTACAAAATTTGAATAGAATTTTCTAACATCGAGTGACTAGGGTTGACAAAAATACCCATTACATTCAGTCAATACTCTATACATATCGCTAATATTACCCAACCACTGAGAACTAAGTTAAATCTATATTGTAGTATGATTATAAATTAAAGGAACATAATTATAATTTTGTTTGCCTAATAATATATTTTCAGGAGGTTTCATCGGTAACAACCGAATAGATATATTTATTAACAACACATTAATTAAGACAGGTAACAACATTTTAATTGTTACAAATTGCCACCTTCAATGAGTTCTTTACAAATTGACGCTCACAACAAGGTCATCATTATCTTCTCTTAACACCGTCTAAAATCGTTTTATTACAAATTGACGACTCCAACGTGGGGCTGAATTAAGAAGGACTCACTTAAAATCGTTTTATTACAAATTGGCGCTCAACGAGTGGGCTTTAGTTAAAAGAAAAAAAATCATATTAACTGGTACTTAACTTGAGCAGCCAACCATTAGAGGCACAGGAATGCATAATACCAGAGGCAGATCGAAGAAGAAGGGGGCAGAAGAGAAGGAGAAGGAAGAAGGTGGACGGGAACGAGAGATAGAAACATTTACAGACAGTGAAATGGAACAAACAATGGATGATAAAGAAGAAACTGAAGCAATTATCACAGAGAAGGAAATAGTTGAAGAGGATGCCCAAGGAGACCAACCAGATAAAACGGTAGCCAGAGAAGAACCAAATTGGCAAGATATGATGAGATTTATGGCCGAACAATTTAGGAAACAGGAGGAAAACTCAAAACAAACCAAGGAGGAAACTAATGAGAGTTTAAGACAAACTAACGAAAAAATAGACAGTATTAACGAAAACTCAAAGAAACAAAATGAAATTTTGAGTGAGAATTTAATCAAATTAATGAATGAGAAGTTTGACAAAAATAAGGAGGAAAATGATGAGAATAACCGGAGGATAAATGAAAGCTTAAACCAAATCAATGAAAGGTTTGATAGAAACGATGAGAGCTTAAAGCAGATTCTGGAAAATACCAAACAAATAGATGAGAAAATTGAAAACCGTAATAAGGAGTTGCGGCAAATCATCAATGAACAAGGTTTAGCATTGAGGGAAGTCATCAATGGAAGTATTATAATTGTCAATGAAACACGGAGCAAAGGAGTTGATAGCTATGAAGTGGAAGTAAGACAGCAAATAAATGAAATTAAGGTGGGTCTGGAAAAGACAGATGAACCCATCATGCAACTCAGAGTGGAAGTAGAGACCAAAATTACCCAAATAGAAAACCTACAAGCGAAGACCCAAGAAAAATTTGACGGGATACCAATTAATATAACCGGAAGAATAGAACGGGTTCATGATGAAATGAAGACAGTGAGAATAAGACAAATGTGTAAAAGGAAATTAATAAATACACGGGAAGGATTGGAAATGATTAAAAGGGGATTGGTTCAGCTACATAATATACCAATTACGGAAAACAGAGAAGTAAGGCAAGTGAGAAACTTTAAACGAACCACACTTGAATTCCCAGATGGACTAGAAGGACCAAAAAGGCCAAAACTAACCGAGGAGCATGGAGGACTTATGGAATTTATGTATGAACCATTAGAACAATTAAGAAACAGTACAGAAGAATCAGTTCGAAAGGCGATAGTAAACTTGAACATAAATGACAATTTTATAGCGACAAGATGCAAGAACTGCACAATAATGAGATATGTCACAAGGACAGAAATAACTCTATACACTAGAGAAATCCGAACAATCAGTACAAAGGAAATAATGGACCACGGTTAAACAGATTCCAAACAGAATATAAAGAAAAGGGACGGATTTTATGGATACAGGATCAAGCAAATCCAAGGAAAATAATGAAGAAACAATAATACAACAAAATTCAAAAATAAGTAAGAACACCTTACTATATAATTCAGAAGAAATTACTTTAAACTAATATAAAAGAAAAAAAATAACACTGATTAAACCTAATAAAAATCATCAAAACCAAAAGACAAAATGAGTTTATCTGATGTAATATAATAGTGAGAAATGTAATTCAGAATGTAAAAGGAATAATAATGATTGTGCCAGAAGAATTATAATTACATGATGTAATGTATAATACTAACCAAAATCTCATAACCAGCTGTATTGGTAATAAAGGAATATGAGCCAAGGAAGATAAGAGAATGAAGAAGCCAAAATGGAACCGTCAAAAGGATCACAAGAAAAGAAAAAAACAAATATTTAAGAATTATCCGTAAGAAAGCCAATTAATAAATGTCAATAAAATAGCCAAGTATTGGAGAGGAGAAGTGTATAATAGAAGGAAGAATTAATATGAAGAAATAATATGATCTGAGTTAAAGTACAGTGAATAATCCCTAGAGTATTATTATTATTAATGATTTTATTGAAGGTCACATGATGACTACCTTGCGAGGTTTATTAATGAAGATTGACTGTAGAATATTCCAGCAATCATTTAACTGGGCAGAGATGATGTTCCTCTGATCCCAGAAGGTATGTAACGGACGACGGTAATTGGTTAGCCGATAGAGCACCACCGATTCGATTCCAGTTATAATGTTAGGGAGGTTTAGGAAAATTAAATATTAGAGGGAAAACTCACAAATAAATATAGATAAATAAATAAAACCAGATCCAAAATGTATAATTAATAAAGAATGTCACAAGAATGATTATAGAAGTAAGATTTAAACTTGGGAAATAATTGATTTTAAGAAGGAACGAAGAAATAATAGTAATACAATGGATAATTCTGAAATAAAAAAGTATTATGAATAGGGGAACCAATTGGTCAGATACAAGTTGTGCGTTTATTTTTTACTAAACTTTGTTAAGACAAAATAAACTTCTTTCGAAGGGGAGGGGTGTTATGTAACGTAACAGAGTTGAGGTCCCCAACGTTACATAAAAAATTGAATGAAACATGGTCAAGGACCATACCCTGAATTAAGGTTGCTCAGTAGTTAATGTATCTGAGAAGTGCCTCAAGTCAAAAGAGGCAATAATTAATGTTGAATATAAAAAACCATACCAATTAATAGTTAAATATAATAAATTATGCTTCTTTTTTTTATAATGTAACATCTTAATGTTTACAGAATATTTATGTTATATTTTGAGTATGGTAGGAATGAACTGATGTTGTTTAATAGAAATACTTCATCAATGATTATGTTTATATTTATGTTAAATTTGTCTTTAGACAATCAAGTATAATTACCACTGTTAGGCATTATACTAAGTTTTAAGTATTGTCTAAAATTGAATAATGCTGTTGTTTTAATTAACATTTGTAAACTTGGCCAGGAGGGCAATCAGTGTTTAAGGTTTGACAAGTAGTTCTGACAATTATATTGTAAACTAATGAAGGGTTCCAGGACCAGTTAATTAATGTAATAAAGTAAACACCAGGAAATTAAAATTAATGTAATTAACCATTAACCAATAACTAATTGTACAGTAGGTCAGGTAAAAGAAAATTAAGTTAAAAGACCAATCAATGTTATAACAGTGTAAGAAAACCTATAGGCCTAAATTCCATATTTGTGAAAGGAAATTAATACCTTTTTAAGAAGTCCAGTCCAACGAAACTATGGTAAAACATTTACTGTTTAAGAAGGAAGGTTAGGTGAGAATCTGAGGTAATTTAGTATTATTCCAGACATGGAGTATTTTATTGACATAGAGTAGTAATATTCTATAATTCTGGCTCTAGGATATCTAGTTTCACCCAATGACGAAAAAACGTGGTTGTTAAGGCAACTGAAATGGACATGAGTTGTTGATATTGAATCATTCGTTCTGATTGTTACAAGCTATTAGGTTGAGATGGGCCGATACATTTAAAAAATATGAATAATAAATTCGGAAGAAAAATGAATCAAAATTAAAAACCCTCTTTGAAAGATAATTCTATCTTAATACTGATAAGTGATAAACTAAATAGACTTCAAAATTGTAACTGAATACATTTAAAAAAGAATTGAAAACCCCTCACCTCATTCACCAAATAATTCCGCTGGAGTCGGTATCAAACCAATTCCTCCTATAACCAGAAGATCAGTTAAGAGAATTAAAGTCCGAACTAACGGAATTATTGAAAAAACAAGAAGACCTCATTTGGCAGAGTTAACCTTCATTTGAAGAAGAAGCCGGGATACCATTTTCATTCCACCGGGATCGACAATTATCAAGATCATAGGAGAAAAACAGAAGTCCGAAGAATTCCTGAGAGCTTCCCAGTACACTCCATAATCAATTTTATTAAAAGCCAGAACACTTTTATTGGATGAAGATGAGTTAAACTGAGTCTTGTCAACTGTTTACAGACGTCCACGGCCAGTCAAAGTTTTCGTCGACTCGGTAAAAAACAACCTATTTTAATTTCACTATATTTAGAGTAAATAATTTTGTTTTGTAATACTTGAGTAACCTTAATTATGCATTTTACCTGGCCTTACTAATGGTTCCAAGAACTTTACGAACCCTGGGATAAGAACTATTTATTATTATTTTTCATTTGTATAAGTCTATAGAATTTGATTAATTGATAATCGATATATTTTTGTGTGATCGATTTGATAATATTATTATTTTTGAGATAACGTGGACTGTGAATTAATAGAGAAAATTAATAAAGGATCTTTATTGTATGAGATAACCTTTGAAGTTATTGCAGAATAAATACTATACGTAGTGGTTGGAATAATTTACAAAAAAGTTGATTCAAACCCGATGAACAACTAACCTATAAGTACGCTTATTACAAGTAACAGCGCTAAACGCTTGCAGCTGGTGGAACGGGAGATTGCTGAACTAGCTTGTGTTTAGTACAAAATTTGAATAGAATTTTCTAACATCGAGTGACTAGGGTTGACAAAAATACCCATTACATTCAGTCAATACTCTGTACATATCGCTAATATTACCCAACCACTGAGAACTAAGTTAAATCTATATTGTAGTATGATTATAAATTAAAGGAACATAATTATAATTTTGTTTGCCTAATAATATATTTTCAGGAGGTTTCATCGGTAACAACCGAATAGATATATTTATTAACAACACATTAATTAAGACAGGTAACAACATTTTAATTGTTACAAATTGCCACCTTCAACGAGTTCTTTACAAATTGACGCTCACAACAAGGTCATCATTATCTTCTCTTAACACCGTCTAAAATCGTTTTATTACAAATTGACGACTCCAACGTGGGGGTGAATTAAGAAGGACTCACTTAAAATCGTTTTATTACAAATTGGCGCTCAACGAGTGGGCTTTAGTTAAGGAAAGAAAAAAAATCATATTAACTGGTACTTAACTTGAGCAGCCAACCATTAGAGGCACAGGAATGCATAATACCAGAGGCAGATCGAAGAAGGGGGCAGAAGAGAAGGAGAAGGAAGAAGGTGGACGGGAACGAGAGATAGAAACATTTACGGACAGTGAAATGGAACAAACAATGGATGATAAAGAAGAAACTGAAGCAATTATCACAGAGAAGGAAATAGTTGAAGAGGATGCCCAAGGGGACCAACCAGATAAAACGGTAGCCAGAGAAGAACCAAATTGGCAAGATATGATGAGATTTATGGCCGAACAATTTAGGAAACAGGAGGAAAACTCAAAACAAACCAAGGAGGAAACTAATGAGAGTTTAAGACAAACTAACGAAAAAATAGACAGTATTAACGAAAACTCAAAGAAACAAAATGAAATTTTGAGTGAGAATTTAATCAAATTAATGAATGAGAAGTTTGACGAAAATAAGGAGGAAAATGATGAGAATAACCGGAGGATAAATGAAAGCTTAAACCAAATCAATGAAAGGTTTGATAGAAACGATGAGAGCTTAAAGCAGATTCTGGAAAATACCAAACAAATAGATGAGAAAATTGAAAACCGTAATAAGGAGTTGCGGCAAATCATCAATGAACAAGGTTTAGCGTTGAGGGAAGTCATCAATGGAAGTATTATAATTGTCAATGAAACACGGAGCAAAGGAGTTGATAGCTATGAAGTGGAAGTAAGACAGCAAATAAATGAAATTAAGGTGGGTCTGGAAAAGACAGATGAACCCATCATGCAACTCAGAGTGGAAGTAGAGTCCAAAATTACCCAAATAGAAAACCTACAAGCGAAGACCCAAGAAAAATTTGACGGGATACCAATTAATATAACCGGAAGAATAGAACGGGTTCATGATGAAATGAAGACAGTGAGAATAAGACAAATGTGTAAAAGGAAATTAATAAATACACGGGAAGGATTGGAAATGATTAAAAGGGGTTGGTTCAGCTACATAATATACCAATTACGGAAAACAGAGAAGTAAGGCAAGTGAGAAACTTTAAACGAACCACACTTGAATTCCCAGATGGACTAGAAGGACCAAAAAGGCCAAAACTAATCGAGGAGCATGGAGAACTTATGGAATTTATGTATGAACCATTAGAACAATTAAGAAACAGTACAGAAGAATCAGTTCGAAAGGCGATAGTAAACTTGAACATAAATGACAATTTTATAGCGACAAGATGCAAGAACTGCACAATAATGAGATATGTCACAAGGACAGAAATAACTCTATACACTAGAGAAATCCGAACAATCAGTACAAAGGAAATAATGGACCACGGTTAAACAGATTCCAAACAGAATATAAAGAAAAGGGACGGATTTTATGGATACAGGATCAAGCAAATCCAAGGAAAATAATGAAGAAACAATAATACAACAATATTCAAAAATAAGTAAGAACACCTTACTATATAATTCAGAAGAAATTACTTTAAACTAATATAAAAGAAAAAAAATAACACTGATTAAACCTAATAAAAATCATCAAAACCAAAAGACAAAATGAGTTTATCTGATGTAATATAATAGTGAGAAATGTAATTCAGAATGTAAAAGGAATAATAATGATTGTGCCAGAAGAATTATAATTACATGATGTAATGTATAATACTAACCAAAATCTCATAACCAGCTGTATTGGTAATAAAGGAATATGAGCCAAGGAAGATAAGAGAATGAAGAAGCCAAAATGGAACCGTCAAAAGGATCACAAGAAAGAAAAAAACAAATATTTAAGAATTATCCGTAAGAAAGCCAATTAATAAATGTCAATAAAATAGCCAAGTATTGGAGAGGAGAAGTGTATAATAGAAGGAAGAATTAATATGAAGAAATAATATGATCTGAGTTAAAGTACAGTGAATAATCCCTAGAGTATTATTATTATTAATGATTTTATTGAAGGTCACATGATGACTACCTTGCGAGGTTTATTAATGAAGATTGACTGTAGAATATTCCAGCAATCATTTAACTGGGCAGAGATGATGTTCCTCTGATCCCAGAAGGTATGTAACGGACGACGGTAATTGGTTAGCCGATAGAGCACCACCGATTCGATTCCAGTTATAATGTTAGGGAGGTTTAGGAAAATTAAATATTAGAGGGAAAACTCACAAATAAATATAGATAAATAAATAAAACCAGATCCAAAATGTATAATTAATAAAGAATGTCACAAGAATGATTATAGAAGTAAGATTTAAACTTGGGAAATAATTGATTTTAAGAAGGAACGAAGAAATAATAGTAATACAATGGATAATTCTGAAATAAAAAAGTATTATGAATAGGGGAACCAATTGGTCAGATACAAGTTGTGCGTTTATTTTTTACTAAACTTTGTTAAGACAAAATAAACTTCTTTCGAAGGGGAGGGGTGTTATGTAACGTAACAGAGTTGAGGTCCCCAACGTTACATAAAAAATTGAATGAAACATGGTCAAGGACCATACCCTGAATTAAGGTTGCTCAGTAGTTAATGTATCTGAGAAGTGCCTCAAGTCAAAAGAGGCAATAATTAATGTTGAATATAAAAAACCATACCAATTAATAGTTAAATATAATAAATTATGCTTCTTTTTTTTATAATGTAACATCTTAATGTTTACAGAATATTTATGTTATATTTTGAGTATGGTAGGAATGAACTGATGTTGTTTAATAGAAATACTTCATCAATGATTATGTTTATATTTATGTTAAATTTGTCTTTAGACAATCAAGTATAATTACCACTGTTAGGCATTATACTAAGTTTTAAGTATTGTCTAAAATTGAATAATGCTGTTGTTTTAATTAACATTTGTAAACTTGGCCAGGAGGGCAATCAGTGTTTAAGGTTTGACAAGTAGTTCTGACAATTATATTGTAAACTAATGAAGGGTTCCAGGACCAGTTAATTAATGTAATAAAGTAAACACCAGGAAATTAAAATTAATGTAATTAACCATTAACCAATAACTAATTGTACAGTAGGTCAGGTAAAAGAAAATTAAGTTAAAAGACCAATCAATGTTATAACAGTGTAAGAAAACCTATAGGCCTAAATTCCATATTTGTGAAAGGAAATTAATACCTTTTTAAGAAGTCCAGTCCAACGAAACTATGGTAAAACATTTACTGTTTAAGAAGGAAGGTTAGGTGAGAATCTGAGGTAATTTAGTATTATTCCAGACATGGAGTATTTTATTGACATAGAGTAGTAATATTCTATAATTCTGGCTCTAGGATATCTAGTTTCACCCAATGACGAAAAAACGTGGTTGTTAAGGCAACTGAAATGGACATGAGTTGTTGATATTGAATCATTCGTTCTGATTGTTACAAGCTATTAGGTTGAGATGGGCCGATACATTTAAAAAATATGAATAATAAATTCGGAAGAAAAATGAATCAAAATTAAAAACCCTCTTTGAAAGATAATTCTATCTTAATACTGATAAGTGATAAACTAAATAGACTTCAAAATTGTAACTGAATACATTTAAAAAAGAATTGAAAACCCCTCACCTCATTCACCAAATAATTCCGCTGGAGTCGGTATCAAACCAATTCCTCCTATAACCAGAAGATCAGTTAAGAGAATTAAAGTCCGAACTAACGGAATTATTGAAAAAACAAGAAGACCTCATTTGGCAGAGTTAACCTTCATTTGAAGAAGAAGCCGGGATACCATTTTCATTCCACCGGGATCGACAATTATCAAGATCATAGGAGAAAAACAGAAGTCCGAAGAATTCCTGAGAGCTTCCCAGTACACTCCATAATCAATTTTATTAAAAGCCAGAACACTTTTATTGGATGAAGATGAGTTAAACTGAGTCTTGTCAACTGTTTACAGACGTCCACGGCCAGTCAAAGTTTTCGTCGACTCGGTAAAAAACAACCTATTTTAATTTCACTATATTTAGAGTAAATAATTTTGTTTTGTAATACTTGAGTAACCTTAATTATGCATTTTACCTGGCCTTACTAATGGTTCCAAGAACTTTACGAACCCTGGGATAAGAACTATTTATTATTATTTTTCATTTGTATAAGTCTATAGAATTTGATTAATTGATAATCGATATATTTTTGTGTGATCGATTTGATAATATTATTATTTTTGAGATAACGTGGACTGTGAATTAATAGAGAAAATTAATAAAGGATCTTTATTGTATGAGATAACCTTTGAAGTTATTGCAGAATAAATACTATACGTAGTGGTTGGAATAATTTACAAAAAAGTTGATTCAAACCCGATGAACAACTAACCTATAAGTACGCTTATTACAAGTAACAGCGCTAAACGCTTGCAGCTGGTGGAACGGGAGATTGCTGAACTAGCTTGTGTTTAGTACAAAATTTGAATAGAATTTTCTAACATCGAGTGACTAGGGTTGACAAAAATACCCATTACATTCAGTCAATACTCTGTACATATCGCTAATATTACCCAACCACTGAGAACTAAGTTAAATCTATATTGTAGTATGATTATAAATTAAAGGAACATAATTATAATTTTGTTTGCCTAATAATATATTTTCAGGAGGTTTCATCGGTAACAACCGAATAGATATATTTATTAACAACACATTAATTAAGACAGGTAACAACATTTTAATTGTTACAAATTGCCACCTTCAACGAGTTCTTTACAAATTGACGCTCACAACAAGGTCATCATTATCTTCTCTTAACACCGTCTAAAATCGTTTTATTACAAATTGACGACTCCAACGTGGGGGTGAATTAAGAAGGACTCACTTAAAATCGTTTTATTACAAATTGGCGCTCAACGAGTGGGCTTTAGTTAAGGAAAGAAAAAAAATCATATTAACTGGTACTTAACTTGAGCAGCCAACCATTAGAGGCACAGGAATGCATAATACCAGAGGCAGATCGAAGAAGGGGGCAGAAGAGAAGGAGAAGGAAGAAGGTGGACGGGAACGAGAGATAGAAACATTTACGGACAGTGAAATGGAACAAACAATGGATGATAAAGAAGAAACTGAAGCAATTATCACAGAGAAGGAAATAGTTGAAGAGGATGCCCAAGGGGACCAACCAGATAAAACGGTAGCCAGAGAAGAACCAAATTGGCAAGATATGATGAGATTTATGGCCGAACAATTTAGGAAACAGGAGGAAAACTCAAAACAAACCAAGGAGGAAACTAATGAGAGTTTAAGACAAACTAACGAAAAAATAGACAGTATTAACGAAAACTCAAAGAAACAAAATGAAATTTTGAGTGAGAATTTAATCAAATTAATGAATGAGAAGTTTGACGAAAATAAGGAGGAAAATGATGAGAATAACCGGAGGATAAATGAAAGCTTAAACCAAATCAATGAAAGGTTTGATAGAAACGATGAGAGCTTAAAGCAGATTCTGGAAAATACCAAACAAATAGATGAGAAAATTGAAAACCGTAATAAGGAGTTGCGGCAAATCATCAATGAACAAGGTTTAGCGTTGAGGGAAGTCATCAATGGAAGTATTATAATTGTCAATGAAACACGGAGCAAAGGAGTTGATAGCTATGAAGTGGAAGTAAGACAGCAAATAAATGAAATTAAGGTGGGTCTGGAAAAGACAGATGAACCCATCATGCAACTCAGAGTGGAAGTAGAGTCCAAAATTACCCAAATAGAAAACCTACAAGCGAAGACCCAAGAAAAATTTGACGGGATACCAATTAATATAACCGGAAGAATAGAACGGGTTCATGATGAAATGAAGACAGTGAGAATAAGACAAATGTGTAAAAGGAAATTAATAAATACACGGGAAGGATTGGAAATGATTAAAAGGGGTTGGTTCAGCTACATAATATACCAATTACGGAAAACAGAGAAGTAAGGCAAGTGAGAAACTTTAAACGAACCACACTTGAATTCCCAGATGGACTAGAAGGACCAAAAAGGCCAAAACTAATCGAGGAGCATGGAGAACTTATGGAATTTATGTATGAACCATTAGAACAATTAAGAAACAGTACAGAAGAATCAGTTCGAAAGGCGATAGTAAACTTGAACATAAATGACAATTTTATAGCGACAAGATGCAAGAACTGCACAATAATGAGATATGTCACAAGGACAGAAATAACTCTATACACTAGAGAAATCCGAACAATCAGTACAAAGGAAATAATGGACCACGGTTAAACAGATTCCAAACAGAATATAAAGAAAAGGGACGGATTTTATGGATACAGGATCAAGCAAATCCAAGGAAAATAATGAAGAAACAATAATACAACAATATTCAAAAATAAGTAAGAACACCTTACTATATAATTCAGAAGAAATTACTTTAAACTAATATAAAAGAAAAAAAATAACACTGATTAAACCTAATAAAAATCATCAAAACCAAAAGACAAAATGAGTTTATCTGATGTAATATAATAGTGAGAAATGTAATTCAGAATGTAAAAGGAATAATAATGATTGTGCCAGAAGAATTATAATTACATGATGTAATGTATAATACTAACCAAAATCTCATAACCAGCTGTATTGGTAATAAAGGAATATGAGCCAAGGAAGATAAGAGAATGAAGAAGCCAAAATGGAACCGTCAAAAGGATCACAAGAAAGAAAAAAACAAATATTTAAGAATTATCCGTAAGAAAGCCAATTAATAAATGTCAATAAAATAGCCAAGTATTGGAGAGGAGAAGTGTATAATAAAAGGAAGAATTAATATGAAGAAATAATATGATCTGAGTTAAAGTACAGTGAATAATCCCTAGAGTATTATTATTATTATTAATGATTTATACAGAAAGTAGTTAATATACTATATTCTAAGTCACCAACTCGTGTCTTAAAAAAAAAACACCATTTATATCGAAGTATGTATTATATATAAGGAAAAGGTGAAGAAAAATCACAGCCACTAAAAACAGCAAAATTTGCCTGGGACTTTTTGTGCATACCTGTCTAATTAATGCCGGTCCCCGAAGGGTTAAAGACTCCAACATTCATATACTTACCCTGTAACAGTCCATTAGTAAAAAGAGGTAACTTGCTAATAATCTGCCTTACAGTTTCACTTCTGGCGAGTCCAGCTAAAGCTCTACAAGCTAGTTCTCTTATTGAGTCTGCATGTGTTATCGGAGTTTTCACTGTCATTAATGTTAACAACACCTGTAAAACGGGAATAGTATTTCTATTAGAAATAAAATTTTAAATATTAAGACATACAGAATTATATACTATACATTTCTTTATCATTATTACATAAATAATATTTATAAATAAATTTCTGTATTTGTGCACAACAAAAATATTTAAACATAATTCTCGTGTTACTTCTCAAAAATCTATATAACATTTAATAAAAAAATGCACTTTAATTCTATTATACTGTGTAAATAGCATACTCTGTGACTTCAGCAATTTAATGATATGCTGTCTTGAGTAATTAAGCTCATACTTAATTAATTATGAAGCTCAAAGACAGATCAAAGTTTTGGGGTACCTGTACTGGCCAAACATGGCTACAATATGTTGATGAAGTCAGGCCTCATGCACACATCGATTTTAGTACCATATAAACAATTCCCATTCAATCAGTGTATTATGTTCACCACTATGGGATGGACGCCAATGGCAAACTACCATTATCTGATGTTGTACTACTTACCATTGAAGGCCAATGGGTCTCATTAAGGCACTTAATGTATAAAAATGCTACTGGTACTACTATATACACCAAAGAATCCAGCATTGATCCATATTTTAGACAGTTGGGTCTGAGACAGAGAGTTGGTATTGCATGCAAAGTGTTCAATTACCTTCCTGGCAAATGGTGACCAAACACTTTTGATATGGTGTCAAGTGTTTCTGTGCGCAAGAAGGTACAACATAGGTTATAGTTAAATCTACAGGCAATGAAAAGTCACACGCTACTATAATGATAGGAGTGACTGGTGATGGTAGAAACTTTCGCCATATGTTATTTCGAAGAGAAAATGCTTCCAAAGGAACAATTACCAGCTGGGATTCTTTCTACAGAACAGGAAAAGTGGTGGATGACTGAAGAATTTATTGTAGATTGGCTTAACGTTGTTTAGGGATGTCAAAAGGAAAATAAAGAAGCTGGTTGCAGAAATGACACTGATCTTCTTATAAGCATACGATAGGAAGTTCATCTCCTTTCACATGTCTTTGAAGAACGCTGCTCTTGGTTCCCCCCCCCCAACACCTTTCCCTCAAAAATTTTACTTAAGAATTGATTGTGTCATAACACGTGCCCAATCAACTTTGCCCTTCTTCTTCCAATCATTTTTAAAATTGATCTATCTTCGTTCACTTCTGCAAGGACTTGCTCACTACTTTTCTTATCCATCCAACTTGTCCTCGTCGTTCTCCTCCAGACCCACATTTCCATTGCTTCCAGCTTCCTCCTTTCTATTTTGCCGAGGGTCCATGCCTCACACTCATAAGTTAAGACACTCCACAAAATGTTTTTGCGAACCTTTTTCTTACCTCCGTCCTTAAGTGGTTATTTGTAAATAAATGCCTTTATTCTGAAACGCCTGCTTTGCTAGAGCTATTCTTTTCTTAATCTCTGTCCCAAATCTATTTTCACAAGTGATGGTGCTCCCCAGGTAGCAAACATTTTCAACCTGTTCTAAAATTGTATTACTGAATTTAATATTAAGTTTTACATTCTCTTTGTTCTTTACTATCACCATTGTTTTTGTTTTCTTCTTGTTAATCTTTAATTTAAGTTTCCCTACGGTTTCAGTCAAGATTTCTCTTCACTTCTTTTACCAAGGCTGCGATTATTACTATATCATCTGTAAAGCGGATACTATGACTGCGCCTTCCATTAATCTTACTGCCTTTGGTTTTTTTCTTTCATTCTTGTGATAGCCTCTTCAATAAATAAGTTAAACAAATATGGAGACAAAGGACATCCTTGTCTGATTCCTCTTCTTATCCTGGCTTCTTTTCTGCAGCCGCTTATATCAATTTGTCTTCTGCAAATTGTACAAATTCTAAATCAGTCTTCAATCCATTGAGTTTCAGTCATCTAATTTATATATGTTCTTCTTAGAAAGAAGTATATTCTGTTCAATTTTCACAATTTTTCATTCGGTCCCTTTTGAGATATTAAACCTTTAAAGCTGCTGATAACGAGTTTTTGGCTATCTTTGAAATTCCATATAAAAAAAGGAGAAAGTTCTCAAGATTGAAACTCCTACAGCAAGTAGTAATATGATAAATCTATGCAAGAAAAAAAAATTACAGGCGAGTCTCTTTTGTGAATTTTTTGACATTTTCCTCACTACTTAGGTGAAATATGGTAGAAACATAAAATTTACAACATACTGTGCTGAACATTTTGGTTTTTGGTTTATCTTGATATCTGTAAAAATGACAGAGCTAGATGATTTTCCGCAAAACTCGACTGAGCCAAAAATTGACTAAGTGGCCGATTAAAAATAGCTGCCAAAAAAGTAATGGACATAACATTATTTCAACAATGGGTTTGAACTCACAGTTGTTCAGGAACAACTGGTAAAAAATTATAAAAATCAAAAATGTTGAGCCTGGGTGATTTGAAATGGGTTGACCCTATCCCTCCAATCAAGATCAAAATTCCTCATTGCTTGAAATAAGAGCTTTACATGTAAACAGCCAGTACAACTACACTCACCATAATTCCATTGCTGGAACGAACACAGTCCCACATTTTCTCAATAACTTCTTCACTACTTCGCATGTTTTGTGTACGCTTTTTAGCTGAACCGCTTGTAGAGTAGCGTGCAATAGAACCACCCACCTGTAGTCATAAAAATACTTTAGACATTTTGCTTTTAGAAAACTCTAACTCTTATAAAATAAAAGAGGAGAAACATAAAGTACCTGAACATACAATATCATAGTCGCTTATAATGCTTCAACAGTGCAATGTCATGTGTTTCATTTACCTTATTTTAACTAGAACGGTGTTTGAAAGATTATAAAGGTGGCAAATTAACATGTCATTTTCATTTCAACTAAAATTATGCTGACATTTTTTTAAATTAATCACACGTACTTGTGTCCTTATGCAAAATATTTTTCTTGTTTCCCTACAAGTATTCACAAGAATTTGAATTATTCTAATTTATGACTAGAGTAAATAAGCAAACTTCATTTTAAAAATAATGGATTAAACTTTATTTAACAATCTGAGCTCTTGACATTATATTGTTGTCACAATAGTTTATTTTAATTTGCAAAATTATAATTTTTATTAAAATCAGTAAGAAGAATTATTAAAGTAAATTAAAACACATACTTAACAAAATAAGCTTCCCAGACTCTTTTTAAAGACACACATTCACACGCGCAATGTAGACACACTTATAAATAAATACTTCATATGGTACGTTTTAAAAATGCTCTTGCAGACACCTTTGCAGATGCTTAATTAGATTACGTAAGTTACATGTGCTCATGCGGTCAGAACCTTTTGTGACAAAACAATAACACAGGATAGTAATCTGACGTGCACGTTTGATCTATGTGTGTACCAGACTCCATGTGTGCATTTAAATAGTGATATAATATTATATACAGATTTTTAAATAATCTTATTTTAACCCTTCGAGGACTGACGTCCGATATGTTTAACATCACTTAAAATTGCTACTGCTTTTACAGGAATCAATTCATGCCAATGTGTCAGAACAAACATTTCGTAGTTGAGAATTCAACCATCAGGTAATGTTTTTTCTTTTTTTTTAGCACTGACATGATACTGAAATGCAGAATTTCCCCACATTCACGTTAATGATAGATTAGTGAAAATTCTGAATTACCCAAAATATGCATAATTAGTTGCTTGCTCTTAAATAAAATGAGCATGTAAAATATTTTACTTATAATGAAATAAGAACAACAAGAATGGAAGAAATGGTTTTAATGAACTATATGATTCAAATTATCGTACTGTAAAAATTTACCACCATGATGATCTCAATAATTTTTATTTTTATTTTAATCCATTCATGGCAATATGTAAATCTTTTCCTGCTTTATATCATTGGGGTTAATACAAACTGCTTACTCTAATTTCACTAATATCTGATTTCACACAAATGAAAAAAAATCAGCCAGTGACTGGAATCATAGGAGAAAACATTGAAATTAATCTAATTACAATTAAAACATGTTATCTCCCTAACTTTTATGAGTTGTGCCTCAGAGCTTCTGTTTACAGAAATTATCAATGATTATTTAGCGTATCATACACATTAAGTGCACTGACTGTGGCTGTATGCCAATTAACAGATATGATATTTACTGAAGTATATGTATATGGAATCAAGTGATGTTTAGTTACCCTCTGTATTGGAGCACATACGCAAGTGATGAGGACACCTAGTGCAGCTCGCTGGACATCTGGATCGGCAACAATCTCTCCTTCGGCTGCACCAAGTATCACATTCATCCCAACAGTCATCGCTTCGTCAGGTAAGTCGACCCTCTCGCACAGGTGCAACTGAACTCTAGGCATTACTGCACATATACCTAGTACTTCTAAAGCACTACGTACTGTCTCTGCTCTGTAATAATAAAAAATACTTATATGCAAAATTTTCTATTTACAATTACAAATGTATACAAACAAAATATACAACGATGCATGACAAATGTGAAATAGACTCCATGACACAAATGAATTCTATTAATATGTAAACAAAATGAAAAAAAATAAAAGCTAAATTACATGAAAAAATATATATGATTTGCATCTGACTGAAATTATCTTCAATAAAATTAAGAAGTAACACGTAAAGTATATTATGATCTTTATAAATATCTTGTTGATTCATCCTCTTCGTTCACTTTTACTAATATTATTATATATACAAAAACTTTCAAAAATGAACTTACTTTTGGTATCACTTTCACAAACGTTTCAAGGTGTTGTGCCTCTTCCTCAGTGTGAGTAAATACTGAATGTCATTGTTACAGAATAACGATTATGGACTATAGGTGTGTGTGGTGGGAATTGATGGTGGGAGGGAATTGGCGCTGAGGTTCAAATTTTGTGTTTGGATCAATGTATCAAATAGTGTATGTGATCTGTAATATAATTGTTCATTTAATATGTTGTTTGGTTGTAATGCGTGATATCTGTATATTTCAAATTGTTCGGTTGTGTTTAATTTTCTACTTTTTGGTAAGTAGTGTAATATTTCCATGTTGTGTTTTATGTTTGTGTAACTATGGTTTTCATTTTGTAAATGTGTGGCAAATGTGGAATGTATGTAATTTGTGGTGAGGGCTTTTACATGTACTGAAAATCTGGAATAAAAAGATCTTCCCGTCTGGCCGATGTAGAATTGGTTACAATCATTACAATTTAATTTATAAACTCCTGTTTTACTGTATGTGTCTGTGTCTTTGTTAATATTTATATGTTTCATAATGGTGTTGTTGGTTCTGAAGGCTATTTTATAATTGTGTTTTCTAAATGTGTTAGCAATTTTGTGTGTATTGGAGTTGTAGTATGTAAGTGTTATGTACTTACTGGGTTGTGTGTTGTTAGTCTGATGTGTTTTATTTTTTGTGCTTAGGATGCGTTTTTGTATTTTGTTTACCAAATCGGGGTTGTATATAGCAATCAAATGTATAGCAGTTATAAATGGATACAACCCCGATTTGGTAAACAAAATACACAAACGCATCCTAAGCATAAAAAATAAAACACATCAGACTAACAACACACAACCCAGTAAGTACATAACACTTACATATTACAACTAGGTACACTTTTCTCAAGACTGAGTGGACATATTGACTTGAAATTTGTTGTGGATATGTAATACCATTATGTTTATAAAGTGTACTAGAATGATCATTATTAATCTTAAACTGCCAATATAAATGGAAAATAAAATTTGTTTTTTCATCCGGAAAACTAAAAGTTAAAAAAAAAAAACTTTTTAATAGAAATGTTTGTTTTACAAAGATAGTTCTAGTACATCTTATTTATTACACTTTTAGTGTGATTGTTTACAAATTTCAATGACCTAGCTATAATAGTTTTGAAAATAATGTTACCTAAGTGTAGCTAAAACTGCCATTTAAATTACATAGGAATGAAAAAGTGCTATTCTCCCTTTAAGCAGATTTTAATTTATTTTTTTTAATTTCAATTGTAAGAATAATAGATTGTTTACAATTAAGTAATCTTGCTAATATTTGGACAAAATTATAATCAATAAGTTAATTCAATAAATTAAAATACTCTACATACAATGTTAAAAAAAAAGTTTGCTAAAACGATGTGTTTTGTTATTATCACACACACACACACACACACACACACACACACACACACACACACACACACACACACACACACACACACACACACACACACACACACACACACACACACACACACACACACACACACACACACACACACACACACACACCTGAATGAATTGTCAAGGTATCAAGAAAGATTGGGTGAAACACATAAGAGTAAGGAGATGTCAATTATGGGATTTGTAGAAATGAATGCATATTGAAGCATGTATGACAGAATTTTATCAGAGGGCTTTACCAATGACAGCAATGATATATATATACAAAAAAGTATAAAACAGGGAGAAGAGAAAATGCACTACACAGCGCTCTAACACCACACCGTACGCATTAAGTTTGCAGCTACAAGTGGTTACCATGATCAAATGGCACAATATTATGACATCATGAACTATATGCCATAAATGTTCATTGAAAACACAATCATGCTACAATATGCTGTTGTACGCATTAAAAAAAAAAAAAAAAAAACACGGGTTAATAAATTTATTCTTACCCTAGTAATTGGGGTTAGAATAAATTTATACTTACCAAGGTAATTTATACATTTTATACATCTGAAAGTTGTTCTACTAGCTTGTCTTTCTTCAAAGCAAGTGTACTATGGCAGCACGAAATATCATCTGTTAAGACGAAAATGTGCTAGCAGAGTGGCAAAAAGAATTCACTTTTAAACTACGGACACAACATAACTGAAATTTAAAAGTTCTGAAGCTCTATTAGGATGGAGGAACAATGAAGGAGATGTTTCCTCATCTGGAGAAGTAACAACATTCAAGGAATATCTCAGAAAACTAAAAGCAATGAATGTTCTAGATATGCAACTTATTGGGCAAGTTACTAATATAAAAGGGGAAAACTGATGAACTGTATATCCAAAATGTTCGAAATACTTAGATAAGAAACAAACCGAAAAGAGTATAAGACAGGGACTGCCTACTGGTCTTCAAAAATAAATTGTTATGAATTAAGAAAGCTGATGTATTCCTCTACATTCGTAAGGTATTCTTATGATATTATATTTAACCAATTTAACTCCAAACATAGGGAAGAGTAGTCCATATTAAAATGGATTCCGATCTAGAAAATATGGAGTTAAACAGACTTTTTAAACTATGACAGGTATCTAGTAACACACCTAAATTTGGAATAACAACTGCATCTATATATACTTTAAAGCTGCTTCTGATAGCATCAATAAATACAAGTAGCTGAAGGCAATGGTAGAATTAAATATGCCCAATAAATTCATTAAACAAATGAAGGTAAATAGTAAATGGTATATATAGACACTGCTGGATAACTTTTAGAGGTATTATTAAAAATAAGCTTTATCTAGGGAAATACCCTGGCATTTCAAACAAACAAAAGCTTCACGTGAGCTGGGCCACACAGATGATTTTGAAAATTTTGTTCAGAACTATGAATGCCAAAAAGGAATTCCTCTTGGTAGTACAAGAACACTTTAAGGGAAAACTGGTCTTCATACACTAAAACAATTATGCAGATACACTAATTCATTTAAACAGTGAAATCAAAAGCCCAGTATATAATTGACGAAAAGCTGATAACATCAACTATGTCACTTATTATCAAATGGGAGCTGCTCATTTATAAGGGCATGTCAATTAGTAGGGGCACAAATCATCTGGGACAATAATGTTGTCAAAAGAAATATCAGTGAAACTTATGCTGATGAAAGTGCTTACAATGATCTTCCAAGATACTCTGAATTTGCAAAAAATATAACACAACAAAAATTGTCAGATATGAACTAACTTTGCTTTATGAAACGTGTATGAGGATCTGTTAAACATATAAGAAAGAACAATCTTAAGGAATATCTAAGTGCAGATTGTGGTGAAGGTACTTAAATCTGTGCAGTATGTAAAGGACCAAGAGTGAACAAATTTTATATAATTAATTGGACTTAATGATGTAGCTGTATCAACTGCAGTAGGAAGATGGAACTAATAAGAAAAGTTTAAATCCATGTGGCAGAGGAAGAGGCAGATCTACAAGAAGATTTTCAGTGGAAGTGGAGACAGTGGCGGATTCGGGGGGGGGGGGGCCTTGCTTTTGAAATTTTTTTTAGAAAACTGTTATGAAATAAAACATGTTATATAAATTGTGAAATTTCTTATTAATAATTCACAATAAATTATCTACATGTAATCTATTAGATGTACATTCTAGTAAAATTATGATTTATATAATTTAATTAATATAGTAACATAGCTTTCAGTTATTTCTGTCGCATATTTAAATTCGCGCGTATCGAACCGACAAAGTGGTAACGCAGTGCCACGCTTGATCAATTGCTTTTCTAAGATCCCACTCCAAGTGGCGCGCCTCGGCGTCAGTGTCGGTTACCGCTATTGTGCACTGTTAGAGTGATTCTCTGCATTCCTATAGTTACCACTACCAATACCAGTAGTTTACCGTCTGTGACAGTAGTTCCATACGAACTAGTAAGGAAGACATTTCATGGTAAATATTTAGAATTAAACTTGTTTTCATTAAAAAAAAATATACTTTGTAGAATTGTAGACAAGAATGTGCGGCGCAGTACTCGTTTGTTAGGTTAGTTTACTCCACGTGCTGCTTACACCATTGTGTGTGTAAACAAAATAATCGGAGAACAAAATAATCGGTTTCTGTTTAAGCGCTTTTATATAGAGGAATAATGTTAAAAAAAATTTATATATGGTAGTTCATAAAATGTTATGTGAAAGCAAACGATCACGGAAAAAATCCGTACGGTTTTTGCTGTGCGGACGAAACCGATGTGTGTGAAACTAGACGTATATTTATGCATGTTGTAAACACCTTCACTTCACGGGATTTGTGTAACATCTGATTCTCCGTTTCCCTAGCGCTACTCAGAATTTCAAAGCGGACTCGTCCATACAAAAACTGGGTTTTACGCATATGCTATTAGCTTTTTATATTATTATACATTTATCCCCACTAATTTATAATGAAGTTATAATCTGTGCACTTATTTTATAAGTTATGGGTACTACTTGTTTTCTCTCAGTTTCATTAACTATTGTAAAGTTATGTTGTGTTGAGTTGTATAAATGGTCAGTGATATGTGATGAGCTTTCTAAGAAGTAAATAGATTGATTATGTGTGCATTATAGTTTGTTATCTGTTCTGTCTTTTCTCCATCTGTATTGAGTTTTATGATTTTACACTTATATTTCTTACATCAACATTATAGCCTATATATTGGTTTACACCTACACTTTGATGCACTCCTATCTATTCTACTAACACTGTCTTCAACCTTTAGTAATCACACGTACTTCACGCGCACTGTATTTAAATAGAATCTTTCAGTTATGAATATAGAGTCGTTTACTTTTTTAAGTTTACTTCAAGTTCTGAACTATCATACTAACTGACAAGTTAACTGACTTTATTCAAAATACTACTACTAAGACTCAGACTGTGACCACAAAATCTAAAGACTCTGAGTTATAAGATTGTAAGTCTCTGAATACCATACTCTAAGATAAGACTGTAAGACCCATTTCAGTCAGCTACTCCTACATATGTAGTCTTAAATCTCCCATCATTTTACTTTCCTAACATACATCCCCAAACTAGCCAGTGTTCCTCGTCAATTTCCATCAATTACAACATTCCTCGTACTTAAATTTATTTAAGAATATTTCTAATATACGCTCGTGCCTGCTGTTGCTTTTTGGGAGGGATTGGAGGTTTGTTAGGATTAGAGTATGTTAGACCTCCAGCACGTTAGACCCCCCCCCTTGGAAATTGGCTGGATCCGCCCCTGAGTGGAGATGACGTAATGTGGTGGGCCTGTTATGCCGAGCAATTCACTCCAAGATTGTGGTAACCAATCCCTTCGGCAAAGTAGAATGGTAAGCAAACGAGAGTTGGAGGTTCTGTAAGGGCAGCCTAGAGGTATCCTGGGTCCTGGTCTGGCAGGATGGTGTACATCGGCACCAGGGTGTGCATCTAGTGTGGAGGCGAAGGAGCCTATAGTAGACCAACGGCTGCACACATGGGCTGAGACAGTTAGCCTACTGCAACCGGGCAGAGAGAGCTCGTCAGCTGAGGAGAAAGCAACTGTCTAGGGTAAGAGCACCCTGAAATAAAACTTCTGGTCTTCCAGGTTGGGGGTTGGGCGAGAGGTTAACAACCTATCCTTGGATAAAGTATTTGTTATAGAAGCTCAAGGATTAAGCTGGACAGATCTACGGACACTGACTCAACTGCAGAAAAGGAAAAGAAAAAATGATTTTGTGTTTACTACATGGAATGTGAGAAGCTTGTATAGAGTCGGAGCTAAGTCGGAAGGAGTAAGGAGGAGGGGACATCCGAGGAGAACATGGTATGAAGATGTGGAAGGGGATTTGAGGGAGATGCAAGTGGCAGGTTGGAGGAGTAAGGCTCTGGACAGAGAAGGATGGAGGAGAATCGTTAAGCAGGCCAGGGTTCTACCCACCGTAGTGCCAGAAAAAGAAGAAGAAAGATGACGTAAGAAGGTTAAGAATCAAATGGATGATAAAAATTCGTGGTCATGATCAATGGGTACAGTCAAAGAACAGGTAAATCTTTACTAAGAACTCCCATCACATGACAAAAACATTTAGGATGCTAATACTGACAATTTTTAAAACTTACTGGAAATTCAGTAGTATTTGGTCTAAACGTATTCTATACTCTAGTATAGAACATAGCATAACATAGAAATATAGTATTTGCTCTTGTATTCGATACTTGGCAGCACCAAACTTCAAACTGTCAGAGCTGACAGTTTAAAATGGTTTAATTAGTGAATCACACAATAAGATACAGTAGTAACATATTACTACATTAAACTTACCTGCCTGAGTAATTCCACTCATATGCAAAGGCTATTACTTGAAGTAACAATGTTATTCCTCCAAGTCTCATGAGTTCATCAACAGGTTGCCAGTGTGCTCTAAAAGACATTAATTCCAGTAGGGTGCCTATTTGCTCCTGAACTTCTTCAGGACTACTCTTACATGCCTATATTGAAACAAGAGAGTATATAAAAGAATACAATTATGTATACTAGCAGCACACACACAAGTAAATACTTATAATATACCACAGAAGCTCTGTAAAGGTAATTTGTTATCTTAATGCAAGACAGTTACTGGCAAACAAAAATTAACAGTTACTTTTTAAAGGTAAGGCTATCATTCAAATTTTAGACTTGTCCATTGGTGCCACAGCCCACAACAAACTTTGGCTTCCAACATGATCCATCCTTTTAATATCTGGTATTGTACACTTCTCTACAGTTCCATCTCAGATTCTCCTCCACATCCTGCAGTACATCTTCTTTGGTTACCCTTTTATAGGTGGTAATTCACTACAGCCAAATATCAGTTTGGGTTTTCTGCTTGTCCCCATTCTATGAACATACCCTTAAATAGCTATTCCAAGAGATATGATACCTTGGGTTCCTACCAATAATTCAGGCTCTCTGTTTTCCTTGGTCTCCATACAGTCACCTTCTTATTAGTCCATACTATGGACCTTATTAGTCCACGAGTCAAAACTTAGTATTTTCCTCTCAAAACTTGAAAGTAGGTTTACAGCCACTGGTGAGGGCCTTGTACACATGGCAGGTATGATGCAGGTATCTGACCTACATTGACTTCACACTCACTTGCTTTCAACAACTGCGAATTACTTGCAGCACATAACCTGCAAGCTGTTTGAACCAGGTCAGGTGGATCAACACATTTGCAAAGTTGTGGCCCTTTAACAAACTAACACCGTGTGCACATGACCTGCATCAAGTGGAAAAACACTTACTGATTTTGTGATATGATTTGTCAAGTTTGACTGAATCCTGTAGATATTCATGTTCTTTGTTTAATGTACTTACAATTATTTGTCAAATTATGTGAAAAGTGCCTTTAAAAGTAGATGGAAAGCAAAACCTGTAACTTTGAAAAATATATTGATTTTGAGGTAAAAGAAAATACCCAAGAAAAGTAGCCCTACTGAAGGAAGTCGTTAACCACATGGGCACTGATTCTTCTAGGACTGACAAAGGCAAAAGCAAAATTAGAAGCTTCTGAGAAAGTATTTCGGTTTCTGACATCCTATACAGTCAACTGACACTATGCGTGTTGCAGTGGCCTGATGCAGAAGGGCAATTCAGTTCTAGAAGTGTTTGTTGTTCAAGTTGATGAGTTTTCTTTTTCAAAACATTTAGTAATAGTCCTACTGTGTAGTGAATTACAGCCCCAAAATGAATTAGGTAATTGGTGTGGGTAGATTCCAGTGTATCATAGTAGTAGTAGTAGTAGTTGTTGTTGTTGTTGTTGTTTTGTTCTCTAGTAGCTAGGAGATGGGCATTTTGGTTTTGGGTTGAGCCTCATATGATGAATTTAAGTACCAAAAATAAAGTTAACTTATACAATTTTTGTAAAATACACAAGTGCCATACAGATATTTTAAAGCTATTCAAAGTTTTAATTTAAAAACATAAAAGAGGTAAGTAGATCAGTCCTTGGACAGTAATAACAAAACTATTTTACCTTGTATTTGGGAAGTGTAATTTGTAACTTCTGTGTTTCAACAGAATTTTCTCTAATATGTGCTCTTCGCAACTGTTCAGCCTTTATATACAAATGTGCTTCTAAGTAGCGTTTTAAAGCTACACACACATGACGTACGATTTGTCTGGCAGAACCTTCTTCATCCTCATTTAATGTAGTGTCGTCCTCAACTGTTAAAATGGGTAATGTACTCATCTAAAAGACAAGAACAGGAAAGTTAACTAAACTCCACTCTTAGTTTGTCTTGTAGATACATGCGCGCGCGCGCACGCACACACACACGCGCACACACACACACACACACACACACACACACAGTTAATATCTATTCATCTATTAACATAATAATATACATATATAATATGTAAATAATATGTTTATTAACATAATAATATACATATACATACATTCAATATTCAAAAATAATATAATGATTAATAGTAATAATTAGTTATGCTCAATACAAAGTATGCATGTTCTTCGATTATTCAAAATACAACTATTATAAAGAATATGAATTCATATTGACAGTCTAAAGTTCATCAGTAGTTCTATGGGAGTTTCTTTAGAATTTGTAGTTTTACTTATATTTTTAAAATGTCAGTTTTTAACTTAATTGGTAATTTCATTACTCGCTAAAACATTTACATAATAAAAATACAACTTACCACATTATATAATTTACGCAAACCATCTTGGGCATCAAATTCTTCTAGTATTACTCTAAACTGGAAGGACAACCCAAAAAACATTGTCGCATGACATCTTCCTGAATCATGAGAACATTCAAGTAGCCAAAGCGAATATCTAGAAACATTTTTTAATTCTATGTTACTATGTTAATTTTTATTTTAATATCCATAAGTCTGCCTAATTAAATTATGTTAAGGATTAACATCTATCTTACCACTTAAGCCATTATAGTATTCTATTCTATAATAAATATCATTTTGTACGTCATTATTATTAATATACATGCACTGTTCATTAGCAATCCAAGTTATACTAGGTGTGACGGTACAGAATTACCTGTTGCCATGATTATGGTATTATGGAATATTTTTATTGTAAATTTTATTATGATCATAAAGGTAACCAGGGCAAAGTTAGTTTTGCACAAGTCCTAATAAATACGCAGATTCACCAGAGGGGAGACAAGCCAAGGTCATCGGAGTACGAGTGGAATTAAACATGTGTAATGGTGGTATAAGCGCAACAAATTAATAATACGAACTTTTCATTGGTCCACCATGCCAGATCGTCACAAACAAACAATGACGGCATGAGACAATTACGTATTAAACCGGGCGTTGGCTAAAAGAACAATACATAATGACGTCAGACACAACCACTTTGCATAATAATTGTGTCTGCTTCCGCCCAGTTCATCAAAAGCAGTCAACCGAGCACATACGCTCGCCATAGTGCAGTGGGCAAATTTTGCCAAAATGTAATAATTACCTACCAAAATGAAATAATTGTGTTCAAAATTTAACAGTAACAGTACATAGAGTCAGTGAGTAAACAAAAATGAGATTCAGATAGATTCAGTGGACTAAACAACAAACAATGGTTCGGCCGAATACCTGCCGACCGCCATGGAAAGTTGCTGAGGAATCTACGCCACATCATATCCAGGAAAGCGCTTACAAATTGTTTTTCAAAATTTGTAAACCTAATATAATGAGCTCAATTCAAGATAATTAAAAAAAATGTGTGAAATTACAGTATGAGTGGGAGAGAAAGTGAGAGTGTGAACGTTAATGTTGGCCAACTTAAATACTCATCCTGAGGCGTTGGTTTGTGAACGATTGTAAGAATAAGCATTAAAAACATAAAGATAAAAGGAGTTAAAATTAATTGCAGTAGCGAGTTAAAAGCATTGATTTAAATCAAGTAAAAAAAATACATGCATGTAACCTTGAACGTATGGCAAGGGCGGAAATGACGTCGCCACCATTTTGAATTCTAACCATTATTGCTGACTTTCAGTGTAATAACGTATATCACAAATAATTAAATAAAAGAGAATTCATTAACCTAATGTTGTGTAACTGGTCATTTCAATACCCGACAACCTCTGCCTCTTTCTGCTTAACGCAACTCTGGACCAAAAGCCTAATGCATGTAAATGAGCTGAACACGTGTTATTCCGGATGTGAGATAGATTATGCAAATTACATAATAATTGAATATCATATATGTATTATTAATAATTATTTATATCTGTGATAATAAGTAATATAACAGATGGCTCCCGAACGGTGACTTTATATAAAACTAAAATTATATAAATAAGCAGAAAAGCGGAGGTAGAAGGGTAGAGAAATAAACATAACAATAGAGGTTATCCATGTAGGTTATGTATGGTATAAAGAGACGTGTATAACAATTAAGACAAAGTTAGTACCATCAGTACAACAAAATGGCAGATAATGATGAAAGTAGTAATATAGAAAACACAGCAACAGAATCATTGGTGTTGAACGAACCACAGGCGAACTCAACGCCTATTATAAACAATAAAGTTTCACTGGAAGATCTCTTTCAGTTAATGAAAATACAAAATGGTCAATTGAATAATAAATTAAATCAGTTTGACGAACAGTTTAACGACATCAAAAAAGAAATTAAGAAACAAGGTTGCAATTTGGACAAAAGATTAAGTGAAATAGGTACAAGGTTAGACAAAATAGAATTAGAAAATGAGAAAGTAATAAACAAATTTGAATTGAACAAAGATGACGAGGTAAGTAGTAGTGGAAATTATGATAAAATAAATACAAATATGGTAATAGGAGATAATAGTGTGGATGTTGGTAGTAATAGTGAGATTTTAATGAGAATAGAGGTTAATGGTGAGGCCAGGGGGTGGTTTTATGGAGTAGTAGTGCCCGATGCAAATGTGGAAAGAGAGAGATGTTTTAAGAGAGAGAGACGGTATGATAGTGAGAGATATATAGAGAGAAACAGAGAAGTAGAAATTTTTAAGATATGTAGAAACTATGAAGAGTTTATAGAAAGGTTAGGTGGAGAGAGAAGTGAAAATAATAACAAGTACTTACCTTGCAATGAGACTGAAGTAGTAGGAGATAATGAGAATGATGATATAAAATACTAATTAGGACTGATTATACAGGAGGTGACAGGACAATGATCAATCATGACATGTTAAATGAGTTTGAGAATAATGATAAAAATTCGAAGGGTATATATATGTATAATAATAAGATGATATATCTAATATTAAACCATGTATATAGTTTTAAGATTCGATTGTTATTTGACGATGGAGGTTAGTTGTTCTAATTATGTTTATAAACATTTAATTATGTGGACAGTGTTTTAAAATGGACTGTTTATGACTGATTTATGGTAAATGATTTAATGATTATGTGGATTGTATATTTTTGTATATAATTAATGTCAATGTAGTTGTGTATTTTGCTGTTATGTATTTTTTATGTAAACATGTATTGTAGAATTTTAAATAATTGAAGGAAGTTTAATAATGATTTTGAAATGATATTATGGAATTTAGATTCTAATGGTTAGTAAATGAGTATATATTTGGATGTTGAGAGGTATTGTTGTTAGTAGATAAATGATGAATTTTCTAGTGGTATATTAAGGTGAAATGTTGTAAAAGAGGTTTGGGGATAGTGATAATAAGGGCATTGGAGTTAGTTAAATAGAGTTATTGGGAGTTAGTGGAAATATGAGAGTATTGAGATACTGATAATATATAAAGAGGTGTTAGATATTTTAGGGACACAGTAGTTAGCAATTATATGTAGAGGTGAGTAATGTGATAATGTGAATGGTAATTATATATGTTGTTGATGATGATATTTTGTAGTAAGGATCCGGTGTAAGGAGTGATCAACGAGCGACGTGGCAAGGGACCAGCGTGCAGCGTTGTGGCAGGCGGAGCAATTTCGGGTTAGAGTGTTTGCCGATATTTGGTGGAGGGCAAATGGTTAGGAATGGATATGGCCAGGTAGGTAACATACATCCTTGTACAAAAATGAGCGGTGCCAGAGGTTTTAAATGGGATTAGTGAAGGGGGTTATTATAGAGATATTGATGTCATAATATATTAATGGTTAGAAGCGGTTGTTAGTAGAGAAAAAAGGTTAGTAAGGTTAGATTGACAATGCCAAAATAAGATATAGAGAAAAATGAATAATAGAGAGTCACCCAAACTAATAAGGATAAAAAGGTTAGAAAAGAGAAAATTCATGGTAGGAAGGTAATGTAACAGAGGGATTGATGATAAATTTGAAATGTTTTGTATAAAATCTAATGAATGTTAAATAATAAAAGTTAATAGAGAATTGTTGATAGTAATGTCTTATTAAAGTTTTGCTACAAGTTATGTAAATGTGAATTAAGTAATGTGAATTGTTCAATGTTAGTGTTTAATGTTTTATGATGTACAGTGTTTTAATATGTTGATGGTACAATAGGCTAGGAGGTTACTACAGGGGTAGTGACGGTAATAATGTTAAATTTTATGTTGGTTAGCAAATCTATGGTAATGATTCTGTTATAAAAAGAAAATTAACATAAAGAAAGTGAGTAAAGAAATTAAATAGTTTTGAAGTGCTGCCATGATAGTTAAATATACTGATGTTATTTGAAATAAATGAGTAGAGATAGTAGTTGTTGTTGAGAGTAAAATTTGTTCTATGTTTAGTAAAAGAGTATAATTTCTTATGATGAGAGAAGTAAATTGATATTGACTGGAGTCAGAGAAATTGATAAAAATATATAGGAGTGTTGAAAAGTAGAAGGATTATCTGTCTAAATCTTGTGGTAATTTTTGTGTTACTTGGAATTTTAGGAATAAATAAAACCAACGTCTCAAATCACAAACCAATGCATCTAAGGGGAGACATATCAGTTGCGGATATGTAGACAAATAAGGCCACTATTTTAAAATTTTGTATTGAATGTTTCAGAGTTTTGTGGTGTTGTGACCGCGGTCCTGCGCTGGCCGGAGAGTCAGAACAGGAGCGTTCAGTGCCTCATGGCCTTATGGTGTAGGGATCTCTCCGGAGAAGTCCAGTAAGGTCAGAGGGTGCGATCATCATCATCAGACCAAGGGTAAGTGATTGTATTTCTTTTATATTAACACTACAGGGGGTTGTGGCACATATCTGAGCTGATCCTTTTAGAAACGTATGAATGAGTCAATGAAAGTTTTTGTGTCTCGACACCAAACCTTTCATTGAGGGGGTTTTGTGACAGTACAGAATTACCTGTTGCCATGATTATGGTATTATGGAATATTTTATTGTAAATTTTATTATGATCATAAAGGTTAACCAGGGCAAAGTTAATTTTGCACAAGTCCTAATAAATACGCAGATTCACCAGAGGGGAGACAAGCCAAGGTCATCGGAGTACGAGTGGAATTAAACATGTGTAATGGCGGTATAAGCGCAACAAATTAATAATACGAACTTTTCATTGGTCCACCAAGCCAGATCGTCACAAACAAACAATGACGGCATGAGACAATTACGTATTAAACCGGGCGTTGGCTAAAAGAACAATACATAATGATGTCAGACACAACCACTTTGCATAATAATTGTGTCTGCTTCCGCCCAGTTCATCAAAAGCAGTCAACCGAGCACATACGCTCGCCATAGTGCAGTGGGCAAATTTTGCCAAAATGTAATAATTACCTACCAAAATGAAATAATTGTGTTCAAAATTTAACAGTAACAGTACATAGAGTCAGTGAGTAAACAAAAATGAGATTCAGATAGATTCAGTGGACTAAACAACAAACAAAGGTTCGGCCGAATACCTGCCGACCGCCATGGAAAGTTGCTGAGGAATCTACGCCACATCATATCCAGGAAAGCGCTTACAAATTGTTTTTCAAAATTTTAAAACCTAATATAATGAGCTCAATTCAAGATAATTAAAAAAAATGTGTGAAATTACAGTATGAGTGGGAGAGAAAGTGAGAGTGTGAACGTTAATGTTGGCCAACTTAAATACTCATCCTGAGGCGTTGGTTTGTGAACGATTGTAAGAATAAGCATTAAAAACATAAAGATAAAAGGAGTTAAAATTAATTGCAGTAGTGAGTTAAAAGCAATAATTTAAATCAAGTAAAAAAAATACATGCATGTAACCTTGAACGTATGGCAAGGGCGGAAATGACGTCGCCGCCATTTTGAATTCTAACCATTATTGCTGACTTTCAGTGTAATAACGTATATCACAAAGAATTAAATAAAAGAGAATTCATTAACCTAATGTTGTGTAACTGGTCATTTCAATACCCGACAACCTCTGCCTCTTTCTGCTTAACGCAACTCTGGACCAAAAGCCTAATGCATGTAAATGAGCTGAACACGTGTTATTCCGGATGTGAGATAGATTATGCAAATTACATAATAATTGAATATCATATATGTATTATTAATAATTATTTATGTCAGTAAGCGTAAGTTAACAGATGTCGCCCAGAACTAAGGACTTTATTATTTTAATTAATTCGTAAGTTAACATAGGGTCAATCCAAGTCAAACCATCCAGGGGTGTACACCCCACCCTCTCAGATTTTCATGAAATTTTTTTACAGCATCCATGGACAAATATAACAACCCGTATTTTTCATTTTTGCCAAATTTGCTTTAGTTTTTTTGATTTTTTGAAAAAAAAGTACATTTTTAGCCGATTTGTTAGTTGTGGCACAAGATCTAAAGGGCACTTTTCAATAAAAACTCTAGTTGTATAGTTATTATTTAATATTAAGTTATGAAAAACACAATACTTACTTGAATTTCACAAGGATTCCAAATATAAAGTCAAAAATAACATTATTTAGACTCATATAAAACTTGTTTTTCCACTTCAAAGTTGGCTATTCTGAATTTTTTTCTCCGTGTAGGCTTTTATGTAAATGTTTATAACTTTTTTCTGTCTGGTCCTATGAGGCTGAAAAAGGTCTCATTTGAAAGAGGATGAAATGTAATATAATAGCATAATATAAAAGTCATGGGTATTTAATGACATCATTTTATAATTTAAGTACAAAGTTTACATTTGATATTTCATTGAAATATTTTGCATAGTACTGTACCCTATCTTGTGTGGGGGGATTTTTTTACTTAAGGTATACTTATATTTTTCTGTACTAAAACCTTCAGTTAAAATTAGGCTTATCAGTATACCAAGGCTTAACTACCTGTCAAAACTAAAAAAAAAAATAGATTTTAAATAAGATTTGTCCGTATTTTAAAAATAATAACTTGCTTAGGTATTTACTTGTTGAGTTAGCTTACCTTTTCAGTCTTAAATGGTATTACAGGATATTTACAATATATACAGGTGCTTCTTGATTGATATGAAACTTAATTTTTCCTTGGCCAGGCAACATTAATGATTTAAATACTTTTTTTGGATAGTCTGAAAAGCTTGGATTTCGTTGTCCATTACGTGTCTGTTACTTAACTAAATATAATTAATTCACTACCAACTCGGAACACAAAGTTTTTTATAGGTAAAAACGTAAAAGTTTTACTTTATAGCCTTAACCGGTTTTCGCTTTTAAAAAGCTTCTTCAGAGGCTGCCATTGGGCGCACTGTCCGTCTTGTTGTTGGCGATGGTATCGACTTTTGAAAGATCGATGTTGTGTGTGTGGGGTGTAATATGCGTGTGATTTGAATTGTGTCTGTTCGTTTAGGATGTCGTTTTTATTTGTTTTCATGTGTTTGTATATTTCCAATTGTTCTAGAGTGTCTAGTTTTCGGCCTTTTGTGTGTACGTGTAGAATGTCCATGTTATTGTCGATGTTTTTGTATTTGTGGTTTGCAAAGGTGGATTCTGTAGTGGAGTGTAGTGCCTTTGTGTGTTCAATGTATCTTTGTTTGAAGCTAAGGCCTGTCTGGCCTATATAAAAAACGTTTGTGTTCCGAGTCAGTAGTGAATTAATTATATTTAGTCTGAAAAGCATTTGGTCTACCTGAGCACTTCATTCAGGTACATCTATGCAGCAAATTATGTTTGTAAAAGGGACCCAGCACTTATCCTCTCTCCCAACATTTCTGAGTTCTGGTAAAAAATTTTTTTGATGGCAAATGGGGATGCAAAAAATTGATGTAAGCATCTTGGTTGTCATCATCTAGCCTGTTGTGAGTCACTCATGCAAAATATTTCAATGAAATATCAAATGTAAACGTTGTACTTAAATTATAAAATGATGACATTAAATACCCATGACTTTTATTTTATGCTATTATAGTACATTTCATCTTATGCCTATAAAGAAAAGGGTTATAATGAACTAATTTTGGAGCTAGATGATGACAACCAAGATGCTTACATCAATTTTATGCATCCTCATTGGGCATCTTGGGAGAGGATAAGTGTTGGGTCCCTTTTACAAACATGATTTGCTGCATAGATGTACCTGGATTAAGTGCTCAGGTGGGCCGAATGCTTTTCAGACTATCCAAAAAAAGTATTCAAAATATTAATGCTGCCTGGCCAAGGAAACATTAAGTTTCATATCAATCAAGAAGCACCTGTATATATTGTAAATATCCTGTAATACCATTTAAGACTGAAAAGGTAAGCTAACTCAACAAGTAAATACATAAGTAAGTTATTATTTTTAAAATACGGACAAATCTTATTTAAAATCTATTTTTTTTTTTAGTTTTGACAGGTAGTTAGGCCTTGTTACACTGATAAGCCTAATTTTAACTGAAGGTTTTAGTACAGAAAAATATAAGTATACCTTAAGTAAAAAAAATCCCCACACAAGATAGGGTACAGTACTATGCAAAATATTTCAATGAAATATCAAATGTAAACTTTGTACTTAAATTATAAAATGATGTCATTAAATACCCATGACTTTTATTTTATGATATTATATTACATTTCATCCTGTTTCAAATGAGACCTTTTTCAGCCTCATAGGACCAGACAGAAAAAAGTTATAAACATTTACATAAAAGCCTACACGGAGAAAAAAAATTCAGAATAGCCAACTTTGAAGTGGAAAAACAAGTTTTATATGAGTCTAAATAATGTTATTTTTGACTTTATATTTGGAATCCTTGTGAAATTCAAGTAAGTATTGTAAGTTTCATAACTTAATATTAAATAATAACCATACAACTAGAGTTTTTATTGAAAAGTGCCCTTTAGATCTTGCGCCGCAACTAACAAATCGGCTAAAAATGGACTTTTTTCAAAAAATCATTTTAAAAAAACTAAAGCAAATTTGGCAAAAATGAAAAATATGGGTTATATTTGTCCATAAATACTGTACAAAAAATTTCATGAAAATCTGAGAGGGTGGGGTGTAAATTTTTTTTTCTGGCTGGATGATTTGATTTGGTATGATCCACAAATCAAACCTACAGCAGGTCTGAAGAATGTATCTTGTTCATAAATCTGGGATCTCCTGTATTTATAAATGACTTACAATTTTGTCAAGTTATACTACAGTATATGTTGTTAGAGACTTTGATATACTGTACTTTAAAAAGCTATTTGAACTATTTCTTTCACAAAGAGTCTTTCCAAGATTTGTTCAAAAAATAATGAGACAGATTCTTTTTAATGGGAGATGATGACATTTAACATGGAAAACGTGACTAATGCTGGAAGCCTAGTAAAGTCGTTACATGTGTTTTTCTGAATTCATTCTGAACTGGATAATTTTTACTCAGCTTCTAGTATGTTTAGCATCTGTGACAAATGAAACACACAAACAGGCACTACGTATATTTTTATCAAATTTTGAATGGAACTGCAGGAACATGTGTTTATTGAATGGAAAATTATTCGCTTTGCTGCATCGACAATCAAATCCAAGATTCCTTTATCTGTTATGAACTACAATGATAATGTTAATGACGAGGTTTCACTCATATCAAAGTCTATGTCTATACATCCTCAACATATGAAAATTTCTTTTATAGTCATCAAAATTATCTGAATAGTATAAACCTATATACTCATCAAATATATAGATTTAGTATTATTTAGCAATATGACTACCAATATGGGCCATAACATTATATATTATTTTATAAAAAATGTATACTGGTCTAAGGCATCTCTAAATAAGATGTCTCTAACTTGCATTTGAACAATTTAATTTGTACTGAAGATACGCAAATGGGAACTAATACAATCTGAAAAAAATATGGATATATAGTTATTTATATTACCTGACTAGATCCGAAAGAATGTGCTGAGGTAGCAAGCACACACGCTCCATAGCATCCTCACAGTATGCTAGGTAATACAGACATATTGATACACCTGTAGCAGCTATACTTGGTCGTGGCACCTCTAACAATCTCTGTGCATAATGGAAAACACATTTTACTGATCAGTTATTGTAGATAAAGGAATGGAAAGTATACACAGTATGTTAAGCGATAAAAATTTCCCTCTGTACACGGTTCTGATCTAATTTTATCTTGCTCTTGTACACGTTATTACACATGCACATATTTCTAGTTACAACTTCATCAAATTCGTCACAAGTAATAATTGCCATACCATCAAATACTACACCAAAATTATTACAATATTATTTTCCTTACTCAAGATTCCGTAAAAGAAATTGTAACTTAAATACATGATAATCTACATTTTAATAACAATTAATAAATATCTGATGCAGATTCCATATGACACATCATTTTTTTCTACTGTTAACATGTAACAGGTTTACCATTATACAATAACAGCTGTTAAAAAGAAGAGAAATTAGAATGAAGGCAATTAACATAACTATGTCTAAAATTCCTTACACAATCTGAACATCTTGACAACAAAATTCAAACTTACCCTTAATCCTTGTAAGTTAATAAATTCAATTGAGAATTTTTTATGACACAACAGAGATGCCAAATATTTTAAGGCTTCGAAAGCTAATCTAGAATTTTTAGATTCTCTTAGATTTATTAACCTCAATATCAATTCTAATGCATTCTTCTCAAACACATGACTTAAGAACTGAAAAAAAAAAGAAAACAAAACACCAATGTTATTGACCAACAACTGAATGTAACATGAAATGTAGATAAAAACTGAAGAAATCACTTACCTCTTGATACTCTCCCATCGGTGTCAAATACCTCAATATGAACATCTGCTTTGTAGCAAGTGTTGGAGGATGTATTTGTACATTGCCAATAACAAAGGTTTCCATTTCAGCCCATGACGAATTACTACAGTCTGAAGCATTAAAAGGTGAGGGACGGGATATTGGTGGAGACATTAGGGAAGCACGTGAAGGGCTTATTCTTTCTCCTGCTCCTTCTACAGATTTCCGTCTTTCTATGCTATCTTAACACAAGAAAGTGATGTATGATTTTAAAAAATTTATATATATATATATTAATAAATTATTATTCTAACCACACACACATGCGCGCGCGCACGCATACACACAATCTTCAAATACACTGCAAGTAGGTTTATTTTCACCTGATGCACGTTTCATAGAAATTTTCTGTATCTTCAGAGGTTTGTCTGATTTGTAACTGAATGTCTCGCTTACAATATAGTTAACAGATAATCGAATTTACTTCGATTGTTGTAATGTTTACGTAGTCAGTTATCTATTATATATTTAATGTTTTATTTTATTGTTTCAATAAATGTATGATTTTAAATAAATTGTCTTGTTTTGTTTTTATTTAAAGTTGTTCTTTAATTAGTAGATCATTATTACTGTTTGTAAATATTAAGATTTTCCCAGATATTCATTTTGATACCTTTTGTACGTTTTTAATTAAGTTGACATTTTGAATGTCTGGAAATTTATGTTTATTGTTTAAACAGTGTGTGGCTAAATTAGATTTGTAAATATTAGGTTTCAAAAATGCACGGCAATGTTGAATTAATCTCTCGGACAGTTTTATCTTTGTCTGGCCTACATAAAATTTATTGCAATCTGGACATTCTATTTTGTTTGTATTTTTATTATTGATGTTGAATTTAGTTTTAGGTTGTATTTTATTAAAAACGATATTATCTGTGTTATAAGATATTCTTAAGTTTCTATCTTTAAATAGTTTGCTTAGTTTATGAGTTATGTTTCCGTGATAAGTAAAGTTGATATGAAAATAAACCTACTTGCAGTGTATTTATTTGAAGATGTTATATGGAAAACCGCAGGAAACTCAACAAGTTACTTTCAAAGGAATTGTATATATATATAATGCTACAACACAAATGAGCCAACCCAGTACCAGGTATAAAAAAGATAATTCTAAATATAAAATAATACTTCATGTTAAATAAAATGCTTAATTTAAATAAAATATAAAGACAATGACTCGACAAACAACGACATGACCCAACCCAAGTGATTGACCCAACAAAAGGAAACAAAAGAAGAAGGGAACCACAAAAAACAAACAAGAATAAAACCAAAGAAGACAAGAAAGTGATTAACCAAACCAAAAGAAGAAGTGAAAAAACCAAAACCAAACAAAAATGAAACAAGTTCATGGAATTGAATGAATCAATGTAACATGCTAAAATGAACCCAAAGGAAAAGGTGGAAAACCAGGGTATTAAACAAATATATTGAAAATGAAGAAGAAGGGGAATGAAAAAGAAACAAACCCAAAATGAAGGGAAATAAATAAAAATGAAAACTAATGATGATACACAAACAAGTAATAAAGAAAGAGCAGGAGAAATAATGCACTCAACTGTAATATTGGAAACAAGACCAATAATTAACCTAGGAAAAGAGAAGACAAAAGTAAATATTGTTATCCATTAATGGACGATAATAATCTATAGAAGAAACCCAATTAAACAAGGTTAAAGATAAATATAAAAAGCAAACTAACCCACAATTTAGAGTTGGATGTAATACAAGAAATGTAGGACATAAAATTGTTAATATTATTAGTGAAATATTGTAATGAAAGAGATAGTACGGTAGTGAGATAATAATTAGAGGGATTACCCATTCAAAAACACTTAAAAAACAAAAAACATTTGTGAAGTGCAAAGTGAAAGTGTAAAAACCCCAAAGTGTAATGATAAAGAAAGTACACTAATAAAATTATAATAAACTATAAATAATTTAAAAGTGAAGGTGATGATTGAATGAAAATAGTATAAAATAAAGAATGGTAATATAGTGAAGAATAGTGAATGATATAATCATTAACAATTAATAAGTACGAATGAAACACTAAATAATTAAAAGTGAAAAATATTAGTAATTAAGAATAGCAGTAAGTATAAACTGATAAGACAGTATTTAATTAAGAAAGAATGTTATTTAATTTAAGTAAATGCAATTATAATTAAAAAGGAGAATACCTTGAAGGAAAAAAACAGAAAGTGTTAACATGGAGGGAAAGTAAAGATTGTTTAAAAAATTAAGTAGTTAAAACAAATTCATAAACACCCATGTTATAAGGGATCGTTATGAGTTCATAAAAGTGATGTTGTTTATCACACTAAAAAATAATATAAAATAAGATAAATTGTAAACAAAGATTAGCAAATAATAGTTAAATAATTATTTATGAATTGGATATGGCTGTAAGAATTATACAGACCATAGGCCTACATGTTATATTTAATAAGATCAAAAAAAAAAAATAGTAAATAATAGCCACATTGTTATTATTGGCAAAGGAAATAAGTATAAAAGTTAAGAAATATATGACTAGAAAATGTGGAAACGAAATAGTAAACAATTATGTGTAAAATAATAGTGACGAGATAATAACACACAAACATACCCAAAACACGACACAAACAATTATAATAACAAAATAAAGCCCATTAGGCTGAAATGAAATGTAATTTAAATGAAATAAGTCAAATACCATAATGGCTACTTAGGCCTATGAAAATGTCTAACTGTCAGAAACAAACAAATACAAATTATAACAAATTAACAAAGAAATTAGCAAATCCGAGGTGAAGGAATCACCCACAATAAATTGTAAATCATTTGTGAAACAAAATATTATAATAAGCATTTATATACAAAAGGAAATGTAATTAACAAGTATTAACATAATTGTAAAAACATAAAATCTAAAATAACCCAAACTTGTGGGGTATCAAAATAATCTATGAAAGGAAATAAATACTATAGTGACAATGTTTAATAATCAGGAAGGAAGATAGAGGAATAACAGCAGTCAGAAGATATACAAGGATTTTGAAAAGAATTCAGATTTTGATAACAATGGTTTTATATCAATATCAGCCAATCAGAATTCTTTCGTTACCATAGAAACGACGGTTGAAGACGAAATTACCGTTGAATACCGTTACTCGAAAAGCGTCAGTCAAGCAGTACAGAAGTCAAAATTTGGAAGACCAATTTTTTAATAAAATAATGTAAAACAGTAATCGAAGTTCATAACCATGACTGTATAAGAAGTGGACGAACCATTCGGGCAGTTCATTCAAGATCCAGGACCAAAAATATGAGAATTAATAGAAAATTATGACCACATATTATACGAAAAGGACACCAGACCAAATGAAGTCCGAAAATTAATGAAAAAAGAACTTGTTGCAGCCCAATCCTATTCCGAACCAATGAATGAAAACACCATGTGTTAAGTACAATTGAATTACCTAATTTCCAAAAACCTAATCACTCTAAATTTTACTAAAGGTAAATTGATCTCACTATAAACCGAATATTTCTCTTTCAAAGATTATTTAAGTAAAATAAACACACTGAAAATTTGTTAACATAAAATCTAACCTATTGATTAAACACGAACTTTCGAAACACATTTAACGACACTACAGAACAGATTGTAATATCACACCTTATTATTTATGTACACTTAGAGTAAGGTAAAATACTTTTATTGTAATCATAGGAATTCTTTATCTCATAATCAAAAGAATCCAACGATTTTGGAACGAAAATTATTAAAACACCTAAGCGGCCATGCTGGAGTAAATACCTCGTTCCTTAATCGATTCAGCCTTGAGAGGAAGTGTTTCATGTAAAAAGTCGGTGCAAATTTATTATAATTGTGACAGTACATAAAGACCTGTTACCATAATAATGGGATTAAGGGATCACACATTGTATTTTTTATTATAATCATGAATGTCAACCAGGGCTAGGTCAGTTTTACGCAAGTCCCAATAAATACGCATATTCGACAAGAGAGGAGTGAATTCAAGGTCACCGTTGGACGAGCGGAGTTTAATATCTATAATGGCGGCGTATGTGAAAACGAACTAACAGTATGAACTTTCATTGGTCCACAAAGCCATATCGTCATAAATAAATGCTGACGACATACAATCAAATACGTATGAACCAGGGCGGTGGCTGTAAAACAATAGATGGTGATGTCAGGAACACGACCACTTACATAACAATTACGTCTAACTCGCCCCCAGTCTTCAGCAACAACTCACAGAGCACACACGCTCAACAGTGTAGTGGGCAGTTTTGCCATAAAAAATGCAAAATTTGTTTTAAAAAATGTAGTCACACCAGTAATGGAGTATCAGTGGACAGCAATGTAAAAAATAGTAAATTCAGTGCACTCAAAAAGACAGTGAAAAGTTCGGCCGAACATCTGCCAGCCAACATGGGAGTCTTCTGAGGACAGTCTACGCCGCATCAGTTCAGGAAAGCCATTTTTAAATTCTTTTTCTAAATTATAAAGCAGAAAATGAGCTCTAAGTATAAAAAGTAATAAATGTATTCAGTGTCAGAGTATCAATGGTTTGAGTGAGAGTGTGAAAGTGAAAGTTGGCCAGCTTTAAATAAACATATCTGAGGCGTTGGTTTGTGATGAATTCTAGATTAATTATTAATATCAAAGAAACAAGTAACACTTTTGAAGGTTTAACTGCAGTAAATAAGTTTGATAAAAGAATTATTTCTAAAGAAAACAAGGCTATATAGCAATGAAAGCAAGGCGAGAAGGCGGAAATCATGAAGCCGCCATTTTGAATTTTGTCAATTGTTTAATGACTCCAATTGTTGATAATATTTAGACACAGAAACAAATGAAACTTAATCTGTTTACCATATGTTATGTGAATGGTCATTTCAAAACCCTAACTACCTCTGCCTTTTCGCTTAACGCAACTCTGGACCCGAAAAGCCTAATTTACATTAATAAACCGAGCACATGTTTACACCGGAAGTATGGTGTACTTTATGCAAATACAATAAAATACATAATTATCAGATATATTATTTGTGTATATAAGAGTAAAATAACAGATGACGCCCAGAACTAGGGACTTAATTATTAAAATAACATAATCTAATTGTCAAATTGAACATTTTAATTATCACCCATTAAAAATAACTATTACAGGGAGTAACCGTTGTTATTATTTCATAGGGAGTGCATTATATTACTTGTGTTTATTTACGAAGACTAGGTTTGGAGAGCAGCGATCGAGTTGTCATTCACACAGCTGTATACACGATTCAGAAGGCGGCACGAGCGGGAATTATTTGAACGCCCCGACCGTCACACTTGAAAACACTGTATCAAGTAATTTTAATTGTTTTAATAAACAATTTGGCACCACCCGGGATTAACACACCCCTATAGTTATAAACAGGTAAGGTTACTGCCGAGTTATACTGGTAATTACCGCAACGCTACGGACATCGTTAGCGCAAAATTGATGTAACGACCCCAGTGCGAGACGAACGCACTAACACTTCATACACATAAAAAAACTGGTATAAATTTTACAGAGACGTACCAAACTCCACGTTACAGATTGGCGACCAACCGGTGAGGCTTTAAAAGAAGACCAGCGGCGATTATGAAGAGACATTCCATGGTTACCAGATATGACACTAAGAAAGGAATTGAAAGTGAAAATCAAGAAGAGATGGAAGAAATTGAAGAAATGATCGGAGGATTGTTTGAAGAGGACCCCAGGAGGACCAACCAGAAAATCCAACACTACCTGAACCGGAAATAGGAATAGTAGGTGACGTCCAACCAGTCAAAACAACCGAAGGGGCAAGGATGGAGAACATGATGAGGATGATGATGGAACAATTAAACAAAAAGCAGGAGAAAACTGATGAAAATTTTAAGAAACAAAAGGAAGAAACTAGGGAACAAAGAAAGGAAGACAAGGAAGAATTGAATAAAAAATTAGAATTATTACAAGAGGGAATAAAGGAAGAAACAAGAGCACAAAGAAGGCAAGACAAGGAAGAATTGAACGAAAAATTGGAATCATTACATGAGAGAATGAAAGAAAATAATGAGAAGAATCGTGAAGAACTAAAGAAACAAATCAAGGAGGACATAGAGCTCCTGAATAATAAAATGGAGAGTAACCATGAAGCCCTGAAGAGAAACCAGGAAACGTTAGAAAAGAAGAGTGAAGAGCTGAAGAGGCAGATGAAAAAGGATCTTGAAATATTAAATAACAAGATTGAAAATAATAGCGAAACAATCCAAAGACAGTTGAAGGAAGATGGCGAGAAGATGGAAGGAAAAATGGAGACAACAGTTGGTGGAATGCAGAGATGAAATCAAACAGACTATAACCGAGACGAACGAAACGGTAATACATGTCCAGGAAGAGCTGACTGATAAAATAAATCACGTCAAGGAGGAAGGAATTCTCAGGATCCACGAACTGCAGAAAACCACCACCGAAGAGTGCATAAAAAATAAACAGGAGGTGCTTCAGAAGTTGAAGGAGAGGCACAAGGAAATACAGACTGATGTCAGCGAATGCGTCGAAAGAGTGTATACCACTATCAATAAGATCGACGAAAAAACGCAAGAAAATAAAGAGAAAATCATAGAAATCAGTCAGAGGGAGAAACAGATGCAGGAGGAACTAGACGCGTTGAGGGAGAAGCCTTGCAATAACACCCACATCATTACAAGTGAAAATAGGGAGGTAATAAACTTTAAGAGTTACTGAAGAAACCCCATAGAATTCCTGAAGAGGGTGGAGAAGCTCATAGAGAAGAACCGAGAAACCAGATGGACGACAGTGAGAAGCCTTATTGATGAGATGTTTCGGGATACGAATGACAATTGGTGGACAGCCACTCGACCAGAAATCAGCTGTACACAAGAATTCAAAGCCTTGTTTCGCGAAAAATACTGGTCAGAATCGACTCAAAATGTGGTGAGAAATGACATCAGTAATGGAAGATATGACCCACAGGCAGGACATACATTAACTTCGTACTTCTTAGGAAAAGTCTGCCTAGCTCGAAACCTCGAACCAAAGATACCAGAAGAATCCCTAGTCATACAACTAGGCTATCACTATGAAGACGCTATTCAGAGAGCCAGGAGACAGGTACAAATTAAGACTATACAGGGAATGGCCAATTTATTAGAGGACCATGAAAACAATAGGCAGTATCGTCATAATCGAATGGTCAATTTGAGATATAACCATGGGGACGAAAACCAAAACCCACCTAATTACAATCCGTCCTATAACAAACCCCAGTACAACGACCCGAGTAACCAAAACCGGAATGATAATAACTATCAATATAGGGGTAACCGCCCGAATTATAATCAGGGCAATCCACCGTTCAACGGAACTAATCAGAATAATAACAATTACAGGGGCAATGGACCAAACCAGCGTCCAAACAACTACCCCAACAATAATAACCATTATGGGAATAATAAAACCCAAATTATCAAAATAATAATAAAAGAGGAAACGGAGATAACCGTAATAATAACAATCAGCCAAGGGTACACTTTATACGAGGGAACACTCGAAATAATCAAGGGAGGCGTTACCCAAGACCACCATCCAATGAACAAAATAATGATAACAATCAGAGTGATAACCAAGACCCCAGGGAAGAGAATGCAGAAAATTTACAACAGGTAAACAATGTTGTAGGAGTGAGATCCGGAAGCGGTAACCAGAGAAGGGACGCACCATCCGGAAGTAACCAGCCAGAAGAAGAAAACTATGACTGGATACCTTTCAGCAGTAATCCAGCAGAGAGTTTCCGCATAGCGTATAATAAACGCAACCCGCCAGAACTTTGGATTCCGTCAAGAAGTAATGGAAACCAATCAAACACACCTCAGGGAGGAAGACAAGTCATTGATGAAGAAGAAGAAACGGCCGATCGATGGAACGCATAATAAACCATAATGAATAAATTTAAAAATTATCCAGAATAAATGTTCAAACATCTAACATTTGAAGGAGTAGAGAAGAAAGACAACAAAGAGTGTAATATACAAGAGAAGGCAATAATAATGAAAGAAAAGCAGAAGATCAACTTACAAAAAAGTATAAATAACAGGGTCCAATGTATAATAATAGCTATCACCTATGTCATCACCAAAGATAATGGGAACAATACTTATGAGATAGGTAATATAACCACCAGAAAAATAAAAGGAGTTTACAACCAAGCCTCAATAAAAAAGTTTTATGAAGAAAAATAAAACCATAAATAATATAAACAAATTTCAAAATTCAAAAAGTCTGTAAGAGCAACTTACTACATTATTTCGATGACATACGAGGAATGAAAAAAAAAAATAAATAAATAAAAATATAAACACAAAGGAATAAGTTACACAAATTCCTACAAAGTAAGATCAACTTACAGTCAAATAAAGTTGATATATGAAGTATAATATAAAAAATTATAATAAGGAATAAGCTACAAAAATTCCTATAAAAAAGTAAGAATCACAAACTTACGATAATATTTAAACAAAAAAATACCAAGAAAGGAATAAGTTACAAAAATTCCTATAAAGTAAGAAAAACTAACTTACAAAAAATTATCAAAAATGATATTTAAAACAAAATAAAATAAACAAAAATAAAATCAAGCAAAACTGCTAAGATAAATACCTAAAGTTAGAATGAATTCAATGTATTCACAGAAAAAAAAATCTGAACTGGTACAAGGAAGAAAAAGAAGTTATGTATAAAACAAATATATAAAAAATGGCTAAAGCAGAATATTGCTAAACAACCAAGAAAAAGAATAAAGATGTCTAAGATAATTAAAATGATCACAAGAAGAACAGAAAAACAAACTAATGAAAAGTTAGATATGATGAAATTAACATATTGTTACGACGGTCTATTCGATCGTCGTAGGTACAGTGGAAACAAAATCCAGTTCTGACACCACTGTCATGACGGTCTATTCGATCGTCGTAGGTACAGTGGAAACAAAATAAGTACAAGACACCAATTAAGTCACTAATCACACCTTTAATTGTTACAGTAAAACAGTTCGTAATTAACAACACAGTCTCTACAACAAATCAAATGAAAATTGTACACACGCAATAAAATGTCCACAAATATTAAAACTCAATTGTATTACAATTATACCGTCTGATTATAAAACGCAACACTTCAGTAATAACTACTTGAACGTACACAGTAATAACTCGAACCGCTCTGGAAATATATCGCACTAATACTCTCGAACCGCACTATCAAATTACCCCCATTGAACTGAAAACTAAGGCCGCTACCCGATGTATTTATAGTCACGCTCACACACCAGAAGCTTCCAAACTGCGTCTTATCTCTCGTGAACTACGTAATTACTACGGCCTTGACACAGTCCGAGCGGCCGAGCGAAGCCCGGCACAGTCGAGAAAATTCTCGCAAAATGCGTCTAGTAGCACGTACACCACACGCTTACATCGAGATCCTTCTGGCATATTCGATAAACGCGTAGATTGTTCTGTGCTGTCGTAGCACTGCCCCCTCCTTAAGCCTGTTCGTCCCGAACTGGCAAAGCGTCTCTAAATTTGTACTTAGCCAGGCGATCTAGGTGGACGACCTTGAACTTCCGCTGTCCTTCCTGTTGAATCCGATAAACAACATCGTTTATTCTTTTTTTTACAGTGTAGGGTCCTTCCCAGTTAGACTAAAGCTTAAGTGAGCGACCACGACGGCGCTTTGGATTGAACAACCAGACCTGATCTCCTTCTTGGAAACCCACACTATTGCTGCGAATGTCATACCGAGTTCTTTGGCTCTTGGGACTGAGTCTCAGGTGATCCAAACATCAAGTCCCCAGGAAGACGAATCTCCCGCCCAAACACCAATTTTGCTGGAGTCATGCCGGTTGTGTCATGTACTGATGACCTATACGCCATAAGGAATAGTGGTATATGTTGGTCCCAGTCTGTTTGGTTATCGTCAACAACTTTCGAAAGATGCTGCTCAAGTGTCCTGTTGAATCTTTCAACCATCCCGTCCGACTGAGGATGCAGAGGCGTTGTCCTGGTCTTTCGAATTCCAAGTAGACGGCATAATTCTTTAAACACTCCTGATTCAAAATTTCTCCCTTGATCCGTATGGATTTCCATAGGGGCTCCATAACGGCAACAGAAGTTGTGAACTAACTGCTTTGCCACAGTGGTAACCTCCTGATTTGGAATTGCGTAGGCTTCCACCCACTCAGTAAAGTAGTCACCTACAACCATGATGTACCGGTTTCCATCGTCAGTAACTGGGAATGGTCCAGCAATGTCTATGGCAATTCTCTCGAAAGGTTGTCCAACGTTATACTGTCTCATTTTTCCCCTGCTTCTGGTTTGTGGGCCCTTGCTTGCAGCACATATTTCACACGTCCAAACCCATTCCTCTACGTCGTGGCGAAGATGAAGCCAATAGAATCGCTTCCGTATTTTGTCAAGGGTTTTGTTAATGCCAAGATGGCCTCCAGATGTTCCATCATGCATCTCCTTCAAAACAGACTGCACTTTACTTCGGGGAACTATAACTGCATGACCACGTCTCGTCCATCTGCACTTTCCCAAGCCCTTTTCAGCAATCCGTTTTCTAAGGTGAGAGATTTCCATTGTGCCCAGTAGCCCTTCAGAACTTCGGAACCATTGCAGATATCTTGCCAATCTGGGCGGCGACCTTCCTCTTTTACTGTCAAGATCGGTCCAATGTCTTCATCAGTCATCTGTTCTTGTCGACAGTCTTGTGTTGTCCAGCCATCAGCCAGGAAATCTACAGTGATGGCTTGAACATGTTCGCTTGAGTTTTGTTCTTCCTTTCTGTGGCAATGTCAGCAGTCATCCGGGCATGGTCTTCGTGATAAGCCATCTGCATTACCGTGCAGGCGCCCCTGCCGATGTACCTTGAAGTTGTACTCTTGCAGATGTTCGAGCCACCTTGCCAACTGTCCTTCCGGATTTTTAAATCTCAAGAGCCATGCAAGTGCAGCATGGTCGGTACGTAATGAAAACTCTCTCCCATAGAGGTATTTATGGAAGTGCTCCAAAGCTCTGACAATTGCCAACAACTCTCTTCTTGTAACACAATAATTTCTCTCTGGTTTAGAAAGCGTCTTGCTGTAATATGCTATTACTCGTTCTTCACCGATCTGCACTTGAGACAAAACTGCTCCTAGACCAGTATTGCTTGCGTCTGTGTCTACGATGTACTTCCCTTCGGAAGCTAGAAAAGCGAGAATTGGCTGCGAACATAATGCAGTCTTCAACGTTCTAAATGCTTGTTCACACTCTCTCGACCATTGGAAGTTTCGTTTATTTTCCGTTAGCTCATGTATTGGTTTAGCAATAGTAGCAAAGCCTTTCACAAAACGTCGGTAATATGAGCATAACCCCAGGAAACTCCGAACTTCGTGTTTATTCTTCGGAACTGGCCAGTCTCTTACGGTGTCTACTTTATTAGGATCCATGCTAACGCCGCTGCCGAAACCAGATGGCCCAAATACTGTACTTCCTTCTGGAATAGAGAACACTTCTTCGGGCTCAGCTTCAGTTGTGCACCGTGAATTCTAGTTAGAACTTCCTTAAGGTTTTCCAAATGATCTTCGAAAGTCTTCCCGATCACTATGACATTGTCTAAGTAAACAAGGCAAGTTTTCCACGTCAGGCCTCGGAGTATCAGGTCCATCAATCTCTCAAATGTTGCCGGTGCATTACAGAGTCCAAATGGCATGACGTTAAATTGGAATAAGCCACTTGGGGTCGAGAAAGCGGTCTTTTCCTTGTCTTCTTGATGAAGACCCACTTGCCAATATTCACTCTTCAGGTCCAATGTGGAAAACCACTGTGCTCCGGACAACGTGTCGAGTGTATCGTCAACGCGAGGTAATGGATAGCAGTCTTTCTTTGTAACGTCATTTAACCTCCGGTAGTCTACGCAGAAACGCAATCCACCATCCTTCTTCGCTACCAGCACTACAGGGGAAGACCAAGCACTTGACGAAGGTTCGATTACTCCCTCTGTCAACATGTCCTGTACTAACCGAGACATCTCCTCTTGTTTAGATAATGGAGGCCTTCGAGGAGGTTGGCGTATCGGTGTTGTGTCCCCGGTATTGATGCGATGTTGCACAAGAGAGGTTCTTCCCAGTGACTGTCCCCGAACTGCAAAACAATCTTTGAATTCGTGTAAAAACTGTCAGAGTTCTTTTACCTCACCACTTGAGAGGTCGTTAGAAGATCTGCTCAATAATTCTTGCAGTTCCTCTGGTAATTTAGAAGTATCCGAAGAACTGGGTCTTCGTTACGTTATTCCGGCTACCCAGGCCACAGGAGTCAATTTGCCTATGAGCGTATTGCTTTGTAAAGTGATAGCTTGATCCAAAATATTCGCCACTCTAATAGGTACATTTCCGGTTTCGTCAGGTTTTACTAAACTTCTGGCAATTAGTATGCCCGGTGTGCTGACTACCTGGGGTTCGCATATAGAGCACTGATTGCCCCTAGTATCTACCGCAGTTCTAAGCATGATGATCTTTTCGGAGTTTGGCGGAACAGTTACGGCCACTTGGTTTATGACGTCCATCGATTTTTCTGCTGTCGTCATTGTTGATAGCATTACCTCTTCGCCTCCGATTCTCAAGACATTGTTTTTGAAGTCGACTATAAATCCGTATGCATTCATAACGTCCACACCAAGAATTGCTTCATCCACAATGTCTGCAACAAGTACTTGATTATTAAACTCAAGTCGACCGAGGCGTAGGTGTATCTCCACTTTTCCATACACTTTTACAGGCCGTCCAGTAGCTGTTCGCAAGCTGCAAGAGCACCAGATCTTTCACCATGTCGGGCGCACAATAGAAACTGTTGCGCCTGTGTCAACTGTAATCGAGGTTGGCCTTTCTTGAACAAATCCGGTAACTACCAAGCTCCCGCTGTTTTTCTGAAGCGTAGAAATTGCGTATTCTCTAGGGGCTTTGTTCCTCCAGTTAGTCAGCACACGCCCGTTGCACCGACTATTGCTCGTTTCCCTGCTGCTGAATTCTAACCCGACAATCTCGTTGTAGATGTCCAGGTTTCCCACATCGATAACACTTCGGTCTTCCATCCTTCCTTATTTTATTCTGTGGCGCCGACCGTCGAGTCTCTGTTCCTTGTTCTTCTTCCTCATCGTCTGTGCCGTCGCGATCTTTTAGCGTGCGCACTTTATGACTTGTCCAACCAGACGCTGATTTGGCGGCCTCAAATTGCAAAGCATGTACCAGAGCGTCCGCACTGTTCTGGTGTCTTGCCATTCGTAACACTTGCTGTAGTTCGTTATCTCGGACACCGGCAGTAAATGTCTGCATCGCAAAACGCGTTCGAAAATCTTCTGGCGCTTCAGGATAGGCCAGTCTAATTAGTCTGTCGATACTTGCTTCAAACTCTTGAAGACTTTCCCCGGAATGCTGTCGCCTTGCTCTCAACTGGGTGCAGTACACATCTCGCAAATGTTTATCACCATACAGTAATTCCAGAGCTTTTATCAACTCGGCATAGGTGTTCTGGCTGTCAGGTGGCACTTTCTGTAGTAGTTCTGCCGCGGGTCCTTTTAATGCAAGAACAAGTGAAACAGCCTTGTCTTTTTCTGTCCAATTATTTGCGCATGCAGCAGCTTCAAATTGGCGAAGGTACGTTGCCCCGTGACTGCTTCCGTCAAAGGTTGGAGCTTTGACATGAACTGTCCCTACTGCAGGCAAAGTGACTTTCTCTGTTAACTTATTTTCTGTGTCTTTTTCTGTTTTGATCACTGGTACAGTCTGTTCAGAAATTTGTTTTGGTTGAATCTTCATGCACTGTTCAACTTCAATTTTAATTTGTTCTCTTATGTTTGCCATTGAGTTTTCTACTGCAGATATTTTTGTTGACATAACTTCTTCCACAGTCAAGACAGATTTTTCTACTTTAGCTATTTTATTTGACATGGATTCTTCTACGTCAGATATTCTGGTAATCTGATTGTTGAGCTCACCTCGTAATTCACCTACGTCACCACGTAGGAGACCCAATTCTGCGGTAGTATGTTCTTGCATCTGCTTTTGTTCATGAATTAATGCTTTGATGTCACCTGCTTCACGTTTACGTTCCTCTGCCTCCTGCTTACGTTCCTCTTTTTGTCTTTCTTCTGTTTCTAGCATTAGTGCTTTCTGACGTTCCTCAGCTTCTTCTCTTTCTTGTATTCGTTCTTCTTTTTGCCGTCTTTCTGCTTCTTCTCTTTCTTGTATTCGTTCTTCTTTTTGTCGTCTTTCTGCTTCTTCCTGTGTCTGCCGCAGCAGTGTTTGTAAAGCTTCCATCATCTGACTGGGATCCATGTTTACTGATTAATTACAAATCACACTCGTCTTTACAGAGGGTCCACTGTTTCCACTGTTAACCATTCTATCCCACTTCTGACACCACTGTTACGACGGTCTATTTGATCGTCGTAGGTACAGTGGAAACAAAATAAGTACAAGACACCAATTAAGTCACTAATCACACCTTTAATTGTTACAATAAAACAGTTCGTAATTAACAACACAGTCTCTACAACAAATCAAATGAAAATTGTACACACGCAATAAAATATCCACAAATATTAAAACTCAATTGTATTACAATTATACCGTCTGATTATAAAACGCAACACTTCATTAATAACTACTTGAACGTACACAGTAATAACTCGAACCGCTCTGGAAATATATCGCACTAATACTCTCGAACCGCACTATCAAATATCTCGCATTGAACTGAAAACTAAGGCCGCTACCCGATGTATTTATAGTCACGCTCACACACCAGAAGCTTCCAAACTGCGTCTTATCTCTTGTGAACTACGTAATTACTATGGCCTTGACACAGTCCGAGCGCCCGAGCGAAGCCCGGCAGTCGAGAAAATTCTCGCAAAATGCGTCTAGTAGCACGTACACCACACGCTTACATTGAGATCCTTCTGGCATATTCGATAAACGCATAGATTGTTCTGTGCTGTCGTAGCAATATGAATAAATAAAAAACAATCAACTGTATGAGTAGATGACAGTGTATAGTAAAGGTACAGCGGAAGGAAGAATGAGTAAAAGGCCAAAAGTGATCTAAAAACATACCACAAGGTGGACAATCCCAAAATATATTATTATTATTATTATTAATTTAAGTCACAAGTTAACAAAAAAGGTATTTAAGATTGACTGTTGAAAAGTCCAGCAATCCAAAAAGTAAACTGAGCAGAGATGATGTTCCTCTGGTCTCAGAAAAAAATGAGTAGTAATGGAAGAAACCAGCTACTAAAAAGTTATATAAAAGGGAGAACACACTAATGGAAATAAAGAAAAACAGATCCAAATAAAATGGAATGAATCAAGTAAGAAAAGAAATAAGAATGGAGAAACAAACAAGAAAGAAAAGGAAAAAGATTATATATAACTGGTAATTTCATAAAAAACTATACTAGTGTTTTATTAAAATGATCAATTTTGAATGAGAGGCATTATGTTACAACACAAATGAGCCAACACAGTACCAGGGATAAAAAAGATAATTCTAAATATAAAATAATACTTCATGTTAAATAAAATGCTTAATTTAAATAAAATATAAAGTCAATGACTCAACAAACAACGACATGACCCAACCCAAGTGATTGACCCAACAAAAGGAAACAAAAGAAGAAGGGAACCACAAAAAACAAACAAGAATACAACCAAAGAAGAGAAGAAAGTGATTAACCAAACCAAAAGAAGAAGGGAAAAACCAAAACCAAACAAAAATGAAACAAGTTCATGGAATTGAATGAATCAATGTAACATGCTAAAATGAACCCAAAGGAAAAGGTGGAAAACCAAAGTATTAAACAAATATATTGAAAATGAAGAAGAAGGGGAATGAAAAAGAAACAAACCCAAAATGAAGGGAAATAAATAAAAATGAAAACTAATGATGATACACAAACAAGTAATAAAGAAAGAGCAGGAGAAATAATGCACTCAACTGTAATATTGGAAACAAGACCAATAATTAACCTAGGAAAAGAGAAAACAAAAGTAAATATTGTTATCCATTAATGGACGATAATAATCTATAGAAGAAACCCAATTAAACAAGGTTAAAGATAAATATAAAAAGCAAACTAACCCACAATTTAGAGTTAGATGTAATACTAGAAATGTAAGGACATAAAATTGTTAATATTATTAGTGAACTATTGTAATGAAAGAGATAGTACGGTAGTGAGATAATAATTAGAGGGATTACCCGTTCAGAAACACTTAAAAAACAAAAAACATTTGTGAAGTGCAAAGTGAAAGTGTAAAAACCCCAAAGTGTAATGATAAAGAAAGTACACTAATAAAATTATAATAAACTATAAATAATTTAAAAGTGAAGGTGATGATTGAATGAAAATAGTATAAAATAAAGAATGGTAATATAGTGAAGAATAGTGAATGATAAAATCACTAACAATTAATAAATACGAATGAAACACTAAATAATTAAAAGTGAAAAATATTAGTAATTAAGAAGCAGTATGTATAAACTGATAAGACAGTATTTAATTAAGAAAGAATGTTATTTAATTTAAGTAAATGCAATTATAATTAAAAGGGAGAATACCTTGAAGGAAAAAAAACAGAAAGTGTTAACATGGAGGGAAAGTAAAGATTGTTTAAAAAATTAAGTAGTTAAAACAAATTCATAAACACCCATGTTATAAGAGATCGTTATGAGTTCATAAAAGTGATGTTGTTTATCACACTAAAAAATAATATAAAATAAGATAAATTGTAAACAAAGATTAGCAAATAATAGTTAAATAATTATTTATGAATTGGATATGGCTGTAAGAATTATACAGACCATAGGCCTACATGTTATATTTAATAAGATCAAAAAAAAAAAAAAAATAGTAAATAATAGCCACATTGTTATTATTGGCAAAGGAAATAAGTATAAAAGTTAAGAAATGTATGACTAGAAAATGTGGAAACGAAATAGTAAACAATTATGTGTAAAATAATAGTGACGAGATAATAACACACAAACATACCCAAAACACGACACAACCAATTATAATAACAAAATAAAGCCCATTAGGCTGAAATGAAATGTAATTTAAATGAAATAAGTCAAATACCATAATGGCTACTTAGGCCTATGAAAATGTCTAACTGTCAGAAACAAACAAATACAAATTATAACAAATTAACAAAGAAATTAGCAAATCCGAGGTGAAGGAATCACCCAGAATAAATGGTAAATCATTTGTGAAACAAAATATTATAATAAGCATTTGTATACAAAAGGAAATGTAATTAACAAGTATTAACATAATTGTAAAAACATAAAATCTAAAATAACCCAAACTTGTGGGGTATCAAAATAATCTATGAAAGGAAATAAATACTATAGTGACAATGTTTAATAATCAGAAAGGAAGATAGAGGAATAACAGCAGTCAGAAGATATACAAGGATTTTGAAAAGAATTCAAATTTTGATAACAATGGTTTTATATCAATATCAGCCAATCAGAATTCTTTCGTTACCATAGAAAAGACGGTTGAAGACGAAATTACCGTTGAATACCGTTACTCGAAAAGCGTCAGTCAAGCAGTACAGAGTCAAAATTTGGAAGACCAATTTTTTAACAAAATAATGTAAAACAGTAATCGAAGTTCATAACCATGACTATATAAGAAGTGGACGAACCATTCGGGCAGATCATTCAAGATCCAGGACGAAAAATATGAGAATTAATAGAAAATTATGACCACATATTATACGAAAAGGATGCCAGACCAAATGAAGTCCGAAAATTAATTAAAAAAGAACTTGTTGCAGCCCAATCCTATTCCGAACCAATGAATGAAAACACCATGTGTTAAGTACAATTGAATTACCTAATTTCCAAAAACCTAATCACTCTAAATTTTACTAAAGGTAACTTGATCTCACTATAAACCGAATATTTCTCTTTCAAAGATTATTTAAGTAAAATAAACACACTGAAAATTTGTTAACATAAAATCAAACCTACTGATTAAACACGAACTTTCGAAACACATTTAACGACACTACAGAACAGATTGTAACATCACACCTTATTATTTATGTACACTTAGAGTAAGGTAAAATACTTTTATTGTATTCATATGAATTCTTTATCTCATAATCAAAAGAATCCAACGATTTTGGAACGAAAATTATTATAATAGCTAAACACCTCAGCGGCCATGCTGGAGTTAATACCTCGTTCCTTAATCGATTCGTCAGCCTTGAGAGGAAGTGTTTCATGTAAAAAGTTGGTGCAAATTTATTATAATCTAATTGTCAAATTGAACATTTTAATTATCACCCATTAAAAATAACTATTACAGGGAGTAACCGTTATTATTTCATAGGGAGTGCATTATATTACTTGTGTTTATTTACGAAGACTAGGTTTGGTGAGCAGCGATCGAGTTGTCATTCACACAGCTGTATACACGATTCAGAAGGCGGCACGAGCGGGAATTATTTGAACATCACACTTGAAAACACTGTATCAAGTAATTTTAATTGTTTTAATAAACAATTTGGTGCCACCCGGGATTAACACACCCCTATAGTTATAAACAGGTAAGGTTACTGCCGAGTTATACTGGTAATTACCGCAACGCTACGGACATCGTTGGCGCAAAATTGATGTAACGACCCCAGTGCGAGACGAACGCACTAACACTTCATACACATAAAAAAACTGGTATACATTTTACAGAGATATACCAAACTCTGCGTTACAATAAATATAATTAAACATTAAAATTAATGCATGTAATTAATTAACATTAAAATGTAATTAAACATATTTACAATTATTATAGCAAAAACAATTATAACTATGACAATCCCTGTTTTACAAAGCATATAATCCACTTACAATCTGTATTATTATTTTATACAACAGTATAACATTTTATAACATTCTCAAGAATGGGTATCTTTGATGTCACAGGACAAAAGAATCAAAAGATTATATAAAAGCAAATAAAATTATCTACCATCATACTCAAGGGTGTCACGGCTGGGGGGGACCCGCTTCCCTCCAATATTTTTCCAAAACTAAAATCCTGAATAATATTTTATTCAAAATATTTTTACTCAAATTATTGCTTGAATAAAAATATTAACTTAAATTCATTGCCAATGATGGTCTGTTTTGTGCCTGACGATTTATTTTCTTTGTATTATTATGCAGAGAGATAAATGAGTTGATTGGTGGACAAGACCTGGTGAGGCACATAAAATCAGCTAGAATTAGATGGCTGGGACACGTATCCCATATGAATGTTACGAGGATGCCCAAAACTATATTAAGTGGAACGGCATTGGGCAAAAGAAGAAGAGGCAGACCTCGAAGAAGATGGCAGCAGGATGTGGAAGAAGATCTGAGAAAGATGGGCATTATGAACTGGAGACTGAGGGCAATGGACAGAGATGAATGGAGACGGGTCGTAGCGGAAGCCAGGGCTCACCATGGGCTGTAGTGCTGGAGAGTAGTAGTATTATTATGCAGACATAATTTAGCGAATTAACACAGTCTTTAAGATACTTGACAATGCAAAAATAAATTATATACGTCAATAATATTATATCAATTACATTAGTAATATTAAAAGATTAAAACTTATAAAAATAGAAAAGAATGACCCTAGTATTTCCAAAATTTGGCCATACACCAAACAGGCTATTGAATATTATCGTAACGTTCTGCCCCCCCCCCACAATTATTGGGCATACTTAACTATCTACTGATGTATTAGTAATATGTTCCTGTTTATATTATCAATATGTAGAGTTTTTTTGTACTTATTGTACCTATTGTACTATTTTTAATCGTATTTATAAATTAAACCACATTAGGATTGTTTTGTACAAAAAAATGAATTACAACAGCAATTAAAAGTATGACCAAATTGGCGATTAACAAAAATGTACAGCATTCAATAAATATATTTTAGTTTACCTGTATCACAGTCTTTTTTGTATACTCCGTTAGGTCTTAAGTGGTTTTCTTGAGCTTCTGAAGCTGCTTCATCAAACGGGGGAGGTGAGAGATGATGGTTCAGAACATCGTTTGGGCTACTTTTTAGTCTTGCAGAATTGGCTGCACAACAAATTTCTTAATTTAGAGATACAGTGAAATGTTTCACTTCTAGAATAGAGCTACAGATCTTATAATGTTATATCGAATAATTAATAATTATTAATTAATCACACAGTATTAAAATGAGATAAGGGGTACCAAAGTTGACTGCATAAAAGGTGTACTGAACAACCTGAAAATTTGTTTTTTCCAAGTGTCCGAATTGCATATCTTATTAATAGCGATTAATGATAAATTAATGTATATTAATGATGATAAATTTCAGGTCACTCAGTGCATATTATAACGTTGCAGAACACAGGCTCTATAGGGGATCCACAAATATAATATAGCTGTAAGAGAAGTAAACTAATTTGGAGCATAATGATCAATAAATATACAAAGGTAATGAGAGAATAAAAAGAAAAATAGTAGACAAAGATAATAAATGAGTGAATAGACTAGACTGACAGACCAGGGTGTCTAGCGGTGGCTTCTAAAAAAATTCCATGATATTTCCAGGATTTTTCCATGATATAAATTTTATTTTTTGTTTTAATATATCACTAATTTTACATGGACTAAAAATATTCTCAATATTTAACAGGGTAAATAAAAGGCCTTTAACCTTTGATACCGGAAGAACAGTAAATTTTAGTAGAAAGTTGTAAAAAAAAAGGATAAGAAGGAAAGGCCTAGAGGATTGAAGGAATATAATAATCAAAATCAAATATTATCAAGGCACTAATTTTTTATTCTGTGCAATTAATTTTATACTGATAAAATACAAAAGATTACAAAAATGTATTACAGTTACAAAAATTTATTAATTATGATAATTAAAAATTTTTATGTTTAAAATCTCTTGTTCTATCTCTGATTTTTCTTTTGCTGCATTTTCTATTAGTTTTTTTTCTTTGCTTCCAGTTCACTTATTTTTTCTGTCCTTTTTTTTCAATATGTTTTTTTTCTTTTTCGTCATCTTCCTTCTTTTTAGCTAAATCTTCTTTATAACGGGAATATGACAATCTTATATCTCTTAATAATTTTTTACTAATCACCATGTTTTCTATCGGACAATTTGATTAACTGCATCGCATATAATTCGTTGTGAAATTCTCATTTTTCATGCTGATTTTCAGCTAAGCACTCTTTATTAATTGAGAAGCCTCTTTCAAGTGCGGCATTTCCATGAGAAATAATCATAATCGTTTTCACAAAGTTATGTAATTTTGAATATTTCTTTGGATCATACATATCTAAAATACTTACCCAAAAATGATCACCTCTACATTTTTGGGTAGGCATCTCTTTGTCCGTCATGTCTACATATCTTTGGTAATTCTTTAATTTTTCTTTGGTAGCCAGCATATTTATAATTTCGAGAAATTGTCTTTCAATATCATTAGCTACAGTTACCGCTACAATCTTGTTATCAACAAAAACTATCAACAAAAACTTCCAATACAACCGATAAACGTGCTTCAGCTTCTTCACTTACGATAGCAATTGCAGGATCGAAACACGAAATACCTTTTACTAAAGGGTATTTTAAAGGAGATTTCTCCAATAGCTTTACTACGAAAGTCTTATAAATAATAATACATGTCTTTTTAAACTTAAGAATTTCAAGAGCATTTTTTGTAGTATCAATTTTTTTCAAAGCACCTTTAGTCTCATAATCAAGTTTAACCTCTCCGGGAGTCAAAAAATTCTTTTTTTCATTTAAATCTATTTCAACTAGATTATTTTTACGTTCTTTCAGGCAACTAGGTGTTAGTATTTTTTTTTAAATTTGTTCATACAGATTCATCAAATCGGTATATAAAAAAGGAGCTTTAGGCTCATTTGACTGATACTCCGTTAAAAACGGTTTTAGCATAGTTGCAAACCCATGAAAAAAAGCGAGTTTTACATCAAAAAATTCATCATATATAGCATTCTTCACAGTTTTATAACAATTACAACTGGGTGGTTCTTTCACTTTTTTCATCTTATCAACATGATATTTTACTGAAAGTAAAATGACTCTTGCCCTTTCTGCAACATCGTGGTTTTCTATCCAACGGATTCCACCGAAATACTTTGGGAAAAAATTAGCTGTGGAAACTTTCAAATAATCTTCACGTCGTGCAGGAGAATTATCATACAAATAAAATAGTGCTTCAAGAATTCATTTATTTTCCAACCAGATTCATTAAAAGATGCTTTGAAGCCGTTGTGAACGTTATGTAATCCGCAAGAACCTATATCGATCAAAGTTTTACTAATACCCATATTAGAGAGTTTAGCTTGAAAGTCTTTTAATAATTTCCAATTTACGTTGGGGCTGTCCATTGAAATTTGAACAGTTTTTACAAATAATTTGTGTGGTATATTATCATCAAAGGCTTGCAGTAAATCTTTTGCTGTTGTGTGTCCTAAAAAAGCCGATTAAAAATATCGAGTAGTAACTTCTTTGTGATCTTCATGCCAAAACCGAAAAAAAAATCCATCTGTTGATTTTTATTTATCGTATTTAAAGTTTCATCAAAGCCTGTTACTAAATCATCACAATTACAAACTATGTCTAATAATTCAGTCTTGAAATAATGACTTATACCATAATTAATTACATATGCAGCTTTTGCCTTACTTAATTTGATTTTACTAGCTATTACACTATCTTTAAACATTCTTGCCATTACTGGGATAATAGACTCAATGTCACGCAGAGATTGGTGTCGAACAATGGATTGCAAGATCCAAAGCGTCTCAGCCTCGGTAACTTCATCATTATTTAAAAAAGTTTTCACTGAGTTCACGTTGGTTAACGTCTTACTTTGACTAGCCATTTCACGGTTATCATTAGTTTCTACTGTAGGTATACTTTTTACATTATGACATAAATTATTATCATTCAAGTTTTTTTCTGAGAAATCTAAACTACTAGTATTTGTAGGCATCTTTTGTTTTTCAGTCGAATTCGTTATATTACATATCAATGGAGCCGTTGTTTTGGAAGCATTCATAATTCTTTTATGTTTTTTGCCTTTTTCATGACTAGTTAGAGCGGATTTTCCCATGTTGCTAAGGCTTATGGATCGTTTAGGATTACATAGTTTACATGTAAAGCTATAAGGATCGTTCTGCACTGCTTCTGACCATGGAAATTCCTTTTCAAAGAGAGTGCTATAACTGCATTTCGATTTACTTTTGATGGACATTTTGCACCTATAAATAGATGTTGAAGCCACGTAAAAAGTTTCATAATATCCAAGATATGATCCAAAACCAAAATTTATTAAAACAGCTTTGTAATTAATTCAGAAATTATAATACGACAAACGAATAAATTTACACTTTAATAGCGATTGTTAATAATAACTTCAAACTTAATTATCTATATAATATATATACAAAGCAAATCACTATACTTATATAAATTTTATTGATATTTAATTTTCTACAAAAATCTAACAATGATGTACTATATCTTATTTCGTGGAATGTAAGTATACGTAGCAAATAATAAATAAGGTATATCGAGCATTCATTAACGACAGAAATAAAAATAATCATTGACTACTTATACCTACAGACAATAATATTCGAAACATATATTTTTTTAACCAATACTTTTAAAAACCTAATATAGTCAACATTAAAATAATCAGCAATGAAGCACTTTTATGTTGATTTGAAAAAAATTTGGATATTTGATCATGCCAAAGATCACGACTTATTTAATTTATAACTTGTTTAATATTAACCTAAAGCCTAGTACAGACCGGGATACAAATGTTGCCAACATGTTGATCGATGTTGGAAACATATTTGTTGGATACAGCAACTTGTATCTGGATACTTGTTGCCAACAATGTTGTGCGTCCAAACCAAACTCAGTGTTGCGCGTTCAAACCAAACTCAGTATTGTGCAAAAAATGGAAGAGACTGTTGCTGCTGGTGCTTGTGCTGCATTCATCATTATTGCTGCAAAGGACTGGATTTAAATGAGAAATAAAACTAAAAATATAAATGTGACTATTATTGTATTTATTTTTTGATTGTGTAAATAAAATAGAAAAAAACTGCTGGCAAGGATCCTCCGATGGCACATAGCTTCTACAGAACACAAGAAATTTTCTGTGGAAATAGGCATATAAATCCGGTCCCTAATAATAGCCTACCTACTAAAAATAATAAAATATGAACAAATAATATCTACTATGACTTACCTGATAAAATTTTAATGGTTTTTGGGACACTTGTTGATGAGTTGATGTTGCCAACACTGTTGCCCGGACAGACTGAGCGATGTTTTCCATTTTGAATGGGATACAGGGATACATGCAACAGGCAACAAATTTCTTTAATGCCATGCCACCCCAAGGTTACTAGATTGTACAAGGTTGTCTCATTTCGGTGTTTACGAATTTTTAGGAGTGGGGGCAGTAGTCAACGTGACGTCACTCGCCGTATACCTTGGTCGTACTACAATTATTGAAACCCATGCTATTTGAGCATTTTGTTTGAGGGTATTTCTGCTGACAATCTTACATTGTTTTTGTTCATTCGTTAATATTTCCAATTACATTATTATGAAAACTCCACACAAGCGAGAGGTGGTTCTTGTTGTGCAGTTGCTACATGTACTAATTACTCAGGAAAAGCAAAGAAAACTGGAAGAACTGATTTATCATTCTACAGGTATGATATAATATTCCAATTGTATAATTCACAGTTGTAGTTCACAGTTTATGCACTCTTGTGGTACACTTTTTGAAAAACTTGAACATTTAGGCTTGAAAAAAAAGGTGCGTTGGTCAAGGGATGAAATAGCCAAAGCGTTCACATTGAGGTACTTCAGTAAGCGAGCCTATTTGTATGTAAAAGATGAACTGAATTACCCCCTCCCTGGTAAGAAGCACTTTTTATTTAATATTTTTGTTGATGATAGTTCATTTGGCTTCTATTTACATGTCTCTATTATTTTAGGGTTGTCATCTCTTCACCGGTGGGTGAAAACTATCCATATGAGAAATGGTATTCTTCAAGACGTCCTAAAAATCATGAAACTCAATGGTGATACCTTAAATGATCAGGAAGTTTCCAATGAGTCTAATACGACTGATAATAATCAGGAAGAGTTTATGGTTGCTAACTCTTTAAAATTAGCAAATATAAATATTAAAGATGATCAACATGTTGATATAGAAGACTATGGAAGTGATACTGATACGGCCAGTGAAAATAGTGAGATGCCATGTAAACACAACAAGGAAAATGAAATGACTTTAGATGCAGTGGAATATTTGGCAAGTTGGTTGGCAAAAAAATACAGATCCAAAATACCTGAAATTGGCTGTACAATGACAGAATTTAATAAATCGACTTGCTGTCATGATTATGTGATACCTTCATGGATGAATCACTTGTCATATGGTGGATTAATAATACCTAGCAATGATTTAAAAAAAATTATTTTCCGAGTTGAAAAATTATTTAATAAATTTACCAAAAATCAAATTCCTAAAGGGTCAGGTGTAGTTAAAAAATTAAGTAATAAAATTATATATAGAATGACAGCTGAAGATAAATACAAAATTGTTATAAAAAACTACATTAAACAAAGAATTATTATTCGAATGAAATATTTAGATCAACACATGCTGTCACTACGAGAAAAAAGAAAAGCCAAATCTCAATTGCAAAAACTCAGTAAACTTAGAAAAGTAATGACTTAAAATTTGTGTTTAAATGTTGAAAAATGCATGTCTTTTTTGTATTGTCTTTTTTATAATTATTTACGCTTCCTGATTTTATTAATTATATTTATGTTTTTTACATAAAATTTTTAATGTTTTTTTAATTTATAATCTTTAAAATATATATTAAAGCAACTGTAATTATTTTCGAGTAATTGTTTCGTAAGAAAATTCTGTTGGAAAAAAATTCTAAAACTCAGGAAAATGTTCAGAAAGAGTGTGCGTATACTGTCTAAAAATTTGAAACAGATCCGTCCAGTGGTTTTTACGAAACAATTAGGCTACTCAAACATTGATAATCGCTCGCAAATGCGAAAAACTCGTCTACTTTTAGAAGTTTCTTTAAAAACAACATTGATTTAAGTAGCATTGTTATTCTGTACAGTAAAAATAAAGATATTTCCTTTTATTTCTTGTTTATTTAATTTAAATACGTTAAGCCATTCACGAGATTCATATGACTGCCGTGTATTTGTACGGCGAGTGACGTCACAGTCAAATCGTGAAATCGCAATGTTTACACATTATGAGACAACCTTGTACAATCTAGTAACCTTGATGCCGCCCGATGTTGCCGTGTATCCTGTCAACTTTTGCGTGTTGACAGGATACTTGTTGCCAACACCGATATCAACATGTTGGCAACATTTTGTATCCTGGTCTGTACGTAGCTTAAAAGTATTTTTGAGGTACGTATGGTTTGAAGCATTATCTGCTAGATTAATATGGATTAAAATATGTTTGCTACATACATTTACTTCAAAATCTATTTATGGGTAAGCTTTTCACACAATCAAAATAATAAACAAATCCTTACTTACCAATTGAAATGTTACCCATAGATGAACAGCTCACTGTACGTGTAAAGGTGCTAAGTATTAAATAATGTCAAAAAACTTTTCAGATTATAAATATACGTTTATATATGCTGAATTAGTATGAGTAAATAAAAACGCGTGTTTTATTTTCTCATAAAATCAAAATACTTTTGATTACGAGCATGCGCACTTCTTAATATGAATCACAAATAAAGGCCTCCACACTTAAAAAGTAATAGTAAGCACAGGAACGCACAGCTCGGAGGTGTGCGCTGTTTACCGTGAGAGCGAGAGAGAAATTACGCACTACACTGTGTCATGTGGGAGGGAGAACGCCAAGGGAGCTGTTTTTTTGAGATCCCTTCCCCTTTCCCACTCTCACGCTCGGTAAGCGGCGTTGTGAAGCGAAGCAAAAACGGAACGTAGCCATAGCTACTATACATGTGATACTGGGAGGGGGAAACTCGAAGAGTTAAGGGGGATTTCATGCAGCAAATGACACGCGCATAATAAGTATACAAAGGAGATACAAGTGTTTTCATCTCTTTCGCACTTATTTTTCAAGTTATTCGCTCTATGAAAGTTAAAAGTTCCAGGTTCACAGATTTATTCCATGATATTTCCATGATAAAAAAAATTGCATGATTTTTCCATGCTTTCCAGGTTTTCCAGGACCGCTAGATACCCTGCAGACAAATGACTGTGACCCAACCCCAGTGATTGGCCAGATAAAGGCTATAAAATAAAATGTAAACTAATAAAAAACCTAACTAATATTTCAATTTTTGTAGCATGTATTACCCAAGTTATGTAAAAGAAAGTACACCACCAGTAATAAACATCTAGACCCATTGTTATTATGTAAGGATGATAAAAATACTACCAAGAAAGGGTAGAATAGACTCGAATTGTAAAGACTTGATGAAGGAATTAAAGGGACTAATGTCAATAGCCAAAAAACTAACTTTACACAAAGTTGTAGTACTAACAGTGTGATTTAGAATATTATGTATTTTAAAATAACCTTACTAATATAAAAAACAAACACATGAGGTTTTAAAAAACTGATTTTAAAATTAGATTGTCAAAACTAATTTAAACCAAGAGTGAGAGGTAGGTAGGGAGTGTTAATGATAACCAGTGAACCAAACTAATATATGATAGCAACAGTGATTTTAAAACTTAAAGAATTTGAAAATGAATCATTACTGTGAATTTAAACAGAGTGTATTACAAATGTGACTGTAATTTAATAAACAATTAACCAGTGTAATCAGTGAAGGTGATAGATAGGATAGGGATGAATTAATATAAACAATTAATAGTATTAATAAAAGAAAAGAACAGTGGTAATAAACCATACACAATAATAAAAATGTTAATAGATAAACAATAAGACACATTAGTAGTGTGTAGAACCTAGGGTATACGGATTATGTTAGACGATTATTAAAAGATAAATTTTATTAGTAAATAAGATCAATTTAAAAACAATATTGTTACATTTAATTCAAGGAATTCTTTTGTTCAATTAAGAAATAAGGTTAAATGTTCATACAAATTGTAGACAACAAAGTTAGTATGTCAACCAATTTTATTGTGTTAATCACTAAGAAACAAATTAATTATGATTTAAATAATAGGGAAACATCCTATGTTACAAAATAGTCACAAGGATGGTGATCACAATATTGTAAATGGTATCAAGACACCATGCACCAAAGTTGTTGTTAGTTTATCTAAAAAGTTGTATTTTAAAAGAAGGAATGGGGCTGGATCATGCAAAGACCATAAACCATTTTAATGTTATATGTTACTATAGAAAGATTAAGTGATAAAAACTTTGTGTAAGAAATATTATAAAATATAGACAAGCAATTGTATAAGTTTAATAATCACAATAGTACTCACCATTGTAATAAGATAGGAAAAAAGGATGTTAGACAAGGAATGATTTTTTAAAATTATAATAACACTTATTTATTGTAAAATGGCCCAAAGTCATTCAAAAGTAGACACTATAACTAAGTAATGGCAAGCAGAACCTATGAAAGTAATAGGTAATGTTTAAATTGTGTAAACTAAGAAATTCTAGACATTTATAGCTTAGGAAAAAGCAATTTATAAGCAATTAACCATTGTATTTGAGAAATAAGACAAAGTGACTTGTTAATTTCAATTATCTAACTAATAGAGCATGTCAGAAATAGAGTAAACAGAAAAATTAAGTGAAATATGTAATAAAATAACATTAGTAAATTGGTCAAAACTTTAATACATGACCAAACCCAGCATTAGGGGATATCAAATTAATCTTTGAAAGAAATTAAAGAGATTGATGTTAATATCTCACACATTGGTAATAACACCAATGAATTATAGCAATTAGAAAATATTAGGTCAATTTGGTACAAAAAACCCAAGCTTTCATAACAATGTAAACAAAATTCTTAACCAATCAGAAGCAGGGAATTATGCTTGGAATTGAGAAAACTGTTAGAATTTTTAGTTAGTCCATTATTAACGCTCAAGGTATGCAGATGCCAAACTGAATCCGCTCTAATTAAAAAAATAATAAGAGGGAAATGTACTCACAATGAACAAATATGAATAACAGAAGTTGAATCTGGATCCATTAAATCCATGATGAAACCATAAATCAAAATTCAATAATTAAAATTAAAAAACCATGACTAAATAAAAGAAATAAAATAGAAAAAAAAAGAAAACCCGAATGATGAAGAACTAAATACTATAATCAACAATGTTTCAAAGAATTACCTGGGACTCATCAGAAGAAACAACAAGATTCTGTTAAATATAAATGAATTCTATATAATTGCGAATAAAATTAACTTTTCCACAACACAATAACTCTCACTCCGAACTTTGTATAATAAATTCTTTCAAGGATTAGTTGAAATTATATAATAAAACTGTATGTTGTTAAGTTACACCCAAATTAGAAATAAATTAAAAAAATAAAAATATTCTGCCAGAACCTTACCTGCGAACTTTTCTCGCTGACTTACCTTTTTATAAATTCCAATCAGAAGTTCAGAGTCGCCACCAATATCTTTGCAGGGCAGATATGGAAACCTTTATACTCTACCTTAATTAAAACGGGATAATTTTGCAATCTGACTTCCCCCCAATTCAGAAGATTCCCGGAAACGTTAGACGAATTTTTTAGCACAGAACACTAGGAAATGGTGGTAATGATGTAATAACTTACAACTAATACATATTTATGGCGATTCAAACATTGTTTTATTTATTATAACAACTAACTTCTTTACTTTTCCAATATTTTGGTTAATAGGGTTACAATATTATAAATACTATAGATTATACAACCAGTAACGTTTCTTTCTCCCCCTTTATTCCATATTTCCCTCACACGCACACGCTCTCACTCCCTTTATGCATTTGAATAAACCCCCGTTATTGAGCTCATTATGAATTTACTGTTTACTGAAATTATCATAAACAGTAAACACTGTAGTTTACCACGGTAGTTTATTATGTGTTGTGTGAAATTATTATAAATTTCACTTTTACTTAACTGTATGAAGTCCCCGGTATTGCGCACTATGTCTGCTCCATCTTCTTCACTTAACTCCCAGTTTTCATTTACTCCACTCTTTTTATACACTGTTCCTCTGGTTGAACCACTGTTGTTTTATTACGATACACTCTTTGGTAGACCTACTTTTAACTTTTTCGGTCTACCAAAGTTTTTCCGAGGCTACTGTGAAATTACGTCTGCACTGTTTGATGAGTTGTAGAGAACTGCCCTGCTATGCGATGACTGACTGTGTGTGTGCGTTGGTTGCCTAACCGCCCAGGTGTTAGGCGTCGCTGTCAACATGTATTCTGTATTGCTTTGTTCCCATCACAGGTTAGGCGCTGGTACGTGCCGTTTTTTGTGAGAACGTTGGCCGGGGTGCGCGCTCTTGTTTGTGAAGTCGCACCCTAGTTGCTAACTTCAAATTCCTGTGCCGGGCCACGACAGTCTCGATGCTATAGTTGATTCACAACATGTACTTGGTTGAATAAAATTGAAAAGATTTAATTTACAAATCCCCATCGGTTTGTACCGTTACAATACCCCCCCCAAAATATAAATGTATGATGTTAGAGCACATAATCAAGACTTGGAACCTCATGTAATGAATTGTAAATTTTCAATTTGAATATATCATATATATATATATATATATATTTTACTTGTGATTCCCCATTTTCGGGCGGTCACAGAGTCACCGAACCTTGACCGTGAATTTGGATTATTGGTAGCAAGTTGTAACGGTACAGAATAACCCAGATAACCTTTTTTCTGCAGCTGATTTTCATCTGTATGACCTTGGAGGAGTAACCCTAAGGTAAGATAAGAGTTAAATATTAATTTGAATTAATTGAGTAGTTTCGAAGTGTGGTTAGGCAGATTGTATCCTAGCCATACTTGTTATTATTTTCAAAATTGGTGAATTTAGAAATTAACAGGGGGGGGGGTAAACTTAGGGGAATCACCAAACTATGGAACAGCGGCTACCTTCGTAGGGGTTGGTAGTGCCGTGTTAATGGTGTGTAAATAATATTTAGTAGGATTACTGATGTCCTCGGACATCAGTAATGCCGAATTTTTTATAACGCTGAACCAAGAACGGGATAGGCAGCGTCTATACCCTTAATAATCTGCAGTTCTTGGGGATGCAAATGGATGCTACAGTCCACCATCAGGAAACAATAGTGTGTGTGGAAAAGGAGCTGGCCGTTACAAGCCAGGGGCACAGATAACACATCTGTGCATAAGGCAAACGCTCGATCCGGTTTATCCGGCGGGTGGTTACCTAATTGTAACTGGGTATAAAGGGGGGAAATTAGTAAAATGATGAGGTAGGAGGAGTATCTGAGAAATCAGTGAGAGGTAATGACCACTGTAACGGCGGTCCAATCAAGTTGAACTACTCTAAATAGAGACTTGGCAATTGATGACCCAGTTCCTGTTCAGTAACGGTTACTATAGCTATGATTCAATGATTAGTGATGACTATTCACTTATGAGAACAACAGATTTTAAGTATTAGACTATCTGTTGCAATGATTGTATGAGCATCAGGGCCATGCTATGATTTAAATTGAATAATGTTGTGTATTTGTATATAGGGTGCCTAGGGTGAGGTCATTCCCCTGTTAGTAAGACATCAGCTGATAACTGGTGTGGCCTGTATAATCGAGTCATACGTTCTTTTAGTAAGCCACGTAATTTTATTTTATAATTTTCTTTCTATTAATTGTCGGAATATATGTTTAATAAAACATTATTACGTTTTATTATTAAAAATAAAAAAAAATAAAAAAGATTTTAGTTCTTTGAAGCAAAGATGGTATTTTATTTTCATGTTCAAGATATGAAGTAAAGATTGCGTATGTTGATAATGTATTAACTGATTCATAGTGTGAATATTATATGTTTTATAAATAAATGTAGTGATAAGGGAATTTATGATAGAAATAAGTTGTTTATTATGATTGGTAGCATCTAGTTAAGAGGAGTTATAAAGTAAATTCATTTAAAGGATGTTGGAATTTTAAAAAGTTATGATTAAATGAATTAATGTAAAGAAATGATGTAAATTAATTTCAATGTAAATCTTTGACAGTGGACTTAGATTTATTTCACTATTTGAACAAAATTTAAATACTTTAATTTGATTCTAAATAGTAACGTCAAACAAACAATTAAAATTTATTATTTTGCCAAACATTATGCCACTGACTTGTTATAATATTATTATATACACACCACCAAAATCAGTAAAATTCCATTTTTAAATTAACGAATAAGGCCTTTTCGAAATATTAAAATTTCATCATCAGTTCATTTAATGATTTTGGTGGTGTGTATATAATAATAATAATAACAAAACAATTAAAAGTTGAGAAATGGGAATGAATGTTGTTTGGAAGCAAATATAAAATATTTCGGTGAATTTTATATTAATAATTAATGTGGAGATAGTGTATTTAATGTAGTAATGAATATATGTACGCACCCAGTACTTGCTAAAGGCAACCCAGTATGTATGTAAGGGGAGATATATCGGTTGAGGATCTAGTATGGTATAAAGCTAGTAGTTGATTTTATTTAGAATGTTACAAGGTTAGGTGGTACCTGTCCGACTTTACAGTGTTGGGATCTCGAGTAGAGAAGTCCAGTAATGTCGTTCAGGTGCAGCCATAGTCGCCGAGCTAGGGGGGTAGTTTACCCATGATGTGTTAAGGAATTAATGGGGGGTTGTTGGCACCATATCCTCGCTGATCCTCTTAGGGTTAGCAATGAGTTTTTCTGTTTCGGCAGAAAACCTCTCATTGGAGGGGTATTGTAACGGGGCAGAATGGGATGAGGGATCTTAATTTGATTGTAAATGCGACGCACAATAGTACCCACACAGGGCCTCAGCTGTGTTACCTGTTAGGTAACGCCCATCTGCATGTTGGTCCAGAAAATCTATCAACATGCACCGGTTTCTGATGCTCTGGAATGTGAGAGTGTGCGGAAGTGCATGTCCGTACAGTTGAATAAGCACGTACGCGGCTCGCTGGTCTCTTACAGTGAATCTACTATATATCATGAGAAAGAATGACTGTGTGACGTGATTCCCGTTTTAGCCAACCACAGAACAAGCTGGTCACAAAAAAACCACCTGGCCATCTTGGAAACACAGTTTTGGCGTCTGTTGTCTCACAGCTGAGGCTCGCGGCACGGTTCAGCATAAAGGCTCGTGAGCCAAAAGTGTAATCAATCATCAAAATGTGTCAATAACTATACGGAAATCATGTTAGAGTGAAATAGTGTCGATGACAAGATAGTGTCAAAATTAAAAACCTGATAAAACAACTTTCGGAACATTCACGCAAAACGTGGCGGATAACATGGGGCGGAACCAGTGAGCACGTACAGTAAGAAAAACTGATTTCAATATTTGGGCCAACAACTAGAAAAAATTTCTTTTAAATGGGAAAAAATTAGTCCATTATAATGGGAGTGGGAAGATAAAATATAATAGTGGGCAAGTATGAATGAGTGAGCGGGTACTGGGTTGTCTTATAAAAAAGAATTATTCAAGCTAACTATAGTAAGTAAATATGTCAATGATTTATGTTACATAAGAATCATTAATTGTTCTAAAAAATAAAGATAGAACGTAAGAAATTTAAAAGAGAGAATACATAAAAATGTTTAATAAAAGCTGAGTTAGTTAACAATGTGACGATTTAAATAAAAGAAATAATCAAGAAAATAAAAATTTTTAAAAATTAAGGTTGCGAGCTCTTAAGCCATTTAAATCTCACTGTATTAATATAAAATACCTGTATGTACTCAGTATGAGAGGAAGCAGTAATTAATTAGTTATAAGATACTCTAATAAAAAGATAAATTGTAAAGAGTTATTAATATCGTATTTAACCCTTTGCTTGTAAGCAGGCGCTGTCCTGTTGATTCCAGACTCGACATGCTTTCCGAGTCTTGTGTGAGTTAGAATAAGATAAAAAAAACTAATGTTAATAATAAAAAAATCTGAAGACATAAATAGTTGCTAAAACAATTGATTTAAATTATGTATATTTGTTTAGGGATAGTCTGTATAAATAAAAAATGTTAACTTAAATATAGTTAGGAACTATATTCTCGCGCGGAAATTGTCCCACTAACTTTTGCCCAGTACCAGGCGAAGGGAGCGGAATTTCTCTCTCTTGCAATGGTGACTTCGTACAGTATAGACGTAGGAGCTGTGCGCTTAAAATATGTTAACTACATTTTGTCTCACCTTAAGATGGTGTACCAGATGTAGCTGTTTAAAGCATCTGGATGTGTTAATTAATATAGTCATGTAAATAGACAAGAAATTTAAAGTAAAAAAATCGAAACGTAAAAAGGAGTGTAACACAAGATGACTTCGTGCTTCAACAAATAACAACAATTCCAAAGTCATACCCGGAGATGTGAACTATCAGAAGCCACAAACTCTACTGCACGTGACAGAATATGCAGATCAGGACATCCGAGAATCTACAAGATCATCGTAGATATCTACACGACATATTGTTCAACCTGCGAACTTTTGGAGCCCTTTACAGAGGAAGGCCAGACCGAGATGACGACGTAGCTGTTCCTGTTTCCCAAGACGGATACCCCAGGACGAGTCTTCTGCATACCAATTAAAAGGTGACTCGATAGCCTGTCTATCGAGGGTTACTAATATTTGTTACACAACACATCTTGAAAGAGACTTTTCAGAAACTATTAACTTTGTAAAGACTTATAAATTAAATCTAAGAATTTCATGTAACTATTCTAACTTCATACGTTGTAACAGTTTATATGCTAATGTAGAGTAATATAATTCAAGCAATAATACCATTCTTCCAATGGTTGAATAAAAGAAAGTCTTGCAAGCTAATATCATGAAATGAGTATAATTAAAAGTCTTAATTACAGAAATACAGAAAGTTGACCCGGATCCGAGGTATAGCTATATAAAATCAAGTTTGATCTCAAAGTTTAAAGAAACCTTTCAAATAACCTAATAATTGAAATAGTAATGTCATGGGATCTGCCAGTATATGTTTTTAAATGTTAAATAAAGAGAAGTCTTCTTGTTACACACATATGAGGAGTGCTTAAATCAATTGTATACCTTGCCATTGTTTCCTTACACAGTTAGTAAGTAATTTGTTACATTAATTATTTGTGATCAATTCTGTTACAACGTAGGCAGCCCATCTAATTAACGGAGTTTAATTACGAGGGGTTCCCTGGATTTGTAACGCAACGAAAAGACGTTACAAAACTGCGCAACTCTGCTTTCTTGTAAAAAAATAGAAGGGTAATTGTTTACAGAGTGTCACAAAAGTGCGCCACTATGCTAAATTTTATAAAGGTGTTTTAAGCAAACAAAATTGCGTCATTCAAAAAAATAAAGGAAACAAAGGAAAGAGTTTTAATTGTGTATATAGTGTCACAAACAAAATTGCATTCACTATGCGTGGATAAATTGTAAGATCAATAACTAAATATATAATATTGATATATGCACTCAGAAAGTTACTTTACTAAATGTAATGTTCAAAATATATTTAATAGTGTATTAAGTTACGTAGATGGTAGTATGTATAAGTAAAAGATCCTTAGCGTCATATAATGCATGTAGCTTTTGCATTCTATAGGCCAGTAGGAACCTGCATAATTCGATATAATTACTTGCATACATGAATTGTGACCAAACATAACAATTTTGGTCAACCGAACAATCTGTAACAGGTTTGTTTACGACAATCTATGACCTGTTGTTTCCTGAATCATTCTGCACAGTGTATGTCCAACTATCTAGCTTACATACGCTGGTATGTGTTAAAAAAAAAAATTTGATTAAAAATAACTTTGTTAATAATAATAAAGTAATTAAGTAGAAGTTCGTGATTTAAAACTTGTGAACAAAATAAGTAATTATTTAATTGAGAAAAGTTTATGAATGAACGGAGCCAAAGTGTTGCCAAGCGTAGTAATAATAAATGTGTTGCATAAGATTGCGCTCCCCTTCTCTCGTGTTTATACCGATTTAGAGTACGTATACAGTAGTTGTGTTATTCAGTCGCATTGTGGAGAACAATAAGAGTAAAACCCCCTCTCTCACTGACACGCTCAACCCTCCTTTCTTAACTAAATATGTAGGCCACCCTCTGACCTACATTCCAGTAAACAGCTGATCGGCTATTTAACCTTGAAAGATATGTGTGTGTGATTTCTGTCTCTCTCTTAGAAGAGAAATTGTTCTTTTCTAATTTGTGTAAATTGATTACTTATGAATTTATTATATGTATATGTAATATATGTGTAATATACTAGGATTAATTTTAAGTACGTGCTAATGTGTTAGAACAAAATGGCCCAATTTAACCCGGATTTGTTATTAAAAGACGAGCTGTCTTATGAAGCCCTTTTGCGTGGACTACCCCATGCTGATGTAACAGTCGCGGAATTACGAAGTTCAATTCGCAAATGTGGATTTGATGCGCCCGTGCAATTAAACAATCTAAGCCAACTCGATTATGAAAGCGAGAAAGAAATTTGTAATGCCAAGTATAGTGAACTATACTTATTGTCTCAAACACTCCAAGACGAGAAATCTCCGGCAAAAATTTTGCGGACTACCCAGAGAATAGAGCATTTAACCAGGCGAATAAAAAATTTGTCGATCTGGCCGAATCTCACAGAAATACCCGTTGATGTACAAAAGCTAGCAGACGAAGCTCTACGCCGCTTACCTTCAATTATCAACGATTTAAGACGAAAATCCGACTCATTCAGGATGGACGAAATAGAGAAATCATTAATGAAATTACACATCTCCCCAGTACAATCCCCCACCACTGGTTTACCTCCGCCTAACTCGGATCGGAACTCACCTATCGTATCGCAAGTGCAAGCGAACCCAGAACAAAAACTGATACAGATGTAAATGTCCCTCCTCCCGAGCATTTTCAGTTTCGTCCCGGAAATAATGAATTGACCAACACCCCCAATGAATCTAATCACCCTCATCGAGGAATTACCCCTATGAACTATAACGCAGATCTATACGGAAAAATGACTCACCCTGTGGAGAAGATTTTAACCGAAATCCCTTATACAGATGGTTTAAATGTTTCCAAGTTACTAACATTTATTAGTTATCTTCTTCAGATAAAGGATCTACAGCAGCTGAATGACTGGCAAATTTTACAAGTTCTGTTACCAAAGTGTAAACCCCCGTTAAAAAATCGTGTGCTAGAAGCCCTAACCTCTACTTTCCCAGTAGAAGAGCTACATAGCTCTTTAATAAAATACTTTATTCCCACCGGCATCTATGAGGAAATAAAAAGGAAGACAGTACTCCGAGTACAAGGACATCAGGAGAGATTAGCTCACTACATCTCCGATATTAGGGAGTCCTCTCGACTACTACGTGTAAGCTGGAATGAAACACAACTGGTGGACACCATTTTAGTAGGCGTGTCACCTGAAGAAAGATCTCGACTATCATTGATGAATAGACCCAATACAATTGCTGATCTAGAACAGTGCAGTATCCATTCTTCAAATGTATGGTACTCAGATCAAAATAGAGAAGCAATGAAAACCTCTGGAACTAATAGACATCAATTGCGAGCACTACTGCCTGATGTAACAACCTCGTATGAAAGACAAGTTTCTAGTAGACCTCACCATGTGCGCAAAGCTGGTAAGTTAACTGTAAACCCAGATAAAGTGGAAACCAAGTACCCACCTCGCAGAAAACCCACCTGTTATAATTGTGGCAAATATGGGCACATAAGAAGAGAGTGCAAAAGTAAGCCATTGGAACGGAATAACCCCAATTCAAAAAACATGTAAGGCAGGGAGACCCGAAAACCTGTGTCTTCCGCAGCTACTCAAAATTGGGTAAACTAAAAGAAACCAGTAATAATAATAAGAATGAATTATTCTGTAACCAAGTGAAAAACAAAAAAGGTGCGAAAGATATCGACCCCTATGTGCGAGAATTTCGTGAAAAGTGTAATGCGATTAATAGATGTAAATGGAAAAAAAATCTACTACCATTAATACGAGTCGACTTAGGCGTTACATCCCCCATCGCCTTAATTGATTCGGGATCTAGTAGAAGCTTAATCAGCCAAGAATTAGCGGACATGTTAGCTAAACATCATCTAGTAAAACGGAACCAACCTGTGAATATAAAGTGTGCTAAATAAATATGGTGATTAAATAGACGATAGTTCTAGGAGCGTTTCTTAAATCCCCAAAGTAGTTTAATAAATAATAAAGTGAATAATAATAATTGATTTAAATACTAGAGCTAAACAAATCCTAAGTTATACTAAAATTGTGTGAAGTGTAGAAGTAAGTAGGAAAAAGGAAAATAATAATAAAAGGTTCAGTTGCATATTGTAAACACTCCCAGTGGTGGCCAGTTAGAGAAAATAAAAGCGTGTTCAGTATTGTAGGAATTGTACTAAGCAGCCCCGCACCCTCCCTCTATTGTGATAAACCGGTGCTAGCCTGAACAATTGAAAACCACCCCTAGTGAGTATGACAATGCATTATGTAAAGTGTCTCCCCTCCCGCATAGTTTGTTTAAGTATTGTAAAAAGAGATAAAAGAGAATCATATTCGTGAGATTCCGCTTCTCTCAAACCAGTGATCTAAAGTGGAGTATGGGATCCTCTTTAGATCACATTAGAAATAAGTTTATGAGATATAATCAAGTAGTGATTATAAATGTAACGTAACAGGTCACAACGGCGCCGACTGAAAGGGTAATGATAGGGCAGAAATGTGCCAAAGATCATTAATAAATGCTGAAAGCTAACTTCCGTAGTTAGAGTAAGCTGGTGTCAGTCGGGCCGGGATGTTGTGAGTTACGGATAAGTAGGGATCATTCCAATCTAAGGTTTGGAAATTAGTATTAAGATTAAAATATAAGTTAGTACTTAAGAAGTAAGAAAAAGGGAATTTCACGAAGGCGATCATTTAATGAACAATGTCATTTAAAGAGAATTAGAAAAAAACAAACTGTGCACTAATAATAAATAACTTCACACACTGACACTAATCGTACTCCCAGTCCCCAATAGTGAGTTAGACTCAAAAAGCTTAACCGTAGCGTGCAATTTAAGCGGTGGAGTATGTGACGATTTAAATAAAAGAAATAATCAAGAAAATAAAAATTTTAAAAATTAAGGTTGCGAGCTCTTAAGCCATTTAAATCTCACTGTATTAATATAAAATACCTGTATGTACTCAGTATGAGAGGAAGCAGTAATTAATTAGTTATAAGATACTCTAATAAAAAGATAAATTGTAAAGAGTTATTAATATCGTATTTAACCCTTTGCTTGTAAGCAGGCGCTGTCCTGTTGATTCCAGACTCGACATGCTTTCCGAGTCTTGTGTGATTTAGAATAAGATAAAAAAAACTAATGTTAATAATAAAAAAATCTGAAGACATAAATAGTCGCTAAAACAACTGATTTAAATTATGTATATTTGTTTAGGGATAGTCTGTATAAATAAAAAATGTTAACTTAAATATAGTTAGGAACTATATTCTCGCGCGGAAATTGTCCCACTAACTTTTGCCCAGTACCAGGCGAAGGGAGCGGAATTTCTCTCTCTTGCAATGGTGACTTCGTACAGTATAGACGTAGGAGCTGTGCGCTTAAAATATGTTAACTACATTTTGTCTCACCTTAAGATGGTGTACCAGATGTAGCTGTTTAAAGCATCTGGATGTGTTAATTAATATAGTCATGTAAATAGACAAGAAATTTAAAGTAAAAAAATCGAAACGTAAAAAGGAGTGTAACACAAGATGACTTCGTGCTTCAACAAATAACAACAATTCCAAAGTCATACCCGGAGATGTGAACTACCAGAAGCCACAAACTCTACTGCACGTGACAGAATATGCAGATCAGGACATCCGAGAATCTACAAGATCATCGTAGATATCTACACGACATATTGTTCAACCTGCGAACTTTTGGAGCCCTTTACAGAGGAAGGCCAGACCGAGATGACGACGTAGCTGTTCCTGTTTCCCAAGACGGATACCCCAGGACGAGTCTTCTGCATACCAATTAAAAGGTGACTCGATAACCTGTCTATCGAGGGTTACTAATATTTGTTACACAACACATCTTGAAAGAGACTTTTCAGAAACTATTAACTTTGTAAAGACTTATAAATTAAATCTAAGAATTTCATGTAACTATTCTAACTTCATACGTTGTAACAGTTTATATGCTAATGTAGAGTAATATAATTCAAGCAATAATACCATTCTTCCAATGGTTGAATAAAAGAAAGTCTTGCAAGCTAATATCATGAAATGAGTATAATTAAAAGTCTTAATTACAGAAATACAGAAAGTTGACCCGGATCCGAGGTATAGCTATATAAAATCAAGTTTGATCTCAAAGTTTAAAGAAACCTTTCAAATAACCTAATAATTGAAATAGTAATGTCATGGGATCTGCCAGTATATGTTTTTAAATGTTAAATAAAGAGAAGTCTTCTTGTTACACACATATGAGGAGTGCTTAAATCAATTGTATACCTTGCCATTGTTTCCTTACACAGTTAGTAAGTAATTTGTTACATTAATTATTTGTGATCAATTCTGTTACAACGTAGGCAGCCCATCTAATTAACGGAGTTTAATTACGAGGGGTTCCCTAGATTTGTAACGCAACGAAAAGACGTTACAACAAGAAATGAGAGTCGAGTATATTAATGAGGTAAACCCTAAATCACGTTTATAGTCCACAGGTTCGTGTGAAGGACTCTGGCCTACACAAGGTAAGTTTTGTTTTATTAATAATTAAAATGTGGAAATAAAGAGCACTATTACAATTCTTTTGTTTGATGTTTTGTCTTTTTTTTGGATGGTCTACCCATACTTATAACACTTAATATAATACCTAAACACAATGATGGTATATTCACTCACTGTTTACAAGCAGCAGACAACACTACTGAGAACAACAGCTGACTGTTTTCGTATTTTGTTGTTCATGATTATAGTTGCAGTGATGACTTGGTTAGTGGCTAATAATCAGTATGCGCGCGCGCGCGCGCTCACACACACACACACACACACACGTAGTTCAATATAATAACATACTTAGAAGCAGTGTTTAGTAGTGTATAGACTAATATTGTGTTCATTACTGAACAAATTACTTGCCAACCACAAATATCGCATTTTGGTACAGTTCTAAAAACTATAAAAATATGACACTTACTACCTTCAGACACATGTTTCATCACATTTCCCTGTTTCCTAACATTCCATAGATTTAAAAAAAAATTGAAAATTTTAATTTTTTGGTGACTTTCAGTGTCACAAATCTCCTTAACTCTATCACTATATCATGTAAATACTTATAATTACATTTAATTCTTGGTGTTTCACATTCTATTTCATCAACATTTCCTAAGTGGGCAAATGGACGTGTAGCACCGTTCTGTTGCCTTTCCTCATTCGCTTTGGCCTGCAGTGTATGTAAACGTTCTAACATCAGTGGCACCAATTTTCCATTTTGTTCTCTGGAAAAAAAATAAAATAAACTAAGATTATTCACAAACAAATTATGAATTAATACCTTACAAACATACTTTAAACAATAAACAGTATACATTCAGCAAGTCTTCCATAGGTGGAGATTGGGCTTCACTTTGTTTTGGTTTGGGACAGCATTTGTAACAAAGCATTTAGCTGGGGGCAACTGAACTGCCACATGACTGCCATAAATTGTCAATACAGTTACTGAAGGTCTACACCAGGTGCAGCAAAAACTACAAAATAAAAACTAATCAGTGAACAAACAGCATTCTGTATAATTTCTGCTTACACAACACAGCCAGTTTCATACAAGCGAACTATGGAGTGAAGGGCAGACGCTAGAAAACTGAACTCTTGTGTATTTCACAATAAAATAAATAATACCATTCATAATTATTCATAAAACATACACACAGAGAAACTCTGATTTTAATGATAAAATAAAATTAAAGTATAACAAAATTTAATTTAATTTATGAGGTGGACTGGTGCTGGAATCATGGATCGAAGGGACTACTCGGTGTATTACAGCTGTCAGAACCGGGACCATGTGCTTGGAACTGGCTTCTCGGTAAGCCGTAGAATGAAAGCAAATATCATCGATTTTAAACCCCTTACACCTAGAATGTGTAAAATAAGACTTAGGGGAATTTTCTTTAACTATACTATAATAAACGTGCATGCCCCAACTGATGATAAGCCTGAGGAGGAGAAAGATGATTTTTATGACTTGCTGGAGAATGCGTATGCTAGCAGCCCTAGACATGACATAAAAATAATCATAGGTGACTTAAATGCCAAAGTGGGAAGCAGCCATACCTGTAGTAATATAGGAAAGTATACTTTACACTCTGAACACTCAGACAATGGTTTCCGACTATTGAACTTTGCAGTTGGTCAAAATATGATCATAGGAGGGACTTTCTTCGACCACAAAGACATACATAAGGGCACATGGATCTCTCCAGATGGGAGAACGGTCAATCAAATAGATCATGTCCTATTGGATGGCCGCCATAAGTCAGACTTACAAGACGTGAGAGTTTATAGAAGTGCCAACATGGACAGCGATCACTATCTCGTAGTTGCAAAACTGAGAGCTAGAATCTCCAATAATAGAAATGAAAAAGGAATAAAGACTGTTAGATACAATACAGAAATGCTAAAGGAAGAAGAAATAAAACGGAGGTTCGAGGAAGTTACTAATGAGAAAATTAGACAGTGGAGACTTGAATGCCGTGAGGAACAAGATATAGAAAACCACTGGCTTAATCTAAAAAACATGTTAGTGACCACGGGAGAAGAAATCGTTGGTTTGAAGAAGAGACATGGGCGAGATGAGTGGTTTGATAAGGAGTGTGAAGAGGCAACTGACTTCAAAAACAAGACATACAAATTTATGATCCAAAGGAAATGCACTAGGGCTGTTCAAGAGGAATACAGGAAGGCCAGGCAGAGGGAAAAGAAGATTCATAGAGGAAAAAAGAGGGAGTATATGATGAGACAGATGGAAAAGATAGAGGAATATAAGAGTAAAAGGCTGAGCCGAGATATGTACAGGAAGGTGAATGATATGAGACAGGAATTTCAGCCTAGAACAAATGCCTGTAGGGATAATAATGGTGGCCTTGTGAGTGATAATGCTGGCGTGATCAGGAGATGGACAGAACACTTCGAAGAGTTGCTAGGCTCAGTTGGGGAGGCTTCGATGGAGGCATCTGAGAATGAAGAGGAGGTAGGAGAATTCGAGGATGATAGAGAGGAGTTGGTGCCATCCTATGACGAGGTGTATGAAGCTCTAGAAAAGCTTAAAAATAACAAGGCAGCAGGTTCCGATGGTTTACCAGGGGAACTATTAAAGAGCGCAGGAGGAGATTTCATAAAGGAATTTGCCCATCTTATAGAGCGAATATGGCTGGAGGAGGTAATGCCTGATGAGTGGAACAATGGGGTGGTGTGTTTAATACATAAAAAGGGTGATCCGCTTATATGTAAAAATTATAGGGGCATCTCTCTACTTAATACAGCATATAAGGTATTGTCCAACATCATATTTTCTAGGCTGCTTCCCTACGCTGAGGAAAACATAAAAGAATATCAGTGTGGATTCACTAGGAATAGGTCAACAACAGACCAAATATTTACACTAAGGCAAATCCTGGAAAAAACGTTGGAATATGGAGTGCCCACTCACCATCTCTTTGTGGATTTCCAGTCGGCATATGATTCAATCAACCGGAAAATGCTATATAGAGCTATGAAGGAGTTGCATATACCATCTGAGTTGGTGCGTATGGTTGGAGTAGTTATGTCCAATTCTAAGTGCCAAATCAGCATACAATCAAATCTATCTAACTCCTTAAAAACATTGAATGGGTTGAAACAAGGAGATGCCTTAGCATGTCTGTTGTTCAACATAGCTCTAGAAAAGGTCATCAGGGATTCAGGAATTCAAACTAGCGGACACATATTTCACAAGGAGGTACAGCTTCTGGCCTATGCCGATGACATTGACGTCATAAGTAGGTCTGAATCTGGCTTAAAGGAAGCCTTTCAGAAACTGGAGTTGTCCGCTAAGGCTATGGGCTTGGTTATAAACTAAAGCAAAACCAAATATATGGTTGTAGGTGCCAATACTCGTACCCTGTCCCTGCGCATTAACGATTATGAATTTGAAAAGGTTCAGGGTTTTCCATATCTCGGGTCATATGTGGACTCTGGAAATGACTCCTCTAGAGATATTGAAAGACGAATATTATCTGCTAATAGGTGTTACTATGGACTGGTGAAACATTTTAAATCAAAATTAATAACTAAAGATACAAAAGCCTCCCTATACAAGACCTTGATTAGACCAGTCCTGATGTATGGCTCGGAATGCTGGGTGTTAAAAAAACTAGATGAGCAGAGACTATCCGTTTTTGAGAGGAGGGTACTGAGGAGAATCTATGGCCCTATGAGGGAAAACAACATTTGGAGGCGACTGCATAATCGAGAGTTGTACGAAAGGTTTAAAGATCTTCCGATCGTGCAACTCATACAAATTAACCAGCGTTGGGCTGGTCATGTGCAGAGAATGGCGGAGGATAGAATCCCAAAAAGAGTGATGAATTATTTGCCGATGGGAAGGAGAAGGAGGGGAAGACCGTGTACAAGATGGCTGGACCAGGTTGGTAAGGAGGCAGTGAGGCTGGGTGCAGCAAACTGGTGGACATTGGCCGGGAGTAGAGACCAGTGGGGAAGATTTCTTTTGGAGGCCAGGGCCCGGACTGGGCTGTAGCGCCGAGGATGTATGTACAAAAAGCAATGACGAAAAGCTTTGTCTAAATAATAAAAACAATTATAGCAGTTTAGCAATTTTATAAAAGAAAAGTAAGGATGGCTGCTAATTTAAACAATACGAAGAATAAGTGTGTTCTATCTGACAGATTTTATTCTGTCAGGGACAACATAAATGTAGACAAATAAAGACAACATACTATACATAAACAAAAACTTCAAGAATTTTTTATCACACCTCTATGTCTAACAAGCATAGAATATTACCAAGGGCATTATGATTTCTTATTTTCAGAAAACAGAGACCAGTTCAAAGAATCAATTGATTAAATGAAGAGATGGGAACATCAAAGCTGATAAATCAAGTGTAAATGAAATAAGGGAAACACAATGTACATACAAATGGTAAAGTTTTAGACCAAGAAACACCCTCTAAATTAATAAAATTTTTGCAGAAACATTTAATGAATGTGTGATGAAAGAGGGACAGTGCGCAAGATTGGATCTTAGCACACATTGGTTCAACTTAGAGAAAAGTATGTTTCCTAGAAACAATATATTTAATATGACATTTACTATCTTCTTTTTCTATTCCTCACAAACTACCATCAACTGTTACTAATACATGTTACCACTTAAAAACTCTAAATTTGATCATAGTTTTATAATTATCATCAAAAAAAGTTCAGAACAAGGCAAACAATTTACCTAAAACCTGCTGCAATATCCTGCACTTCCATTGCAGCTGCTAACAGACCAGTTGCATATGTCTGTAGAGGCTCTGATGATTTTTCAGCCCATGAAAATAATCTCTGCACCAAAGCATCATTTGTAGGCTATAACAATAATATTATAATTAAAATACTTATTAAATGTTTTAACATATTACGTATGTTGTGTTCTGACATATTGTGTGTATGTGTCTCGAATAAATGTAGATATTATATATTTCTTTTATATTTTATTACATTAAATTTAACAATTCACCAATATAGATATTAAAATATACAGTTACATAAAAAGTACAGAATGTTTTGTTTACGAGTAAATAGACACATTTTTACAATACATTCACTATATGAATTTCATATTAAAATATTACTATACATATTACAACAGATATGTATTGTAATTGTATTTTATACAATAGACTTACCGTTTCAAAAACAGCTGAGGTTTCAAGTCCAGGCAAAATGTCGAGCATGAGCCGACAAGCAGCAATATTCAATTTACGTACATCTTTACCTGAAATCTGTAATCTCGCCCAGTAATTATCGCGCAGATAATCGTTCACCAACTGAAATAAAATGGAATTATAACTTATTATGAATTTAAATTTTATTTAATTTAAAGTTTTAAATGGCACTAACCAATCTCTTATATACCTGGTATAACATATACAGTCAAATTACTGAATAATGTACTTCTCAAGAACATAACAGTACCATCAACATAATGATTTTTTCTTTGCAATGTGTTAAGTATACTAAAAATGCAAGTAAAATTGGGATAAAACAACTCCACATAACAAAACTGGGATGAAGTTCCAGTTTTTAGTTTTTGTAGCAATAATGATACAATCAAATTGTATCAATTCTTGTTAGGTTTTCTGTATTCTAGAAATTCAGTATTGTTACTAAAAAATGTGCAGTTTGGTTTTGTCTAATAGGTATGCTAACAAAATGTGACTGTTTCATTGACTTCCTTTCATAAAAACGATTATTCTGGTCTGAACAATTTCTACTGTGGAAAGATATTACATATTTTAAGTTCTATCAGTTAATTTAAGTATAAAATTAAAACTGCAAAGTATACCAGGGGTCTCCAAACTACGGCCTGCGGATCCGGCCCCCGATGCTGCGTGCAGTTTTTAAATACAGTAGAACCCCGTTAGTCCGAACCCTGCTAGTCCGAAATTCCGGATAATCCGAACCACCTCCAGGAACCAAATAGGCAAGGAAAGCTATAAAAACAACTGCAGATTTCATGAAGTGACAAATGATTTCATTACATTTCTAATAAAATGGTTACATTTTGCAAAATCAGTAGAAAATAATACTAACCACTGTAATACGTATTAATCAGTAGGCCTACAATTACTGGTATAAAATTCTTAAACAAAACTACAAACTACAAAAACAGAATTCAATTATTGTACTGTACAGTACTTAGATTACAGTTTCTATAGTTTATTAACAGAATTTCCAAATAAACACTTCAATATTAACACTTCACTTATTCACTGGTTGCACAAAATCAGTTATTCTCTGCTGGCGTAAAGACGTGAATCTAGCAGACGACGCAATATTCCACCAGCGTCTCATGAACATGATGTCTGCCGCTGTAGCGTTGGCATGCTGCTCCACATACTGCAGGGACATTTCCAGCGCCTTTGCTGCTTCTGAATGTGAAATGAGATGTTCTGAATCATCGGCTTCATCCATCACATCAGAATCTTCATCGAAGTCTTGTCTGATCAGGGAAACGATTTCCGTATCTGTCAAAACTTGGAAGTCTTCCGTGTCAGCTGCCACCCACTCGTTCACATCTGTTTCGTCTGCTTCTTCACAGCCTGGAATTTGATGCATGAGCTGTAAAACTTCAGTCCTGTCATCAGCTTGTTCCGGACTATTGATGTAAGAGAGACTTGGCCATAATTTTTTCCACGACTTTCTCAGCAGCTGTTCTTTGAGATTGTCCCATGGTTCACCTAACCAATAGATAACATCTTTGATGTTGATTTTCTTAAGACTTTGGAGAATGGTTTGTGAACTGTATTCATTTTCAAGAAGGGACCTTAGAAGAATTCTTTTTTACACACATTTCATGTTTTGTAGCACCTCTTGGTCCATGGGTTGTAACAAAGGTGTTACATTCGGAGGGAGAAAAATAGCTTTTATATCTCCATTAACAAGTTCTTCTGTCGAAGCATGTGATGGAGCATTGTCAATGACAAGTAACGCCCGGGGTGGCAGACCATTTTTTTCACTGAACGTTTTTACTGAAGGAATAAACTGGACATGAAACCATTCCTTAAATAAAGCACTGGCCATCCATGCCTTTTTTTGATGCCTGTAGAATACAGGAAGCGAGTTCACACTGATGTTCTTAAATGCTCTTGGGTTTTTTGATTTGCCAATAACCTTTAGTGGCAACTTATTAGTCCCAGGTGCATTACTGCATGCTAAAACAGTCACACGTTCCTTGCACATTTTGAAACCAGGCATGGGCATAGGCAGAAATTTTGTTGGGGGGGGGCCATACACAACATTGATTTATTCATTTACTCAATCAAAGTAAACCCAGCATAACCATTGTTTCTCCTTTACGTTTAGGTACTCAATGAAAAAAATTCAGACACATTTAATCGCTTTATTAATTTCTCTTAAAAAATGAAATGAAAAAAACTGAAACTTTGAAACTTATAACACTAGCCGTCTTGGATTCTCGGAAAATCTTTCTATAACTTCCATCTCCAACTCTTTCTTCTTTTCCAAAACCAATTTCTTATGGACACTCATTAAGCATAATCCGTTTAAGCGGTTTTCTGTTACGGTCGATCTCAACCATGTTTTAACACGTCTTAAGGTGCTAAATAACCTTTCAATAGTACTCGTGGAACAAGGCTGCGCTATTGAGATTGTTAGGGCATTTTTTATGGCAGGAAAGAATGTGTTGGCTTCTTTAATCACTTCGACTATTTCCAAGTCTTTTAACGCCTGCCGATCAAGGTTTTTTTTTTGCTCCACACATTATACCACAATTCAGCTTCAGATTCATACCCGTCCAGTTCGTAAAAATCAGCAAAACATCTCGCTCTCTGTTTCAAATCTTCGATGGTCGAATCTAGCATGAGGAAGGGATGTAGAGATAGTATGGAAAATGCCGGTACATTGTCCTCAGAAAATCTGTTCTCCAATGCTGACGTAAACGAGTCAAGGTATGGAATAAGTATCGATTGTTTCCAGTACTCGGCAGGTGAAGCTGCAGGAGGATTCAAACGGTGCTGCTGGCGTTCAACAACTCTGGGTGGCTGAAGTTCTACTGTTATTTCCGCTGCAGTGGCATGGGCAGAAACGAGAAGATCTTCCATAATGGCATCAGCAGTTTCACGGTGAGCTTTCACTACGGCCAGAATTTTCTTAATGTGGTTCGCACATTGAAGAAGATCTAAACTTGTTGACTGCAGAATATTTGCAACAGGTTCTAGTAAAGCGGAGTACTTGGCTATAATGCAGGTAGAGATAATAAATACAGGTTTCGTGGCAACACAGTGCAGCTGAAAGGCTGTCTTTCTTGTAGCAGTGTTTCCTTCTTGTGCCAGTCTCTCCAGACCCTGCACAATTCCCACAAAATTATTTTTGAAGATGGAAATGCTTCTGTATTTCTGAGACCACCTTGTCTCGCACAGAGTTGGTATGTTCTCGGAAAAAGTTTATAATGTCCTTTATAGTGGACACCATGTTACGGATTTCAGCGACGCGATTCAGATCGTTCACCACCAGGTTTAACCGATGGCTTGCACAATGAAAAAAACAGAGCTTTCCTGTATTTTTCTCTTATTATTTTTTGCACACCACCATCTTTCCCTGCCATAGTCGCACAGCCATCGTATCCTTGTCCGACACATTTTTGTGGATCTAGTTCTTCTCTTTCTAGAAATGTGTCGATTGTATCCACTATTGTTTTAGCATCCATAGCTTTTAATTCTTCAAATCCGAGAAATTCTTCACATACCATCATTTTTTCTTCATCAAAAAATCTTACTCCGATAGATAACTGTTCCTTTCCTGATATATCAGCTGTCTCGTCCGCCAATATAGAATACGCACATGATTTTATAATGTCTCTGAGTATGAGATCTTTCACAGCACTACCACACAAATTAATTAGTTCGTTTTGTATTTGCAGAGACATATAGGTAGCATTCTTTTTACCCTCTATATGTCGCTTTAACTCATTGTCACCACTATCGATTCTCATTTGAATCAAGTCTTCTAAAATTCCTTCGTGTTGCTCTTTGCCTCTTAAGGGTAAATCGTGAACTCCACAAAAGATTATGGTTGAGATTATTGACGCCATAATTTTTCGGTTTTCTGCTATTAACTTCTGGTGCGCAGATACCAACTGAACATCTACGGGTACTTCGTCCATAAAGGATTTTGCTGCTTTGGTTGCCGCCAAGTGCCACCGACTTTCAACATGGTTCTTGCAATATTCATGCGTATGTTTGTATCGAGTAAACGGTCTTACAGCGAAGGAACCCTGGACCCCCTGTACAGTAGTTGGAGTAAACATCACACAGTACAGACACAGAGATCCCTTCAAGTGCTTAGAATATGCCAGCCACGGAGAGTATTTTTCAAGCCAGCTGTATTGAAAACTTCATAAAAAAGACAAAAATAGCTTACCTTTACATACATACATACATACATCCTCGGCGCTACAGCCCAGTCCGGGCCCTGGCCTCCAAAAGAAATCTTCCCCACTGGTCTCTACTCCCGGCCAATGTCCACCAGTTTGCTGCACCCAGCCTCACTGCCTCCTTACCAACCTGGTCCAGCCATCTTGTACGCGGTCTTCCCCTCCTTCTCCTTCCCATCGGCAAATAATTCATCACTCTTTTTGGGATTCTATCCTCCGCCATTCTCTGCACATGACCAGCCCAACGCTGGTTAATTTGTATGAGTTGCACGATCGGAAGATCTTTAAACCTTTCGTACAACTCTCGATTATGCAGTCGCCTCCAAATGTTGTTTTCCCTCATAGGGCCATAGATTCTCCTCAGTACCCTCCTCTCAAAAACGGATAGTCTCTGCTCATCTAGTTTTTTTAACACCTAGCTTACCTTTACTTCCAAAAAATCTTCTTATGTCCATTTTAACACTACACACGTTACTCTGCAGTAAGTACTAAAAATAATTGACTGGAGGCAATTTGTATTTGTAACGGAGTCCACGTAATAAACAAAACACAACTCGTAAAATTGAAGTGCATAATATAAACTTCCAGCACAATCTTTGCAACGGTCTTGTACCTACAGTGCCCCAGTGGAGATGTCGAAAACATTCGAGTGGTGTATAACTGCACAGTGAACGTCATCTAGCAGACCCCAAAGGAACTAGGAGTAGGTAGTAGTTACCTTCGGTAGCTTTAGGTGGCACTAGTATGTCCGAGTCGGGACATATTTATAACGTATAGCAGCCTAAAATTCAGCGCCCTCCTGGGAAATTTTCAAATTTGGGGGGGCCACGGCCCCCCTGCCCCTTGCTGGCTACGCCCATGAAACCAGGTGCATTAAGTTCTTGTTTGGTGGCGAGGCTTTTGTTTGGCAATGCCTTAAAATTTAACCAAGTTTCATCGCAATTGTATATTTCTTGAGGCGAGTAATTTTGCGATGAAACTATGTCTGGGAATTCAGCGATGTACTCTTGTGCAACCTGGTGATTCGCTGATAGTGATTCACTGGTAATGGATAACTGTCGTATTCCGTGTCTTTTTTTCCACCGGTCCAGCCAGCCGTTACTCGCAATGAATTTAGGATCACCATTCATCAGCTTATTGAGGTGAACTGCTTTTTCTTGGATTAGGGGACCACTCAGTGGAGTACCTCTCTGCCTTTCTTGTGAAAACCATATGAAAAGGGCTTCATCAATTTTGTCAAATTGTGACACTTTTGATGTATGACGCTCCTCGAGAGTCTTCTCGGATGTTGTTGCACAAAACTGTTCAATCTTGGACCGGTTTTTCTTCCAGTCACTTATTGTTGCTTTAGCCACACCAAATTCGACTGCTAATTTCATTCCACTTTCACCCTTGTCCAAACGTTTCAACACTTCAAGTTTATCTTTTAGTGCACATGAACTATGTTTCCGCTTACCAACCATTTTTATACAATACGCACTTAAAAAACAACACTGAAAACGTATGTAAGTTGGAATGCACACACAATGTCTCAGACTGACAGGTGTCTCACTACTGAAAGCAAGGCCACGAGAAGAAACAAACAAGAGTGGGGGAGTGGGATTACTAAGAAACTGGCATGAGTCATTGACGCCCTGGCGCGCCCGTGATAGTAAACAATACCGCACTAGAAAGCTACCGAACGTCAGTGTCAATACTGTTCACCTTATCTGTACTGTATTACAGTACTGTACTACATAATATTTTATGAAATATTCAATTCTTATAAACCGTAACATGCATTCGTTGAATAAAAAACGGGCATATATGAGTTACATATAAGTTAAAGACCATATTTAAATCAAATAAATAATTATAATTATTTAATAATAATTATTTCGGTTAACCCGAATTTTTGCCAATCCGAACCGGCCCCGGTCCCAATTAGTTCGGACTAGCGGGGTTCTACTGTAGATCGTCAAAATACTTCAAATATTATAACATTTTACTAAATAACTAAACAAGAAACATCTGTGAACAGACGTTTTCAAAAACAAACTTTGAAAAATCAAAGTACAGGGCTAACTTGTCAGACGAACAATTAAAATCCATTCTTGTTATAGGATCATCAAAATCTGACCCAAAATGGACAGACATTATATGTCTGAAGCAAACTCTACACATCCCGTACATACATGAGAAAAAGTAATACATAAGAAATATCTTTGAATGTTAATTTTTCCTTACTTTTATTTATTTTATTTTGAATAAATGCATTTGTTTTCTTTGGATAAGTCAGGTTAATTTTTAGTTAAATACCTATTTTATTGACTTGATTATTTTGTAAACTTAAAATAAAATAAGTTTAAAATATATATTTATGTATGTTGTTGGCCCGCCTGACTTCCAAGATTTTTAAATTCGGCCCTCACGTGAAAAAGTTTGGAGATCCCTGATGTATACTTTCAGCTAGTCTATGATCATATGAAAATAGTAATATATTCTAGTGTTTGTTTATTTTTGAGAGGAATTACAAACAAACATGAATAACACCTGCTGTTATATAAATATAATGCATACATGAATGTAATAAATTTGGAAAGGCCTTTGGCCATCTAATAATGAATATTTCTCAGTAATTAACTTTTCAGCCAGATATGAGTTTTGGTATTTAGTAGCTCCATTATATGGGATATTCCACACAAATTTAGCAAAAGCCAGAATACATTACTTGACTGATTGTAATTATATTTAATACTGGCAAAGCATCAATGGACATTTCTTAATTTTTCAATTATAGTACTCTTTTGCAAGACTTCTTTTGAGTACAGAAAATAGCTACACAGAGCCAACTACAGAATGTATTAATTAGCTTCTGATATAGAATTACAAATACTTGGTGTCAGATATGATAATTATTGTTAAAATTTGAAAACATACATTGGCCATTACTAATCAAATTTTAACATATTTTTTTATCGTAGTTAATGTTTAAGGAAAGATAAATATTAGCATTTTCTGAGGTAGGCAATTAGAATTAGATATGATAATACTGACTTTTTGTAATTTGAACCTTTCCAAAATGACCTTGATTAGTCTCAAAGAATGTCTACATATCTTCATATAATGGAACAACATTTTCAAGAATGTATGATATAAGTGACTGGACAATTACAAAAATTATGACACTGTATGGATCCAATGCACAGCTTTTCAGTTATGTTCCACAACTCAAATTGTTTCATGTGCAAAATGTTTATTTTCCATATCAAAATTTTTAGAAAACAAAAAAAAAGATACTATAAAATTAAAGCTCTGTTCTAATTGCACTTGTAACTTAAGTTTACAACAAAGAGAAGTGTCATTTCAAACCTATCATATATTAAAAGTACTGAATTAATTTTGTATCATTACAATAAATCTTTTAAAAAGGTTTTAAAATGCTAAACATTTAATTAATTTAAAAATAAAATTAACTAACTAATAATAACTGAATAATATTTGGAAGACCGACATTTATTTTTAAACAAATCTCTCGTTAAGGAGATAATGCTTTTAACGAAATAGTGAGAACTAGATAAATAGCAGCTCAGAAGTCAAGTCACCCTAATACTCATTTCATCTACGATTTCTTGTACTAAGCCTAGTGTGGCAACACTGCACACTAATAATCTATATTTATTAATTCCTATATTATAAATCTATTACTAATGTATTCGATATTCTAAGTCACATCTACAAATTTGTTTTAAACTTATGCCATACTACATTATCAGAGCTGCTGAAGCAGCAGTAAATTTTTCGAACTGACTTTACGACAATATGCACAAAGGGTAATATGGTAATCATGCATAGGGCTGCTCACCTTCTGAGTTCCTGTTTACTATTATAATACACTATGCATTTATCATTCTCAAAACAGCTATTAAAAAATCATATGATTTTTAAAATGTGGTTTTTAGCAGTCAAATTCACCGGAGCAATGAAAAATTATTCACCAATTTGTGAAAAATAAAAATGTTTAAGGAACTAAGTAATTGGTAATTTATTTATTTTCTGAGGAATAACACTTACGAAAACTGAACACTTACAATAACTGTAAATATTATTGATGTGAAGGAATAAACATTTTTGTGTATATGCATTTTTTAATACAAAAATTATTTAAATCTCAACAACTACAGTAAAAGTGATACGATAATTTATGCTTATTTATAAAGAGATATTAAAATAATTAAAAACAAATATGCAGGTCTTTCAATTTAGTACCACCACTTGCAGCTTGTAAATTTACAAATTATCAAGTCTGTAAGTTAGTCAGTTTCACAAATTACAATGAAATTAATATAAATATCTGTGATAATAACATAACCTATCACAACCATATTGTTATAAGTTAGTTTCTATTCTATAACATGCACAGATAATAATGCAACTGATTATTTTCTCAATTTTTATATAGTAAAACAGGTTATTCACTTACTTTATTCATGAAACTATCTTTCCTGAAAAGAACTTTCAACATATGGCCAAGTGCACAACTTGGATCTGCTCTTGATGGATGTCGTTCATCAAATGGATCTGGGTCCATTTTCATATAATTTTCTGTTTCAGTTTCTATTATTTCTGCTAACCTAGAACAATTAAAATGACGTTAGTGCTTTGTTTTACTACAGCTGGAAAAAATACAAAAATATTTGGTGTGTGTGTGTGTGTGTGTGTGTGTGTGTGTGAGAGAGAGAGAGAGAGAGAGAGAGAGAGAGAGAGAGAGAGAGAGAGAGAGAGAGAGAGAGAGAGAGAGAGAGAGAGAGAGAGAGAGAGAGAGAGAGAGAGAGAGAGAGAGAGAGAGACCAAGGTATTGAAGAGAGGAATGTGACAGAATTTGCAACACTCATGCCTTGTTGTAATGAACCTTTGTTATTTTCATTTTTAACAGACTGTTAAGCAGCATAAATGCATAAATTTATTTAATAGCCATGTCACCAAGATTATACTTCTCCATTAGTTAACATCTGTTAAACATGAAAACACTGCTATAGTACCATAACAACTGTTGATATTACTTCCTGGCTGGTGTACAAAATCATATATTAAAATATATTTTTATACTATAATATTGTTTTATGAACATGTTGATACGAAACATATCTTAATAGTACGATAATATAATATAAAGCTCTTTGCCCATCAGGGAAATGACATAAGTGGTAAAATAAAAAATATATATTATAATTTAGAAATTGTATATTTCTACAGAGTGTTTTTTTGCTACAGCTGTTATGTTTAATAAATAATTTTATTTTTCTTTTCTTAATGAAATTTCTGTTTGGAAAAATACACAAAATTTGAAAATACTTAAAATAGATTTTCTATATTTTGTACATTAGTTTTGTGTTAACTTTTTTTAACATAAAATATAATACTGAACATTCAAATTACATCTATACGGAAACTGAACAAACTTTTGCTTATTTTACTAAACAAAGAACTACGAAGAAGAAGGCTACTAAACGATGAACAACGTGTGATGCAGGGTAGAATATTAAGGTTTGTGTCATGTATACTGTTACATACCAGCCCAAAAATCTCCTGTTACGTTAATGCACATGAACTTCAATTAAGCTCTTTTAAATTCTTAGGCGATGGTGATGAAATGGGGCACACCAAATAAATGTAACACACAAATTCTAATAGTTTACAAAATACGTTAGTCTGTCAACATTAATTGACAACCAAACACTATGACAAATAACAAAAGCATTCTTTCGCAAATATGAAGAATATTTGAATTCCTATACCGCGTAAAGCAATGCATAGAATTAGTCTTAACACGATCTCTGCTGTGTAGGTCATTTTGTGGAACAAAAAAATTGTCTGGTACAGGAAGATGGAAATACCAAAAAACACGGGTAGACGTATTAATATAAAACAATACAACTTTGTTCTACACCATACAACATCCGCTATAAAATGCTCTCTACTTCAAAGTTGTTTAAAGAAATAAAAAGAGATAAAAATCAACATTTTCTTAAAAACTTTTTTATAAATACAAATGCATCCACTATAAATACAAACTTTACATACTTTGCAATAGAGTCTAAAGTTCCAATGTTGAAGGTGGTTTAATTAATACGTATGGTCTGACACCATGTGTGTCAAGGCATAGCAGTCAAATGCTACTTGGCCATCATAAATAAATGCTGCACTAACTATGAAAACACTATACTAGGAAGTTGCCAATACTAGTCTGAAAATTTAAGTATTTTAGTATTATTGTGCTAATATAATTCATGAAATAATTAGCTGCTGCTTTAACTGAATCTTTATACAATGATCTCTCAATCTCTCTCTCACACACACACACGTACACCACAAATAATTATTCCAAATACTTACTTGGTAAGAAGAGGTATGGGATCATAATTTGGTGTTTGATGTTCATCTTCCCATTGCCTAAGAAATGCCTGAACATCTGGTACTTCAGGATTTGATGGTCCTCCTTCTGCTGGTTTACTCATCTTATTCTTTGGCTAATTTAAAAACAAAAAAGAATTCCTGTTAACCATATGTCTTTCATAATGCTATTACAGTTACAACATTCAGTTACCCTAACATAATATTTTAATAGTCACTACTGTTATTAAAATTTATTTTAATATTTTAAAAGTATTAGTCACTGTGTACATATATTATACTAATGTCAACGAATGGTAACCGTGATGTAATTCAAGTTAATAATTACATCATAACACTAATCAATAGCCTTACAAATCAACTATACTCCCAAACTAAAACTTATTAAGGTAAAAATAAATAACATTTTTAACTCACTGGTTTACAAAGAGGGCCTACATAGCGAATCTAAAACAAGTTGGTTTAAGACTTTTGACCACATTAAAACTTTACAAGCTTTCCATATATACAGTACTCATAATGTTTTTTAATTTTCATGTACACTGAAAGCTGTGGAGAAGAAAGGGAATCACTGTTTAAGGGGTTTGCACAAACAAAAAAGATTTTGTTCAATTTTTTTTATTGCTAAAATAAATTCCTTGTTCCTTCCTGTTTAATTTGGTAATAGGTTAGGGTTTTGTGACAGGTGTTACGACACCAAAAGCCACCGCAATACCAGAGAAGAACTATAAAGAGTTAACTATATTAAATCAAGGAAAATAAAATGACTATTACGAGACAAATGACCATGACCCAACCCAAGTGACTGACCCAATAAAGACAATAAAATGAGAAAGTGTAAAGTAAACTAATGATAAAAAGCACAAAAAGTAATAAATATCTAGTAACGAGCATTAAATAGAATAATCCAAAAAGAAGTACACTAACCATAATAAATAAGTGAAACCATTATTAATAGATAATGTATGTTGTTAATAGCCTTATTATGATAAGAAAACCAAAACATAAATTTTGACAGACTAACTATAAATTTGTGTATAAAAAAAGTAAAAACCCAAGAGTGAGAGATATGTAGGAAGTGACAGAACCGTGTACAGTAAGTGTTAGAAGTGATAATATAAACAATTCATAATTTTAAGAAAAAAAAAAAATAAGGTAATAAACCAGAAATAAAAGATTGATAGACAACTAATGTCATAGTGTTAAATAATAAGAAACATAAGTTATGAGTGCAATGAAAATAAAACAGCCTATGTTAATAAAAATATTCAAAGGGATGATTATCAAGATAGAATAAATGGTGTTATAATATTATTCACCAAAATTGTTATTTGTTTAATTAAAAGAGTTGAGTTTGTAAGAAGGAATATGGCTGAAAAATGAACAGACCATAAACCTATTTTTGTGTTATGTTTTTATAGTAGTATTAAGTGCTAAACAAGTAAGAAATGGCAATAGATATAAGTAAGGAGATAAATTTTACAAACATAATATTAATCATTAGAGTAGACACAGAAAAAGAAAAAAGAGAATAACAGACAAGCAATGATTTTGTAAATTATTAATAATTACATTCAATTATTGTAAAACAGCCCAAAGTAATTCAAAAGGTAAATAAGTCATAAGTGACACCAAGCAAAACATATGTAAATGAAAAATAATCTTTAATTTGTGTAAAATAAGAAGTTATAGCCAATTACTGCTTAGGCCTACAAAATGCCTAACTGTATAAATTCAAAATAAACAAGTTGTAAGAAATTAACTATTGTATTAGAAAATTAAGGGCAAGTACCTCATTAATTACAATTAGTTAACAATAATAAGATGTCAGAATCAGAATAAAAACATAAAATAAGGAAAATATGTAATAACATAATATTAGGAATTTTGTCAATATATGAATAAGCATGTGGGATGTCAAAATAATCTTTAAAAGAAAATAGAGACAGTTATGTTAATATCTAATACACTGATAAGAAGACCAAAGAATAATAGCAATTAGAAAATATTTATTCATTTTGAAATAAAATTCAAATATTATAACAATAGACATAAATATTCAACCAATAAGAGTATGGGTGGTTGCCATAACAACGGAACGTTATTATATTTAAATCCGTTATAAAACATTAGTCCATTATTGACGATCAAGAGAGACGGAAGCCAAACCATATTCGACTCAATTGTTAATTAAAATAGTAATAAATACTACCAAATTTAATGAGATGTGGATTCAAGAAGTCGAACAAAGACCTATTTACACGAAGAGAGCTAATAAACCAGATTTTAATAGTTAAAAATAATTAAAAAATCCAGATTAATCGAAAAAGAAGCCAGATGAAACAGAAGATCCAAATGATGGAAGATTAACTTGTATTAACCCAACCTAAATAATAACAGTGACTCATCACCAGAAATCGACAAGATTTTGTTAAGTATATCTGAATTACCCGAATTTGCGAACTAAATTAATTAACTTTTCTCACAACACAAAAAACTCTCACTCCGAACTTGGTAACTAAATTTCTTTCAAGGATTGATTGATAATGAATATTAAACTTGTATGTAAACATAAATTAACCTATGTACGAAGTATGAATTATTAGCACACACTTTTTAACACTCAAAAAACGAATTGTATTTAAACCTTCATAGTACATAAGTGCCATTGATGTAAGGTGGTGTACTTTATTAACATCTTGTTTCTATTTTACGTAATCAAAAGAACTTGTTGACTGAATGAACTGTAGAAAATAAACATTAACGGCAGCCATGTCGAAATAGAAATTCTTCAGTCAACATAGCCAACCTTGAGATATAGTCTGTTTATTGCCGGAGCAACATTGTTTTATAATATTATATTTTGTATCTAAATGATCAAAAATTAACTATTTCAAACGTTAATAAACTAGTACTGATTAGTAATAACCTTCCTTTATTTCATTTAAATTGTATTATAGTTTGTGCACTTTAGCGATGAGTAAAATTGTCTACCAGATTTAGACGTTGGCAACATGACGAACCACAAGCGAGATTCGAATGCCCGCCAGTTTGCGAGGGTAATTCAAATTGGTTATCACCGCACAGAACGACAGCTCAGTTTGAACTTTTTAATTGTTTTCATAAACAATTTGGCGCCTATCGGGAAATAAATACACTCATCGAAGGACAGGTAAGGATTACACCCGTGAAGATTTCGGTACTGGTAATTCATGCGTTTGTGACGGACATCGTCAGCGTAAGAAATTAGAAAAAGCACGACTTTTAGATAAATACAAAGTGACGACTACAACGTGTGGAGCTAACACACGATACAAAGAATCGTCGTTACAAATTGGTGACCAACTAGTGTGGCTAGAATTAAAGGCTAGCGGTGGTTACGGAAAAAGATAAGATGATAACCAGGGGCAGACCAAAGAAAAGACTGAGGACACCGACAAGGAAGACAAGGAGGCAACATCGGTTAAGGAAGTGGAAATGATCGAAGAGGAGGCCCAAGGGGACCAACCAGAGAAACCAACCCAACCAGAACCCGAAGTGGAGGCGATAGCAGGAGATATCGAAAATCCCCCAGACAGAACTACACGAACCGAAGAGGCGAATTTGGATAACATGATGAGAATGATGATGTAGCAATTCGGACAAATTAAAAAAGATAATAAGCAAACAAATGAAAAAATAGACAAAATGGAGGAGAAAATGAACGAAGAATTGGACACAAATAAGGAAGAAATAATGACAATTTTAAGAAACAAGAGGAAAAAATTAATGAAAATTCAAGGAGACAAATGAGATTTTAAGTGAAAACTTAAAGAAACAACTAAGGGAAGATATTGAGACACTGAACGATAAAATCGAAAACAATAACGAAACATTAAAGCAACAGATAAACAAGAAAATGGAGGAACATAGTGATACTTTAAGGAAGAACCAACAAACCCTACAACAGCGATTGACGGAGGACATCCAAAAAAGTAATGAAGAACTGAAGGAGGAATTGAGGGGACAGTTGAAGGAAGACCATGAGAGAATAAAGAAGAGTTGAAACATCAACTGGAACAACAGTTAGAAGGATACTGTGAAGATATTAAGAAGAAAGTATCGGAAACCAATGACAAAATAAAAACAACCAGTGAAACGGTAGCGAAGGCCCAGGAGGAAATATTAAACAAGATTAAAGCAGTCGAGGACGACGGTAAAAATAGGATTGATGAACTTCAACAAGTCATGACAACAGAATGCACAAGAAACAAGCAAGAAGTGCTACAAAAGCTGGAGGAAAAACACCAAGAAATACAAACCGATGTCAGCGAAAGGGTGGAACGAGTGTATAGCAACCTAAACCAGGTAGACGGACAAGTCAAGGAAAATAAAGAAAAGATCAACGGACTCAACCAACGGGAGAGACAGATGCAAGAAGAAATAGATGCATTGCGAGATAAACCCTGTAATAACACGCACATAATAACCAGCGAGAATCGGGAACTGGTCAACTTTCGAAGCTACTGGCGCAACCCGATGGAGTTTCTGAAAAGAGTTGAGATGATTGAGAAAAATAGGGAAACTCGATGGACAACAGTGCATAGCATGATAGATGAGATGTTCCGAGACACCCACGACAATTGGGGACGGCAACAAGACCAGAAATACACAACACCCAGTATTTTAAAACGCAATTCCGTGCCAAGTATTGGTCGGAGTCAACACAGAATGTGGTACGGAACGACATAAGTAATGGGAGGTATAAGCCACAAGCAGGACACACCCTAACATCATACTTTTTGGGCAAGGTATGCCTAGCACATAACTTGGAACCAAGAATCCCGGAAGAATCTTTAGTAATACAATTGGGTTACCATTATGAGGATGCAATCCAAAAGGCCAGAAGGCAAGGACAAGTTAAAACGATACAAGGTATGGCAAGCCTGTTAGAAGACCATGAGAATGATGGACAATACAAACGCAACAGGATGGTCAATTTAAAATATAACCGATGGAATGAGAACCATAACCCACCGAATTACAATCTGTCAAACAACAACCCCCAGAGTAACAACCAAAATAATCCAAACCGGAACTTTAACAACAACCAATATAGGGGTAACCGCCCAAACTACAACCAGGGTAATCAACCATATAACGGGAACATCAAAATAACCATCCCAACAACAATAATTACAGAGGAAATGGACAAAACCAACGTCCGAACGGCCACCCCCACAACAGTAATTACCACGGGAACAACTACAACCCGAATTACCAGTACAACCGAGAAAACGGGGATAACAGAACCACAGATAGTCGGCAACAAGTAAATTATATAAACAGAAGAAGCCAGACAAACCAGAGGAGGTACTGCCCGAATACACAGGCAAACTTCAGTTACTACGAACCAACATCAAATAATGATAGGTACCAAAGAAATAGGATCACCGAACCGTCTGAAAATAATATGAATAGCCGACCAGAGCCAATACCTGAAATGTTGACGAACCAGTCAGATAATCGGGGCAACAACGAACCACAGAATTTAATCTAAAAAGGTCAGTGAGAACTGAGGACTGCCCTTCACATGACCAATCACTTGGGTTACAAAGACAAATGACTTAATAAACCAAACAGAACTAGAATGAATCCAATTAAATTGCAAACTACCAATAGCAACGTTGCTCATAAATAACATAATCATTATCGGAGCAACGGGGAAACAGAACAAAACTGTCAGAAAGCAAGTCTCACTGGACATAACCAGCCAGAACATGACTATACCAATTGTATTCCTGGTAGCGAGTGGATTACTGTTCAATGTACTAATAGGATGCGACGTGTTGCGACAACACTCAGCCATAATAAACCTACAACAAGGAATAGTGTTTTTAACTTCAGAAAAAGGAATATGGTCAGCAAAGGTGGTAAACTGCAACCATACACCTGCAGTACTGAACCAACAACCAGTCTTGAAGAATTATTATTGTAGAAACCATGAAACATCCATGATAAAAAGTGATGAAGATGACAATCGTGAATTATGGGAGAAGAAACTCAAGGAGATTAGAATCTTTCAAAGAAGTAGGCCAGACCAAGATATAAGTAAAGAACAGGTAGAAAAAATATAGCACCCGATGTATTATCCAGAATAAACGTTAACAATCAAACATTTGAAGGAGAAAATCGCCAAAGTGTATTATATATTAAAGGATAGAAAGGACCTGGAAGAGATAGTCAATGAAATAGTACAACAGCAGAAACAAGATACCAAATTAGCCAACATACGGAGGAGAGTGATGGAATCAGAAGAAATAATTAACAAATTTTATTGCATCCATAAAGATGTGTTATTTATTAAAACCAAAGGGAATCATGGAAATTGGAAGCTAGTAGTTCCAACATCTCTAGAAGATAAATTAATCAGAGACTACCATGTCAGGTGCGGACACATGGGAGCTTTGAAAATAGTCAAAGCCTTGGAAGAAGGAATGTTTATAAAAAGTATAACCCGAAAAGAATTCGAAATATCAGAACATGCACCATCTGTCAAATGGTTAAAACCAATAATGAAAGGAAAGAGGGACTGATGATTCCCATCACATCTAATAATAAACTTGAAAAAGTGTTTCTCGATATATGTGGACCTTTCCCACGTAGTGGAGGGAGGCACAGGTTCAAGTTCATAGTAATCCTATTTGACCATTACACTAAATTATATGCTATTAACAGAGCAACCACAAAGAAAATCTTGGATATAATTATAAATAAATACACACCTGAAATTGGAAAAGCATCTACTATAATAACCGATCACGGAACACAGTTTAAAGGGAGAAGCCGAGAAAAACTATTGGAAATAAATATCAAAACATACAAAAGTCCGTATATCATCCCAGCAGTAATACCGCTGGAAGAGTATTGAGAGAGGTGGGACGCATTTTAAGAACATACTGTCATGATAAACAGAGAGAATGGCAAAAGTATTTAATATCAACAATGAGTTACCACCACTTCATTGAAAACACCCCATACTCTACGATGTTTGGAAGAAAGCCACGTAGAGAGATACAAGATTTGATTGACTTTCCAACCAACCCAGAAGACCCGTATGAAGAAAGGAAATACTACAACAGGATCATGGAGAAAATAGAGAAACAGAAAACCAAATATTCACTGAAAGGAACCAAGGTAATTAAATATCAAACAGGAGAAAAAATATTAATAAAAAATCGAGAACTACCTAGTACATTCGAAGGTATAGCCAAGAAACTATTATTGTTATACGTAGGACCTTATATCATAACAAAGGACAATGGCAACAATACGTATGAAGTAAGTAATCCAATAACTAAGAAGATCAAGGGAGTATATAACCAAATTTCCATTAAGAAATTCTACGAGGATGTATAACTAATCATAAAAATAAACTACAAAATTCCAAAATATAAGTAAGACGAACTTACACTAATATTTAGAAAATATATGAGATGAAATAAAATAAACAAACAAAGTGAAAACAAGAATTAATAACACAAGATAATTAGAAAGGAGATCAATTAAAATAAACAAATATAAAACCAAGCAAGACATGCTAAGACAAATAAATAAAATTGTAAAGAATATAGCATATTCAGAGAAAATAAAAAGAAAAGGTATAAGGACAAGTATAAAGCAAATACATAAGTAGCTGAAATAAAATAAGAGTAATCAACAAACGAACAGAAAAAATGTCTAAAATAATTAAAATGATCATAAGAAGAAAAGAAAAACAGACTATTTAAGAGTTAGAAATAATGAAATTAACAAATAAATAAATAAAAACAATCACCTGTGCGAGTATATAACAGAAAATAGCAAAGGTACAGCGGAAGGAAGAAAGAGTAGAAAAAAGTTAAAATGATCTAAAGAACCATAAAGTGGACAATCCCCAAAATATTATTATTATTATTAATGAAAGTCACAAGATGACAAAAATGTGTATTTAAGATTGACTGAGAATAGGTCCAGCAATCAATTAACTGAGCAGAGATGATATTCCTCTGATCTCAGAATAAAAGGTAGTAATGGATGAAACCAGCTACTAAATGTTAGGGAAATTATATATAAAAGGGAGAACGCACTAATGGGAATAAGTAAATACAGATCTAAAAAATAACTAAATAAAAAGGAGTGGAACAAGTAAGAAGAGAAACCAGAAAGGAGAAATAAACAAGAAGAAAAAGGGAAAAATATATATAACTGATAATTTCATAAAAAACTATGCTAGTGTTTTACCAAAATGACCAATTTTGATGCAGAGGCATTATGTTACGACACCAAAAGCAATACTAGAGAAGAGCTATAAAGAATTAACTATATTAAGGAAATATAGGAAAATAAAATGACTATTACGAGACAAATGACCATGACCCAACCCAAGTGATTGACCCAATAAAGACAATAAAATGAGAAAGTGTAAAGTAAACTAATGATAAAAAGCACAAATAAGTAATAAATATCTAGTAACGAGCATTAAATAGAATAATCCAAAAAGAAGTACACTAACCATAATAAATAAGTGAAACCATTATTAATAGATAATGTATGTTGTTAATAGCCTTATTATGATAAGAAAACCAAAACATAAAATGTTGACAGACTAACTATAAATCTGTTAATATATATAAACTTTCACGTATGAACTTACTATTCATTATGAATAATACTAAAAATTTAATAAAGTGAACGAAGAGGATGAATCAACAATATAAATTTGTGTATAAAAAAGTAAAAACCCAAGAGTGAGAGATAGGTAGGAAGTGACAGTGATAAACAGTGTAAGTGTTAGAAGTGATAATATAAACAATTCATAATTTTAAGAAAAAAAAGCAAAGGTAATAAACCAGAAATAAAAGATTGATAGACAACTAATGTCATAGTGTTAAATAATAAGAAACATAAGTTATGATTGCAATGAAAACAAAACAGCCTATGTTAATAAAAATATTCAAAGGGATGATTATCAAGATAGAATAAATGGTGTTATAATATTATTCACCAAAATTGTTATTTGTTTAATTAAAAGAGTTGAGTTTGTAAGAAGGAATATGGTTGAAAAATGAACAGACCATAAACCTATTTTTGTGTTATGTTTTTATAGTAGTATTAAGTGCTAAACAAGTTGTAAGAAATGGCAATAGATATAAGTAAGGAGATAAATTTTACAAACATAATATTAATCATTAGAGTACAGACAGAAGAAGAAAAAAGAGAATAACAGATAAGCAATGATTTTGTAAATTAATAATTATATTCAATTATTGTAAAACAGCCCAAAGTAATTCAAAAGGTAAATAAGTCATAAGTGACAGCAAGCAAAACATATGTAAATGAAAAATAATCTTTAATTTGTGTAAAATAAGAAGTTATAGCCAATTACTGCTTAGGCCTATAAAATGCCTAACTGTATAAATTCAAAATAAACAAGCTGTAAGAAATTAACTATTATATTAGAAAATTAAGGGCAAGTACCTCATTAATTACAATTAGTTAACAATAATAAGATGTCAGAATTAGAATAAAAACATAAAATAAGGAAAATATGTAATAACATAATATTAGGAATTTTGTCAATACATGAATAAGCATGTGGGATGTCAAAATAATCTTTAAAAGAAAATAGAGACAGTTATGTTAATATCTAATACACTGATAAGAAGACCAAAGAATAATAGCAATTAGAAAATATTTATTCATTTTGAACTAAAATTCAAACATTATAACAATAGATACAAATGTATTCAACCAATAAGAGTATGGGTGGTTGCCATAACAACGGAACGTTATTATATTTAAATCCGTTATAAAACATTAGTCCATTATTGACGATCAAGAGAGACGGAAGCCAAACCATATTCGACTCAATTATTAATTAAAATAGTAATAAATACTACCAAATTTAATGAGATGTGGATTCAAGAAGTCGAACAAAGACCTATTTACACGAAGAGAGCTAATAAACCAATTTTAATAGTTAAAAATAATTAAAAAATCCAGATTAATCGTTAAAGAAGCCAGATGAAACAGAAGATCCAAATAATGGAAGATTAACTTGTATTAACCCAACCTAAATAATAACAGTGACTCATCACCAGAAATCGACAAGATTTTGTTAAGTATATCTGAATTACCCGAATTTGCGAACTAAATTAATTAATTTTTCTCACAACACAAAAAACTCTCACTCTGAACTTGGTAACTAAATTTCTTTCGAGGATTGATTGATAATAAATATTAAACTTGTATGTAAACATAAATTAACCTATGTACGAAGTATGAATTATTAGCACACACTTTTTAACACTCAAAAAACGAATTGTATTTAAACCTTCATAGTACATAAGTGCCATTGATGTAAGGTGGTGTACTTTATTAACATCTTGTTTCTATTTTTACGTAATCAAAAGAACTCGTTGACTGAATGAACTGTAGAAAATAAACATTAACGGCAGCCATGTCGAAATAGAAATTCTTGAGCCAACATAGCCAACCTTGAGATATAGTCTGTTTATTGCCAGAGCAACATTGTTTATAATATTATATTTTGTATCTAAATGATCAAAAATTAACTATTTCAAACGTTAATAAACTAGTACTGATTAGTAATAACCTTCCTTTATTTCATTTAAATTGTATTATAAAGTTTGTGCACTTTAGCGATGAGTAAAATTGTCTACCAGATTTAGACGTTGGCAACACGACGAACCACAAGCGAGATTCGAATGCCCGCCAGTTTGCGAGGGTAATTCAAATTGGTTATCACCGCACAGAACGACAGCTCAGTTTGAACTTTTTAATTGTTTTCATAAACAATTTGGCGCCTATCGGGAAATAAATACACTCATCGAAGGACAGGTAAGGATTACACCCGTGAAGATTTCGGTACTGGTAATTCACGCGTTTGCGACGGACATCGTCAGCGTAAGAAATTAGAAAAAGCATGACTTTTAGATAAATACAAAGTGACAACTACAACGTGTGGAGCTAACACACGATACAAAGAATCGTCGTTACACAGGAAATGGATTTTTTAAATGTTTTGTGATGGCATGTACGGCTGAGCTGATGTTTACAATCAGCCCATCATGGCCTGTGCCCCATTGGTAAAGACAGTTGGTGTGAGTTCAGACAAGCTGAAGAAAATAAAATAACCTATAACCAACTTATAACCACAGTGAACATTTCCATCTCTCTTTTGATATAATGCAGGAAATAAAACCAATTTTCAAAGATTTGGCAAACCCAGAGCTTTTAAGAAATTTTCTCCATGGGAAGACACAAAATCTGAACAAGTCTGTGAATGGAGTTATATGGGCTCACCTCCCGAAAACAGTATTTGTTGGGCCAAAAATGTTAAAATTTGGTGTTGCTGAAGCTGTAGCAAGTTTTAATAAAGGGACAATAGTTAAATGACATGTGCTTGAAGCCTTAGGGATCAAACCAGGAAAAAATTGTGTGCCAACAATGATGAACTTTGATCGTGTTAGGATCGGTCAAGCAGAAAAAGAAGTAGATGAATTTGTTAAAAAAGCAAATAGAGAAGTGCACACAGCAAAAAGAAAGTTGGAGGAAGACTGAGAAGAAGCTGATCATGGAACAGGACCTTCATATTCTACCGGTGCTTATTAAAAAGGTATAATAAATTTTAAATGACGTTTTCCGAAAACTGTTTTTTTTTTAAATCTATGTTCCTTTTTCTCAAGAACTATAAAACATAAAGGACTGAACCTTTTTCTGTAGCCTGTAGCTTCTACAATATATACTTCAATTTTTAACGAGAGGATTTTAAGATTTATTGATTACTTTCTGAAATAAAAAATTTAATGTTTCAGAAAAAGATGTTTTTTTGTGTGGACTATCCAAATTTTATTTGCCTTCGTTAAAAGTTGTACTATGATCAAGTAAAAGTGGCTTCAAAATATCAGCACAGTAGCTCTCACTGGTCTTGAGAAAAAGGTACATGAAAATGACTAAATTCATGTAAGATAGAAGTGTGCAAACCCCCTTAAGATCAGATACAAAAAGCAACACAAAAACATTGTCAGTGGTCATACAATCAACCTACGTGACTGGTCAAGATACATGTTAATCATAAACAGCACATGGTAGTTCTTCATGATCACACTGGAATTGTTGTGATTAACAACCAGTGAAAAAGTCTACTGTAAATGAAGCTGAAATACCAGACTGAAGAGCGACTTATACAATCGATTACGTGGGCGATTCTCAAATTGTCAGGCACAAACCTTGAGGGGTTGGAGCATGGGATACTTCTGAAAGTGAGGCACAAGTTACTATTTGATCATTACATCATCTTAACTTATTATAAAGCAGGTCCAAGAAAAAACAATTTTTTGTCGACTATAAGAAGGCAATGAATTTGGGAATAGTTTTTCTTTTACTAACATATTTTAATAAATTACTTCAATTATTTTTTCAGTAGTACTAAAAACAGTTGATCTCAAGGATTATAAAGATTCAATTAATGTTTTTTCTATCCTATAAATTCTGCACTTTCTCCCAGAATATTAAAATATTTGCATACATCACTGAAACATGATGTACACCAGCTAAACATCATATCATACTACAAGGGGCCCCGGCTTCCTTGGTGATTGCAGAAGGGGGAAAGAAGTGAAACATTTGAGCACCTCAAAATTACAGCCTTTCTACAGAATACAAATATGAAAAATACATTTTACTGTGGATTGAAAACAAGAATCATAACTATATAGATGGTTTAAGATTTCTGAAACTGCTAACCATAAGCAGAGGATAGCTTTTAAATATCATTCTAGGACAATGTTAAGTTAGAGTAGCCTCAATGCCATGTGATATATATGATAATGATATGTGAAACCATTGATAGTGATATATAAAACCATAATTAAACTCTAAAACACTGATCAAAATGTGTACTGCATTTGTAAAACACATACCAATAGTCTTTTAAAACTGTTTCAAATCACAAAAATATCAATAAATTGTAACCAACTTAATTACCTAACTATTAACTCTACATGGACTGTATTAATTGGAAATGTAAATAAAATCAGTCAACAAAAGGATACAAATGTCACATTTGCTCAGACACAAATTACATTAATTTCAATCTGCAAACATTATTTTACTTAAAACACACACACACACACACACAAAATGATAATGTATTCACATATACAGTGAAACTTCGCTAATTTGGACCAAGCTCAGTCTGAATTATAGAACATTACAAACTGGTCGCGAGTTTTTGCATGTCTATCGGTTACCGATAGCAGACAATACAAAAGAAATCATTCTGAAACCCAATTTGAATCTACAAGAGGTCTACTGCATGTTCTTGTTAAAAATACTGTATTTAATACTCTATTAATTAGTAGTAGAAGAGGTATAAAATAAGAAATAACGTACATTACCTGTTTATGTGATGTTTACTAAAAAAATTCGATTCAGTTTTATACTGTAGTACGTAACTTACATACAAAACAAAACTTAAATACGTACAGTACTTAAATACAAAACACTATTTTCACTGCACAGTACATATTCTAGCAAGCCTACAGCTTCTTAAAAAAAAATCACTAACTTTTTTCTGCGTGTATTTTGTTTTTAGCTGTTTCCTCACAAAATCCTGTTTCATTTCACTTAAAACAAACAAATATTTGCTTAAGTCAGAGTTTACAGGCATTTCTACGAACTTCAACAAGGATTGTACGTTTTTTATTGCATCACTTATTTTAACATTCTCACTTTCTTCGTGATCGTTTTCTTCCTCATCGTCATCATCATCGCCATTTTGATCATCTGTCATCAGTCCCTTAGTTTGGCGACCTTCTATAGTAGCACCTATTTCTTCTTCCGACTGCACAACGTACTCTACCTCACCAGCATCTTCATCCAGCCACTCTCGAATATTTTCCGTGTTTGTCTCATGTTCTGCATTTTCTAAAATATTTCTGTAAGCATCTTCTTCAATTCCGTTAAAATCCTCTTCTTCGTTATCTTCAGGGTTAAGAAGTTTCTTCCAAGAATTAGCAATCGTCGTGGCTTTCACCTCCTTCCAACTTGAAGCCCAGTTAAATAAAGCATTTTTTATGTTGTAATTTTTCATATTGATTAAAGTCTGTTCACCTAAACTGGTACTGCAACCCTCTTCATCTTCAAAAAATACGAGACAGTCTTGTAGCTGTTTCTTTCTGTACAGCCGTTTGCAACTATAGATTACTCCTTGGTCCATTGGTTGTATTAGTGCCGATGTATTAGGAGGCATGAATAGACATTTTATTTTTCCATTATCACTTCCTAAAATGTCCTCTGCAGGATGCACTAGAGCATTGTCCAATAACAACACTGCTTTAACTTCTTCCCTAGCAACAGTTGTGTCTTCCATCTGAAATGTTGTGACTGATGGAATAAAATTGTTATGAAACCAAGAACTGAAAATTTCACAGCTGAACCACGTGTTTCTGTGAGCTTTATAAATCACAGGAAGATCAGTCTCGTTTATGTTCTTCATTGCTCTTGGGTTTTTAGATTTTCCTACGACAGATTTTAATTTATGCGTACCATCGGAATTGGCACACAGTAATGCAGACAGCCTCATTTTATGTCCAGGTGTATGGGTTTCATTTTTACTCGATTGTGTATTTTTTGGCATTGCCTTCCAAAACAATCCCGTCTCATCAGCATTGTAGATTTGCCACGGTTCAAGTTCATTATCATTAATAATCTTTTGTAATTTATCCTTATATGGTTGAACAGCTTCATGATCTGCACTTAAAGGTTCTCCACACATCGATCGGTTTGCTATGCCATGTCGATTTCTAAATCTAAACAACCACCCTGTACTTGCCTTAAAATCTTGGTTTTGAAATCGAGTAGCAAACTGTTCAGCAGCAGTCTGCAATTCTATCCCACGGATCGGTACACCAGCAGCTCGTTGTTGTTTATACCACGTCCAAACAGCTTCGTCAATGTCAGACATTTGGCAGGAGTCATCCGTTTTCGCTTAATTTCACTGGCACTATCAAAGTCTCTGTTCAATGAAAAGTTTGTAATTGCTGATCTGCTTTTTTTAATATCGTAAAATGTCGATTTACTGATTCCAAAATCGCGTAAAACACTCTGAACCGAATCACCTTTGTCAATACATTTTAAAACTTCTATCTTTTGTTCTATCGTGAGCGATTTATATGAACCACATTTACTCATTTTTGAACACAGTAAAAGGTACGAACAGTATGGAGTCAAAATGTAAAGTGACTGGCTATGGGACGAACGTTCACAATGATGACAAATGTGAAAGTCTGTATGAGTCATAACCGTTGTTATGAATAGTACATTACTGTTCAGAATTTCCAGGAAATGTATACGACACTGCTTTTCGTTATCGCTGACCTACCAATTAATAATCCCAGTTCATGGAAATACACTATGTACAGTATTTCCGGCCTTTCTCTTCTCAAGTAGGCTAAATCTACACTTGACTTTGAATTTTTACATATGTACGTATAAATTACAGTACTGAGAACCCCAGTCCGAATTAGCGAAGTTTCACTGTATTTCACATTTTAATCTTCTTTACATCTATTTTACTATACTTCTACTTACTAAATTTGATCCAAACTTTATTTTTTTTTTATTTTTCTTATTTGTTGAGATAGTGAGTACACTGAAGTGTATAACTAGTTGAATTGTTATAATTCAAGTGTTTCTGTTTCACAGAACTGTTATTTACTACTTGCTAAAAAATAAATATTAATGCCAGTAAAACAAATAGAATAATCCTTTTTGGTACAACTATTAAAATAACTGCTTAACTATTTGAAAGGAAAGCATATAATAGTTTGATTCACCACCTAGTCCCTGACAGCTACATAACTTACAAAAACCTTTTTTTTTTTGTATTTCCACATGTACTACATGCCTAAACAAGCTGCAGTTACAAAACCTGCAGTTTTCATTCATAATTGTGAAAGAAATAAGGACGACAAATTTTACAAAATACATAAAAGAGGTTTAATGTATTTTCATATATTCCAAATTTTGTATAATATTTGGGTCCATATAACATTTTTTTTCCTAAATAAATTACTAAAATTTTCTTTATCTAAAGTGATTTTTGTTCATACTTGCAATTCCTCTAAGTACAATTATTCCCTACATGAGACTAAAAAATATGAAAAAAAAAAATGCCATACCAACTTTACTTAACCTTTCTAACATTTTGAATATAGTTTTTGTAAACTACTATAAAAAAAAAACAAGTTAGACATTTGCTTATATAACCATATATCCTTTTCATTTTCTGTATAAATTTGGGGGGGGGGGGCGGAAACACAACAAACAAATTATCAACATAAAAATAATGGTTAAGGAATTAAAATAATTTAATCTTTTCTGTCACAAGGTAGTTTTGTATAATTCAATGCTATATTGTAACATCCTACAATGCATTTTATTGCAACATGCAGATAAGAGCGGCGAATTTCTCTGTGACCTCATATAATTTAAGTCTACAATACACGTAGTAATAAAAAAAAAACCGTTTTTAGTAAATTTAGTAGCTGCCATGACTGCACATACTATTACCCTAAATCACTTTAATAACCTAGGATTTTTAGAGGAATTACTTATTATTATTATTTATTTAAGAATCTGAGTAGCAATTTTAAGAGGTAAAAGCATGAGAAAATGGAAACAGCTCAGTTACAGGAGGGAAAGGTAATGTGTACAGAGTCGTCTACAATTTTATACATGGAACTTATAATTGTATCATTGCACTCATTGGCTGGATAATGAAAATCGGATACTTTTATTAATAACCCATAAAATTGGTTTTCCAGTAAGGAAAGCTGCATCAAGTATATTTTCATTTGTACTGTATTCTTAAGTCTAATACATATAACTGTATGGAAATAGGTAAAACGCAAACTACACTGACAATGTACGAGATTGGGCTTTGACTTTTTAAGAAGGTTAAACACTTTGCTAATTTGAAAATAGCATTAATGCAATATAAATTAATATGGATATAAAAACAAAATTATAGTCCAATAACTTAACACTGTAATATAATTCAAAAACTTGAAATATTTTAAAGCAAACTGTATGTATCTGACAAAGAATTAAGTTTTTGTGGTTATACGTGTGTTGATATCACATTAGGCTCTAATACTGTCTACAATATGGAACTAACTTATATTTTAAATATGCTTGCATGGAAATAAAAAGGAGTCTGAACAGAGGTGCTGTCCTACCTCAATCAAGGAAACCACAGGCGCAACATGTAATCAACAATATATTATTGGTAGAGAATATTTGTTAGATTTGTAATACATTTATATTAATAAATTGTAATACACAATTTATTCATTTTTGGTAATACCATTTGTTTATAATGTAAATATAGAAAATACACTATTTTATTTCGTACATAATTACCAAAATAATAATACCTAATCATATACACAAACTGAGTTATTAATAAGTTCTTCAATTAAATTTTTTGGTTAATATTTACCTGTGCTCCACCATACAATCTTGAAGTGAAATATTTTTTTTTTTTATTCTTCTATGTTATATAAACACACGAAAATTAATTTTAAACGGGGGTCGAAGCTATTTACGAAGAAAAAAAATAAAATAAATACTCCCATAAGGATGCATGCAAAAGTGAATGATCGCCATATTGACTGTGTAGACGGTGAGCCGAATTTGACTGGAAATCATGTTGATGCGTTTCCAAAACAAAATTTACATGATTCTTACATGTTCAAAATTGCGTTGAGCCCACCGCGAGTTTATTATTAGTAACCTCGGAGGCGCCGTAGACTAAAGCATGTGCGGTGAGCCGGCTACCCAAAATCACTCTCAGCGGTGGATACTGTAGGAACTGATGAGTCGGCCACCCACGAGTCTGAAATGTAATGCTTTGCGTTGTAGGCAATTGAATTACGTTAAGGCAAAATGTAGTGGTGATCCCACTAACTACTCAGTTAATATGGTGTAGCACATGTAAATATTTACCAATTTTTTAATTACATTAATGTTATGTTTAAAAAAAGAATATAGGGTACAATTAATATTGTTGCAGTCAACATGTCATAAATATAAAATCTATAGGTTTTAATCAACAAATGTCGTAGTCTGTAACATGAAAATAAATTATAAATTGCCATATAGAAAGTGAACATATCTCTCTCTCTCTCTTTCTTACACACACACACACACTACCATTAAATTTGTTAAGTACATACATAGGCGAAAACCAGTACGAAATGATTCATTATGTCACTTCACACACAACGCAGTTTACTAATTTGTAAATTGTTTTTCATCACAAGCAAATATAAGGTTAGGTTTGATGTGCAACACTAATGCAGTCACTGATCACTAATCACTTTAAGAACAACTAACAAATATCCGTATTTTAAACAGTACCATACACCACTAACAGTACCAGTATTAATTATCACTACCAGCTTCAAATTAACTGGCTACTGAAAACTTCGAAGATACTTTTTCGTTCACTTCATAACCTATAAGACGTTACAACTAACTTGGAGCGCTGCGCTCCAATGGGAACTCATTAAATTCAAATACACTCATCACTACAATGTTAGCTTACGATATACGTACTAAAATAAAACGTACATAATTAAATCCTGTTACTACCTGATTAAACGACCGTAAAAGCTCTACTACAAACATAAATCGAAAGTTCTCCAGATTTGCAAACTTCTATACACTTCAAGAACTACAATTTGACACTAAATTTAGTTTCACAACACACGTTTAACGTCACTTACAAATCAAAGGATAACAAAAAATTTAAATTCAGTTCAGTCAGTTAAACTGGTAACGTTAACAGCACGTCACCACATGGTTTAATTTTCTGCCATTTCCGAATTTCAGTATTTAATGCAAGAGTAACGGAGAATGTTTCTAATGTCAATGATGAAACGAGAGAAAACAAAACTATTGTACTTCTATCGTTGTTCCGAAATTCTTATCATTAGCTTATAATAAGAAACAAAGAAGTTTTATTATCGTAGCGATTAAACGACATCTCATGACTAACATTATATTTAAATGTCAATTCGGCTTATTAATATTAAACAATGTATTTGTAAAAGTTTATAAATGAATGCGGGAGATTTTCATAAGTAAAGAAATTTTTAGCGGGCAGCCTTGGTTTCATATTTTGAAGCCCGCGAAAAGAAAACAGAAAAATAAATAACGGTTTTAACTTTAAAGTCTTAAAGTTGCACATGTTCCTAAATAAATATCTATTACACTGATAACTCGCGTTGAAATGTGATGATTTGTTTAACGTATTAAGTATAACACTTTCAAAACTTAACCCTAGAAAAACAATTGTAGTAATGGGAAAGTTTATTGTAATAAGGGTAAATTTTGTCATTCCACACGTTGACCTTTGGAAAATTCATACCTTTCAGTATATACAGTTTATAAGTCAAAATGTCTAAGTTTCACGAATACTTTGTATAAAACGAGGGAACGTTCAAATATTAGATCTTGTTAACTAAAATAGACATAACAAGATATGTATTATTCTTGAGTTGATCTTGATATGTGTTGTACATTAATTAATTAAAAATATGTGCTTAGTATAACAATGATAATTACGTGTAATCCCGTGATTCATAATTCATAAGAGGACAAGATATATCATACAATGTATTAATTATATCACAGTATTTATTCGATACCTATCTTTCTGTATGAACGGGATGTATCCAAATATAATCTGTTAACAGCTCAGAGTTGTTACAATATAAATGCTGGTACGACCACAAAGTTTTAAATTTCGCCGACTCCTTATTATGTACTCTTAGTCTACAACTCCTTGTATGTACTTCAATGGCGTAATGAGTGAGTGGCGGGATTTCCTTTAAAATTTAAATTATTGTGGCTTAAAGATTTCGATTTTGATTTTAACCCATTAATGCCAAAATCATTTGCACGTAAATGTTTAGAAACAATTAATCTTTTGAGATTGACTGAGGTCATAATAAACCAGATAAAGTGTTTTAATTCTGTCCCATTTTTGGAACATTAGCATGAAATGACATAACAATTGTAAGTAAAGACCTGATTTATATTACTTTATTTATTCTTATATTTGCGTACTTTAAAGTACAAATAAAACATAATTACATAGTTAAACAGGAAAGTTAAAAAAAGAACACCACAGATATCTGGAAAAGTCTTTAGTTAGTGAATGTGAAATAAAGCAAAACACTAAAAACGAAATCCAAGAACTTAAAATGAAGTGGAACGTAATACAATTTCCATATCATGGTTGTGTTCTTCTTACAAAATGCACGTATTGCATAGCAGTTGGTTGTACAAGATGATTTTCAGCATCAAATTTTGCTTCAGTGATTACTCTGCCGCCCAATATATTGTTTCTTTGTGAACCTCTACGCTTTAAGGTAGATTCTGTTTTCCTGCTCAGTTAGGCCAGTCTTTCTACGGATATCAAGAAATGACACAATTTAAAAGTTATGACTTTATTGTCCTTCCACTTCACATTAAAAAATTTAATTCATTTTGTCAAATCTGCAGTCAAAAAATTCTGTCTCCATTTTCTCGATCTCCTTTGTAGTGTTGAGAGGGCACGACTTTGTCCGATTTTCACTCATAGTTCCTGTTGCTTTGATAGTTTCGTTTTTAACATCAGTAGTGCATCCACATTTGTAAAGAAATTATAAAAAAATCTCTTATAATTGAATGATTGTGAAGTAGGAATTGTACTGGTGAGGTTTGAAATCACTCTGAAGTCTAGAAGTCCATCCTAGAAATCTGTCTCACCACAATATGGAAAAATTTGGACAAGTAGCCATTTGAGCTACAAAGGTACCATATCCTATAGCTAAACTTTATAGGCTTCCCAACATATTGTAACGTAACGAAGCTAAGGTCCCCTACGTTACATAATGACTTTGTCATTATCAAAATAAAACAACATTAAATGTTTGTTATAATTAAGGTCAGAAAAGTAAACCTTCGTAAAATAAAAAAAATCAATAATACCAATTAAGGTTACTAGGTAATAAAAAAAAAAAAAAAAAATAGAAATGTTTATAAATACAAACTATGAAGTGGTCAGTGGAAAGTGTAAGCGATAAACAGTGTAAAACAATGTTAAAATACTATAGACAGATTAATTAATTGTCTATAGATAATTAGTATAATTATATACTAAAGAGGAGACTAATTAATTGGTATTTAATATTTTATAATATGTACATGTTATTATGTTTTGTCATGTTATTTTGTTTGCATGGTATTTATTTTGTCTTTTGTATGTAGCAGGAGTGAAGCAATTGCTTTGAGAAAGCATCAATTCATGGATGTTAATTTCATTTATGTTAAACTTTATAAGAGTAAATATTTGGATACTTACTTTGAATAAATAATAGAGATATTATTAGATTATATTTGTAAACTTGGCCATGAAGGCAATAATTGTTAATAAATTGCCAAAGGGTTATTGTAATTATGGTATAAACAGATGAAGGGTTCCATACTAAAATAAATAATAAAAAATTGAAATCAGGATAAAATAAAATCGGAATGATTGGCCATAAGCCAGTGACTCATTGTACAGTAGGTCAGATAAGAAAAGTTAAAATACAAAAAAAAATTATAACACATGTAATAAAACAAATAGGCCTAAAATTAGTATTTTGTAAAGGGAAAATAATACCTTTTAGACTAAGTCGATCAAGAAGAAAATGTAGCAAAATGTATATAGTTTAATAACACAGATTATGTGAAAGTTTTATATGATGTAATGTAATTTTAATAAGGGAGTATTTTATTAAGTAAGTGCAAGAACATTTTTCTAATTACGGCTCTAGGATAACAAATATTATCCAATAACAGAACAAGGAATGGTTGTCATGGACGACAAAATAGGAGATATCTTGTTGATTCACGACTCAATGGTTATATTTGAACGAGGACAGTTCAGTTCCATGAATCGAGAAAAAAAAGAGAAATCTGAAAAATAAATTGCTTAGTAAATTCTAATAACTATTAATTAACAAAAAAGATAATATGCAAGAAATTTTGTTTATTCAATAAGACTCAATTGTTATATATGAAGGAGGACAGTGCAGTTGATATAAATCTAGGAAAAGAAACCAAAAAACCTAATGAATAAATTTAATGTAAATTAAAATTCATAAATAGTAATTAATTAAAAAGACAGTTGATCGACTTCCGAGGCTATCACTCAAAGAATATAATTCGATCTACCAATAAAGTTAAACAAATTTCTAAAAAATAAATTAACCAATCTGTTAACGTCAAATGAGTAATAATGAAAATTAACCATAAATAAATGAAGACAATCCAAAGCCTGGAGAAGCCAAATTAATTAAATATCTTAAAAACAAACAGAAAGAAATTTAAAATTACGTCCAGAACCTCACTTTTCACAACCGAGCGAAGACTTAATATTACACAAATTCTATTGGGACCTGTAACCACCAGAACCGTGAATATTAGTGAAGATCAAAACTGAAACTTCTACTACATCCTGGGACACCAACACCAAACTTTTATTGAGAAGCTGGAGGCTGATATATTCCAGACATTGGTTCATCATTCTGCTCTCCGTCTCTGTGCAGTGAAACACGGCCATAATGAGTATCTTGTCAACGTACGGTAAAAAACCAGCTTGTTTGACTTTATTTAATAAGATTTTATAACTAAATTATAATACCTAGTAACCTTAATTTGCATTGTCTGACCTTACTAATAGTCACAAGAACTCCATGTACCCTGATATTAAGAAAAAAATAATAATATAATTAAACTTTAAAAACATCTAAACCCGAATTCAATAACTAATCGATTCAGTCCTGTTTGATCGATGTGTTGTATCTGTGCCTTGAGAAACATCTGTTTTGAGAAAAAATAAAGAATCTTTCCTGAATTTGATGAGTAATTATTCTTGGTTAACGATTTAGTGTATTTTAAGGAACTTATAGTGTATAAAGGGAGAAACGAGAGGAACACCAAACTCAAACAACTTAACCTATAATAACTGGTTGACTGCAAACAACAGCGCTAGTCCGCGGACGGCTGGTGAATACGAGAGAAGAGCAAACTAATTCGTGTCAGCCGCTCTCCGCTCTCTCAATAGTGGATGCAGACTAGGCTTGAATAATAGGGTTGCCAGACGTACGGTTTTAGCCGGAACATTACGGAATTTTCCCGTTTTGTTCCGCGTACGGTGCGAATCTTTAACCGTACGCCAAATGTTCCGATTTTGAACATGAAGCATAATGACTTGTATTTTTGAATCTAATGGCAAATTTTACGTTGATGCAGTTTCTGTTGTTCACGCTAGGGCGAGCATCGGAGCATGTGATGGCAGTTAAGTGAGATGGATGTGACGTCAGAACTGCGTTGCATGCCGCTGAGCGAGGCACGTGGCTTCACTCATTTCGTTGGAGGCTTGGAGCGCGTGCGTGACCAACTCATTACTCAACTCTTTCACTTTATCGCAAGCCATCGTTCAGCCTGACGGTTCAGGGTGTATTTTACGTTTTGAAAGTGTTTCTTTTTGTAATAGTAGTGTGTTCAAAATGGATGGGAGTCAGACAAATCCCACGAAAAGAAAACTAGGTATTGAAACCAGCACAAACCAGAAGAGAAGACTGCAAGTGTATCGCCCGGTTTGGGAAAAAGATTTTCAAGAACTGCTGCCAGTTTCAGGAAATGCATATAAAGCAAAGTGTACTTTATGCGTTGGAAAAGCTGGAGAGGGATTTTCCATTTCACACGGTGGCGTAACCGATGTTAGGCATCATTTTAACAGTGCAAGCCATAAGCAAAGACGCTTAACATCGGTACAAACTATGCTGATGAAAAGTTTCTACAAGGTGGACTCCGTTGAATCAGGCAAGGTATGTAAGTGCATGACAATTTTAATATTTAGAATTTTCAAGATAATAATAGGTTTATTTAGGATTTTTTAAAGAAAAGGCGCTATTAATAGTGCTTTTTTTCGTTTCAGATAACTGCTTCTGAGCTTACATTTGTGTGTCACACGGTTAAACATCACCTTAGCTACGCCAACACTGACTGCAATGTGAAAATACCATCTCAGTTATTCGCAGATTCGACAATTGCAAATAAAATTACATGTGGTAAAACAAAATGTGAGGCATTAGTTACGGGTGTTTTAGAGCCAAATAGCGTGAATAATTTAACTCAAAAGTTAAAGGATAACAAGTTTTTTTGGTGTGGGGTTTGATGCTTCCACAAAGGAAATCAAAAGTGTTATCCTATTTGTGTAAGGTACTTTGATGTGCAAGCAGGTGTGTGCCACAGAATTCTCGATTTTTATGAGGACTCTCGTGAATCTGCATCTGCAATGTCTGAGCAAATCTTGGACAGGATCCCAAAACACGAGTTGAATTTGTCCCAGGTTTCAAGCTTTACTGCAGACAATACGAATGCAAACTTTGGGAAGAAAAACTCTGTTTATGTTCACTTAAAAAAGAAAAATCCTGGTATAATAAAATCAAACTGCTGTGCACATATAGTCCATAATTGCTGTAAATCTGGTATGAATGCTATGTCCATAGATATTGAAATGTTAGTAATTAAGACTTTCAATTATTTCTCAAATTCAGCTAAAAGAGTATCTCAATTGAAAGATTTCTTTCAATTTGTTGATATGGAATACAGTAGTTTGTTAAGACATGTACCTACAAGGTGGTTAAACCAAAAGCCTGCCATAGAAAGATTGTTGAAAAATCTTACTGCAATTATATCGTACTTTGCTAGTATAGATGATTGCCCCAACTTCATTAAAAAGAACTTGATGAGTGTCTCTGGTTCAGAAAAACAAATTATATTAGTGGAATTATATCTCCAGTTTTCTCTGCATTTAACTGAAATTTTTTTCCACAGGTGTACTCAACTTAGAAAAAAATGAACTGACAATTTGTGAAGTATATTGTGTGATGGAGAAGAGTTAGAGCATAGGATAAATGATCTGTTTTTTGGTTATAAGGTGCAACAGTTGTTAGATAAATTGGAGGACCTTTTCCCAGGTGAAAAGCAAAGAGAATTGGGAGAATGTAGATATATATATGAAGTGTGTCTGAAATATTTAAATAAGTGGTTTGATTTTGGTGATGGCAACATTTTGTCCTTAATGGACTGCATATCACTTGAAAAAAAACCCGAGTTCAAAATATTTTAAAATTAGCAGAGTCGCTTTGTATTGTTGATCACTTTAGTGTAGATAGTATGTATTCAGAGATCACTAGGGTTTCTGATTTGTTTTATGGGGAAGGAAATGAACAGTTGAAAGCAAAATTAACTATTATGACAATGCCACAGAGATGGTTGTACGATGTTGAACTGATTGGTGCATAAAATCTGTGCAATGTTTTAGTTTTAGTTAAATTTGTTTTGGGTATATTTCCATCAAATGCATTCACAGAGAGAGTTTCCTCCATTATGAACATTAAATGGAGGGATGAGCGAAACAGATGTTCAGTTGATCTATAAAAAATGAGTTGTATACTTACTTCAATTACGATGAAAGTTGCAGTGATTTCTATAAGAATGTACTTTCTAATGAAAAAGTGTTGAGAATTGCACGCTCAAGTGAAAAGTACTCATGTTAATTGTGTTGAGTATAGTATATTATCCATACAATGTGCTGTAAATAAAATCAAGAAATTCATTGTCAATACATGTGTTCCTATTTCTCATCTCTGAAATCTGGCAACCCTATTGAATAATAACGATCGAATTACCCAATATTTTAACTGGTGTCGAGCGTTATTCTTTCGTAAAGTACTTAATTACTATATAATATAGAGATATTATCCATAATTGAATAATATCACCCATATAAAAATATTGTTTCCTTATAAATAGATTGATAGAGAGACCACTCACAACTTCATGAATAAGAAGCACACACCTTGAAAACTTATATAACAAATTGACGAACCCAACAGTGGGGCTTAAGAACAAAATACTATCAAAGCAGTTTATATTACAAATTGGCAACAACGTGGGGCTGAAATAACTATAAACCCGCAACCGTATTACACTTGTAATCATATAGTTGATATTACAAATTGGCGTTTCCAACGTGGAGCGTATTTAAACATTATTATACTGATCATATAGTTGATATTACAAATTGACGAACCCAACAGTGGGGCTTAACGTTGATACTCGGGAGACATCTATCTATAAGTTGATATTACAATATCCATTTTTCCAGTATGTTTACTGTAGTAGTGGACTGTCATCCTATCTAAAGAGAGGTCCGAATGGAATAAATTGAATTTAAAAAAATCTTTACCCAGTGTCTCAAAGGAGCCTAAGATTTATACATTTCATCAGATTTATTGATTTTACTTCCATATTCCTTAAGGAATGGAAGTATGGTGATGGCAAAAAAAATCGTGTTCGAGATTATTGCAGATTCTGATTCTACTACACTCAAAACATGAAAAAAAGTCGTTTTCCGAAAAGTGTCTGTGTGTGTGTCTGTGTGTGTGTGTGTGTGTGTGTGTGTGTGTGTGTGTGTGTGTGTGTGTGTCTGTAGATTTTTTTCTATGGCAAACGATAACTGCCGCAAATTCAAACAGAATCAAATAATTTTTTGCATACAGCCCTGATTTGTAGAGTACTCACAACCTATTGGTTTTGGTGAAGATCGGTTGAGGGAAAGGGGTAGTTTACCTGCAACGGTTTTTTTTTATCAAGGGAAATTTTTTTTTTGGCAAACGATAACAGCCGCAAATTCAAACAGAATCAAATAATGTTTCGCATACAGCCCTGAATTGTAGAGTTCTCAAGACCTATTGTTTTTGGTGAAGATCGGTTAAGAGAAAAGGGGTAGTTTACCTGTATGTTTTAACAAGGGTATTTCCTATGGCAAACGATAACAGCCGCAAATTCAAACAGAATCAAAAGATTATTTGCATACAGCCCTAAATTGTAGAGTTCTCAAGACCTATTGTTTTTGGTGAAGATCGGTTAAGGGAAAGGGGTAGTTTACCTACAACGTTTTTTTAACAAGGGTATTTTCTATGGCAAACGATAACAGCCGCAAATTCAAACAGAATCAAATAATTTTCTGCATACAGCCCTGATTTGTAGAGTACTCAAGACCTATTGTTTTTGGTGAAGATCGGTTTAGGGGAAGGGATAGTTTACCTGCAACGTTTTTTATCAAGCGTATTTTCTATGGCAAACGATAACAGCCGCAAATTCAAACAGAATCAAATAATTTTTTGCATACGTCAGTGAATTGTAGAGGACTCAAGGCCATTAGATTTTGGTGAAGATCGGTTAAGGGGAAAGGGGTAGTTTACCTGCAACCTTTTACGTTTTAACAAGAGTAAAGTACTTGAAAATTCATTTAAACTTTTTCAAACAATGGTAATTGTTGAAAATAAAATAATTTTGTTGCCAGGCAATAAAATTATTTTTTCATTTTAATGTAAATAATGTATATATTAGAAAATATATCGTGCTTGGCAGGCAAGCATATTTCAGATTATAAATCTTAGAATATGGAAGTCATGTATGGTTCTCCATACCGATATTTTTAGAATTGCCATTCAGATATAGAAATTTTTTTATTTTCCTGGAATGATTCTTTAAGAGTTAAGTATATAACAATGGCAGTTCCTACATCTGGAACTTGCTCTTAGTACATATCCTCTTGGTGAAGAGTATGATACCCAGAGAGCAATAAGAGTCCTTTGAATACTTTGAATTCCTTTTTGCTTATTGAAAACAAGAGATGTTTTCTTGCATGTAGTATGGTCGGGTTTAAAATGACATTTATAACATCATCAGAAATAAATTTTTCAAAAACATCTCTATCCTCCTTTTCATAGGTTCTATCTTCTGAACCTCGCTGTTTTGCTTTGTTTCGTACTTATGTGGCAATCGGCACACGCGCAGAATCAAGTATTCAGCACCAATAACTGTGACTTTGTACTCGTTTATTCGTTACTTTGGTAGGGGGGTCCCTCGAGTAATCAGAACGGGTATTTCAACTTTTCAATCACTGTTATATCCGTTCCACAAAAATAATCGTTCCAAAATACATGTTATAGGTGTGTTGGCCCACCTCTACTTCACAGGATTTAAATCATAACAGCTTTTAATCCTGCCAAAGTTCTGTCTTCCATAAACTTTATTATGGTACTTGGACAGACACAGCAGAACTGCTACCTGTATCAAAACGATATCCTGTGGGTTTTACTAGCTTTACATTGTTACTTTCTTACTACCCTTTGCATTAGAGTATCATTTTGTTCTTGAAGTGGTGTCCAAACAAGAAGAAATTGAATATTTTACATAAATGTATTACACCCATAACATGTATTAAAATTTTTATGTGAGCTAGTTGAAAGTTAAATTAATTTTGAAGTAGATTACTTGTTGTACAAACATGTAGAAACTAAAAAAGACATATTTATTACTTCAGAATATCTTACTTGTTAATTGCATCTAATGAATAAATGACAAGAAGGCATATGCTAATAGATGATTTTTCATTTCCATGATATTTAGCCGTACATATTACATATCTCCCCACAGACAAATGACAATTATGGTTATAGTAATCGCTTAGATTTCATTATTGTCATACAGTAAACAAGTAAAAAATGAGACTATACAATATCTTCTTTATTTAGTATTTTTAAGATATAAATTTGAATCTTGATATTTCAGTCAAATAAACCAGATATCAGATATTTAGTATAACATTCCTGCAGCAGTGGAATGACCCAAATACACTTATAGGAAATAGTATAAATAAAGTTGATAATAATAATTTTACAAATATATCACTACTGACTCGGAACACTAATTTTTTTATTGTCTGGATTTTGTTGTCCATGACATGTCTGTTGATTAACTAATTATAAATACATCACTACTAACTCAGAAAACTATTTTTTTTTAAATATATAAACGCTATATTTTTTATATGTTCGAATAGTACATACCACATACACACAACATTGATCTTTCGAACAACGGTGCCGTCACCAAGAACAAGACAGACATCGCTCCTAGCGCCAGCCTCTGACGAAGCTTGTAGTAAGCGAAAACTAGTTCAGGCTACAAGGTAAAAGTTTAACATTTTTAGCAATAAAAATTAGTGGTCTGAGTCAGTAGTGGTATATTTATAATTAGTTAATCAATGGACACGTCATGGACAACAAAATCCAGGAATAATAATTTTATTAAAGAGTATGGAATTTTATCTCAATTATATAAAATATTTTATATATTTAAATGAGAATACATGTTATAGAACGTGATTCAAATATTAAATTTACCTTCATGACAGACTTCATTTTTGTTTTATTTTCTATAGTACAAATTCATGTGCCATAAAACACTGTTTCTTGGTGATGATGACTTGGATCTAGACATTTGTACTTTCATGCAGATTTTGCAAGCACTTACAGTTTCAACTATTGTGCCTTTTGTATTTAAGGAGTAGGAATAAAAATATGCTTGTAGAATACAACTGGGCAGCTATGGACAAGAATTTTACTTAGACATGGTGGCTAAAAAATAGATGTGCTGTTGTCAGCTTTGTATTTGTCCCTAACACTAGTCTGACAAAAATTCCTGGAAAAGGATCAGTTATTTAAAAATTGCTGATATTGAAGAAAAAAACATACAAAAACAAATACAGTGGCTAATACTATAATCATAATATTATACAGTTTTGTTAATAATCATAGTTAATCTTTTCACATAAGACCGAATGGACTGTTGCCCAAGTTATCATTCAAAAGCAATTAACCAGTACTGAAGGTGTTCATTGACTGACTAAGCAAAGAAATGGGACACTAGTAAGGAATGTTTTTGGAAAAATGGTTAAAGTACAGTCAGTTTTTGTGTTGTATATAAATTTTAGTTCCTTAAAAAATAAGGATATGTTTCACTCACAATATCCTGGCCTAACATTACATTTTCACTAACTACACATTGCATGACAGTATTTCAAATTTAATAGTGTACACGCACACACACACACACACACACACACACACACACACACTGTAAATCCGCATATTGTAGGTTCATATTAAAGTTTTTCAAGGACAGTATAGTCCAAATTGCTCAAAATTCTTCTTAGATTTGGCGCACTTAAATGTCTAGTAACACAGGTTGGTTTCCTGCCAGAAAGAAAAATTAGCTTCACGCCTGTGAAACTGTGATATTGTATCTGAAGTAATACATGAATAGTAAAAGATTTAACAGTAAGGATTAACAAATATATATAACAAAATATTTTGTAATATTTTTGTAATATTTGTTTGAGATCAGGTCTAGAAATCTGTTACTGAAATAAAATTATCATCAACATCAACCGTGGCTCTACAACCCTTGGTGGGTCTTGGCCTGCTCCAAGAGTCAATTCCATTCCTCCCTATTGCATGCCCTGGCTTTTCAGTTTCTTATGTTCAACTTTCCGAGGTCCTCCTCTATTTGGTCTTTGAATCTACTTCAGGATCTTCCCCTTTTTTACTACCCATTGGTTTCTGGTAGATTATGTTTCGTAGGCTGTCTTTCCTCCATGCTCTCTATGTGTCCAACCCACCTTATCCTGTGTATTTTGATTAACCTGACAATGTCTGACTCTTTGTAAAGATGGTATAGTTCATAATTATAGTGCCTGCGCCACATACCATTTCAAACACTCCTCTAAATATTGTTCTTAGAATCCGTCTTTCACAGCAACCTAGAAGTCTCTCGCTATTTTTTGTCATTGTCCAGGTTACTGAGGCATATGTCAGCACTGGCCTGATAAGTGTTTTGTAGATTTTGCATTTTGTGCTTCTTGAGATGAAGCTAGATGTCAGGTGCTTTTTTAATCCATAATATTTTTTATTTGCGAGATATATTCTTTTTCTTATTTCAGTGTTGATGTCGTTAGTGCTGTTTATCTGGGAGCCAAGATATATGAACTCTTTTACTGCCTCTATATTTTTTGTGCCTATTTCAAGGTTTTGAAGGGTTGGGTTTAATGGTAGTTTGTTGGCAGCATACATATATTTTGTTTTCTCCAAGTTTATCTGCAGTCCAATTTTACTTGAGTCTTCCTCTAAAGCTGTAAAGGCACTAATGAGATCTCATTTTGTCCTGGCAATTAGATCAATGTTGTCTGCGTACGCTAAGAGCTGTATACTTTTGTTTAGGATCATACCTCTTGTGTTTATTTCAAGAGTCTCTTATCGCTTTTTCTAGTGCCAGATTAAATAACAAGCATGGCAGGCTATCTCCTTGCTGGAGTCCAGTTCGAGTTGTGAATGAATGCGACACGGTTTTCTGCACTTTAACTTTACAGAGAAATAAAATTAAGATGACCTAAATAACAAAAATTCTATTATCCATATCCAATCATCAGTAGGAACTGGGGTAGAATAAATAGTGCGTGGAACAAGCGTAAAAATATTTCACTTCCGGATACTAGCACCAAACTTTGAGGGCTAACTAAATACATACAAAAGACTGTAAATCAGCCGGGAGACAACTTCAGAAATGATTACGTCACGAGCAGTGATGTCATCAATATGGCCTCTCAGCCAATTATATAAAGTCGCATATCTCAGAAACCACTGATCAGATTTTGATCAAATTGGTCTCATTTGAAAGAACAGCTGTTTATCTAAAAGAAATGTTATTACATATATTGCTGTAAATTCAATAGTTCTTGAGTATTCTTTCAATTATTACATTTTTAGCGAATTTCCCGAAATTCAGCTATTACAGTAGGTCGTGATGTGCGACTTTCACCCGGAACCATGATAGAAATTTGTTTTAAGGTCCCTAGAGTACAAAAATCATAGTGGCGAAAAATTTTATATATATATAATTTGTGATGTTTTCAGTTTGTTTCTTCTGCAAGTAGATAATATTGTATATTCTTTTTAACACCTGACGCACGTTTCACTGAAAAATATCAGTATCATCCGAGGTTTCTAAGTGAATTAATAACAATCGAAATAATTCTATTAATATAAAATTAAGGAATAATCGAATTTGTATCGATTTTAATGTAAAATAAAATAACTGATAATCGATTTAGGTCGATTAGTTAACGACTGTTTTAATGTTTATTTTCTTCAGCAGCTGTTTTCTCGGTTATATTTGAAATTTTTTTGTTTATATTTTATTCATTTTTATTTTTATTTTTTAGTAAATTTATAATTTTAAATAGATCATCTTGTTTTGTTTTTATTTGGGTTTGTTCTTTAATTAATAAATTATTGTTATTGTGTTGTAAATGTTTAGATTTTCCCAAATATTCATTTTTTGACCTTTTTGTATGTTTTTAATTAATTTCATATTTTCACTGTTTGGAAACTGGTGGTTATTATTTAGACAATGTGTGGCTAAATTAGATTTATAAATATTTGGTTTTAAATATGCATTGCGGTGTTGAACAAATCTATCTCATAGTTTTTTCTTCGTCTGGCCCACGTAAAATTTATTGCAATCTGGACATTCTATTTTATATATTCCATTTTTATTGTGAGTATTGGTTATAATTGAGTATTATATTATAATACAGATAATATAATTTTTAATAAAATAAAACCTAAAACTAAATCCAATACTTAGTTGGTGGAAAAATCAATCATGTGAATACCTAAATCAAGTTCATAAATCAGCAACATTGGGGCAGAACAACCCCCAATTTTTAAATTTTGAAAATGTCAAAAATAACATTTTTCCCATTTTTATTATAGGTTATTTTCTGGTCCGTTTCAATGTGTTTTGGCATAATAGGTCAAATAGCACTAAATAGGAAACATGGATATTTTGATTTGCGAATTCCCTGTTAATCTTTTTGGAATATTAAACATTTGTACTCAATTTGTCTTCTTTTATTTCATGATTTTAGGTCAAAATTAAACCACAAAGTTTTAAACCATTTTTTAGTAAGCTGGATGGAAATTCGCTAAGTTTAGCAGGTCCTGCAAACTGGCTTTTTTACACATTTTTGTTATTTTCCTGTCGATGGTTTCAATGGTAGTAATAATACGAGGTGAAATTTAAAAATATAATTTATTCTTAACAAATAACTTGTTCGTAGCAATTTTACTCAGTTACAATCGTTTTAATAAGAATTTCTCTTTTTTCAAGATTAATTATTCCTGTAAAAATATATACATACAAACAACAAATAAAACAATTACTTGAGTGGTACAAGGCTGTGCATTCATGTAAACGTAACCAGCTCATTATTTGTCTATTCTTGAGCAATGACCTTCGCAAGCACACAAAAGAGTGCACCAAAGTCCAATTTTTACACAACGGCACTGAGTACATCGTTCCTTACACTTACACGACACCAGTTCTTGACAATGTTTGGTTACATCTGGAACTGTTGTCCAGAGAGGTTTGAACGTGGTGCCATAGTCTGTTTTCCAACCCCACTGGGATGGATCGTTAACTGAAGGTCTTTTTGTCAAGCAGTTTCTCCAAAAGTTACATTGAAATATAGCACGTTCTAAGTGCTGTAATAGGGCATCCGCCGTTGGCAGGATATGTTCTATCTTTCTACTCATCTGAGTAAACAGTATTCTGCGTGCTTGGTTTACATGTTCTGCTGTACTTGTGGCATGGTACATTAATACCACAATACGCTCAAGTACAGAAATTCAATGCTGTTGGCCATAACTGTTTTTGCTGAAATAGAAAATTCTTGGAAGGCAAAATCAACATCACGAAATGACATCCATGTTTTCCAAGCACTTTTTTTCCCAATGGCAGAAAACGACGGCACTGTGTCACACCCAGTGAATGAATGGAAGAATGGAATCAGCTTGGATACTCCAGTGGAATCTTTGAATATAATTCATGAATAAGCAAATATTGTAAATTTTTCCCTGATCCATACTCAATCCACAGTTCTTCGGCTTCTGCAATGCGTGGAAATGCAAATAAAGCTATGGAAATCACATCCGAATCCACTGTTTTAATAACAACTTTGCTGTGTCCATGCATAGCAGCATGCGATGCATGCAAAAGAAGCCGTGCATCTGCTTCCTCGTGCGAAGATGGAGAAATTGAGACTACACTCTCTTCTCCAACTGACGATAAAACTTTATCCTTCAAAGTGCAAAATATTTCTTTCTCAGGGCTTTCTATTGAAACTAGATTAGTTGCCAACATATTAAACAGTTCCTCCTTATTGCTTTCTTCAGACAAAAACTGTTTAAAAATGCGTGGCATCTTTACTCCAGGTTTGACTGCTATCCGGGAACCACAACCTCTAGACTGCCGAGTTTGAGACTTTACATAGTGGTCAAACACAATGTCTACTCTACTAACGGTTCCTAATCTTGTCTTTATATAGGGCATTACAACACAGTCGCTGTATTCCTGAAAAGTAATTCCTGCTCCTGGTGTCAACATGTGCACAAGGGCAGCTCCATCAATGATTAGGGCAGATACAGTTGGCGTTAGGGCAGGTCCAGTAACTTCGCTTGATAAGCTGCATGTTTTTTGAACACACGATACAATGTCAGCTTTACTGGAAGGGAGACGTAGTTCACCAAATTCGGAAATAGGTGGGGGGTACGTGCTGTTTTCATGAGAAAAGAACTCTTCCACGTCTCCATGTCTAACTTGGCTTGCAACGTAAAGCCGACAAAATACATTGGAATCCTTTCTCAGATGTGCCAACTTATTTTTATCTTTGGACCTGAGAGCAGGTTTTTTCTGACTGAAGAATGGAAGGTTGTTCCGTTTGATGATATCATGATATCAGTGTTGTTTTTCTCCTTTGATGTGGGCTTCAAAGACAGATTTTGCTGCTACCTCGCTCATAACTACTTTACTACTGTTTACGGTAGTAAGCTCTTTCTCTTCAAATGGATTACCATGCTCCTGATAGACTTTAACTAAATCACATACATTTTTATGAAAGCGAACTTCAGATGATTTGTTATCTTCGTGGTGTTTACCTTCATTAGACGTAGCTTTTTGATTCAAGTTGTTGATTTCTTCAAACGCACTGTTCATGTATGCAATTTCAGGGCCAGCAGTCATCCACTTCAGTAATGCATCTTTGTTGCTCAGAAGGGATAGTTTTGCACTATCAAGTTTTACAAGTTTGTTGTTTTGTTCATGGATCTGATCATGAGATATGCGTGAGAAGCTTCGTTGTGTTTTACAGCCTACAAAGTTTCCTTTCAAAAATTCCCCGTACACCATGGGGTGAAGCTCTGGTAATTTCCACAGGCTGTGCATAAAAATATGCAACCATCTAGCATAGTTCACATGATCAAGTGCAAACATCCAAGGGCATATATTTTCATGTGCTGAAAGAAACTCTGGTAAGTTTCCCTGGGGGATGCTCCGAACAAAAACAAGAAGAAGGCTCAAATCGGACAATTCCTTTAAAAGTTCTAAAAAAAGTCAAAAGTTATCGTTTTTTTGAGAAAAATTACAAAATGAGCCATTGAACTAGTTTTAACTCATCACCATTTAATCTATTATGTCCATACACATTTGGAATGAGCTCAAAAAAGCATAGTATAAACATAAAAATATTAAAAATCAATTTTTGAAATTTTCAAAATTCGAAATGGGGGATTGCCCTGGCCCAATTTTGCTGGTTTATGAACACGCATGATTGATTTTTCCATTAAGTTTCATTCAGATTGGACACCTCCTTCAAAAGTTATCGTGCTATCAGACACATATATAGATATATTTTTTTTATATATACATTTTTTGATATATACATACATATATAACATTTTGCCACTATGATTTTTGTACTCTAGGGACCTTAAAACAAATTTCTATCATGGTTCCGGGTGAAAGTCGCACGACCTACTGTAATAGCTGAATTTCGGGGAATTCGCAAAAAATGTAATAATTGAAGGAATACTCAAGAACTATTGCATTTACAGCAATATATGTAATAACATTCCTTTTAGATAAACAGCTGTTCTTTAAAATGAGACCAAGTTGATCAAAATCTGATCAGTGGTTTCTGAGATATGCGACTTTATACAATCGGCTGAGTGGTCATATTGATGACGTCACTGCTCTTGACGTAATCATTTCTAAGGTTGTCTCCCGGCTGATTTACAATCTTTGGTATGTATTTAGTAGGCCTTCAAAGTTTGGTGCTAGTATCCGGAAGTGAAATATTTTTAGGTTATATGATGCTTGTTCCACGCACTAAAAGGATATATTATATACATATATATATATATATATATATACTTTCACATATGAACTTACTTTCTTTATCACGTTTTACTTTCTTACTCCCCATACGTTTTGAGGTGATGTGCCTCTTCCTCAGTGGGAGTAAATACTGAATGTCATTTTACAGAATAACGGTTATGGACTTTAAGTGTGTGTGGTGGGGGTTGATGGTGGGAGGGAATTGGCGCTGAGGTTCAAATTGTGTGTTTGGATCAGTGTATCGAATAGTGTGTGACGATTTTAAAAAATATTTAAATCGCACAAATAAAAAATTGCTTTCAATGTAAGTAAGAGTATTATCCACCCCTTACCTATGCCTAGATTCATGCAACAACGTGCAAATTGTCCCGTACCAACACGTTAAGAACGGTGTTATTTAGCTAATAATAATAATTACTTTAATTAAATAAAATACGTACTAAATAAATAAAGAAATTCATAATTCGTAACCAAAAGGTAAAATAATGTATTATGACTTAATTAGTAAATAATTAATATAACTTAAAAGAACGAACTATTTTCTTAGTGCGTAAAACCGCGCCAGCTACTGAACCCTTGCCGCTAAACATTGCATTCATTCGCCCGATAGACACCGAGATGTAAGGATGTAGCTACTGTGTTGCGAACATACACATAGGTGTATACCGTTAAATAATATTTAATCACGTTTATAATGAGTTCGAATTGACCTATGTAGTATAATAATAATAATAAAAACAAAATTATAATGTAGTGCCTGAGGAAACATGTATAGAATAAAAAAGGAAACTTAGCTGACACATCTCTTAGCAAGCTGTAAATGGTGAGAAATGTTAATTACCAGATTTTAGTGCTGATAAAATATGAACTGTAACCAAAAGTAAAATGTAAACTACTGACTCCGAAAGAAGATAACACAAACAGCAACCGGATGAACTTCTAAGAACCAAAATCTAATCGTCTAGGAAGAGATTACCAGAAACAATCAACCTCATGGAACTTCAAGAGCAACCGTGGATCACACCCTGGAAGAGGACTGAAGATGACCATCATGGACCCCACAGCATACACATTGTTATATTCAGGTGATATCAAAACATAATATTTGTAACACAAATTCACTGTAAAACAACAAGACCAGTAAAAAAAAAAGAACAGTAAAGAACTTTTGATAATTTAAAGTTTAATATATAGATTTTTGTAATCACTGTAATGAAGTAGTAATGACATTACGATGTTTAGATTTAAATTAATATTAAAATTTACAACCAAAATTATTCTTCTAATAATTTGGTTGAAGTTGTAATAAAAACATAATAAACTCGCTACCCGGATCCGGGGTAATTAAAACAATATCTAGCTGAATGATTTTGATATAGAAAGAATAAAGAGTAAAATATACAAAATATTTAATGCAGAAATTTTTAGAATCTGAGTTTTAAAAGTAAAGTAAAGTATGAGAGGTAAATATGTTAATAAAGAGATGTTTTTGCTAACACCCAACGAGTGAATAAATTTATACAATCCTTGCTTAATTCCTGAATAATAAAGTGTTATAATTTGTTAGTGATTAAGGTTTACTAACAACGGCAGCTAGTTCAATTAACAGGTAACAAATTGAACTGGTTCCCGACATTTGTGATATCTTAACAAGGGAGACGTCACAAAAAGTGTATGTGATCTATAATGTAATTGTTCATTTAATATGTTGTTTGGTTGTAGTGCGTGATATCTGTATATTTCAAATTGTTCAGCTGTGTTTAGTTTTCTACTTTTAGGTAAGTAGTGTAATATTTCCATGTTGTGTTCTATGTTTGTGTAACTGGTTTTCGTTTTGTAAATGTGTGGCAAATGTGGAATGTATGTAGTTTGTGGTGAGGGCTTTTAAATGTTCTGAAAATCTGGAGGTAAAAGATCTTCCCGTCTGGCCAATGTAGAATTGGTGACAATCATTACAATTTAATTTATATACCCCTGTTTTGCTGTATGTGTCTGTGTCTATGTTAGTATTATTTATGTGTTTCCTAATGGTGTTGTTGGTTCTGTAGGCTACTTTATAATTATGTTTCCTAAATGTGTTTGCAATTTTGTGCGTATTGGAATTGTAGTATGTAAGTGTTATGTATTTACTGGGTTGTGTGCTGTTGGTCTGATGTGTTTTACTTTTTGTGTTTAGGATGCGTTTGTGTAGTTTATTTATTAATTTGGGGTTGTATCCATTTTTGACTGCTATATATTTGATTGTGTTTAATTATTCTTGGTAGTCATGTGTGTTTAGGGGTATTGAAATGAGCCTATGGAGCATGTAGTTGAAAGCTGCATGTTTGTGTTGAGTTGGGTGGTTGGATGAGTTATGTATGACTATGTCTGATGTGGTGGGTTTCCTGTATATTTTGTATGTGTGTGTGTTGTTTGTTTTGGTGATTGTAAGGTCTAAGAAGTTTATGCTATTATTTAGTTCTATTTCAAGCGTGAATTTTAATTTATGGTGTATAGTGTTAATGTATTTGCGGAAATTTTCTATTTGTCTTTTGTTGCCGTTGTAGAGGAGTAAAATGTCATCAACATACCTGTGCCAATATATTATTTTATCGGTGTATTTGTTATTGTTCAGTATGTGTTCCTGTTCTATGGTGTGTATAAATATTTCGGCTAGTATACCTGATATAGGGGAGCCCATGGGTAGTCCATCTGTTTGAGTGTAAAACATGTTATTGTGTCCGAAATAATTTTGATCAGTGATAATTTTTGTTAGATGGATGATCTCTTTTATGTGTGTTTCAGGTGTGTTATTTATTTTTAATTACATTATAGATCACATACACTATTCGATACACTGATCCAAACACACAATTTGAACCTCAGTGCCAATTCCTTCCCACCATCAACCCCCACCACACACACACCTATAGTCCATAACCGTTATTCTGTAAAATGACATTCAGTATTTACTCCCACTGAGGAAGAGGCACATCACCTCGAAACGTATGGGGAAGTGATGAAGAAAGTAAGTTCATATGTGAAAGTTTATATATATATAATATTTTATAAAGTGAACAAAGAGGATGAATCAACAAGATAATTATAAAAGGATATCATAACATTTTAAAAATAACAGTTGTAATGAAAAAAAACATGTTTATATTATAAACAATCTACACTATTTACTTCTACAACATAGAAAATATGACTTTAACATACAATAAAAATAAAATTTATAAAAATTTTTACATCATTGACTATGAAAACACAAACTGAATTTAGTACAGCTGTCTCATTTATTTACATTTTTTACATGTAACTGTAAAACAGATATTTTATATCTAAAAACAATATAATAAAAATTAAGAAAATAATGTATGTAATACATATTATAATAATTATGAGGAATACAAGTTAATACTTATACAACAAATTGAAAGCACTCATGTATACATTAACTTTGCATAACTATCAAACAATAAAGTACAAATTATAATAATAAAGATTGGACCCTTGCTGTCAAAATAGTGCATCTTGTATTCTAGAAATGTTCTTAAGTACATTTTCAAAGATTTTTAACATTTAGGTACAATGTAACATAGGAATGGGAGAATATAAGAATGTTCAGATAACACAAATGATGTAAAATAGTGTGTAAGGACAAAGTCCGTACTAAGTTTTGAACTTTTTGTGTATGTTAAACAGTATATATCTCAATATTAGACTAATTAAGAATATTTTATACTTTTAATTATATCACTTTCATACTTTTTTAGACATTGGCTGTTTAATTTAGATTCAATTCAAAATTTCATCTAACAAAGAAAATATCTTGGGTTTGGCGTTAACCTAAATTTGTGCCCTATTAGGTAAGTTATCTATATTTACCTAGGTAAATATTTATATGTCAGTGCGTATAAGGACATATGGAAGTGTGTTTACAAGCATCACATTACAAAATTTGAGTGGTGAACTCACAGGAGCTTTGTGACTGATAACTTTAGACATGTAAGAGTAGTTAAGAGGTTAATGATTGGATTAGATTTGATAAAAGCAGATTTACTTTATTCTTTCGAACTATTTCCTGATCTACTAAAAGAACCATGACAAAGTAATAAATGTTTAAAAGATTTTGTTTTGTAATTGTCACAGTTAGAAAGAACTAAAGCACAAGGCGTTTTCACCAACACTAATTAGGTGAAAAGTAACCATCCTGATGGTTGTAGAGCATGTGTGAGACAGAGATGTGTGGGATAGAGCATCTGAAAATTTTTGAAAGGAAAACTTCTGAAGTATCTTCTAAAAATATGTAGAAAATTAATAATAGAAGGGGGAGTATGGAGAATCAAGACTAATTCAGAGCTGGAAGCATTATTAATAGTGCAAAGATGATTAAGTACATGAACACATAAAGAATAAGCAGGTAGAAGATAATTCAAATGGATGGCACAAAGACCATACAGAATTTCTGAAAGGTCAACACATGACCTAGAGGTAGGCTAAGAAAAGGATGGAAAAAGAATGTATTGGAGAATCTGCAGTTCATGAAAATGTGACTATGAAATGGATGAGATGATGAAACTGGAGAGTTGTGGCACCCAAATAAGAAGACGTAGAATGTAGCGAGTAGAAGAAGGCATACTTGCATCTTGTTAGCTTTAAATTATACTATTCAATTATTAGCAGATCATAGTTCCAGCCCCTTTGTTTTAACTTACTTGCCCTGGGGTTTTCCAGTCACAACATTAATATTACAGAAATTGAACAAAAGGCTTGATCACATACACATAACATAAGAGAGCATGTCTGATATTATCATAATGACATATGTGTAAGTAACTAAACAGTGTAATGTGGTTTAGTTACAATGTGGTTTAAAATCACTCGCCAACAAATTGGCAAAGTAAGTTTCTGTGTCTGACATACGATCCTTCACAGTTGCCTTAAACAAATGTTCATTGTTGTTCTAACTTACAGTAAAATTGGAAAATGTATATACATTAATTTGCACTAGCTAGCAGTTACAGTAGTTCTATTATAAAGAATCAAGCATATCACTATGCTGTATATCAGGGCCAATTTGTGTTAACACTACTTTTAAGAAGTGTGGTATACTACAACCAGTATGATCTACATTTGGAATACCAAGAGTATAAATCCAACCACTGGTATTAGGATATGAATTAAATTCATCTATGGAGGTGTTTAATCTGACTCGACATGTCACTGATTAGTTGTGGATATTTTTTATAAAAATATGTATAACTTTGTTAACAAATGACAGGCTAGCGCAATAAATAATTTTTAAATGATAGTCTAGTAATTACACACATGATGAGTTACAGGTTACAATCTGCCAGACCTGTAACAGTTATTTGTGAAAGTCCCCCTACCATAACCAGTATCCTGTTGGTTGTATTCAAGGTGGAAACTGTCACAGTCAACTTCCATGTAGGAAACACTAGTGGTAAGTTTAATTTATATCAAACACACATATGAACACATATGTTTATAGTAAACATTTAGAACATTTGCAGTATATTAAACATCATTTTCTGTTTTATGTTATTTTATCTTGAGCTTTGTTTTGTTTTAATGAGATCTTTTTGCTTACAGACTGATTTTTGTTGCAACCTACATATAAATAATGTCTTTGAGTTCGATCACATGAGGACATACACTGATTCTGAATGGTCAGAATGTTGTGACTTTAATTAGTGTTACATGACAGTGAATTGTCATTATAAGTACGGTACTTGCAACAGTGAAAGAGTAGTGTTGACAGTTAATCTCTCCTAAACTCTTAAAAAACTTATAAAATAACAGTTTGCCTTTCATTACAGTTAGCCGTACGGTCCCATAACAAAATATATTAGGTTACAAGAAGCTGTTACAGAAATATCACATTTTGTGAAGAACGTGCTACATAGTTTTCCTAGAAAATCAAGCTTGTTGCTTAAACAATATATTAAACAATTGTTTATATATTGGTTTGATTCGATAAAAAATAATATAGCTGTTTGAAGAGTATATACTGTTTATGGTACATTTGTTTTGTAACAACTACAGTTGGTTGCATCAGGTTATGTGTAATGTATACATTTTTTATGTTTAACTGTTCTATAAAGAACTTTGTACATATTTTTTTGCATCATTGTAAGATATTATGTATCAGATGGAATATGTATTATTTTTTCTGTTTGAAAAATATATTTATTCCTATTTATTAAAAATGGTTATGTAAATAACACACTAAACACATTTAAATGTATATGTAATGAAAAAACAGTTCTAAAAAGAACATATTAAACATGTCCTACTACTTTTAACTTAATGGTTCTAAAAAGAACATATTCGACTAACTATTTTTAACTTAACAGTTCTAAAAAGAACATAATCAACACTTTTTACAAAGTGTCTTGACAGGTACTTTTCTCTTATACTGTTCAAAAAATACTATACAACATTTAATGTTAAATAACATTGTAAAATTTGTTTATGTATAGATGTTTTGTATTGTTGAAAGTATCAGTATTTTACAAGTAAACATGAATGTTGCCTGGCTGAGCTGTAGACTTCGGCCATTATTGTTTTGATTTAGTGGTACATAGCAGAAAATTCAGTATATCAGTTTGCTACAATTCTATAACTTCATTACTCAGCCTTGTCCATATTTGTAATAAAATACTGATTCCATCTCAGAAACTCTAGTTATATAAAGTATAGAATTTTGGGGTATATATTTATAAACCATAACTTTTTGTGAAACACAGCAGATCTATCTGCAACAAAATTATTCTGTGCAGGAGGACCATGACCTAATGGATTAAAAAATTCAGTATTCATATAATGAAATATATCAGAGAAATATTACCTTTAAGAGCATGATCTTGTGTTCCAAAATAAAATAATAGAAACACACAAATGTAAAATACAATATTAAGAAAAGAAACTGTGGCGTGCCATACAAACAGACAGTGGACTGTATAATAATATAATAATTTTAACAGGTTTTATAGGATATACAAGTCTGCTATTTTATAAAAAAAATTATTAATATGATTAATATACTTTACAGTATATTTATATTGATATGTTATTAATATTGGAGGAACAGACAGATGAAGGCTACATGGATTCATGGGTCTGTGTTACAGTCACATGTACACACATACTTTAAATGGCATAAAATGCCATGTAAGTACCAGTAATTTAAGAAACAATAATGGTTGAAGTTCATAATATTAAAATAGATTCATCTAAATTACAAAATTAAAAACATTCATTTAATGTTTGGACAACCTTACGTTTGTTTATTTATTGTAAAACTAAGCTGAGTTTTAACAAAATTTGGGTTTTATTATATATATATATATGTTCATAATTATATATATATATATTTGTTTATTAGAAATTAGAAAAGTAGTTCAGATTTTTAATTTTTTTGTCTGCCAAGACAACATTCAGTTCATTTCAGTAGTCTGATGTAATGTATTGGGAAGTGATTTGTAGTGTGTAGTGTCTTAAGATGACTTACGTAATAGATACATAACAATTAACATTAAATAAATTTAAGTATACATTTAACTTAGAGAGATCATTGTCGTAAATAATAAAACAAAATGTTTCGATAACTTCATGTCTTTAAAATGCATTTAATATTTCTTCATCGTTAAATGTTAAAAAATTTGAGTTGTCCATTTTAGACAGACTGAAAAAATCTTTTTCGAGGTCTGTGTCCATTCCATCTTCAAAGTATGAGGATGAGGATGGTGTGCAATCTGTAACACAATGTAAGATTAAGTAAACAGGCGAACTTTATATTTGAGAAAGGAAGTAAACTATTTTGGTTTGCTTGTAAATAAATCCTTAAATTCGTAGTGACCGTCAATCAATGAATTTTTCGGTGAAGGGCTTGTGAGGATCGGTCAAAAATATAACACAAATTTTAACTTATTTGTGTTGACATTTCGACAGTGTTTATTGTCATCATCAGGACCTGTGTATGAATACAAAAGAAATGTCAAAACAACAGAACAATTATTATTTGTGTTGACGTTTTGACAATGTTTATTCTCATCATCATTAAAAATACCATTACATTATGAGTAATTTAAATTGTAATAGTGTATAAATTAAGTTCTGTGACATTATTTTTTTCTCGCTGTCATAAAAAAAAACATTTGGAGATGTAAGAACAAACTATCTCAACTCCTTCACATATACAATGATACATACATATGCACGCACGCACGCACACGCACACACACACACACACACACTCACTCACTCACTCACTCACTCACTCACTCACTCACTCACATACACAAACACGTTCACTCAAATAATTGTTCTGTTGCGTTTGACATTTCTTTTGTATTCATACACAGGTCCTGATGATGACACTAAACATTGTTAAAATGTCGACACAAATAAGTTAAAATTTGTGTTATATTTTTGATCGATCCTCATAAACCCTTCACCAAAAAATTCATTTGCTTGTAATGTAAGCGTTTGTGCAGTGTTGATTGTAACAGAAAATTGTAATCTAGTAGTTACTTACAGAATGTTAATAAAAACTATATTAAGTTCATAAACTGTTTTTCAGAAAAAAACAGAAAAGAATAATATACAAATTATTTACTGAATAATATTTAATTAAATATTGTTTTTTTAATAAAAACTATGTAATCTGCTTCAGACATAACTAACTCATGATACCAACTAACTTACTTGAAGTATCTTCAATGAGCCGTTTGACAGATTCATAAGGAATGTATTCCAGGAGCACATCAGACAACTCAGAATCCATCAATTCACTTGGTATTGTAAAATGATCTGTAACACAGCAAACATTATGATAAGTTAAAATAAAAATGACAGATTTTGTTTTATAATAAATGTAATTATTTATAAGGTACAATATTGTATGTACAATTATTTTTGAGACAGTGTCTGTAACAAATGGTAACTATCTTGATGTTCCCAGAAGACAAAACTACTAAATTTGCCCATCCGATGTCTGTGCGTTTACATGCTTTGGAATACTACAACCTCTTTAAACATGCAGAAGCTGCCTCAGGCTTGGGTAAAATTTAAGTAAGATTTTATCTAAACATACAGTGTTCCAAAGCTGGAAAAGTGGATCATGTAATAATTAATAACAAACACCAACTGGATAGCAAAACAAAATTTCATTGGTTTTAAATATCACCATCATCATCATCAGATATATTTGATTATGTCACGTTTCCATTGATTTCTGACCTGTCCTATTCTTGTTCACTTTTGTACCATAATAGACACACACTGATTAGAATCTTTCCTTTTTCATATAAAATGTCAGCGATTGGTGTTCTTCCAAATGTAAAACTTTTTTAATTCATAATTATAATACCATAATTCAAACACTTTTTGCTGCAGTCAATTTCTTGATGTATATAATATATTTAATATTTATAGTAACTTTACCTCAAGATGTTCCAAATAAAGAAAGGTAAAGTTACTACAAATATTAAATATAATACCATAATTGTATTACTAAAAATATTAATAGTGATTTGATTTCTGTTTCAGCATTTTGTTCTTTTACTGCGAGCTGATAGTCATACAATATCCTGTATTTGTTTCAGCTTTGATATCCAACTGTTTAGAATTCTGTTTTTTTTTATACATTGCAAATATAAAAATGATAAGGAGATCTAAAATAGAATTTTTTGTAACTTTAATGTACATTAACTTTAAACAAAATACCAACATTAATATGAATTGATGATTTATTCATATCTGTTTCAGCACAGTTTCAAACTGCACATTCTTGTCAGAAACATAGTAATAAGTACAAAATTTTATAAATAAAATGAATCTAAAAATTTTAAAATGTGTTGGTCTGAGAGTTTTGTGACTTCTACATAGATTACACTGTTTTCACAACAACATAAATTAGTATGTAAATTGGACAGATTTAATTAACTGTACAATGTTTGTAGCCTAAATGCAATGAATGGTATTCAGAAAATCATATATGAATTGAGTGTATCATGTCTGAAGCGAGGATAACATGGATAGAACTAAAAGTGACACAAGAATTATAATATCTAATTTAACGGTAATCATGTAAAAGCAGCTAAATTACTTAAATATACAGTGCCTTAAATTACAAGGCTTAAATTTTATAAAACAATGGCAGTGTCTGTTTTACTATATGGATGTGAAACATGGGTTCCTACAAAGAAAATTAAAGACCAGATTCAGACTTCAGAAATGAAGTTTCTGAGAAGAACAAAGGGTTGCATGAGACTGGATCATTTGTGCAATGAGGATATTAGAGAAGAGCTACAAGTATTCTCCATAAATGATAAAATCCACAGACATATCGCAGGGAATGGTTACAGCATCTGGACAGAATGGAGGATGGACGACTACTTAAGGTTGCGTTTCGATAGAGACACTTTGGTACAAGAGACGTAGGAAGACCAAAGAGTGAAATGGAGAGATACTCTGTGAAGATGGAACAGGCAAGGTGCCTACTCTGTGAGGTGCAGAAGAAGAAGAGGAAACAGGGTCCTAAACCTCTTGGTGATTTTGAGCAGGCCTTTGTCCAATGATGGCATGCTTCTGGCCATTAAAAGATCAAGTGTCCTATCAAATGATGTATAGCCAAAATACAATAAAAAAAAATAATAAAAAAAATTTGTTTACAATGAACGTTTCAATCTCCTTTGTACATTCAATGAAATGTAAAAGTAAAATAAATATTCAAGATTAAGGAAAATGACTGACTTACCACTATCATTTCCCCTGTAGTCACTCTTAGAGTCAGATTCTAGAAAAAAATAAAAATAAAATGAGTATTTTGTTTCTGCCTGTGTCTTATTTCATTTTAATTGTAACATTAGGATTTATTTTAATTTTTAATAATACTGTATTTATTTTTATACTAATTAAACGTTATTATTTTGATTTAATGTTTATTTGCAGTTATTTTATATTTTATGAATACAAAAAAGTTTTATATCATAACGATCACGCATGCACGCACATGCGTGCGCACTCACATTTGATAATTGTTTCTTTTATATGTAATATGTATACATATTCTTTTATATGAATTACCTGTAGAAGACAGTCTTTCACGTTGGCGGGTTTCTAATTTTGGTGACAGTACAACAGGTTCACTGGCTACCTAGAATGTCAAAGCAAAACTTAGTGACTCAGTTAAAAATAAAAGACAGTTAAACATTTAAAATTTAAGATGACTGCTTTGTATATTGAAACAGTTACTTTAAAAATAACATTTTTGCACTTTAAACTGAGTCTGAAATATTGTATGTATGTGTGCATATGTGTGAACTGGTACATTGTCCAAGCTTGACTCATATCCTTATAAGAATCCCCCTATATGATCAGAGTCTTATACACAGTCTTACAACCATTGGCAGGATTCGGGGGGGGGGGGTCACTGGAATTTTAATTTTCTTGTGTAGTTTAATTTTTGTGCCTTTCAATGTTCTGTCAAATTTTGCTAATGTTGTAGAAGTTGCTGAATCCAACAACGGCAACAAGCACATCACTAGTTTAGTTTTGCAATTATTTTGGTTATTTACCATCTTGTCTGTTGTTGGGCTGTGTTAGGACTGCCCGTTACAGGTTAGAATTGTCTCTCCAGCGTGTCTTTCTGGGGTAATAGCAACGCCTCCTCCACACGAATACTGCCAATCCCCCAATGAAAGCAAACACCTTCACCTTGGTTTGCTAAAAAAAAGGCCCCCCCCCCAATCCTGTAGTAGGTGAAATACCGCCCATGCTTATAACTGTATAGTTTTTATTACAATGGTATAGTTTTATAGCTCTATGCTATCATTATTGTTTCAAGGATGAATAAAATAAAACTTAATTCTGTATTAAGAGAAATGTTATCACAAAAATTCATCTAGCTATTTTCAGGAGTGTTCGTTGGATATGCCATTACTTAATAATCAACCCTTTGTATTGTTTTGCACTATAAATCAGTTATATGTGCAATAAAACAGGTTTATTTTTAGAAGACTAGATTCTTTTGCTAGTTTCTTTTTGAACTGTTCAGTGTATGTGTAATATAATAAAATAATTTTATTCTGTTTATAACACTTGATTCTTTAGGTAATTCATTTTTTAACTATTCAGTATATGGATAATATGTGCTGCCATACTTGATTCCATTGATATTTTTGTAGATGAAGTATCTTGGTAATTTTGGGTAGTTTCCTGAATGCTTCTGTTAAAAGAACTGCTGGACATGTTTAAGCCCTTTAGAAGGACCAATACAATTTTTTTTTTTGGTCTAAAAAGGGCTGCAATTGTATTGTTCCTTAAAAGGGTTAATGTGACATTTTGATCAGCAACAGTGGCCCTTTCTAATGGCCATAATTTCTCCATCAGCATTTTTAAGGGGCAAAATGTCCTGAAATCATCATGAAAAGCATGCATGTGCACGAGTCATGCGCGCATGCGCAGAGTATTTTTTGTTTGTAGTTTCATTCATTGATATGACTTATAAGAAACTGAAACTTACCAGTTTTTTTGTTTTACACATAGCTGTGTTGCCTGTGTGGTTCTTGATGTGTTTGCGAAGCGAGCTTGGGTCAGTGTAACGCTTATTGCATCCAGCCACTTGACAGGCATACGGTTTCTGGAAAAAACAACAGCAATGAAACTTGTTTTTTTTTTAAATCTTTTAAACATAACTTGCACTGAAGCGAATAAATATTGACCTACAGAACACACTATAAGAGAAATGTTTATCTACTGTGCAAAAACTTTTCATTTGGACACGTACGTTTCCAAATTTCCACTAATGACACAGAGTTTGGAACCTTGAGTTGAGAAATGTAAGAATTAGTTTGTCCGATTGAAATCAGGTTCTTAAGAAATGTTAAAAAATGCAGTAAAAATTGAGCAGAATACAGGAGTGATGATAATAAGAACAGAACCGATGTTTGTGGTGTTGAGAAAATAAGTGAATTTATAAGGAGGTAAAAGGAAATGTGAAGATTGGTCAAGAAGGGCTACAACTCAGAGGAAGAAAGTAGGTTGGTAGGCTAAGAAAAAGATCAGTTTTCTGTGTGACTTCTGCTTGTACTATGTGAAGGTGAAGAAGAACGCATTAATAGTTTCATTTGGAAAATTTTTACTGTCCCGGCAATGAAATAAAATTTAAAAAAAAGGGAATTAGTTTAATGTTTGTGAGTACCTCTTTTTTTTGACCATAAACATTTAAAGTTCAAATTAGGTGTAAAAAGTTTTCTTCTATTTGTTGAAGGAAAGAAGTCAATTAAAGCAAAAGATCTCTGGGTTACATACCCACATTCTAAGCAATTACATGCCTTGGTACTATTTACATCGAACATTTTAATTTAAAGCCAAATTGTCTTACCCTCCTCCATAAGGTACATGCAGACACATTCACACATTCATTATTTTTATAATGGTATATTTGGTATTTGGTATACTTGGTACTATTTACATCGAACATTTTAATTTAAAGCCAAATTGTCTTACCCTCCTCCATAAGGTACATGCAGACACATTCACACATTCATTATTTTTATGCAAACTATTTTTTGTATTTTATATGTTTATATATATGCATACGCGCGCGCGCGCGCGTGTGTACGATTAGGCCTTATAGTAGTTGATATGATGTTAATTTACCAAAATTTGCGACTTATGAATCTTACCGTATCGTAATGAGTGCGCTGATGTTTTGCCCTGTCGGAACTGTTGCTGAACGCTTTCATACACGTCGGAAACTGGCAGGAATAGGGACGCTCACCCGTGTGCGATCTCTGGTGTATTTTTAGGTTCTCAAGTCGTGAAAACGCCTTGGTGCAACCTGGAAACTGTGGAAAGAAAAAAACGTTCTTATCGATTTAAATTATCGGACAATTTCTACTGTTAGCCTTTATAGTAGGCCTACCAGTGGTGTATCTAGAATTTGGTCTGCGTGGCCGGGTCGAGTCGTCTTCATACAAAAGAACAAGAAATTAAGACTAACCAACATTACTATCTTTAAAGTGGTTGAAAAACATGTGATAATATCCTAAAATCAATCCCATTAAAATAAACGGTAATAACACAATAAAAGTACGCGTTATTGTAACGTTGTTTAGAAGATACTTATTGACTTAATTGAATTTCCTATATTTCATATTTTAAACGTATACACACATGCTGTGTAATAAAATTATTTGTATATTTAAAAGAGTTACTACTAATACTAGTGTACACAGTAAATTTAAGAGGTTAACAAAGTTCGTGAACTTTTTTCGACCCTCGGGGGGGGAGGTCCCGTCCCATTCGTCCCTCCCGTAAATAAGCCTCTGTATCGTGCAGGCGTGGATACGATGAAAAGTTGAATACGATACATTTTAATCATGGCTGGCCAACGGAATACAAGTTCGTGTCTTGTAAAACACTCAAGAGGCTCTACGTGTGCCTCAAAGAAAACTGTACTTGGAAAGTTGGAACTCACTTGTTAAAGATTTTAAATTGATGAGTTTGAAATTTGAATTTGATTCTAGCCTCCAGTGTTTGAGAGCACTGTCAAAAACTGAAAGTGTGATTTTAAAAAGAATTACTATAACTGATCGTTTTTTATTTTTACGTTCCATGAAAAATGGAGGCGTGATTACATAATAGAATCGGGCTTGAAATTTGCAAAGATTCGTAATCTTCGGCCTTGAAAATTGGAAAACGTCATAACGCGCTTGTTTAAGACACAAATATTTTTTTTCATTTGAACGAGTGACCGGAATTTCGATTTTATTTTTCCAGTTTATTCATTTTAAACGAGTACGTTGTTTTAATCCCATTTTAGATTAAACGGGACCTGCGGTGAACTCTAATCCTCTGTAAGAAAATAATTATATCAACGTTCTTTTTTATAATCGTTCTGCCATATCTCATAGTTTAATGGCTATTATTTTTCGTAATTAACCATTCAGGTATTTTCAATATATGTTAAAATTGCCGAAACCATCCTCCATGGAAAGATTTTTTTATTATTATTTTAAAGATTTTAGGCTGTGAGATCGCACTGATCTTAATTGCTTCATGCATTTTGTAACCATTTTAAATCGTCAGAATGTTTAAGTGTCTACTTATTTGTTGAGTAGTAGGACCATACAAGGAAGGCCATAAATCTTTTTTTCTACACGTCATATGACACTGTGGCAACGTACATTTTTCATTAAATAGGACATAACTCAATATGCAAGTGTTCCTACTCACGTTTGAATTGAACGCAAAGTTTATTATCATTGTAGAAAACTGATAATAGCACCTAATCTGTCGATTATGATAATTGAAGTTTATTTCTACGAGTAGAACCAAACACATTAGTCACGTGATCGATAGGGGGTCTTCGGATATTTATGTTATCACAAGTTATTTTACTGTGAACCAAGTAACCTCTTTTTAGATAAGAGCAGCAATGTCAAACGGTTGGGCCTGGTATCGTGTTGGTGCATATTAAAAAAAATATATATATATTTTGACAAAACACAAACAAAACGTGATTAACAAACGCGTTTTGGTGCGCCTCTGAACGAGAACGGGAAACCTCAAAATGCGACATACATAACACTAACATACGTCAACAAACATACTGAAAAAATTGCCCACAAATTCAAAAAAGCAGGATACAGAATCGCTTACAAAACTACTAACAAAACAGAACACACACTATCAAAACGCACGCACAAAACACAAAACAAATTCGATCTACCCGGTGTATACAAGCTAAATTGCTCAAATTGCAATAAATTCTACATAGGCCAGACAGGACGTAGCTTCAAACAGAGATACATTGAACACACAAAGGCACTCCACACCACTACAGGAATCCACCTTTGCAAACCACCTCATTGAAGCAAACCACACATATAAAAACATCGACAATAACATGAACATTCTACACGTACACACAAAAGGCTGAAAACTAGACACTCTAGAACAATTAGAAATATACAAACACACAAAAACAAATAAAAACGACATCCTAAACGAACAGACACAATTCAAATCGCACACATTATTCGAACACACACACACACACACACACACACACACACACACACACACACACACACACACACACACACACACACACACACACACACACACACACACACACACACACACACACACACACACACACACACACACACACACACACACACACACACACACACACACACACACACACACACACACACACACACACACACACACACACACACACACACACACACACACACACACACACACACACACACACACACACACACACACACACACACACACACACAGCATCGATCTTTCGGAAAACTATCCCGTCGCCAACAACAAGACGGACAGCGCTACCTACGCCAGCCTCTGATGAAGCCTTCTAAAGGTGAAAGCCGGTTTAGGCTGTAAGGTAAATCTTTACGATTTTACTTATAAAAAACTTAGTGTTCCGAGTCGTCAAACAATAGTGATATTTACTCAAAATGCTGTTCAGAAATGTACAAATACTTCACACGATTTGCTGATAAATCGTCGTTTTACACAGGATTATTCGAAACGAATTTTTATCAGTCCTTTTACAATAATGACACGTATTTTTATTGTAAGTAGCGGCTGTTGAGATAAGTGACGTGTACATCGTTAAGTGACGTATTCTATTTACTTACTTACTGCTATTGAACTTGTATTGGCAATAACGTTTACAGAGTTGAGAATAACTAGTTTCGAAACTTTATACATACAAATCACATTGCCGTTTCTTGAACCAGGGGAACTCGGCAACAAAAACCGTTTCTTTGCACGTAATACCCAGTGCCTTTTCTTACGCCAGTGGCGTCGTGTCTTCGGAAAATAGGTATCCGCTACTCTTCACTGTTATTCGCTTCAATTCTTTCTCGTTCTGTCTCTATTTCTTCGGTGTTTCACTTTTGTCTCCAAGTTATACGTGGCCAACGCTTCGATCTCTTCCCAAGCGTTTTATATCCAAACGTTTCTTAGAATTAACGTTTTTTTAAATAATTATTATTTAAGGTACTTTCACTTGTGAAAAACTTACTCGTTGTTATTTCCTCAAACGTCGTTTCGGAGTTGTATTCTCCTTCCTCAGTGAGGTTTAAATGCGGAATGCGTCAAGTAGTTGGTAATCTGTAACGGTTTTTTAGGTGACTGGTTTGTGTGTGGGGGTGTGGAGATGGAAAGGGGTTGGCGCGGGATTCTGAATTGTATTTTTTAAAAATATGTATGACATTTATTAATGCCGTAGCATAGTTTCAGAGTACTCCTTTTCGAAGATGTTAGAATAAATTATTCACGAAGTAAGGCCGTAAATATGATCAGTAATTATTGGAACAACAATAATCATAAATCTACACTTCGTAATAGTACCTACACTAGAAAACTGAAGAAGTCATAACATTTGAAAAACAAAATTAAACGTAACTTTTCTCCTTGGTTAAAGGAAAGGAAACAAAGAGACGACGTTAAACGGCACTGTCAGAACCCATATCCATGTGTGGTAGAGAAACTTGGGTTACGACAGAAGTACAAAAAAAGACAGGTTCAAGCACAAAAGATGAGATTTGTGGAAAGATTGAAGGAAGCAGTCGGGGAGACGTGATAAGCAATGAAGTATAAAGAGAAGCACTTCATATATTTCGTCTGAAAATGGAAGGACTAAATCGAACCATATAAAAGGCAGTATCGTGTGGAATAATGGAAGAAACTAGACTGCCAATAAAGGGAAGAAGAATAAAGCGAAAGGAGGATAAAAGCCTACGTAGATCGAGAAAAGGTGCCTATTACACGAAAGAAAACGAAAATGATGAATTTATTATTTTTTTCACTGTACGATTGTAAGATAAGATTATAGGTAAGACCGAAAAAATATTCTTGTAAATAATAAATTCAATATCTAACATTTATTTAGAGTAACATAAAAAAAAATGGAGTTCTTCGATAGCGAGTTTTTGAAGGTGAAAATAAATCTTCGATTTTAGCCAACAAGTTAGCAACGTTATTACTTTAAAGATCTGAAGTTATCTTATAGCCGAGTAACACTATCGAAAAAAGGGGGAAAAAGGCAAATTTCCAGAAACAGCATCTTTTGAGCTTATTTTTTTTTAAACAATAGGTTTAGTGTGTACCTAAAAGTTTATCCAAGTTCCAGACTTCGGACCCCCCATTTTCCCCGTCTTTTCACTTCCGGCAAATAGCGGAGCGCGAGTCAGTGAAGTTTTCCTCAAATTTTCCGATGATAACTTCACCAAATCAGAAAAATAAAAATATCAGCGTGTTCCCCGGAAAATTTTCTATCGATCTATGTTAGTCGTGCATTTTTTTAAAGGCAACATAACCTACAGAAAAATTGAAACTTGCAAAAATGTGCATTTTCAGATTTCTGTTAATAATGAGTGAAATAATGATTTTTACTTCATAAAAAAATTGTAGAGTATAGTATTCCAATAGACGAATTTCCATATTAATTTTTATCCCGAAATATTTTGTCATTAAGCCACAATACATTTTTCAAGTTGAAAAGGGAAATTTTTAAAAAATTGGGTCCAGTCCATCACCCTGACATCACAGGACAAAGTTTTTTTTTAATACTCGTATTTTTATGGTCTATCAGCTAGTGAAAAAGTTTGTTCTTTTATAGCTTCCCAAATAATAATTTTTACACAGCGAATGGCCGCGCGGGCTGAATCAAGTACAGTATACATTTGCGTCGCCAAGCGGCAGTCAGTACTACGTACTTGCCAGAGCATTCGCCGTGTACAAGCTCAAAAAAAGGTAAAAATTATTATTTGGGAAGCTATAAAAGAACAAACTTTTTTCACTAGCTGATAGACCATGACAATACGAGTACTAAAAAAAAAAACGTTGTCCTGTGACGTCAGGGTGATGATTGGACCCAATTTTAAGAAATTTCCCTTTTCAACTTGAAAAATTTATTGGCTTAATGACAAAATATTTCGGGAAAAAAATTAATATGAAAATTCGTCTATTGGAATACTATATTCTACAATTTTTTTATGAAGAAAAAGTCATTATTTCACTCATTATTAACGGAAATCTGAAAATGCACATTTTTGCAAATTTCAATTTTTTTGTAGGTTATGTTGCCTACTAACACACGACTAAATGCACGACTAACACAGATCGATAGGAAATGTTCCGGGGAAGACGCTGGTATTTTTATTTTTCTGATTTGGTGAAGTTATCATCGGAAAAATTGAGGAAAAATTCAGTAACTCGCGCTCCGCTGTTTGCTGGAAGTGAAATGTCGGGAAAAAATAAACTTTTAGGTAAACACTAAACCTTACGTTAAAAAAAAATCTGCTCAAATGATGCTGTTTCTGGAAATTTGCTATTTTTAAATTAGTCTTACTCGGCTATTAGTCACGATTAATACGTGACGGCCGTTTTATACCTATGAATCTAATGTCAGCTTAGAAGAACAAAATATATTTTTCCACGTGGGCTTGTGTTAACAGTTACTTTTTTCTAGTATATCGCATGCGATTGTTTCAATATAACAGTTCATAAGTTCTGATAATTTTTTTTAATAAGCTGAAATATTTCAAATTCCTCGCTTATCATTTAATTTTGCGTATCGTCGTTCAGTGAGCCCGTGTAAATGACGAAAGAGGTTCTGCTTTGCTGTCGAAAATCTGTAGTCGTTTTATTGAGTGATTTTGTTTCAATTGTAACTGTAATTGTAATTGTATGTTTAACTAACGCCTATCATAGGCGCCTATAAGACGGCACGGTTGTTGCCGTACAATTATGCTTACACGTTATTTAAAAGAAAATAATTTTTAACACGATAACAATAATTTTAAGGCGCAGATAATTTTTCATTCTGTGGGAGGGGGACCTGGCTAAAATCTGAAGAGGGCTACCCTGCGTAACATCTTACTGTAATAATGTTTAAAGAACTGTATAATAATTTTTTACATGTCGTTTTGTAGTAGGTTTATTATGTCTTGAGGCATTACGGAAAATATATTTTTTTCAGTGCCGTTTAAATTATAGTGCACTATAGGCTCGGAAATAACATAATTTAGTCGTCGTCGTCGTCATCCTTTACGGCTTAGGCTAGTAGCCTGTTCCGGTCTCAATGGAATTCATCCAACCATCTATTACGGAATCTTCCCACACTTCTCTTTCCCCCTTGGATGATAGTCAAGGGCTCTTCTTGAAAATTTAGTTGGATCCATTCTCTCTACGTGTAACCGCCACTCCGTTTTGTACCGAGAGATTTTCTCATTCAAGCTTTCAGCTATGCCTAGCTCCATTCTAATATGACCATTTCTGATAAGATCTCTGCTACAACCCTTTATTGCCCTCAAGAAGCTCATTTCCGCTCCTCGTATTCTAGATATATCTTTAGCTTTTCTAATCCAAGTCTCACTCCCATACAGTAGTTGAGGTATGACCATTATATTATAATATTTAAATTGCGTCTCTTTCCTTGTTTAAATATTTAATGATACATCCACAATCATGACTGGAAGAGATTAATTTTGTTTCCAACCTCCTTATCATCTTGATATGTAATGCTGCACACTAGATACTTGAAATCTAAAATATAAATTATGACTAACTGACTTGAAAAAAAAAATTGCCAAGTATTGTTTGCAGTAATGATAAATTTGTTTTGCAGTATAGAAGCTTATTGTATATTATAAAATATTGTAATAAATTTAATGCAATCTATATATAATAATACTTCTATTATTTCTTTAAACTTTGTATTTACAATATGAAAGTGAATTTTTATTTCAAACATTACTACAGCTTCTTATAAAGTTTCCTAACTAGATGTATCAATACAGTGATTAGACAATAAATATGTAGCAGTAAAGTGTTTTTTGCAATATATTACTTACAGATAAATTGGATTATAAACACCCGTCTTATGGAAGGAGGGCCTACGAAAGAAATCCGCCCCGGGTCTCCAGTGGCCTAGGTACGCCACTAGATATATGCGCGGGCATTCATACACACAGACATAACACGAATCAAATCCTTAGTAAGTTGCTGAATCTCGGTACGTGACCGTGAATTATTTTTCCACCATTCCTAGCGCGAAGACGTTTTTGTCTATAAGATGTGTTTTTTGTTGTAAGTTTAAATGTCTGGACAAAACGCCTGTTGGACACATTATCTACATACAAAAATAATTATTCCTTTAATCCTCTTCACGACAAGTGTTTATCGCGCCTGGACTCAAGTACTTGTGACGTATACTTTGTAGCGTTTAAGTATTGCCTTTGTTACTCAACGTTTATTACAAGAGGGATCTCTTTCACTTTCAACTGCATCGTTTTCTTACACAGAAACAGACTATCGTCTTAACTTGACCAGTGGCGTTTAATGGGGACAGAAAATTTGTCCCAGAGACGATCTTATGAACCTTCTCCGTAAAAATGTTTTAATAGAAAACGTCAGCAGATATAATCTTTGTTCGTTTGTCTGTGTCATAGTGCGCCACGAATAGTTCAAATTCAGTTCGGGAGTCACATTTATGGTTATGTTTTGTCTTGCAAGGGTTACGTGCCAGTTTCAAGGGACGAAAAAGTAGCTGGGCTCTTCGGTTATGTTATAGTTGCCGGACCGGTATTTAAAATGACGAGAAAATCATGACAAGTTATGTCAGGAAGTATTTTACTTCCATGTTCCTTAAGGAAATGGAAGTATGGTGATGGCAAAAAAAATCGTGTTCGAGATTATTGCAGATTCTGATTGTACTACACTCAAAACATGAAAAAAGTCGTTTTTCGAAAAGTGTCTGTGTGTGTGTCTGTGTGTCTATCTGTCTGTGTGTCTATCTGTAGATTTTTTTTTTTTTGGCAAACGATAACAGCCGCAAATTCAAACAGAATCAAATAATGTTTTGCATACAGCCCTGATTTCTAGAGTACTCACGACCTATTGTTTTTGGTGAAGATCGGTTGAGGGAAAGGGGTAGTTTACCAGCAACGGTTTTTTGTTATCAAGGGTAATTTTTCTTTTGGCAAACGATAACAGCCGCAAATTCAAACAGAATCAAATAATGTTTCGCACACAGCCCTGAATTGTAGAGTTCTCAAGACCTATTGTTTTTGGTAAAGATCGGTTAAGGGAAAGGGGTAGTTTACCCGCAACGTTTTATGTTTTAACAAGGGTATTTTCTATGGCAAACGATAACAGCCCCAAATTCAAACAGAATCAACAGATTATTTGCATACAGCCCTGAATTGTAGAGTTCTCAAGGCCTTTTGATTTTGGTGAGATCGGCTAAGGGGGAGGGGTAGTTTACAACCTTTTACGTTTTAACAACAGTAAAGTACTTGAAAATTCATTTAAACCTTTTTCAAACAATGGTAATTATTAAAAATAAAATAATTTTGTTGCCAGGCAATAAAATTATAATTTTTTCATTTTAATGTAAATCATGTATGAGAGAAAATATATCGTTCGTGGCAGGCAAGCATATCTCAATTATGTAATGTTTACGTTTCCATTTTATTATTATGATTACTTCAATAAAAAGGCAGGAAAACACACACACACACACACACACACACACACACACACACACACACACACACACACACACACACACACACACACACACACACACACACACACACACACACACACACAATTCGCGTTATTTCTGGCCTCACTCATGTTTATTTTCTTACATTTGCACGCTTTTTAAATGGAAAGTGCCGAAACCCACACCAACATAACGCGTGCAAGCCGAAAAATTGTCCAGCGTGGATAGCGATTTGCTTCCTGTGGATCGCTGGGCAGTGTAACTGCACGTGTTTACAAAGGAACGATTCATAGACAGAATTTTCGTCTTTAGGGAATGAACCCTCTGCAAGATGCTGAGGGTCCATGAGTGACTTCGGAGCGCTCCTTCTTTTCCGCGTGTTTGTTCTGTGAAACGTACACTGTAGATTCGCAGCTTTACTCTAAGCAACGCTCAATAGGAAATGTTGAAAATTGTTGTCCACGGTGTACCCTCATACACACTAAACCTGCTCTGATGTTTTAATTACGGACATCATAATATTAAAACTTTGGAATCTTGAGCACTACTTAATGGAGATCAAACATTAACTTATACAAGCCATTAATTTTATGCATATTTTTTATATATATGTGTACAACGTTATCGGCAACAAAGAAGTAGTTTTTGTTAAAATTTCTTCCCTGGATGTTTGGCCGTAGTCCAATGTTTTCTACAAAACCAGACGTTTCGGCAATGCCATCGACTTCCATCATCAGTAAAAATCGAGTGCGATAACGTGAGGTGGTATACGTTAGTGACCACAGTACTGTGGTTAAGGCTGAAGCAGTAAGTAGAAAGAAGTAGTTTCTATGGTAATATTTCATTTCGAAAATTATTTTAAATATAAATCTTAGAACATGGAAGTTATGTATGGTTCTCCATACCGATTTTTTAGTCTGAGTGGTACATAGTAGGCCTACTACGTATTAGTGTAAGTGGAAAGTACTGTTAACAAACCTGTAAAATTTGTATTTTTTGTAATATTACATGTTCGAGGAATCGTTTTAAAATTTTCTGAAAAAACTATAGGTTTATTTTTTCCCAGGTTTATTTTTTATTTTTGTTTGTGAACCTCTGTGTCGAGGCTTTTGGGGGAAAGCGCGAGACAACGGGCAAGGCTCACGCCCACTAGGTGCCGTGTTACGAGCCTGAAGTAGGCTTCCGCCATGGGGATTAGGAACGATGTTATTTGTGGACTGGAGTACAGCCTGCTACGGGCCTTGTACAAATAACTCTGGATATTCTGCCTCATAAAAGTAATGACTAAAAGCACGTATCTGTATGTTAAAGAACGAGAGGTGTTAATACATTCACGGACGAAAGAACATACGTCGCGAAACGCAGAAGACACAAAAAGACGGAGCCACAATCCCGAACAGTTGCTACACTTATTTATCTTAGATATTATAAGCAGTAGGCTACTGATAAATAACGGATTTAGAATGTTGAAGCTTATTAAATCTGTAGATAAGAAAGATTACTTCAGTCTTGTGATTTCCGCCGCTTTCTTAAAAAACAACCGAACAAGTTGTGTTAAACTTTCATCAAATCACCTTATGTTATTTATAAAATATAAATTTTTGTTATGAGCCAGTCGAACGTTCGTCTATTTTATAACACGTGTGGACGGAAAGACATCTGAATAAGGAGGAGTAAGTAAATAAAAAACGGTATTCAATTTTACCTTAAAACTGTATAAAATTAATGGTCGTGTTTTATGAGTGGTTAAACAGGTTTTCTTAACTGCTCAAACTGAAATTGAAATTCTTAAGTACAAAATTATTTTAAGGGACAGTAACAAAAGACTTTTTGGGGAGAGTTTCCACGATAAACCGAAGAATACCACTACTAATGTGAATGAAAACAATTTTAATTTTTTTAATGGATAATTTTTATTTCAATTTTGCACGTTAACAAATTTATTTAAATGGACAGGACAGTGAAAGTGGACTACAACAGGTATGTAATAATTCAAGCAACTTAACCAAAATATTTTAAAAATTAAACTGGTAAAAGCCTTAAATGCTGTAGTAAACAGACGAAGGATGTAAATTTTATAATAAAATAATTTTTTATCATTAATTAATAAATTGTGTACTTTATTAAAACAGCTCGAAAAGTCAAAATCTTGAAACAATTTTATAAATCAAAATGACAACTTTCCTAGTTCCTAAATTTAATTTCGATATAACAATTCAACGAATAATATTACTATAATATTACTAGTTCCTAAATAATAATAACGATAATAATAATAAATAATAATACTTGGATTTCGTTGCCCATGACGTGTGGGTTGTTGATTAACTAAATATAATATCCATATAATAGAAGTTATGTAACACTTGCATTAAAAATATAAAATCTATGCTATTTTGTAAATAAATAAACTAAAACAATATTTTTATCACTTTTCAGTTTTATAACTCTCATGATGCTGGTTTTAATTCTTAAAAAATATATTTTACTGCGAATCGTGTATTTTTTGAAATAAAATATTTATGTAATTAAATTTGTTAATACTCTTAAGATGTAATATCTTAATGATAAATCTTCATACAATTTAATGTGTATTTATCTAAATTGTAACTATACACGATATAGGCTCAATCGCTCAGTATAAAAAATTTACTCTGAATAATAGTTCTGATTTAATTAAAATCCCTTAATCGAGAATGAGATCTTTTAAAATAAAATTACTTTCTTATTTATGGACTTTCGGGTCAACAGAACTACGTAAATATAACTTATTGTATGTGTGTGTGTATTTTTTTTATTCTCTTAATATAAAGACATGTTGTTATGTATTGTAAGTGCCGTTGAGATATGTGACGTACGATCGAAAAATAATTTACAAGCTATCGCTTTATGTAACTTATGTTGTAAAGATCGCGTCTGCAAATGTCGAACGAAAAGTCACGACATTTGTCGCAATTCAATGTCACTGACGTCACATTTGATCGACTAACTCTGGTCAAGAGATTTTGATTATTTTTCTGAATACCCTAAACCATCGGTTATCAGATTTCAGTTACACAGATTCGAGCAATAGTAATGGAATTTTTCGCGAGCAACATTAGACACGTTCGTTTATATGCGACCTTAACTGTTTAGGTCTAGAGAAATCATTATTTTATATAGTAACGGATCAAGTGTAACCAATTAATACCGTCTGAATCCAAATAAAATCTAGTAGAAGAGAAATATAAGTTAATAATGACATTTAACAAAATTGTTATTTTCGTAACAATTCAAAACGTTATTAACTCACGTCATTGTAAACATTAATATAAAACGATTGTGATATATTTAAAATTGATTTGATTCTAGCAGTAAGTTTATACATGTATAATAGAACTAAACTTCAGTCACTAGTTATATTCTGCCGAAAGATTATTTCTGTATTTATTTTTAAGAAAACTACGAAAAATTCGTTCACACAAACAACTAGTTAGAAATATTGCTAAATAGCTCAAGGTAATTTTTGGTGACTCAGCATATTCTTTCAGCATGGTAATTTAAAATAACTGTTGACAGTCGTTTCATTCAGTCACCAGTGACAATTGAAATTATTTTGTTCACATTATTTGACGCTGAAGGTTAAGTAACATTTTTTAATTATTGTGAGCTACTTTTCCATCCAACAAATATGGTTCATCTTGTTATTTGAATTACCTGTCTCTGTAATTCCAACTTTATCTTGTTTACTTGCTAAACTGCTACGTGTCATGTTCCGGATGAGGCCTTTCAGTCCTAAACCACAATCAACTGCAATCCACATTTTGGGAACGACTGTCATAACTAAATACAACAGTTTCTTCTGCATTTTGTCATTTGATGTCCTTTCCATATCTAAGGACAATTTAGCACTACTAAACTGCGGTATTAAACTTCACATCAGTTTAGTTCTTATATAACAAGGGAAATTATTTAATTAAAAGCTAAGTAGTAATTATAATGAATTTTTGAATGTGAACAATAAGAAATTGATTGATTTAAAAATTAAATGGCATTTTATTAGTTTGATATAATTTAATTATTTATTGTTATTTAAAATATTTTTCATAATTTCTGGACACATTTTCAAAATTTTGGGGAGCGAGAGCCATAAGCGTCCCCTTCTTGTAACTTCAAAGCTTGCACTGGTCGCGTTTTTCCTAAAGCCTTTCGTCGTCCTGTTGATCGCGCGCGTCTTATAAAGTTCGCGTATTATTTAAAACGAATATCTGAAGCTACTTGATCAGAAAATCTATTATGTCTTCCTCTAGTATTTCTCTTGTTATTTTTCCTTCCGGTACCATAATCGTACCTTTGTTCGTTCATTGTACCTTATTAATTCCCCCCCCCCATCATCAGGAGTCTCTCTGATGAGGCTTCTCTACACATGTTTTTCATGTCATCATCATCATCACCACTCCAAGGACTAGGCCTTAGACCTGTTCCGGAACCCATCTCCTCCTCGGTCTACCGACATCTCTCTTCCCAGTAGGGTGATAACCCAAGGCAGCCACAGGTAGACGGATATAAGGCATGCGTTTAAGTGTTACACCACCTCAATCTGTGGTATTCAATCTTCTGGTGCGATGATACAATATTTATATCGCGTCTAACATCCTCGTTCCTTCTCCGATCCAAGAGAGAACAACCTTGCGTCCCTCTTAGAAATTTAATTTCGGCTGCCTGAATCCTCTACACGTCCCTTTTACCAAGATTCCATGTCTCACTAGCACAGAGGAATGTGGTGATAGCCACAGTTTTACAAACTTTCATTCGGGAATCCTTCCGTGTTTTTTTTTTCATGTACCTATATATTTTTCATATATTCTCTTAAACAATTCATCCTTATTGACTCCATCTTACACGAACTCATCTGTATAATACTCAACCTCATTGTTTCGAAACCTGTTCCTTGTCCTTTTTCAGGATTCAGAGGCCTTCAGGGCAACGCCTCCACACACTCACTATATTACAATAATTATTATTGCACTATGTACTTATAAATAACAGTAGACTAGTTATTGTAGATATTCTGAGAGAGAAATCGAATACTTTGAAAATGTGCCATCAATCTGAAAGGAAACGATGCGTGTCACCTTCTAGTTATAACACAGGTTAACATTACGTTTGAATAAGTTTATCAATACCGAACTGACCGCTATGCACTTTTGTACAGACCCACTACTCTGGCAGATGACATTTCGAAATTTGCCTTTTTTTGTGTTGGAGAACCTTATCGTGTTTCATTGATAATCGTTGTTTTCATGTCAGACAGTCGGTTCAGCATTTTCTTCTGAGCTAATAAAATAACATCACAAGAATAACTCAGTTGCATAATTTATTTAATTATGAGAAACGTATAAATGTTGCAACGCGTTTTTCGTCGTTATTGCTAAACGTTTATAGATCGTTCTCTGTATTCAGAGTTAAAACTACGTCTGAAATAATGTGACGTGACGTAATATTATTTGTATGACCACCGATCTATTGAACAAGAAACCATGAAGAACAAATACAAATAGAACAGTAAAAAATAAAACACAATAGTCAACTGGATTAGACTGAATTCGTAACAGTAGAACGTGAAATCTCTGAAGGATAGCGAGTATCAATTTTTATACTCGCGACCATCTTCAGTGCGCAAGTTATACTTGCGGTAGTAAACTGGTATTCTCGCACCAGATTCATGCGAGTCAGTCTCTCTTGTGTTTATTATTGTATTGGTCAAAGTAGTTTACGATCAATGCTGTACGCTGAGGCCAGAATCTTATTCCTATTTAAAAACTGATAATGGATTCAGTTTTAATTATTTCTGACTTGCATTAAAAAGGTTTTTTAAATATTTATCATTTTGTCTTCTAAATATTTATTAAGTCAGAGAAATAGAAGAACACTAATTTGATACTAAGATAGAGAGAAACTTGTATTTTTTTTTTTCAAAACTATTACTAAATACCGGGCTGTTAGGCCGTGGTGGTCGGTTGCTATGAATTCTCGACATTGTCGGCAACGTTTCGATTCCCACCTCGGTGATCTTCTTCAAGCAGCAAAAATCGGCAGAGTGTACAAAAACAGTAGCGGCAGATCTTCGCCGAACGATACCCGACACTTGTCGGGCAACAGGCTTTTACCCGAAACAAGTGTCAGGTATCGTTTGGCGAAGATCTGCCGCTACGGTCTTTGTACACTCTGTTGCTTTTTGCGGCCTGAAGAATAGAAACGTTGCCGACGATGTCGAGAACTTATAGCAACCGACCACCACGGCCTAACAGCCCAGTATTTATAGCAACCGACCACCACGGCCTTACAGCCCAGTATTTATAGCAACCGACCACCACGGCCTAACAGCCCGGTATTTATAGCAACCGACCGCGGCCTAACAGCCCGGTATTTAGTAATAGTTTTGAAAATATGGACACCAGCCATGTAAACTTTAGACAAAAATTGTATTTGCGTTACTAGAAGTTTATCATGGCTTTCTGACAACTAAACTTGGCCGTTTTATGTAAAATTGGCGGTAACTCAGTACGCCAGGTAAGGAGCCATATTTGAAGAATTATATGATCGGTGACGTCACAAGGCAGTTATATTGGCAAGATAGTGATTCATTGGCATACAACGTGTAGAAACCAATACGACATTAGTTTTCCGATAGCGTTAGTTAGGAAATTTATAGTTTTTTAAGATAAAAAATGCTTCAGAAATTGTATATAGTATTCGTAATAGTAATTTAACGGAAATCAAATCAAAAAATATTTATACCAAACTGTGAGCTCTGATAATTCTGATAGTTAAGCCAACGAGTTAGCACACAGAAACTGGTCACAAAACAAACGAAATGTTTTTATATTAAAGCAAAACGATTATCCTACAACGAAAGACATGTTACAGTATGTTTTCATTAACTTTTTTTTTCTTACTCTCCGTCTTCCTGCAGATAGGCAACAAAAAGTGGTGAATTAAAAAAGAAAGAAAGAATAAATATAAAAAAACGTCGAAACAGATGACGTTTGGTGTCATTCAGTCATATGGCAATTGCAAACAGCAGCCCGAGACGACCTGTTGTCGAGTAAATAGTTGTAGAAGGGTGTTGGACAGACGGGCTGGGCTCAGCACACACATGTGTTGGCGTACTGGTCCGCATCGTACTAGTGCGTGTTTTGATAAAAAATGATTTACAGTCAGTCTTTGATAACCGTTATCGACACAGCGTATGTTTAAATAAAGAATTTTAGGAAAATTACGAAGGATTAAAATTACGTAAATAAAGCTTTTTCTTCGTCTTTATTTTCGTGAAGACTCTATCTTCTTACAGCCTGTTTAACTAACTTTCTGTTTGACACGAGAATTCCCGGCAGTCTGAAACAGATCTGTTAACTAAGGATGACTTCTGTAATACAATTTTTTCTAAAATAAAGATTTGTAGTTTCTTATCGTTCGGACGCATTAGTTTCTTACGCGTAAATTGTAATAACAGGATTAAACATTCATAAAAAACAAATCACCGTTTTGTTTTTCGTGCCAAATTGTATTTACTTCGGTAAATTTATTTTGAAATTATTGATACAGTCTGGAAAGTCTGGTATCCATATTATTTACTTTCTGTGTAATACCAAATTGAATAAAAGTCATTACGACGAGCTTGGTTTTCGTAGCCATGTGTAATTTACAGAATGCTCCAATTAAAATCTTTTCGTGACACCCATTTATCTAGACTTTACACTTCATGTAATGTAAAAAGAGATAAAACTGTGCTTTGAGATTGTTCTATGCGGACGCAGAACGAAATACTTGAAAGATAAACAGAATTTCGTGGTTAAGTCTAATTTTTACTAAACTTGTATTGCAATCACTAACACGCAATTATACTTTCCATAAGCGCTTTCAAGTCTCTCGGTTCATCTTCAGAAGGAACACAACATTCAGATGATGGTTGTGCTCCTTCTGAAGATGAGCCGGGAGGCTTGAAAGCGCTTATGGAAAGTGTAATTGGGTGTTAGTGGTTGCAATACAAGTTTAGTAAAAATAAGAAATACTGGAAAGCATCTCTGTACTAAAATGTATTTCACACCCCAAAAAGAAACTGTATAGGAATAACTGGGATTTGTTGGCAAAGTTGGTAGTCTCCAATCTGGACTATCAACACCAGACTAAGGGTATTTTGAGCCGAACGTTTGAAAGTGAAAGTTATGTGCGCACTTACCGGGCATTTGTTTGGCTTCTCTCCGGAATGGACTCTCATGTGGATCAACAGTTTGTATCGCGCGTTGAAAGGTCGGGTCCTCCTGGGACAGCCCTGCCACATGCACGCGAACTCGTCGGCTCGTCTCAGCTCCACGTGCGTTTTCTCTATGTGCCTTACCAGAGCTGCCTGTCCTGGGAAGAGTGTCCAGCAGTCTTCCCATCTGCACTCCAGAAGGCCTGTACAAACAAAAATATAAGGACGCGATTTATCAATTTTCTTATCAGATAGTTTAACTATTATGTAAGTAGAAAAGTCCGCTTGAAGTACAAAGTAGGAAACTTACCGGTAGGCGGTTCGCTTTCTTCGGAGCTTGGGGGCGTTTTTGTTCGTTGCATTGATGAAGTTGTCTTGCAGACTAAGCTGGTCAGCAGTTCTCCTTCCTCTTGAGGCACCACCACCTGCAGACAATATTTGTAACAAAAGTTTTGAAAAGAGTGCAAATTTCCAAGCTCTAATTATTCTAATTGATTAAGTAAAAATATATGATAACCTCGTTTTTACTAAGCTTATATACGTAGCCTAATCGAATCTTGGAAACATAGCGTACAGTATAATTTTTTAAATAAGAAAAATTAAATAGGGTGTAATTTTGTGTGTGAATATGTTAATACCGTATAGACAATTATAAAAATTACACATATTATGTATAATTAAGTATAACTATTTACATGTATAAATTTACAGCTGACACTATAAATTCAAAGTTTCTAGCAGTTAATCACAAAAATAATAAAATTATTATGCAAGTATAAAAGTGTTATGGCTACCGTAGCCTACGTTTTACATACTTACATCTACATTATCAGAGACCGTCACGTTGGTTGCATTGCTCGGAGACAAAACTGTTTTCTACTTGTAGAAAAAACTATGTTCTCTTGTGGATAGATATAAATCAATAAGTATATATATAAACACACACGCGCGCGCGCGCAAGTAAATAATAGGTGAATGTGTGTGCGCGCGCGCGTATTTGTTTATTATTACAATGATTAAAAAAAATTACAAGAATTTACTACTTGATTTCGAATAGCACTTTTAAGGGCTGTCATAGCGCTTTTTCCTTCTGATCCACTTGGGCAAGAGACGCGTCAGGCCCTCGAAATCTGTATACGAAAAACAAATAATAAATTCTTGTACATTATTATTATTATTATTATTATTTTTTTTTTTTAAATAATGTTCCTAGTCATTTTTAAATTTGTATAATAAAATGTATCCAGAAAAATGAAAATATGTGAAATAATTCTAGTAAATCATATTCTTTAAATGATGAAATATTTTATATTCACTATCAAAATATACTTCTTTCCTTTGTGAAGAGGATCGTTGACAAATGTAATCACTAGTTACAAAAGTTCTTTAATATAGGTAGTTACCTGATTGTCTGACAAATCGTAGTAGAGAACGGATTCCTCAGGGCCATTGCTCGCCTGCGGCTTACACATCAGATGTCCGTATCCACCTTGATTTTCTGATTCCTGTCAAACACATAAATTACATGGTTACAGAGATCTTTATAAATACGTTTCTGTTCAGGGATTTGAAATGTACCGTTAAATTATAAATGACTGTGTGTTAAATAAGACCTACCATAACGTCGACATGCAGGCTAGTAGATGAGCCTCGAATGAGACTGTTGAACGAGTCTCCACACTTGACGGCCTTCCTGTCTGCGAGCGGGTGTATCATGAAGTTTCTGGACCCCGGCGGAAGCATAGTCTCTATGGGCGGAAGCGGCGACTGCAGCTGGTCGAAACGGCCGCCGTCAATCGCCGGCGAGGATGGCGTTTCCGTGGAATAGCAGTTGCGTCCGTTCAAATCGAACAGCGAACTGGACGACGAATCTTCGGACTTGTCGCACGAGATGGTTATCAGTTCTATGTGCTTGTCGTCGTTGCTGGGGGCGGTCGTGTCACTGTCGTCGCTCAGCCACCTGAGAAACGACTCGGTGCTGTCGCTGACCAGCGCCTCGTCCTTGATGTTCACGTTGCACTTCAGAATCAAATCGGTTTTGCCGTAACCGATCGGATCGCCGGTTTCACAGAAACCGGGCGAACACTTCCCGTCGCCGTTCATCATCCACGGGTCCAAACTGTCGGCGTGTCTGTTTTGTTGCTGCACGACCACGATGTCGTCTTCGCCGGTCAACGGCGGAGACATATGAGTTTCCGGTTTGTGCCACGCGGCCGGCGCGAAGCAGTTATTCAGATTCCCGAGACAATTCTGTTGCTCTTGGCATTGCCAAAAACCTTGATGGTCGTTGTTTTCCAGTTTCACTTGTTGCTGCTGCTGAGTTTCCGGAAAATCCAGCTCTCCGGTGAGTGATAACAGCGTAAAACCGGTTTCGTCGGATTCAATTCGTCCGCTTTTGTTGTCGCAGTACGGTGTACCGTTGTTTCGCCGGTACTCGTGGTCCATCCTATTTCTCGAACCACCGTAGAGTGGTTCGCTGGAGCCGCTGAACTGAGCGAACTTACAGTTTGTGCTGATGCCCGCTTGCTGGCAGTCGGGCGTAGCTCCGCTCTGCACGCACAGCATGTCTTTCTCGTAACTTCTAGCGCCTTCGCCAAATATCAGTAGAGTTGTATAATCCAACACGTTGCCTGCTTCGACACCTTTCGTAATTGGCTTCTTGTCTGTAATCAGCATCGCTGTTTAACGTAAGCGCTCGTTGATCTGATGTTGTCTACACGATCGTATCGGCAGTTTACATCACTCAGATTATTATCAATATTCAGACGACCTTCATATGATAATCTGAAATTAAAAAAAATACAATTATTAAAAATTGTGATCGCATTAATAGTCACCAGTGGACTACTCTACGCTATCATTTTGCGCATTATTAAAAATATAGTTAAATCTTTAAATATCTGAGGACATACTAATGTAATTTAATTTCCGTTAAACGAGGAAAGATATTATTTACTGTTTTAATGAATATTTACAAAATGTTCATTGAATTATTTTATTGATACGAAAGAAGGATATACGCATATAATAATTTAACATCGTGCTCATATGTTAAAAAGAAATTAAAATTATAATTTTAAAAGATAATTAAATTACTATATAAAAACACACACGGGCGCGCTCCCACACGCACACACACACACAAATATTATACTATCAGTGTATAAAATTAAAAATTCATGGAGACAATTCTCGTTATGATGTGATCTCAAAGATACAATTAATTGAAACTTTCACTAAAAAGTTATAGAATATTAAAAACATTTTCCCAAATCTAAGTCGTGTATATGAAATACAAAAATAAAATGCGTAGGCGTGTATTGTACAGCTGTTTTACCACTGCGCTGAATTAACTACACTGGAAAACAAAACGTTATTCAGGGATGGGGGTCGGGCCGTACGTTCGAGAAGTCAAAAATAAATTATACCTCCTCGAATATTCTACATCTGCTTGACCTCGTTAAGAGAAAGATGTGTAACTGACAATTCGTAAGCCTTATGTAGGGAGATATAAACAGACATTGATGTAATAGAGGTGAATAAAAAAGGACGGAGATTTAAAACATTATCGAGCGTACTGAAAACTCGACTCTAGGTTGTTAATGGGCATTTACGGAAGAATGCAACCGAAGTAATAGGTAGAAGAACACTACAGCTCGCGCACGCACAGTGCTAATTGGCATTTCATTTAAAATATCTTAAATAATAGTACGGATCGTACGTGATCGGTCGGTTGTGTTACGGAAATTTCATTACGAAGCGTCAGTGTTTTCTAAATGAATGAGTGTAACTTTCTATCCTTCAGAGTTAAAAGTATGTTTTCCAAAATAGTAAATTATTTCGATTATAGAGTAACTGGCATTTTCTAAAGGTGGCTAACATTTTATATGATTAAGCACGTTTTCTCTCAAAATCTACTGTGGTATAGAAAGAACGTACAGGAATTTTGCTCAGATATGGCGGCTGACAAATAGTTGTGCAGTAGTCCCTACCACTATTCTGCCATGACTGAGCAGAATTGCAACACTTTTGTCATGTGGATCAAAGGGGCGATTTGTGAATTCCGATGGTTTTTTAGGTTTAGCCGTTCGCGTTGGCACTTAGGAAATTTTCTATAGAGAATGTTTTTTCATCTTTCTGATGAGGCAGACTATCGGATATACCGGTATAATTTTAGTTATATTCTGCTATTGTATACATATATATTTTTTAAATTATTATTATTATTAATAATAACAAAATATTTTATACAAGAATATACTTTTTATTATTTTGTGAATTATAATGTTTCAATAGTATTCAACAAAATTAGAAAAGTATATTCTTGTACAAAAAGTTTTGTTATTATTAATAATAATATAAAAAGAATATATATATAAAACTGAGCATATATGAATATATATATATATATTTCTTCACAATAATTATTGTTTTATAATTATTAATTCAGATGATATTTTTTATTTTCTACAAGAATATATATTTGTACATAATTTGTTTTACACTGTTTCGACAGTATTTTTAACTCTCATCTTCAGAAATATTTATGTTATGTTGTTATATAGGCCTATATATGTACAAATTCCTAAGCTTTTGTTATCTCTCTAGCCTTATTCTTTCAACTTGGTAGCTTTCTAGCCACCTGTATGCTCAATTAATTACATGTTTTTTTTTGGGGGGGGGGGAGGGGAGTCGTTTCCTGGGAGTTATAGTTCATTCAGCTATTATCCTAACAATTTGATATGATGTTTTTTCCAGTTATAAAATTAATTTGTATTATTTTCTTACCAAATTATAAGTAGTAGGTAATACGTATTTGTATATATGAATGAAATAAATTACCGTAAAAACGAATAAAAACTGTACGATCAACAGTTATGATGTTGCAATTATTCGGACTTTTGAATAAACTGAACGAGGTTATACGAAACTGAGTTAAGATAGTTACAGTATTTTTGATTTCAGTAATTAACCTGTAATACGATATATGTTTGCGGAAATTCTCTATTTGTTTACAGGCAGAATAGTTAGAGATTAAACGTAAACTTGATAACGCTGTTGTACGATTAGGTAAATTTCGTAATACGATTGACAAATTGTTAATTTAGTGCTGGGATTACTCAAAGATTTGTCTGAGTATGAGTAAACAAGAGTAGGGAGTAGTAAAGCACTTGTAATTTAGATACGAAAGACGCTGTTGTAAGATTATACAGTACTACTTCAAGCACTGAGGGAATCCGTTACACCAGTGGTTCCAAACTTTTCAGTCTGCGGACCCCCTCCCAAAAAATTCAAAAATTCACGGACCCCGTCTGAGTTCTGAAATAAAACAAACAGCGAATATGACAGAAACTCTTATATTTTAATTATAAATGTATTAAAATTAAAATCCTCTTATTTTGAAAAATTATAATATTAATGATATCAAACATAGTTTAATATGAACAATGAAGCTGTTTTTGCGCAATTAGCTCTGCAATATTGGGTTTAATGTCTGATAACTTCAATATTAAGTAACTCTCGACATCAAATTTATTTCTTAACTTTGACTTTAAGCACTTAAGCAGGGAGACTGCGGTTTCACACAAATAAGTAGAGGAAACACAGGTAAACACTTCACAGCTTTTTTGCGAGTTCAGGATAGTCAGTCATTACATAGGCTTACAACCAGAAGTCAGCTAGCTGTAACTGAGAAAACTGTAATTTTAATGAACAGTCAGTTGAAAGTTCTGCCAATGAATCTTCTTTTTGTAGTGTAAGAGAGAGGTCTAGACAGTTCGGCTGACAAACAGATCTGCTACACGACACGATTTAAAGACGTTATTAAAGCCATTAGTTTGAAATTACTTTTACTATTACAATTAGTTTGAACCAAAAAAATACTGGAATCGTCTACTAATTGTTTTAAGATTCTAAATTTTATATTTATATTTTAGAGCATAAAAAATCGGAGAATATTACGGTACATCCTTGTTTTTCTTAAAAGTGTCTGCAGTGCCCACTTTGGGAACCACTGATTTACACCAGTCATCCAGGTATGCAATGTTTTCAGAACAGCTAGTAACTAAGCGTAACAGAAAGTTTCGCGGCAGAGCTCAGCAGCAGGGCCGATTCCCGCCATGGTAAAGATGGCTGCTTTTGGATAGCTTTTTCCCCTCTCTTCAGTCGATTAAACTTTGTGAGGGTTTTAATTGTCCTTTTTCTGGGCTGATTGTATTCTTTGCACAATGAATGCTCCGTTGTTTTTTCAAGTCTATTAACCTATATCGTTTAATATTTTTTTTTTTTATAATGTGTTACCTTTTACTACAAGATTTTTCACCCGTTCCTACAGCTATATGTCCAAATTGGCTAAGATATGCTTTATTAATCTGTTCTAGAAATATTATTTTAGTTGGAGTTTTAAGTTTTTGAGGACCTTGAAAGCTCGTTAAAACTATTTTCCACATTAAAGGGCTAAACCAACTGCCTGGACTTGAGAAATTTGAAAGTGGTGATAGTAAATTCAAAATGGACTTCGACAAACAGACTCACTGACATGCTTCTGTTAAATATCGCACTAAAAAAAAATCATAAGCGGATCACGAGTTTAAGAGAGCTACAGTAATCTATAAACCGGCACTGATATTAGGTTGCACTGATAATCTAGACGTTACTGACAGAAGTAGGAGGTCCATGAAAGAATCCTTCCTGGCAACAGTTGAAGACTCTTCGTATAAACCAGTCTAAAATCAAGTATTTGGTAGCAGGGAAATCCCGAGGACTAAATATTTGTCTGCTATCAACATCGTCAAATGTTGCTTGACAGAGTGGAAATTTTACTTAGTGGTGGACAGTGGTATATCGGAGAAAATTAGAGCAAGATTCACAGCAGCAAATACAGATTTTAAATCATTTTAAGTAGACTGTTAATTAAGAGTACAAAACTGGTTAATTATAAAACCTGGTAAGCCCTATATTAATTTATACGACTCATATCTGGGGAATTCCAAAGAATGACGAGATTCAAATAAACATGTTTGTAGATATTGAGGACGATTTGGGATCTTGAGGAAGATCTTCAGAGCTACACGTGTGAACGGCAGGAGGAGGAGGCGTCTTAGTGAGGTAATAAAACCAACGAGGACTGGACATATTGTCCGCATGCAGGAGAGTGAACCAGAAGGAAAAATCATTGCGGGACAACACCTAGGTGGGTGAAGGAAAAAGACAGACCGAAACTAAATTGGGGGTTGAAGGCATGCCCGGATTAAGGCTATGGGGGCCCGGGGCTATTTAAGAGCAGGGGCCCATGTACGAAATTTTCGCGTTTTGCACAACTTTATTTTTTTCAGACGATCATTTACTAAATATAATAAAAAAATATTGTTCTTTAACTGTATATTTTTCACGAGCCTTCTCCACAAATCATCATAAAACAATTGTGATAGCTTATAACTGGGGAAATTTCGAGAGTTAAACTTTACTGCTTAGGCTTTTTCCATAACGTTATGTACCTAAACATGTCCTCAAATTTTTTTTAAATCCGTGATGAGCACTTCAGTTACTCTCCTTTTCAGTGCGGATTTTAATATTTCGCTTGCTCGGAAAATTTTATTTATCGTTCGAAAATGAGAATTTTTAAATGGTCGGGCATGGGGCCTCCCGACAAGCGGGGCCCGGGGCTTTAGCCCCCCTAGCCCTCCCGTTAATCCGGCAACTGTTGAAGGATGACCAGAGGATGGTGCCCGAAATTGGATGACGTTGGCTCGGGACCTAATGGTCCCCCGCACATAAGGTTGAACTTATGCAACTTATTCACAACGTCGTTGCTGGCATTATACGACACACTGTAGCCCTGATATTCAAAATTGCTAACTTGTTCCAGATTTATCTATAGGCTACTGTTGGACGCGTGTCGTAGAGGAGCCACATGTAGGAATGTAACAGCAGGAGAAAAAAGTAATAAATTGAAGTTAATAAGATGTAAATGAACAATGTAATATTTAAAAAAGTATTTGTTACTCGCGTTTACTCTGAGTTGTTATTTTGTATCAATATCTTCTTAGAATAATGACCACATGTTTGTAGTATCAATAACTAAAGAACTAAGTATTTGTGGGCGTCCGTTTAAAGTAAACGCTATAAGCAAACGGTCATTATTTCGTACAATGAAACGAGCACCAGCAGCGACCGCAGAATGCTAAATTGAAAAAATGATCATACCCACTGAACGGAAATAATTTTGACAATATTGACCAGATCTAGTAACACGAAAATACAAAATCTCAACGTACCGAATTACTATGAACGAATAAAACGTTTGAAAATAAAGTTTTTCACTCGACGGCGGCGAGGAAAATCATAGGCCACAGATAACACAGGGTGAGATGGAGTCATGAAGGTGACGATAGAAGTGCCACAGAGGTGACCAAAGGAAGGTTACCCTTGTCTGTCGGTTATCTCGAGCAAGCGTTTATAGTTTTGGCTTGTTATAATAATGTAATAATATTTTTTTTTATTCTTCAGCGATAAAAATTTCGCTTTTTCTCCTATCTGATGAATCTTGTTGTTTGAATAAACAGATTCGTTACGTCACACGACACATTTGGCTCCGTCGCTCGGTTTCGGATTTTTAGCGTTGGATCAACTACAATATTCTGCTGTGTCAATTTACTGGTCGTATTAGATGATGCAATTATATGGCAGCATTGCTTTGTTTCACCTAACTACGGATTATTATCATTTTTTATATTATTATTACGGCATTTCTTAATATTCTATCCAATTTTAGTTTTATATACTTGGATAATAATATTCCAGGTTAACTTCTGAAATTCCTCAGTAGTAAGCCTCGATGATGGTTGCAAGACCACTGAAATTTATTAAAATAACTATCGTATATTTTTTCTATTTTTTCACAATATATAATTAAAAAATATGTTCTGTATAGGTACTCAAGTGGAATATATTTGATTTATTTTCGCTTTGCCACTTCGCGATTAAAACATGGGTAAAATGTATAAGATTTACCACATCGGTTTACGAAGGCGAAAACCTTCATTTGGTGAAGGTGGTATTTGTACTTATAAAATATACAGTCATAAAACCAGAATGCCTTTGTGCAGCAGAATGTTCAGTTCTAAATCAAACAAAGAAATTGAAGAATTAGAGAAAAGTAAAGGAAAATACTAAGAAAGATTCTTTGGCTTAAAGAAAAATGGAGAGAAAAAGACTGAATGGAAGAAAAGAAACAATGAAAAATTATATCTGAAAACTGAAAACCTATGGTGATTATCTGGAAATGGAGGAGTGCATTCTGTGGACACTGTATCCAAATAAATCCAGAGAGATAAACAGAAAGAATATTTGATTATTTTGTTAAAAAAATGGTTCATATTTGTTAATTGGTTCATAGAACTTAAGAAAAATCTGACAGAAATTAATATTCAGGAATAAAAACTGTAGATATGGATTATAGTTACAAACACGGATTACCCAAAGGCAAACGCCTATGAACGGAAATTAATAGCAGAGGAAAATAGAAAATGATTAGAAAAAGTTTAATAATTTCTTCTGCTTCTATCAGGGACTAGGCGAATCACTTGTTCCGGCCCCAAAGGAATATATCCACTTCACCAACGCTTCCTAGGCCTTCCTCTACTTCGTTGTCCAATAGGCTTGTATTGTCAAACTTCCTTAGGAAACCTGCCATTGGCATCCTATTCAGATGAGCAATCCATCTCTCCTTGTTTTCTGCAATACTATCTGCAGAAAAATAAAACCTTCAACTCTTAAAAATTAAAAATCTTCAACTCTTTACAAAAGTTTAATTAAAGACTAAAAGAAGTAATACGGACCATCAACTCCATAATATGGTCAAAAAGAGTAGCGAATGAGGGAAAACAGGACGTCTAGAGTGCCAAATTTAAGGGTATAGTTTTATAAGGTTGCGACAATTGAAAACTGGATAAACGTCTGGAAGGGGACCTGGTTGTTCTAGAAATGTATTGTTGCGGAGAGAGGCAGAAGTATCAACACTAGAGAAATCAGGGAATGAAAGAATCAGGCAGATTATAAAAGTTGAAGTTACTACAACAGAGGATGTAAAACAGACAGCTCGTATACAGAGCGCCAGAAGAGCGAATTCCAAAAACAAATCTTAGAATGGATAACCATTATACGTATAAGATAAGGCTAGGAACGGTCTAGGAACATTGTAGTAACGTCTTAAGAGGGGAGCCGAAAGGAGCACAGGTGAAAGGAATTCAGAGAGCCATGGCGTAGAGAGAGTGTACTACCAGGAGATTGGGAGGGAAGCCGCAGGGCGATATGAAACCGGAATTAATTGTATTTTTGAGATTCCCTGAGATTATATGGGATTTCAATCTTTAATATTTTTTTAGTTCTTTAGTACTATTTGAAAACAAATCAACAATTAAAGTCTTAGATATTTCACACATATGTATAAGTAAGACCGTACGCGGCTTATAAGCGCTCCGTAGCCTCTATCGGTGAACTGATTTGTGTGGTAATATTAACGCACAAGTCCGAATGCTGTGCGGGACGAAGGGCATGCCCGTCGCCCTCTCGTATACTGCATCCCGAGCTTCAAATAGAGCTCCTGCCGCAGGGACAGTAGATAGGCTGGATTTAGGGTGTGGTCTGCTATCGGCCATGGGTGTTCAATTAATTATTCAATTAATTGAGGGTGAGAGTACGCCGAGGCCGGGTCCAAGATTCTCCTGGCACAGATTGGTAGCGACCGAGGGCGCTAATGAGGTGGTTGGCCTGGAATCGGGCGGTGCGGCGATATAATTTTCGGGACAGTGTCCGTATTGTGGCGTCCAGGGAACGGACACGCAGGGCTTCACGGATTTTTCTATTAGATGTCAGATAGTGGGCTTTGCACGACCAGCGCAATCCTCGGTCAAGGAGAGTCTGAAGCTTTCGCTTATGGGTCTTGGCCAAGTAGCCCCATACGGGGATCGTAACATCAACAAATTTGCAACCAGTCACACGTGTATTGTGCACCCCGTAGTATTGTTTGTTTCTGAGGGCCTGCAATGTTTGTTTTATAAAAATCTGTGGTTAATTTCAGAGGTGAAACGACTAGACGGATCTGATTCCACTTGCTGAAAATACAGACACGCACTCACTAAGGCGAAATTAAAAAAAAAAATTGTACAAAACATTTAACACAATCGGTGTCTGCAGAAGATTGTAGAGTGCGATTTTTCTGGGATAGTTTACTTTATTTAAATTGTAATTTAATATGTCAGCTTTATTGTCACACTTCGTTAAATTTGAGATAGGTTACATATTAATGTAATCCATACGCATGAATCAATATCCATATTAATGTAATGTAATCCACTCATTACCTTGATTCTAAAATATGTATTACGAGTAGCGAGTTCCTTTTCTTTAATTGTTTATAGTTTTATTCACAGGAATCTATTCCCCATCCCCCCGAAATTAACAGAACCTCACCGCGCTCTCTGGACATTAAGTTTTTAGATCTATTTGTCTAGTTTTTCTTTCCAGAACTCTCTGTCCTGGGCTAATCGTGTTGGGTCGTATGTGAATGTGTCTTTGTTTTTTCAGTGTATTCTTACAACGTCTCGATGTTGCGCGACAATGGAAGAAAAAAATAAACCCCGGAATTTAATTGACACCATCTTTAATTTAATTGTTACACTGTAACAAATAAATTGTTATTTGGCGCCGATCAGGTTATTATGCAAAAAACAGAAAAAGATCTCCAGTCAGCAGTTTTCCACTTGAGCGAAATGTGCAAAGAATATAATCTTAGAATATCAACCCAGAAAACAAAAGTTATGGCCTTTAGAGGAAAGAATCTGATACGTTCCAAGATAATTATAAACAATCAGTCTATACAACAGGTATCTCATTTCAATTTTCTAGGGTACGATGTAACTTATGAGTGTGACAACGACATCGATATAAAAATAGATTTCAAATGATATGCGGTACTATTCACAGAACACTTGGAAATAAGACAAGGAAAGACACCAAGATAACATTCTATAAAATAATGGCAACACCTGTTTTAACTTATGGAAGTGAAACTTGGACATTGACAAGAAATGATGAGCGAAGAATACAAACAAGTGAAATGAAGTTCTTGAGAAAATCAATATACGATATAAGAACCGAGTTAAATATAGTCTATGCCAGAAGAATAAGGGATGAGAGAGTAGGAGATATGAGACTACCTAAACAAGTAATAAGATACATACCTCAAGGAAGACGAGATATAGGTAGGTAGACCAAGGAAGAGAGGGCTTCAGGGACTTCCTCTTTTTTTTCACTTCCTCGACAAAATTTTCCACTTCTGCCTTTTATTTTTTTGGCTACATGTAGCATAAGTGTGCCTTATAAGTTTATTTTATGTTATATTTTCACTTAGCATTCCGCGGCCTGTGTCCATTATGTTTTTAAAGTCTTCTTCCGGTATGGACCGCATCAAAAATGTCTTGTATGACTACATACAAGACATTTTTGATGCGGTCCATAACGGAAGAAGGCTTCAAAACATAATTATTTTATGTCGTTTTACAATTCATCAATTTATTTGTATATGTGTTATAACGTAACTTTTATCCTCAGTTCTTGTAATATTTAAGTACTCGGTCTTTGTTATGTCTAGGAAATACGTTTGTAGATCCAAAAGAAGGCTTCGAGTCTTTTGTTAACAACCTGTTTCACCGTCCAAATTTCAGACGTATGACTATTGAGGACAGTAAAAATTAGCCAGCATTATGTTCAATACTTTCGAACGGTTTGATATTTTTATATTTTTCTTACTGTAATTATACAGCGGAGACGGTTTTGTAGACCAAGTGGTATGGCGCTACGCTACTGACGTCAGTTAGTGGAACTGGGAACTCAAGGCATATTTTTTCAGGTTCCAGGCCGACCTAACCTGTAGAAAAAGTGTATACGTCCTCGAAAAAGACCGGAAAAGCTGGATAACATCCTGCCAAAACAATAGATAGATACGGCAGTAAAAGAGTTCATATATCTTGGCTCTCGGATAAGCAGCACTAACGACATCAACACTGAAATACGAAGAAGAATATATCTCGCAAATAAAACATATTATGAATTAAAAAAGCACCTGGCACCTTCATCTCAAGAAGCACGTAATGCTAAATCTACAAGACACTTATCAGGCCAGTGCTGACATATGCTTCAGAAACCTGGAGAATGACAAAAAATAGCGAGAGACTTCTAGGTTGCTGTGAAAGACGGATTCTAAGAACAATATTTAGAGGAGTACAAGAAAATGGAATGTGGCGCAGGCGCTATACTTATGAACTATACCGTCTTTATAAAGAGTCGGACATTGTCAGGATAATCAAAATATACAGGCTAAGGTGGGTTGGACACAGGGAGAATGGAGGAAGGACAGCCTACGAAACATATTTTCTATCAGAAACAATGGGTAGTAGAAAAAGAGGAGACCCCGAAGTAGATTCAAAGACCAGATAGAGGAGGACCTCGGAAAGCTGAACATAAGAAACTGGAAAGCCAGACCATGCAATAGGGAGGAATGGAGCAGGTCAAGACCCACCAAGAGTTGTAGAGCCACGGCTGATGATGATAGGTACATAGAGCTTTGTGGTTGCTACGCTGCCTTCCTGGACGTCTATAGGGAGCAGCCTACCCTACTTGACACCCCTACGCTTCTTCAGTCGTGCATAGTGAATTAATTATAATTTTAGTTACAGTGAAGTCAATGTATCGTGGGTACTTCTGTTTTAAAAGTTTAAACGGGGGTTCTTCTAGTTCTCGGGTTTTCTAGTCCTATAGTACTTAAGTTTTCTAAACCTAAATCTTAAGCTGTAAGCGGATTTTAATGAAATTTGTATGCCATTTTTAACTAATACGTTGTTACTGTTTAACGATTTACGTTAAAGAACGTCCTCGTTTAACTAACTCGTTTATTGTTATGTTTAACTAATTTGCAGTAAGCGATCTATATATGTACAAAATTAAAACACATCTGTACTTACATGTACTGACGGGAAAAGAGAGTAAAACAGTAAACAGCGTGTGTATGACACAAGAGTGCAGGCACGAACAGGGAGTGTGCGCGTCGTCACAGAGATACGACGTTACAGGGTGTAATTCAATTATATGTCGGTATGTCGGCTCAAGTGACCATTAAGTACGCCAATAAACATCTTAATCAGTTAATCTGAAGTGTTGTTGTTCTTCCTTGACAGTATTGTTTTGTTACACACACGTATAGAACTATGAAAAAATCTACTTCATCGACAGGCAGGCGTCTGGACGCTGTTGAGTGACAGGGACAGAGCGGTTTCCCAGGTCCAACGCCCTCCCATTCATTATTTATCGCCTGCACATTTTACTATTGATCAAAATATGTGGGACCTTACTTATACGAGGAAAATTAGGATTTTCTCGAAATACTATTGTTCTGTTTTAAAATTTCATTTCAGTATTAAACGACTGACCGTGTGGTCGGGTTAAACACATGAAAACTAATCATATAACCTTCATTAAATTATAGGTACAATATCAAAAACCGACTATAGGTCAACAATGTCGTAACTTTAACACGTTAACGTTATTATAGACAGACAGACTGACAGAAGATGCACGGGGCGTCTCGCGCTCTGGTTGTCCAGGCTGGAAACCGATGAACGCCAGGTTCAAACAGTGCAGCGCGGTCGTTTGCTCGGCACAAGGTGTTAGAGTGCGGTCCACAATGTTGGATGATGACGGTTAACAATATTAATTAATTGCTTGACATTGTGAGTACCACGAAGTTGTTACCGAATCTGAAGCTTTACGAACAATTTTTTTTCTCAATTCCATAAGATTTAATAAAAAATAAAATTAAAACACTAAGCTGTTCTTACGTATTTTGTTGTTTACAGCATACGTCAGGTTGACCGATCAGAACATCCAAACAGATGTTAAATTATTTTGTGGTGAAAAACGAAACCAGAAAAGACTTTAGGTCTGTTTAACACATTTGATGTTAATCTCCTTCAAAGATTTCAAGAGGTTGTAGGACGTTTATCATCGATCGGCGTCTACTTATCACGTAAGTGCAATGAACAACATCACGTGATGAAAACGTGACGGGAGATTAGTATTGCGAATTAAGTGGGTGACAGCTGGCAATTGACTAGGACGATGATTGGGCTGGGGGTAAAACGTGTTAGCCAACGCCAATTTGAATAGCCTTGTAATGAAAATCTGAAAGGCCTTCTTATTGATAGAAGAAAGACATCGGCCGACGATAGTAACAGATGTTTCACATTTTCTAGCAGCATGCAACGGTGTGAGTAAAAAAACCCATACAACATCCAACTGTTCGTAGGTATTCTATTGGTAGCTGTTTAGTCTATGGAATGACCAGTTCGAAAGAGTCTATCAGCAGGAAATATGCTATAGTTTTTACATCGTTAACTGTACCGTATAAGTTGACTTACAGGCCTAACCGTATATTATAAACAATGAAGTATGGGGTTAGAAGTACCCTATTGCCAGAATATAACATCAGATACTGTAACCATTACACATAGAAACGTGTCTATCAATATACGTTGTGGGTTCAAGCAGTGGCGCAGCAAAGGTCATTTTAGGTTAACTCCTTCCCAGACGGATGAAGAAAAGGAAATTACAAAAATTAAATGTGCCTGTAAAAATGTAAGCACATAATTAATTAGTTACTGCTTACGACCATTTTAATTGTGGTATGCTATGAGGGGTTGGTATAATTTATACACAGAAAAAAAGATTCCAAGACCAAGACACGATAGACCTATCCTTACTAAACGTTTTCCTTAAAAACAACGATATACAAGAGAACAACGTAATTATGACATTTTTTATAATACACTTTGGCCTGTTTATAATGTGATTACAGCAGCTTCATGACAATCTAGGAATTTCTTAAGCGATGGCTAGGGCTCGTAAATGACTATCGTACTACAGGGTGGAAGATGCTAGAGGAAGTCCAATAAAGTCTTCGGATCATGTTGTTGCAGAAATACGTGTGAAGATGTTCATAGAATTGAAACAGAGGACCTGACGACTTCACTAATAGAGTGTGTGGGGCTATTGGCTGTTCGGTTGACATTGCCAGCAGAGTGAAGAAGGTCTGCTGAACAGACATCTGTTTGACTGGAAATGAACTAACAGATATATTGGCAAGCAGAAGGATTTCAATCAAACAAACCAATAAACCAGGTCTATCACACTTTGTAGTTACGAATATGCTTTAGGAGTGCATCCCTCTTGCGTACAGGTGCATTTCTTTGTTATCAGTATATCCTATACGTCTTCGACTAATAGGGGATTGAAGCAAATCAATCAGATTTCATGTGAGGGGAATTCAGGCGACCTTTGATGGATCTCCAATACCTGCTGACCGAGAAGGAATAATGTTGTAGTATTCCTTAACAGACTGGCCGCCCATTTACACCGAATCTTGCGCCTCCGAGTGGGCTTGTGCTTTGAGAACCGCTTGATTATTACTGAAGAATTAACTAATGTATGGTGAATCGAATTCGAACTACTTATTCCTCTTAATTGTTTACGCTTTCTTCCGGAAAGAGTTTTTGTACTCCGTGTCCTTATGATGCTGCTTTGATACGATGAGGTACTGTAACATGTCACTTCCCTAAGTCGCTAAGGGAATACCTGTCTCCGTATATGAATAAAACAAAGCAAAAAAATATAAACACAAACAAGTATAAATGTAATAATGCATGCAACAATATTAACAGCAGTACACGTATCCTCATTGCTTATGTCATACTGCACTATAATTCTTGTCATTACAAGATGATGGCCTAATCATCATGAACGATATTTGTCATGATCATAATCATTATCGGTCTCTATCACGACGTCAAGTGACAACGAAAAACAGTCATAAGTATGTATAGGCCTATTATGAACAGTTGTTTATGGTAGTTTGGTTCAAGTAAACAATATTCGACTATTTTTTTAAAAAGCGAGTAATATTTGATAAACTATTAACTTATCAGCGACCGAAGCATGCTTTAATTTTTTAGCGTTTAGTACGCGTAAGGCAACAAAAAACAAAAGCGTTTCGAAAGATTTCGCGCCTGCTTATGAACGTAAACAAGTTTGCCAGATGGAGTGTCGACGCTCTTACGTAGAAGTCTGAAGTGGTTACGCGGATTCAAATCCATCTAATGCAAACAACATGATACGATACTACTTTAAGTAGGCCTACACTATGATTTCATAGAACCGTGTTACAGGAACTGTTAATACATCATTTGCATTTATAATAAATAGGTGAAATTTATTATACCTGTTTGTCTTTTTAGGCGTACGTCTGTTAGAAAACAAGTGCACGCTATTTTGCTTGTGTGAGAGCGTATTACGTACATATTTACAGAAACAAAACATTGCTGTAAACTATAAATCGAAAACTTTCAATAGTACTTCAGCGAACAATAATCATAAAGTCGTGTGTTCGCATACCTTTGAGACTTAATTCTGTGCACCAGAGGTATAAGACACCATCTCGATTTTTTATAAAATAGAGCTTTTTATATAGTGTTAATGTACAGACTGCCCTCTTTCTAGTAGTATTGTATTTTATGCAGCCACTGTGCATGTTTAAAATAACACTATCACACATTGCTTCTTGAAGCAAACAAAATGATTTTTAGCTGTCCTGTAAAGTACTGTGTATGTGACATTGTGTCTTATGCTTATGGTGCACAGAATTAACTTATGGTTACTTACAGAAAACAATTTAAACATGATTAAATAAAACGATTCTGTTTAACGCGAACTTTTGTTTATTTACATTCGCGGCAATCTGTCGTCCGCACGACGATGACTTCAACACTGTGAAAAATCACCATTAATCACGATTTGTCATGTGCTCTGTTTTGTAAACAACTAATTGCCGCATGTCATTCACAAGTCGGGTCCGGGCGATCGCACGCACGCCGATAAAATGTACGACGACAATTTCTCTCGCTCGTTAGATTATATAATAGGTCACAGAGATCAGCTGTTGCGCATACGCGGAGATAACACACACTTTTAACATATAATAATCGTGGATTAGACTAGTAATAATGAAAAATTATAAAATATTTCTTACCAACTAAAATGTGTACAACATCTAACAATACGAATAGGTTACATGGCGAACAGCGTATAAACAAAGCGTGAGCCAGGCAGACGCGCACGCACAGATGTCCGCACTTGTCTTCAAGACGCTTACAAATGAGGAGGTAAGGAAGCCAGAGATAAAAACATGTTATGTTTGTGTGTGTGTGTGTAGCGAGTGTTTTTTTGTTTCAACTGACTACCAACCAACTCTGAATTTGATTGGGTAATCCTGATTAACCACGCCTTCCATACAATATGTGTTTATGATTTCACACAAAAAATAACAAATAACTGGAATTTATATGCTGCACGAGCTTATCCACCCTGGCTTATGTACACTTTAAATTATGTGGCAACGACAAACTCTTTCTTATTTCATTATTTTCCCTTAATTACATATATTTCAATATGTACGAGAACATACAATTTATGTGATACAGATATTCTACATCAACTTAGAAAGTTGTGGCCTTCAAAGCTGATGTTTTGGAGTGACAGCATTCAAGTTATTTTTAAAATAAAATTAGGAGCAAATTTCATTTTAAATTCTAGTAAGGAAAATTTGTTCTGAAAAGAACACTGGTTTCTATAGAGAGTTTAACAAAACGTGTAAACATACTCACGTATTGCGCACGCTTTAGTGTGAATTTGAAACGTTATATTTTGGGTACTGTCCGCTTTATGAAAATCTTTTCTTTTCTATGGCAACACGAGTAGATCGAGTTAATCGATTTGCTGAAAATAGGCACTCACTAAGGCGACATTTAAAAACATTCAGAAGTTTTAACAATATCAGAGTCTGCAGAAGATGTGAGACAATTCGTATCAGTTTCTTCATCATATCATCATCTTTACAACACGGCATAAGCAAGGTGGTGGCTGTTCCGTCTTCAAAGATCCTCCAGCCATCTCTTCCTCTGTCTCCCTACACACATGTGTCCTACAAGTTTTGTATTTCCAGACTTCTTTGGTCTATCTGGAATCTGACATTCTTTCTAAGGGTTCTTTTCACCGTCGTTTGTAATCTTTTAATTTTTCATTCAAGTTAAACACTTGTAACTCTTCTCTTACAGCCTCATTCTTTATATGATCAAATTTAGAATACCTTTTAACTCCTCTTAAGAACGGCATTTCCGACACCTGTATTTCACTGTCTTGTTTCTTGGTCGTTGTCCATGGTTCACACCCATAGGATAGTACAGGGACCGCTATAACTTTGTAAAACTTTAATTTTGTACCTCGAAATGCGGTTCCAAAAAATACATTTGTATTTTGTATCTTGTTTCTAAAAATACGGTTGATTGTCCCACAAATCGTTTGGATCTTACCTAACTTAACATCAATATCATAATTCCTATCATAGCGAATATTATTTTCCAAATAATTAAAATGGCTCATCTGTTATAGAATTTGATCATTAATCATTGTTTTTGTTCTTACTGGTTCCTTGCATCAAAATTCCATTTGTTTTTGTAGTGGAGATATTCGTATTGTATTGTTTGAAAGTATGATGAAGCTCAAAAACAAATTTTTGCAAATCAGATGCAGTATTTGTAATTAGAAGCAAGTCGCTTGTACATTCAAATATCTGTCTCGTGATATGAATACCAGGGTTCACCAGATGTTTCCATTTCCTTACTACATCGTGAATATAAACGTTAAAAAGAGTAGTTGATATACTGCTCCCTTGTCTAACACCTTGATTGACAGATATTTGTTGAGATATCCTCCAGTTATTTTTAACAGCTATTGTTATTCCGTTATATAGGCTTTGTATAGTTCTTATAAGTTGTTCAGGGTATTCCAGTTCTTCTAATATTTGCCATAGAAATTTCTATCTACTCTATCAAAGCCCTTCTCAAAATCAACAAAAGCTACGTGCGTTTCTTTATTGAACTCACGATGCTTCTCAGTGATTTTACTTCCATATTCCTTAAGGAAATGGAAGTATGGTGATGGCAAAAAAAATCGTGTTCGAGATTATTGCAGATTCTGATTGTACTACACTCAAAACATGAAAAAAAGTCGTTTTTCGAAAAGTGTCTGTGTGTGTGTCTGTCTGTCTATCTGTGTGTAGATTTTTTTTAATGGCAAACGATAACTGCCGCAAATTCAAACAGAATCAAATAATTTTTTGTGTACAGCCCTGATTTGTAGAGTACTCACGAACTATTGTTTTTGGTGAAGATCGGTTAAGGGAAAGGGGTAGTTTACCTGCAACGGTTTTTTTTTATCAAGGGTAAATTTTTTGCAAACGATAACAGTCGCAATTTCAAATAGAATCAAATAATGTTTCGCATACATCCCTGAATTTTAGAGTTCCCAAGATCTATTGTTTTTGGTGAAGATCGGTTAAGGGAAAGGGGTAGTTTTTATGTTTTAACAAGGGTATTTTCTATGGCAAACGATAACAGCCGCAAATTCAAACAGAATCAAAAGATTATTTGCATACAGCTCTAAATTGTAGAGTTCTCAAGACCTATTGTTTTTGGTGAAGATCGGTTAAGAGAAAGGAGTAGTTTACCTGCAACGTTTTTTAAACAAGGGTATTTTCTATGGCAAACGATAACAGCCGCAAATTCAAACAGAATCAAATAATATTTTGCATACAGCGCTGATTTGTAGAGTACCTATTGTTTTTGGTGAAGATCGGTTAAGGGGAAGGGGTAGTTTACCTGCAACCTTTTACGTTTTAACAACAGTAAAGTACTTGAAAATTCATTTAAACTTTTTCAAACAATGGTAATCGTTAAAAATAAAATAATTTTGTTGCCAGGCAATAAAATTATAATTTTGTATTTTAATGTAAATCATGTATGAGTTAATAGTATAATGGATTAATTTACACTCAAAATGTACAAACAGAAAAATTTGTTACAAACATCAATATCGTTCGTGGCAGACAAGCATATCTCAGTTATGTAATGTTTACGTTTCCATTTTATTATTATGACTACCGCAATAAAAAGGCAGGGAACACACACACACACACACACACACACACACACACACACACACACACACACACACACACACACACACACACACACACACACACACACACACACACACACACACACACACACACACACACACACACACACACACACACACACACACACACACACACACACACACACACACACACACACACACACACACACACACACACACACACACACACACACACACACACACACACACACACACACACAAAATTCGCGTTATTTCTGGCCTCACTCATGTTTATTTTTTTACATTTGCACGCTTTTTAAATGGTAAGTGCCGAAACCCATACCAACATAAAATGCAAGCCGAAAAAGTGTCCAGCGTGGATAGCGATTTGCTTCCTGTGGATCGCTGGGCAGTGTAACTGCACGTGTTTACAGAGGAACGATTCATAGACAGACTTTTCGTCTTTAGGGAATGAACCCTCTGCAAGATGCTGAGGGTCCATGAGTGACTTCGGAGCGCTCCTTCTTTTCCGGGTGTTTGTTCTGTGAAACGTACACTGTAGATTCGCAGCTTTACTCTAAGCAACGCTCAATAGGAAATGTTGAAAATTTTTGTCCACGGTGTACCCTCATACACACTAAACCTGCTCTGATGTTTTAATTACGGACATCATAATATTAAAACTTTCGAAACTTGAGCACTACTTAATGGAGATCAATCATTAACTTATACAAGCCATTAATTTTTATGCATATTTTCTATATATATATATGTACAACGTTATCGGCAACAAAGAAGTAGTTTTTGTTAAAATTCCTTCCCGGGATATTTGGCTGTAGTCCAATGTTTTCTACAAAAGCAGACGTTTCGGCAATGCCATCGACTTCCATCATCAGTGAAAATCGAGTGCGATAACGTGAGGTGGTATACGTTAGTGACGTGGTTAAGGCTGAAGCAGTAAGTAGAAAGCAGTAGTTTCTATGGTAATATTTCATTTCGAAAATGATTTTAAATATAAATCTTAGAATATGGAAGTCATGTATGGTTCTCCATACCGATATTTTCATTTTAGTGTAAATCATGTATGAGTGAAAATATATCGTTCGTGGCAGGCAAGCATGGCTCAATTATGTAATGTTTACGTTTCCTTTTATTATTATGATTACTGCAATAAAAAGGCAGGGCACACACACACACACACACACACACACACACACACACACACACACACACACACACACACACACACACACACACACACACACACACACACACACACACACACACACACACACAATTCGCGGTATTTCTGGCCTCACTCATGTTTATTTTCTTACATTTGCACGCTTTTTAAATGGAAAGTGCCGAAACCCACACCAACATAACGCGTGCAAGCCGAAAAAGTGTCCAGCGTGGATAGCGATTTGCTTCCTGTGGATCGCTGGGCAGTGTAACTGCACGTGTTTACAGAGGAACGATTCATAGACAGACTTTTCGTCTTTAGGGAATGAACCCTCTGCAAGATGCTGAGGGTCCATGAGTGACTTCGGAGCGCTCCTTCTTTTCCGCGTGTTTGTTCTGTGAAACGTACACTGTAGATTCGCAGCTTTACTCTAAGCAACGCTCAATAGGAAATGTTGAAAATTTTTGTCCACGGTGTACCCTCATACACACTAAACCTGCTCTGATGTTTTAATTACGGACATAATGATATTAAAACTTTGGAAACTTGAGCACTACTTAATGAAGATCAATCATTAACTTATACAAGCCATTAATTTTATGCATATTTTTTATATATATGTGTACAACGTTATCGGCAACAAAGAAGTTTTTGTTAAAATTTCTTCCCGGGATGTTTGGCCGTAGTCCAATGTTTTCTACAAATAGAAGAAGTAGTTTCTATGGTAATATTTCATTTCGAAAATGATTTTAAATATAAATCTTAGAACATGGAAGTCATGTATGGTTCTCCATACCGATATTTTGTAATAATAAAAGCATTGTTTGCACAAAATCTGCTCTTCCTGAAGCCGTTATGTTTTTCTAAAATAAGATGCTCGGATGTAGTCTGCAGACGGTGGTTAATGATCCTTGCATATATTTTGTATCCAGTATCATCCAAACATATTTCCCTATAGATATTAGTCATTCCGTTTTCTTTTATTAAAAATAGACACCACCAGACCAGTTAACCAATCTTGTGTGACCTGTTGTCTTTTCCAACACATATACCTATTGTAGAAATGTAATAATCTACGTTTAAGCAAGATACCCCCACACTTGAAGAATTCTGCGTTCAATACATCCTGTCCTGTTGCTTTTAGATTTTCAGTCAGTTTTTTAGAAGATAATCTCTCATCTCCCTTAGTTGAACTCAACATATCTTTAATACGTTTTAATACAGAAAACTTTCAGATTCTTTCAGAAAACTTCCGATGATCTTTCAGATTTGCAGTTAGCTATTGAAATCGTCAAAAGCAGATGATAAGCAGTGTATGTATTCGGAAATATATCAATCATTTTACAACCAGTGTAATACTTTGAACGGACAAACTGTAGTATCTAGAATTTATCATCTTCTTTCGAACGATTTGGAAAAAACAACAACTCTTTCTTGCGATTTTACTCGTGCCACAAAGTGCTTCAATTCTATTAGAAGATCGTTATCCAAATCGTCCGAGTAAACTTCTATAAGAGCTTTTGCTTGATTTTCCAACTCGACACTCTCCATGGTTAATAAATTCGTAAGAAAACCAAATTGAGTAATGCGATCATAAGTTTTGCTTCGCTCAGTCAATTCAGCTGGATGGTGCCCCCTCTGACAACTGAGCCCTGGTGCCCGGTGCTGCACCATACCGTAGCGTTATGGATAATCCGCCACTGGAGGCGGAGGAGCCTACAGTAGGCCAACGGCTGAACACATGAGCTGAGCTAGTTAGTCTACTCCGATCGGGCAGAGAGAGCTCGTCAGCTGAGGTAAAATCAACTCTCTAGAGGAAGAGCAGCCCGAAATCAAAGTTTCTGGTCCTCCAGGTTGGGGGTTTTACAGCAAGCCAGTAACCTGCTTAAGTAAAAAATATATGTACTTACAGAACTCATACGAGCTTCGGAAATCGGATAACACTTGAACAGCATGCCTGATGGATATCCGTCTACCGGTGGCTGCCTTGGGTTATCATCCTACTGGGAACAGAGATGTCGGTAGACCGAGGAGGAGATGGGTTCCGGAACAGGTCTAGGGCCTAATCCTTGGAGTGGTGATGATGATGTTCTAGATCGCTAGCACTACTTGTTCGTCATCGAAGCTTCTTGTATAACAGGTCTTGTTGTTCAGGGGGACACCTGTTCTTCTCATTCTATTTTCCATTTTTAAGAGCTTACTTCAAGTACACTTTGAAGTCTATGGAAGACTGACATAAGCCGAGTTTGACTCCTTCCATTGATCACAGTAACATATTTTTAAATATTTGTTCTCGTTTTTACTCTTGCTTCTGTGTTATCTGCTTTTGCTTCTGTATTCATCAACTGCTTTATGTAACTTTAATATAATATAATTTACTTACGCTGATGCAACTCAGTTCCAGTTTTTAAAAGCCGTTTGAGACGTATAGTGTTATATGCTTTCTTTTTAGATATACGTACATAAAATGTACTTCTCAATTTTTGATATTTTATTGGTTTTTGGCATCTGCATTACACAGAGAATATGATGCATTGTGGATTTTTTAGTCTTGAAGTCACTTTGTTCTTTTCCTTCCTGATATTTATCTTCAAACTCGATTTTGTTGTTGTTGTTCCATATGACTGACCAACTGAGTTTGTAACCGCTGTTCCTCTATAGTTTTTATACAGATAAATTTACAGTTTCCTTTAACGTTGTTCTGTCTACTGTTGAAGTACACAAAATTTTCCGTTCTATGGAAATTTTGGTAGCAAGCAGTTTCAGAATAAAATATTCCTCTGTGCAAATAATGTGTTGATTCGGTTTTTACCATCTCAAGGAAATCTTCCAGATTTGAAGTTTTTCGGTTTTTTAACTCTACAAATTTTTGTCATTTCCACTTTTTGTAATACAATACGAAAAGTGAGACAATTGGCATGGAGTAGGAACATATTTAAAAAAAAAGGTCCCGACAACCAACGCCATAAGGCATAAAGGAAAAACAATAGAAGAAGAGAAACTAATGATACACATTATTAGTTACTTTTAGTCTTACTTTATTAATTAAAACACACACTATTAATTAGTATAATTAGATATAAATTCCAATGTGTCAAACCTTAGCTTAAGTAACTAAAGGAACATAATCTTTGTCGAGAACCTTGCTGCTTGTTATTCTGTTAAAAATGTGTTTAGTGAGACGTTTTAAGAGAACCTTTGTGTTCAGAATCTGAACGTATATTGCAGGTTAGATACTATCGTTTCGTTTTAATTGTTGTACAGTGTGAATCCTAACAATAGATATCTATTAAATAGAGATTTATAAATTTTATAGAATACATATTCTTGGAAAGTAAAATTAAAAATCCACAAATAATCTGAATACATTTAAATATTAAGGTGATATCCAAGGAAAAATTATCGATATAATAATAAAACAAAAATAGCCTTTATGTACGCGGGCAGGTTACGTGTGACCTCAACTTGCATGACAAGAAACTTGTACGTTTTTATTCGTTCAGAAATAGTGTGTTTTAGGTGGTTGTATGTGACAGTTACTACAATGAAGCATAAAAAGTCACAGAAGAATCTGACAGGTAGGCTATATGATAATTTCTAGTTAAATGTATATATGATTAAGAATTGTACAGTCAACGCAAAGGTGTGTTTGTTTACTCAGTGATTCGACTGAAATATCACGCATGTTAATTCTTCATCCGATTTGCTTGGAAATAAAAATAAGAGAGATCTGTAGATAAATAGAAAGATAGAAGTTGAGTGGGACGTCTTGCGGACTGGTTGTGTGAGTTGTCCGGGTCGCAGCCTTTTGAATGCCAGGTTTTCTTGTGCAGAACCGTTATTTGTTCACAGCACAAGAAGTTAAAATGCAGTTTCTCTTTGTACGATATGGGTACATATGAGGACACACAGGCTCGGTGGCTCATTAAGGATTCACCCGTAGGAGCTTAGAGCCACGCTGGCGTGGACGTTAGATGGGATCAATGCTGTAAACCAAAACTTTCTGTATAAAATCTTACACGTGCCCACTATAATGCCGTATTGAGTAGAATCGTGGAAGATGACCGGAAGCTTCAAGTCCATAATTATCGCCGGAGAAATGTCATATCTGAGGAAAGCTGTGGAAAAGACCAGAAGAGGCACAGTAAAAAAAATTACAAGAGAGCAGCTCGGAATAAAACACTTTACGGATGAAGCAGAAAGCAAAGAAAATGGCATGGCCACCGGGTAAAAATGAATCCAACAAGACGGCCCAAAAAGATTTTAATATCAGAGTAGAAGGAAGGAAAAGTAAAGGTCGACCCTAAATCCTGTGAAAAGGCAATATAAAAGAGACTGCTATGAAAAGGGAAAATTCAACACCTTTCCGTGATTCGAAAACACGAAAAGTGGAAACACAATCCCAGCCGGATGATTCCAACAATTAGACACATCACACCTCGGTCTGTTAGGACGAGAGTGAAGCCGAAGTGGCTAGAGCAGGTGGATACTAGTGGAAATGTAAGAATTTCTTGTGGTGCACCGGCCCCCCCCATCTCTTTGGTTCGGTTCCGTATTTCCGTGTTTTACTATGTCATAATTGTTCAACAAATTTTTTTGTTACCAAGGAATAAATATATACTAATTATTGTTTGCGCGTACGACCGAATCGCGCATGCCGACTGATATTAAGTAACATCGTATCTGGCTGGAGATCGTAATTTATTTTTCGTCGACGCCTAGTCAAAGTCCAGTTCCATAATGTAATTATATAGTCTAATATTCAAGTTAAATTCTCATTTTGACACGATATAACACATTAATTGCTGACGTTAATACACTAATATTTATCTGTCTCTATGGTCTTAGTGACTGAATGTTTTGCCTTAATAAAGTTAAGTAAAACAGGTAATAAGGGAACTAACCTTTTGAGTTTAAGGTTATCAGAATGCGCATCTAAAAAGTGAGTTTTCCACAGAAATTTTAAGTTTAAACTGTTTCTTGTAAGTTTATTGAGTAACTACAACCATCATCATCACCCCCACCACCACTCCAAGGACTAGGCCTTAGACCTGTTCCGGAACCCATCTCCTCCTCTGTCCATCTCGAAGGTCTTGTTGTTCAGAGGGACATCCGTTCTTCGCATTTTCTTTTCCATGGTTTAAGACCTTACTTCAAGTACACTTTTAAGTCTATAGGAGACGGAGTAACCCAAGGCAGCCACAGGTAGACGGATATCAGGCATGCGGTTCAAGTGTTCACACCATCTCTTTCTGTGGTCTTCAATCTTCTTGTAATACAACGTTTAAACCTTGACCCTTCTCCGATCCAAGAGAGAACAACCTTGCGTCCCTCTTAGAAATTTCATTTCGGCAGCCTGAATCCTCTGCACGTCCCTTTTACCAAGAGAACATGTCACTAACATACATGAATGTGAGGACAGCCACAGTTTTATAAAATTTTATTCGGGTATCCATCCGTGCTTTATTTTCAGGTACCTATGAATAGTTCCACAGATGTGCCTAAATTTTGCTATCTTACTATCTCAATCAGTATCAGTTCCATATGAGATATTACAACCCTGATCCAAAATCTGATTATTCACGACTATCTTAGTTCTTATAGGATACCTGCCCTGAAATGCCATCGTTTTATATTTTGTAGCAGAGATCTGTAGCCCATAGTCTTGTATGATGCTATTGAACGTAAATATCGCCCGCTGTAACTGGTTTTCTGTTTTCTGTATCGTTACCTTGTCATCTGCATCTGCGTCTGCATTAACATGAATATTTCGCTGAAGTGATATTCTCGAGTCAACTTAGCTGTCCATCGCCGTATTTAAACATCTAGTATTTAAAAAATGAGAATTTAATTTGGTAACAAACGATTGCTTAAAAGTAATTATAGATAATAATTTGAATATAAACTGTCAGGAAGCATTTCGTGAACACTAGGCATGTGTGTGCATCCACTAAAATCTCTTTTCTTCGCCACAAAGGCAAATTACTCGACTTTTATCTCTTCCTTCCTTTACTTTCTTTCTCTGTTGCCGGCATTTTTATTCTATCGAATCGAAATTACAGCTTTGCTCCTCTCTCTTCCCTTCGTTTGTCTTTCTTCCGTCTTCTCGTTCCCTATCAGTTCCGTCGTCTTAGTCAGTTGAGTACTAGCTTCCAACTCTTTCGTGCCCCCATGCACTCTATAATTACATTGAAGTCTAACTCGGGTCCAGTGTAAACTATTCTGCTTAATTCCTTTCCACATAATCCTCTTAAATAATGTGTTCTCCACAGAACCACTCTATCGCCAACAAATAGAAACCGAAAATAATTTAATATAAGAGCTATATTTCTATGTATCAAATCTGTTAAAAAACTTTGTGGAAGTGATAAGGAATTGAATATGAGATACAAAACACAGAAGATGTGGTAAAGCGAGTTCTGGTGGACTAGGTCGACTCAAGTGGTACTAATGTTATTAGAAAGGATAAAGAAGAAATATTGTATGCCTGTAATGTTGTAAAAAAACCTGTTGCTCAGGAAGAGTTCATTGCGTAGTTTTCATTTATTTTTCATTTTTTATTAAACTCATTGTTTTATAATTGCTCACAGATAATCTTTGTTTGGGAAAAAATTTTTATCTATTTAATTATATTATTTATAGTATTTGAAGTCTTTTTTTATAATCTATACTATCAAAGTTTTTAAAATATTTGTGACAAGAAAAAATAGTTCATCACACATTTTAGTTAATTATACTGAATTACATTGTGAATTTTACAACTGCAATTAAAACAATACATTAAACTTTTATTGTATAATCGATTGCTCTTTACTCTCGGGTTTTTTAATTGCTGTTGGTTGCACTCAACATTTCCCCTTCTTTTTCTTTATCTCTCCCCCTTTATTTCTACAGAAAAGGAGTTAGTTGTCTTTTTTACACATTTTGTTTAGATTTCATCATCTTGTTTCGTCAGTAGGACGACTCTTTTTTATGTGACCGCCAAACAGTTATGTAAAAATACTGAATGGATTTTTTCTTCCCATACATTCCCCAACGCTTAAATAAATCTTATTTTGTAACATAAATATTACATATTACATAAACTCCATAAAGTCAGTTTTCTGTAATTTTGTTCTAAGCCTTTCACGGCCGGTGTCAGTTGTATTAGAAGTGTTTACCGGGTTGTTTATCAGTGGTCTACGGTTTACAGACGAACCAAACGTTTCGCCAGCACAACTGGCTGCCATCATCAGTGGAATTCAAAGAATTCGAGACCTCCTGAACGTGGGTTGTTATCGTCAGCACTTCGGAACCATGGCAGACATCTTGCCAATCCGGGCGGCGACATTCCTCTTTTGGCGTCAAGATCGGTCCAATGTCTTCATCGGTCATCTGTTCTTGTCGACAATCTTGTGTCATCCAGCCGTCTGCTAGGAAATCTACCGTGATGGCATGAACATGTTAGCTTGCGTTCTCTTCTTCCTTTTACGGCAATGTCGGCAGTCTTCCGAGCACAGTCTTCGAGATAAGCCATCTGCATTACCATGCAGGCATTCTCGCCGATGTTGTACCTTGAAGTTGTTCTCTTGCAGACGTTTGAGCTACCTTGCCAAAAGGATAAGAAGTAAAAAGATAAAAATCTGCCTTTCCAGATTTTTAAATCTCAAGAGTAATGCAAGCGCGACATGGTCGGTGCGTAGTTAAAACACTCCCATAGAGGTATTTATGGAAGTGCTCCATAGCTCGGACGATTGCCAGCAACACTCTCCTTATAACGCAATTATTTCTCTCTGGTTCAGAAAGCCTCTTGCTGTAATACGCTATTACTCATTCTTCACTTGAGGCAAAAGTGCTACTAGATCAGTGAAGATCTGTTCTCCGCGGGGGACGCACATTAGAAAACGCTGGAAAAAATAACAGTATGTTAGCAGAAATTAGAAGTATCTGTGGAACGATTCATAGGAGGCTAAAAAGCAAAACACGAAAGGATACCCGTATGAAGTTTTGTAAAGCAGAAGATATACCCACATTCCTGTAAACATTTAAACATGAACCCTCCGTAAAAATAAAAGAAAGGAAACTTAAGGTGCTGAAGCGAAATGTTTAAGATCTACACAAGAAAGTGTAGGTAAATGAAGATGTTTTAAGAGAATTAAAAATCCAATCTTTTCAGAAGATCAGAATAAGGTCTAATTCTTCAAATGAAGATGATGAATTACTTGTGAGCTGTAAGAAATACGTGTAATTACACACGAGCACCTAGTTACGTTTACTTAATCATGTAAACAACGAGAAACAGTATAACTTAATAACTAAATTACTCGTATGTAATGTGGTTCACCACACGTTAAATATGAATAGCTAAAAAAAAACTGTAGTTTCACGACAATTGTTGAGAGCACTAATATTAGGAATTTATACTGACCAGTTCTTTTTCTGTTCTTGTAATATTCTGTGGAAAGCGCTTAATATTCCGGTTGTAAAATAACCATGTAAAAATATCTAACTTCACGATAGGGTTTGTTTGTACATTTTTCAGTTCTGTTTCCGTTTCATTGAACACGGGTTTTCCATACAGATTTAATGTTTGGAAACACGCTTATCATGAGAACAGTAAATAGCACAGAAAATGTTAATGGTTGTATTTCAAACGTTCAAATATCAAATTAACTGGAAGATTTGATACTGGACTTCAGATACTGGAATAAATAAGGAAGATGACTGCGGGCGGGCGTTCTGAAGACAATCGTTTCTGAAATTCATAGTTCCTCTTTGAATGAGAACGACTTGTGAGAGAAGATGTGTAGACGACTGGTTGCTCATGCAGTAGTTCCCCGCGGGTGAGGTCCATTACCTCCATCGCTATCTCCGTCCTGCACACACCGAGTCACCGTGCCGCGGGAGGAAACTGGTACTCGGCTGGGTTCGGGTGATGATTGCCAGGCTAAAAGTGTGTACCTGTCCGCGAACGGGAACCAGGATGGCTCGACTTTAGCAAGTAGCTTCAAGTAAACCTTAGTAACGGGAATGGAAGGTGCCGACGTCCCTGGTCAGCAGCTGCACGAGTTGCGATGAATCCTGATTAACGCCGCGTATCTGGGAACCAGAGTTCTCTTCCGTGGCGAATTGCGGGACTTCGTTACTGTCTGTCCTTGGGAGGGGGAGGGGTTTAACCCATCCGTGAACGGCGCGTGACCTAGTCCTAGGGGCCCCGGGTACTCACGTTTGGTAATCACCGTCGATTGCGGGTAGCTTTCCGTGAGTCCTGACACGTGCTGCTTTTGAACGTAGGAGATACCTCTTCCTTCAGCGACGGGAAACGCGTGTTACCGCGTGAAGAGCGACTGGGTTTTTACCTGGGTTCCAAATAACGGTGCGCGCGCGAACGGGAAACATGTTTGGGATTCCCTGGCATGTAGCTGTGTGTACGTAGCCAACTTGGGATACGCACATTTTGCATTTTATATACATATAGTTAAGTATGTATTTATTTATGTATGCATGTATGTATTTTACACTACATGCATGCATGTATGTATACACCACTATATTTATATTTACTTACACTTTTTACTACATAATACTGTTACTATACTATACTATTACTCCAAATATTACAACACTATTATACATATTATTTATTTATTTATACTCGTGTAAAGTTAGTCTCAGAATGTTTAAAAACTGTAATTATTTTCTTTGAATTTTACAGTTTTATGTGACAGTAATCTATATTCTACTCCCCACTCTACATACCTTTTCTATATCCAAACAGATAAGATATAGATAATGCATTTGCATTACGGTTCTAGAAAAAAAATGAAAGAGTCGATGCAACAAAAACACTTAATATCCAATTAGTATACTGAAAAATTTAATACAGTATGGTATTTGAAAAACAGATTTTAATAAACTTTCTTATAAACTTTTTTGCATGAGAAAACATCGATAATTCGTCAGTAGAATGATGGGAGACCATTTTTAAGTTCAAGTTTTTAGTAACATACCTTCAGAGTGTTTTAGTAATTTCTACCTTCAGAATTTTCTAACTGATTTTTTCAGTTTCGTCCATTTCTTAAATACTCTCGTTATATTCAGTAATCAATGTTGTCATCGGAATCCTCATATTTAAGCAATGAAAGAGCTCCGAATATTCTTTATCTTGTTAACATATCTCTGTAAACGAAGCCACTCTTCAAATAGTTTTGATCTACTTACGTCACTTTCGTAATACGAAACAAAGGCATTACATAAATATTTTAATCGGTTCTCCTCAAGCGTAATCAATTCTTCAAGGCATCCAAATGTACCGAAAAAACTTAAAACACCTTCATATGCATCTGAACCTAGTTTAAGATATTTAGTGGAGGTGTTGTGGGAAAACAATATGCTTATATTGTTGCAGTTTTATTGTGATTATATATATCCGAGAAAGTAAATGTGCAAATCGGAAAGGAGAGTTTAGAAGGAATTAAAATTGGAAGAGGAGTAAGACAAGGCTGCTGTATATCACCAAATCTATTTAACATATATCTTGATGACTTGATTAGGAAGTGCTTTGACAAAACAAGAGGTGTGAATGTCGGTGGAAGAAGAATTGAATGTACAGTATAAGGTTTGCTGATGACATGGCTGTTTTAGCAGAAAAGAAAGAGCCAATGAATGAAAAGATAAGAGATTTGAATTTAGTATGCTAGGAATATGGAATGAAGATTAATAAGGAAAATACCAAGTGTATGGTGATTAGCAGGGGAGAAAAAGGGCAACATAAAGATAGGGCAAGACAAAATACAACAGGTGGAGTTGTTTGAATATCTTGGAAGCTTGATAAGTGAAGATATGTCCTGCACTCATGAAATTAGAGCAAGAATTGCAATAGGGAAAGAGGCAAAATTAATAAGAATTTAAGAAAAAGTTGGCCAAATGTTATGTGTGGAGCGTTACTTTATATGGTGCAGAGACATGGAGACTGAGGAAGGAGGATGAGAAAAGATTAGAAGCATTTGAGATGTGGGTTTGGCGACCAATGGAAAAAGTGAGGTGGGTTGATAAAGTAAGGAATGATGAAGTTTTAAGAAGACTAGGCGAAGAGAGAAGAATCCTGAAGGTAATAGAAAATACGAAAAGGAATTGGTTAGGTCACTGTTTAAGAAGAGACGGCTTGCTTACAACTGCCATGGAGGGTGTCATAGAAGGAGAAAAAAGGAGAGGGCGTAGAAGAATAAAGTTGATAGATATCATTAAAATCAGAGGTTGTTACGAAGAAACGAACGAAAAGACTGCCATGCGATAGGACAGCCTGGAGAGCTTTTACCATTTGAAGACCTGCCTTAGGGCAGAACACCAAGTAATAATAATATTGTGATTCAGAAATTGCGTTTTGTAGCCCTATCTTCACAATCGTGTCGTGGCAACAAGAATATCCAACGATTTCTGCCACTCCTTATTTGATCTTATTCTAGTTTAGATGACCTCTTCTGCATAGACTCGAATTTTAATTCTTTCATAATATCTTAAAATGTCTGTTCCGATATACTTTTAAGAACTATAGTTACTCGTTTTATTCTTAAAATTTTGAATTTTCTTTCCTTTCTTTTGTACCGAGGGTCCATGTTTCAATGCATACAGAATGTGGAAACGACTACTGCTTTGTAGAACTTCACGCGAATGTTTTTTATTGTTTTATTCTTTAGGATTTTGTCAGTCGCCTCACATAAGCTTCTATATTTGCTAGCTTACTATTGTATAATCCAGCGTCTTCTAAATACTGTAACTGATGTTCGCCAAGCATCTTAAAGTAGTACGCTTAGAGATTTAAAATTAAATAAAAAAGACAAGCTTTGAAATTTGGTGCGGTAATCTGCTTGGAATTCGTTTCCAAACATATTGCTACAATGATTACTATGATTTTCTCGTTTCTAGTTCATGTAACTAAGTAAGTTACTTACTTTTGTAAAATTAGATGAGAAAATAAAATTTAGGATGCAACAAAACTTGACGTATAACGTGCTTAAATACTTAAAAATACCTTCCATCATACTCGTGTCATTCAATTTATTACCGTGGGTGCAGATTGAAAATTAATATTTCGTAATGTATTTATCTCCAGAAAAGTACTTCTTGATCAAATTTTCTTCAAAAAAGTGTTCCGCGACTTAAAAGTTTAAGAACCATTGCTTTAATCCATTTCCGGTTGTTCTTTTGTATTAGCCTAGCATTTTTCACATTTTCTGTCTAATTTCCAAGGCGTTCGTGAGTTATGGAAGTATGCACACGTTTTTCTTAAGCGAGTGACTGATCTGCTCTAAAGCCCCCGCCCTGAAGGACCAGAGACACTTCTGTAGAGATTATCATTCCTCAGCCGAGGAACCAGTTTTTAGGGTACCGGAAATTCGCCCTTTTTTCTACATGTTATTATTATTAACTTGGACACAACTGCGGACTTGCAGGGTCAGAAGACGATTTTGAAACCTATGTGATGATCATTTTAAATTCGGTTTTGTGTTAAGAAAGTTTACCACAACCTATGGCAATGTCTAACTTAGAATTAACTGCTAACGACTTGTTGACATGGCAGGAATCAGCAAACAAATAGCCTACCTAAGAAGGACGCACTTTTTTTTATTGCACCTATTGTTTAGTGTTTGCGGAGTATACTGAATGATACAAAATTAAATTCTAAACACAAACACAGTACAGCGATAAAGGCAATCCTTTATCATCTACAATAGTTGTGTATAATTAAAATTTGTTTATTACTTAATTATCTATGCCCCGCGTGTTGGGATGCCATTTACTTTAATGTTATTTTTTATATGTCATGCCACACGTTGGTAGCCATTTACTTTAATGATATTATGTGGGAGTAATTAGTTTGTGAATTAATTAATTAATTCACATTAATTGATTAATTAATTAATCAATTTGATTGGTGAATTATATCCTTCTTAAGCCCCGCGATTGGAGAGCCATTAATATACAGTGTTATCATGTGAAACACTATGTGATTTAATTAGTTAAATCGCTTAGCAAATTGATTTACCTATTAGCATAATGAACAAGAGACTCTTAAGTAAATTAATCATGTTCTTAAAACTTTAACATGTAGGTTTTTGTAATAATGAACGCATTTGTTTAAATGTACTTAAATGACTAATTTATTTATTCATAACGTCAGTTTATATTCATACACATAAAGAAAATCTGCTGTACCTGTAAATACATCACATAACACATATATCTTAAAAAACAAGTTCTAGTTTATATGATGGCTGAAAAAGACATACATACATAAATCTTGATGTACAATAATTCAAATAATAATTACTTAATGCGTTCATTGATTCCAGATAGTTTCGCTTACTCGTTCATTATTTATAATTTTAATTTTATTCTTTTATCTAATTTATATAAAACTCCCAGGGTAGGGATTCTTTGAAAGAATCAGGACAGTAGTAGTACTAAATTAATAAATTAATATTTGTTACTTGAAATTAGAATATCTGTTCATGGTCCAGCGGGGTTCGATCTCTTTGTTGTTGTGAAGGCTGAAGGACACATCTTGTTGAATGACGTTGAATGCACTATCACTTGTACACACCCACGAGAACTCGCGTCATTTATTGAGTAGTGTAGATATGCTATTGCTTTCAGTGTCAGTTTGTGTAGATCATTCTAAAATGAGTGTTGTATGTTCATTTTCGCAAAGTTAATGTTGATGTCCGTTCGTCACTGAAATTCACTCGACTTTGTATTGATGTATATACGATTATATTACTTGGTTGTTTATTTCGTTCAAGTATTAAATGTTCTGTTACATTTAATGTAATTCAGTAACACTGGCTAACTGTAAGTTTGTCTAATTTGTACAGTACACTAGTAATGTTTCGTGTATGTACCGAGATTGAATTGTTCACTCAGATTCTTAATAATGTTAACGCTTACATACGTTCGTTAAGTCGCACTTTGAATTTTACAGTTTGAAGATACTAAGTCCGAATATTATAACATGGCGTTTTCACTATGACTGATAACTTATACGAAACTGAGCACAGTAATACCGAGTGTAATAAGACTGCCTCGATTAAGACTGCTAAAAACTGTTAAGACTGACTCAGACTGATACTAAGACCGATACTAAGAGATACTAAATCCGATACTAAGAATCCTCTCCGTGTTATACAGTTAGTTTTATCAACTTGTCCCTACTCAAATTTTGTCTTGGGGCCTATCCACGCCTTTTCTTACTTGTGATAGGTCAGCTCAATATTTTCTCAGAATATTTTGTCCAACTTCTCCAGGGTTTTTGGTTTCTGTTCAACGATTCGCTTAGACTTTTGGTTACCATAGAAACTCTCCTCTCCACCGGTGTTCTTCGCAAGACTTTGTACTCTGATAGGTTGTCAGACATCCCCGGAGTTTTTCCGTTCGAACATTGACCCTTTTCGCAGAATTTCTGGCGATTATGCGCCTGTCGATCACTCTTTTGTGTGGGACATACGCAGTGTTGTCCCAACTTTTCCCATCTGTTTCTCTGGTCATCTTGAAGTATTGTTCTATCTTACACCCCTTTTTTGTAACTATTAATAACTTCTGACATACGTTGGCTGGTGAAGCCACCCCGACTTTCTAACCGTAAATTGTGTCTGTCACGTAAACGTCACCTCCAGCTGTGCAGCTTTACTCGAGTCTTTTCAACTATTTACTTCTTTCATTGTGTCTGTAAAGTGCAGCATGTCCAAATCCTGTGTAACATCCTGTCCCTTTTTTGCAGTACCATCATATTCTGACGTAACCCGAGCGGACGTTCGCCTTATTCCTCCGTACACGTGTGAGTGCCCTCGTCTGCTTTGTGTCGTATGTTGTGGGTAATAATTTTTAGCCAAGCTTCTCCTGTCATCTCGAACTTTCATATCTATTGTTGAGTAGAACCTAACATCTTTCTATTGTCTGCTAGCGACGCCGGTTTGACATCTTCACATTAAGCCTTGTTTATTGCTTTGACTTGAAGTCGTTGACACAACTGCGTGTGAACAAAATCAGTCGAGAAAAAAATTTGAAATTTTTAAATTTTCGCTCGCTATAACAGTCTGTGCTACGCGACCATGAGATTTCTTTCCTCATATAATATCGCGCAGAAGATCCGATTATACTTTATTACATAATTACTTTTCCTTACCGCAACTATAAATCTTTATGTGCTCTCTCTTATCAGTAATATGTTAAAATTAATTCGTCCTGATTAGGGATTCCGAAATTTGAGCATTGTTCGAAATATGATAGAATGGCCTGTAACCGATTTAACATGGAAGGCTTAACAGTACCGAATGTTACTTCAATTTCTTTTGCAGTGGAACCAAATGTTGCGTGTCATTTCTCTTGACGGCGATTAATAGGTGTCATTTCCTTCAGCTGACGAGACGGTTTGTAACTGACGAACAAAAAATTACCCCCATCGCTGATTTGCATAAATTTAAGTCACGGCCGTTTGTGTACGAAGGATAATTTTGTTTCGCGTTATAGCGAACACTACTGCAATGATTGTAATCAAATTTTGTGTGTGTGTGTGTGAATATTAAATAACAAATAATATATATTTTTTTACAAGAATAATATTTTATATTCAACTGTAGCTTACTATAATGTTTCGAGAATTTTTTTTACTGACATCTAATACGTCATCTCTTGAGATGATAATTATTATTATAAATTATAATTAAATGTAAAAAAAATATAATCGTGTAGATATATTACTTATTATTCAGTACTCACAATGTAACAAACATAATGTTAGTGATATTTTAATTTTATGTCTGTATCTTTTTAATTTTGAAGGATTTAAGGTGATTGTAAGCTACATTACTTTAGACTAATAGTTCGGCTACGGATCCTGAGAATGATTCAATCTGAGACATCGTGGATTCGAAAAGATGACACTCGGGTTTAAAAGCGCTCGCGTCGATCCCTAAGTCGCGGGGTTTCAATTTCAAGTTTTGATCATAATGACTATTTTTTAGCATTATTTTTTATTTTAATGAGCCTTATTTCTTTGTTAGTACAATTATAATCCGACGGCACAAAAAGTTTACATATTTAAATGCAAAGTCATACAAAGTTAATACTTTAATTAAGTCTATATTCACTAAAATATATTAATATGTATTTAAGTTTGTGTTAAAAATTCTGAAAAATTTGTACTCTTAGACTCATAGACATAAACGCGGTTTCTAACGTGGGTTGAAAAATTAGAAGTGGGCCGAAGATTTGTTTGTTAATAGTTCATTGCATAGGAGAATTCCATGTTTTACTTCCAAATTAGAAGAAAAACTAAATTACAGCGCATTTTTAATATACGTGGATTTTTAAATACCGATTCATATGTTTCTGGCTGTATGATTCGTGACGATCAGGGGCGCTTTCGAGTTATCCAAGGTGGTACGCAAGAAGATCTAGCTAGGTAAAAAGTATTTATTTAAAAAAAATAAATAAAAATTTATGTTCAAAACAACAATAAATTTTCATCGAACATGATTTAAATCGATTACCCTAACGTAAATACTATAAAGTATGTACTATAGTATATAGTATATAGTGTATAGTTTATAAATTTTTCCGATGAAGGGTTTGTGAGGTCGGTCAAAAAATAACACAAATTTTAAATTATTTGTGTCGACGTTTCGACAATGTTTGGCGTCAGCAATAATTGTCCTGATGATGATAATAAACATGATGATGATGAAACGTCGACCCAAATAATTTAAAATTTATGTTATTTTTTGATCGATCCTCACAAAGCCTTCACCGGAAAAAATCATTGATTGACGGTCACTACGAATTTTGAGGATGTATAGTTTATACTTTATTTTAGCACAGAAACAACCTGAAATTAATTTTTAAAATCGGTTCCCGTTTAGTAAATTCTATGTATTTGATTTAAATAATTATACATAACTAGGAATAGTAAGATATACTATTCATGTTGTATCAAGTTTGTAATTGAGAAAACGCCAATAACTTTTCTTGAAGCTCCGGTGGTACTCGAAATGAACGCGGAAGACCAAAGTGGTAAGCGGGTCCGGAAAGGTTGGGAACCACTCATCTAGTGGATCCTTAAATTGGCTTAATTCCCGGTCTGAGGTGATTTCGACAACTCGAAAGCGCGTACGATAGTTACAAAACATAGTAAATAATAGCATGTAAATCGGTGGGTTGAAAGTTAAAAACAATATTAATCGAACAACAAGGTCTAATACGGACGTGTTAAAGTCATAACATCAGTGTGGTGGGTTAGGATACTTCGGAACCAAATCTTGTCCGATAGAGGATGGAACCACCTTACTTCGGAAACAAATTAAGGTGGAGGCAAAACTTAAAATCGCAACAATAAATTTTTCAGTTCTAACTTTAAATAAGTTAAATAAATTATAATTATAATATAGTATTGAGTTTTGAGTTACTAATTTTCAAGTGATACACGGATTGTTTCACAAACTGACCTCTCGAATTTAAGTAGCGCTTACGTTTCCCTCACGAGTTTGCAAGCGAGATAACCGGAGTGATGCACTATTTCCTTATCTACTTATGTAACACGGTATTTTTATACTTATGTGAAAGTAATATACTTTACGAACAATAAAATGTTTCTTAACCTTCCGTGTTAACGCAAACGTTTACACATCATGTAAGGTTATCTGCGACTTGCTATACAGACTGTAACTTGAATGAACATACTGTCTGGTCTATAACATTTCTAACTTGACGCCAGTTGTTCCAAACGTTATTGACTCGAACTGCAGGTTCTCTTATGTATAACTGCATTTTTGTTTGAATCCTGTAGAAAATTATTATTCAGATGGAATTGAAAAAAAAAACATGATTCGTATTCTCAAATGAAGAATTATTGAACGAGCGAAGCGAGTTCTCAGTTTTGAACTCTACCGTTTGATATTTGTCTGTCTGTCTGTCTATCTATCTATATATCTATCTATCTATCTATCTAGGCCTACTATTTGGGGTATGTCTTACAATAACTTTTGAACGCATCAACCGATTTTCGTAAAACTTGGAATGCGTGTCCACCTTTTAACCTACAGAAACCTATTGATTTTTTAAAATTTATGCCTCCAAAATAGGGGTTGGGGATGGGAGACAAAAATGGGGGGATACAAATTGTGAAAACCTCGCAAAAGCTCGTGAGATTTAATTTATGGGGGTATCAAATTAAAGGAAATTTAAACCATAATCTGAATATAGTGTTCATTTTTAAAGTTTCAAAATTGTTGACGTCGGGGCATAAAAAGCGGTAAAATTTTGAAAACAAAAATCGCTAAAATTCATGTGGGATACCAAATTAAAGATAATTTTAACTACAATCTGAATATAATGTTAAGTTTGAAATTTTGAGACCCCAAAAAAGACCAAAATTTGTAAAAGTTTGAAAATTCAGGTCTGTTAGACTATCCTAATCCTTATTGTTATCATTGTTTATTGTATTAGTGTTTATTATATTTTTTCCACGATTAAAAAAAATTGTCTAATATGGAAAGTTATGTAATAATAAATGTAAGTTGTTCAAAACAGTGAGCGAGTTCTGCAGCTCAGGGAGCGAAGGAGTTGGTATTCGTACGCTTATTTTATTGAGTTTTAGAAATTTTTATTACCCCTAAAATAATTATTAATAAATTTATAATACATCAGTGTCATCAACATACATCTTCGTTGAGTATTAGGAACGGAATGCATCTCCAATAAATCCTCTCGTCCTAATGCTATCCTCTCCAACAAATGCTGAACTGTATAGAAGCATAACGAATGCCTCTGTTGGAATGAGGAGCTTTCTTCTGCCGTGTGCCAACGGCTTCGGAAGATGGATTACCGAGGAAAACGAAAAGGGTACCTTAGTCCCTTTGGATTAGGTACCTACTCCCTAATAATAGATGAACTGACTGATGGTATAGGAAGTTGACAACAGTGGAAACCAATGCGATAAATATTGTGAAAATATTTCTGCTACCATACTATGATGCCTCCAAGCATTAAAACTCTTATCACTTCAGTCCGTCTTGTTGTGAGCCAAAAGCATTCGTACAGAGAAGAAGGCAGTAAGTCCAATGCTTATTCCCCAGTTGTAGTTCTAACCATACTTGTCAGGACGCGGCTGCATACCGCAGGTTCTTCCTCAGCCTCACGATAGTGGTCCTGCAGAAGTCGAACTCACACAGAGGAGGAAAGTGGGCCAGTCAGTCGAACACAGAGAAGATTCCAGTTGTAAATATACCGGAGTTATAATGTTCCCTGACTCGGAGGGTATCTTCTGATATTCGGAGGTCAGAACGTCTTGAGGAAGTTTCATAAATCCTATCCATCCAGATAACACATCGATCCTATCAACAGCTATAAAAACTATTACTTATTTACTTTATAGTTTTGTTGCCTAAATTTGTGTAATACATAAGGATGGCGATACATATGTACTCTCGCAGATAAGAACCGCCAGCATTATATCTTTCTGTAAATCCTACAAGGCCTAAGATAAGGCGGCCGTCTTTATCACTTCGTTTAGTACGAGACAAAAATTAACAACTTTTGTTAGCCAAACATTTAAAAATTCGGTTGTTGCTTCCGCAGACTATAGAACTATTTACCGTTGTTATAAAATAATTAGATTAGCAAATTCAGATGGTAATATTCAGACTGAGAGTATACTTAGTCAGTAGTGCAACCTAGCAAAGTATTTTACTATCGTTTTCTAATGCGTACTGATCATCAGGTAGAAACTGAATATTGGATATAAACCGATTGCCAGATATAAACTATGTAGCCTAGGATGTAAGCAGTCTTGTGCCGACGCTGAACTTCTGTCTGTTGAACGCTAGATTTGCAACATAATATATGAACCAAGCATTTTGGTAACTATTAAATTATGTTAATTTCTAAATGTATATATTAAAAAATAATGTACACTAAAAACTCGTTTATCCGAATTTGATGGAACCCCGCCCTTTTCGGATAAACGAAATTTCGGAGAAACCGAAACTTCTATTTAAATAATAATACATATGTAAGTACAGTAACTTAATTTAATAATAATAATTTGAAAGTTACTTACAGTGAATATGACACCATAAACTATAAAATGGCACCGCACTGTAAATTATAGTTTCTACAGTACTGGAACAGTCCAATCGCTTGTTCGTATAGTAATCAATCATAGTTTTTTGCCTAAGCTTTGAAGCTCGTTTGCTGGCTGCCCGATCTCGAAGTCGTTTCATTGTTAGAAATTCTGCAGGGGAAGTTTCGTCTTGTCGCTCCAAATACGACAGTAGCTCTTCAAACATTGATGTTGCCTGTGTGTGGTTGACTCCCGTTTTCTCTTCCACAGTACATCGTGTTTACAGTATATGAACATAATACTTTATGTTCGAAAATCCGAACAAATCGATAATTCGAAGTACCCCTTATCCCAAATTATTTCTGTTTATTGACTTTCTACTTTATATCACGTGGAATCGCTCGTCTGCGCTATTAAATATAGATTATAGCGACAGGAAAATGCTTTTGTATATTTTTAAAATTTACAAAAAATTGTTTCGGATAAACCGGGTTTTCGGATAAACGCGATGCGGTGTTAGTTTCGGATAAAAACCGAGTTTTTAGTGTACTTTATAGTCTGATAACTTACAATACAGAGTCAGCAGACGAATAAATATGAAATTACAGACGGAGTTGAAATATCCTGGATCGCAATGGAGAGGGAGAATATTTTGGAATAAAGTAGTAACGTTTAGGAAATGATGTAATAAAAATGAGACTGCACAAGACTAGGTGTTTAGAACTCAACAAGCTGAAGTGGATGTGATGTCTGTACGTTAAGAATTAAAGACTGCAGGAAACAATAGGAAGTTCGTGTATGAAGAACAACCTTTGGTTGACACTTTACACTGGCCGACACGTGAGCGTTGGTTCAGAGGCTTTGACTGAAGTTATTAGGGTAAGATACCTTCACTTTGGAGGCAGAAGGAGGGATCTTAAATTATGGTATGGGTATATTTATTGACGGAATAAGGAAATTAAGAGTCTCTTACTAAACAAGTGAAGTTACCAATAAAATTATAATTCTTTTTTTATTATATGAAGCGGTAAAAAGAACAAAATACAGAAGGAGTGAATAGGCCAGTTTGTAGATACGGATTTTTATATAAAACACCTAGTAACATGAGTGGAATTGTTGTTATATATTGTTATGTCAATTGTTGTGTCATGTATTGTTATATTTTATGTAAACGTACTAAAAAGAAATGTAGTAGTCCTTATAATAAAAAGGCTTTAGTTTAGTAGAAAAACATAAATCTTTAGTACTGATAAATTATTTAGTAATGATTAACTGTTACGAATGTTAAATAATTACTGCTTCGCATAAAACCAGATGACTTGAGTTTTTTTTTAGTGATATGAAGTTCACTACTCACTGATTAAAATGATAAAAAATTTAGTTTTTTCGGTATTACGTTGTAAACAGGATTGTTCTAATGCTGCCTTTCTCAACTCTAATACTTTGCTGTAACCTCCGAAATCGCTTTTACTCTTACGTTAAAAGTAACGTTTACACATAAAGATTGTGTACAATAATTTAGCACGTCACGAAATTGTATATAGAGTCAATCTGGTAAAAGATAGAATAATATAGAAAAGTAAAATAACAAAAATGTTTACTGTTGCGGAATTGGCAAATTTATTAGCTTACTTTTACTTCCATGTTCCATAAGGAAATGGAAGTATGGTGATGTTAACAAAAATCGTGTTCGAGATAATTGTAGATTCTGATTGTACTACCCTCAAAACATGAAAAAAAAGTAATTTTTCGAAAAGTGTGTGTGTGTGTCTGTGTGTCTAGATTTTTTCTATGGCAAACGATAACAGCCGCAACTTCAAACAGAATCAAATAATGTTTCGCATACAGCCCTCAATTGTAGAGTTCTCAAGAACTGTTATTTTTGGTGAAGATCGGTTAAGGGAAAGGGGTAGTTTACCTGCAACGTTTTTATGTTTTAACAAGGGTAATTTTATTTTTATGACGAATGATAACTGCCGCATATTCAAAGAGAATCAATTTTTTGTATAGATACCTGAATTATAAAGAGCTAAAGGTCTATTGATTTTGGTGAAGATCAGTTAAGGGAAAGGGGTAGTTTACCTGCCACCTTTAATGTTTTAACAAGAGTAATTGTTTCTATGACGAACGTTAACTGCCGCACATTCAAACAGAATCAAATAATGTTTTGCATGCATCCCTAAATTGTAGAGGACTCAAGACCTGTTGATTTTGGTGAAGATCAGTTAAGAGAAAGGGGTAGTTTACCAGCAACATTTTATGTGATAACAAGGTTAATTTTTTCTATGACGAACAATAACTGGCGTAAATCCAAACATAATCAAATCATTTTTTGGATACGTCTATAAATTGTAGAGAACTCAAGGTCTGTTGATTTTGGTAAAGATCGGTTAAGGGAAAGGGGTAGTTTACCTGCAACATTTTATGTTGTAACAAGAGAAATTTTTCCATGACGAACGATAACTGCCGTAAATTCAAACAGAATCAAATAATTTTTACATATGTGTCTGAGTTTTGTTTTTGTAACAAACATTTGTTATTGTAACAAGAGTAAAGTACTTAATTTTGATAAATAAAGTATCCTGATAAGAAGATCTTAATAATCCACTGTAGAAACGTAGATGAAATATCTATAAATGAAGAGGCTAGTTGAACGGGGTGGGGGTAATTTTCTATAAATGAAAATTATAGTTGAAGGGGGAGGGGATAATTTTTATGTGTACTACGTTATCGGCAACAAAGTAGTAGTTTGTTGTTAAAATTCCTTCCCGGGCTGTTTGGCCGTAGTCCAATGTTTTCTGCAAAACCAGACGTTTCGGCAGTGCCGTCGACTGCCATCATCAGTGAAAATCGAGTGCGATAACGTGTGGTGGTATACGTTAGTGACCACAGTACTGTGGTTAAGGCTGAAGCAATAAGTGGAAAGAAGTAGTTTCTATGGAAACATTTCATTTCGTAAATGATTTTAAATATAAATCTTAGAACATGGAAGTAATGTTGGTTCACCATACCGATATTTTACTTCCATGTTCCATAAGGAAATGGAAGTATGGTCATGGGGAAAAAATCGTGTTCAGATAAGGGCTGATTCTGATTGTACTACCCTCAAAACATAAAGAAAAGTCATATTTCGAAAAGTGTGTGTGTGTGTAGAATTTTTTATATGGCAAACGATAACAGCCGTAAATTCAAACAGAATCAAATAATTTTTTGTATATAGCTCTGAATTGTAGAGTACTCAAGGTCTAATGGTTTTGGTGAAGATCGGTTAAGGGAAAAGGGCAGTTTACCTACAACGTTTTATGTTTTAACAACAGTCATTTTTTATATGACGAACGATAACTGCCGCATATTCAAACAGAATCAAATAATTATTTGCAAACATCACTAAATTGTAGAGAACTCAAGGCCTTTTGATTTTGGTGAAGATCGGTTAAGGGGAAGGGGTAGTTTACCTGCAATCGTTTACGTTTTAACAAGAGTAAAGTACTTCAAAATTCATTTAAACGTTTTCAAACAATGGATGGTAATTGTTAAAAAATAAAATAATTTTGTTGCCAGGCAATAAAATTATAATTTTTTCATTTTAATTTAAATCATGTATGAGAGAAAATATATCGTTTGTGGCAGGCAAGCATATCTCAATTATGTAATGTTTACGTTTCCATTTTATTATTATGATTACTGCAATAAAAAGGCAGGGAAGACACACACACACACACACACACACACACACACACACACACACACACACACACACACACACACACACACACACACACACACACACACACACACACACACACACACACACACACACACACACACACACACACACACACACACACACACACACACACACACACACACACACACACACACACACACACACACACACACACACACACACACACACACACACACACACACACACACACACACACACACACACACACACACACACACACACACACACACACACACACACACACACACACACACACACACACACACACACACACACACACACACACACACACAATTCGCGTTATTTCTGGCCTCACTCATGTTTATTTTCTTACATTTGCACGCTTTTTAAGTGGAAAGTGCCGAAACCCACACCAACATAACGCGTGCAAGCCGAAAAATTGTCCAGCGTGGATAGCGATTTGCTTCCTGTGGATCGCTGGGCAGTGTAACTGCACGTGTTTACAGAGGAACGGTTCATGGACAGACTTTTCGTCTTTAGGGAATGAACCCTCTGCAAGATGATCAGGGTCCATGAGTGACTTCGGAGGAGGGATGATTATCTGCGTAGTTCGGTTTCTTTATAAGAATAATGTAAGCCTACCCAATTTTTATGGATAAAGTGACTGAAAATAACATTACATCAAACGACTACCCCATAATAACAAATATCGGTATGGAGAACCATACATGACTTCCATGTTCTAAGATTTATATTTAAAATATATGTGTAACGTAGTACACATATATATAAAAAATATGCATAAAATTAATGGCTTGTATAAGTTAATGATTGATCTTCATTAAGTAGTGCTCAAGTTTCCAAAGTTTTAATATTATGATGTCGGTAATTAAAACATCAGAGCAGGTTTAGTGTGTATGAGGGTACCCCGTGGACAAAAATTTTCAACATTTCCTATTGAGCGTTGCTTAGAGTAAAGCTGCGAATCTACAGTGTACGTTTCACAGAACAAACACGCGGAAAAGAAGGAGCGCTCCGAAGTCACTCATGGACCCTCAGCATCTTGCAGAGGGTTCATTCCCTAAAGACGAAAATTCTGTCTATGAATCGTTCCTCTGTAAACACGTGCAGTTACACTGCCCAGCGATCCACAGGAAGCAAATCGCTATCCACGCTGGATAATTTTCGACTTCCACGCGTTATGTTGGTGGGAAGCAGGTCTTCCCTGCCTTTTTACTTCCATGTTCCTTAAGGAAATGGAAGTATGGTGATGGCAAAAAAAATCGTGTTCGAGATTATTGCAGAATATGCTTGTACTACACTCAAAACATGAAAAAAAGTCATTTTTCGAAAAGTGTCTGTGTGTGTGTCTGTGTGTCTGTCTGTCTGTCTGTAGATTTTTTTCTATGGCAAACGATAACTGCCGCAAATTCAAACAGAATCAAATAATTTTTTTGCATACAGCCCTGATTAGTAGAGTACTCGCGACATATTGTTTTTGGTGAAGATCGGTTGAGGAAAAGGGGTAGTTTACCTGCAACGGTTTTTTTTTATCAAGGGAAATTTTTTTTTTTTGGCAAACGATAACAGCCGCAAATTCAAACAGAATCAAATAATGTTTCGCATACAGCCCTGAATTATAGAGTTCTCAAAACCTATTGTTTTTGGTGAAGATCGGTTAAGGGAAAAGAGTAGTTTACCGGTAACGTTTTATGTTTTAACAAGGGTATTTCCTATGGCAAACGATAACAGCCGCAAATTCAAACAGAATCAAAAGATTTTTTGCATACAGCCCTACATTGTAGAGTTCTCAAGACCTATTGTTTTTGGTGAAGATCGGTTAAGGGAAAAGGGTAGTTTACCGGTAACGTTTTATGTTTTAACAAGGGTATTTCCTATGGCAAACGATAACAGCCGCAAATTCAAACAGAATCAAAAGATTTTTTGCATACAGCCCTACATTGTAGAGTTCTCAAGACCTATTGTTTTTGGTGAAGATCGGTTAAGGGGAAGGGGTAGTTTACCTGCAACGTTTTTTATCAAGCGTATTTTCTATGGCAAACGATAACAGCCGCAAATTCAAACAGAATCAAATAATTTTTTGCATACGTCCCTGAATTGTAGAGGTCTCAAGACCTTTCGTTTTTGGTGAAGATCGGTTAAGAGAAAGGGGTAGTTTACCGGCAACGGTTTTTTATCAAGTGTAATTTTTTTTATGGCAAACGATAACAGCCACAAATTCAAACAGAATCAAATGATGTTTTGCATACAGCCCTGTATTGTAGAGTTCTCAATACCTATTGTTGTTGGTGAAGATCGGTTAAGGGAATGGGGTAGTTTACCTGCAACGTTTGATGTTTTATAAGGGTATTTTATATGGCAAACGATAAGAGCCGCAAATTCAAACAGAATCAAATACGTTTTTGCATACAGCCCTGTTTTGTTGAGTACTAAAGACCTGTTATTTTTGGTGAAGATCGGTTAAGGGAAACGGGTAATTTACCCGACACGTTTTTTGTTATCAAGGGTATTTTATATGGCAAATGATAACAGCCGCAAATTCAAACAGAATCATATAATATTTTGCATACAGCCGTGAAATGTACAGTTCTCAAGACCTGTTGGTTTTGTTGAAGATCGGTTAAGGGAAGGGGTAGTTTACCTGCAACGTTTTATGTTTTAACAAGGGTATTTTTTCTATGACGAACGATAACTGCCGTAAATTCAAACAGAATCAACTAATGTTTTGCATACAGCCCTGAATTGTAGAGTTCTCAAGACCTATTGTTTTTGGTGAAGATCGGTTAAGGGAAAGGGGTAGTTTACCTGCAACGGTTTTTTATCAAGGGTAATTTTTACTTCCATGTTTTCTATAGTAAACGATAACAACCGCAAATTCAAACAGAATCAAATGATGTTTTGCATACAGCCCTGTATTTTAGAGTTCTCAATACGTATTGGTGTTGGTGAAGATCGGTTGAGGGAAAGGGGTAGTTTACCCGACACGTTTTTTGTTATCAAGGGTATTTTATATGGCAAATGATAACAGCCGCAAATTCAAACAGAATCATATAATATTTTGCATACAGCCGTGAAATGTACAGTTCTCAAGACCTGTTGGTTTTGTTGAAGATCGGTTAAGGGAAGGGGTAGTTTACCTGCAACGTTTTATGTTTTAACAAGGGTATTTTTTCTATGACGAACGATAACTGCCGTAAATTCAAACAGAATCAACTAATGTTTTGCATACAGCCCTGAATTGTAGAGTTCTCAAGACCTATTGTTTTTGGTGAAGATCGGTTAAGGGAAAGGGGTAGTTTACCTGCAACGGTTTTTTATCAAGGGTAATTTTTACTTCCATGTTTTCTATAGTAAACGATAACAACCGCAAATTCAAACAGAATCAAATGATGTTTTGCATACAGCCCTGTATTTTAGAGTTCTCAATACGTATTGGTGTTGGTGAAGATCGGTTGAGGGAAAGGGGTAGTTTACCAGCAACATTTTATGTTTTAACAAGGGTAATTTTTTATATGACGAACGATAACTACCGTAAATTCAAGCAGAATCAACTAGGTTTTTGCATACCTTTTTGAACTAAAGAGAACTCAAGGTCTGTTGATTTTGTTGAAGATCGGTTAAGGGAAGGGGTAGTTTATCAGCAACGTTTTATGTTTTAAAAACGGTAATTTTTTTATGACGAACGATAACTGCCGAAAATTCAATGAGAATCAAATAATTTTTTGCACCCCCTGAGTTGCAGAGAGCTCAAGGTCTATTGATTTTGGTGAAGATCGGTTAAGGGAAAGGGGTAGTTTACCTGCAACATTTTATGTTGTAACAAGAGAAATGTTTCCATGACGAACGATAACTGCCGCACATTCAAACAGAATCAAATATTTTTTTGCATGCTTCCCTGAATTGTAGAGGACGGAAGGTCTGTTGATTTTGGAGAAGATCGGTTAAGAGAAAGGGGTAATTTACCGGAAACATTTTATGTTTTAACAAGAGTAAAGTACTTTATTTTTATAAATAAAGTATCCTGATAAGAAGCTCATAGTAATCCACTGTAGAAACGTAGATGAAATATCTATAAATGAAGAAGTTAGGAGAACGGGGTGGGGGTAATTTTCTATTATTAAAAATTATAGTTGAAGGTGTAGGGGAGAATTTTTTGTATGTGTACTACGTTATCGGCAACAAAGAAGTAGTTTTTTGTTAAAATTGCTTCCCGGGCTCTTTAGCCGTAGTCCTATGTTTTCTGCAAAACCAGACTTTTCGGCAGTGCCATCGACTGCCATCATCGGTGAAAATCGAGTGCGAAAACGTGAGGTGGTGGTGGTATACGTTAGTGAGCACAGTACTGTGGTTAATGCTGAAGCAATAAGTAGAAAGACGTAGTTTCTATGGAAATATTTCATTTCGAATATGATTTTAAATATAAATCTTAGAACATGGAAGTCATGTATGGTTCTCCATACCGATATTTACTTCCATATTACTTTTCCTTAAGGAATGGAAGTATGGTGATGGCAAAAAAAATCGTGTTCGAGATTATTGCAGAATATGATTGTACTACACTCAAAACATGAAAAAAAGTCATTTTTCGAAAAGTGTCTGTGTGTGTGTCTGTGTGTCTGTCTGTCTGTCTGTGTGTGTGTCTGTCTGTAGATTTTTTTTTTATGGCAAACGATAACTGCCGCAAATTCAAACAGAATCAAATAATGTTTTGCATACAGCCCAGATTTGTAGAGTACTCACGACCTATTGTTTTTGGTGAAGATCGGTTGAGGGAAAGGGGTAGTTTACCTGCAACGGTTTTTTTTATCAAGGGAAATTTTTTTTTTTTTTTGGCAAACGATAACAGCCGCAAATTCAAACAGAATTAAATAATGTTTCGTATACAGCCCTGAATTGTAAAGTTCTCAACCTATTGTTTTTGGTGATGATAGGTTAAGGGAAAGGGGTAGTTTACCAGCAACGTTTTATGTTTTAACAAGGGTGTTTCCTATGGCAAACGATAACAGCCTCAAATTCAAACAGAATCAAAAGATTATTTGCATACAGCCCTAAAGTGTAGAGTTCTCAAGACCTATTGTTTTTGGTTAAGATCGGTTAAGAGAAAGGGGTAGTTTACCTGGAACATTTTTTTAACAAGGGTATTTTTTATGGCAAACGATAACAGCCGCAAATTCAAACAGAATCAAATAATTTTTTGCATACAGCCCTGATTTGTAGAGTACTCAAGACTTTTTGTTTTTGGTGAAGATCGGTTAAGAGGAAGGGGTAGTTTACCGGCAACATTTTTTTATCAAGCGTATTTTATATGGCAAACGATAACAGCCGCAAAATCAAACAGAATCAAATAATTTTTTGCATACGTCCCTGCATTGTAGAGGTCTCAAGGTCTTTTGATTTTGGTGAAGATCGGTTAAGGGGAAGGGGTAGTTTACCTGCAACCTTTTACGTTTTAACAAGAGTAAAGTACTTGAAAATTCATTTAAACTTTTGGAACAATGGTAATTGTTAAAAATAAAATAATTTTGTTGCCAGGCAATAAAATTATAATTTTTTCATTTTAATGTAAATCTGTACATAGTATAAAGTAAAGTCGGGCCGTTTTCTCTCTGTGTTTGAAATCGCTAATCTCAGGAAGTACTGAACGGATTTTATTCAAGTTTTCGCCAATAGATAGAGTGTCTATCCAGGAAAATTTATGTGTATAATTAATACATATATGTTGTACATTAGCTTAGCTATCACGGTTTATGTCAAGTAAGTGGTATAGTTTACATCTTATATATACAAAATCGGTATGGAGAACCATACATGACTTCCATATTCTAAGATTTATATGTAAAATCATTTTCAGCCAAACAGCCAGGCTGTGTCTTACCTGCCTTTTTATTGCTGTATTAAATGAAAAATATTATATTACATTAAAATGAAAAAATTATAATTTTATTGCCTGGCAACAAAATTATTTTATTTTTAACAATTACCATTGTTTCAAAAAGTTTAAATAAATTTTCAAGTACTTTACTCTTGTTAAAACGTAAAAGGTTGCAGGTAAACTACCCCTTCCCCTTAACCGATCTTCACCAAAATCGAAAGTCTTTGAGACCTCTACAATTCAGTGACGTAAGCAAAAACGTATTTGATTCTGTTTGAATTTGCGGGTGTTATCGTTTGCCATAGAAAATACGCTTGATAAAAAAACGTTGCCGGTAAACTACCCCTTCCCCTTAACCGATCTTCACCAAAAACAATTGGTCTTGAGTACTCTACAACTTAGGGCTGTATGCAAAACATTATTTGATTCGGTTTGAATTTGCGGCTGTTATCGTTTGCCATAGAAAAATATCGGTATGGAGAACCATACATGACTTCCATATTCTAAGACTCATAATCTGAAATATGCTTTCCTGCCAAGCACGATATATTTTCTAATATATACATAATTTACATTAAAATGAAAAAATTATAATTTTATTGCCTGGCAACAAAATTATTTTATTTTTAACAATTACCATTTTTTGAAAAAGTTTAAATGAATTTTCAAGTACTTTACTATTGTTAAAACGTAAAAGGTTGCAGGTAAACTACCCCTTCCCCTTAACCGATCTTCACCAAAATCTAACGGCCTTGAGTCCTCTACAATTCACTGACGTATGCAAAAAATTATTTGATTCTGTTTGAATTTGCGGCAGTTATCGTTTGCCATAGAAAATACGCTTTATAACAAACGTTGAAGGTAAACTACCCCTTCCCCTCAACCGATCTTCACCAAAAACAATAGGTCTTGAGTACTCTACAAACCAGGGCTGTATGCAGAAAATTATTTGATTATGTTTGAATTTGCGGCTGTTATCGTTTGCCATAAAAAATAACCTTGTTAAAAAAACGTTGTAGGTAAACTACCCCTTTCCCTTAACCGATCTTCACCAAAAACAATAGGTCGTCAGTACTCTACAAATCAGGGCTGTATGCAAAAAGTTATTTGATTCTGTTTGAATTTGCGGCAGTTATCGTTTGCCATAGAAAAAAAATACCCTTGTTAAAAAAACGTTGCAGGTAAACTACCCCTTTCCCTCAACCGATCTTCACCAAAAACAATAGGTCTTGAGAACTCTACAAACCAGGGCTGTATGCAGAAAATTATTTGATTATGTTTGAATTTGCGGCTGTTATCGTTTGCCATAAAAAATAACCTTGTTAAAAAAACGTTGTAGGTAAACTACCCCTTTCCCTTAACCGATCTTCACCAAAAACAATAGGTCGTCAGTACTCTACAAATCAGGGCTGTATGCAAAAAGTTATTTGATTCTGTTTGAATTTGCGGCAGTTATCGTTTGCCATAGAAAAAAAATACCCTTGTTAAAAAAACGTTGCAGGTAAACTACCCCTTTCCCTCAACCGATCTTCACCAAAAACAATAGGTCTTGAGAACTCTACAATTTAGGGCTGTATGCTAATAATCTTTTGATTCTGTTTGAATTTGCGGCTGTTATCGTTTGCCATAGGAAATACCCTTGTTAAAACATAAAACGTTACAGGTAAACTACCCCTTTCCCTTAACCGATCTTTACTAAAATTAACAGATCTTGAGAACTCTACAATTCAGGGCTGTATGCGAAACATTATTTGATTCTGTTTGAATTTGCGGCTGTTATCGTTTGCCAAACAAACAAAATTACCCTTGCTAAAAAAAAAACGTTGCAGGTAAACTACCCCTTTCCCTTAACCGATCTTCACCAAAAACAACAGGTCGCGAGTACTCTGCAAATCAGGGCTGTATGCAAACAATTATTTGATTCTGTTTGAATTTGCGGCAGTTATCGTTTGCCATAGAAAAAAAATCTACCGTTAGATAGACAGACAGACACACAGACAGACACACACACAGACACTTTTCGGAAAACGACTTTTTTTCATGTTTTGAGTGTAGTAGAATCAGATCTGCAATAATCTCGAACACGATTTTTTTTGCCATCACCATACTTCCATTCCTTAAGGAATATGGAAGTAAAATATCGGTATGGAGAACCATACATGACTTCCATATTCTAAGATTTAAATTTAAAATCATTTTCAGCCAAACAGCCAGGCTGTGTCTTACCTGCCTTTTTATTGCTGTATTAAATGAAAAATATTATATTACATTAAAATTAAAAAATTATAATTTTATTGCCTGGCAACAAAATTATTTTATTTTTAAGAATTACCATTGTTTCAAAAAGTTTAAATAAATTTTCAAGTACTTTACTCTTGTTAAAACGTAAAAGGTTGCAGGTAAACTACCCCTTCCCCTTAACCGATCTTCACCAAAATCGAAAGTCATTGAGACCTCTACAATTCAGGGAAGTATGCAAAAAATTATTTGATTCTGTTTGAATTTGCGGCTGTTATCGTTTGCCATAGAAAATACGCTTGATAAAAAAACGTTGCAGGTAAACTACCCCTTCCCCTTAACCGATCTTCACCAAAAACAATAGGTCTTGAGTACTCTACAAATCAGGGCTGTATGCAAAACATTATTTGATTCTGTTTGAATTTGCAGCTGTTATCGTTTGCCATATAAAATACCCTTGTTAAAAAAACGTTGCAGGTAAACTACCCCTTTCCCTCAACCGATCTTCTCCAAAAACAATAGGTCTTGAGAACTCTACAATTTAGGGCTGTATGCAAATAATCTTTTGATTCTGTTTGAATTAGCGGCTGTTATCGTTTGCCATAGGAAATACCCTTGTTAAAACATAAAACGTTACTGGTAAACTACCCCTTTCCCTTAACCGATCTTCACCAAAAACAATACGTCTTGAGTACTCTACAAATCAGGGCTGTATGCAAAACATTATTTGATTCTGTTTGAATTTGCGGCTGTTATCGTTTGCCATAGAAAATACCCTTGTTAAAAAAACGTTGCTGGTAAACTACCCCTTTCCCTCAACCGAACTTCACCAAAAACAATAGGTCTTGAGAACTCTACAATTTAGGGCTGTATGCAAATAATCTTTTGATTCTGTTTGAATTTGCGGCTGTTATCGTTTGCCATAGGAAATACCCTTGTTAAAACGTAAAATGTTACAAGTAAACTACCCCTTTCCCTTAACCGATCTTCACCAAAATCAACAGATCTTGAGACCTCTACAATTCAGGGCTGTATACGAAACATTATTTGATTCTGTTTGAATTTGCGGCTGTTATCGTTTGCCAAATAAACAAAATTACCCTTGCTAAAAAAAAACCGTTGCAGGTAAACTACCCCTTTCCCTCAACCGATCTTCACCAAAAACAATAGGTCGCGAGTACTCTGCAAATCAGGGCTGCATGCAAAACATTATTTGATTCTGTTTGAATTTGCGGCAGTTATCGTTTGCCATAGAAAAAAAAAAATCTACAGATAGACAGACAGACACACAGACAGACACACAGACAGACAGACAGACAGACACACAGACACTTTTCGGAAAACGACTTTTTTTCATGTTTTGAGTGTAGTAGAATCAGAATCTGCAATAATCTCGAACACAATTTTTTTTGCCATCACCATACTTCCATTCATTAAGGAATATGGAAGTAAAAGAATGTTTCTTTGTTTGTCCCGTATGCGTTCCTATACCACTCATCCGATTGCAATGAAACTTCGGTTAGTTGTGCGCACGTCCGCGAAGGTTTCTTCCACTTCTCCTCCTAAACCACTGTACCGATTTCAACCAAACTTGGCACAAATATTTTACGCAATGGGAGAACCAACATAGGATAGGTGTTTTTTCGATGGGATCCTTTTGGGGGTTCTTTGGGGTCTTCCACATCGCCTCCTAAACCACTGGACCGATTTCAACCAAACTTGGCACAAATATTTTACGCAAAGGGAGAACCAACATAGGACAAGTGTTTTTTTTTCGATACGATCCTTTGGGGGGTCCTTTGGGTTCTTCCACGTCTCCACCTAAACCATTGGACCGATTTCAACCAAACTTGGCACAAATATTTTACGCAACGGGAGAACCAACATAGGACAGGTGTTTTTTCGATACGATCCTCTGGGGGGTCCTTTGCGGTCTTAAAAAACTATTCGATCTGGTTACTATGGCAACCCAATAGAATAGATTCTGTTCTAAATATATTATCGCATTAAATTGAAGACCACGCGAACGAAGTTGTGGGCAACAGCTATTTATTTTTAAGAAGCCTACTTTAATAAAACTTTATTAATTAAACTAACATTTTCATTACGTACAACGTTAAACTCCGTAGCGAAGCACGGGTATTCTGCTAGTCATGTATAAGAGAAAATATATTGTGCGTGGCAGGCAAGCATATCTCAGTTATGTACTGTTTACGTTTCCATTTTATTATTATCACTACCGCAATAAAAAGGCAGGGAACACACACACACACACACACACACACACACACACACACACACACACACACACACACACACACACACACACACACACACACACACACACACACACACACACACACACACACACACACACACACACACACACACACACACACACACACACACACACACACAATTCGCGTTATTTCTGGCCTCATTCACGTTTACGGTTTTTAAATGGAAAGTGCCGAACCCATACCAACATAACGCATGCAAGCCGAAAAAGTGTCCAGCGTGGATAGCGATTTGCTTCCTGTGGATCGCTGGGCAGTGTAACTGCACGTGTTTACAGAGGAACGATTCATAGACAGACTTTTCGTCTTTAGGGAATGAACCCTCTGCAAGATGCTGAGGGTCCATGAGTGACTTCGGAGCGCTCCTTCTTTTCCTTTTTGTTGCCGATATTTGGCCATAGTCCAATGTTTTCTACAAAACCAGACGTTTCGGCAATGCCATCGACTTCCATCATCAGTGAAAATCGAGTGCGATAACGTGAGGTGGTATACGTTAGTGACCACAGTACTGTGGTTAAGGCTGAAGCAGTAAGTAGAAAGAAGTAGTTTCTATGGTAATATTTCATTTCGAAAATGATTTTAAATATAAATCTTAGAATATGGAAGTCATGTATGGTTCTCCATACCGATATTTTCTATGGTAAACGGGTAAACGATAACAGCCGCAAATTCAAACAGAATCAAATGATGTTTTGCATACAGCCCTGTATTGTAGAGTTCTCAATACCTATTGGTGTTGGTGAAGATCGGTTAAGGGAAAGGGGTAGTTTACCAGCTACGTTTTATGTTTTAAAAGGGTATTTTCTATGGCAAACGATAAGAGCCGCAAATTCAAACAGAATCAAATACGTTTTTGCATACAGCCCTGTTTTGTTGAGTACTAAATACCTATTGTTTTTGGTGAAGATCGGTTAAGGGAAAGGGGTAGTTTACCAGACACGTTTTTTGTTTTATCAAGGGTATTTTATATGGCAAACGATAACAGCCGCAAATTCAAACAGAATCATATAATATTTTGCATACAGCCCTGAAATGTAGAGTTCGCAAGACCTGTTGGTTTTGGTGAAGATCGGTTAAGGGAATAGGGTTGTTTACCAGCAACATTTTATGTTTTATCAAGGGTAATTTTTTTTTGACGAACGATAACTGCCGTACATTAAAACAGAATCAACTACTCTTCTGCATACCTTTTTAAATTATACAGAACTCAAGGTCTGTTGATTTTGTTGAAGATCGGTTAAGGGAAAGGGGTTGTTTACCTGCAACATTTTATGTTTTATCAAGGGTAATTTTTTTTATGACGAATGATAACTGCCGTACATTAAAACAGAATCAACTACTCTTCTGCATACCTTTTTGAATTATACAGAACTCAAGGTCTGTTGATTTTGTTGAAGATCGGTTAACGGAAAGGGGTAGTTTACCGGCAACGTTTTATGTTTTAACAAGGGTATTTTTTCTATGACGAACGATAACTGCCGTAAATTCAAAGAGAATCAAATAATTGTTTGCATGCAGGCCTGAATTGTAGAGTACCTAAGATCTTTCGTTTTTGGTGAAGATCGGTTAAGGGAAAGGGGTAGTTTACCTGCAACGGTTTTTTATCAAGGGTAATTTTTTCCTATAGTAAACGATAACAGCCGCAAATTCAAACAGAATCAAATGATGTTTTGCATACAGCCCTGTATTGTAGAGTTCTCAATACGTGTTGGTGTTGGTGAAGATCGGTTAAGGGAAAGGGGTAGTTTACCAGCAACATTTTATGTTTTAACAAGGGTAATTTTTTATATGACGAACGGTAACTGCCGTAAATTCAAACAGAATCAACTAGGTTTTTGCATAACTTTTTGAACTAAAGAGAACTCAAGGTCTGTTGATTTTGTTGAAGATCAGTTAAGGGAAGGGGTAGTTTATCAGCAACTTTATGTTTTAAAAAGGGTAATTTTTTATGACGAACGATAACTGCCGAAAATTCAAAGAGAATCAAATAATTTTTTGCACCCTTTACTGAGTTGCAGAGAGCTCAAGGTCTATTGATTTTGGTGAAGATCGGTTAAGGGAAAGGGGTAGTTTACCAGCAACATTTTATGTTGTAACAACAGAAATGTTTCCATGACGAACGATAACTGCCGCACATTCAAACAGAATCAAATATTTTTTTGCATGCTTCCCTGAATTGTAGAGGACGGAAGGTCTGTTGATTTTGGAGAAGATCGGTTAAGAGAAAGGGGTAGTTTACCAGAAACATTTTATGATTTAACAAGAGTAAAGTACTTAATTTTTATAAATAAAGTATCCCGATAAGAAGCTCATAGTAATCCACTGTAGAAACGTAGATGAAATATCTATAAATGAAGAAGTTAGGTGAACGGGGTGGGGGTAATTTTCTATTAAAAAATTATAGTTGAAGTTGTAGGGGAGAATTTTTTGTATGTGTACTACGTTATCGGCAACAAAGAAGTAGTTTTTTGTTAAAACTGCTTCCCGAGCTCTTTAGCCGTAGTCCAATGTTTTCTGCAAAACCAGACTTTTCGGCAGTGCCATCGACTGCCATCATCGGTGAAAATCGAGTGCGAAAACGTGAGGTGGTATACTTTAGTGACCACAGTACTGTGGTTAATGGTGAAGCAATAAGTAGAAAGACGTAGTTTCTATGGAAATATTTCATTTCGAATATGATTTTAAATATAAATCTTAGAACATGGAAGTCATGAATGGTTCTCCATACCGATATTTATTGCAGTAATCATAATAATAAAATGGAAACGTAAACATTACATAATTGAGACATGCTTGCCTGCCACGAACGATATATTTTCACTCATACATGATTTACACTACAATGAAAAAATTATAATTTTATTGCCTGGCAACAAAATTATTTTATTTTTAATAATTACCATTGTTTCAAAAAGTTTAAATGAATTTTCAAGTACTTTACTGTTGTTAAAACGTAAACGGTTGCTGGTAAACTACCCCTTCCCCTCAACCGATCTTCACCAAAATCAAAAGACCGTGAGATCTCTACAATTCAGGGACGTATGCAAAAGATTATTTGATTTTGTTTGAATTTGCAGCTGTTATCGTTTGCCATAGAAAATTACCCTTGATAAAAAACGTTACTGGTAAACTACCCCTTCCCCTTAACCGATCTTCACCAAAAACAATATGTCTTGAGTACTCTATAATTTAGGGCTGTATACAAATAATCTTTTGATTCTGTTTGAATTTGCGGCTGTTATCGTTTGCCATAGAAAATACCCTTATTAAAACATAAAACGTTGCTAGTAAACTACCCCTTCCCCTTAACCGATCTTCACCAAAAACAATAGGTCTTGAGAACTCTACAATTCAGGGCTGTATGCGAAACATTATTTGATTGTTTGAATTTGCGGCTGTTATCGTTCGCCAAAAAAAATTGCCCTTGATAAAAAAAACCGTTGATGGTAAACTACCCCTTTGCCTCAACCGATCTTCACCAAAAACAATAGGTCGTGAGTACTCTACAAATCAGAGCTGTACGCAAAAAATTATTTGATTCTGTTTTAATTTGCGGCAGTTATCGTTTGCCATAGAAAAAAAAATCTACAGATAGACACACAGACACTTTTCGAAAAACGACTTTTTTCATGTTTTGAGTGTAGTACAATCAGAATCTGCAACAATCTCGAACACGATTTTTTTTGCCATCACCATACTTCCATTTCCTTAAGGAACATGGAAGTAAAAATATCTATAAATAGTGAAATTAGTTTGAGGGTGGGCGATATTTTTTTAGAAATTACCGAACCGAATTCAAGTAAATTATTTTAAACATAAATCTTACAACATGGAAGTCATGTATGGTTCTCCATACCGATTTTTGTATTGATGTTATACATTTATTCGACCGAAAACTTGAGAATTTCAATAAAATATCGTTCTATGGTACGTAACCATGCATACGTAAACAAAATAATTTTCGTTTTCACAAAGTCACAGAAAACAAATAATGGGCGGTATCCGCTTTTCCGCGTTGTTTAAATAAAAGACAAATTAATTAAATTAATTCTTTATTTTTAAATACTAATATCTAGGTACAATTCATATTTTGATTATGTGTATCAGCGTTTTACTTCCATGTTCCTTAAGGAAATGGAAGTATGGTGATGGCAAAAAAATCGTGTTCGAGATTATTGCAGATTCTGATTCTACTACACTCAAAACATGAAAAAAAGTCGTTTTCCGAAAAGTGTCTGTGTGTCTGTGTGTCTGTCCGTCTGTCTGTCTGTCTGTCTGTGTGTCTGTCTGTCTATCTATAGATTTTTTTTCGATGGCAAACGATAACTGCCGCAAATTCAAACAGAATCAAATAATGTTTTGCATGCAGGCCTGATTTGCAGAGTACTCGCGACCTATTGTTTTTGGTGAAGATCGGTTGAGGGAAAGGGGTAGTTTACCGGCAACGGTTTTTTTTTAGCAAGGGTAATTTTGTTTGTTTGGCAAACGATAACAGCCGCGAATTCAAACAGAATCAAATAATGTTTCGTATACAGCCCTGAATTGCAGAGGTCTCAAGATCTGTTGATTTTGGTGAAGATCGGTTAAGGGAAAGGGGTAGTTTACCTGTAACATTTTATGTTTTAACAAGGGTATTTCCTATGGCAAACGATAATAGCCGCAAATTCAAACAGAATCAAAAGATTATTTGCATACAGCCCTAAATTGTAGAGTTCTCAAGACCTATTGTTTCTGGTGAAGTTCGGTTGAGGGAAAGGGGTAGTTTACCGGCAACGGTTTTTTAACAAGGGTATTTTCTATGGCAAACGATAACAGCCGCAAATTCAAACAGAATCAAATAATGTTTTGCATACAGCCCTGATTTGTAGAGTAATCAAGACCTATTGTTTTTGGTAAAGATCGGTCAAGGGAAAGGGGTAGTTTACCTGTAACGTTTTATGTTTTAACAAGGGTATTTCCTATGGCAAATGATAACAGCCGCTAATTCAAACAGAATCAAAAGATTATTTGCATTCAGCCCTAAATTGTAGAGTTCTCAAGACCTATTGTTTTTGGTGAAGATCGGTTGAGGGAATGGGGTAGTTTACCTGCAACGTTTTTTTAACAAGGGTATTTTATATGGCAAACGATAACAGCCGCAAATTCAAACAGAATCAAATAATGTTTTGCATACAGCCCTGATTTGTAGAGTACTCAAGACCTATTGTTTTTGTTGAAGATCGGTTAAGGGGAAGGGGTAGTTTACCTGCAACGTTTTTTTATCAAGCATATTTTCTATGGCAAACGAGAACAGCCGCAAATTCAAACAGAATCAAATAATTTTTTGCATACGTCCCTGAATTGCAGAGGTCTCAATGACTTTCGATTTTGGTGAAGATCAGTTAAGGGGAAGGGGTAGTTTACCTGCAACCTTTTACGTTTTAACAAGAGTAAAGTACTTGAAAATTTATTTAAACTTTTTGAAACAATGGTAATTGTTAAAAATAAAATAATTATGTTGCCAAGCAAAAAAATTAAAATTTTTTCATTTTAATGTAATATAATATTTTTCATTTAATACAGCAATAAAAAGGCAGGTAAGACACAGCCTGGCTGTTTGGCTGAAAATGATTTTAAATATAAATCTTAGAATATGGAAGTCATGTATGTTTCTCCATACCGATATTTACTTCCATATTCCTTAAGGAATGGAAGTATGGTGATGGCAAAAAAAATCGTGTTCGAGATTATTGCAGATGCTGATTCTACTACACTCAAAACACGAAAAAAAGTCGTTTTCCGAAAAGTGTCTGTGTGTGTGTCTGTCTGTGTGTCTGTCTGTCTGTCTGCTGTAGATTTTTTTTTTTGGCAAACGATAACTGCCGCAAATTCAAACAGAATCAAATAATTTTTTGCATGCAGGCCTGATTTGCAGAGTACTCGCGACCTATTGTTTTTGGTGAAGATCGGTTGAGGGAAAGGGGTAATTTACCGGCAACGGTTTTTTTTTAGCAAGGGTAATTTTGTTTGTTTGGCAAACGATAACAGCCGCAAATTCAAACAGAATCAAATAATGTTTCGCATACTGCCCTGCATTGTAGAGTTCTCACGATTTGTTGATTTTGGTGAAGATCGGTTAAGGGAAAGGGGTAGTTTACCTGTAACGTTTTATGTTTTAACAAGGGTATTTCTTATGGCAAACGATAACAGCCGCAAATTCAAACAGAATCAAAAGATTATTTGCATAAAGCCCTAAATTGTAGAGTTCTCAAGACGTATTGTTTTTGGTGAAGATCGGTTGAGGGAAAGGGGTAGTTTACCAGCAACGTTTTTTTAACAAGGGTATTTTCTATGGCAAACGATAACAGCCGCAAATTCAAACAGAATCAAATAATGTTTTGCATACTGCCCTGATTTGTAGAGTACTAAAGACCTATTGTTTTTGGTGAAGATCGGTTAAGGGGAAGGGGTAGTTTACCAGCAACGTTTTTTTATCAAGCGTATTTTCTATGGCAAACGATAACAGCCGCAAATTCAAACAGAATCAACAAATGTTTTGCATACGTCCCTGAATTGTAGAGGTCTCAATGACTTTCGATTTTGGTAAAGATCGGTTAAGGGGAAGGGGTAGTTTACCAGCAACCTTTTACGTTTTAACAAGAGTAAAGTACTTGAAAATTTATTTAAACTTTTTGAAACAATGGTAATTGTTAAAAATAAAATAATTTTGTAGCCAGGCAATACAATTATAATTTTTTCATTTTAATGTAATATAATATTTTTCATTTATTTTACTTTTTACTTCCATATTCTTTAAGGAATGGAAGTATGGTGATGGCAAAAAAAATCGTGTTCGAGAATATTGCAGATTCTGATTCTACTACACTCAAACATGAAAAAAAGTCGTTTTCCGAAAAGTGTGTGTGTGTGTGTGTGTGTGCGTGTCTGTAGATTTTTTTTCTATGGCAAACGATAACTGCCGCAAATTCAAACAGAATCAAATAATTTTTTGCATACAGCCCTGATTTGTAGAGTACTCGTGACCTATTGTTTTTGGTGAAGATCGGTTGAGGGAAACTGGTAGTTTACCGGCAACGTTTTTTTAACAAGGGTATTTTCTATGGCAAACGATAACAGCTGCAAATTCAAACAGAATCAAATAATGTTTTGCATACAGCCCTGATTTGTAGAGTACTCGTGACCTATTGTTTTTGGTGAAGATCGGTTGTGGGAAACTGGTAGTTTACCGGCAACGTTTTTTTAACAAGGGTATTTTCTATGGCAAACGATAACAGCTGCAAATTCAAACAGAATCAAATAATGTTTTGCATACAGCCCTGATTTGTAGAGTACTCAAGACCTATTGTTTTTGGTGAAGATCGGTTAACGGGAAGGGGTAGTTTACCAGCAACGTTTTTTTATCAAGCGTATTTTCTATGGCAAACGATAACTGCCGCAAATTCAAACAGAATCAAATAATTTTTTGCATACGTCCCTGAATTGTAGAGGTCTCAGGGACTTTCGATTTTGGTGAAGATCGGTTAAGGGGAAGGGGTAGTTTACCAGCAACATTTTACGTTTTAACAAGAGTAAAGTACTTGAAAATTTATTTAAACTTTTTCAAACAATGGTAATTGTTAAAAATAAAATAATTTTGTTGCCAAGCAAAAAAATTAAAATTTTTTCATTTTAATGTACATCATGTATAAGAGAAAATATATCGCGCTTGGCAGGCGATATTAAGATTTAAATATAAATCTTAGAATATGGAAGTCATGTATGGTTCTCCATACCGATATTTTCTATGGCAAACGATAACAGCCGCAAATTCAAACAGAATCAAATAATTTTTTGCATACAGCCCTGTTTTGTTGAGTACTAAAGACCTATTGTTTTTGGTGAAGATCGGTTAAGGGAAAGGGGTAGTTTACCAGACACGTTTTTTGTTTTATCAAGGGTATTTTATATGGCAAACGATAACAGCCGCAAATTCAAACAGAATCATATAATATTTTGCATACAGCCCTGAAATGTAGAGTTCGCAAGACCTGTTGGTTTTGGTGAAGATCGGTTAAGGGAATAGGGTTGTTTACCAGTAATATTTTATGTTTTATCAAGGGTAATTTTTTTTTGACGAACGATAACTGCCGTACATTAAAACAGAATCAACTACTCTTCTGCATACCTTTTTAAATTATACAGAACTCAAGGTCTGTTGATTTTGTTGAAGATCGGTTAAGGGAAAGGGGTAGTTTACCGGCAACGTTTTATGTTTTAACAAGGGTATTTTTTTTATGACGAACGATAACTGCCGTAAATTCAAAGAGAATCAAATAATTGTTTGCATGCAGGCCTGAATTGTAGAGTACCTAAGATCTTTCGTTTTTGATGAAGATCGATTAAGGGAAAGGGGTAGTTTACCAGCAACGGTTTTTTATCAAGGGTAATTTTTTCCTATAGTAAACGATAACAGCCGCAAATTCAAACAGAATCAAATGATGTTTTGCATACAGCCCTGTATTGTAGAGTTCTCAATACGTATTGGTGTTGGTGAAGATCGGTTAAGGGAAAGGGGTAGTTTACCAGCAACATTTTATATTTTAACAAGGGTAATTTTTTATATGACGAACGGTAACTGCCGTAAATTCAAACAGAATCAACTAGGTTTTTGCATACCTTTTTGAACTAAAGAGAACTCAAGGTCTGTTGATTTTGTTGAAGATCAGTTATGGAAAGGGGTAGTTTATCAGCAACTTTATGTTTTAAAAAGGGTAATTTTTTATGACGAACGATAACTGCCGAAAATTCAAAGAGAATCAAATAATTTTTTGCACCCTTTCCTGAGTTGCAGAGAGCTCAAGGTCTGTTGATTTTGGTGAAGATCGGTTAAGGGAAAGGGGTAGTTTACCTGCAACATTTTATGTTGTAACAACAGAAATGTTTCCATGACGAACGATAACTGCCGCACATTCAAACAGAATCAAATATTTTTTTGCATGCTTCCCTGAATTGTAGAGGACGGAAGGTCTGTTGATTTTGGAGAAGATCGGTTAAGAGAAAGGGGTAGTTTACCAGAAACATTTTATGATTTAACAAGAGTAAAGTACTTAATTTTTATAAATAAAGTATCCCGGTAAGAAGCTCATAGTAATCCACTGTAGAAACGTAGATGAAATATCTATAAATGAAGAAGTTAGGTGAACGGGGTGGGGGTAATTTTCTATTAAAAAATTATAGTTGAAGTTGTAGGGGAGAATTTTTTGTATGTGTACTACGTTATCGGCAACAAAGAAGTAGTTTTTTGTTAAAACTGCTTCCCGAGCTCTTTAGCCGTAGTCCAATGTTTTCTGCAAAACCAGACTTTTCGGCAGTGCCATCGACTACCATCATCGGTGAAAATCGAGTGCGAAAACGTGAGGTGGTATACGTTAGTGACCACAGTACTGTGGTTAATGCTGAAGCAATAAGTAGAAAGACGTAGTTTCTATGGAAATATTTCATTTCGAATATGATTTTAAATATAAATCTTAGTACATGGAAGTCATGAATGGTTCTCCATACCGATATTTATTGCAGTAATCATAATAATAAAATGGAAACGTAAACATTACATAATTGAGACATGCTTGCCTGCCACGAACGATATATTTTCACTCATACATGATTTACACTAAAATGAAAAAATTATAATTTTATTGCCTGGCAACAAAATTATTTTATTTTTAATAATTACCATTGTTTCAAAAAGTTTAAATGAATTTTCAAGTACTTTACTGTTGTTAAAACGTAAACGGTTGCTGGTAAACTACCCCTTCCCCTCAACCGATCTTCACCAAAATCAAAAGACCGTGAGATCTCTACAATTCAGGGACGTATGCAAAAGATTATTTGATTTTGTTTGAATTTGCAGCTGTTATCGTTTGCCATAGAAAACTACCCTTGATAAAAAACGTTACTGGTAAACTACCCCTTCCCCTTAACCGATCTTCACCAAAAACAATATGTCTTGAGTACTCTATAATTTAGGGCTGTATACAAATAATCTTTTGATTCTGTTTGAATTTGCGGCTGTTATCGTTTGCCATAGAAAATACCCTTATTAAAACATAAAACGTTGCTAGTAAACTACCCCTTCCCCTTAACCGATCTTCACCAAAAACAAAAGGTCTTGAGAACTCTACAATTCAGGGCTGTATGCGAAACATTATTTGATTCTGTTTGAATTTGCGGCTGTTATCGTTCGCCAAAAAAAAATTGCCCTTGATAAAAAAAACCGTTGATGGTAAACTACCCCTTTGCCTCAACCGATCTTCACCAAAAACAAGGTGTAGTAGATTCTGATTCTACTACACTCAAAACATGAAAAAAAGTCGTTTTCCGAAAAGTGTCTGTGTGTGTGTCTGTCTGTCTGTCTGTCTGTCTGACTGTCTGTGTGTCTGTCTGTCTGTCTGTAGATTTTTTTTCTATGGCAAACGATAACTGCCGCAAATTCAAACAGAATCAAATAATGTTTTGCATGCAGCCCTGATTTGCAGAGTACTCGCGACCTATTGTTTTTTGTGAAGATCGGTTGAGGGAAAGGGGTAGTTTACCGGCAACGGTTTTTTTTTTAGCAAGGGTAATTTTGTTTGTTTGGCAAACGATAACAGCCGCAAATTCAAACAGAATCAAATAATGTTTCGTATACAGCCCTGAATTGTAGAGGTGTCAAGATCTGTTGATTTTGGTGAAGATCGGTTAAGGGAAAGGGGTAGTTTACCTGTAACATTTTATGTTTTAACAAGGGTATTTCCTATGGCAAACGATAACAGCCGCAAATTCAAACAGAATCAAAAGATTATTTGCATACAGCCCTAAATTGTAGAGTTCTCAAGACCTATTGTTTTTGGTGAAGATCGGTTGAGGGGAAGGGGTAGTTTACCTGCAACCTTTTACGTTTTAACAAGAGTAAAGTACTTGAAAATTTATTTAAACTTTTTGAAACAATGGTAATTGTTAAAAATAAAATAATTTTGTTGCCAGGCAATAAAATTATAATTTTTTCATTTTAATGTAATATAATATTTTTCATTTAATACAGCAATAAAAAGGCAGGTAAGACACAGCCTGGCTGTTTGGCTGAAAATGATTTTAAATATAAATCTTAGAATATGGAAATCATGTATGGTTCTCCATACCGATATTTACTTCCATATTCCTTAAGGAATGGAAGTATGGTGATGGCAAAAAAAATCGTGTTCGAGATTATTGCAGATTCTGATTCTACTACACTCAAAACACGAAAAAAAGTCGTTTTCCGAAAAGTGTCTGTGTGTGTGTCTGTCTGTGTGTCTGTCTGTCTGTCTGCTGTAGATTTTTTTTCTATGGCAAACGATAACTGCCGCAAATTCAAACAGAATCAAATAATTTTTTGCATGCAGCCCTGATTTGCAGAGTACTCGCGACCTATTGTTTTTGGTGAAGATCGGTTGAGGGAAAGGGGTAATTTACCGGCAACGGTTTTTTTTTAGCAAGGGTAATTTTGTTTGTTTGGCAAACGATAACAGCCGCAAATTCAAACAGAATCAAATAATGTTTCGCATACTGCCCTGAATTGTAGAGTTCTCACGATCTGTTGATTTTGGTGAAGATCGGTTAAGGGAAAGGGGTAGTTTACCTGTAACGTTTTATGTTTTAACAAGGGTATTTCTTATGGCAAACGATAACAGCCGCAAATTCAAACAGAATCAAAAGATTATTTGCATAAAGCCCTAAATTGTAGAGTTCTCAAGACCTATTGTTTTTGGTGAAGATCGGTTGAGGGAAAGGGGTAGTTTACCAGCAACGTTTTTTTAACAAGAGTATTTTCTATGGCAAACGATAACAGCCGCAAATTCAAACAGAATCAAATAATGTTTTGCATACTGCCCTGATTTGTAGAGTACTAAAGACCTATTGTTTTTGGTGAAGATCGGTTAAGGGGAAGGGGTAGTTTACCAGCAACGTTTTTTTATCAAGCGTATTTTCTATGGAAAACGATAACAGCCGCAAATTCAAACAGAATCAACTAATGTTTTGCATACGTCCCTGAATTGTAGAGGTCTCAATGACTTTCGATTTTGGTGAAGATCGGTTAAGGGGAAGGGGTAGTTTACCAGCAACCTTTTACGTTTTAACAAGAGTAAAGTACTTGAAAATTTATTTAAACTTTTTGAAACAATGGTAATTGTTAAAAATAAAATAATTTTGTTGCCAGGCAATAAAATTATAATTTTTTCATTTTAATGTAATATAATATTTTTCATTTAATACAGCAATAAAAAGGCAGGTAAGACACAGCCTGGCTGTTTGGCTGAAAATGATTTTAAATATAAATCTTAGAATATGGAAATCATGTATGGTTCTCCATACCGATATTTACTTCCATATTCCTTAAGGAATGGAAGTATGGTGATGGCAAAAAAAATCGTGTTCGAGATTATTGCAGATTCTGATTCTACTACACTCAAAACACGAAAAAAAGTCGTTTTCCGAAAAGTGTCTGTGTGTGTGTCTGTCTGTGTGTCTGTCTGTCTGTCTGCTGTAGATTTTTTTTCTATGGCAAACGATAACTGCCGCAAATTCAAACAGAATCAAATAATTTTTTGCATGCAGCCCTGATTTGCAGAGTACTCGCGACCTATTGTTTTTGGTGAAGATCGGTTGAGGGAAAGGGGTAATTTACCGGCAACGGTTTTTTTTTAGCAAGGGTAATTTTGTTTGTTTGGCAAACGATAACAGCCGCAAATTCAAACAGAATCAAATAATGTTTCGCATACTGCCCTGAATTGTAGAGTTCTCACGATCTGTTGATTTTGGTGAAGATCGGTTAAGGGAAAGGGGTAGTTTACCTGTAACGTTTTATGTTTTAACAAGGGTATTTCTTATGGCAAACGATAACAGCCGCAAATTCAAACAGAATCAAAAGATTATTTGCATAAAGCCCTAAATTGTAGAGTTCTCAAGACCTATTGTTTTTGGTGAAGATCGGTTGAGGGAAAGGGGTAGTTTACCAGCAACGTTTTTTTAACAAGGGTATTTTCTATGGCAAACGATAACAGCCGCAAATTCAAACAGAATCAAATAACGTTTTGCATACTGCCCTGATTTGTAGAGTACTAAAGACCTATTGTTTTTGGTGAAGATCGGTTAAGGGGAAGGGGTAGTTTACCAGCAACGTTTTTTTATCAAGCGTATTTTCTATGGAAAACGATAACAGCCGCAAATTCAAACAGAATCAACTAATGTTTTGCATACGTCCCTGAATTGTAGAGGTCTCAATGACTTTCGATTTTGGTGAAGATCGGTTAAGGGGAAGGGGTAGTTTACCAGCAACCTTTTACGTTTTAACAAGAGTAAAGTACTTGAAAATTTATTTAAACTTTTTGAAACAATGGTAATTGTTAAAAATAAAATAATTTTGTAGCCAGGCAATAAAATTATAATTTTTTCACTTTAATGTAATATAATATTTTTCATTTATTTTACTTTTTACTTCCATCTTCTTTAAGGAATGGAAGTATGGTGATGGCAAAAAAAATCGTGTTCGAGATTATTGCAGATTCTGATTCTACTACACTCAAAACATGAAAAAAAGTCGTTTTCCGAAAAGTGTCTGTGTGTGTGTCTGTGTGTGTGTGTGTGTGTGTGTGTGTGTGCGTGTCTGTAGATTTTTTTTCTATGGCAAACGATAACTGCCGCAAATTCAAACAGAATCAAATAATTTTTTGCATACAGCCCTGATTTGTAGAGTACTCGTGACCTATTGTTTTTGGTTAAGATCGGTTGAGGGAAACTGGTAGTTTACTGGCAACGTTTTTTTAACAAGGGTATTTTCTATGGCAAACGATAACAGCTGCAAATTCAAACAGAATCAAATAATGTTTTGCATACAGCCCTGATTTGTACAGTACTCAAGACCTATTGTTTTTGGTGAAGATCGGTTTTGGGGAAGGGGTAGTTTACCAGCAACGTTTTTTTATCAAGCGTATTTTCTATGGCAAACGATAACTGCCGCAAATTCAAACAGAATCAAATAATTTTTTGCATACGTCCCTGAATTGTAGAGGTCTCAGGGACTTTCGATTTTGGTGAAGATCGGTTAAGGGGAAGGGGTAGTTTACCAGCAACATTTTACGTTTTAACAAGAGTAAAGTACTTGAAAATTTATTTAAACTTTTTCAAACAATGGTAATTGTTAAAAATAAAATAATTTTGTTGCCAAGCAAAAAAATTAAAATTTTTTCATTTTAATGTACATCATGTATAAGAGAAAATATATCGCGCTTGGCAGGCGATATTAAGATTTAAATATAAATCTTAGAATATGGAAGTCATGTATGGTTCTCCATACCGATATTTTCTATGGCAAACGATAACAGCCGCAAATTCGACCAGAATCAAATAATGTTTTGCATACAGCCCTGTTTTGTTGAGTACTAAAGACCTATTGTTTTTGGTGAAGATCGGTTAAGGGAAAGGGGTAGTTTACCAGACACGTTTTTTGTTTTATCAAGGGTATTTTATATGGCAAACGATAACAGCCGCAAATTCAAACAGAATCATATAATATTTTGCATACAGCCCTGAAATGTAGAGTTCGCAAGACCTGTTGGTTTTGGTGAAGATCGGTTAAGGGAATAGGGTTGTTTACCAGCAACATTTTATGTTTTATCAAGGGTAATTTTTTTTTGACGAACGATAATTGCCGTACATTAAAACAGAATCAACTACTCTTCTGCATACCTTTTTAAATTATACAGAACTCAAGGTCTGTTGATTTTGTTGAAGATCGGTTAAGGGAAAGGGGTAGTTTTCCGGCAACGTTTTATGTTTTAACAAGGGTATTTTTTTTATGACGAACGATAACTGCCGTAAATTCAAAGAGAATCAAATAATTGTTTGCATGCAGGCCTGAATTGTAGAGTGCCTAAGATCTTTCGTTTTTGATGAAGATCGGTTAAGGGAAAGGGGTAGTTTACCTGCAACGGTTTTTTATCAAGGGTAATTTTTTCCTATAGTAAACGATAACAGCCGCAAATTCAAACAGAATCAAATGATGTTTTGCATACAGCCCTGTATTGTAGAGTTCTCAATACGTATTGGTGTTGGTGAAGATCGGTTAAGGGAAAGGGGTAGTTTACCAGCAACATTTTATGTTTTAACAAGGGTAATTTTTTATATGACGAACGGTAACTGCCGTAAATTCAAACAGAATCAACTAGGTTTTTGCATACCTTTTTGAACTAAAGAGAACTCAAGGTCTGTTGATTTTGTTGAAGATCAGTTATGGGAAGGGGTAGTTTATCAGCAACTTTATGTTTTAAAAAGGGTAATTTTTTATGACGAACGATAACTGCCGAAAATTCAATGAGAATCAAATAATTTTTTGCACCCTTTCCTGAGTTGCAGAGAGCTCAAGGTCTATTGATTTTGGTGAAGATCGGTTAAGGGAAAGGGGTAGTTTACCTGCAACATTTTATGTTGTAACAACAGAAATGTTTCCATGACGAACGATAACTGCCGCACATTCAAACAGAATCAAATATTTTTTTGCATGCTTCCCTGAATTGTAGAGGACGGAAGGTCTGTTGATTTTGGAGAAGATCGGTTAAGAGAAAGGGGTAGTTTACCAGAAACATTTTATGATTTAACAAGAGTAAAGTACTTAATTTTTATAAATAAAGTATCCCGATAAGAAGCTCATAGTAATCCACTGTAGAAACGTAGATGAAATATCTATAAATGAAGAAGTTAGGTGAACGGGGTGGGGGTAATTTTCTATTAAAAAATTATAGTTGAAGTTGTAGGGGAGAATTTTTTGTATGTGTACTACGTTATCGGCAACAAAGAAGTAGTTTTTTGTTAAAACTGCTTCCCGAGCTCTTTAGCCGTAGTCCAATGTTTTCTGCAAAACCAGACTTTTCGGCAGTGCCATCGACTGCCATCATCGGTGAAAATCGAGTGCGAAAACGTGAGGTGGTGGTGGTATACGTTAGTGACCACAGTACTGTGGTTAATGCTGAAGCAATAAGTAGAAAGACGTAGTTTTTATGGAAATATTTCATTTCGAATATGATTTTAAATATAAATCTTAGAACATGGAAGTCATGAATGGTTCTCCATACCGATATTTATTGCAGTAATCATAATAATAAAATGGAAACGTAAACATTACATAATTGAGACATGCTTGTCTGCCACGAACGATATATTCTCACTCATACATGATTTACACTAAAATGAAAAAATTATAATTTTATTGCCTGGCAACAAAATTATTTTATTTTTAATAATTACCATTGTTTCAAAAAGTTTAAATGAATTTTCAAGTACTTTACTGTTGTTAAAACGTAAACGGTTGCTGGTAAACTACCCCTTCCCCTCAACCGATCTTCACCAAAATCGAAAGACCGTGAGAACTCTACAATTCAGGGACGTATGCAAAAGATTATTTGATTTTGTTTGAATTTGCAGCTGTTATCGTTTGCCATAGAAAATTACCCTTGATAAAAAACGTTACTGGTAAACTACCCCTTCCCCTTAACCGATCTTCACCAAAAACAATATGTCTTGAGTACTCTATAATTTAGGGCTGTATACAAATAATCTTTTGATTCTGTTTGAATTTGCGGCTGTTATCGTTTGCCATAGAAAATACCCTTATTAAAACATAAAACGTTGCTAGTAAACTACCCCTTCCCCTTAACCGATCTTCACCAAAAACAATAGGTCTTGAGAACTCTACAATTCAGGGCTGTATGCGAAACATTATTTGATTCTGTTTGAATTTGCGGCTGTTATCGTTCGCCAAAAAAAAAATTGCCCTTGATAAAAAAAACCGTTGATGGTAAACTACCCCTTTGCCTCAACCGATCTTCACCAAAAACAATAGGTCGTGAGTACTCTACAAATCAGAGCTGTACGCAAAAAATTATTTGATTCTGTTTTAATTTGCGGCAGTTATCGTTTGCCATAGAAAAAAAAATCTACAGATAGACACACAGACAGACACACAGACACTTTTCGAAAAACGACTTTTTTCATGTTTTGAGTGTAGTACAATCAGAATCTGCAATAATCTCGAACACGATTTTTTTTGCCATCACCATACTTCCATTTCCTTAAGGAACATGGAAGTAAAAATATTTATAAATAGTGAAATTAGTTTGAGGGTGGGCGATATTTTTTTAGAAATTACCGAACCGAATTCAAGTAAATTATTTTAAACATAAATCTTACAACATGGAAGTCATGTATGGTTCTCCATACCGATTTTTGTATTGATGTTATACATTTATTCGACCGAAAACTTGAGAATTTCAATAAAATATCGTTCTATGGTACGTAACCATGGATACGTAAACAAAATAATTTTCGTTTTCACAAAGTCACAGAAAACAAATAATGGGCGGTATCCGCTTTTACGCGTTGTTTAAATAAAAGACAATTTAATCAAATTAATTCTTTATTTTTAAATACTAATATCTAGGTACAATTCATATTTTGATTATGTGTATCAGCGTTTTACTTCCATGTTCCTTAAGGAAATGGAAGTATGGTGATGGCAAAAAAATCGTGTTCGAGATTATTGTAGATTCTGATTCTACTACACTCAAAACATGAAAAAAAGTCGTTTTCCGAAAAGTGTCTGTGTGTCTGTCTGTCTGTCTATCTGTCTGTCTGTCTGTCTGTGTGTCTGTCTGTCTGTCTGTAGATTTTTTTTCTATGGCAAACGATAACTGCCGCAAATTCAAACAGAATCAAATAATGTTTCGCATGCAGTCCTGATTTGCAGAGTACTCGCGACCTATTGTTTTTGGTGAAGATCGGTTGAGGGAAAGGGGTAGTTTACCTGCAACGGTTTTTTTTAGCAAGGGTAATTTTGTTTGTTTGGCAAACGATAACAGCCGCAAATTCAAACAGAATCAAATAATGTTTCGTATACAGCCCTGAATTGTAGAGGTCTCAAGATCTGTTGATTTTGGTGAAGATCGGTTAAGGGAAAGGGGTAGTTTACCTGTAACATTTTATGTTTTAACAAGGGTATTTCCTATGGCAAACGATAACAGCCGCAAATTCAAACAGAATCAAAAGATTATTTGCATACAGCCCTAAATTGTAGAGTTCTCAAGACCTATTGTTTTTGGTGAAGATCGGTTGAGGGAATGGGGTAGTTTACCGGCAACGTTTTTTTAACAAGGGTATTTTATATGGCAAACGATAACAGCCGCAAATTCAAACAGAATCAAATAATGTTTCGTATACAGCTCTGAATTATAGAGGTCTCAAGATCTGTTGATTTTGGTGAAGATCGGTTAAGGGGAAGGGGTAGTTTACCTGCAACCTTTTACGTTTTAACAAGAGTAAAGTACTTGAAAATTTATTTAAACTTTTTGAAACAATGGTAATTGTTAAAAATAAAATAATTTTGTTGCCAGGCAATAAAATTATAATTTTTTCATTTTAATGTAATATAATATTTTTCATTTAATACAGCAATAAAAAGGCAGGTAAGACACAGCCTGGCTGTTTGGCTGAAAATGATTTTAAATATAAATCTTAGAATATGGAAGTCATGTATGGTTCTCCATACCGATATTTACTTCCATATTCCTTAAGGAATGGAAGTATGGTGATGGCAAAAAAAATCGTGTTCGAGATTATTGCAGATTCTGATTCTACTACACTCAAAACACGAAAAAAAGTCGTTTCCCGAAAAGTGTCTGTGTGTGTGTCTGTCTGTCTGTCTACTGTAGATTTTTTTTCTATGGCAAACGATAACTGCCGCAAATTCAAACAGAATCAAATAATTTTTTGCATGCAGCCCTGATTTGCAGAGTACTCGCGACCTATTGTTTTTGGTGAAGATCGGTTGAGGGAAAGGGGTAATTTACTGGCAACGGTTTTTTTTTAGCAAGGGTAATTTTGTTTGTTTGGCAAACGATAACAGCCGCAAATTCAAACAGAATCAAATAATGTTTCGCATACTGCCCTGAATTGTAGAGTTCTCACGATCTGTTGATTTTGGTGAAGATCGGTTAAGGGAAAGGGGTAGTTTACCTGTAACGTTTTATGTTTTAACAAGGGTATTTCTTATGGCAAACGATAACAGCCGCAAATTCAAACAGAATCAAAAGATTATTTGTATGAAGCCCTAAATTGTAGAGTTCTCAAGACGTATTGTTTTTGGTGAAGATCGGTTGAGGGAAAGGGGTAGTTTACCAGCAACGTTTTTTTAACAAGGTTATTTTCTATGGCAAACGATAACAGCCGCAAATTCAAACAGAATCAAATAATGTTTTGCATACTGCCCTGATTTGTAGAGTACTAAAGACCTGTTGTTTTTGGTGAAGATCGGTTAAGGGGAAGGGGTAGTTTACCAGCAACGTTTTTTTATCAAGCGTATTTTCTATGGCAAACGATAACAGCCGCAAATTCAAACAGAATCAACTAATGTTTTGCATACGTCCCTGAATTGTAGAGGTCTCAATGACTTTCGATTTTGGTGAAGATCGGTTAAGGGGAAGGGGTAGTTTACCAGCAACCTTTTACGTTTTAACAAGAGTAAAGTACTTGAAAATTTATTTAAACTTTTTGAAACAATGGTAATTGTTAAAAATAAAATAATTTTGTAGCCAGGCAATAAAATTATAATTTTTTCATTTTAATGTAATATAATATTTTTCATTTATTTTACTTTTTACTTCCATATTCTTTAAGGAATGGAAGTATGGTGATGGCAAAAAAAATCGTGTTCGAGATTATTGCAGATTCTGATTCTACTACACTCAAAACATGAAAAAAGTCGTTTTCCGAAAAGTGTCTGTGTGTGTGTCTGTGTGTGTGTGTGTGTGTGTGTGTGCGTGTCTGTAGATTTTTTTTCTATGGCAAACGATAACTGCCGCAAATTCAAACAGAATCAAATAATTTTTTGCATACAACCCTGATTTGTAGAGTACTCGTGACCTATTGTTTTTGGTGAAGATCGGTTGAGGGAAACTGGTAGTTTACCGGCAACGTTTTTTTAACAAGGGTATTTTCTATGGCAAACGATAACAGCTGCAAATTCAAACAGAATCAAATAATGTTTTGCATACTGCCCTGATTTGTAGAGTACTCAAGACCTATTGTTTTTGGTGAAGATCGGTTAAGGGGAAGGGGTAGTTTACCAGCAACGTTTTTTTATCAAGCGTATTTTCTATGGCAAACGATAACTGCCGCAAATTCAAACAGAATCAAATAATTTTTTGCATACGTCCCTGAATTGTAGAGTTCTCAGGGACTTTCGATTTTGGTGAAGATCGGTTAAGGGAAAGGGGTAGTTTACCAGCAACATTTTACGTTTTAACAAGAGTAAAGTACTTGAAAATTTATTTAAACTTTTTCAAACAATGGTAATTGTTAAAAATAAAATAATTTTGTTGCCAAGCAAAAAAATTAAAATTTTTTCATTTTAATGTACATCATGTATAAGAGAAAATATATCGCGCTTGGCAGGCGATATTAAGATTTAAATATAAGTCTTAGAATATGGAAGTCATGTATGGTTCTCCATACCGATATTTTCTATGGCAAACGATAACAGCCGCAAATTCGAACAGAATCAAATAATTTTTTGCATACAGCCCTGTTTTGTTGAGTACTAAAGACCTATTGTTTTTGGTGAAGATCGGTTAAGGGAAAGGGGTAGTTTACCAGACACGTTTTTTGTTTTATCAAGGGTATTTTATGTGGCAAAAGATAACAGCCGCAAATTCAAACAGAATCATATAATATTTTGCATACAGCCCTGAAATGTAGAGTTCGCAAGACCTGTTGGTTTTGGTGAAGATCGGTTAAGGGAATAGGGTTGTTTACCAGCAACATTTTATGTTTTATCAAGGGTAATTTTTTTTTGACGAACGATAACTGCCGTACATTCAAACAGAATCAACTACTCTTCTGCATACCTTTTTAAATTATACAGAACTCAAGGTCTGTTGATTTTGTTGAAGATCGGTTAAGGGAAAGGGGTAGTTTACCGGCAACGTTTTATGTTTTAACAAGGGTATTTTTTTTTGACGAACGATAACTGCCGTAAATTCAATGAGAATCAAATAATTGTTTGCATGCAGGCCTGAATTGTAGAGTGCCTAAGATCTTTCGTTTTTGATGAAGATCGGTTAAGGGAAAGGGGTAGTTTACCTGCAACGGTTTTTTATCAAGGGTAATTTTTTCCTATAGTAAACGATAACAGCCGCAAATTCAAACAGAATCAAATGATGTTTTGCATACAGCCCTGTATTGTAGAGTTCTCAATACGTATTGGTGTTGGTGAAGATCGGTTAAGGGAAAGGGGTAGTTTACCAGCAACATTTTATGTTTTAACAAGGGTAATTTTTTATATGACGAACGGTAACTGCCTTAAATTCAAACAGAATCAACTAGGTTTTTGCATACCTTTTTGAACTAAAGAGAACTCAAGGTCTGTTGATTTTGTTGAAGATCAGTTATGGGAAGGGGTAGTTTATCAGCAACTTTATGTTTTAAAAAGGGTAATTTTTTATGACGAACGATAACTGCCGAAAATTCAAAGAGAATCAAATAATTTTTTGCACCCTTTCCTGATTTGCAGAGAGCTCAAGGTCTATTGATTTTGGTGAAGATCGGTTAAGGGAAAGGGGTAGTTTACCTGCAACATTTTATGTTGTAACAACAGAAATGTTTCCATGACGAACGATAACTGCCGCACATTCAAACAGAATCAAATATTTTTTTGCATGCTTCCCTGAATTGTAGAGGACGGAAGGTCTGTTGATTTTGGAGAAGATCGGTTAAGAGAAAGGGGTAGTTTACCAGAAACATTTTATGATTTAACAAGAGTAAAGTACTTAATTTTTATAAATAAAGTATCCCGATAAGAAGCTCATAGTAATCCACTGTAGAAACGTAGATGAAATATCTATAAATGAAGAAGTTAGGTGAACGGGGTGGGGGTAATTTTCTATTAAAAAATTATAGTTGAAGTTGTAGGGGAGAATTTTTTGTATGTGTACTACGTTATCGGCAACAAAGAAGTAGTTTTTTGTTAAAACTGCTTCCCGAGCTCTTTAGCCGTAGTCCAATGTTTTCTGCAAAACCAGACTTTTCGGCAGTGCCATCGACTGCCATCATCGGTGAAAATCGAGTGCGAAAACGTGAGGTGGTGGTGGTATACGTTAGTGACCACAGTACTGTGGTTAATGCTGAAGCAATAAGTAGAAAGACGTAGTTTTTATGGAAATATTTCATTTCGAATATGATTTTAAATATAAATCTTAGAACATGGAAGTCATGAATGGTTCTCCATACCGATATTTATTGCAGTAATCATAATAATAAAATGGAAACGTAAACATTACATAATTGAGACATGCTTGTCTGCCACGAACGATATATTCTCACTCATACATGATTTACACTAAAATGAAAAAATTATAATTTTATTGCCTGGCAACAAAATTATTTTATTTTTAATAATTACCATTGTTTCAAAAAGTTTAAATGAATTTTCAAGTACTTTACTGTTGTTAAAACGTAAACGGTTGCTGGTAAACTACCCCTTCCCCTCAACCGATCTTCACCAAAATCGAAAGACCGTGAGAACTCTACAATTCAGGGACGTATGCAAAAGATTATTTGATTTTGTTTGAATTTGCAGCTGTTATCGTTTGCCATAGAAAATTACCCTTGATAAAAAACGTTACTGGTAAACTACCCCTTCCCCTTAACCGATCTTCACCAAAAACAATATGTCTTGAGTACTCTATAATTTAGGGCTGTATACAAATAATCTTTTGATTCTGTTTGAATTTGCGGCTGTTATCGTTTGCCATAGAAAATACCCTTATTAAAACATAAAACGTTGCTAGTAAACTACCCCTTCCCCTTAACCGATCTTCACCAAAAACAATAGGTCTTGAGAACTCTACAATTCAGGGCTGTATGCGAAACATTATTTGATTCTGTTTGAATTTGCGGCTGTTATCGTTCGCCAAAAAAAAAATTGCCCTTGATAAAAAAAACCGTTGATGGTAAACTACCCCTTTGCCTCAACCGATCTTCACCAAAAACAATAGGTCGTGAGTACTCTACAAATCAGAGCTGTACGCAAAAAATTATTTGATTCTGTTTTAATTTGCGGCAGTTATCTTTTGCCATAGAAAAAAAAATCTACAGATAGACACACAGACAGACACACAGACACTTTTCGAAAAACGACTTTTTTCATGTTTTGAGTGTAGTACAATCAGAATCTGCAATAATCTCGAACACGATTTTTTTTGCCATCACCATACTTCCATTTCCTTAAGGAACATGGAAGTAAAAATATTTATAAATAGTGAAATTAGTTTGAGGGTGGGCGATATTTTTTTAGAAATTACCGAACCGAATTCAAGTAAATTATTTTAAACATAAATCTTACAACATGGAAGTCATGTATGGTTCTCCATACCGATTTTTGTATTGATGTTATACATTTATTCGACCGAAAACTTGAGAATTTCAATAAAATATCGTTCTATGGTACGTAACCATGGATACGTAAACAAAATAATTTTCGTTTTCACAAAGTCACAGAAAACAAATAATGGGCGGTATCCGCTTTTTCGCGTTGTTTAAATAAAAGACAATTTAATCAAATTAATTCTTTATTTTTAAATACTAATATCTAGGTACAATTCATATTTTGATTATGTGTATCAGCGTTTTACTTCCATGTTCCTTAAGGAAATGGAAGTATGGTGATGGCAAAAAAATCGTGTTCGAGATTATTGTAGATTCTGATTCTACTACACTCAAAACATGAAAAAAAGTCGTTTTCCGAAAAGTGTCTGTGTGTCTGTCTGTCTGTCTGTCTGTCTGTCTGTCTGTGTGTCTGTCTGTCTGTCTGTAGATTTTTTTTCTATGGCAAACGATAACTGCCGCAAATTCAAACAGAATCAAATAATGTTTCGCATGCAGTCCTGATTTGCAGAGTACTCGCGACCTATTGTTTTTGGTGAAGATCGGTTGAGGGAAAGGGGTAGTTTACCTGCAACGGTTTTTTTTAGCAAGGGTAATTTTGTTTGTTTGGCAAACGATAACAGCCGCAAATTCAAACAGAATCAAATAATGTTTCGTATACAGCCCTGAATTGTAGAGTTCTCAAGATCTGTTGATTTTGGTGAAGATCGGTTAAGGGAAAGGGGTAGTTTACCTGTAACATTTTATGTTTTAACAAGGGTATTTCCTATGGCAAACGATAACAGCCGCAAATTCAAACAGAATCAAAAGATTATTTGCATACAGCCCTAAATTGTAGAGTTCTCAAGACCTATTGTTTTTGGTGAAGATCGGTTGAGGGAATGGGGTAGTTTACCGGCAACGTTTTTTTAACAAGGGTATTTTATATGGCAAACGATAACAGCCGCAAATTCAAACAGAATCAAATAATGTTTCGTATACAGCTCTGAATTATAGAGGTCTCAAGATCTGTTGATTTTGGTGAAGATTGGTTAAGGGGAAGGGGTAGTTTACCTGCAACCTTTTACGTTTTAACAAGAGTAAAGTACTTGAAAATTTATTTAAACTTTTTGAAACAATGGTAATTGTTAAAAATAAAATAATTTTGTTGCCAGGCAATAAAATTATAATTTTTTCATTTTAATGTAATATAATATTTTTCATTTAATACAGCAATAAAAAGGCAGGTAAGACACAGCCTGGCTGTTTGGCTGAAAATGATTTTAAATATAAATCTTAGAATATGGAAGTCATGTATGGTTCTCCATACCGATATTTACTTCCATATTCCTTAAGGAATGGAAGTATGGTGATGGCAAAAAAAATCGTGTTCGAGATTATTGCAGATTCTGATTCTACTACACTCAAAACACGAAAAAAAGTCGTTTCCCGAAAAGTGTCTGTGTGTGTGTCTGTCTGTCTGTCTACTGTAGATTTTTTTTCTATGGCAAACGATAACTGCCGCAAATTCAAACAGAATCAAATAATTTTTTGCATGCAGCCCTGATTTGCAGAGTACTCGCGACCTATTGTTTTTGGTGAAGATCGGTTGAGGGAAAGGGGTAATTTACCGGCAACGGTTTTTTTTTAGCAAGGGTAATTTTGTTTGTTTGGCAAACGATAACAGCCGCAAATTCAAACAGAATCAAATAATGTTTCGCATACTGCCCTGAATTGTAGAGTTCTCACGATCTGTTGATTTTGGTGAAGATCGGTTAAGGGAAAGGGGTAGTTTACCTGTAACGTTTTATGTTTTAACAAGGGTATTTCTTATGGCAAACGATAACAGCCGCAAATTCAAACAGAATCAAAAGATTATTTGTATGAAGCCCTAAATTGTAGAGTTCTCAAGACGTATTGTTTTTGGTGAAGATCGGTTGAGGGAAAGGGGTAGTTTACCAGCAACGTTTTTTTAACAAGGTTATTTTCTATGGCAAACGATAACAGCCGCAAATTCAAACAGAATCAAATAATGTTTTGCATACTGCCCTGATTTGTAGAGTACTAAAGACCTATTGTTTTTGGTGAAGATCGGTTAAGGGGAAGGGGTAGTTTACCAGCAACGTTTTTTTATCAAGCGTATTTTCTATGGCAAACGATAACAGCCGCAAATTCAAACAGAATCAACTAATGTTTTGCATACGTCCCTGAATTGTAGAGGTCTCAACGACTTTCGATTTTGGTGAAGATCGGTTAAGGGGAAGGGGTAGTTTACCAGCAACCTTTTACGTTTTAACAAGAGTAAAGTACTTGAAAATTTATTTAAACTTTTTGAAACAATGGTAATTGTTAAAAATAAAATAATTTTGTAGCCAGGCAATAAAATTATAATTTTTTCATTTTAATGTAATATAATATTTTTCATTTATTTTACTTTTTACTTCCATATTCTTTAAGGAATGGAAGTATGGTGATGGCAAAAAAAATCGTGTTCGAGATTATTGCAGATTCTGATTCTACTACACTCAAAACATGAAAAAAGTCGTTTTCCGAAAAGTGTCTGTGTGTGTGTCTGTGTGTGTGTGTGTGTGTGTGTGTGTGCGTGTCTGTAGATTTTTTTTCTATGGCAAACGATAACTGCCGCAAATTCAAACAGAATCAAATAATTTTTTGCATACAACCCTGATTTGTAGAGTACTCGTGACCTATTGTTTTTGGTGAAGATCGGTTGAGGGAAACTGGTAGTTTACCGGCAACGTTTTTTTAACAAGGGTATTTTCTATGGCAAACGATAACAGCTGCAAATTCAAACAGAATCAAATAATGTTTTGCATACTGCCCTGATTTGTAGAGTACTCAAGACCTATTGTTTTTGGTGAAGATCGGTTAAGGGGAAGGGGTAGTTTACCAGCAACGTTTTTTTATCAAGCGTATTTTCTATGGCAAACGATAACTGCCGCAAATTCAAACAGAATCAAATAATTTTTTGCATACGTCCCTGAATTGTAGAGTTCTCAGGGACTTTCGATTTTGGTGAAGATCGGTTAAGGGGAAGGGGTAGTTTACCAGCAACATTTTACGTTTTAACAAGAGTAAAGTACTTGAAAATTTATTTAAACTTTTTCAAACAATGGTAATTGTTAAAAATAAAATAATTTTGTTGCCAAGCAAAAAAATTAAAATTTTTTCATTTTAATGTACATCATGTATAAGAGAAAATATATCGCGCTTGGCAGGCGATATTAAGATTTAAATATAAATCTTAGAATATGGAAGTCATGTATGGTTCTCCATACCGATATTTTCTATGGCAAACGATAACAGCCGCAAATTCGAACAGAATCAAATAATTTTTTGCATACAGCCCTGTTTTGTTGAGTACTAAAGACCTATTGTTTTTGGTGAAGATCGGTTAAGGGAAAGGGGTAGTTTACCAGACACGTTTTTTGTTTTATCAAGGGTATTTTATGTGGCAAAAGATAACAGCCGCAAATTCAAACAGAATCATATAATATTTTGCATAAAGCCCTGAAATGTAGAGTTCGCAAGACCTGTTGGTTTTGGTGAAGATCGGTTAAGGGAATAGGGTTGTTTACCAGCAACATTTTATGTTTTATCAAGGGTAATTTTTTTTTGACGAACGATAACTGCCGTACATTAAAACAGAATCAACTACTCTTCTGCATACCTTTTTAAATTATACAGAACTCAAGGTCTGTTGATTTTGTTGAAGATCGGTTAAGGGAAAGGGGTAGTTTACCGGCAACGTTTTATGTTTTAACAAGGGTATTTTTTTTATGACGAACGATAACTGCCGTAAATTCAATGAGAATCAAATAATTGTTTGCATGCAGGCCTGAATTGTAGAGTACCTAAGATCTTTCGTTTTTGATGAAGATCGGTTAAGGGAAAGGGGTAGTTTACCAGCAACGGTTTTTTATCAAGGGTAATTTTTTCCTATAGTAAACGATAACAGCCGCAAATTCAAACAGAATCAAATGATGTTTTGCATACAGCCCTGTATTGTAGAGTTCTCAATACGTATTGGTGTTGGTGAAGATCGGTTAAGGGAAAGGGGTAGTTTACCAGCAACATTTTATGTTTTAACAAGGGTAATTTTTTATATGACGAACGGTAACTGCCGTAAATTCAAACAGAATCAACTAGGTTTTTGCATACCTTTTTGAACTAAAGAGAACTCAAGGTCTGTTGATTTTGTTGAAGATCAGTTATGGGAAGGGGTAGTTTATCAGCAACTTTATGTTTTAAAAAGGGTAATTTTTTATGACGAACGATAACTGCCGAAAATTCAAAGAGAATCAAATAATTTTTTGCACCCTTTCCTGATTTGCAGAGAGCTCAAGGTCTATTGATTTTGGTGAAGATCGGTTAAGGGAAAGGGGTAGTTTACCTGCAACATTTTATGTTGTAACAACAGAAATGTTTCCATGACGAACGATAACTGCCGCACATTCAAACAGAATCAAATATTTTTTTGCATGCTTCCCTGAATTGTAGAGGACGGAAGGTCTGTTGATTTTGGAGAAGATCGGTTAAGAGAAAGGGGTAGTTTACCAGAAACATTTTATGATTTAACAAGAGTAAAGTACTTAATTTTTATAAATAAAGTATCCCGATAAGAAGCTCATAGTAATCCACTGTAGAAACGTAGATGAAATATCTATAAATGAAGAAGTTAGGTGAACGGGGTGGGGGTAATTTTCTATTAAAAAATTATAGTTGAAGTTGTAGGGGAGAATTTTTTGTATGTGTACTACGTTATCGGCAACAAAGAAGTAGTTTTTTGTTAAAACTGCTTCCCGAGCTCTTTAGCCGTAGTCCAATGTTTTCTGCAAAACCAGACTTTTCGGCAGTGCCATCGACTGCCATCATCGGTGAAAATCGAGTGCGAAAACGTGAGGTGGTATACGTTAGTGACCACAGTACTGTGGTTAATGCTGAAGCAATAAGTAGAAAGACGTAGTTTCTATGGAAATATTTCATTTCGAATATGATTTTAAATATAAATCTTAGAACATGGAAGTCATGAATGGTTCTCCATACCGATATTTATTGCAGTAATCATAATAATAAAATGGAAACGTAAACATTACATAATTGAGACATGCTTGCCTGCCACGAACGATATATTTTCACTCATACATGATTTACACTAAAATGAAAAAATTATAATTTTATTGCCTGGCAACAAAATTATTTTATTTTTAATAATTACCATTGTTTCAAAAAGTTTAAATGAATTTTCAAGTACTTTACTGTTGTTAAAACGTAAACGGTTGCTGGTAAACTACCCCTTCCCCTCAACCGATCTTCACCAAAATCAAAAGACCGTGAGATCTCTATAATTCAGGGACGTATGCAAAAGATTATTTGATTTTGTTTGAATTTGCAGCTGTTATCGTTTGCCATAGAAAATTACCCTTGATAAAAAACGTTACTGGTAAACTACCCCTTCCCCTTAACTGATCTTCACCAAAAACAATATGTCTTGAGTACTCTATAATTTAGGGCTGTATACAAATAATCTTTTGATTCTGTTTGAATTTGCGGCTGTTATCGTTTGCCATAGAAAATACCCTTATTAAAACATAAAACGTTGCTAGTAAACTACCCCTTCCCCTTAACCGATCTTCACCAAAAACAATAGGTCTTGAGAACTCTACAATTCAGGGCTGTATGCGAAACATTATTTGATTCTGTTTGAATTTGCGGCTGTTATCGTTCGCCAAAAAAAAATTGCCCTTGATAAAAAAAACCGTTGATGGTAAACTACCCCTTTGCCTCAACCGATCTTCACCAAAAACAATAGGTCGTGAGTACTCTACAAATCAGAGCTGTACGCAAAAAATTATTTGATTCTGTTTTAATTTGCGGCAGTTATCGTTTGCCATAGAAAAAAAAATCTACAGATAGACACACAGACAGACACACAGACACTTTTCGAAAAACGACTTTTTTCATGTTTTGAGTGTAGTACAATCAGAATCTGCAATAATCTCGAACACGATTTTTTTTTGCCATCACCATACTTCCATTTCCTTAAGGAACATGGAAGTAAAAATATCTATAAATAGTGAAATTAGTTTGAGGGTGGGCGATATTTTTTTAGAAATTACCGAACCGAATTCAAGTAAATTATTTTAAACATAAATCTTACAACATGGAAGTCATGTATGGTTCTCCATACCGATTTTTGTATTGATGTTATACATTTATTCGACCGAAAACTTGAGAATTTCAATAAAATATCGTTCTATGGTACGTAACCATGGATACGTAAACAAAATAATTTTCGTTTTCACAAAGTCACAGAAAACAAATAATGGGCGGTATCCGCTTTTTCGCGTTGTTTAAATAAAAGACAATTTAATCAAATTAATTCTTTATTTTTAAATACTAATATCTAGGTACAATTCATATTTTGATTATGTGTATCAGCGTTTTACTTCCATGTTCCTTAAGGAAATGGAAGTATGGTGATGGCAAAAAAATCGTGTTCGAGATTATTGCAGATTCTGATTCTACTACACTCAAAACATGAAAAAAAGTCGTTTTCCGAAAAGTGTCTGTGTGTGTGTCTGTCTGTCTGTCTGTCTGTCTGTCTGTGTGTCTGTCTGTCTGTCTGTAGATTTTTTTTCTATGGCAAACGATAACTGCCGCAAATTCAAACAGAATCAAATAATGTTTTGCATGCTGTCCTGATTTGCAGAGTACTCGCGACCTATTGTTTTTGGTGAAGATCGGTTGAGGGAAAGGGGTAGTTTACCTGCAACGGTTTTTTTTTAGCAAGGGTAATTTTGTTTGTTTGGCAAACGATAACAGCCGCAAATTCAAACAGAATCAAATAATGTTTCGTATACAGCCCTGAATTGTAGAGTTCTCAAGATCTGTTGATTTTGGTGAAGATCGGTTAAGGGAAAGGGGTAGTTTACCAGTAACATTTTATGTTTTAACAAGGGTATTTCCTATGGCAAACGATAACAGCCGCAAATTCAAACAGAATCAAAAGATTATTTGCATACAGCCCTAAATTGTAGAGTTCTCAAGACCTATTGTTTTTGGTGAAGATCGGTTGTGGGAAAGGGGTAGTTTACCTGCAACGTTTTTTTAACAAGGGTATTTTCTATGGCAAACGATAACAGCCGCAAATTCAAACAGAATCAAATAATGTTTTGCATACAGCCCTGATTTGTAGAGTACTCAAGACCTATTGTTTTTGGTGAAGATCGGTTAAGGGAAAGGGGTAGTTTACCTGTAACGTTTTATGTTTTAACAAGGGTATTTCATATGGCAAACGATAACAGCCGCTAATTCAAACAGAATCAAAAGATTATTTGCATACAGCCCTAAATTGTAGAGTTCTCAAGACCTATTGTTTTTGGTGAAGATCGGTTGAGGGAAAGGGGTAGTTTACCTGCAACGTTTTTTTAACAAGGGTATTTTATATGGCAAACGATAACAGCCGCAAATTCAAACAGAATCAAATAACGTTTTGCATACAGCCCTGATTTGTAGAGTACTCAAGACCTTTTGTTTTTGGTGAAGATCGGTTAAGGGGAAGGGGTAGTTTACCTGCAACGTTTTTTTATCAAGCGTATTTTTTATGTCAAACGATAACAGCCGCAAATTCAAACAGGATCAAATAATTTTTTGCATACGTCCCTGAATTGCAGAGGTCTCAATGACTTTCGATTTTGGTGAAGATCGGTTAAGGGGAAGGGGTAGTTTACCTGCAACCTTTTACGTTTTAACAAGAGTAAAGTACTTGAAAATTTATTTAAACTTTTTGAAACAATGGTAATTGTTAAAAATAAAATAATTTTGTTACCAGGCAATAAAATTATAATTTTTTCATTTTAATGTAATATAATATTTTTCATTTAATACAGCAATAAAAAGGCAGGTAAGACACAGCCTGGCTGTTTGGCTGAAAATGATTTTAAATATAAATCTTAGAATATGGAAGTCATGTATGGTTCTCCATACCGATATTTACTTCCATATTCCTTAAGGAATGGAAGTATGGTGATGGCAAAAAAAATCGTGTTCGAGATTATTGCAGATTCTGATTCTACTACACTCAAAACACGAAAAAAAGTCGTTTTCCGAAAAGTGTGTGTGTGTGTCTGTCTGTGTGTCTGTCTGTCTGTCTGCTGTAGATTTTTTTTCTATGGCAAACGATAACTGCCGCAAATTCAAACAGAATCAAATATTGTTTTGCATGCAGTCCGGATTTGCAGAGTACTCGCGACCTGTTGTTTTTGGTGAAGATCGGTTGAGGGAAAGGGGTAGTTTACCTGCAACGGTTTTTTTTTAGCAAGGGTAATTTTGTTTGTTTGGCAAACGATAACAGCCGCAAATTCAAACAGAATCAAATAATGTTTCGTATACAGCCCTGAATTGTAGAGGTCTCAAGATCTGTTGATTTTGGTGAAGATCGGTTAAGGGAAAGGGGTAGTTTACCTGTAACATTTTATGTTTTAACAAGGGTATTTCCTATGGCAAACGATAACAGCCGCAAATTCAAACAGAATCAAAAGATTATTTGCATACAGCCCTGATTTGTAGAGTACTCAAGACCTATTGTTTTTGGTGAAGATCGGTTAAGGGGAAGGGGTAGTTTACCAGCAACCTTTTACGTTTTAACAAGAGTAAAGTACTTGAAAATTTATTTAAACTTTTTGAAACAATGGTAATTGTTAAAAATAAAATAATTTTGTTGCCAGGCAATAAAATTATAATTTTTTCATTTTAATGTAATATAATATTTTTCATTTATTTTACTTTTTACTTCCATATTCTTTAAGGAATGGAAGTATGGTGATGGCAAAAAAAATCGTGTTCGAGATTATTGCAGATTCTGATTCTACTACACTCAAAACACGAAAAAAAGTCGTGTGTGTGTGTGTGTGTGTGTGTGTGTGTGTGTGTCTGTAGATTTTTTTTCTATGGCAAACGATAACTGCCGCAAATTCAAACAGAATCAAATAATTTTTTGCATACAGCCCTGATTTGTAGAGTACTCGTGACCTGTTGTTTTTGGTGAAGATCGGTTGAGGGAAACTGGTAGTTTACCGGCAACGTTTTTTTAACAAGGGTATTTTCTATGGCAAACGATAACAGCTGCAAATTCAAACAGAATCAAATAATGTTTTGCATACTGCCCTGATTTGTAGAGTACTCAAGACCTATTGTTTTTGGTGAAGATCGGTTAAGGGGAAGGGGTAGTTTACCAGCAACGTTTTTTTATCAAGCGTATTTTCTATGGCAAACGATAACTGCCGCAAATTCAAACAGAATCAAATAATTTTTTGCATACGTCCCTGAATTGTAGAGGTCTCAGGGACTTTCGATTTTGGTGAAGATCGGTTAAGGGGAAGGGGTAATTTACCTGCAACATTTTACGTTTTAACAAGAGTAAAGTACTTGAAAATTTATTTAAACTTTTTCAAACAATGGTAATTGTTAAAAATAAATTAATTTTGTTGCCAAGCAAAAAAATTAAAATTTTTTCATTTTAATGTACATCATGTATAAGAGAAAATATATCGCGCTTGGCAGGCGATATTAAGATTTAAATATAAATCTTAGAATATGGAAGTCATGTATGGTTCTCCATACCGATATTTTCTATGGCAAACGATAGCAGCCGCAAATTCGAACAGAATCAAATAATTTTTTGCATACAGCCCTGTTTTGTTGAGTACTAAAGACCTATTGTTTTTGGTGAAGATCGGTTAAGGGAAAGGGGTAGTTTACCAGACACGTTTTTTGTTTTATCAAGGGTATTTTATATGGCAAACGATAACAGCCGCAAATTCAAACAGAATCAAATAATATTTCGCATACAGCCCTCAATTGTAGAGCTCTCAAGATCTGTTGATTTTGGTAAAGATCGGTTAAGGGAAAGGGGTAGTTTACCAGCGACGTTTTATGTTTTAACAAGGGTATTTTCTATGGCAAACGATAAGAGCCGCAAGTTCAAACATAATCAAATAATGTTTTGCATACTACCCTGAATTGTAGAGTCCTCAAGAAATTTTGGTTTTGGTGAAGATCGGTTAAGGGATAGGGGTAGTTTACCTTCAACGTTTTATGTTTTAAAAGGGTGTTTTCTATGGCAAACGATAAGTGCCGCAAATTCAAACAGAATCAAATAAGTTTTTGCATACAGCCCTGATTTCTTAAGTACTAAAGACCTATTGTTTTTTGTGAAGATCGTTTACGGTAAAGAGGTAGTTTACCAGCCACGTTTTTTGTTTTATCAAGGGTATTTTGTATGGCAAACGATAACAGCCGAAAATTCAAACAAAATCATATAATATTTTACATACAGCCCTGAATTGTAGAGTTCTCAAGACCTATTGTTTTTGGTGAAGATCGGTTAAGGAAAAGGGGTAGTTTACCTGCAACGGTTTTTTATCAAGGGTAATGTTTTTCTATGGTAAACGATAACAGCCGCAAATTCAAACAGAATCAAATGATGTTTTGCATACAGCCCTGTATTGCAGAGTTCTCAATACCTGTTGGTGTTGGTGAAGATCGGTTAAGGGGAAGGGGTAGTTTACCTGCAACGTTTTATGTTTTAAAAGGGTATTTTCTATGGCAAACGATACGAGCCGCAAATTCAAACAGAATCAAATACGTTTTTGCATGCAGCCCTGATTTGTTGAGTACTAAAGACCTGTTGTTTTTGGTGAAGATCGGTTAAGGGAAAGGGGTAGTTTACCTGACACTTTTTTTGTTTTATCAAGGGTATTTTATATGGCAAATGATAACAGCCGCAAATTCAAACAGAATCATATAATATTTTACATACAGCCCTAAAATGTAGAGTTCTCAAGACCTGTTGGTTTTGGTGAAGATCGGTTAAGGGAATAGTGTTGTTTACCAGCAACACTTTATGGTTTATCAAGGGTTTTTTTTTTTGACGAACGATAACTGCCGTACATTAAAACAGAATCAACTACTCTTCTGCATACCGTTTTTAATTATACAGTACTCAAGGTCTGTTGATTTTGTTGAAGATCGGTTAAGGGAAAGGGGTAGTTTACCTGCAACGTTTTATGTTTTAACAAGGTTATTTTTTCTATGACGAACGATAACTGCCGTAAATTCAAAGAGAATCAACTAATGTTTTGCATACATCCCTAAATTGTAGAGTTCTCAAGACCTATTGTTTTTGGTGAAGATCGGTTAATGGAATAGGGTAGTTTACCAGTAACGTTTTATGTTTTATCAAGGGTGTTTTCTATGGCAAACGATAACAGCCGCAAATTCAAACAGAATCAAATAATTGTTTGCATACAGACCTGAATTGTAGAGTACCTAAGATCTGTAGTTTTTGGTGAAGATCGGTTAAGGGAAAGGGGTAGTTTACCTGCAATGGTTTTTTATCAAGGGTAATTTTTTTCTATAGTAAACGATAACAGCCGCAAATTCGAACAGAATCAAATTATGTTTTGCATACAACCCTGTATTGTAGAGTTCTCAATACGTATTGGTGTTGGTGAAGATCGGTTAAGGGAAAGGGGTAGTTTACCAGGAACATTTTATGTTTTAACAAGGGTAATTTTTTATATGACGAACGATAACTGCAGTAAATTCAAACAGAATCAACTAGGTTTTTGCATACCTTTTTGAACTAAAGAGAACTCAAGGTCTGTTGATTTTGTTGAAGATCGGTTAAGGGAAGGGGTAGTTTATCAGCAACGTTTTATGTTTTAAAAAGGGTAATTTTTTTATGACGAACGATAACTGCCGAAAATTCAATGAGAATCAAATAATTTTTTTGCACCCCTGAGTTGCAGAGAGCTCAAGGTCTATTGATTTTGGTGAAGATCGGTTAAGGGAAAGGGGTAGTTTACCTGCAACATTTTATGTTGTAACAAGAGAAATGTTTCCATGACGAACGATAACTGCCGCACATTCAAACAGAATCAAATATTTTTTTGCATGCATCCCTGAATTGTAGAGGACTGAAGGTCTATTGATTTTGGAGAAGATCGGTTAAGAGAAAGGGGTAGTTTACCTGAAACATTTTATGATTTAACAAGAGTAAAGTACTTAATTTTTAAAAATAAAGTATCCTGATAAGGAGCTCATAGTAATCCACTGTAGAAACGTAGATAAAATATCTATAAATGAAGAAGTTAGGTGAACGGGGTGGGGGTAATTTTCTATTATTAAAAATTATAGTTGAAGGTGGAGGGGAGAATTTTTTATATGTGTACTACGTTATCGGCAACAAAGAAGTAGTTTTTTGTTAAAATTGCTTCCTCGGCTCTTTAGCCGTAGTCCAATGTTTTCTGCAAAACCTGACTTTTCGGCAGTGCAATCGACTGCCATCATCGGTGAAAATCGAGTGCGAAAACGTGAGGTGGTGGTGGTATACGTTAGTGAGCACAGTACTGTGGTTAATGCTGAAGCAATAAGTAGAAAGACGTAGTTTCTATGGAAATATTTCATTTCGAATATGATTTTAAATATAAATCTTAGAACATGGAAGTCATGTATGGTTCTCCATACCGATATTTTACTAAAAGAATGCCGATATGTTTGGTTCCGTTCTGAGTTTTTGTGTAAATTTTAAAAATTATTTGATAATTAATTAGAACATGTAAGTCATGTATGGTTTACCATACCGATTTTTTTATAGCATGAACATAACATACTCTTAATCTCAGGACCAGCATTTACAAATAAAATATAAATAATTTTACTAATACAAAATAATATAAAAAATGCTGTTCCCTTTACTAAGCACACTCCCCTCTCTGGTTTGACCTAATAATTTTGTGAAATTCAGCAGCTATACTAATTTGTGGGGCTTTTCTCCTTACTGAGTATACTCTCTCTTTAGTCAGGCGTTACTATTTGTATTGTTAGTTGAAACGTTTTAATAAAATTTTAAATACTACTATTCCTTCACACTAAACAGTTTAACAGTTTATGTTAAAAATATACATCCAATGCCATTTTTATATAGCAGAAAAATTAAAAAACTATTTTACAAATTTCTAATTACATTTCACTCTGACACCTTCCAAAATGGTTTTATGGTTATGGTTATATCCGATATGGTTGCTACTCTTGTTACTCTTTTAAAAATAAACATTCATAATTTTTACAAATTAGCTTGTTTTGGCTGAGTCTATGTACTGTTGAATTTACAGCAGTACAAAATACTTATATAAATACTTACAAGGGATATATATATTAATCCTTTGTAAGTAACTCGTTCAGTTTCTTGCAGGTCTCCCATGTAATATCTTTAAATAAATACACTGCTAATTATGTTTATTTTTAGTCTACCTGACGCACGTTTCACAGAAATTATGAAATTATTCTGTAAACCACTCAAGATACAGAATAATTTCTGTGAAACGTGCGTCGGTGAAAACAAATCTACTTGCAGTGTATTTATTTATTTATTTAGAGAGAGAGAGAGAGAGAGAGAGAGAGAGAGAGAGAGAGAGAGAGAGAGACGTATAAAATTGATGCAACTATAAATTGCTCGTAAAGCCTTTATGACCGGTAATGTTCATTCATATGTGAAATGAAATTGAAAATTTTACAGGTTTTACATTAAAAAATTACTACATTTGTGTGTGTAACAAAATAAACCTGAACTTTTTATACAACGGTATTTTTAAATACATTAGCAGACTTTGTTATTTCAAATTTGTCGTAGATATTTACTCAACTGTTACTTACTTCATATTGGAAGTAAGTAAGTCTTTCGGTGTATTCCAAAGTCAGTCCTTTCTAATCTCAATTGTTAACGAGGTGGTTGGTTAGGTTTTCCTGATGGTACTGTTCGCTAACCATATTCGACAACATCGGTGTAAACATTAGGTCTCTTTCATGTTGTAGTTTATTTGTGTATTAATTAACTGTATTTAAGCTAATTTACAGTGTGATTTCCATGAGTTTTAGTGAAACCTCTCTGCTAGTTACCGGATCATCTTTGGTAATTCCCAGGATCATGTTGGTGAGCGACAATTGTTTAAGTCAAGTCTTCGAAAATCGTGAAAGCAGCAATATTTAATTTTTTTTTTAGTATTATGCAAGTAGTCGTAGTCAGTTTATAAAATTGAATTTATGGTTTTAGCATTTTATTGACGGTGAGATGCCAGTATAAGCTGTCTTCTTCTTCACTGGCGCAACAGATGCACGCAGCTGCCATTGGCCTGCTTAACCACTGTCTCATCCATCCATATCGGTCCTGAGCATGGGAGGTATTTATCCTAAGCTGCTTGAGATCACTACTCAAAAACCTCCTCAAGACAGAGGCGGATTAAGCCGATTGGAGGCCCCTGGTGGTAAAAATTTCGAGGCCCTTAGACCCAAGCCCCGAAACAAAAAAATAGTGTAAGGAAGTGATGGTTTTTTCGGAAAGATTTCAGTATTAGACTTTTAATGACTTGCTTAAACCAGCAATATGTAGCTAATAATAAACTCAATGTTTCAAGAAAAATCAGAAATTTATTCACAAAATTTAACAGTAACTAAGTTACCTGAGTGCTTAAAAAACATTTTCGATATGAATTTGCGTCTTGTTTTCTCTTTGGCAAATTCATCAATTATTTTTGCAGTATCTATTTCATCAAAAATTTCTTGTTCTATGTATAATATGGCCATGTTGTTCAATCTGTCTTCTCCCATTGTACTCCTTAAATAGTTTTTAACGCGTTTCAAAACTGAAAAAGATCTTTCACCTGATGCATTTGATATAAAAATCAATCACTTCTTATTACTAAGATGTATATTTGACATTATAGTATACTTGATGTAGATAATAAATTAACAGTTTTAGTTACGAGTCTTTCGCTTTTGGCTTTTGCGTTTACGTGTGGAATACGTGAATAATATTAAATATTGCATCTTTCGCTTTTCTGTTGTGGCAGTTTTTAACTAGGAATCTATCGATTCGAATCTATCCCTTGGAGATTCGGGGGCCCCTGGCGGCCGCCAGGTCCGCCAGCCGCTTAATCCGCCCCTGCCTCAAGAGGTTACCTAAATAAACGAGTATTTACGTAACTCTGTTCACCGACTCCAAGGCCGTTCTCTATGTCCCACTCTACAAGGAGAATCCTTGAACAGCTTTCTGACTGCCTTGCTGTCTTCCATTCTCACTGGAAGACTATTGCTATGAATATAGAAGAATGGCGAAATCTTCTGAAGAAGGCAAGGACTCACAAAGGACTGTCGAGCCAATGATGATGATGATGATGAAGGAGATAAAGCTAAGATAATCATATGCTGCATATGGTTCTCTGTTTTTCCTCCGACGCTCTATCCCATTTTTATGTTGGTCCTACAATCCTTTTGACCAATTTTTCTTTAAAATCTGTCCACTACCGACATATTAAGGTCCGCCATTTTATCACCATACGCCACGACTGGTTTAATTAATCTTTGTACAAACTGAACTTCATTGACTGGCTTGCTAACCTACTCTCTCAGTTTCATTCACGGCGAAATATTACCTGTTCCTGCTGGAATTTTCTTTTTTGTAAAGGTCTTCACTGACAGTAGAACCAGAACTAGACTGCTAGGAAGACTTCTTTAACAGAAAGCAGAGATCTTCTTCTTCTTCTTCTTTTTCTTCACGGCTTAGAATATTTAGTCTATTTCGGCTCCAAACTGTTCGGACCATCTCTTCTTGGGTCTTCCCAGGCTTCTCTTCCTTTTTGGCTGTGTCAAAAAGACTACCTTGGAAAATTTGTCACTGCTCATTCTGCTAATGTGTTGTTTCCAGCTTTCTCTATACTTATTGACAATTCCGTTTACTTCTTCAACTTTCAGTTCCTCTCTTATCTGATTGTTTCTTTTTATATTTAATTTTGTGTACCCAGCTAAGGAACGCAAACATTTCATTTCCGTAGCCTGAATTCTTGATATTTGTCTAGCAGACAATGTCCACGTTCTGAGCCATAAGTAAGGGTAGGAACTGCCATAGATTTGTATAATTTTATTATGGACTCTTTCTTGCCTTGTGTTTTAGAGCACGTCGGAGAGTTCCCGTTATCTGGTTAAATTTATTAATTTTCCCATTAATAATGTCTTCGTTTTTATATGAGAGCTTATAGTCTAAATAGTTAAATTCTAAGACTTGTTCTATAATTTTACTATCAAAAACAATTTTGGATCTAACTGACCATGTTTCTTTAAAAGCCATACATCTTGTTTTTTAGCAGATATTTCCATATTAAATTCTTTCACAACGTTATTTAATGAGTGGAGCATCCTTTGCAGGTCATCTTCATTCGTGGTCAATAAAAACTAATCATCTGCAAGCATCAGAGTCTTAAGCATTTTGCCCGCAACTCTGATTCCTCCATTTACACTATTAAGCCAAATCCTAACAATTACGTCCAAAAGTAGGTTAAAAAGAGCGGTTGTCTATAGCCTCAATTTAAAGCAGAGATCTACAAATAATTAAATCGCCTGCATAAGCAAGTACCTGTTTCGTTTTATTACAGATAGTCCAACTTTTGTCCACTTCGGCGGTATTCACTATAGCCTGGAGTGGAATATTGAATAAGAGAGGAGCCAGCGGATCGCCCTGTCGTAGACCAACCCCTATATTGAGTGGATCCGTAAATCATGCCCAAATGCGCATGGCATTGTGATATTCATGAAAACGAATAGTTTCAAACGAGAGAATGATTGTGATCTAAAAACAACTTATTGATGAGCAACATGTTCTCCATTGAGGATCACTTCGCCAAAGTTTTACCCAGACAACGAAAAACTAGTAAGGGTCACAGTTACGAGGTGTTCTCATGGCCTGTTCTCATGGGCTCGCCAAAAGTTTAGATTTTCCTTTAATGTCCTACCAGTAAATTTGCCTATCCCTGGCCTAGGGTGTAGGCAGCCAGAAAGAAAATCCTGGTCCTTCCGATTGGGGATTGAGTAATATAGCTGGTAACCGACTCTCATGATACTGAATTACTATTAGTACTTGGAAGTGAATTGGAATTTATGGTAACAGTCATTGCTTTCAAAAAGGAGTTTTGGAGTGGCCATACTATAACACATAATTTTATACAGTGTCCTATAGATGAATTGTAAAAAAAATAATTTATATTTTACCAACAATGATCACTCTTGATCTGTAACTTTAAGGAAACAAACCTTAGTGTATTACCTCAATATGAGTTTATAATTTTGTATAACATAGTACTGATACCTGTATGTGTACATTTTCGGTGTCAGAACAACCTTACGATAATTTGTCAATGTTGTCCACAAAAACATTCTGCATTTGTTTTTTCGTTTTCACATTTTTTTAAATTAAAAATATTGTGATTTTCTGTAGAATGCATTAGAGAGGGCGTTTTTTATTAGCGACAATTCAAACAAAAAATTAAATTACTGATAAGACGCATATCGTTATTGTTGTTTATAACAGCGTTCTTCATGTTTAGTAAAGACGGTTCTCATGACGCTTGTAATGTGATTAATATCAATCAAAATGGATTCATTCTTACGTTTTGCAAGTCCTCGATCTCGTTTTGCGTTAAAATAAATACAGCAATAGGAAGTTTTATATAAATATCGTTTAATGGGAACAGATAGACAATATAAATTTATTTTTATCACGTTGTCTGATAGTAATAGCTTTTTCCTCGTCGTAAAAAATACTCGTCTTATTTTTTTCATGTGCTACGTAAGCTGGCGATAAACAACACAAGTATTAGTACGGTAAGGACGGGGGGAAAGGCTCGTGTTCCTCTGATTACACGTCACACGTATTATATAATTGGAAATTCTTGGCAGCCACTTCAATTTACAATTTTCAAACACAAACAACGGCTTTTTGTACACTTTAAATAGAATTTTTTAATAATTAATTAAAAACCCGCACGGATTAGTCTTGTGTGCAGATCGTTTTGAAGTCTGTCATCTGAAAAATTGTGGCAAATATTTTTCCATTATAATGAATCTCTTATTTTAATTATTTTATTATAAGGAGGTACTTGACTTTTTTGTGCTTAAATTCGTTTATTGTATTGACCTACCGATTGACTAGACAGACAAAAATATAAGAGCACGAAAATTTGAAAGCTCTATTGTTACTTGTACCATATTGTGCGTATAATTACATACGCATTAACGTTATGTATGTGTTCAGCGTCACGTACCGTGTTAAATTTGCGTGTGTCCAGATTTCACAAATAGTAAACTTCGATCACACACGGAATCAAATCCAACAACCTACAAGCCAATTCGTAGTTTTTTCTGGTTACAATAAAAATCCACGTCAACTTTCGTGTATACTTTAAGGGGAATCAGTAAGCCCATGCTGGCAATGTTAAATTGTCCACATTTAGGTACAGTACATTTTTCTCTGAAGCCTGAGCTTTTTGTTGGTATTTTACATATATAGATTTTATGTCTACTGAAGCAGAATTATTTAATGCCTGTGCTTACGTCAGTTATTGCATTGACCTACCGGCTGACTAGACAAAAAAATATAAGAAGCACGAAAATTTGAAAGCTCTATTGTTACTTGTACCATATTGTACGTAAATAAGCTAGACATAAAAGATAAAATTATTCGACTTAAACAATGCAGAAGGAACCGAAAGAAAAATGCTTCACTTGTGGATGGTGTGATGACTTTTATAATACAATTACTCACGTAGAGATATTGTACAACTAACAAGAGATGGGAGAATCTAGAGTGACTTTATTATGTAGAATATATTTCTTCTTCCTTAAAAAAACTCTTATACGATAGGTTTCAACTGGATGCTCTGGATTATTTTCAGTCCTGATATACTTCTATCCTCTTTTTTACCTGACTATACCTTTTTCCGTTTCTGACGTCATGAAGCATTCGAAACTTTCTTCTTCTCCGTCCACTCTTTTCCTCCACCTTTCCTTCTATGATACTTAACTGCAGACAGTTTCTAAAAATATACGCCCAACCAAAAGAAGCTTTTCTCTGCCTTATTAATTTTATCAGTTTTCGTTCCATTCCTATTCTCGTCAGTACTCGTGGATACTTCATCGTTTCTCACTCTATCGGTCCATTTCACATTAATCATTCCTCACCACAACCGCATTTCGAAGCTCTCGAGGCGATTTTCTTCCTCGTGTTTCACAGACCATGTTTCACTGCTAAGAATATAATTATGTAAAATAAATTGATAAGTGAATTGGGTTTGTGATTTTTTTGTTAATAATATTTGTAATACTGTTTATTGAAATATTTAAATTGTATTTAATTTACTGTTCTCTTCTGAATCCTGTCCTAACATCCCTGAACCATAACATAACATAAACCTATTCTTTCATTCCACGGTTTTATTGGGTGCATTTCTTCTAGCTTTCAGATCATTTCACTCAACAAATTTAGAGAGACATTATGATGTTTCATACGGAATATGTAACAGAACCATCCCAGTCGCGGCTTTTATGTTTTATCTGTTATCGTCTGATGGATATTAGTTTTCTATTTAACTCCTCATTCCATCCAGGCCCGGATTTAGGTGTCCTGCCGCTCCTAGGCACTATTGTTAGCGACGCCCCCCCCCCCAACAAGTAACTTCTATATATTAAATTCTCCTTGACTGCTGACAAACAGTTGCTGAAAATAGTCATTTCAAGTATCTCTATTGCAAATATCTCATTTGATCTTAAATCTAAAAGGGAAATGTGATGGAACTGTGAAAAAGATTACATTTTTTAAACTTTTATTAATATTTATTTACGTGTACACATTAGTAACACATAGATTACTTTTATAACATGTATTATACGTAGGCCTACTTCCTTTTTATAGGTTTATTTATAGACCTACATGGTTTGGTTTTATCATCAAACATAGTAAAATCAATGAAAGTAATGTAAATTGGATAAATAGAACAAATAATTTAAGAGTGATTAAATAAGATCCCAAGTTACACAAATAACCCGATTTTACATTGGCTTTCGTCTTGTTTTGATCAGTGAAAATTCTCATTATATTTTGGATATATGATCATGCGCAGTAGGGATTGACTTCTAGATCGAGCGCCCCAAGCGATATTGAAACAAACTATTTTAGTCGGCAAAAAAGAGGACAAGAATTTCAACGGAGTGTCCAGACCTGTATATACGACCGTGCTCCGCTGCGACCACCGCTGTTGATACCGTGTTATTCAATGATATTATTAAAGGTTATTTCAAAACCATTTTCTTGAAGTGCCCAATACAAATACTGTAATTAAAAAACCGAAAACATGAAATTTTAACAAATAATTTTTCACCTCGTGCCGCCCCCCTGAGCCTACCGCCCCTAGGCACGTACCTAGTGTGCCTAGTGGGAAATACGGGTCTGGCAGCAGTTGTTTAACCCCTATGATTGTTGGGTTGCAGCTTGTTGTGTCCTTTGTTTCGAAACTGAACAGTACAATATACGGACCTCTCTTATTATTATCTACGCTTTGCGGAACGGCGGTGTTGTGAGCAAAATGTCTTACGTGGACTTTGAAAATATATTTTACGATTATTTCTTTGGTAAAATATGCACCACTCCTTGTAATTGCAGGCTACCATGCACAGGGGGTAAGTGTTTATTACATTTACACAAGACGTTATATTTGTCATCATCATCATCTTCACGGATTAAACCAAGGATGGTTTGTTCCTGTCTCAAATAGGCAAAGATTAGAGCTGGTCACTCCAGTGCTTCCTCGGACGTCCCACACTTCTCCGTCCCCTCGGCTTATAGTTTCAGAGTTGTTTGGGGATGCGGCAGTAATCCATTCGGCAAAGATGTTCCCACCAATTCAGCCATACTGGGCGATCCTGTTGAGTATACTCATAATATTCAGTTCCTGGCGTATATCTGTGTTTCTTCTATTATCATGGAGAGTATACCCTGCCATGTGCCTGAGAAATCTCATTTCAGCCGCTTGGATGCGACTGGCCTGGCATTTGGTTAAAGTCCAATTCTCAGACCCATAAAAAAGTGTGGGAAGAGCCATCACCTTGTAGAATTTTAAGCGTGTTCCTTTACTTGCTGACTTAAGGGTTCGCCTAATGGTCCCGCACATAAGGTTGAAGTTATGCAACTTATTTACAACGTCGTTGTATGCATTATAAGACACGCTGTAGCCCAGGTATTCAAAATTGCTAACTTGTTCCAGGATAGTACCATTTATAACAATTTTTGCACGTACGGGATCAGTTCCACGAAAAGCCATCACCTTGGCCTTACGTGTGGATATCTGCAATCTGCTTTCCGAGTCCGACAGAATAGCCTGATAGTCCTAAAACAACAAAGTGTCAACTGTAGAATGAACGTTATATTTGTAAAATTAATAAATTATAAATAAATAGTGTTGGTTTTTACGGCTCGAGTCAAGCGTGTTATTATTGTTTAGTAATACTGTTAAGACTGAGAACAAAAAAGTTAACGACTTTAATGTCTTTGGAACGTTTTTCTTGAGCTCCTACTCTGAAGATCTTGCCGAAACGTCAGGACGTGACAGCAATATTGTTTTTAATACTTGACCACGTTCGACAAGCTCGGATGTATTAGATAACAATAACATACCATACTATAAATAATTTATTTATTTATAAATTGCCTAAGTAATTAATTCTTATTTAAAATAATAAATTAGAGTCCGTTTGGCGCACTCGCTTCGAAAGCGTGAGAACACGGGTTCGAATCCGTCTTACGATGAGCGTTCTTACGACGTTCAGTCGGACCTCTGGAATTGTGGAAATTAAAAGCTGTCTAGTCGTACTGGTACATTGCTGTCTACACTTTCCTAATTGTGGTACATAATACGTACAGTTAAAACAATACATAATCCCTACAGTTAAAACAATGTACTTGCAAAACATCAGAAGCCTGACAAGAGTATAAAAGGAGATAATTTTAAAAAGGTATTTAAGTATTAAAAATAACGGTAATTAAAATTATGGTCACTGTCGTTTATCTTTATCTGTTGTTTGTTTCACTAAAGAATATTTACTCTAAATTTCGATTATTTCTTCTTTGCCACTTATTTTTTTGATTGCCAATTATATATTTTAACAAATCTTCTTATAATATTTTTTTACTTCCAGCTTTTTCTTCTACAATCTTTATCAACATTAAGTAGAACCAGCAAGTGGTTTTATTAAGTTAAGTACCATAATGTGGTATTTTATTCTGGTCAACGGGCGAAATGAATTAACGGAGTTATTACCTTGTTAAGAATGTTTAAAGAGTTACGAAGTAAGATATGAGAGTATTTATTTAGTACAAACAGTTTAAAATAACAATTATTTCACAAAATTATTAAGTGTAGAGTGTGTGTGGATGTCAAGCTCGATTTCTTATAGAAGCTTACTTAACTGAATTGAGTGGAAAAAAATAAATAAAAGTGGTGAAGAATAAAGATTCAGAGTTATGGTGTTCATATGAAGGCGAAGTCATAATTATTGCTCCCAAATGTCTTAGCGCCTTTCATCGCCGCATACTTTTTTTTGTCACATTTCAGTAAACTCTACACTGATAAAATTTAGCTGCCTTTCTTACATCTTTCCACATAGATTTCAATCTAGTAATATTCATTCTAAAATGTATATATATATTTTTTTTTCACTTGATCATCTGATTGATTTGTTTGTTTCTGACGACACAATCCAGTTGCCTTGCAGCGAATACCCGCAAATCAGCAGACACTCCAGTAACAATGATTAAATACACATAAGTAAGACGAGCGAAAGTCTTGTGAGCTGATAACATTTAGCAGTTATCATTCCAGTGATAACTATTAAGTATAGGCCTACATTGAGTTGAGACAAATAAAATCGTTTGAGTTAAACATCAACGTTACGGGAACAAATGGTCATAATTAACTAATATTAATTAGTTATTGATACTTTTAAGATTTAACGCTCTTAAGAATGAATTTAAATTGCCAGTCAAGATTTATCGCTACCAAAGAACACACTAATTCTAATCTGTTGATATCTATTACCTCTGCTGGTTTTCATAGTTTCTTTAATCATTTTATACATTTCGTGTATCATATTTGTTGACTTCTTTGGTCTTATCAAGTTATGATCTAGTATTTATTATTCACAGATATTTTACAACTAGTCACGACAAAGTCTAGAAATCATCTTTCTCTCTGGCCTTACGGATACTAAAATCAGAAGAGCTTTGATATTATATTCCTGTCCTTACGTTTAAAGAAAAAACTTTGCTATCCGCATCCTTTTACGCTTTATTTTAACTCATGTTAAAAGAAAAATTAAATATTTTTCCTTCTTTGGAGTACACTTGTTGAAAAATGCTTATATATTTTTAAGAACTATATATTTTTATGAAATGGTGTGAGCAAAATAGATTATTATATTGGTGTATATTGAAAATTATATGTTCGCGGTTAAAAACTAGTATTTTATAGAAACAATAGTTTGCAAAGTACGTGAAGCTGTTCACAATACAAAGAATGTAGTGACCAGTACGATGCTTCAGATGTCTACTGGTTTGTTGCCTCTTCTATAAAATCATCAAAAAATTTCCATAAAAGGAATAAGGCAAATTACTTCATTCTTGCCTAGAAAGCTTTGTTATATTATTAAAAATTGAAAAAATATTTAGGATTAGTTGAAACTGTGTTTTAAAGTAATGAAAAACCAATTTCCTGTAAAAGAAGAACTTTGAAAAAAGTATTTTCTTCTTCTATGTTGTTGACATGCTCTAGATCTACCCAGCCGGGATGGGCCTACTATTGAAACGTGAGAATTTTGATGACTTCTATGTTGAAAGAAGGATATAACGAAATTAATTAAAATGATAAACATATGAGTATTATAATAACATTGAACATAATGTGGATGAATATACGATTTTTAGTAGTAAATAATAATGTCAGTAATTGTTACTTAGTAATCAACAAAAATGTGATATTAGTAAAGAATTTAAAAAAACTGATCCCTGGGTACGATTTCCTGGATATTTTGACATCGAGACGCAGATCGTTATAAACGAATAAATGTCAGCGCTCATTACAATCAGCTGTAGAAATAATTAACTGCCACATTTAAGTTTTTAATTATAAATTGACCGGTAACAAAACATGTAAATAGCAGTTAATATTATGTATCAGGGTCATGTATCACGTTAAGTTTTTGTAAGCCCAGGTTTCACAAATCGTACACTTCTTACGTCTTCAGAGACCATAGGGAATGTAATTCAACAACCTATACGTCTATTCCTAGTTCTTTCTATTCACAATACACATCCATGTCAACCTTCCAATCTTATATATAAAAATGAATGTTTCTTTGTTTGTCCCGTATGCGTTCCTATACCATTCATCCGATTGCGATGAAACTTCGGTGAGTTGTTGTGCGCACGCCCGCGAAGGTTTCTGAATTTTTTCCGATGGGGTCATTTGGGGAGTTTCTTTGGGGTCTTCCACATCTCCTCCTAAACCACTGGACCGATTTCATCCAAACTTGGCACAAATATTTTACGCAAGGGGAGAACCAACATAGGATAGGTGTTTTTTTGATGGGGTCATTTTGGGGGTTCTTTGGGGTCTTCCACATCTTCTCCTAAACCACTGGACCGATTTCAACCAAACTTGGCACAAATATTTTACGCAAAGGGTGAACCAACATAGGATAAGTGTTTTTTCGATACGATCCTTTGGGGGGTCCTTTGGGGTCTTCCACGTCTCCTCCTAAACCATTGGACCGATTTCAACCAAACTTGGCACAAATATTTTACGCAATGGGAGAACCAACATAGGACAGGTGTTTTTTTCGATACGATCCTCTGGGGGGTCCTTTGGGGTCTTAAAAAACTATTAGATCTGGTTACTATGGCAACCCAATAGAATAGATTCTGTTCTAAATATATTATCGCATTAAATTGAAGACCACGCGAACGAAGTCGTGGGTAACAGCTATTTATTTTTAAGAAACCTACTTTAATTGAACTTTATTAATTAAACTAACATTTTCATTACGTACAACGTGAAACTCCGTAGCGAAGCACGGGTATTCTGCTAGTATAACATGTAACTGCAACAAACGATCAAAGTAACAGACAGATCTATCTGTAACCTTTACACTGCCCAACTAAGTGAGAAAAATGGTGTTGTACCCAGGTTTGTACAAGATTTGTACAAACATGTATAAAAGTAACAGGTGTGTGTGTGTGCGCGCGCGCGCGCGCGCGCGTTAGATATAGACATTCATTTTTCTACGTAACTGAAGATTGTTTTTAAAGAATTTACGAATTGAATGATCATAAAAAGCAGCCTAATTAAAAGGAACAATTCTGAACTGTACTGTATAAAGCAACACACAGACACACACACACAGTAGATATACTTTATGGTGACCTCGAACTGACCAGCCAATTCAGGTCATTGTAAGTGATAGTCACGGTATTTTATAAATTACAATACTACATGTCTTCAGACCTATTATTAAATGTATATTAAAAATATGCTGCCTACCTTTATTTAAATGTTGAGACTATCGTTTTTTACAGCATCTCTAACAGTTAGAAAAAATAATTAAATATTTTGTTTATAATTACACTTAAAAAAATAATCATACCACTGTATGATTTACAGTATGCTACGTTCACCATGAAAATATGTTTTACATTCATGTTATTTTTCTCGCTCTTTACAATATTTGTTGCATAACCCGTTTTGTCTGTTTATTCTTTTTGGTTCGTTTTGATGGTTCTTCTTCTTTCATATAGGCTTAATAACCTGCTTTTCTTCAAGCATCAAGGGGATTCGTTAGAGCCAATTCACGTCCCCCGTCTATCTCTTCTGTGATCGACCAGGATTTTGTTTGCCTGCCATCGGGTGGATTGAGTAGCTCACTGGATATTGATGCCGGTCTCAAGCCCGGGTTCCAGGCCAGGGTAGAACACTACCTGGGTTCTCCATGCTCATAGGACAGTTTGATTCATACTATCACTTTTTATATTGACTTGCCCAACTGAAAACAACTGACTTGAAATCAGCTGAAGAAAGATTTGTATAATTAATAAAAGTAAAGAAAGAGAGAGTCTTAAAAGTAAAGAAGTCTTCATTCCATATTAGATTAATAGTATGAACTACTGAAATATATGTTACATTATCAAAATAATATATGTTTGTAGCGGAAAAGTGTGTGAGTTGGGGATGTACGAGTTGTGTTATTCTTAAGATCCATCATTACAGAGTGAACAGTATGAACAGTACTATATCAATTGTTGACATTATTAAGCTACGAAAAATTTAGGATTATTGATGAATTAAGATAAGACCGGACATTGAGTACTCTCTCTCTCTCCCTCCCGTGGGGGGGGGGGTCCAAATCGTTGCAGGCGTTCAATGGTATTGGCTATATTTTCACCAATATTTTAGTTTTGCAAAAATTTCTTCCACACTTTTTTTTTATCAACGCCAGTTCCCTCACATCGTCTTATCGCCTTACCTGTCTTGTATTACTGCAATCGTATTACCATAGGTCAGACTCTTTCTTATTTTTATCAGTTTTTTGGTAAAAATTGTTTTAATGAGCTTGTCTATTGCGTGTGCTATAGCAGTCCACACCAAATAAATAGTTTCTTTTCACCATATTCAAGCAAAGATTGGAATTCCAAATCATTTTAAAATTTTTTATTTCCCTTTCTATCTCTCATTACAAATCTTGCTACTGATTTTCTGTTTTTCATTCCCTACCCATGAGTCACACCCGAAAAGCTCGTATAAGTTTGCAAATTGGCACGAATAGATTTACTTTCGTTTTCTAAGCGATTTCCTTTCAGTCTTTTTTCAGTATTTTTTTACTCTTTTTTCATATATATATACACTTCTCGCATACCTTTTCCCATCACTCGATGATACTGGAACAATCTCTAACATTTTTTCTTTTTTCTTAAATTTAAATTTTTGTATCTTCCATTCTTCTTCTGTCTCCTTACACAGGTTTTCATTTCTTTCTTATTCCGTTACTTTATTTCTATAAGTACTGGGTTATGTATAGCTAAATTCACTCGTAAGTCTTACTCCCAGCCACCGCCGTCATCTGGCAACACGATAGAGATGTTTACAGTTTTCACGTTGACATGTCCTACTTTGTTTGCTATCTACACAACATTTTTTGATTTTCTGTTTTATAAACATTACAAATAACATAGTACAAGCAGATGGTAGACCTGCAGTCTTCTCCTTCTTCTTCTTCTTTCTCCCCAGGCCTTGGATCTTACAGTCCGTTGCGCACTCATTTATCAGACTACCATTTCTTCTGTCTGCCGATTTTGTGGTTTCCCCCGTGAAGATAAAACATCATATACTTAGGTAGTCTTGGCTTTGCACATAGTCTGGCATGCATCCTTTGCACATAGTCCGTCCAATCCTGTCTTCGTCAAAACCCAGTATTAAGCTCGAGACACATTTTTAAATCCATCCGGTCCTTGCTATTGAGTTCGCTAGTAAGAGAATATCCTCCAGTCGCGTTAAGAGCTCTGTGCGGGGAAAGGGGCTACCCTCACTGTTTACGAGCTCGGAGGATTTGTGTAGGGTTTTCTTCCCTAGACGAGTTGGTTTAAGCTGACCTTCGAAGTCTCACCCACCCCGACAAAGACGATGAAAGGTTTGTTAGGGAAAGGTAGAGACTTGGGTAAACAGGTGGTCGTTGTGAGACATAATTTATCTGACTTCTCGGCTGAGACCTGTCCGGCAAGAGGGGCCCTTCCAGTAGCTTCGGTGCCGTCGGCATAGCCCTCACCCTCTTTCACACCACCACGGACAGAGCTAAGGTAAGGCGATGTCACCTATAGAGGCTTGCTTCCACAGCCGTAACTCAATTATATTTAGTAACAAGTTATACAAAGAAATGTTCATTTTGATATATTATCAAAATGTCGTAACTAGAATTGTAAAGAGTATGACTTATATTTTTGAATCTTCTATTTAATTGAAACGTATAATTTGGATTACTAATCAGTGTGCAGCAGTACACAAATTGTACATAAAAGGCAACTGGATCAAGATATGTTTGGCGGAACAAAGCAACAGGTGTAATCTGTTAAGTAGATGACTCTTTAGCTGATAACGTCTGTTTGTAGTACTACGATGAATACGTAGTACTTGAAGAATGAGTAACGGCAACAACTAACACGCCTCGTTTCTGTTGCGTGATCAGCTTGTGCCCTGCTACGTTATCTCAGTTTCCTCTTCTCATATTAATTGAATTGACTACTGTTACACCACCTGATTGTGTGATCCAAACATCTATATATTAAAAAAAAAAAAAAAAATAGAAACGATCTGCACGTAACAAATGCACCGCCTCTGATTGATACATTGTCACAGTCTTAAAAGCTTCATGTTTTCTATTTTTATATACTTAGGTTGTTTTTCTAATCACGTTTTCTCATAAATAACGTACCGTATCGTACAGGGTAAAAAATAATCCTTATATATTTGTACGCTACTGTTGGAGTTGTGAGTTGTTGATTGAGACCACCGTATGCCGGCTGGATTTTTTTATCGACCTTCTCTGGTCTAGATCCGACGTGTTCTGTTATAGGATCACCTCGAAAAGAGTGTGGCTCGTCACCACGCACTACGGTCTAGAATACCGAAGATAGCGAAAGAATAGAACCCTAGAAGCAGAATAAAAGTTGGTAGACCTAAGAAAAGGTGGACTGTGGAATAGGAACAGGCCGCTAAAGCCTAAAACCGTTAAGAAGATGATGTGATGATTATCTGTATGCGTTATATCCGTATTCAGTGCGCGTGCTTCTTATATCTAATGTATATACTCCGGACCGCCCTTGTATTTACTCGTTTGATTTGCAATCTCGGAAACGGTTCTTGATTCTTGATCACGGTTTACGGTTCTTGATTTCCAACTTCGGAAATTATTTTGACTTATGCAATGTTTTCAGTGTACTAGGCTTTGGTATCCATGAGTTACGCTAGCAAGCTCCCTGAGCTGCAGAACTCTTTTTTTTTTCAATAAAATGTACTTATTATTAGATGCATTCCAGTATTAGATAATATGTCAATTGCCAGAGAAATTACGAAAACTCAGATTGCTGCACAATTTTTTTTTTTGTAAAACGACTATTGTAAAGCAGCAATCATTATTACATATTTATTATTACGAATACAATAAATAATAAAAATTTCTGATACTACATATCATCATCATCATCAACGTCAAGATTAGGTTCTACCCTGAACCTGTTCCGGGACCCACTTCGCTCTCGGCCGTCCTACATCTCTCTTCCCCACCGACCTATATTCCATTGATAGCACTGGAATCCTGTCACCTGCCATTCTTCCCAAAACTACTACATTAGTTTTGTTAATTAAATGATAAATAATTTAGTCTTAGCTTTGACGTTTATGTATCTTTTCGTCATTGGAGTAACTAGGAGCCGCTTCTGGTGGTAGGGGGGGATGAGACTAGGTTAAAGGTGGGTCCCTTCCCATTTCCTCAGGACAAATGACAAATTTACGATTCTTCTGATACAATTTTATGAATACGTTTTATAAATTCTTTATTTCTCAAAGTTTCTGAGTAAACCAAAGTGAAGTATAAGGGTTGAAAAAAATATGGAAAATCGCTGATTTCAAAATGTTATATCTCGATTAATTGTCGTTCAAATAATAAATAAAGTTCGAGTCATTACAAATCACTTAAATTCTAAACCTGTATTCTTAATAAATCTGGGTGAAAATAAGTCTTTCTTAAAGGGACCAGTTCGTGAAGGCCTGTCCCATGTTAATTAAATGGAGTGTCGCTTATCAGTTAGGTACACTTATTTTAAAAAAACCATTCAAGATATGTTTATGAAACTTTTTCACTGAAAGGTAAGTACATAGAGCATACAGTGAACCTAATTAAATACATGTATTCGTAAAAGAGTAATTAGAGTGATTTTTCAAAGAAAGTGTTTTAAAAAATGCAAAATTTTTACTTCTTTTTATAAACATACTGAATATTTACAGAAGATATCATACTAAATTTTAGGTTCAGTATAAAAAGTGTTGTGAGACAAACACAATAAAAAAATCAAGTCAGTCTCTAGCCCGTTTCAGTACAAAGTTTATACCTAAATATGAAAAACCTGGACTTACGGAAAATGGCGTTTAAAGTTTTGTAATGTTTTTATTTACAATTCACCTGCGCTATACACTTCTTCTTCATTAGTCTCATCTCTCTTCCTTTTTAGCTGCCTTTTCTTTACTCTGTTTTCCTTACTTCTTTCCAGAACACTCTTATTTGCTTCCAGAATACTCATTTTATAGTTAATAATATTATTGTAGAATATTAAAACGTTTGATCAAAGGAGGTCAATGACATCACACTAGGTGACATCACGTGAAATAAACATATACAATGATATGAAAAAAAAAGATTTAGTATAACTAAGATATATATATATATATATATATATATATACTATCAAACAGATGGCTTTGCTATGGGAGCCCCAACCTCCGCAATCATGTCAGAAATCTTCCTACATAAACTCGACGAACAAATAATAAATATAATCTAATTAAACGACATATTAGGATGTTATTTTAGATACGTTGATGACACTCTGTACATTTCCCAAAACAATGGTATAAATATAAATAAAATATTCAACTCCATAAATAATTTACATTCCAAAATAAAATTTACGTTAGAAGAAGAATCTAATAATAAATTAAATTATTTAGACTTAACAATAAAGAAAAATGAAACAAATTTTGAATACTCAATATACAGGAAACCTTCTCAAACTGATTTAGTAATACCAAATACTTCTAATCTTCCTCCCCAACACAAAATGGCTGTATTTAATTCCATGATTTACCGAATGCTTAGGATCCCATTAAATAACACAGAAAGAAGCAAAGAAAGAAATATTATCCAACAAATAGCAGTTAAAAATGGATACAAAATAAAAACTATTAATAAATTAGACAATAAAATTAAACATAAAATCACTAATAAAATTCCCAAGAATACTACATTTAAAAATTCACCTATTAATAATAATATAAAATATACAACTTTCACTTATTACGGAAATATAACTCCAAAATTAAATAAAATATTTAAAGATACTAATTTAAAAATATCTTGTAATACAGATAATATAATTTTTAATAAAATAAAACCTAAAAATAAATCCAATACTCACAATAAAAATGGAATATATAAAATAGAATGTCCAGATTGCAATAAATTCTACGTGGACCAGACAAAGAAAAAACTACTAGATAGATTCCTTCAACACCACAATGCATATTTAAAACCAAATATTTATAAATCTTATTTAGCCACCCACTGTCTAAATAATAACCAACAATTTCCAAACATTGAAAATATAAAATTACTTAAAAACTTACAAAAAGGTCAAAAAATGAATATTTGGGAAAATCTTAATATTTACACACACAATAACAATAATTTATTTATTAAAAAACAAACCCAAATAAAAACAAAAAAGACGATCTATTTAAAATTATAAATTTACTAAAAAAATAAAAATGAATAAAATATAAACAACAAACTTTCAAATATAACCGAGAAAACAACTGCTGAAGAAAATAAACATTAAAACAATCGTTAACTAATCGACCTAAATCGATTATCAGTTATTTTACATTAGAATCGACACAAATTCGATTATTCGTTAATTTTATATTAATAGAATTATTTCGATTGTTATTAATTTACTTAGAAACTGATGATACTGATATTTTTCAGTGAAACGTGCGTCAGGTGTTAAAAAGAATATACGAATTATACTACTTGCAGAAGAAAAAAATTGAATAACATCACAAATTTATATATATATTGTAGCGTGACAGATAATCCACACAAATACATTACTCAATGATCATTAATAAAGCTCTAATATATGGAATATCCAGATGAGAATCAATTAAAGGGCACTATTAATTAATATACTCACAAGAAAAGTTAAAATAAAGAAAAAATCTGCAAATAATATAATATACTACAAATTTAAAAACCCAGAAAACTAAAAATGTGAATAACAAATTTACCCAGGTAAGATAGAAGCAGGCAATTAAGATACCCCGTCAAAGAAACCAGACCAGAAGAAACAAAGGCATACACAGCGAAAAACTACTGAAGACAGAAGAAAGAAGAATAATCAAAGCTACTGAAGAAAGAAGAAGGAAGAATAATAAAAACTACTGAAGAAAGAAGAATAATCAAAACTACTGAAGAAAGAAGAATAATCAAAGCTACTGAAGAAAGAAGAATAATCAAAACTAAAGAAGAAAGAAGAATAACCAAAACTACTGAAGAAAGAAGAATAATCAAAACTACTGAAGAAAGAAGAAAGAAGAATAATCAAAGCTACTGAAGAAAGAAGAAAGAAGAATAACCAAAACCAAAGAAGAAAGAAGAATAATCAAAACTAAAGAAGAAAGAAGAATAATCAAAACCACTGAAGAAAGAAGAAAGAAGAATAATCAAAACTAAAGAAGAAAGAAGAATAATCAAAACTAAAGAAGAAAGAAGAATAATCAAAACTAATGAAGAAAGAAGAATAACCAAAACTACTGAAGAAAGAAGAATGAAGAATAACCAAAACTAAAGAAGAAAGAAGAAGAATCAAAACTAATGAAGAAAGAAGAAAGAAGAATAACTAAAGCTACTGAAGAAAGAAGAAAGAAGAATAATCAAAACTAAAGAAGAAAGAAGAATAATCAAAACTAAAGAAGAAAGAAGAATAACCAAAACTACTGAAGAAAGAAGAAGGAAGAACAACCAAAACTAAAGAAGAAAGAAGAATAACCAAAGCTACTGAAGAAGGAAGAATAATTAAAACTAAAGAAGAAAGAAGAATAACCAAAGCTACTGAAGAAAGAAGAAAGAAGAAAGAAGAATCACCAAAACTACTGAAGAAAGAAGAAAGAAGTGAGACGACCCATATAAGATAAAAACCCCATAGGGAGAGAACCCCAAAAACCCCAAAATAAATTAATGTCCAAAGAGAAAGTATAACACCCCAAAAAATCATATCACAATGTAAAACTGACAAAAAACTAAAAGTGTTAGTAGTATTAAATAACAGTGCATCCAAAAAGTTATTGTTTAGTTTGTATGAACAAATCTTCACAGTCCCCCCATGGTTGAATATTTCATGTTAAAAACTAGAAAAGGACTAGTAATAATATTAATAAATCACCATAGACAAGTGTAAGTTATCAAATTATAACTGATAAACTTTAAAAAGGTGCATGAGTTGTAGTACAAAGTAACAAACTTTAAGTGTTTTGTGAACAGTATCTATTTTGATAATGAAATAGTAATATTACTAATAAAAGGCTACTGAAGCTAAATGAACATTCCATAGAATGGAATATGAAACAGATAGCCAGTGTTATACTTTAAGAGGGGGAATAAATCCTGTAAAATGGGGAATTACAGAACAGACTGTTAATGATTCATTCTATAAAGTGTTAACCATTATATGGAACCAGGATGTTATGTTCCTATTCCATATAAGAATTAGATAAATAAGAGTTATTCATAAGAAATATTATTGTTATAATTTGTTATTTTATTGTCATTTTTGAATTTGGAATACCCTATCTAAAAATGAATATCATACCCAATGTTATAGAATATTTTTAATTATGTTATTAGGTAATCAATGCCCCTAAAAGGTGTTATTCAGGGTACCAGTTTTGATATAGATAGGTGTTATATTTTAATTGTACAATCAATAATTACTGTTATACCAGTCAAAAAACTAGTTCTAAATAAAGTATACAAGTATAAGAAGTCAGAGAAGGATATAAAATAAATACATTGGTAAAAATTTTGCAAATAGCAACACATCAAATCTAGGCCATATAATGAATTTAAACTGCAAAATAATTAATAAATCTAGTCTTATAAGCCAGTTAAACTGACAATATTTATGCAAAATAAACTCAACATATAGTATACTATGTAAATGAGGCTTTCTAAAGATATGGTCACTATATAAGTAAAATTATTTATTTATCTAATAAAAATACCATTAAAATTGAAATAGATTAACTGGCATTATCATAGGAGGAGTCATATACAAATGAATTGTATTTAAAAACCATCAATAATAAACTAAATTGCAATAAAATAAGTGAGAATAGACAATTATATCAATTTCAGATTTAATAGAATAATAATTATATTAGGGAAAATGGCTATTATTTACTTAGAAGACAGGAAGTATAATTTTAGGCCTACCTCCCAAAAAATGTAAGAAATACAATTTTCTGATGAAACTTTGTAACAATAACTTAATTACTATCAAAATAAGTAGAATAGAATAGTGAAACTGAATATGTATTTAATATTTCGAACAGTTAACTAATAACGAAATTACTTTCTGAGCATAATGTACAAAATTAAAGTGTGTCGGAAGTTAAGATAATTTGAAACAATGTATGAGATATATTCTAAGATTTTATACCCTAAGATTTTCATGAGACGAAGGAAATCCGAACAGTTCATTATTATACGTTGAAGAGTGCACTTAATGTGAATATTTGATAGAATTAACCTGTAATGGCGGTTACGTTATAACCGAGTTCGGAATAATTTTGTATGAAATTATTTTTTAACTATTTTATTTATTGTGAAGTGATGAAGTTGACCTATGAACTACATAACATCCATAAACTGAACCACATATAACTAAATAAACTGAATAACACTGATATTACACCATATACAGACTGAATTTTCGAGGTTAAACCTACACACAGAAACACCAGGAGATATATCCAAGAACGACATTTTACACAAAGTGAACTATTCCACCATACACCAGTGACATTAAACTATACCCAAGACGATCATATACAATTGCGAAGAACATTTACACGAAGAAAGGACATCTTTATTCCAACAAGTACTTCATCAACGTTAGAGGCTATCAACGCGCATGCGTCAGGCGGCCATTTCGATCCAATCTCATCATTGCTGTAAGAAAACGACCGTTGGCTGAACATTGGTTTGAATAAAATTATATATAAACTTTTATTATTTATAACTATCATTGTATTGTTTAAATTTAAGATATTTCAGAATTGTAAGTGTTATACTTTCATGCCCCTGACCTTCTCTGGCTTTATATTAATAACCGTTTAAAGAACCTATTTTTATAATATGAATGTAAACTTCTTATATCGACCGGCCCTGAGCGAGTCGATACGGCATTGTAACATCGATATTTAATCGACCAAAATTTATTATTTTTGTTTAATAAACGTTTTGTTTTTGGTAATTTGAAGTTGATTTCTATTATAGAAGGACATAACAGTTAATTAATCAAGAAAACTAAATAACCTTTAAGGGCAGTATATGCGAAACTACAACCTTTCAAGAGTAAGAAGAAGAGAGCCGTTTTCGCCTAAACTTGAAGTTAACTGGATTGTCTTTTTAACAAATTTACAGAAAGGAAATTTATTACCAGAATAAACACAATATCATCATAATTTTAATTACAATCAACAACCTCGATTTGTTTCTAAATTTTAAGAACATAAATACACCGAAAACATTTTTTCAGAATTTATTTTTTTTTATAAATATAAATTTTAAATTTATATTTTATTTTCAAATTGTTACAACAGCAAATGCACACAGAGTTTATTTGATAATAACAAAGACCAGGAACGTTACCCAATCGACGTTTCCCAGAGCGGAACGTCACTACACACATACACACTTTTAAATATTTCGTGTTTTATTACAAGATTGTCTAGCCCAAACAGTGGGGCCTACAGGAGAGTACAATTCTCATACATCTATATTTATTTAAATTTGTTTTATTACAAAATTGGAGCCCAACAGTGAGGGCTTAACGAAGACCAGGAAACATTAGCAAAGTGGAACATTAGCTACATTACTACACACATTCTTACAACAGTATTTATTTAAATATTGTATTATTACAAAATTGGCGTCCAACTAAAGGGCTGTAATTAGGGGTTGAAAGGCTGTAATTACTTGCCCAATTTCTAATTCAGCTTGGCAGCGGTTAGCCAGCCAGGGAATCAGGGAAGATGCTGCGTCGTGCCACATCAAAGAAGAGAGCGGCGGAGGCCGAGAAAGAACTTGATATGGATGATAAGGAGGCGACCCCAGTGGAGGACGTGGAAAAGATATTAGAACGGGTGGAAGATAAACAACCAGCACCACCAGAGAAACAACCCGAAGTACCCACGCAAACAGGGGAAATCAATGTTCCGGAGAAGGAAACAGAAAACATGACAGTACACGAAATGTTTAAGGCAATGATGGAAAATAACAAGAGAATGGAAGAAAACAGCAAGAGAATGGAAGAAAGTTTGCATAAGAAAATGGATTCTACTACAGAAGAAAATAATAAAAAATTAGAAGATTTGAAGAATGATAACCAGTCCACTAAGGAAAATTTGAGTGATATAAATAAGAGCATAGAAGCAACAAAGGAAGAATTGAAGAAGGACAACCAAGCAACAAAGGAAGAATTGAAGAAGGACAACCAAGCAACAAAGGAAGAATTGAGTAAAAAGATTGAAAACACCAATAGAAGAATTGAGGAAACCAGTAAAAAGGTGGAAAAGAAAATGGAAGAAAATAAGAAGAATCTGGAAGAAAAGATGGAAGAAACCAATAAGAAAATAGAAAGTGATCATCAACAGTTAAGGGAAGAGTTAAGAGAAGATAACCAACTGTTACGGGAAGAATTACGGGAAGTGAACCAGGAGAATCTAGACAAATTAGACGAACGAATGGAACTGTTAAGAAAGGAAATGAACAAGGAACTCAAGGAGAATAAGAGATATATGACCAAAAGGCTGGAAGACGAAACTATAACTATAAATCAACAGATAAGAGAAGTTGATGGAAGATGTCGGCTGACGGAAGTGGAGGTACAAGAGTTCAAGGAAGTGGTGAACACCAAGGTCACAAATCTTGAAGAATCTACTCGCAAGAAGGCAGAAGAAAACCGAAAGGAAAGCCAGGAAGAACTCAACAAGGTACGAACTCGAATTACGGAAAGATGTGACGGTATGGAGGAAGCGATGACTAACATCACCGGTCAAGTGAGACAGAACCAGGAGGACATGGAAGCAATTCGGAGCCGACCAACCAGTTTTACTAATATCCCAATCAACGAGAACAGAGAATGGCTTAACTTCCGCCCATATAAAAGGAAGCCAATGGAGTTCTTGGCCCGTATCGAGGAATATATGGCCAAACATAAAAATAATCGATGGTCCAATAGTCGAGAACTATTAGACGAATCATTCCGTGATATGACGGACAATTGGTGGATGGCGAACAGGGGCGAAATAAACGATTATCAGCAGTTCAAAGGTTTGTTCAAGTCCAAGTATTGGTCAGAGACCACCCAGAATTTAATAAGGGACAACATCTGCAATGACCGATACAGAACTCAGTTTGGCAGTACCATGACTGCGTACTTTCTTGGGAAGGTGTGCCTGGCCAAGCACCTGGAACCAGCCATACCAGAGGAATGCCTGGTGAACAAGCTTTCTTATCATTATGACGAAGAGGTCATACGAGCTCGAAGAGGTAGTCAGATAAAGACCATACAGGCGATGACGGAGCTGTTAGAAAACTATGAGAATGAAGAATATTACAGGCAGAGCAGAAGAAGAAATGAGCGGCCAGAAGTTCGAAATAATCCGTCATCAAACAATAATAGTCAACCGATCAACAGTGGGTACCAAGGAAATAGATATAATCCAAATTACCATAATCAGCACCCCACGAATGGTAACAACAACAGTAATAACCACGGGAATACAAACCCGAACAATAACCGAAATAATAACGGGTTCTCCGGTAATCGAGGTAATTATTACCCGAATAATTATGTAAATAGACAAAGAAACCCCAATCCTACCAATAACACCGAGCGGTTTGACAATAACAATAGGGGTTACCCTAATCATAATAACAACAACAACAGGTTCTCCCGACCCCGGGTAAATTTTATACGGGCAGAAGGAAACAACCATCGCAGGTATAACCAGCAACGACGGAGCAGCGTACACGAGTACGAAGATCGACACAGAAGCCGAGAACGGGACAACTCCAGTTATAATCCGCCAAGGCGAAGTACCAGCCTAGATGACCCGGAGCGGCGTACAAATAGGGAACAAACCTACGAACCAAGAACTGAAAGACTGGAACCTACTCAAGGTTTCCCCACTGATGCCTCTGTTGGTCCAATTAATAACCAAGATGAGGAGAATTTAAACGGGAGGAGGCAGTAATAAACAATAAGGACCTTTTGCTGCTTCTATCGCCTGGGTATATAAAGAAATTGCCAATAGTAAATAATCACAATAAAATTACTATCATTCGATGTAATTATTTGAAAAATATTCGAAATGAACTACTGGAGGAGGACAACACTCGCCTCCCTATAATAAACAATGAAATAATATACATTAATGCAGAAATCGAAGGAACATTCGCACAACTGATGATTGATACCGGTGCGAATGTATCCATAATTAACACTACAGAATTGGAGAGAATCCAAGGAAAATGTGGTAAGCTATTGCCAACCTTACCTATAAATAACATTGTATTAATCGGTGCCACTGGCCGCCAAAACAAGACAATCAGAAAACAAGTATCATTGAATGTCGTTAGTAAGGGTATAGCTATGAACATGGTCTTCCTAATTGCAGCAGGATTACCCTTCAACATATTAGTGGGATGTGATGTGCTGAGAAGGAACTCGGCTATTATCGATTTACGAATGGAGAAGGTATCACTTTTTACCGGAGATCTGACCTGGACGGCCGATTTAGTCGGTAGTGAGATAACACTTCCCAGCAGTATCCACCAGCAAATACGTAGCATCAATTATACTAATACTAACACCACTTCTAACACCATAGTATACGAAACTACGGACGAAGATTTATGGTCTCAGAAAATACAGGAAATAAGGGATTTCCGAAGCGGAATTAATAGAGAGAAATTACCCAATACTCAAGCGAATCAGTTGATACAAATTTATGAAAGGTACCGCTCAGTATTTTCCGATGAGCCAGGCAAGGTAAGAAATTATCAATGTACCCTTCAATTCCGAGATACAGTAGAGTTTAATAGGAAATCCTACCCTATTGCGCATTCTCGAAAAGAGGCAGTGAGAGCGGAAATCAATCGAATGATTAATAACGATATTATAGAACCTAGCCAATCCCCATACACCAGCCCTATTGTCGCAATTCCCAAGAAAAACGGCGAAGTCCGGCTTTGTTTGGATGCACGGGAAATAAACAAAAAAATCATTAACGATAGAACATCGCCCGGTGAGATTGAGGAAATCTTGAAACGCTTCCATGGTACCCAATACTTCAGCACCTGGGATACGGTGTGCGGCTACTGGCAGGTAGAGTTAAACCCACGGAGTCGCCAATATCTGGCTTTCATATTCGAGGGGCGCAATTACCAATTCAAAAGATTGCCCTTCGGATTGGTAAACTCAGTTGCCATCTTTGTGACCTGCATGGACCAGATATTGGGACAAGAAGCACTTCAGTTTACAACAGTGTACGTCGACGACCTACTAATAACATCTGAAACGTGGGAGGAACACTGTTACCGTGTGGAACATGTGCTTGAGAAATTATCTGCCAGTAACGTCACGCTGAAGTTGGAAAAATCCAAGTTTATTGCTAGAGAAGTGCAATTTTTAGGATTTAACTTGGACGATCAAGGAATCTCACCGTCGGCAGAAAAGGTGGAAGCCATCCAGAAATTCCCGGCACCCAAAAACAGGAAGCAGTTACAGTCGTTCCTGGGACTCTGCAATTATTATAGAAAGTTCCAGGAACAATATTCAGAGTTAACCGCGAGGTTTCAACCTCAGTTATCATCCAAAAACAAATGGGTATGGTGTAAGGAACAAGAGGGGATTTTTCAACAAATCAAGGACAAATTTCTGGCTACTATAATACTTCGCCACCCAAACTTTAAATTACCGTTCTTCATGAATTGCGATGCCAGCAACATCAGTCTGGGAACGACACTATATCAAGAGGACGAGAAGGGTCAACCTCAAGTAATTAGCTTCGCGAGCAGGTCTTTGAACCAATGCGAAAGGAATTACACGGTGACGGAAAAAGAATTACTGAGCGTGGTATTTGCTTGCGGTAAGTTCCGCACTTACATTTTGGGATACCCTGTTACTGTCCGAACTGACCATAAATCTATTTCATTCTTGAAAAGCTGCAAACTGAACCATGGCAGGCTAACGAGGTGGATACTTGCCCTTCAAGAATACCATCTACAATGGGAGTACATCCCTGGTAAAAAGAATGTAGTAGCGGATGTGTTATCCCGGGTCAATGTGGAAGAACAAACTTTCGAAGGGGAGAAAGAAAGCGTGCTAAAAATATACCATCTTCTTAGCACCAGAGCCGATTTAACAACAATATTGACCAACATGAGCACCCACCAACAAGCGGACCCGAAATTGAGAAACCTCAAGCTTCGGCTAGAAGAGGGAGATGAAACCGTTGCTCAATATTACCAGATGAATAAACAAATATTGTTCGTTAAAACCTCCTTGAAGGAAGAGATCTGGAAGGTAGTTGTTCCGACACAGATCGAAAAGGAATTGATAGTGAATTACCACATACGTTACGGGCATATGGGCGCCCTCAAGGTAATAAAAGCTCTGGAGGAGAGCTGCCATATAAAAAACATCAATAGAAAGGTCCGAATATATATAAAGAGTTGTAAAATCTGCCAACTGGTAAAAACTAATAATGAGAAGAAGGAAGGGGTGATGATCCCAATCACTTCCCAAGCAAAATTGGAGAAGGTGTTCCTAGACATTTGCGGACCATTTCCCCGTAGTGGAGGTCGACACCGATATCGGTACCTAACCATCATAATGGACCACTTCACCAAGTATGTTAAGCTATACCCTACTAACCGAGCGACTACCCGGAAAATTCTGGGGATACTAAGTGAACAGTATATCCCACACCTGGGGAAACCATCTTCGATCATTACTGATCATGGAACCCAATTTAAGGGTGGAAAATGGCGAGATACGTTACTGTCAATGGGCATTCGTACGTATAAGACCTCGGTCTACCATCCGAGCAGTAATCCGGCAGAGCGGGTGTTGCGAGAAGTGGGGAGGATCCTAAGGACTTATTGTCACCATCAACAAAAAAGGTGGCAAGACTATCTAGAAGCCACGGAGGAATTCCTCAACTTAGCATACCATCCAGCTATAGGGATAACCCCATACTCTGCGATGTACGAGAAACCACCCCCACGAGAGATCACAGATATCCTCGAGTTCCCCAGTAACCATATGTACAGATTTGATAAAGCTAAGTTCTATAACAAAGTGGCAGAAGACCAGTTAAAAAGGCAAAATAAGTATCAAAAGGCTAGTGGTAAATTAATAATATATGAAAAGGGAGAAAAAATTTTGTTAAGAAATCGTGAACTACCCAGCACACTGGAAGGAATAACGAAGAAGTTATTGCTGTTATACACCAGACCATATATCATATCCAATGTAAAGAATAATAATACTTATGAAATAAAGGAAATTGATTCAGAAAGGATAAAAGGTGTATATAACCAGGCTTCCATGAAAAAATATCATGAGTAATTGAATGAATGGAAGATTGAATTAAATATCTAAATTCAAAAACGAAGTAAGAACAACTTACTACCTATTATTTAGGAAACAATTTATGAATCAAAAGGAAAATGAATTTAGAACAATCTCAAAATTCAAAAATGAAGTAATGACTACTTACTACCAAATATTTATGAAAAAAAACTTTATGGAAAATAAAAAGAAGAAAATGAATTTTGAATTAATTTCAAAATTCAAAAAAGAAGTAAGAACAACTTACTACCTATTATTTAGGAAACAATTTATGAATCAAAAAGAAAAGAATTTATTAAATTTCAAAATTCAAAAAGAAGTAAGAACAACTTACTACCTATCATTTAGGAAACCATTTATGAATCAAAAAGGAAGAAAAAGAATTTATTTAATGCAAAAAATTTCAAAAAAGAAGTAAGAACAACTTACTACCTTATCTTAGAACCAACTTTTAGAAATGAACAAGAAGAAAAAGGATTTGGATAAAACATTACAAACCATTATATATGGGACCAATTCTGAAAAAACTTTCGAGAATAAAGAAATGGCAGTACAAACCACTGATACAATTAAAATGAATAAACTTGTTGTGAAGTAAAATTAATGAAAATTTTATGTCAAATAAACAGAGATAATAAACACATGGAATTAATAATTAAAGAGTGCATTTGGATGAAAAGCAAGAGCAGAATCGAATTTTGAAAAAGAAAGAAAAAACCATATATAAATAAATCCATAAGAAAAATATGATCATATAATAAATGTCAATTATAAGAAGGACAATTAAAAGAGTAATTGCAAAAACATAATACTAGTGGAACGATTCATAAGAATTAAGAAAAGAACAAAAATATAATACAAAATATATGCTACCAAGGACCAGAAGGAGATTGTAATAACAGTCAAAATATGACAGAGAATTAAAAACTTTACACTGAATAACAAGTGATAATTATATTATACCAGCTTCCAACCACAAGGAGAAATAAAATGCCAACAGAGCTAACCATTGAGAAAAATAACTGAGATAGAAATTAACTAAGATAGAAATATTAATAGATCTGTTCGTATACGAAGTGAAATATCCAAAGATATTTAATTTTTTTTTTATAGTCATAAGGTGGACTATTCTTATACAATTTTTATTAATAACTGTCTGTAGATAAGTCCAGCAGTATTATTATGTATTGATCAGAGATGATTTACCTCTGTAATCAATAAATGACGTAGTATGGCCAGCAGAGAGTGAAGCCTACAGAGCCCCTCTGGACTGCCCCAGCTAACGTGTTAGGGAATTTTAGGGAATAAATATCCCAAGGATAAAGGAACCAAGTTAAGAAGAAAATGGAAAAATAAAAAATAACGAACCTCAGATGACTATTACTATCAATAAGAATCCAGTTAATAATGAAATATAGATAAGCTCAAAAATATAGAAGAAAAAATTTTAGAAATGTGAAGGAAGTAAAGAAATATAATTTATAATGAAATGTCATAAGCAATTACTTCAGACAAACTAAGTATGATCTGAACTATTCACTTCTGGAAGAGAGCAATCTGTAGCGTGACAGATAATCCACACAAATACATTACTCAATGATCATTAATAAAGCTCTAATATATGGAATATCCAGATGAGAATCAATTAAAGGGCACTATTAATTAATATACTCACAAGAAAAGTTAAAATAAAGAAAAAATCTGCAAATAATATAATATACTACAAATTTAAAAACCCAGAAAACTAAAAATGTGAATAACAAATTTACCCAGGTAAGATAGAAGCAGGCAATTAAGATACCCCGTCAAAGAAACCAGACCAGAAGAAACAAATGCATACACAGCGAAAAACTACTGAAGACAGAAGAAAGAAGAATAATCAAAGCTACTGAAGAAAGAAGAAGGAAGAATAATAAAAACTACTGAAGAAAGAAGAATAATCAAAACTACTGAAGAAAGAAGAATAATCAAAGCTACTGAAGAAAGAAGAATAATCAAAACTAAAGAAGAAAGAAGAATAACCAAAACTACTGAAGACAGAAGAATAATCAAAACTACTGAAGAAAGAAGAAAGAAGAATAATCAAAGCTACTGAAGAAAGAAGAAAGAAGAATAACCAAAACCAAAGAAGAAAGAAGAATAATCAAAACTAAAGAAGAAAGAAGAATAATCAAAACCACTGAAGAAAGAAGAAAGAAGAATAATCAAAACTAAAGAAGAAAGAAGAATAATCAAACTAATGAAGAAAGAAGAATAACCAAAACTACTGAAGAAAGAAGAATGAAGAATAACCAAAACTAAAGAAGAAAGAAGAAGAATCAAAACTAATGAAGAAAGAAGAAAGAAGAATAACTAAAGCTACTGAAGAAAGAAGAAAGAAGAATAATCAAAACTAAAGAAGAAAGAAGAATAATCAAAACTAAAGAAGAAAGAAGAATAACCAAAACTACTGAAGAAAGAAGAAGGAAGAACAACCAAAACTAAAGAAGAAAGAAGAATAACCAAAGCTACTGAAGAAGGAAGAATAATTAAAACTAAAGAAGAAAGAAGAATAACCAAAGCTACTGAAGAAAGAAGAAAGAAGAAAGAAGAATCACCAAAACTACTGAAGAAAGAAGAAAGAAGTGAGACGACCCATATAAGATAAAAACCCCATAGGGAGAGAACCCCAAAAACCCCAAAATAAATTAATGTCCAAAGAGAAAGTATAACACCCCAAAAAATCATATCACAATGTAAAACTGACAAAAAACTAAAAGTGTTAGTAGTATTAAATAACAGTGCATCCAAAAAGTTATTGTTTAGTTTGTATGAACAAATCTTCACAGTCCCCCCATGGTTGAATATTTCATGTTAAAAACTAGAAAAGGACTAGTAATAATATTAATAAATCACCATAGACAAGTGTAAGTTATCAAATTATAACTGATAAACTTTAAAAAGGTGCATGAGTTGTAGTACAAAGTAACAAACTTTAAGTGTTTTGTGAACAGTATCTATTTTGATAATGAAATAGTAATATTACTAATAAAAGGCTACTGAAGCTAAATGAACATTCCATAGAATGGAATATGAAACAGATAGCCAGTGTTATACTTTAAGAGGGGGAATAAATCCTGTAAAATGGGGAATTACAGAACAGACTGTTAATGATTCATTCTATAAAGTGTTAACCATTATATGGAACCAGGATGTTATGTTCCTATTCCATATAAGAATTAGATAAATAAGAGTTATTCATAAGAAATATTATTGTTATAATTTGTTATTTTATTGTCATTTTTGAATTTGGAATACCCTATCTAAAAATGAATATCATACCCAATGTTATAGAATATTTTTAATTATGTTATTAGGTAATCAATGCCCCTAAAAGGTGTTATTCAGGGTACCAGTTTTGATATAGATAGGTGTTATATTTTAATTGTACAATCAATAATTACTGTTATACCAGTCAAAAAACTAGTTCTCAATAAAGTATACAAGTATAAGAAGTCAGAGAAGGATATAAAATAAATACATTGGTAAAAATTTTGCAAATAGCAACACATCAAATCTAGGCCATATAATGAATTTAAACTGCAAAATAATTAATAAATCTAGTCTTATAAGCCAGTTAAACTGACAATATTTATGCAAAATAAACTCAACATATAGTATACTATGTAAATGAGGCTTTCTAAAGATATGGTCACTATATAAGTAAAATTATTTATTTATCTAATAAAAATACCATTAAAATTGAAATAGATTAACTGGCATTATCATAGGAGGAGTCATATACAAATGAATTGTATTTAAAAACCATCAATAATAAACTAAATTGCAATAAAATAAGTGAGAATAGACAATTATATCAATTTCAGATTTAATAGAATAATAATTATATTAGGGAAAATGGCTATTATTTACTTAGAAGACAGGAAGTATAATTTTAGGCCTACCTCCCAAAAAATGTAAGAAATACAATTTTCTGATGAAACTTTGTAACAATAACTTAATTACTATCAAAATAAGTAGAATAGAATAGTGAAACTGAATATGTATTTAATATTTCGAACAGTTAACTAATAACGAAATTACTTTCTGAGCATAATGTACAAAATTAAAGTGTGTCGGAAGTTAAGATAATTTGAAACAATGTATGAGATATATTCTAAGATTTTATACCCTAAGATTTTCATGAGACGAAGGAAATCTGAACAGTTCATTATTATACGTTGAAGAGTGCACTTAATGTGAATATTTGATAGAATTAACCTGTAATGGCGGTTACGTTATAACCGAGTTCGGAATAATTTTGTATGAAATTATTTTTTAACTATTTTATTTATTGTGAAGTGATGAAGTTGACCTATGAACTACATAACATCCATAAACTGAACCACATATAACTAAATAAACTGAATAACACTGATATTACACCATATACAGACTGAATTTTCGAGGTTAAACCTACACACAGAAACACCAGGAGATATATCCAAGAACGACATTTTACACAAAGTGAACTATTCCACCATACACCAGTGACATTAAACTATACCCAAGACGATCATATACAATTGCGAAGAACATTTACACGAAGAAAGGACATCTTTATTCCAACAAGTACTTCATCAACGTTAGAGGCTATCAACGCGCATGCGTCAGGCGGCCATTTCGATCCAATCTCATCATTGCTGTAAGAAAACGACCGTTGGCTGAACATTGGTTTGAATAAAATTATATATAAACTTTTATTATTTATAACTATCATTGTATTGTTTAAATTTAAGATATTTCAGAATTGTAAGTGTTATACTTTCATGCCCCTGACCTTCTCTGGCTTTATATTAATAACCGTTTAAAGAACCTATTTTTATAATATGAATGTAAACTTCTTATATCGACCGGCCCTGAGCGAGTCGATACGGCATTGTAACATCGATATTTAATCGACCAAAATTTATTATTTTTGTTTAATAAACGTTTGTTTTTGGTAATTTGAAGTTGATTTCTATTATAGAAGGACATAACAGTTAATTAATCAAGAAAACTAAATAACCTTTAAGGGCAGTATATGCGAAACTACAACCTTTCAAGAGTAAGAAGAAGAGAGCCGTTTTCGCCTAAACTTGAAGTTAACTGGATTGTCTTTTTAACAAATTTACAGAAAGGAAATTTATTACCAGAATAAACACAATATCATCATAATTTTAATTACAATCAACAACCTCGATTTGTTTCTAAATTTTAAGAACATAAATACACCGAAAACATTTTTTCAGAATTTATTTTTTTTTATAAATATAAATTTTAAATTTATATTTTATTTTCAAATTGTTACAACAGCAAATGCACACAGAGTTTATTTGATAATAACAAAGACCAGGAACGTTACCCAATCGACGTTTCCCAGAGCGGAACGTTACTACACACATACACACTTTTAAATATTTCGTGTTTTATTACAAGATTGTCTAGCCCAAACAGTGGGGCCTACAGGAGAGTACAATTCTCATAAATCTATATTTATTTAAATTTGTTTTATTACAAAATTGGAGCCCAACAGTGAGGGCTTAACGAAGACCAGGAAACATTAGCAAAGTGGAACATTAGCTACATTACTACACACATTCTTACAACAGTATTTATTTAAATATTGTATTATTACAATATATATATATATATATATATAAAATATATAAAAGTTTAAACAGGGAGACGAGGAGAATATTTTAATGTTAAAAACTAAAAAAACATTTTTTGAAAATTTTCACGACCTGGTCTCATTAAACAACTTATAGTTCATGTTAAGGTATGTATTTTTTAAAAAATTTTTAAATGTAAAATCCTGCAATAAAATCTTATTATTTTTTCAAATTAAAGTCAAGAAACTACTAGTTTACCCACGCAAAGATAACAGTTACAACCATAGAGATATTACACTAGAGGACTCATGACACAGACAACCCTGTAAAGGGAAGTTCAGACAAAAAAGTAATTAGCTAGATTAATAGGCTTTACGTTCGTTTTGTGGCGCGTGTGTAACAGTTTCTTAAGAACGCAAATACGTACGTTATTTACCAGATGCTGAGTGATTGTCACTATTAAATAAACACTAACTTTATTTTATTAATTTACAAAAGTTCTAATACCTTTTACTTCAACAATTTTTATAAGACTTATTTTAACACTCAGAAATTGCTGATAAATAAATCTACGTTATGTGATTACGCTGAAATTTTTACGAGTAATAACTCTGGGGGGAATTGATACCCCCTACTATAGTTACGACACTGGTGGGACCCAATATGAGGCAATAATAAAGCTAACCATTCCACATGTTCATTGGCTGTAGGCTATATGCTATACTGGGGTTAAAATGGTACTAATGTGTAACTTATGATTCTATTGGAATTTATAGTCAACCTTTCTTACCCAATTTCAGCTCTCACCACCAAATTAGAGAACTCTGGGGATCGTAGCAAACCTGCAGAAGAAAACGACGGTTTGCAGACCACTAACGGATCCCAGTAGGAAACATGTTCAGAGCAGACGAAAGTGGGTGCACCCTATGGGTGGTTAGGCTCGAGGTTAGCTGTCTCCACCTATAAAAATATTAGATTCGATTCTAGCAAAGGAAAAAGAAAATATGATGATGATTGCCATTTTTTGATAGACACCGAATCTTAACAAAATTAAAAGATAGGAAAGTACACAGAATGATATTGATACAAAAAGGAATTAAATGCTAACGAGACATAATACAGATAACCAAAAGGAAGGACTAAGAATTTAGAATGATGAAGCTCAAGAACGACTGTTGATAAAATCAACAAAAATACAGAACTTATAAAGAGAAACTGCAGAGAGAAACGGTGAAAGCCAAAGAAGTATAACACGTTAGAAACCTGAAAGAGAAAGTAAAGTGGATGTGCGGGACCGAATTTGTCTATCAGGAGAATTAAGCACGATATACATGAACGTCAGTGCACTATGTTTAAAATGATAAAACATATGAATCCGAATGGAAAAGATTCTTGCAAAAACAAATAGCATACCCAGAGAAAACTGAATAACCATTACAAGAACTTATGATTTTATCTACAGGAGCAATAATTACAATATGGATTTAATTAGACTAGACGTGTCAGTAGGGAGGTAAGAATTATAGTGTTGGGTGCTCAGTGAAGTATCTAGAATTTGGCTTTAGGGGTATCCGGTGTCGGGTCGGCTTCATACAAAAGAAGAAACAAGTTAACACTAATCAACATTACTATATTTAAAGTGGCTGAAAAACTCGCGATAATATCCTGAAATCAATCCAATCTAAGTAAACGGTAATAACACAATAAAAAACGCGTTATTGAAACATTGTTAAAAGATACTTAGTGACTGAATTGATTTTCCTATATTTGATATTTCAAACGTATACTCTAATGGTGTGTAATAAACCTGTTTGCGAATTTAAAAGGCAGCCACTATATTAGCGTACACAGCTGAAAAAAATACAAAAAATAAAATACCATAAAAATTAAGAGATTTACAAAATTCATCAACTTTTTCAACTCTCTGGGGGGTGGGGTCTGGTCCCATTCGTCCCCCACGTAAATACGTCCCTGTGAGTGCTGTTTTGCGTCAGACAGGATTCTGTCCGTCCTTAAATAAGACGGAATATGACGACGAATCAAATCAAACACTATAAAAGCTTATGGATATGATAACATTTTATTATAAATAAAATGATTAATAAGAAGGTAAGCATTTCCTCTGGAACCATGGTGTTAAAAGACAAGGAGATGTAGGGCCTTCTTTGATGACGTTTCCAGTTAATAAAGTTAATTCGGAAACGAAGTGAATTGAATGTGACGTTAACAAATGTTCGGAAACAAATGTGACGTTAACCACAAAAATGAGTACAGAGTAGACAGAATCGGATCTGCTCAGAATCGTGGTGAAAAACGTTCCAGGTTAATGTCACTTTGTAGCCTTTGTAGCAACACCAGCGTAGTTACAGAAGCAAGATTATACTAGACTCGATTTAATCAGTGATTAACCATACCGTGTAAACCTGTAGTCATATACGGTTTAAACTTCTTACATGGATGTAATACCGCTGTAAATGCATAGACCTTCTTACCGAAGAAAATGAAGTATGGCAGTGGCAAAAATAATGCTCGAGACGAGCAAAAAAGTAGTAATCTACGACTTTTGGAATATAAAAAATGACTTTCCAACTCTGTGTGTGTGTGTGTGTGTGCGCGCGCGCGCGCGCGCGCGAGTGCGCAAAGTGAAACATCCAAAACGTCGACGAGACTTTAACAGTTGGTTCAACTTTTGTACTCTTTCTACAATTCCTCGCTATTAGAGAATAAAATCTACCGCTTAATCTCGTTTCCGTCCGTTGAGAATCCGCAAGGCGGTTTCCAGTACTTGTTAAAGATATCTCGTCAAAAAAGTAATCGATTCGAATGTTTTTTTTTTTACTTGTGCTCGGTTGTTACTAGATAACGCCAACTTTTCAACAGAAACATTTTACAATTGTTCATAAAAACTTTGTCAAAATTGTTTAAAACACAGTGTTTTACACATGTGTTATATTATTTTAATACGTTATTATATTTTATCATTGCAAAGCTCTCCTAGGTTAGCAGCCCATAGGCTGGTTGGCAGCAGCTCGCCATTCTTCACGCTTCTCTGATTTTCTTTTCAACTCACAATATGATGTGCAGTTCATATTGACCATAAGCTGTTTCATGTAGTTTAGACTATATGCAAAGCTATAAACATTAATTTTATTAATTTTGTCAAGAAACAGGGTAATGATTATTGTTGCATTGCATTGCATTATGGATGCGAGGTGTCTTTGCACCCGTGGCTTGTTTGCAGCATCTGGAACGTGTCCAATGGCTGCCAGAAGTAAACTTAGTGCTGGTACATTGTCGACTGGTGACCTAAAACTGGAAAAGGAAACCGCCAACCAGTTAACTGCGAAGGCGGGGGAGTATAACTTTTGTTTTGATTTGTTTGGTGCACTGCCGCTGGTACCGATTCGAGCAACAGATGTTGCCCGTTTCAAGTCCAGTCAGCAGACGCCCTGAGGGCGTCGGTCGCTCCCCGCGAGGCGGAGAGCCTCCGTGCCAATGATTGATGACAGCGACAAACAGCCGGCTCAGCGTGCTAGAAGGTGGGGAGGAAGGAGAGAAGGACAGTTTAGGTGAAAAACTCTGGTCTAGGACTGATGATTACATTTTGTTTTTTTTGAATTTAAAGAGGATGGCGTTATGGCGGGTCATCAAGAAGCGCCCGAGGGCGCTTGACCCGAATGGGCGGTGGTGGTTCTGATGCACTGATGGTTCGTAGGTATAGGAAGGTGGAGGTCGAGGCTTTAGCAAAGAGAGTTAGAGCCAGATACCGGACAAAGGAAGTCAAGGTAGGAACACGGAGACCCCTTCGAATCACGTCGTTCCTTACAAACCAAGGGGACCCCGTCAAGAATCGGAGGGTTCGGGACTGGAAAGCTTCCAGCCTACATCTGTTGGTGGTGGATAAAAGAGACCACCAGGCGGGTGCCGCATAGGTCAGTACAGACCTGAGAAAAAGCAGATAGATTGTAAATTTCGTGCGCATGGCCAGGCGGCTGCGACACGAGAGGAAAGGAGATAATTTGGCTCGGACGCCGCGAGCCTTGGCAAGGGTTTCCGTCACTTGGGCGTTGAAGCAAAGGCGACGATCTAGCCGAACGCCTAAATACTTCACCGATTCTTTGTAGGCGATGGGCCTCCCTTCTAGGGAGAGAGGCTGGCATCGGGAGATGGACTTACGGGTGAAGCAGATCGCCTCGGATTTCTCCGTGTTGATCGTCACCCGCCATTTCCTTAGCCAGTCCGGAAGCTGGTTCAACTGACGCTGCAGCTTTGTACTAGCAAATCGCGGAGACAGGGAGCTGCAGTGATACATAGCGTCGTCAGCGAACAAGGACAACGTGACTCCGAGCAAGACAGGTAGGTCGTTCGTGTACACAAGGTACAGAACGGGGCCGAGGACAGATCCCTGTGGTACGCCGGCGGCGACGGGTCGAACTGTAGAACAGGACCCGTCGACGCTCACCCTCAAGGTTCGGTCGCTGACATACGACCGGAGGAAAAACACTATGGCCGATGGTAGAGGGGAATTGGCAAGTTTGAAGAGAAGACCTTCGTGCCAGACTTTATCGAAGGCCTTGCTCACGTCCAACAGTACGGCGGCCGTAGCCGCTCGCCTGTTGGTGGCGTCTGACAAGTGCGTAACAACGCGGACCAATTGAAGCGTGGTCGAGTGCTCTCTGCAAAACCCGAACGGTTCGCTGCGGATGAAACCATCTAGCAGCGGCGAGATGCGAGCCAGCAGGAGACGCTCGAACACTTTGAGATGACTGGCAAGAGAGAGATAGGTCGATAGCTTTCAGGAAGCATGCGCGGCTTGCGAGGCTTCGGAATCATGACGATATTGGCTGTTTTCCACAGGCGGGGAAAGTACTGTACCCGGAGACAGGAGTTAAACAGCTCAAGAACGAGGTCAACGCCTGAGGCCGGTAGATTTTGTAGAGCAGCGGCCCCGATCCGGTCAGGACCGGGGGCGCGACGGCGATTTAGTCAGCAGATAGATGAAACTAGTTCATCCCTGTCGAACGGGAGGGCTGGGACATCGGGAGGGCGTGAAAAATGTCCAGATAGGAAGTCACGGACTTCTGCCGAGTAGGCAGGGTCCGAGACGCCTTGGTGAACAGTAAATTGCACCTCCATGCAGTCGGCGAAGACCTCGGCCTTGCCTTCTGACGAAGATACAACCCCTTTCGGAGTTTCAAGTGGGTTGCGAGTTCTCTTCTCGCGGGTCAGTCTACTCGCCGCTCTCCAGACGGAGGCGTGGTCGACTTCAAGAGACTCAAGATATAAGTCCCATCGATCAGAGGTTACGTCCCGCAGTAGCTGCTGGACGTAAAGAGACTGGGCCTGAAAGCGCCTTTTGACGCCGGGATCACGGGTTCTTTGCCATCTGCGGCGGAGATTGCGCCGTAACCAGATGGCGTGGAGAGCTTCCGGTGGTAGGGCCGAGCGTGGATGGTTCACCTCGAGAGCATAGGTGTGAAGATTCATGACACCTTGGACCAACTCCTGAAGATGAGTGGCTCGGAGATCCAAATCGTCACAAGTGACGATCGGGTCCGCGGTGAGTGATGGAAACCGCCGTGAGAGCTCATCATGGTAGGAGCGCCAGTTGACTCTCCTAACAATCTGAGCGGGAGGTCGGGGTGAGGCCGACATCTCACGGGCAGTTATAAAAAGGGGATTGTGATCGGATGAGAGATCCGACACTGACGAGACCTGGATGTGATGGGTCACGTCCTTGGCTATGACAATGTCAAGGACGTCCGGTCGATGACCGGAAAAGGGGAAGTGAGTAGTGTCTTCTGGGCCGATGACTTGAAGTACCGGGTCGTCGGAGACGAACCGACACAGAGATTTTCCGTAGGCGTCGGCTACTCTGCTGTTCCAGGAGGGATGCTTGGCATTTAAGTCACCGGCTACAATGGTTGGTAGGGGATGATCGAGGAGAGCGTCCCACTCCTCGGGCGGTGGAGGTATCCGCAGGCCGGGCCGGAGATACGCCGCAACAACGCGCAACTCCGATCCGCCAGCGTCTATCGCCACCGCACAACCTTCAACAAGAGATGTATCTAAAGGGGGTAGTGGCCTGTGGGATATCCGCCTGTGGACTAAGACGGCTGTCTCCCCCGAGGGGCGACAGCCAGGCCGCTGGGGACGATCCTGACGAAAACAGATGTAAGATGGCAGGTTGAAGGAATGGTAGCGAGCCAGATGAGTCTCGCAAAGGAGGACGACATCAGCGTTGTACTCCGTTACGAAAGTCATCAGTTCAGATCGTCGAGGGACTACCCCATGGGCATTCCACGCAACGGTCCTAAGACTCCTAGTCATTCAAAGGAAGAAGAGGAAAGAGGGTAGACAGTGATTGAAACACCAGGGCGAGAACCGTGGTTGTATCTGGAGCAGACCTTATGTTATTTACCAAAGTTTCAGCCCAGGCAGTCAGGGGGTCCACCGGGGGCCGGGAAGATTCCCGAGATTCCGGAAGACGGACCTGGCTGGCCTCAGCCGGTGTCGTAGATGGCGCAGGGCTCGGGGACGGACGTGAGGTCTGCTCAGTTGGGAGCTTAGGTTGATGGCTGGGGGCGGGCGGGGCCCGCTGAGGCTTTACAGGCAAGGCCTGTGGAACTTGTCGCTGACGGCGACGAGTGCGCTTAGGTTTGGAGCTCCGAGCAGCGGAAAGCGGGACAGATGTAGCAGCCACAGCCGCGTATGAAGGACCGGGCGCTCCGGCAGGCGCCGGGACAGAGGGGACTGCAGGCGGCGCCGAAACGACGACTGCGGGCGGAACTGGGGCCCTGGGAGCAGCCGGAACTGCTGCCGGGGCCTGAGATGATGTTCCGGAGAGAGGTGGGAAGGCCTCTCTGCGGTTAGGGAGGGGACCTGCAACACGGCCTGCCTGCGCGCCAGGGCGAGCAGGAGTCCGCTGCAGCTTCATGGCTGATATAAATTCTTTGCATCCTCTATAACTAGCCGGATGGTCCCCGCCGCAGTTGCAGCAAATGGCCGTGAACCCCGTCTTGGGCTTATCACACCCACGATGAGGCTCAGTACATCGCACGCAACGCGGAGGGTGGTTGCAGAACAAGCTGGAGTGGCCAAACCTCTGGCAGTTAAAACACTGCGAGGGACCTGGCCTCGGGTCGAAGGTACCTACGAACTTGCACCCGAAGGTGCAGGAAGTTTTGGAGGCCATAGACCTCCTCGAATTGGCCTACTTTGAGTAGTTTCACGAGAAAACTATTCGCGGGACGGCGATCTTCCCCCTTGCCAGCATGCAGTACACTTACCGCCGTCGGCGAATAGCCTAAAGCGATAAGCTCCTGCCTGATGGTATCGGGGGCGGTGGAAGGAAGTCCAGAAAGAACTACTTTAATTTCGCGCTCAGAAGGAAGCGCGAAAGTATGGAAGGAAATCTTCCGATCGGTGAGAAACTGTTGTACCGATCGGAAGTCCGGGACTGTAGTGGCCGCAATTCGAAGCGAGGCGCCTTGGCACCTGGCCTCGAGTTTGGCCGAAGGAAGCAGATTCTGCAGGGAACGGAGAATTTCCCTATAATTGCGATTGTCGGGAATGACAATCGGAGGAATTTTTGGTTTGGGCACAGACTGAGAGGTTGACTGAGTAGGGTGGCTGGCGCTGTTACCAGGACTGGATACCCGATGTGTTGGAGCGGCCGGTGGCGGGCTGGCTACTAATTTTCTCTTGCGTTTGGCAGACTTGCCCTCCACAAGCGAAAATTCACCGTCCCCCGTCCCCACACTACACATCGAGGCACAATCTCTTTCACTAACTGTATGGGAAGGTAGTGGGGTAGATTGAGGACCGGTACCGCAGGTTTCCATTAAGGTTACCAGCGGTGCCGGTAAAGGAACGGGCGTTGCGTTCGACGCCATCTCGGGATTAACCGAAATGAACGTCGAAGACGCAAAAAAGAGCTAGGAAAGAGTGACTTTCACCAGCACTGAATCAATACAATAGCAGACAAAGAACACGAACACCAGACGCGCACTGCACACGAATCACAAAAACACTCGCGCACGACACAATACACTGATAAACTGTAGCACAATGATGATGATGAACACTGATGATGATGTGGTGAAGAAATCACTTTGATAAATATACTAATAACGGTGAAATTCACAAGCAAAAATGGCAAAACAAAGTAACGCAGCCTACCCGGGCAACAGCTCTAGGTAGACTCCTGATTATTGTATATAGCTCGGGGAGTTCACGCCTGAGAGCGTAGTTGCGCTTGTGCTTCGTGGTAAGGCGGGATGGGACCGCATCAATGCATTTATTCAGTGGGTCCTACTAGAAAAAAAAGACAGGCCCAACTTGCACCCAACGGGCAGTAGAAGATGAGGAACAACTAGAAGGAGCCCGATAAGGCCGCAATAGGAAGCAATACGCTAAGTGGTTTCAGGGTGAAATGAATGCCTGAATTAGAGGTGGGTTTTTTAGTGGGTGAGAGTCTTTAGTGGGTTATTATCCAAACCACGGCCTCCTCTGACGGTGCATAAAGCATTTTTCCCCCTCTATAAAAAAATATTCTACGACCATCCAATTTCTGTGTGTGTACGCGCGCGCGCGCGCGCGCGAGCGTGTCTAAATCTGTCTGTCCACAATTAGGATACTTCCTGAGCGCTCCATGAATGGAATTATTTTTATATATTGCATCACCGACTGTTACATCACAAGTTTTACAAGAGACGAACAAAAAACATTTTAATCAACTGCGCAGAGAGAACAATTTGCATTTCATATTTTATTTTTGCCTGCTAAACGCGATACAGTGTCTCGCAGTGTATCCCATCAAACAAAGCTGCAATGCATTTTCTGATTCATATTATTGCAGCAGACATCGGTTACCATTCGTATTCCGTCATAGCGACTGTATTGTACTCACTTGCATAAACAAATGTCTACCTTACTTACAAGAAAAAATAAATCGCGCTTTTTATTATCCAAAATAGAAGTCAAAGCTATTATTAATATTAATAATTATTATTATTATTAATTTTAAAATATTTTTAAATATTTTTAATATTTTAAAAATATGATTTTAAAATATATTTATTATTATAAAAGCTATTGATTCAAAGTCTTTATCTGAAGAAACCTTATGTAAACATAATTAAAGCAAATAAATAATAGAGATAAAGATCAAAACATTGTCAGGATGACACGTAATAGAAAACTCTTACATGACTTAACGATGTAGGGTAAAGAACGTCTCGCAAATGTTACCGTGTGTCGTCAAGGACGTTCTGCAGCCAGGAGGCAGTTGAGTGAACAGTTCTGGCGCTTTCGTCAAATCGTTACTGTTTACCTTCCCGTAGTGGTGGAATGACAACGCAAATTGGTCAGTTGGCGATTTATTTTACGAGCGATTAGAGAGCGGTAATTATAAGCGGCTATTAGAAGTGCCATTAAATGTTTACTTTTTATAGTTGTTGTCAAATAAATTTTTTGACCATATTGTTTATTAACTCCGCAACTTGTTCCAAATCTAAGGATACACCAGCCACATGTGCATTATGTGATGGTCCTCATACAGCTAATTATAAGGGCTGTGAAGTTTATCAAAACCTGCAGGCCAGAAAAAGCCCCGTACGAAACTCCACACCTAGGAGAACCCCTTCAACGTTTAGGACTATGAACACGGGACAGAACATGAATACCCGTAACGTCTCTTCTCCTACTTACGCTCAAATTGCAGGACTACCGCAACACTCAGAATCATCGCCCTCTTATGACAGCAATCTCAAACAGACAGCAAATGAGGACATCACTCTTTCACACTTCCTGACAAAATTCGAGACTATGTTCAGTCAACTCATGCAGCAAAATAGCGTCATGCTTAATCTCCTTACAACACTTGTCAATAAACTTTCTAATTAATAATGAATAACAATTACAGGATTGGATTATGGAACGCCAATGGACTCTCTCAACGCACCCTAGAACTCAAAGCTTTTCTTCTTGAAAACAGATTAGACGTAATACTTATATCTGAGACACACTTCACAGACAGAAGCCATATTAGGATTCCAGGCTTTACTGTTTATGATACCCAACATCCGGACGGGACAGCTCGTGGCGGAACCGCTCTGTTAATCCGAAACAATATAAAACATTATCTCTTCTCTAACGTCAAAACTGCTCACCTACAGGCGACCAACGTTTTAATTGAAGATCAAAGAGGCCCTCTAATTGTTTCTGCAGTCTACTGTCCCCCAAAACACAGAATCAATGAAACTGACTTCAGCTCTTTTCTTGGAACTCTTGGAGCACGTTTTTTGGTGGGAGGTGACTTTAACGCAAAACACCCGCAATGGGGTTCGAGATTAGCTAATCCAAGAGGTAGAATTTTATATAACGTCATTAGACAAGAATCCCTGTCCTTTCTGTCCACTGGTCAACCAACCTATTGGCCTTCTGACACAAATAAAATACCTGACCTAATTGATTTCTTCTTAATACGAGGCTTGTCTCATAAATACTACAAAGTTGAATCTTGCCTTGATTTGTCCTCTGACCACACTCCAATTATTGCCACTATTAGCAATACTATAATTGAGTCTGAAAGTCTACCAACACTCACAAATCGTCTTACTGACTGGGATTACTTTAGAGAGCTTGTAAATTATAATATCTCGCTAGAACTTCCACTCCACACGCCTGCTGAATTGGATGCGGCTGTAAATTCTCTCACCAGTACTTTTCAAAAATCAGCCTGGGAAGCTACACCTTGCAATACAGCGAAGAATAAGCACTTGAACCTTCCTCTGGTTGTCCGGAAGAAATTAGCTGAGAAGCGTAAATTGCGACGAATTTGGCAGCATACTCATCATCCGGATGATAAAAGAAAGTGGAATTCCGCGGCCAGACAACTTAAACGATTGCTGGAAAATCTAAAGAATGAAGGGATTCAGGATTATCTAGAAAATCTGTCACCAAATGAAAGTACTGATTATTCTCTGTGGAAGGCTACTAAACGATTAAAAAGGCCACTATTACAAATACCACCAATACATAAACCAGATGGTAGCTGGGCGCGCAGCAATACAGAGAAATCCCAGGTTTTTGCCGAACATTTGGTCAACGTTTTTCAACCTGAATCCAGCAAGAACGTCTCTTTCGATGAAGAGGTACAAAGATACTTACACTCCCCGCTCCAAATGACTCTACCTATTAAGCCTTTTAAAGTTAAGGAAATCAAGGAAATAATCCTGTATAATTTGAAAAGTAAAAAGGCTCCCGGCATTGATTTGCTATCGGGGAAAGTTCTAAAGGAGCTGCCTCACAAAGGCATTGTACTAATAACATACATTTTCAATGCCATACTCAGACTCGAATACTTTCCTCTTCTCTGGAAATCGGCTCAAGTTATCATGGTCTTAAAACCTGGTAAAAACCCTCAAGAGCCCTCTTCTTATCGACCCATAAGCCTTCTACCGATACTTGGTAAGATCTTTGAAAAGCTGTTTGTAAAACGACTTATGCCAACAATTGTAGAAAAAATTCCGGATCACCAATTTGGTTTTCGAGAAAAGCACTCTACGGTAGATCAAATACACAGACTAATAAAATGTTATCAATAAATCGCTGGAATCGAAGATGTTCTGCTCAGGTGTGTTTCTCGACGTTTCCCAGGCATTTGACAAAGTCTGGCATCTTGGACTCTTATATAAAATAAAGAAAAATCTGCCACATAATTGTTACCGTATCTTACATTCCTACTTAGTGGGCAGAGTGTTTCAAGTCAAGTACTCCGATGCTACTTCTCCTCTATTACCAGTGGGGTCGGGTGTTCCGCAGGGTAGTGTCCTGGGTCCTCTGCTCTACCTCCTGTTCACCTCGGACTTACCGTCAGCAAGTGAAACCACTGTTGCTACCTACGCCGATGACACAGCGATCCTAGCGACACACTCCGATCCCTCAATAGCATCTCTTATACTACAAGAATCATTAAACAGCGTTCAGTTATGGCTTGATAATTGGCGCATAAAAATCAATTCATCGAAGTCAGTCCACGTTACCTTCACCACACGTAAGGCAAACTGCCCTCCAGTCACAATTAACGGTCAACCAGTACCGCAAGCTGAAAGTGCTAAGTACCTTGGGATGCATCTGGACAGGAGACTAACATGGAAAAAACATATAACATCTAAGAAGCTTCAACTTAATCACAAGGTCAGAAACATCTATTGGCTTATAGGCAGACAATCACGGTTAAGTCTCGTCAACAAACTCTTGATCTATAAAGCCGTGCTTAAACCGGTATGGACTTATGGTATACAACTTTGGGGTACTGCAAGTACAAGTAATATTGAGATTATCCAGCGCTTTCAGTCCAAAACACTTAGATCAATAGTCGACGCTCCTTGGTTTGTCTCAAATAACTCTATACACCGCGACCTCAAAGTTTCAACCGTGAAAGAAGAAATCATGCGCCTCTGCAGGACTCACATCTCCAAACTAGAACAGCATCCCAACCACCTGGCAATTAACTTGTTAGACAACAGTGAAGATATTTATAGACTAAAAAGACACAAACTATTAGACTTACCATTCAGGTTTAACTCATAATATATTCTCTGTATTTTTCTGTATTGTACTGTCTGTGATATCTGTTCTGTATGTTTTTGTATTCGTGTCATTCATACGTGTTAATGTCAACCTGTATATGTGCCTTATGGGCCCAGTGTTTAATGTTTGAACCTATTGTATCATGCCAGCAGGAAGTGATAGTGACTTTTGTTCATTTGTTTACATGTTTTTATCATTTAGTTTTGTATTTTGTTACCTCTTTAATCTATTATCAAAACAAGAAGAGCTGTCAATGGTCAGCTCTTCATAATCCTGTGTGTGTTGTCAGCCAATTTGTTAAACGTTCGCTCAGTCGAACAGCTTACAGATCTCCAATAAATTAAAAAAAAAAATATTGTTTATTAAACTTGATATTGTTTATTGTTTCTTGATATTTTTGCTAATTGTAGGGAAATTATTGACCTGAAGTTGCGAATTTTGTTAATAAAATCTTGTAGGGTGGTAACCCATTCACGTTAAACATTCACTTGCTCATAAGCCTCTAAAGAAAAAGCTGGACGGATTAAAAGGTCATCGACTTGGCTGTGCTAAAGGAAAACGATTCGGCATTAATGAAATGCTGCTTATGGGAACCTGTATCACTGATATTATATACATACATATATACATTGTAACGCAACAGAAATGCTAGCATTTATGTTACATAAAAGACGGTTCACAGAATAATAAACAAATTGATATTTAAACCCATAATAGAACAGAGATCCAATAATTACAATTATAATCATAGACAAAATTAAATAAGGATGCAAGGTAGTGTTGACTAGAATAAACGAACCTGTAAGATAAATAATAGCTAATGATATATGTTTAATGAAAAGCAAGACAAAAAAAAATGAAACAATGACTTAATTTATGGTAATAACAAATAAGAATTTTGTGTTAAAAAGTATTATTTTATGACAAAAATGTTATGATAAAGTTTATGTGATGTTATATCAAATATGTGTTGAGTTAATGAAAAATAACGAAACAAGTTGTATTATTCAATGACTGTCGTAGAATGAAGTGTGAGGCAGTTAATCAATGTTCATAAATTCGAATTTTGTTGTATGTGATCAAGAGATCAAGATAAAATTGTTATTAGATATAGAAAAATAATTGTTTATATAAGTGCTAATAATTAAGATTTGATTGTATGTATGAATTTATATAAAAGGGACTATAGATGCATAACAGACATAACCACAGGTAGATCAGTTTACAATAAAAGGCCTAACAGGCAAAACTACTATATAAACACTCATAACATAAAGATTAGGTGTATCAATTAATAATAATTAATAAATACGCTATGAAGAGCTAGAAAAAAAACATTAAATTAATAATAATATTTAATAAAATTTATACAAATTATAATAATACCATAATGCCATAATATCGATTGGTAAAATATAATCTCGAAGGTGGATTAAATATAATAAAAAAGAAAAAACGGGCTTATATCAAAAAACCAGTAGAATATGTGTATAAAACAATAAACCAACTATCGGTAAAGTTACATTCCGATAGGACAGCAAATTGATAAAGAATAGATAAAAAATATATGAAAGAAACACTATATAGTCAAAACATGTGGAAGGCAGAAATTATTATATGTTGCTAGGGACGACAAATAAGAAAAAGAAGTTGTTGATTTTAGACAAGACAAGAATTGCTTAAAATAAACTGAACGTGATGAGATTAAAAACCCAAGAATAATCTATTTAATCGTAATATTATAATTATCAGATACGATTATAAAGTACAAGATTCTCATGACAATAGTTACGTCTAACACCAATACAGATAAACCCGAATAACACTACAATCTGAAATAATAATAGAGGGTAAATAACTGAAGTCTACAAGAAAGAACTTGGACTGTCCCATATCCGAAGGGAATTGATGAGATATTAATCAAATAGAAAGAACTAACAGTAACACAACTCATAATATTTACAACACCAGAAATTATAACCTTGCAAATACACGGAACAACACTAATTGCTTCAACCGAAGGAAGAACTTATTTGGATCCTGGCGGTGCAGAAGAAACATCAATCGGGCTGTAAATCAATCCAGAAGCTGTATTCCGAAGTGGACAGGACAAGAATTACTCTTATTAAACCGAAGAAAGAAAAACCGTACTGCATAATCATCCAAAACATTAAATTTAGCGATCAACCGCCTACACGATTTGCTTCGTTCGAGTCTGGTAAATTATATTATATTAATCATACTAAATACACAACACATAAATTTTGTAAATCTTGCATTCTTATCTATGTATTTTTAGTCTTCCCCACAGTTACAAGAACCTTCACACCCTGAAATAAATTAAATACAAATCAAAACATAATATATAACCAAATATAAATAAAGGATTAAAATAATCAACAATCGATACCTGAAGTCTATAGTCCAAGCATATGTTAATTAGAACATATCTTATTTAATGTGAATTAAGTAAATAAATAAAGAACCTTTATATATTTGTCAAATCTTGTTATTTGGAGTATGGTTTAGTGAACTGGGAACAAAAAGTAACTGAATAAGTATAGAATAAATGGTTAATATAAACATCGAAATAACCTATAAGTTTCGTTGAGCCGATACTACAGCGCTTATAGCGGAATTATCTGACACCAAAGAGGGAGCGTAAAATTACAAAATTAGACAGAACTCTCTTCAAGGTATAATAGGGTTGGATGAAATTGTAGAATAACGCTTAAGTTGTTTAAGTTCTAGGCACACTAACACTGATAATTATTAAAGAGTTAAATTAATATTAATTAATTACATCCATATATTCCACAACTCCAAATATCTCCGAAATTTATATAATTAAAGTAATACAAAACAAATTGACAAATACAACAGTGGGGTTTTAAGGAGAGGAAACCCGTTTATCTACAAATTGGCTTCCATCGCGGGGCTTGAACAGTAGCGGCTACACCCCGGTTTAAGTACAAATTGGCGCTCAACTTGTGTAGGGCTTAAGTTAAGTAACTATAACTATTTAATATTACTTAACCAGAGCAGGCAACTGTGGGAGAGTAAACATGCATACCAGAGGTAGATCAAGGATTAGGGCAGGAGAAACGGAGAAGGAAATAGACGAACAAGAACAGGAAATAGAACTAATAACAGACAGTGAAATGGAACAACAGACAGACGAAATAGCGGAAACTGAAATTATTATGGACAAGGAAAGGGAACCAGTTGGAGAAGAGGCCCAAGGGGACCAAATAGATAAAGTGGGAGTCAGAGAAATACCAAGTTGGCAGGAATTAATGAATTTTATGGCAGAAGAGAATAGACTAACTAACGAAAATCTAAGGAAAATAAATGAGGAAATCAAGGAGAATAAGGAAAGCAATAGACAAATGAAAGAGGAAATTAATGAAAACTCAAAAGAACAATTTAGGAAACAGGAAGAAAACTCAAAGAGACTGGAGGAAAAATTCGATAAAACAAATGAGGAAACTAAAGAAACCTCAAGACAAATGAACGAAAGATTAAACCAAATTTACGAAAGGTTAGATAGGAATAATGAAGGTTTAAAACAAATGAAGGAAGGAATCCTACAAATGAACAAAGAAAACTTAAGGCGAATGGATGAAAGAATTGAAAAAATGAACGAAGCAGGTTTAAAGCAGATTGAGGACAAGAAGGAGGAGTTCAATAATGAGATAATGGAAACTTTCGAAGGGAAGTTTGAAAACGATAAAACGCTTAGCCCAGAAGTGGATAAATACGAGGGGGAGACAAATAAAGAAATGGAGAGGTGTTTAAAGAATATGTCTAAAACACTAGACAGAACTTCCGAAGGTATTATAATAAATCTGACCATAGAAGAGAATATCCAGAAAATAAGGAAAATATGGAGAAAGAAAATAGTTTATACAAAGGAAGAAATGGAGATGAGGAAGGGTGGATTAATTAGTGCTGTTAACATCCCAATTAATGAGCGAAGGGAGTTATGTAAAGGCATGAATTATAGAAGAAACGTTATGAAAATAACCAAAATAACACACCATAGAACAATCACAAAAACTTTAAATAAATTTAAATATTATTTGAAAATATCAACGGTTAGAGAATATATGACCAAATCAATTATATCATTAATACGGAAGATACCCGTAAAACATTTGGTAAATAGGCCAGATATCCAAGGGAATGGAAAGATAGAATATACTACTGATTATGCTAGAATAGAGGAGATACGATACCTGATAATTCAAAAGGAGCTAAATATAACTGAATACCCTGAATTAAATAAAGACTTTGCAACAGCCGAGTTACAGTACTGGCTTTGTATCATGCACAAGAGATACGTAAAAAGTGAAAAAATTGGTATGAACACTGCAGTCATCCGGACAACGGGTGCAGTCGAATTAATGGACCATGGTTAGGAAAAGAAGCAGCCAACCAGGAAAATGGGACTGATGTTATGAAAACTGACCAGGCAACCAATTGACAAGATACGGAAATATAATGAATAAATTCTAAAAATAATAAGAACAACTTATTACCAGTCTTGAAGAAAATTACTTGGAATTTAAAAAGAATTTGAGTTGAATACTACCACTAAATTCTAAAATACAATAAGAACAACTTATTAAAGATTACAGAAAAAAGCGATAATTATTATTAATGTTTATAAAGAAATAGTGTGAATAATGAATAACAAACCCAAGATTACAGAAGAAAGCAATAATTATTATTAATGTTTATAAAGAAATAGTGTGAATAATGAATAACAAACCCAAGATTACAGAAAAAGGCGAGAATTATTATTAAATGTTTATAAAGAAATAGTGTGAATAATGAATAACAAACCCAAGATTACAGAAAAAGGCGAGAATTATTATTAAATGTTTATAAAGAAATAGTGTGAATAACAAACCCCAAGATTACCGAAGAAAGCGATAATTATTATTAAATGTTTATAAAGAAATATTGTGAATAATGAAGAATGTAACCCCAAGATAAAAGTTATTACCTCAAATCTACATATGCAAAATAAAAAAAAAAAAAAAAAAAAAAATCATATGACCTAAAATATATACTACATTGCCACATGATGGAAAAATTTCAGTAAACGATTGAATGTAACCAATATAATGTTAAAGAAGACAAGAAAGAAAGAGTATTTATGAACATAATTCATTGAAAAATAAACAGCCAAAATAGTGAAATACGATAAGAAGAAGAATAGTTGGGGCTAAGGAATGTATTTAGTCAAAAATACAATTATAATGATCATCACACAACAACTATTTAGAAAATATTGTGATCAGAGAAAAAAAAAAAAACAAACGAAGAAGATACTTAACATTACAATCTCAACAAAAATGAAAACAAAAATGACTACAAATGATAACTGTCAAAGTCAATATCAACGAATGTTTAAGGAATTAAAATGGAATTACGAAATATGAAGAATAGTAATGGAGAAATATAAATGCAACAAAGAAAAAATCTTTTCCAAAATATTTATTATTAAATAATTAAAGAGATTATTAGGAGATTATTATTATATTTATAGCTGACTGTAGATGAATTCCAGCAGTACTATATTAAAATGTGGTGTGGGCAGCAGAGTATGAAGCCAAACAGTGCCTCTCTGAACTGTACCAACGCATGTGTTAGGGATTGTTAGGGAAATTAAATATTTAAGGGATATTAGAATAGTTGCAAGAATAAATTCAGTTTCCAAAGGAATGTGACGAAGAAAACAGAAAGAAGTGAGTTGACAGAAGAATAATTGAAAAATACAGTAATTATAGTAATTATAAGCAGGAGAGATGTAAAACTAATGTATCAGTGAATAGTGTAGCCAACTACCAACAAATAATGTTTACAGAAATAAAAATGATCAAGGATGTTAATTAAAATGATGAAATGTTATTAAATAAAAAAAAAAAAAGTATTAATACTAGTCTAATGAAGTTACATTGAGAATCTCATCGTCAACCATTAACAATGAAATGAAGAAAGGCATGTAAAAAAGACAAGTTTATTTGACCTAAACTTCATTCAGGTAAACTAAACTTTTTTAGGAGGGGAAGCATATATAACGCAACAGAAATGCTAGCATTCATGTTACATAAAAGACGGTTCACAGAATAATAAACAAATTGATATTTAAACCCATAATAGAACAGAGATCCAAAATTATAATCATAGACAAAATTAAATAAGGATGCAAGGTAGTGTTGACTAGAATAAACGAACCTGTAAGATAAATAATAGCTAATGATATATGTTTAATGAAAAGCAAGACAAAAAAAAATGAAACAATGACTTAATTTATGGTAATAACAAATAAGAATTTTGTGTTAAAAAGTATTATTTTATGACAAAAATGTTATGATAAAGTTTATGTGATGTTATATCAAATATGTGTTGAGTTAATGAAAAATAACGAAACAAGTTGTATTATTCAATGACTGTCGTAGAATGAAGTGTGAGGCAGTTAATCAATGTTCATAAATTCGAATTTTGTTGTATGTGATCAAGAGATCAAGATAAAATTGTTATTAGATATAGAAAAATAATTGTTTATATAAGTGCTAATAATTAAGATTTGATTGTATGTATGAATTTATATAAAAGGGACTATAGATGCATAACAGACATAACCACAGGTAGATCAGTTTACAATAAAAGGCCTAACAGGCAAAACTACTATATAAACACTCATAACATAAAGATTAGGTGTATCAATTAATAATAATTAATAAATACGCTATGAAGAGCTAGAAAAAAAAAACATTAAATTAATAATAATATTTAATAAAATTTATACAAATTATAATAATACCATAATGCCATAATATCGATTGGTAAAATATAATCTCGAAGGTGGATTAAATATAATAAAAAAGAAAAAACGGGCTTATATCAAAAAACCAGTAGAATATGTGTATAAAACAATAAACCAACTATCGGTAAAGTTACATTCCGATAGGACAGCAAATTGATAAAGAATAGATAAAAAATATATGAAAGAAACACTATATAGTCAAAACATGTGGAAGGCAGAAATTATTATATGTTGCTAGGGACGACAAATAAGAAAAAGAAGTTGTTGATTTTAGACAAGACAAGAATTGCTTAAAATAAACTGAACGTGATGAGATTAAAAACCCAAGAATAATCTATTTAATCGTAATATTATAATTATCAGATACGATTATAAAGTACAAGATTCTCATGACAATAGTTACGTCTAACACCAATACAGATAAACCCGAATAACACTACAATCTGAAATAATAATAGAGGGTAAATAACTGAAGTCTACAAGAAAGAACTTGGACTGTCCCATATCCGAAGGGAATTGATGAGATATTAATCAAATAGAAAGAACTAACAGTAACACAACTCATAATATTTACAACACCAGAAATTATAACCTTGCAAATACACGGAACAACACTAATTGCTTCAACCGAAGGAAGAACTTATTTGGATCCTGGCGGTGCAGAAGAAACATCAATCGGGCTGTAAATCAATCCAGAAGCTGTATTCCGAAGTGGACAGGACAAGAATTACTCTTATTAAACCGAAGAAAGAAAAACCGTACTGCATAATCATCCAAAACATTAAATTTAGCGATCAACCGCCTACACGATTTGCTTCGTTCGAGTCTGGTAAATTATATTATATTAATCATACTAAATACACAACACATAAATTTTGTAAATCTTGCATTCTTATCTATGTATTTTTAGTCTTCCCCACAGTTACAAGAACCTTCACACCCTGAAATAAATTAAATACAAATCAAAACATAATATATAACCAAATATAAATAAAGGATTAAAATAATCAACAATCGATACCTGAAGTCTATAGTCCAAGCATATGTTAATTAGAACATATCTTATTTAATGTGAATTAAGTAAATAAATAAAGAACCTTTATATATTTGTCAAATCTTGTTATTTGGAGTATGGTTTAGTGAACTGGGAACAAAAAGTAACTGAATAAGTATAGAATAAATGGTTAATATAAACATCGAAATAACCTATAAGTTTCGTTGAGCCGATACTACAGCGCTTATAGCGGAATTATCTGACACCAAAGAGGGAGCGTAAAATTACAAAATTAGACAGAACTCTCTTCAAGGTATAATAGGGTTGGATGAAATTGTAGAATAACGCTTAAGTTGTTTAAGTTCTAGGCACACTAACACTGATAATTATTAAAGAGTTAAATTAATATTAATTAATTACATCCATATATTCCACAACTCCAAATATCTCCGAAATTTATATAATTAAAGTAATACAAAACAAATTGACAAATACAACAGTGGGGTTTTAAGGAGAGGAAACCCGTTTATCTACAAATTGGCTTCCATCGCGGGGCTTGAACAGTAGCGGCTACACCCCGGTTTAAGTACAAATTGGCGCTCAACTTGTGTAGGGCTTAAGTTAAGTAACTATAACTATTTAATATTACTTAACCAGAGCAGGCAACTGTGGGAGAGTAAACATGCATACCAGAGGTAGATCAAGGATTAGGGCAGGAGAAACGGAGAAGGAAATAGACGAACAAGAACAGGAAATAGAACTAATAACAGACAGTGAAATGGAACAACAGACAGACGAAATAGCGGAAACTGAAATTATTATGGACAAGGAAAGGGAACCAGTTGGAGAAGAGGCCCAAGGGGACCAAATAGATAAAGTGGGAGTCAGAGAAATACCAAGTTGGCAGGAATTAATGAATTTTATGGCAGAAGAGAATAGACTAACTAACGAAAATCTAAGGAAAATAAATGAGGAAATCAAGGAGAATAAGGAAAGCAATAGACAAATGAAAGAGGAAATTAATGAAAACTCAAAAGAACAATTTAGGAAACAGGAAGAAAACTCAAAGAGACTGGAGGAAAAATTCGATAAAACAAATGAGGAAACTAAAGAAACCTCAAGACAAATGAACGAAAGATTAAACCAAATTTACGAAAGGTTAGATAGGAATAATGAAGGTTTAAAACAAATGAAGGAAGGAATCCTACAAATGAACAAAGAAAACTTAAGGCGAATGGATGAAAGAATTGAAAAAATGAACGAAGCAGGTTTAAAGCAGATTGAGGACAAGAAGGAGGAGTTCAATAATGAGATAATGGAAACTTTCGAAGGGAAGTTTGAAAACGATAAAACGCTTAGCCCAGAAGTGGATAAATACGAGGGGGAGACAAATAAAGAAATGGAGAGGTGTTTAAAGAATATGTCTAAAACACTAGACAGAACTTCCGAAGGTATTATAATAAATCTGACCATAGAAGAGAATATCCAGAAAATAAGGAAAATATGGAGAAAGAAAATAGTTTATACAAAGGAAGAAATGGAGATGAGGAAGGGTGGATTAATTAGTGCTGTTAACATCCCAATTAATGAGCGAAGGGAGTTATGTAAAGGCATGAATTATAGAAGAAACGTTATGAAAATAACCAAAATAACACACCATAGAACAATCACAAAAACTTTAAATAAATTTAAATATTATTTGAAAATATCAACGGTTAGAGAATATATGACCAAATCAATTATATCATTAATACGGAAGATACCCGTAAAACATTTGGTAAATAGGCCAGATATCCAAGGGAATGGAAAGATAGAATATACTACTGATTATGCTAGAATAGAGGAGATACGATACCTGATAATTCAAAAGGAGCTAAATATAACTGAATACCCTGAATTAAATAAAGACTTTGCAACAGCCGAGTTACAGTACTGGCTTTGTATCATGCACAAGAGATACGTAAAAAGTGAAAAAATTGGTATGAACACTGCAGTCATCCGGACAACGGGTGCAGTCGAATTAATGGACCATGGTTAGGAAAAGAAGCAGCCAACCAGGAAAATGGGACTGATGTTATGAAAACTGACCAGGCAACCAATTGACAAGATACGGAAATATAATGAATAAATTCTAAAAATAATAAGAACAACTTATTACCAGTCTTGAAGAAAATTACTTGGAATTTAAAAAGAATTTGAGTTGAATACTACCACTAAATTCTAAAATACAATAAGAACAACTTATTAAAGATTACAGAAAAAAGCGATAATTATTATTAATGTTTATAAAGAAATAGTGTGAATAATGAATAACAAACCCAAGATTACAGAAGAAAGCAATAATTATTATTAATGTTTATAAAGAAATAGTGTGAATAATGAATAACAAACCCAAGATTACAGAAAAAGGCGAGAATTATTATTAAATGTTTATAAAGAAATAGTGTGAATAATGAATAACAAACCCAAGATTACAGAAAAAGGCGAGAATTATTATTAAATGTTTATAAAGAAATAGTGTGAATAACAAACCCCAAGATTACCGAAGAAAGCGATAATTATTATTAAATGTTTATAAAGAAATATTGTGAATAATGAAGAATGTAACCCCAAGATAAAAGTTATTACCTCAAATCTACATATGCAAAATAAAAAAAAAAAAAAAAAAAAAAATCATATGACCTAAAATATATACTACATTGCCACATGATGGAAAAATTTCAGTAAACGATTGAATGTAACCAATATAATGTTAAAGAAGACAAGAAAGAAAGAGTATTTATGAACATAATTCATTGAAAAATAAACAGCCAAAATAGTGAAATACGATAAGAAGAAGAATAGTTGGGGCTAAGGAATGTATTTAGTCAAAAATACAATTATAATGATCATCACACAACAACTATTTAGAAAATATTGTGATCAGAGAAAAAAAAAAAAACAAACGAAGAAGATACTTAACATTACAATCTCAACAAAAATGAAAACAAAAATGACTACAAATGATAACTGTCAAAGTCAATATCAACGAATGTTTAAGGAATTAAAATGGAATTACGAAATATGAAGAATAGTAATGGAGAAATATAAATGCAACAAAGAAAAAATCTTTTCCAAAATATTTATTATTAAATAATTAAAGAGATTATTAGGAGATTATTATTATATTTATAGCTGACTGTAGATGAATTCCAGCAGTACTATATTAAAATGTGGTGTGGGCAGCAGAGTATGAAGCCAAACAGTGCCTCTCTGAACTGTACCAACGCATGTGTTAGGGATTGTTAGGGAAATTAAATATTTAAGGGATATTAGAATAGTTGCAAGAATAAATTCAGTTTCCAAAGGAATGTGACGAAGAAAACAGAAAGAAGTGAGTTGACAGAAGAATAATTGAAAAATACAGTAATTATAGTAATTATAAGCAGGAGAGATGTAAAACTAATGTATCAGTGAATAGTGTAGCCAACTACCAACAAATAATGTTTACAGAAATAAAAATGATCAAGGATGTTAATTAAAATGATGAAATGTTATTAAATAAAAAAAAAAAAAGTATTAATACTAGTCTAATGAAGTTACATTGAGAATCTCATCGTCAACCATTAACAATGAAATGAAGAAAGGCATGTAAAAAAGACAAGTTTATTTGACCTAAACTTCATTCAGGTAAACTAAACTTTTTTAGGAGGGGAAGCATATATAACGCAACAGAAATGCTAGCATTCATGTTACATAAAAGACGGTTCACAGAATAATAAACAAATTGATATTTAAACCCATAATAGAACAGAGATCCAAAATTATAATCATAGACAAAATTAAATAAGGATGCAAGGTAGTGTTGACTAGAATAAACGAACCTGTAAGATAAATAATAGCTAATGATATATGTTTAATGAAAAGCAAGACAAAAAAAAATGAAACAATGACTTAATTTATGGTAATAACAAATAAGAATTTTGTGTTAAAAAGTATTATTTTATGACAAAAATGTTATGATAAAGTTTATGTGATGTTATATCAAATATGTGTTGAGTTAATGAAAAATAACGAAACAAGTTGTATTATTCAATGACTGTCGTAGAATGAAGTGTGAGGCAGTTAATCAATGTTCATAAATTCGAATTTTGTTGTATGTGATCAAGAGATCAAGATAAAATTGTTATTAGATATAGAAAAATAATTGTTTATATAAGTGCTAATAATTAAGATTTGATTGTATGTATGAATTTATATAAAAGGGACTATAGATGCATAACAGACATAACCACAGGTAGATCAGTTTACAATAAAAGGCCTAACAGGCAAAACTACTATATAAACACTCATAACATAAAGATTAGGTGTATCAATTAATAATAATTAATAAATACGCTATGAAGAGCTAGAAAAAAAAAACATTAAATTAATAATAATATTTAATAAAATTTATACAAATTATAATAATACCATAATGCCATAATATCGATTGGTAAAATATAATCTCGAAGGTGGATTAAATATAATAAAAAAGAAAAAACGGGCTTATATCAAAAAACCAGTAGAATATGTGTATAAAACAATAAACCAACTATCGGTAAAGTTACATTCCGATAGGACAGCAAATTGATAAAGAATAGATAAAAAATATATGAAAGAAACACTATATAGTCAAAACATGTGGAAGGCAGAAATTATTATATGTTGCTAGGGACGACAAATAAGAAAAAGAAGTTGTTGATTTTAGACAAGACAAGAATTGCTTAAAATAAACTGAACGTGATGAGATTAAAAACCCAAGAATAATCTATTTAATCGTAATATTATAATTATCAGATACGATTATAAAGTACAAGATTCTCATGACAATAGTTACGTCTAACACCAATACAGATAAACCCGAATAACACTACAATCTGAAATAATAATAGAGGGTAAATAACTGAAGTCTACAAGAAAGAACTTGGACTGTCCCATATCCGAAGGGAATTGATGAGATATTAATCAAATAGAAAGAACTAACAGTAACACAACTCATAATATTTACAACACCAGAAATTATAACCTTGCAAATACACGGAACAACACTAATTGCTTCAACCGAAGGAAGAACTTATTTGGATCCTGGCGGTGCAGAAGAAACATCAATCGGGCTGTAAATCAATCCAGAAGCTGTATTCCGAAGTGGACAGGACAAGAATTACTCTTATTAAACCGAAGAAAGAAAAACCGTACTGCATAATCATCCAAAACATTAAATTTAGCGATCAACCGCCTACACGATTTGCTTCGTTCGAGTCTGGTAAATTATATTATATTAATCATACTAAATACACAACACATAAATTTTGTAAATCTTGCATTCTTATCTATGTATTTTTAGTCTTCCCCACAGTTACAAGAACCTTCACACCCTGAAATAAATTAAATACAAATCAAAACATAATATATAACCAAATATAAATAAAGGATTAAAATAATCAACAATCGATACCTGAAGTCTATAGTCCAAGCATATGTTAATTAGAACATATCTTATTTAATGTGAATTAAGTAAATAAATAAAGAACCTTTATATATTTGTCAAATCTTGTTATTTGGAGTATGGTTTAGTGAACTGGGAACAAAAAGTAACTGAATAAGTATAGAATAAATGGTTAATATAAACATCGAAATAACCTATAAGTTTCGTTGAGCCGATACTACAGCGCTTATAGCGGAATTATCTGACACCAAAGAGGGAGCGTAAAATTACAAAATTAGACAGAACTCTCTTCAAGGTATAATAGGGTTGGATGAAATTGTAGAATAACGCTTAAGTTGTTTAAGTTCTAGGCACACTAACACTGATAATTATTAAAGAGTTAAATTAATATTAATTAATTACATCCATATATTCCACAACTCCAAATATCTCCGAAATTTATATAATTAAAGTAATACAAAACAAATTGACAAATACAACAGTGGGGTTTTAAGGAGAGGAAACCCGTTTATCTACAAATTGGCTTCCATCGCGGGGCTTGAACAGTAGCGGCTACACCCCGGTTTAAGTACAAATTGGCGCTCAACTTGTGTAGGGCTTAAGTTAAGTAACTATAACTATTTAATATTACTTAACCAGAGCAGGCAACTGTGGGAGAGTAAACATGCATACCAGAGGTAGATCAAGGATTAGGGCAGGAGAAACGGAGAAGGAAATAGACGAACAAGAACAGGAAATAGAACTAATAACAGACAGTGAAATGGAACAACAGACAGACGAAATAGCGGAAACTGAAATTATTATGGACAAGGAAAGGGAACCAGTTGGAGAAGAGGCCCAAGGGGACCAAATAGATAAAGTGGGAGTCAGAGAAATACCAAGTTGGCAGGAATTAATGAATTTTATGGCAGAAGAGAATAGACTAACTAACGAAAATCTAAGGAAAATAAATGAGGAAATCAAGGAGAATAAGGAAAGCAATAGACAAATGAAAGAGGAAATTAATGAAAACTCAAAAGAACAATTTAGGAAACAGGAAGAAAACTCAAAGAGACTGGAGGAAAAATTCGATAAAACAAATGAGGAAACTAAAGAAACCTCAAGACAAATGAACGAAAGATTAAACCAAATTTACGAAAGGTTAGATAGGAATAATGAAGGTTTAAAACAAATGAAGGAAGGAATCCTACAAATGAACAAAGAAAACTTAAGGCGAATGGATGAAAGAATTGAAAAAATGAACGAAGCAGGTTTAAAGCAGATTGAGGACAAGAAGGAGGAGTTCAATAATGAGATAATGGAAACTTTCGAAGGGAAGTTTGAAAACGATAAAACGCTTAGCCCAGAAGTGGATAAATACGAGGGGGAGACAAATAAAGAAATGGAGAGGTGTTTAAAGAATATGTCTAAAACACTAGACAGAACTTCCGAAGGTATTATAATAAATCTGACCATAGAAGAGAATATCCAGAAAATAAGGAAAATATGGAGAAAGAAAATAGTTTATACAAAGGAAGAAATGGAGATGAGGAAGGGTGGATTAATTAGTGCTGTTAACATCCCAATTAATGAGCGAAGGGAGTTATGTAAAGGCATGAATTATAGAAGAAACGTTATGAAAATAACCAAAATAACACACCATAGAACAATCACAAAAACTTTAAATAAATTTAAATATTATTTGAAAATATCAACGGTTAGAGAATATATGACCAAATCAATTATATCATTAATACGGAAGATACCCGTAAAACATTTGGTAAATAGGCCAGATATCCAAGGGAATGGAAAGATAGAATATACTACTGATTATGCTAGAATAGAGGAGATACGATACCTGATAATTCAAAAGGAGCTAAATATAACTGAATACCCTGAATTAAATAAAGACTTTGCAACAGCCGAGTTACAGTACTGGCTTTGTATCATGCACAAGAGATACGTAAAAAGTGAAAAAATTGGTATGAACACTGCAGTCATCCGGACAACGGGTGCAGTCGAATTAATGGACCATGGTTAGGAAAAGAAGCAGCCAACCAGGAAAATGGGACTGATGTTATGAAAACTGACCAGGCAACCAATTGACAAGATACGGAAATATAATGAATAAATTCTAAAAATAATAAGAACAACTTATTACCAGTCTTGAAGAAAATTACTTGGAATTTAAAAAGAATTTGAGTTGAATACTACCACTAAATTCTAAAATACAATAAGAACAACTTATTAAAGATTACAGAAAAAAGCGATAATTATTATTAATGTTTATAAAGAAATAGTGTGAATAATGAATAACAAACCCAAGATTACAGAAGAAAGCAATAATTATTATTAATGTTTATAAAGAAATAGTGTGAATAATGAATAACAAACCCAAGATTACAGAAAAAGGCGAGAATTATTATTAAATGTTTATAAAGAAATAGTGTGAATAATGAATAACAAACCCAAGATTACAGAAAAAGGCGAGAATTATTATTAAATGTTTATAAAGAAATAGTGTGAATAACAAACCCCAAGATTACCGAAGAAAGCGATAATTATTATTAAATGTTTATAAAGAAATATTGTGAATAATGAAGAATGTAACCCCAAGATAAAAGTTATTACCTCAAATCTACATATGCAAAATAAAAAAAAAAAAAAAAAAAAAAATCATATGACCTAAAATATATACTACATTGCCACATGATGGAAAAATTTCAGTAAACGATTGAATGTAACCAATATAATGTTAAAGAAGACAAGAAAGAAAGAGTATTTATGAACATAATTCATTGAAAAATAAACAGCCAAAATAGTGAAATACGATAAGAAGAAGAATAGTTGGGGCTAAGGAATGTATTTAGTCAAAAATACAATTATAATGATCATCACACAACAACTATTTAGAAAATATTGTGATCAGAGAAAAAAAAAAAAACAAACGAAGAAGATACTTAACATTACAATCTCAACAAAAATGAAAACAAAAATGACTACAAATGATAACTGTCAAAGTCAATATCAACGAATGTTTAAGGAATTAAAATGGAATTACGAAATATGAAGAATAGTAATGGAGAAATATAAATGCAACAAAGAAAAAATCTTTTCCAAAATATTTGGAAAACCTTTATAATATTTGTCAAATCTTGTTATTTGGAGTATGGTTTAGTGAACTGGGAACAAAAAGTAACTGAATAAGTATAGAATAAATGGTTAATATAAACATCGAAATAACCTATAAGTTTCGTTGAGCCGATACTACAGCGCTTATAGCGGAATTATCTGACACCAAAGAGGGAGCGTAAAATTACAAAATTAGACAGAACTCTCTTCAAGGTATAATAGGGTTGGATGAAATTGTAGAATAACGCTTAAGTTGTTTAAGTTCTAGGCACACTAACACTGATAATTATTAAAGAGTTAAATTAATATTAATTAATTACATCCATATATTCCACAACTCCAAATATCTCCGAAATTTATATAATTAAAGTAATACAAAACAAATTGACAAATACAACAGTGGGGTTTTAAGGAGAGGAAACCCGTTTATCTACAAATTGGCTTCCATCGCGGGGCTTGAACAGTAGCGGCTACACCCCGGTTTAAGTACAACATACATATATACATATGTATTAGTAAATTATCAAGAAGTAATTTGATGTCAGATTAATACTATCAAATTTAAAACCAGTAGGCTACTATAAAAAAGCGTCTTTCATTTAGCAAACGTTTTCAAAATAATATGAACCACGAAAAAAAATTGAGCAAATTAATTTACTTTTTAAGTAGAGTAATGTAACTAAGCTTATTCATAAATTTAACAAAAAAACGTTTGTAGGCTCTACTAGCCGTGTGAATGTTTATGTTCACGTTTAGTGTACGGATTTAATTCTATGTTCATAAAGTTTATACACTAATAAATCAGTGAAACAACACGCTGTCCACCACACGAAGCAAAAATCTTCTTTACATTCAAAACAAAATAAAAACATAACCTCAAATCGCAAACCGTTCAGTCACAACGCAGATACACAATGATAACAAACAAGGGTGGTACCATGGTCGTGTAAATTCGGGGGCAATATAGCGGACGTTCAAAATTCGCATGCGCAGATTAATTTTCAAGGATGCCAACGTCTTAAAAATAAGCGCGCGATACTTAAATAAGAACTGTTTTCCATTTGTACTATTAACAAAAATGTATCATTTAATTTCAAAAAAACCATACTTAAATCATACTTAAATAAATCACAATGCCTACTTTTATAAAAATACTTCTGTTAGAAAAATATTTGTAGCTTGCAGCCCCCTCTGAGCCCGCGGCCTAGTCGGCCTAGTGGTAAATCCGGCATTGGGTATTATCTAAAAAAGGTATGTCATATACAAGCTGCAGAGATGAATTTCCTGAGATACGTAAAGGGATGTACACGAAACGATGTGATAAGACACCATATCGATTGGATATATTCTCTGTAAATGCAAGAATCGAGGAATGTAAGCTGAGATGGATTGAACATATAGGCAGAATGGAAGCGAAAAGGCTACCTCAACAAGTTTTACAATATGGGCTAAAGGGAAAAGAGATGTGGGAAGACCACGCAAAATATGACTTAAAAATAGAGACCGGAACAGGTGATGTCGCCTAGCCCTAAGAAGAAGAAGAAGAAGAAGAAGAAGAAGAAGAAGAAGAAGAAGAATAAGAAGAAGAAGAAGAAGAAGAAGAAGAAGAAGAAGAAGAAGAAGAAGAAGAAGAAGAAGAAGAATTCTTGTCATGTTGTTTTCTCTATTCCTATATACTTATGAACGCTATCTTTGCACATTGTCAATGTTAGATCAATACCAGCCAATCAAAACAAATGACAAGAGGAGTGTAACATCAGAAACGCAATCCTAAAGGACAATTGGGCGTCATATCATAAATGTGAAACTTGAGCTCTTACGAGGAGAGTTGATTACATGTTAGGCTCAGGAGAATAAGTGTGCCTGTAAGAAATGATAACGGACACGACTCAAAGACATATATATCATTGACATATAGACTATATAATTTATTTTCTACACAAGAGCAGGTCTTACAAGGCATGTTCCCTCCACGCTTTCCTATCCTGGGCTACTCGCTTCCTTTCTTGATATGGCGTCCGTAGATCGTCCATCATCTGGCCTCTCCTTCGTCCTCTATTTCGCTTTCCATTCATCTTCTTCTCCTTCTTATTCCAATCCTTATTTATGCTTATTATGTTTATTTCAAACAAAATAAACAACTAGTCGCTTTGTACTTCTTGAAATATAATTGAATTTCATTATAAACATGTGTAATTTATTTGTAGAAAAATTATTCATACATACAGAATTTACATAAATTATCAGAAATACAGTAATTTTATTTATACATATGTGTTTGTACAGAATAAACACGTGCATAACATGCGTTATAATATCACTTACGTTAACTAATGTACAGAGTAGTCAAAATGTAGTTTTAATTTTTAAAATATGTAGGTGGAAGTGTAAGTGTGAGCAGTGCCACTTTAACTAAACACGTATAAAATTCGCCAAGTGCCAAGGTCGAAAAGAAAGTACATTAAACAGAAGTCATGTAAGCGAAAGTCATAAATAGCCAAGCATCTGAACTCATATTAATAATGTACCACATTGCGATACGCACAAACACTCAATGATTAAGCAAATTCTGTTTTTAATTAATGATGTGCCAAGACTGATTTCGAATTTATTTATAACCTATCGAATATCTGGCTCTTGTTCAACTAAGTAAGTGCGATAATAAGCCGATAACTTGTTACTTTCAGCACAGTAAATACGTTATCTGGCAGTAAATATGTTACGTAAAGTAATTGATGCTATCCATGTACTTATTAACGTTGATCCGTACGGCCTCCAGTAACTGCTGAGTCCAAGTAACATGCTGCTATCTTGTGCTAATCAAGTGTCAGTCAAAGTCAATACGTATATAGATACATACTTATGACAACAAAAAAAGGTAATAAAGGAATTTGTACTATTCTTGTTCAATTTATTTCTTTCGGAGTCTGGTTTCGTTAACGTCTGGCTGCTGATAAAAGTTAAAAAAAAACATACATTACGGTGCATTTTTATTTTACTGTAGTGAGTAAATTTGAACTTTGGGAATTTTACGCATGAAATAATAACATTTTTGAATATCCACATGTGCATATCTTATATAACATTTTTCGCCGAGTAAACTCAATTCTTAACGAGTGTTGTCCCTGTTTTCATTGTTTATATGTCTTCTTCTTCTCCACGTCAAGGTATAGGCTTACAGCCTGTTCCGCCTTCACTGAAGCCATCTCTTCCTCGGTCTTCATGTATCTCGTCTTCCTTGAGGTCTGTACCTTATTACTTGTTTAGGTAGTCTCGTATCTTCCATTCTTTCGACATGCTGCCTCCATTTTATTTGTCCTTCCCGTATTCTGCTGGCCATAGAATACATAGTTAACTCTGTTCTTATATCTTCATTTCGTATTTGATCTCTAAGGATGCAACCTTTGGTTTTTCTCAAGAACTTCATTTCATCATCATCATCTTCTTCTTCTTCTTCTTCTTCTTCTTCTTCTTCTTCTTCAAGGATTGAACCAAGGATGGTTTGTTCCGGTCTCCAATAGGCAAAGTTTAGAGCTGGTCACTCCAGCACTTCCTCGTACGTCCCACACCTCTCCGTCCCCTCGGCTTATAGTTCCATAGTTGTTTGGGGATGCGGCAGTCATCAATTCGGCAAAGACGTTCCCACCAATTCGGGCGATACTGTCGCGTATACTCATAATATTCAGTTCCTGCCGTATCTCTGTGATTCTTCTATGATCATGGAGAGTATACCCTGCCACATACCTGAGAAATCTCATTTCGGCCGCTTGGATGCGACTGGCCTGGCCTTTCGTTAAACTCAAATTTTCAGACCCATAAAAAAGTGTGGGAAAAGCCATCACCTTGTAGAATTTTAGGTGTGTTCCTTTACTTGCTGACTTAAGGATTCGCCTGATGGTCCCGCACATAAGGCTGAACTTATGCAACTTATTCACAACGTCGTTGCTTGCATTATAAGACACACTGTAGCCCAGGTAACTTCATTTCACTTCTTTGTATTCTTTGCTCATCATCTCTCATCATTGTCCAAGTTTCACTTCCATAAGTTAAAACAGGTGTCTGTAGCCCAGATAACTTCATTTCACTTGTTTGTATTCTTCGCTCATCATTTCTCGTCATTGTCCAAGTTTCACTTCTGTAAGTTAAAACAGGTGTTGCCATTACTTTATAGAATGTTATAAAATTCCATGGAGTAAACTTTTATATATGAATCAACTGTTTATATATCTAAGAATCATTTCGGCGTCTTTTCTGTGCTGACGTTTGTTTTTCTCCGGCGATCGGAATCGTTCCAAACGCCATGAATTTTTAGCTTTAGAACTGAGAATGCCACATCGTAGAGTCGGTGAAACGTTTGGTATTAACAGCGATATCAATAAAGTGTGGTTGCCAGCTGAGAAAATGTTATTAAATTCCTTAGGTTTTCACGGCGCCGCGCCGCGTCAACAGTGTTGGAACTATTATTTGCCAGGCTGTTAGGCCGCGGTCTACGGCTTGTGTGCAGGACAGACGTTTCGACCTGAGGTATAGACTACACCAGCATTGGGGCAATTGGCGGACACCGTGCCAATTGTTTTCGATAGTGAGGCCGAAACGTCTGTCCTGCACACAAGCAGCAGACCACGGCGTAACAGCCCGGGAAACAATAGTTACAAGAGTGTTGTAAAGTTCCGACCACGCAAGTCTACGTGCGAAATACGTATGAAACGTTGTTATTTTTAGTTTTTGCGTTCCTTACATATTACGTAACGTGACGTTTCCCTCAACATAAAGCTTGTCATATAAATATACTGAAGTACAAAACAATAATAGAGTAATAAACCTGTGGCATGAGAGACAGATATTAACAAGTAAATTTAAGACCATTGTAAGGTAGAATAAGAAAACTAAAATATCAAGCATGTCTATATTGAACTTAGTAACAACAATTCCAGTAGACTGCATAAGAAATAATGTACAGAATAGGTAAATGCCTATAATGCAGGGCCTAGCTGGGTAACCAGTAACTGGAAAAATGATAACATAAGCTAAATAAAATTTAAGATAAAACTATAAAACTAGATTAAGTAATTATATCTGATTGTCACTGACAGACACATAGACAATTCAGATAGAGAATAGAGATTTATTATGATATAAATGTGTGATAAAAGTTTCATTTTTGTATAAAAATGTTATAATGTGTGGTAGGAAACAAGGACTACTATTGTATGTTAAAAGAATGCTAAAGATGTAAAGAAGAAGGTGATGTAAATAATTTAGTAATAGAAAGTGTAACAGATAAGCTGTCTAGTAGATTATGAAATAAGAAATAGCTATTGCTTGGTATGGACAAGATAATAATGTATTTAGTAAGAGATTAATATTACACAAAACCTGCATCTACTTGGTAGGTAAAAGGAGACAAAAGGAGCCGCGGAGAGTGGTTGCGTATACCGGTTTATAAGTGAATTGTGTTGTGCTGTGAGATAACGTGTATTACTATCCAAGAGAGTACACTGTAGATAGTAGCCACGTGTGCAACATCATTATAAGTGCATAAAACTGGTAGAGTCTTGTGGAGTACACGCACGCGTGTCTCCAACGTTGGCAATGCCTAATTCTATTCCAAGTAATCAATCACAGCCCACTGAACAACAGAAACGTAGTTATGTCAATGCTACACAAAAAGAACTTTTCCCACCCAAGGATCAAGCCATAGTATTAGAGTCAATCGAAGATATACCAATCAACGACTACATATTAGCGTTAGGAAAAATTATAGGCCCATCCCATATTAGATTTGCCTCCAAGATCTCAATGAATAGAATCTGTATATATCTTTCAAGCAAAGAAATAGTTCAGAAAGTTACCGATCAAAAGACATCTATATCCTTAGGCAACAACATACTTACAATTAAGCCTCTTCTAACCAAATACAAGAGACTGATTTTATCAAATGAGTGTCCTGTTATTCCCCACAACGTCCTCGAGGACGAACTTATTTTAAACATGATATACGGTTGGGATCGGCAACTTCATTTCTGAGAGCAGGTGTCTCTGAACCGGGCTTCTCCCACGTCATGAGCTTTCGAAGGCAAATTTAAATTCACCCTGAAAAGTACCTCCATCGATAAAAATTAATTATGAAGACACAGTTTACTGGATTTACCCCTCAACAGATATGATATCATGTTTTCTCTGCAAGCAATTAGGACATTTGGCAAAAAATTGTGACAACAATGTACACAAGACAAACGAATTAGAAGCGGAACAGCATACTAAAACTTAATAAAAACATTCCGAATTACAATACCATACCGGAACAAAGTTTTCCCGCATTGAAAAATCCTGTAGGAACTGTTAACCCGTCATTAGAAACAAGTAAAAAAACTAAACACGAAGAGAAATTCTCTAGAAATACAAAAAAACGTACGCTTTCATTAACAACATCAAGTGCTGAAGAAAATCCCGCCGAAAATTCACCAGGTTGCCCAGAAAATAACATAATAACTAAAACCCGTAACAAGAAACAAAAACAAATAGTACCAACATCTTCTGATTGTGCAAGTCTTGATCCTCTAGACAATCAGCTTCAACCGCTAAAAAGCTTCCTTACGAGTGAAAATAATCCATATATTCTAAACTACAATCAGCTCAAGACATTTCTCGAAAGAGCTAAGGGAAAATCTGACTTGCATGAATTAACACTTGAATTCACTGAGAACATCCCACCATTAATTTCCTTACTCAAAGCCACTTACCAGCGTCTTAAGGAAAGGAAAATCAAAAGCAATTTTACGAGAATTACAAACAAACTTTCAATAGGCATCAATAAGGAATCTGAAAGTGACGCATCGTTTTCAAGTGATGATGAAACTACTCCCCCCACTTCAGTTCTACAAAAAATCAACACTGCTTCCCACACCTCATGAAACAACATATCTTACAATGGAATATAAACGGGTACTATCCACAAAAAGAAAACTTGGAATTGATTATCAACAAATTTTCTCCTGACGTTATCTGCCTACAGGAAACCAATTTTAAAGAGAGTTACCATGCAAAATTAAAAATTACTCAGCTACTGTAACGTTCTTTGCCACGTTACAAATCCAGGGAACCCATCCTAATTGACACCAGCCAATTATATGGGCTGCCTACGTTGTAACGAACTGAAATTAAACTCAACACAATTAACAAAATTAAATAAGCTAATTATTAGGAAACAAGGGAAGGTATTTCACTGATTTATGCACTCACTTCCATGTGTAATAAGATGACTTCTCTTTATTAACAAACGATATGAAAAGATCCCATAACATAATTAATTAGATTAAAATATTCAAAGGGTTTTCTGAAAAACTAGGGATCATAATGATCATGTACTTTTTACCTCGGATTCGAGTTTACTTTAAATATATTGCAAAGATGTCTGAGTATTACTATGTTCATCTAGGTGCTTGCAAGACTTCTTTTACCATTTGAAGAATGGTATTATTTACTAAAGAGATTATAATTTACATTTACATATTAACGTTACAACGTATGGTATTCAATATTACAGTATAGTTTTAGTTGGTCTCATTTATAGTTTAAAGAACATTATTGTCTTTGAAAAGTCTCTTTCATCTGTAAGTTATGTCTCTAATATAATTAACTCTCGATAGGCAAGCTATCGAGTCACCTTTACAATAAGTCGTGGAGACCTCGTCCTGGGGTGTCACTCTTGGGAATACTGGAAGTCGGCGTCGTCATCTGGGTCGTGTCTTCGGCGAGTACTAGATAGCTGGTTCACTGAGGAGATTGAAGTTATTCTGGTTAAAGTTGGTATAGATCCACGTAGGTGCTAGTCAGCGTCGTATGGCTCGTATACGTCCACATGTGAAGTTTATGCAGGTCACATCTTCATATGTAAAGTTGTACTGGAATTTACCTCTTGAGGGGAGACGTCATCTTGCTTACATGTTGTTAGTTTTTTTTTTGTTTAACTTATTACATTTCTAAACACAACTTCCTACATTTTATATATTAAAACTTGCTCGCCACGTTTAGTAGTAGTAGCTAACAGTTAAGCTTAAAATTAATCACTGCATTTTTGCAGAGCTCTCGCTTGTAGGTGTGTACGGTCTGACGGCTGCATTGTCACTCTTTTTTCGATTCGACTGGCACATTACAACGGAGCGGGGCGAGTACTCCGCGATAATATAGTCCCTATTTTTATTTAAAGTGACATTATTATTACAAGAAACAATACATTAATTATACATATATAATTTAAGTGAATTATTTTAACTACTACTCGTGCCTTCAAATTACTAATTACAAACATTATGATTTTTATACTTTCCTAAGTTACAGACGACTCGCTAAACACGTTGAGTCCGGAATTAAACAGGTCAACGCATGATGACTTGCAAAAGGGTTAACTGTGATATTAATAGCTTTTTACAATTCGATTTTTTTATTAATTGTTTAGTTAGATTTTCCATTTACATCTCATACTTATTCTGAGTTAGTACAGGCGCTTTAGGTTTAATAGTGCGATTTAAAAATACTTAATTGCTAGTAAATTAATTTTTTATTTATTAAAGATTTTATTATCAATTAAATCGTCACATACTCCACCGCTTAAAATCCACATTAAGAATTTTAGTGAGCCTAACGCAAAATTGGGGACTTGGAGTGTGCTTGGTGTCAATGTGTGGTGTTTTATTTAGTGCACGGTTTGTTTTCTCTATCTCTCTTTAACTTTATTTTGTTCTCATTCGTGAAATTCCCTTTTTCTCGTTACTTACAATGCTAACTTATATTTTAATTCTTAATACTAATTTCTCTACTTTTCCGTAACTCACAATATCGTGGCCCGACTGACATCGGCTTACTCTAACTACACAAGTTAGCTTTCAGCACTCACTAATGATTTCCTTGGCACCTTTCTGCCCCATCATTACCCTTTTCAGTCGGCGCTGTTGTGACTTGTTACGTTACATATATATAATCCTTAATTATATATCATAAAATTACCTCTAATATAATCTAAAGCGGATCCCATACTCCACTTTAGATTATTTCTAATCTTAATTGCTTACGCTACTGAGAGAAGCGGAATTTCACGAAGATAATTCTCTTTTCTCTTATTTACTGCTACACTTTACACAAACTTAGTTTAACTTAAGATTTATTCAGCCTTATTATTTAAAGCAATTATTATTATTTTCCTTTTGGTCTCTTTCTAAGAAACTTACCTTTTTCTTTATTTATTTATTATTTACTTAGGGGAGATTTAAGAAACTTACTTAGAACTATTTCCCATTTAATTACCATATTTATTTAGCACACTTTATTTACTTCATTTTTTGTTTTGCTCAGTTTAAAAGTTTACTGTTTTGGGGCATGGGGTTTAACACTTTATCTAACAATGGAGGGTTACCTAGGTCATTTATTTATTTGAAATTTAAGTCACTATATTATTTAATTGTCGTCACGGTGAAAATACTTGCTCTACTATACTATACACAATTACATAGACAACCTGCATTCTTGGGTAAATCATTTGCATAATTCTCGAGAGAATAATTTCTCTTCTAAGGGAGAGACAGAAATCCCACACACACATATTTCAATGTTAAATCACCGATCAGCTGTTTGCTGGAATGTAGGTCACCCTCTTTTATTTAGTAACCAAAGACAAGGTAGTGTATGCGTGGGAACGAGGGGATTACGCACACGTATTGTTCCCTACACAATGCCTCAGCCTATCTTTCTCGACCGGTTTTAACTGGAGAAGCCAGTCGGACGCATAGGGTGAATCTTATTCAACAAAACACGCTTTACAAGTTACAGGTGTATTACGGTTATAACAGTCTGAGTTTAGTAATTAATTCTCGTACTTTCCACCATTAAATTATTTTTTTTTGTAACAACTTTAAGTTACGAAATTCTTTTCACGTAATTAACCGGGTCTACTTTACGCAGGAGTATATGTTTTTATTTTTACCGTGACGACAGACATACACTGACATACTATGCAAGCATATTCAAGAAACTACAGGTCTTGAATTGTCACAATATAAACCTGTTAAAGACTGAACAGAACAACAAGCACTCAAATTCATGTACATACTTGCATTTGGCTTCATACAATGATATTTCAAGTTATACAGACTATCATTGTATTAATTTACGTATCTTAAAATAAATTCATTTTATGAAAATTAATGTTACATAAAATACAGTAACTGAGTGCATAGATCAGATAACTGAGTGCCGAGAGTTATCTATTTTACTACGTAACATTCATTTTAATTATCAGCGTGACGTATCTTTGTTAATGTCACGATGCTTAGAACTTTTTTATTAATTAGCAGAGTGGCGCATTTTTGTGTCACGATGCTCGCAACTATTTTAACGTAAGCAGAGTGGCGCATTTTTTTGACACTCTGTACACAATTACCTTTACAAGACAGCAACAACACAATACACAATTAACTTTTATTTACAGCTAATAAAAGCAAAGCAAAGCAGAGTGGCGCATTTTTGTAACGTTCTTTGCCACGTTACAAATCCAGGGAACCCATCCTAATTGACACCAGCCAATTATATGGGCTGCCTACGTTGTAACGAACTGAAATTAAACTCAACACAATTAACAAAATTAAATAAGCTAATTATTAGGAAACAAGGGAAGGTATTTCACTGATTTATGCACTCACTTCCATGTGTAATAAGATGACTTCTCTTTATTAACAAACGATATGAAAAGATCCCATAACATAATTAATTAGATTAAAATATTCAAAGGGTTTTCTGAAAAACTAGGGATCATAATGATCATGTACTTTTACCTCGGATCCGAGTTTACTTTAAATATATTGCAAAGATGTCTGAGTATTACTATGTTCATCTAGGTGCTTGCAAGACTTCTTTTACCATTTGAAGAATGGTATTATTTACTAAAGAGATTATAATTTACATTTACATATTAACGTTACAACATATGGTATTCAATATTACAGTATAGTTTTAGTTGGTCTCATTTATAGTTTAAAGAAAATTATTGCCTTTGAAAAGTCTCTTTCACCTGTAAGTTATGTCTCTAATATAATTAACTCTCGATAGGCAAGCTATCGAGTCACCTTTACAATAAGTCGTGGAGACCTAGTCCTGGGGTGTCACTCTTGGGAATACTGGAAGTCGGCGTCGTCATCTGGGTCGTGTCTTCGGCGAGTACTAGATAGCTGGTTCACTGAGGAGATTGAAGTTATTCTGGTTAAAGTTGGTATAGATCCACGTAGGTGCTAGTCAGCGTCGTATGGCTCGTATACGTCCACATGTGAAGTTTATGCAGGTCACATCTTCATATGTAAAGTTGTACTGGAATTTACCTCTTGAGGGGAGACGTCATCTTGCTTACATGTTGTTAGTTTTTTTTTTGTTTAACTTATTACATTTCTAAACACAACTTTCTACATTTTATATATTGTAACGTGACAGATGTATGCATAATATTGAATGGCAATTGATCATTAGAATAATGAAGTTATAATGTTTAAATTTGGAAGAAAGCATTAAGTTTAATATAAATAGATTCATTCATAGCAACTGTGGAAAGAAATCATTATTATAAAGAAAATACAAGTTCAAATAAAAGGAGTTACTAGTGATGAGTCATCCAAGACCAGTCTCATAACCAAAGGTTTTCAAGGTATAACCCAGGAAGGTAAAAAAGTAAATAACAAAGCAGTACTGAATATGACCAAACCCACAACGAGGAAGAATAAATAGAATAGAAACCCTAAAATAAGCCAAGATCAAACAACACAGGTGGTGTATTTCTGAAATAAAGAAAAAGATGGAGAAGATCCCAAGAAACCTGATGGTATCAAGAAGAAGATGGAGAAGATACCAGTCCCAGAAGGCAGGAGAAAAGAAGACTGACGAAAGAAGAAGAAGGCAGCATCCTGAAGAAGATGTCATGCTCTTATAAAAGACACCCAAATCCCTATATCCCCAAAATAAATATTTAAAAATAAAAGTATAACGAAATGAAAACCACATGTATATAAATTTAAGAGAGAGAAGTGTATAAAGTAAAAGTTGCCTGTGAACTAAGATGAAACAATAATATAGTACCCATGGAACAAATCTCCATTGAAAAAACGCTAACCAATTTATTATGTTAATAAGACTATACGACCATTTAGCATTAACAATATAAAAGTGCAAAGTGAACCAGTGATAGTTTTGGGTATTATAAAAAATGAACCTTGTGTTTCATTCTTGGCAATCACAAACATTGAAGGCAATGAAATATGCAATTTTCAATGACTTGAAATGTGTACTGTGACAGTATGTTGTTTATAAGACATAAATCTGTTTAAAATAACATTTTGTTTTATATGCAAAAAGAAAAACAGATTTCATAATACTTTTCGAACAATTCATACTATTTATTTATTAATGACAGGGTACAATTCCCCAAAGACAATGTGTAAAAGACGGTATAAAAACTGTAGAATCCTACTTATAATAATAGTTAGAAATAAGAATATAAATATAAGGTTTTTATGTATATAGTATAAGAATGTTTAAAAATGTTTTAGATATAAGGCCATTTGTTTGGGTCTGATACAACTAACATCAGAACTATAAAAATAGTTACTACTTGTAAATAGTAGAGAGTAATTAAGATGTTAGTTAGTAAAAAACCTTTTTTGTAAACCATATTTCCATGTTAGAAATAAGGATTTTGTTGTAAAATGTCTGACTTGAAGACAACCATTTATTTAAAAAAATATTCTTTATTTGTTTAACTATTATTTGTATTGTAACCAATACTAATTGTTATTGTGTAATTTGAAAACATGTTTAATTTATAATACTATATGTAAAAGTCAGAGAGGGTATCACACATCATATATTGTTTGTAAAATATTTTGTAAGAAAAATTGTTAAAAAATCATAGGCCAAAAGAATGGAAACCAAACTTCATCAAAACAGAAAAATTGCTCATTTAAATGCAAATAAACAAAAGGCGTTTAGACAAAATAAACTTGAGATCAAGCCATATAATTGCACATACCATTTAGAAAAATTTTAATAAATTATATTCAGAATTATAAATAAAAATGAAAATGACTAAACTCAGAAATTTAGACATGGGAGTCATATATTCCAGAATAATGTTTCAGAATACAACTAATTCAATTAATTACCAGAAAATCAGGGAATATAAACCTTTTAATACAATATAGGATTATTAATATTAAATATAACGGATAAAATGGATGAATTTTATATAATGACAGGAAGTAAATTTTGATGTTTTGACTTTTCAGAGAATAACAAAAATGAAAGTAAAATTACTAATTTTGGACAGAAAACACTATAAAACGGCATTATTTAATCTGAAAATAAGCTGAATGAACTGAAAGATTAATTTAAATAACATCTAGTGAATAAAATTGACAAATAACCAAAGTTTAGGCATTTATATAGTGAAATACTAAAGTGTGCACAGGATGTGAAAATAATTTTGAACAATGTTAAGGATAATATTATATGGGCTAAGAGTTTAATTGAAACTGAAGGAAACAGTTAGTTGATTATTGGTATTCGAACGGTTAACATGACGAGAGTTTTGTGACGATCTAACCTATCTTATAACGGTAAAGTTGAGCGGTGAATAGTACGTTACTGTGAAATCGAGAGTGATTTATAAAATCTTTCCAGAACATATACATTGTGACAAAAACAATCAAGAAACACTTATTAACACTAAACAATACATATCTACTCCGAAAAACACCACAAAACACCAGAAAACTGTATAATACATTAACCAAGTATTAGTGTCGGTATCGGGAAAAGTGATTGAACTTATAATTACACGGATATACTAAATACAACCCAGAAACATTACACCAGTCACTACACAACATTTAACAAGAGATTTGCAGACACCAGAATAGGAATACTGCCAGAAAATACATTATTTGGAACGCAGCAGGAACGAGCGACATTTTGATCAACTTGACGGCAGCCATCTTTCTTTGACAATTCCAATGCCTCTCCGTCCACATATCAGCTGTTGGTGAAAACAATTATATTATTTTCAAATTATTATTCAATGTCTGTATTTAGTAATAATTATTAATTTGTTGTAACGTTATACTTTTTAAATATTGGCCCGATTTCTCTGACTTTGATAATAATTGGCTGTTTAAAGAACCCTGTATGATTTTTATATAATATAATTTGTAACTTTTTCGATATCCTGAGAATCGATATTATAATCGATAAGAGTCAATATTGCTATTAATTAATAAAACATAAATTTTCTTCAACACTAAATAGTTCTTTATTTCATAAATATTACTAATTATCACTAATATAATTCTAATTAATAATCTATCAGGACTTTACCACCTATAAGTGAAGATAACCTAAAAAATAAAAAGGTAAACAAGTATCGATTGGTTTGAAGACAATCTTATGAGTGGTGATAGTTTATTTAAAATATACCAAAACTTTAATAAAAATTTTCAGAAGAGCATTACACTTTTTAAAACTTCACAGCCCTATATTAATTAATTGATTATAATTAATTAATTAATAAAATTAAAAATTTTTTTTAATTATTTTTTTTATAAACATAATTTTTTTTTTTAATTTTCTTCAAAACAATAATTTTTGATTTGAAACTTTCGGTGAAGCTGAACATATATTTCTTCATCAACATTACGCTACTCGACCGGTCTTGCTACCATTGAGACTCGACCAGCTGGGAAACTTAAGGAAGTGTTTCAGGCCAGTAAGACGTCGAGAGCCACACCAATTAAACATATTACATTACAATTTATTTTATTTTATTACAAATTGGCGCACAACTTTAGGGGCTTTAATTAGCGATTGGAAGGCCAATACATTCTGCCCAATCACTAGTTGGAGCTAGGCAACAGCTACAAAGCCAGAGAATTTCAAGGGAAAATGCAACGACGTGCAACATCTAAGAAACGGGCGGCGGAGGCCGAAAAAGAAATAGAAGTCGATATGGACAACAAAGAGGCAACGCCAGTAGAGGTGGAAGAGTTTTTACCGCCGGTGTTGTCCAAACAAACTGAACAACCGGAGATACCCACACAGACAGGGGAAGTCAATATCCAAGAGGAACGACTTGAGAAATCCAAAACAGTAGAAGGTCCAATTCTAGAGAGAATGATGGAAATGTTCCTTCAAATGAGTCAGAGAATAGAAGAGAGCAACAAATCCAACAAGGAAGAGTTGAAGAAGGAAATGGAGGATAATAGTAAGAAATTGAATCAGGAATTGAAGGAAGACTTGAGTAAGGAAAGGAAAGAAGATAACCAGTCTTTAAAGGAAGATTTGGGAAATAAAATCGAAACAACAAATAAGAAGATGGAAGAAAACAGCTAGAAGATGGAAGAAAACAGCAAGAAGATGGAAGAAAACAGCAAGAAGATGGAAGAAAACAGCAAGAAGATGGAAGAGAGGATGGGAGGAAAGTTAGAAGAATTGAAGAAGGATAATCAATCCACAAAAGAAGAGTTGACTGGGATGAACAAGAACATGGAAGAATTGAAGGAAGACAACCAATCGTTCAAGGAAGAATTCAAGGCGACTAAAGAAGAATTGATAAATAAAATTGAGAACACCAATCAGAAAATCGATGAAACCAGGAAGAAGATAGAGAAGAACAACCGACAGTTGAAAGAAGAATTGAAGGAAGACAACAGGAAGTTGGAAGAGAAGATGGGGGAGAAATTGGAAGAATTGAGAGAGGACAATCAAATTCTGAGAGAAGAATTAAGAGAAGTCAATCAGGAGAATTTGGACAAACTGGACGAAAGGATGGAATTGTTGCGAGAAGAACTGAATAAAGAAATCAACGTTAACAAAAAAGCGATGAATAAGAAGATGGAAGAAGAAAATATAATGGTCAATCGACAGATTCGAGAGATTGATGGAAAGTGCAACCAGACCGAAAAGGAGGTGCATGAGTTTAAAGAAGTGGTGAACATCAAATTCACAAATATTGAAGAACATAGTCGTAGGAAGGTAGAAGAACAGAGGAAGGAAAATCAAGAAGAATTCGGAAAAGTACGCAACCAAGTTACAGAACGGTGTAATGATATACAAGAGACCATGGCCAGTATCACCGGTCAGGTGCGACAAAGCCGAGAGGAGATGGAAGCAATAAGGAACAGACCGACTCATTTCACCGGATTGCCTGTCAACGAAAGCCGAGAGTGGCTCAACTTCCGGCAATACAAACGCAAGCCGATGGAGTTCCTGGCTAGGGTAGAAGAATATTTGACGAAGCATAAAATTACTCAATGGAGCCATAGCAGGGAGATATTCGACGAGTCTTTCCGAGACATAACAGATAATTGGTGGATGGCCAACCGGAGTGAAATTTCCGACTACCAACAGTTCCGGAAAATGTTTAAGACAAAATACTGGTCTGAGACCACCCAGAACTTGATCCGTGACAATATTTGTAATGGAAGATACAGGTCACAATTAGGTAGCAGTATGACGGCATATTTCTTGGGGAAGGTGTGTATGGCAAAACACCTTGAGCCAGCAATCCCAGAAGAATGTTTAGTGAACAAGATATCGTATCATTATGATGAGGACATTATCAGGGCCCGGAGAGGTAGCCAGATCAAGACGATCCAGGGAATGACCGAGTTACTAGAGGGATACGAGAACGAGGAGTATTATCGGCAGAGCAGGAAGAGAAATGAGAGACCAGAAGCAAGGCCGACTACCTACCCCAATAACGGCAATAACCATACAAGTAACCGGAACCAGCCCAATAATTACGACGGCCCTAACAACCCGCCGCGTAATAACCAGTTTAACGGTAATTTTAACGGCGTAAGGAATAACAACCCCTACCCAAATAATAGAAACAATTTTTATCAACAAAATAATAATGTCCCATACAGTCAGAGAAATCCATATCCCAACAATAATGGTGACAGACCTTACCCACCTAACCGAAATTACTATAATAATAATTTTAGTAATAACAATAATAGCAATAGTAATAACCGAGTGTCGCGCCCTAGGGTAAATTTTATAAGAGCAGAAGATCGCGGACCCAGGAGATATTATCAACCGAGGAGGAGCAGCTTCCACGGCGCCGACCGAAGATGGAGGAGTGCGGAACGAGACGGCCCAAGACACGAACAGGGAAGACGAAGTACCAGCCTGGAAGATCTTGGCAGACAACCGAACAGGGCGTTAAACATCAACCAGGGTACAGAACGTCAGGAGACAAACCAGAGTTTCCCGAACGATGCCTCGGTCAATAATAACATAAACAATGACCAAAATACTTTAAACGAGAGGAGGCAGTAATCAACAACGATGACCCGTTACTGCTTATACTTCCTGGGTTAGAAAAGGATGATTTGCAACAAGCAAACAATAATAAGAATATCACTATCATAAGTAACCATTATCTGAAAGACATTCGAACTGAACTTTTGGAAGAGAACGAGAAGAGTCTCAGCAACAGTAATAATGAGATAATTTATATAACAGCGGAGGTGGAAGGAGTTCCCGCTAAAATAATGATAGACACAGGAGCTAATATTTCAATAATAAACTCCAATGAGTTGGAGAGAATACAGAGTACATGTGGTAAAACTTTGCCAATGTTACCAGTCAACAACATTGTGTTGGTAGGTGCAACTGGCCGCCAGAATAAAACCATTAGGAAGCAAGTTTCCTTAAGTGTCGTTAGCCGTGATATAGCTTTAGACATGGAATTTTTAATCGCCACCGGATTACCATTTGACATCTTAGTCGGTTGCGATATTCTTCGTAGATATTCGGCAGTAATCGATCTTAATTTAAATAAAGTATCACTTTTCCCAGACGGAGTAACATGGACCGCAGATCTGGTAGGAAGCACAACAATACTTCCCAGCCCTATACATCAACAACTTCGGAAAATTAATATTATAAGAAACAGCCCTCTTTCTAAACCCATAATATACAATCATGGAGAAGAGGATTTATGGTCAGTTAAGATCCAAGAAATACGGAATTTTCAGTGCGGAAGCGATAACAAGAAAATACCAACACATCTGGCTGATCGTCTAATCGCTATATATGAGAAATACAAGGCGGTGTTTTCTGATGAACCAGGGAAGGTAAAAAACTACCAGTGCCAACTTCGTTTTAAAGAGAACGTAGAGTTTAACCGGAGGTCATATCCAATAGCGCAGTCGCTCAAAGAAGCCGTGAGAACAGAGATAAACAAGATGATAGAAAACAACATAATTGAGATTAGTCAATCACCTTACACTAGTCCAATTATTGCTGTTCCGAAGAAAGACGGACAAGTCCGGCTCTGTTTAGACGCGCGTGAGTTGAATAAGACAATTGTGAATGACAGAACTTCTCCCGGTGAAATAGAAGAAATCTTAAAGCGTTTTCATGGTACTAGATTTATTAGCACCTGGGATACGGTCTGTGGTTATTGGCAGGTAGAGCTGCATCCACAAAGCCGCCAGTATGTAGCGTTCATTTTCGAAGGGCGCAATTACCAGTTCAAGAGACTGCCCTTCGGACTTGTCAATTCTGTCGCCATATTTGTGGCATGCATGGACCAGATTTTGGGACCAGAAGCGCTCCAATTTACCACCGTCTATGTTGACGATTTACTAATTACATCCGGAACCTGGGAGGAGCACTGTTACAGAGTGGAATTTGTACTAAGCAAACTAGCGCAGAACAACATAACACTGAAGTTGGAGAAATCCAAGTTCATAGCGCGCGAGGTACAATTCTTAGGCTTCAACCTAGACGACAGAGGTATTACCCCATCAGCAGAGAAAGTGGAGGCAATTCAGAGGTTCCCGCAACCAAGAAACAGGAAACAATTGCAATCTTTCCTCGGACTGTGTAACTATTACAGGAAGTTTCAGAGCCGATATTCCGAGTTGACCGCCAAGTTTCAACCACAGTTATCTGCCAAAAACAAATGGACTTGGGGTGAAGATCAAGATATTACTTTCCGCTTGATAAAAGAGAAGTTTCTGGAGAGTGTTATACTTCGTCACCCAGATTTTAAGAAACCGTTCTTTCTAAACTGTGATGCTAGCGATCTGAGCTTAGGAACGACATTATACCAGGAAGATGAGGAGGGACAACATCTGGTAATAAGCTTCGCTAGTCGCACACTAAACCAGTGCGAAAAGAACTACAGTGTGACAGAAAAGGAGTTGTTGAGCGTGGTGTTCGCATGCAGCAAGTTCCGGACGTACATTCTCGGATATCAAGTCACGGTACGAACTGATCATAAATCCATCTCGTTCCTTCGTAGGTGCAAATTGAGTCACGGCCGATTGGCTAGGTGGGTACTCGCCCTACAAGAATATGACCTGAAATGGGAATACATTCCAGGAAAGAAGAACGTGGTAGCGGATGTGTTGTCACGTATAAATCTGGAAGATCAGACTTTCGAGGGAGAGAAGGAGAGCTTAGTAAAAATTTATAACATATTCACGACCAGAGCCGATTTACAAGCTTTGTTAATAAATATCCGAATCCATCAGCAGTCTGATCCTAAGCTGAAAAACATTGTGAGTCGTTTGGAAGCCAATGATGAAACCATTTCTAAATATTACCACCTTAACAAGGGAATTTTATTCATAAAAACCGCCTTAGACGATGAGACATGGAAGGTGATAATCCCACACCAAATCGAAAAGGAGGTCATCATCGATTACCATGTCAGGTATGATCACATGGGAGCGTTAAAAGTGATACAGGCTCTAGAAGAAAACTGTAAGATCAAGAATATCAACCGCAAGGTGAGAATGTACATCAAATCCTGTAAGATCTGCCAATGTGCCAAAATAAACAATGAAAAGACAGAGGGTATCATGATACCAATAACTTCCAACGGAAAACTAGAAAAAGTGTTTTTGGATATCTGCGGGCCATTTCCCCGTAGCGGTGGTCGGCACAGATATAAATACTTGGTAATCATAATGGATCACTACACCAAGTATATAAAGCTATATCCGGTTAATCGGGCAACAACAGCAAAGGTTTTGGCGGTGATTATCGATTTGTATATCCCAGAGATCGGTAGACCATCTTCTATTATTACCGACCATGGAACACAATTTAAGGGGAGGAGATGGCGAGACACTTTATTAGCACTTGGGGTCAAAACGTATAAGACATCAGTCTACCACCCAAGTAGCAATCCGGCTGAGAGAGTATTGAGAGAAGTGGGTAGGATATTGCGCACGTACTGTCACAACCAACAGAAAAAGTGGCAAGAGTACCTAGCAGCGACAGAAACATTCCTAAATTATGCCCACCATCCAGCTATAGGAATTCCACCATACTCAGCCATGTATGAGAAGCCGACTCCCCGAGACATTGAACAAATCATTGAATTTCCAACGAACAATAATAGGAAATTCAACCAGTTGAAGTTTTACAATAAGGTAGCAGAAGATCAGGAAAAACGGCAAGCCAAATACCAGAAGGCAATAGGGCGAATTGTAACATATAAAGAGGGTGAAAAAGTCCTCCTAAAAAATAGAGAGCTGCCTAGCACCTTAGAAGGCATAACCAAAAAACTACTATTACTATACACTGGCCCATATGTTGTGGTAAATGATAAGCATAACAATACATATGAGTTGAGGGAAATCGTTTCAGGAAAAATCAAAGGAGTGTACAATCAAGCTTCTATGAAGAAATATTATGAAGAATGAGTTGTGAGTTTTAGAATTTTGAATTTATTTTTTAAAAATTCTAAAATAATGTAAGTACATCTTACTACAACCTAATATTTTGAGAAGAACATTCTGGAGAATTAAAAGAAGAAGAATTTTTTAATTTAATTTTGAAAAAATTCTAAAATATGTAAGAACAACTTACAACCTAATAATTTTGAACAAACTTTAGGGAAGACAAAGAAAGAGAAAGAAAAGGAATTTTGAATTTATTATAAAAATTTAAAATTGAGTAAGTACATCTTACTACAACCTAATAATTTTGGAACAAACTTTATGGAAGAAAGAAAAAGAAAGAATTTTGAATATAACTTATTCTAAAATATGTAAGAACAACTTACAACCTAATAATTTTGGAACGAACTTTATGGAAGAAAGAAAAAGAAAGACTTTTGAATTGAAATATAATTATAAAAATTTAAAATTGAGTAAGTACATCTTACTACAACCTAATAATTTTAGAACAAAACTTTATGGAAGAAAAAGAAAGAGAAAGAGAGAGAATTTTGTACTTATTAATTATAAAAATTTAAAATTGAGTAAGTACATCTTACTACAACCTAATAATTTTAGAACAAAACTTTATGGAAGAAAAAGAAAGAGAAAGAGAGAGAATTTTGTACTTATTAATTATAAAAATTTAAAATTGAGTAAGTACATCTTACTACAACCTAATAATTTTGGAACAAACTTTGTGGAAGAAAGAAAAAGAAAGAATTTTGAATATAACTTATTCTAAAATATGTAAGTACATCTTACTACAACCTGATGATTTTGGAACGAACTTTATGGAAGAAAGAAAAAGAAAGACTTTTGAATTGAAATATAATTATAAAAATTTAAAATTGAGTAAGCACATCTTACTACAACCTGATAATTTAGAACAAAACTTTATGGAAGAAAGAGAAAGAGAGAGAATTTTGAACTTAATTTTAAAAAAATTTTAAATTAAGCAAGCACAGCTTACTACCACTGAATTATGAGAAAAACATTTTGGAAGAAGTAAGAAGAAAGGAATTTTGAATTTAAAATACGAAAAATTTAAAAATGAAGTAAGACCAACTTACTATAACTAAGTTTGTGAGAAAACGTTATGGTAAATAATTAAGAAGAATTTGATTTTGGAAAAATACCAAAACATTCAGAAATAATAGTAAAATCACAGTACTATAAACAATTCTGAATGAAACAATTCTGGGAATAAATGAATTAAACAGAATTTGAATGTTGATAGAACGTCAGAACTTTGAAACAAGATAAGATCAACATATTACAAGGATTTATGAGAAATATTTTTCAATTAAATAAAAAGAATAGTTTGAATTTTACATTAAAACTAACCAAGTTCCAAAAAATAATTATGTGTCAATTATGATTGAATTGAGAAGAAAATAAAGTGATTAATTCAGAAAAGAGAATTAACGTTAATCCAGAATAAATGCTAGACATTCACAATAGCATTTGAAGGGGTAGAGAAGAATAACAAAGAAGAGTGTAATATGCAAGAGAAGAAAAAGTTTGGAAGCAAAGAGACTAATTACCTATGAAACGATAATGAAAACAGTTAATTAAGAGCAAAGAAGAACAACTCATACCAAACATATGGAGAAGATGATTTTGAACCAATGATAATAATAAGACCTATATGAAATGCAAAGAGAAGAAATACCATATGAAATATAATATAAATGAATTAATGTTAATGAATGCGAAGGCGGATTAATAACTTTCTAAGAGAAAGGAAAGAACCAAAATGTTTAAATAAAATGATCAATATAACAACCTGTATATCTAATGTAAAGATACAATGTTAAAAAATTAAATATAATATATATTAAGACCATTCAAATAATGAATAAGAAAGACTATATATAAAGACCATACTAATACTATGAGTAACCAGAAGAAAATATAAAGAGAATTCAGATGGAGAAGAAAGAGAGTTACACTGTAAACAGTAACCAGAATTATTAAAAGAAAGGTTTTCAACCATAATTTAATTAAATATATCAGACAAGTTAAGAGTTTTGAAAAAATATATATGTAATGAGTATAATAATGATTATGAAGATTTATTAAGATAGAAAATGTGAGATAATCTGAGAGACTACGAAGTGGAGAATCCAAAGATATTTTTATTAGTCGAAAATGAGACTACTTTTTATTTATTTATTCGATGACTGACTGAAGATAATTCCAGCAGCATTATGTTTTTGAGCAGGGATGGATATGCCTCTGTACTCAATTTATAGAAGTGGTGTATGGCCAGCAGAGAAGTAGCGTACAGTGCCCCTCTGATCTGCCCCAGCCCACGTGATAGGGAATGTTAGGGAATTAATATCCCAAGGATACAACACGAAGTTGATATAGAAAGAAAATGTATTACAATTATAATATATCTCAGAAGACACTAACTATCCGAAAAGGATTAGTAGTAAGACAAGTAACCATATATATAAAATTAATAAAACTCTAATATAAAAAAGTCGATATAAAGATGGAGAAGAAAATGAATTATAAGAAATGATGAAATTATCATAAGAAATTATTTCATCCATAAACATGTCTGAAATAATTACTTCTGGAGGAGAGCAATCTGTAACGTGACAGATGTATGCATAATATTGAATGGCAATTGATCATTAGAATAATGAAGTTATAATGTTTAAATTTGGAAGAAAGCATTAAGTTTAATATAAATAGATTCATTCATAGCAACTGTGGAAAGAAATCATTATTATAAAGAAAATACAAGTTCAAATAAAAGGAGTTACTAGTGATGAGTCATCCAAGACCAGTCTCATAACCAAAGGTTTTCAAGGTATAACCCAGGAAGGTAAAAAAGTAAATAACAAAGCAGTACTGAATATGACCAAACCCACAACGAGGAAGAATAAATAGAATAGAAACCCTAAAATAAGCCAAGATCAAACAACACAGGTGGTGTATTTCTGAAATAAAGAAGAAGATGGAGAAGATCCCAAGAAACCTGATGGTATCAAGAAGAAGATGGAGAAGATACCAGTCCCAGAAGGCAGGAGAAAAGAAGACTGACGAAAGAAGAAGAAGGCAGCATCCTGAAGAAGATGTCATGCTCTTATAAAAGACACCCAAATCCCTATATCCCCAAAATAAATATTTAAAAATAAAAGTATAACGAAATGAAAACCACATGTATATAAATTTAAGAGAGAGAAGTGTATAAAGTAAAAGTTGCCTGTGAACTAAGATGAAACAATAATATAGTACCCATGGAACAAATCTCCATTGAAAAAACGCTAACCAATTTATTATGTTAATAAGACTATACGACCATTTAGCATTAACAATATAAAAGTGCAAAGTGAACCAGTGATAGTTTTGGGTATTATAAAAAATGAACCTTGTGTTTCATTCTTGGCAATCACAAACATTGAAGGCAATGAAATATGCAATTTTCAATGACTTGAAATGTGTACTGTGACAGTATGTTGTTTATAAGACATAAATCTGTTTAAAATAACATTTTGTTTTATATGCAAAAAGAAAAACAGATTTCATAATACTTTTCGAACAATTCATACTATTTATTTATTAATGACAGGGTACAATTCCCCAAAGACAATGTGTAAAAGACGGTATAAAAACTGTAGAATCCTACTTATAATAATAGTTAGAAATAAGAATATAAATATAAGGTTTTTATGTATATAGTATAAGAATGTTTAAAAATGTTTTAGATATAAGGCCATTTGTTTGGGTCTGATACAACTAACATCAGAACTATAAAAATAGTTACTACTTGTAAATAGTAGAGAGTAATTAAGATGTTAGTTAGTAAAAAACCTTTTTTGTAAACCATATTTCCATGTTAGAAATAAGGATTTTGTTGTAAAATGTCTGACTTGAAGACAACCATTTATTTAAAAAAATATTCTTTATTTGTTTAACTATTATTTGTATTGTAACCAATACTAATTGTTATTGTGTAATTTGAAAACATGTTTAATTTATAATACTATATGTAAAAGTCAGAGAGGGTATCACACATCATATATTGTTTGTAAAATATTTTGTAAGAAAAATTGTTAAAAAATCATAGGCCAAAAGAATGGAAACCAAACTTCATCAAAACAGAAAAATTGCTCATTTAAATGCAAATAAACAAAAGGCGTTTAGACAAAATAAACTTGAGATCAAGCCATATAATTGCACATACCATTTAGAAAAATTTTAATAAATTATATTCAGAATTATAAATAAAAATGAAAATGACTAAACTCAGAAATTTAGACATGGGAGTCATATATTCCAGAATAATGTTTCAGAATACAACTAATTCAATTAATTACCAGAAAATCAGGGAATATAAACCTTTTAATACAATATAGGATTATTAATATTAAATATAACGGATAAAATGGATGAATTTTATATAATGACAGGAAGTAAATTTTGATGTTTTGACTTTTCAGAGAATAACAAAAATGAAAGTAAAATTACTAATTTTGGACAGAAAACACTATAAAACGGCATTATTTAATCTGAAAATAAGCTGAATGAACTGAAAGATTAATTTAAATAACATCTAGTGAATAAAATTGACAAATAACCAAAGTTTAGGCATTTATATAGTGAAATACTAAAGTGTGCACAGGATGTGAAAATAATTTTGAACAATGTTAAGGATAATATTATATGGGCTAAGAGTTTAATTGAAACTGAAGGAAACAGTTAGTTGATTATTGGTATTCGAACGGTTAACATGACGAGAGTTTTGTGACGATCTAACCTATCTTATAACGGTAAAGTTGAGCGGTGAATAGTACGTTACTGTGAAATCGAGAGTGATTTATAAAATCTTTCCAGAACATATACATTGTGACAAAAACAATCAAGAAACACTTATTAACACTAAACAATACATATCTACTCCGAAAAACACCACAAAACACCAGAAAACTGTATAATACATTAACCAAGTATTAGTGTCGGTATCGGGAAAAGTGATTGAACTTATAATTACACGGATATACTAAATACAACCCAGAAACATTACACCAGTCACTACACAACATTTAACAAGAGATTTGCAGACACCAGAATAGGAATACTGCCAGAAAATACATTATTTGGAACGCAGCAGGAACGAGCGACATTTTGATCAACTTGACGGCAGCCATCTTTCTTTGACAATTCCAATGCCTCTCCGTCCACATATCAGCTGTTGGTGAAAACAATTATATTATTTTCAAATTATTATTCAATGTCTGTATTTAGTAATAATTATTAATTTGTTGTAACGTTATACTTTTTAAATATTGGCCCGATTTCTCTGACTTTGATAATAATTGGCTGTTTAAAGAACCCTGTATGATTTTTATATAATATAATTTGTAACTTTTTCGATATCCTGAGAATCGATATTATAATCGATAAGAGTCAATATTGCTATTAATTAATAAAACATAAATTTTCTTCAACACTAAATAGTTCTTTATTTCATAAATATTACTAATTATCACTAATATAATTCTAATTAATAATCTATCAGGACTTTACCACCTATAAGTGAAGATAACCTAAAAAATAAAAAGGTAAACAAGTATCGATTGGTTTGAAGACAATCTTATGAGTGGTGATAGTTTATTTAAAATATACCAAAACTTTAATAAAAATTTTCAGAAGAGCATTACACTTTTTAAAACTTCACAGCCCTATATTAATTAATTGATTATAATTAATTAATTAATAAAATTAAATTTTTTTTTAATTATTTTTTTTTATAAACATAATTTTTTTTTTTTAATTTTCTTCAAAACAATAATTTTTGATTTGAAACTTTCGGTGAAGCTGAACATATATTTCTTCATCAACATTACGCTACTCGACCGGTCTTGCTACCATTGAGACTCGACCAGCTGGGAAACTTAAGGAAGTGTTTCAGGCCAGTAAGACGTCGAGAGCCACACCAATTACACACCAATTAAACATATTACATTACAATTTATTTATTTTTATTACAATATTAAAACTTGCTCGCCACGTTTAGTAGTAGTAGCTAACAGTTAAGCTTAAAATTAATCACTGCATTTTTGCAGAGCTCTCGCTTGTAGGTGTGTACGGTCTGACGGCTGCATTGTCACTCTTTTTTCGATTCGACTGGCACATTACAACGGAGCGGGGCGAGTACTCCGCGATAATATAGTCCCTATTTTTATTTAAAGTGACATTATTATTACAAGAAACAATACATTAATTATACATATATAATTTAAGTGAATTATTTTAACTACTACTCGTGCCTTCAAATTACTAATTACAAACATTATGATTTTTATACTTTCCTAAGTTACAGACGACTCGCTAAACACGTTGAGTCCGGAATTAAACAGGTCAACGCATGATGACTTGCAAAAGGATTAACTGTGATATTAATAGCTTTTTACAATTCGATTTTTTTATTAATTGTTTAGTTAGATTTTCCATTTACATCTCATACTTATTCTGAGTTAGTACAGGCGCTTTAGGTTTAATAGTGCGATTTAAAAATACTTAATTGCTAGTAAATTAATTTTTTATTTATTAAAGATTTTATTATCAATTAAATCGTCACACTACTTTCAAAAACAGAACCAACTCCATATTGAGGCGGTAGCTGTGTCTGTATTACACCCTATCGGTTTGTTGACGATTTGTAATGTTTATTTACCAAATTGGTACAATTTCTCTGATAATGACATAATGGGTATTGTAAATCAACTACCCAAACCTTTTCTGATATAAGGGGATTTTAATAGTCATAGCTTTATCTGGGCTTCTTACAAAACAGATAAGCGCGGAAGGGTCATCAAGAAAATAATACAAAACACAAACCTTGTAATATTGAACAAAAATCATTATACTCACTTAAATATGTCGTACAACAAATTTAGCTCGATTGACCTGGCACATTGCAGCCCTTCCATAGCCCATCTACTCAGCTGGACAGTCTCTTGTGATCTCTATGGTAGTGATCACTTTCCTATTTTCTTTGAAATGCATCATAGAGGCCCTAACCCTAACCTAATACCACAGCGTAAATGGAAATTCAGTAAAGCCAATTGGGGAAAATACCGAAACATAACCACGGAGCACTTAAGCGCTCTTTGTGCACACGAACCAGAAAATTTAACAGTTAACAACTAAGTTGAGATAATTACTAACTTAATACTGACTGCTGCTAATCAGAGTATTCCAAAAACCCGCCAATAAGGGTACCGAGTCTCGAGTTCCGTGGTGGAATGAGGAATGTAAGGTGGTCCATCGTTTAATGCGTAAATCTTATAATACTTACAGAAGGCATCCAACACATGATAACCAGATAAAATACAAGCGATATAGAGCGAAGTCTCGTAGAACCTTCAAACAATGCAAGAGGGCGACGTGGACTTCATATGTTTCATCCATCACTAAGAATATAAAAGCCCTCACAGTATCGAACGGGACTAAAGTACTAATTGCAGAAGACGGGACGGTAATTTCACAACCGGAAGACATTGCTAATACATTAGCTGCAAAATTTGTTAAAAACTCTTGCGACACCAACTACGACCCAGTTTTTCAAGAAATCAAAAAAAATCTAACATTTCGATAAATAAAATCACGAAAACAAGCGCAGTTACGGATCTATTAATCACTTTATTTCTCTAAAGGAGCTAAAAAATGTTCTGTCGAAATGTAGAAATACTAGTCCAGGGCCAGACGGTATCCATAACATCTTTCTTAAAAATCTTCCTGAAGCAGCACTGACATTCCTTATACGTTTGTTTTATACGTTTGTTCAATGTTATATGGTGTTCCGGAACATTCCCTGATAAATGGAGGGAAGCGATAGTTATCCCACTCCCTAAGCCAAATAAAGATCATTGTAAACCTGAAAACTATCGTCCAATTGCTCTTACCTGTACCTTATGTAAGTTAATGGAAAAAATTATTAACAGAAGATTACAATGGTACTTGGAGAGTATTAAGTTCTTATCAGCGCATCAGAGCGGTTTTCGAAAAGCTCGATCTAGTTTAGATCACTTAATAAATATTGAAATAAATGTCTGCGAGGCCTTTATAAATAACGAACATCTTGTTGCCGTCTGCTTAGATCTGGAAAAAGCTTATGAACTGGTATGGAAGGTCCGAATTGTATACATTATGAAAAATGTTGGAGTTACGGGATATTTACTTAACTTTGTAATAAACTTCTTACAGCACAAAGAGATCCGGGTAAGAGTGCATGGCATATTATCAGATAAATATAAAATCTCAAACGGAGTGCCACAGGGTTCTCCACTTAGTGCCACTCTCTTTTTAATTGTCATTAACGAAATTTCTTCTGTAATATCAAAGCCCATCCAAATATGTCTTTTCGCCGACGATGTAACGCTTCTGTGCAAAGGAATCAACATCCAGTCCACTACGGACTGCATTCAGGAAATACTCAATAAATTAACTAACTGGGCGCAAAACACGGATTTTAAATTTTCAGAATCAAAATCTGAATATATAATTTTTTCTCGCATCAGAAGACCACATTCAAGAAATATAAAGTTGTCACTAGGAACCAAAGAAATTAGACAATCAAATCAAATCAAAATATTAGGTCTCACGTTCGACCAGCGACTCACATGGGGTACTCACATAAGGACATTAAAAGGTGAATGTTTAAGGAGAATGAACCCTATTAAATCAATCGCATCATGCAACTGGGCTGCCAGCAAAGACGTAATAATGAACACCTACAAAGCCTTTATAAGGTCAAAAATGGATTACGGAGCAATAGGCTAATATATGACTCAGCTAAACAAACCATTTTAAAATCTCTGAAGACTATACATACATCCGCCCTAAGCCTGGCCCTAGGAGCGTTTAGAACTGGCCCGATTAACAGCATTCTAGCCGAGTCTCATGAATATCCGCTTAGAATAAGAAGAATAAAACTCTGTCTGCCATTTGCCACAAGAGCAGCTTCAAATCCTGATAACCCTGTAAGTCTTAATGTGTTCTCAAATAGGATCAGCGACAAATTTGCTAAACGCCCAACCCTACCCAAACCATTTTATGAACGTATTAATATCTACCTACGCAAATTAAACACTCATTTTCCTTCTGTTTTCACCCAGCAACATCCACCAGGGCCTTCTTGCTGACGTAAACCTCTCAAATTTGATAACATAATCTCAGAATCCCCAAAAGCTACTACAACTCCGTACATTTCCTTGTCTAAGTTCTACGAAAAACTTGATAAATACACAGAGTACACTCATGTGTTCACGGATGGTTCTCGCACAGACGGAAACAATGGATATGCAGTAATATTATCTGGACATGAATACTTATTCAGGTTGGACAGGGTCTGCTCGGTTTTTTTCTGCGAAGCATATGCAATTTGTTCAGCACTGGAAATAATAAAAGATTCCATGGGCTCCAAGTATATTATCTTCTCAGATTCTCGAAGTGTTTTAGATAGTCTGCAGCAGGAGGACAGCAAAGAACCCATTATTCAAGGCATAAGTAACATAACCCTTGATATCTCAACTAGACAGTGCAAGGAACTTTTTTTCAGTTGGATACCATAGCACATCGGAATTAAGGGCAACGAGATGGCTGATAGGGCTGCGAAAACTGCTACGTCGAGTCAATATCATCCTCACAAACTATCCCACAATGACCTTAAGAAATATCTGCATTTAAAACTTCTAAAACTTCTGGAGCACAGGAATGATGAATGGCTTAAGTCACCACCCGCCAAGCTATTCTGAGTGAGGAAAAATATTTACGAGCAGCACTCACTTGCTGCAGACTCCAGGATAAATCAAGTGGTAATAACAAGACTCCGCATCTGCCACACGCTACTGACTCACAAGTACATTTTCACAAGAGAGCCACCTGCGAGATGTAATCGCTGTGGCACGGTTTTGTCAGCTTTCCATCTTGTTTCAGAGTGCCCTGCTCTTCAACATCTACGAAGCAAATTTAATATCCCTACAGATGTGCGAAAAAGTTTAAATGACAAGACTGCAGCCGCCAACATACTTCTCCTCTTAAAGGAGATTCAGCTGTTAACAGCAATATAGGTACGAACTAAGAAAATTATAAGAATATTAAAATTGTGTAATTAAGTTGATGGACTGATATGTTATTATGACTTATTATTATGTAGTTGTTATATTTTGTTACTTAGTGTTATATTTATTATATGTATACTTAGTTATATTTATTTATGTGCATGATGTGTATTTATATTGCCTGTGTTGTGGGGGGTTAATATTTCTCATTTTATTTTGCATCAGTTAAACTAATACTGTTTTTTGTTAAATATTTTTATCTATCTTATTTGTTTACACTATTTGGTATTTAAACAAATATTTACTATATGTTAATACATCTGTTTAAGAATCTGTACAAATTCATTTTTGTTGTCGCTAATGACCGTTGCTGTTGCAGACAATTTTGTGTATAAAAATTGTGCTAGACAATGCCATATATAATAAGAAATAGTGCATTTTATTAGATTAAGGTATAAGTAATCATAAGTGTTTGTAATGGACAAGTAATAATGTAATTAATAAGATGTTAACTTGGGCAAAAAACCTACATCTACTTTAGAAGGTAGACAGGGACATTATAATGTATAAATGCTATATTAGATCATGATATGTCTAGTAATAGATCATGTAGTTTATAATGAATAAAGAATAAATGTTAACTTGTATTAGAATTAAGCCATTTTATTGTTAGAAACAAATAATAGTCCAAAGTACACAAGACATTATTATGCCTATTGTACAAGCCAATGTTTTTATAAAAGTTAATGTTCATAATTGTAATCACTAGTATTAAAATACATGTTATTAACATAAAATCATATGTACAGCCAAGGAAACTAGTTATGTAACAAAAAAGATAACTTTTAAACATAATTTGTTGGAATAGGCCAAATTTTAAAAATGTTATTTTTGGAATTACTGCATAGAAACATAGGTTGTGAGATCTTAAAATAATCAAGAGAAAAAAAGCATTTCATTGGTAATAATATCTTTACAACTGTACATAGCATAAGGGAAAAATGTTAAATTTAAGAATTTTTAGTAATGTTGATCTCAGAAAAACGACGCCATTCATAACAATGCTTGAGATTTCAACCAATGGGAATTTTTCACATTTTGCTTGTATCAACCCAAAAAGTGAAGCCAAGCGAGTTAGTCTATTGTTGGAATTCGTACAGTAAAGAACAGCTCCTCTGCGACACCTATAGCCACGAAAGTACCATCAGAATCGAACCTCGGCTAGGTTAGGTGAAGAGTGGTTACCATTACATAACCAAAAGTGAGAAAAGTGTTGTGAATTGTTTACATAATCAGAAAGGAGTTATAGTGAATTAATAATCTTAACAGTGAATAAGAAAGTGTGTACAAAGTAAATGAAAGTATCGTGTTAATACTTAAAATTTTAAACGGCATATTACAACTGTAAACTGTAAATTATGATAATACAACTGTAACACTTTATGTACACTTGTGAACTATTTACTCCACTACCACTGAACAAAAACACTAACACTATTTAATTTTTTCACGTTTAAACTATTATTTCTTTATGTTTAATGTTTAAAGCAGTATAACCTATTAAGACTTGATTAACCTCAAAATAGACACCGTGCGGCACATAAGAACTATTCGTTATTTTAGATATAAGATATTGTTTTGTTATCTTATAGTCAACTTTGTATTGTGATGTTTTGTACTTCACAAAGGACATTTTCGTAATTAATTATTGTAGTCACAAGAACCCGAGGTTATATTTACGTTACGTAACGATTAAACTAGGTCTGATTTTTAAGAAGATCATTGTACCAACCGCTGAGCTATACATTTAACAATCCTGGACAATTAAAATTAAGAAAAATGTTATTCATTTTAATTTAAGAAGAAAAGAACAATTTAAAAAAGAAATAAAGGAATATTAAAGGGAATTAATTGTCTATGAATATTTATTTTAAATACTTAACATCTTTGTTAGTTTAGGAATATTAGCGTTTTCATAAACATTAGAAGAAGAAGTTGGTAGTACCTATTTCTTGTGTACCACGTGCGATTTTAATTATTTAAATAGGTAAGTGAATTCAAACGGAATAAAGGAAGGAATTACAGGAAATTTAAGAATTTTAATTACTCAAGACGTTAATTACTTTAATTCATAAAAAATCAAAACAAATTATAACACTATCGTTATATACCTACAAGTCCAGGTAGAAATTTAAGCATATTTAAAGTTACGATTATAGAATTTTTACTATTACATATTTTGGCGCTCAAAAGTGAGGACTAACTAAGAAAATTTTATTTGAAAATTATTATTGGAGAACTATATTTTTATTTTACATAAAAGGCGTCCACAACGTGAGGAGCAACGCATTAACACAACTCAGATCGTTATTAGAGAACTCAAAAATTTTGCAGTACAATATTAATATGACAGTAGTACATTCGGGAGAAGGGGTACGAGCCCAGGTCCAAACTCCAACTCGTGACGTCACGCTCCTTATCAGCAGTGACGTCACTCCTTATCATTAGTGACGTCACGTGCTTATGACATCACGTTCGCGTGACGTCACTAGTTGGACTTTGGGCTAGTGCTCGTACCCCCCCCCCCCCCCCGGTGGATGACGTCGCGCGGTGTCGGTTGAAGTCAGTCGGCAGTAGTGGGAGGCTGTCTTCTTTTTTCTTCTGCTGCGTGATCTCGTGTGTGCGGAACCGCGTCATAACGATCGATTCTGCTTACCTTGGAGTGGTTCGTCGGTTTGTCCGTGATGTCGGTCAGAGGCTAGGACGTTGTGTGTATCGGCTGCCTCCGCGCTGTCTCGTGCCTGGTGACCGACCGACTGAAGCGTGTCGGGTGTCGGGTATGTGTGTGTAGACCTCGCCGCGGTGGAGGGGGAAGGTCAGTTGCGCATGCGCACTATGTTTGTTCCCCCTTCCACAACGTCGTCCTGAGGCTAGTCGGAGGCCGGACGGGGTCCCGGACGAAGCCGTAGTCAGTCATTTCGGATCGAGACATTAACACATATTTGTCTGTTCGTTTATTTCATTATGTAATACCTTACAGTACCACTTCTAACAAATGGAAAAGGAAATTATGAAATAAGACGCATTAAGAGTTTAATACATATTTCCCCTTCCACAACGTCGTCCTGAGGCTAGGCGGTGGCCGGTCGGAGGCCGGGCGGGGTCCCAGACCAAGCCGTGGTCAGTCATTTCGGATCGAGACATTAGTGTGTCACGTTGAAACTTAGATGGGATTTTATACAGTAGCAAACGTCATTATCTAAGAAAACGATTGGTGGTCCTGAAAACGACCGTTGTTTATGTTATGGCTACGTACAAAACAACAGGTTGGCATTGATTTAGTGTGCAGTTGCATTGGCTCGTCTCCTCCCTGCCAGTCACACAATCTCAGACGACAGTGTATACAACGTGCTGTATCTCCATCGCCTTCGTATATAAACCCAGCTCGAGCTAACTGTTGTGGATGAATCGTATTATTCGGAAAATCCTTTTTATACATCCACACGCTTTCAGTCCAACAGTGTCGGTAAAACGTTCGAAGATGTTTCAGAAACGCCTTAGAGCTACTCTTTGTACGTGTCATATTTCAGGTTGATTCTTGACGAATGTAAGAAGCAAGATGAGAATAACGAGTTTAATTACAATTCAATTTGATACAATACAAATTATTTAGATAGTAGAATATTTTTCTTTTTTAACATTCTTTATCACCGACAATTCATTTGCAACCTGTAAAACCATTTTATATAATTGAATGAATTTAATATCTTTAGTCGAATTTACCAAAAATTGCGATTTGCATGCAGCTTTTAACCACCAGCTACTTCTTTCTACACCAGGTATGTCTTTAGTATCCCAAATTTCAATTTTGACTAAATATCGTCCCCTTTCGCCGGGTGTTGTTATTATTTTTCTGGACCCTTTTTTACAAACCGCAACCAATTGCTGAAAAATCTGACCACCTTTTTTATCTTCTGTTTTGTTTAATGTGATACAAATTTGATCTAATTCATCAATGTCAGTACTATTATCATTATCAGATTCGTCAATTTCTAATTTATTATCGGATTCGTCAATTTATAATTTGCATCTTCTTCTACGTTTATATTATTTTTAACTAAAGCACTAATATAAGTATAGCTAGATTTTAATATATTTTTTCAGTAAAATTCGCAATATTCGTATTTAGATAATCATATATTTCATCAATATCGAATAAGTAAGTTGGTAGTGCAGTTAAATCTGATTGTGAATAAACTAATTTTAATTCTAAAGCAAGTCTAATTTTTTTGTTATATCTGTTAATCTAATATATAAATTAATAACGTCTACATCATCCGAATTGATACAATCAGCTTTAATTTTCTTTATAGCGTCCTCCTATAAGTATAGTGAAGAAAGTCCATAAAAATATAATAACTTAATTATATCTTCTAATGAAACATACTCATCGGTGCGATAGGATGGTCCTGCAGCGATATGAATTATTAGAAAAACAAAAAAATTTATTAACTTTCTGCTAAACATTTATCGATTTCTAGCTATAAGGCTAAATCGGCACGTGTTTACAGAGTTGTTACCCAACCCAGTTGGTGATAGTTCAAAGTATAAAGATTAGCTAAGCAAATCACTCTTTGTGCTGTTGTTATTTTCCTTAACCTACTTTTTTCTAACCTTTTTACGCGGGTATAAAGGCAGCGGATACAGCTTATTCCACACAAGAAGAATACGCTGTCAAAAATTAACTAAACATAAGTATAAAAAATTAATGATTAACCTGTTTGCTTGTAAAGAACTATTCACTAACGTATACGAATAGTAACTGACACACTAATCTACGGATTAGACAGTGTTCATATTTACGCGGATATAAAGGCGGGTGATACAGGTTATTCCACACAAGAAGAACACGCTGACAAAAATTAACTAAACGTAAGTATAAAAATTCATGATTACCTGTTTGCTTGTAAAGAACTTTTCACTAACGTATACGAATAGTAACTGACACACTAATCTACGGATTAGACAGTGCTCATACGTCTACACCACATGACTATTTGCGTTAATGCTCTTTGCCTTTGTTATATATATATTATACACGTTATCATAAATCAATTGGTGATCATCCGTTTGCACAACGTGACTACTTACGTCAATGCTCTTTGACTCTGTTTACATGTAACTTGTTTATTTCACCTTTCACCTTGTAATCTACATGAGTATATTTTTACTTATTATCAGACAACGTGATTGCTTACATCGATGCTATTTAACCTTGTTTACATGTACGTTGTTTATTTCACCAAGTTCCCACTTCCTAAAGAGGATCAATATAGGTTCATCACGCTTTATTATTTAAAAAAAATCATATTTTTTCTTTTTTCGTAATTTACATACACATATGCCATTATCCATGAAGCGTAGAACGACGATCACTACGGATTTCTAGTGGTGGACAAAGACTCCTCGATGAACGCTGGTAGGTACAGAATCGGTCTCGATCGTTATATAATATTTCCGTCTGACAACCCTTCGTAAGATTGAGAACAAACGGTACCACATAAACAGTATCACACCGTTCACATAAACGGAAGGACACCGTTTACATAAACGGAACCATTCAATAAACGGAACCGTTCAATAAACAGCACCGTTCACATAAACGGAAGCACACCGTTCACATAAAGAGATATGAAGAAATTAAAGTTTGATTTACCGTTAAGAACATGAGTCAGTTTTGTTTACAACTTTAAACAGTCATTTCTAATTAAAGTTTGATTTACCGTTAAGAACATGAGTCAGTTTTGTTTACAACTTCAAACAGACATTTCTAATAAAGGTGTTGGATGTGCTAAAAATTGTTCAGTCAGTTTACTACCGTCCATGAAGATGGACGAAAAGGAGAAGCGACTAACGCTTGATATTGATGCGATCAGTAACAACATACGGAGGAAGTACCGAGCTCTGAAGCGACGTAAGCGTACGCTCTCCATGAAAGCGACGAAGTGTTAATGAAAAGTTACAAACCTATTCTGGAACCGTTAAAAGATATATATCACAAAGCCTCGTAAAGAAAAAGCGTATAACTGAAGAAGTGAAGAAGGAGGAAGAGGAGGACACGCGAGATTACATCAAACAAGTCGACAATGTTAGTTCGACTCAGCAATTAACACCGCGATTTCTATCATCTCCAGTTATTGCCGAGACCCCTGATGAGAATCTAGAAACAATAGAAGATTTACCGTCTACACCAGAAGGAAGATGACGAACGCGGGGTTACATGGAGACACAGTACAAAACCGGGCCCCTAGCAAAAAAGTACATGCGGATGATCATATCGGCTGAACGTGATCGTTTGATGGATTACACGAACGGCAAATGGATGATCGGTGATTTACCGTTGAAAATCGATGAAGATGATAACTTTATTATCAAAGGTGTACGATACAAAGGTACACCGGGTCTATACGAACTCGTCTTCATGAAACATCCAGAACAAGGAATCTACAACGAAGCGGACCTTACATCTTACAAAGCTATATTAATAGCCGCCAACGCGCATAAACAACACTATTTAGCGAGCGCACAAATAAATTCAAACAGAGGGACAAAATACAAAAAGATTATAGCCGTAATGTTTCCAACGAAACGTACAGGACATGGACATGTTAGCGATGCCAACAATCGAAAAAGAAGAAGGGTGTACGACGAGTTGGTGTTTAATCCGCACGGAATAAATTACGTACACTGGGACGATCCTAACGAACTCGTTGATCGATTGAGGATTTTGATTGGCTCACAGCAAGCCGGGTATACAGCACATACTAACGAGATTCTCTCCATAGTGGAAAAACGTCGTGAAGCTAACATTATCTTATAAGTTTCATTATCTTATAATCAATCGTCAGAAGTGTTGTGACATTCATAGAGACATGATGAGCGTAGACAAGTTTGGTAGACACAAAAGCACCGTAAAGTTGCGACGGGAGACTAAAAGACAACTTCACGAAACCATAGGATTCAAGATTACGGACGATAGAAATATCGATGTAGAAAACAAGAATATACGCAAATTGGCAGAACCAATCGAATCATCGGACGCTGTTCCACTCCATTTCGTTTAAGAAAACTGTTTGTTGCTATCAAATGGCGACGGTGTGGACGTTAAGGGGTATAAACTTCACAACGTTGACACTCCTGTTGAACCGAAAGATGCTGTAAATAAACTGTACATCAAAGACTCATGCTTGTTTTACGGGAAATCGATAAACAACGATCCGGTTATCAACGCTCGGAATCACAAAAATAATATCGCTCGGAGAGCCAAATCTTGGGAAAAACGCTGCCAACAAATATTACGTGGACAAGATGACCATCCCGATGGACCAGGACTCCAACTACGTGGTCCAAAACTGCAGGATAACGCTGCTGGACCCGCCAGTGAACAATAAAGACGCCGTTAATTTGGAATTTATGCTCAAGAAAACATTAAGCATAACAGACGCTGTCTGGATCGATGTCGGTGACAGGGTCATCGCCAACTTGAGGGACGGCTCTTTCCCCAGAGACTCGGTGAACGTACGTCAAATGAAAGCGTTGAAGCTGTACGTGAAGAGCGACATGTTCACGCTCGCGAAAGTCTTTCGAAGCCGTATAGATAAGCTGTTATTGTACATATATAAATTGCACAAGCACGATGTCCGCAGTTCACTCAACGCTGAAGAATCAGAGTTAACAGTCAACGACGACACGAAGACAAGGCCGTTGATAGAGAACATCGACAAGGACAAGACTGAGAAAGGTTGGAGAACCGCTTACGATTACGAGTAACTATGTACAAATTACGAGGTCGAGAAAAGAATTGGTAAAGCACTTAAAAGCATGGTTCCGTTCGTCGTCGACACAGTACCTACTGCGATCAACAGAGAGGTGGAAGCGCTGTCCGTAGAACTGCATCTCCCCGGCTATTAGTTCTGCGGACCGGGAACGAAGCTCGAAGTGAGGTTAGCACGCGACGAGCGCGGAATCAACCAGTTGGACGAAGCCTGTCGTAAGCACGACATCGCGTACGCAAAGTACAAGGATAACGAACACAGACAAGCGGCGGATCGTGTGCTGGCAGGTAAAGCGTGGAAACGTGTGACAGCTTTGAACTAAGGTGTCAGCGAAAGAGCTTACGCGGCAGCAGTAGCAGCAGCGATGAAGGCGAAATCGGCGTTGGGCGGCGGACTGTGCTACGGGCGTAAACGTCGCTCAGGTAAGAGTTCCGAAAAGACAAAGCTGAAAAAGACAAAGAAGATGAAGAAGAATACCAATAGAAACAAGACAACTGTGAACGAATCGGTTGCTGGTGCAGTTCGTTAACCCAAAACAGCATCTGGACTTTACCTGCGACCGTACCGAAAAAACTAGTGAGCATACCAGTGCGCCCGTTGTCCGATCGAGATCTGAACAAGTACGCTAAACTGTTGTGTGTACCATATTTCAGAGGTGTGTTTATGCTCGACGCTTTACCTCGACCGTCATCGCTGTGGAAGCACGAGAGCGCTATAGTGAATCTGGACAACACGAGCGGACCGGGCACGCACTGGGTATGCTACAAGAAACGTGGGGACAGAGTGGAATACTTTGACGGATACGGTAATCTGCGTCCGCCTGCCGAACTGATAAGGTACATTAACGGATGCAACATTCGATACAATTATGAGCGTAAACAGCCTTTTAACTCAGTCATTTGCGGACATTTATGTTTAGAATATTTGTCATCTAACGAACAGTAGTCGACGAGATATCTTCGCTGACGATAACGGTGACGGGTACGGATCCTGCCGCGCTTGTGTGCGACTTCTTTCCACCACTCGAACTTTCGGATGGTGAATGGTACGCAGGTCTACTTGACTTCACCACGTATAACTCCATACCGAACGTGGTAGAAGGGAAGAACAACGAGTTGCCGGTAGAGTACGCCCCAGGAAAGTGGAAGACAATCAATTTACCGACGGGCGCGTACGAAATCCACGACACCGACGCTTACCTGAAGAAACGATTGGGAGGCGAAGAATTTCAGTTTACGTCCCAACAACAACACGTTGAAATGTGAACTTTACTCTTCTTACAAGATCGATTTCACGCGCACACCGCATGAGATAAACACGATATTAGGTTTCACCGGGAAAAAACCGTAGGAAGCAAATATATTACACGTGTCGGACATTATCAAAGTAAACACCATACGGATAAGGTGTAACGTAGTACAAGGCTCATACAAGAACGGAGTAAACGAACATACTTTGCATTCTTTCTATCCAACGGTCGAGCTGGATTCATGATAGTCGAAACACCCAACAACGTTGTATACCTCCCGGTGAACGTTCAATACACTGTTTGTGGTCGATCAGGATGACGACGTAGTGGAATTTCGCGACGAAGTCATCACTATACGCATACATCTGAAAATACAAATATAAAGTCATGGGTCTGTACTTCACGGACGTCTCATTACAACGCCCACCAACGTCGCAGAAGAGTGAAATAAAAGAAGTACGATTGTCGGGAAAACCCATCAGTTTGACAGTAAAGCGGTTAACACCGGCTAACCGACGCTACCTGATTTCGTTAGGTTTTATAATAAAATGGTCGCTGTAAGAATATTATTTGTCGAACAAGGACCAGTCTTTGAGAACAGTATCACGCACTTCCAGTATCATACACATGCACCATACGCATCGACGCGGTATGGAAATAACGATGAAATACGGATACCTATCCAGCAACAAGATGTCTTTACTCTACCGTCGGAAAGCTTCCTCTACATCGAAGGAATGTTATGTTAAGTATGTTAAGCAAGAAACCGAACGTGACCGGTGAACTGAACGTAAAACTGGTGAACAACGCGTTGGCATTTCTCTTCAAAGAGATCGGTTACGAACTTGCTGGCGTGGAAGTGGACCGTACAAAGAACATGGGAATCACCTCAACTGTCAAGACTCTGCTGTCGATCAACGAACACAACGTGAAATCGTTGCAAAACGCCGGGTGGATAGCACCAACGAACAATGTGTTAAATATGGGCGAGGAATTCAATTTCTGTCTTCCGCTAAAGATTTTGTTAGGATTCGCTGAAGACTACACGCGCATCGTCATGAATGTGAAACAGGAACTGATACTGTTGGGCACAGCCACCGACATCAACGCCATGGTGTCGGAGAGCGCTACGAAACCGAACGGAGTTCTAGAACTGACCAAAGTGTCCTGGAAGATGCCGTACGTACACGTGGCCAACATGTATCGCTTACCGTTGTTACGTCTTGTGGAGGCAGATCGTCCGCTGACTATGGCATTCCGCAGTTGGGAACTGCACGACACGAGTACCCTGCGTTACCGCTGACGAACAGACAGACTTGGACAGTGAAGACAACGTCACAATTGGAGAAACCACGTTTTGTTATATTGACCTTTCAGACTACAAGAAAGACGATCTGAAAAAACATGCCGCAGAATTTGATCACTGTAAAGTAACTAACGCCAAACTTTTCTGAACGACAAGTACTACCCATACGACAACTTGAACTTGGACATCGGCAAAGGACGTTTCGCTCTGTTGTACGACATGTACGCACGTTTTCAATCCGCATACTATCATCGAAAAAGTGCGGGTGGTCCCCTCCTGACACCTGACGAATTCAAATCGAAAGCTCCGCTAATCGTCTTCGATTGCAGCAGACAGGACAACTCGCTCAAGTTATCGGCGGTCGACGTTCGATTAGATTTTGAATCGAATGAGAATTTTCCCGCCCAGACCACGGCCTTCTGTTTGATTCTGCACGACTCTCTTATTGAGTACACTCCTCTGACAAACACAGTGCGGAGACTCACATAATTACACCCACCATTGCATCTTTCAAGGTCACTGAGCTAAATATAATCAAACGTTACTATATTATTCAGTCAGCCTGTAGACACGACAGAGCGCGTCAGTATGGACAGCGTTACAGTACAATAACAACAACAGAGCAATTAAGAAAAACATGACGTCTACCTTGAACTCACGTATCCGTTGTCGCACAAACTGATCGTAACAGCTAGACTGTTTGAGGAACGTTATTACGAAGTGTGCATATCTTTTGTCATCAGTGGTGGAAGTTGTCGTCAACATAAGAGGATATTGTTCGATTTCACCGAGTGGAACTTGCTTCTGCTTTTGCACGAACGCATAACGAACTGACTGCAACAACGTTTATCCAACGTAAAGTTAACGTTTCAAGATCATCAACAGAACGACAGAAAAGAAGAAAATTAAGTAAAAAGCGTACTCCTGAGACACTGTTGTGCATATGTTAAAGACACAGCGAACACTTCGATCGCAATCGGAGAAAGCGAATGGACACGATTTGTTAACCTATTACCAATATTGTGCAAGTACGTTGTTCGCTTGTTTTACGAACAGAAGCACTTGAAGAGCGACATCGATCGCGTGGTGAGCACGGGGCAGTGCGTGTTTCCACCGGACGTGTTTTGCGACAACATGACCTACGATCGCATATACGACGAACTTGTAATGTATGGGAATGCGCAATCAGTGTCGCTAGAAGATAAAGTAGAAGCAATGAATCAAGAAGAAGAAGAAGAATGTTAATAATTGTGATGGTTGTACTTAACGTCCTGCTAACATTGTATTTGACTCATTTGATAACAGCATGGCTCATCGAGAAGTTATCGCAAGCGGCTCCGCAGCTGTGATTGAGTTTCAAGCGTTCCGAGGCTTGCGCAACAATTACATCATCAAAGAGTTGGCTGTCGTGGACCTGTCTACTCGGTGTTTTACAGTGACATTTTTTGCACCACCTTACGAAGAATCGTGTCTGGACGAAAAGACCGTTAAAAGCAACGAATGGTTGACAAGACATTATCACCGGTTGAGATGGAACGAAGGATACACACCGTACACTGATATGCATCGTACGCTCGTGGAAATCTGTTCGTACTTCTCTACGATCTACACAAAAGGAATGGAAAAAAGAAACTTCCTGTGCGTCTACCATCACAACGTGATCGATCTCAACGACCATGAACGACGGATCTTCAACGCTGCAGCAGTGTCCTATCCGACAGCACAACGAGAACGATGGACAGTTGACATTGACACAGTGCGCACTGCGTAAAGCGATGAACTACAGGTTGATGACGAGTGGTGGTGTTTACGAACGAGCGCAGTACACATGCGCTGAATGTGGGACATTTTTAGCTAACAGACGTTGATTGTAATCCGCGCGTGTGTGTGTGTGTGTGTGTGTGTGGGTTTGTGTATGTAAATATTATAAATATACATATATCAATGTAGTAGAAACTATTGTGATTATGTAATGTGTCTTTTTTTGCTAAAAAAAGACAGCGGTAGCAGCAGGATATTAAACTCACAACATAGTTATTTGGTGGTTGTTAAACTTTGTACTTATAATATCTGCAATGTATCGGCGTGTGTGCGTGCAGTGACGTCGTCCCCCCGCTAACTGCTGCCAGCGTGTCCTGCACGCTCGCAGCAAGCCAGTCTAGTTCAGTTAACTGCTAAACTCCGAACGGGTAACAAGCCTTCAGTTCGCCAGCCGCGGCTATATAATTATTTTCAATTCGGAATATTCCACTTCAAATTATTATCATGATCTTCAGTGCTTAATGCATTAATACTTAGGCGATCTCGGCCTCAATTCATTATCATGACTTTCAATATTTAATTCAACTTTACTTCTCAGGCAATGTATGCCGCGCTACACTGCACGTGCCATGCAATTATTTTCTTACGACATTCAATAAACAGTTAATTCAAAGAAAATATACAGTCCACTACTTTATTTCATTTCATACCAGCCAACTCATCACCTAACGTTGTAAGACCAACTCAAGAGTATTTCGAGTGCGTCGAAGACGTCACATTTGGTCCTCCGGGCCGGATTCGGATCGTGATTCGGATTAAGATTCTGATTTATATTTCACTTAATGGGCCCATACAACATTTTGTTCAAGCCCGAATCTTCTCAAACGTTAGATTGCTGGCCGTAGCATACCTTCATTGTTTTCAAAAAAAAAAAAACTTCATACTTGGCCGTACAAGATTCTACCGGACATCATCTCTAAGACAGCAAGATATTACAATTCATCGTCACTTGTCATACAGCAGCGAAAAATTAGAACTTCAAGCTTGAACGGAGAGCTACAGCTTCAAGCATTACCCGACCAGCGGAAACAAGACTTGCGCCACCATCCAAGGCCTGCCGAACAGGATCGCCAAGGAAACAACAGGCAACGGAGCCATCTTAAACCTGCCGGGGACTCATAATCCACGTGACTATGAACTTGTATTTCTTCTAGTTTTTCACTTATAATTTTATGTACAGTAAAAGTCAGTAATATTTTAACACATATAGTTAATAGCATTTGATATAAAATCATTAATAATTTTTATATAAAAAGAAATTAGTTTCAAGTGACCATAGACCTGTATTTTCACATAAATTTTCACTTATACAATTTTACAATAATTCAGTCAGAAACTTAAGTAATGTGATGAAGCTATATGTATATTTTTACTTTAAATGAGTCATATTTTCAAATAATTTCCACATAACTATTTTTTAAAGAAAATAAGTACCTATTATAATAAGGAATTAGATTAAGTTGTATACCGATCACTGGCTGCCGCATTATATCAGAATTTGGTAAAGTACTCAAATTACATTAATTGTTCACCTGTTCTGTATTTATTTATCTGTTTCGGATCACAGCTTGCATTTCAATCATGACTGATGTGAAAGCGTTAATTAAAAAACGTGGCACAATTAAGGCCTCTATATCCCGTGTAAATACCTTCGCGGACAATATCGATCCTGACATAAACGATCACCATGCTTTAAAAATTAAACTCCGCCACTTGATGGAGTTGTCCGCGAAGTATGATGAAATTCAGACCGAAATTGAGGCTGATGAATCTGATTTCACATCGGTAAGTGACAGGGTTCAGACAGAGGATGATCTCTGCACTATTGAGTGTAAACTGCACAATTCATTAGAACGTGTAGAAGAGGTAAACAAAAAACCATTGAATCAAGCGGACGTTACGCCAATTAAAACCTCCCCTATTCAGTTAGAGCCAATTAAATTGCCCTGCTTCTCAGGCAACATTATTGATTGGCAGCATTATTACAACTTGTTCTTGGAGTTAGTACACGTCAGAACTGACCTGACGGACATTCAGATATTGCATTATTTACATTCTTCACTAAGGGACGAGGCTTTAAATGTAATAAAGTCTCTCCCAATCACACATGATAATTATGCGATAGCCATTGATCTATTGAGGGCTAGGTATGGTAGTAAATTAATTGCCTCAGCGTATCATATAGGGAATGTCTTGGGCATGAAGTCCATTCAGCAAGAGTCCATGGTTGGCATTTCGAAATTTATTGACGAAATCACCGCAAATATAAACGCTTTGAATTCATTAAGTTTACCTGTAAATACTTTTGAAATTATTTTTGTTCAATATTTAACGCAGAAACTCGATAACCAGACATGCCGACTATGGAAGGAAAGTCTATCTGAGAGCGATTCCCTAATTTCAACAATTTTATTAAATTTTTAAATGGTAGAAGGCAATTAATGCAAAACGTCGGCGCCTCGACCAGTTCAGTAAACAGAATATAAGTTAGCGATAAGATTCCCTATCGCAAGACTATTAAACACGTTGATCTCTCTAGGTCAACGCATATCAACAACAACATTTGTCAGCTGTGTCGCGGTAAACATAGACTCTCTGAATGCCCACAATTCGTGGCTATATCTCCCTTTGAGCGAAAAAACATTTTACTCAAACACAAACTTTGCTTAAATTGCATGCGTCCAGGCCATGAGCCCTCACACTGTCCTTCTAAATTTTCTTGTAGGACATGTTCTAAACGACATCATACAATGATCCATATATCAGGCAGTAACACTTCAAGTAGGGGCAACAATCAATTTTCACTCAAACTACAAACAAACAAATCTATTCTATTATCCACCGCTGTCTGCATGGCAACGGACCAAGCCGGTAGGAAGCATCCAGTAAGGATTCTATTAGATTCAGGATCTCAGGCCAACTTCTGTACCATGAGTTTCGCACACCGCATGGGTCTAAAATTAACCAAGTCTCAACTACCCATTACTGGTATAAACAATTCCTTATGTCAAGCTGATTTTAGTACAAGGGTAAGGCTGAACTCTCGTTACAAGAATTTCAATCTGAACGTGCATTGCGCTGTGCTTCCCAGTATTACGAATAAGCTCCCTGCAGAATCGTTTGATATCTCATCCCTAAATATACCAAAAAACATATTCTTAGCTGACCCGCAACTGAACGTTTCTTCACAAATCGACATATTACTTGGTGCCCAGTACTATTTACAATTGATTGAACCTGTCAAATTCATCCGCAGCTCACACTTTCCCATAATACAGGAGACAAAATTAGGATTCATCCTCGCTGGTAACCTGCCCTTTAATGTCGACATGACAAAACCTGTCTCATCATTCATAGCATGCGAAAACAACAATGCCATTTCATCGCAATTAAAAGACTTCTGGCAATTGGAGGACGTTGCTGTTCGTGCTTCTTCCGTTGAGGACTCAGAATGCGAAAGTCATTTTATCCCTAACACTTCCCGCATTAATAATGGTAGATTTGTGGTGTCCCTACCTTGCAGGGTATACAACTCTCATTTGGGCGATTCTCTTCCCGGAGCTATTCGCAGATTTCAATCACTGGAACTTAAGTTCAAGCAGAACCCTGCTGACATCCTATCGCGTGGTTGCCTACCCCGTTTTTTACACGGTCACCCACAATGGTGGTATGGTCCATCTTGGTTGTCCAATGAGTCATCATCATGGCCCACCAGTGCTTTCGATGCCCATTCACCCTACACTCATCCCGATATTGAGCAAGAATAACGTAAACAAGTCCAAACCACACTGGTTGCCGTTTCATCTACGCCTAGTTATTTTGAAAACTACTCTTCGCTTTCAAAACTCCTTCGTGTATTTTCGTACTGCCTTCGATTCACTCGGAACTCTAGGCTTCCCATAGCTGATAGAAACACTTCTTTTTTAACTTCCCATGAGTTACATGGTACACTTTTGATTTTTATTCGCCAGTCCCAGCGATCGCACTTTAACATCGAAATCAAGGAACTTGAGGCACAACGCTCTATCCCTAATAATAGCAAAATTCTTTCACTTAACCCCTTTCTGGACAATACGGGGATATTACGTGTGGGCGGACGCCTTCAGCACTCCCAGCTTACCTATGATAACAAACACCAAATCATACTCCACCCGCATTCTCATCTCAGTAAACTAATCATAGAAGGCGAGCATCTTCGTCTACTCCATGCTGGGGTACAATTGACTCAGTACTCTCTACGGCAGAAATACTGGATAATTAATGATAAATCGTACATACGTTCAGTAATACACAAATGTATCATTTGCTTTCGATTCCGTGCTAGGGGTTCAAGCCAATTATTAGGACAATTGCCCTCTTCCCGAGTTACTCCTGCTAAGCCATTTTCTCAATGTGCAGTCGACTACGCCGGTCCTGTATTTATACGTCAGGGCGGGGAGCGTTCCAAATCGATGTCAAAGGCTTATATTGCTCTATTTATATGCATAGCCACTAAGGCCATTCACCTTGAATTAGTTTCAGATCTTACCTCAGACGCTTTCATAGCAGCCTTAAAACGGTTTATAGCTCGTAGAGGCATCCCTTCACAGATATTCTCCAACAATGGTACAAATTTTCGTCGTGCTAGCAGTACACTTCACGACTTATACAAACTTCTCCAATCTAACGAATTTGAACAGACTACCCAGGACTTTACCAGTGCCCAAGGAATCAAATGGTCCTTCATTCCTCCGTCAGCACCTCATTTCGGTGGCCTGTGTGAGAGTGGAGTCAAGAGCGTCAAGTTTCATTTGCGGCGCGTTGTCGGCAGAACCATTCTTACGTTTGAAGAGTATTACACTATTTTAACTCAAATAGAGTCCTGCCTCAACTCACGCCCCTTGTTCGCCATCTCAAATGACTCTAGGGATCCCGAGCCTTTGACTCCAGCGCACTTCTTGGTTGGTTCTCCACTCACTTCACTCCCGGAACCTGACTATTCCGAAGTCAAAATTGGTCGTTTGGGTAGATGGCAGCTGCTCCAAAGATTCACCCACTCTATATAGAAGAGGTGGTCAAAGGATTATTTGCACCAGTTGCAACAACGCAACAGATGGCGTCTCCAGTCAAAAAATTTGGCTCCCGGACAACTCGTCCTTATTTTGGAAGATAATTTCCCCCCCCTGCAGTGGAAACGCGGGGTAGTCACTCAGGTCCATTTGGGTCAGTATTCACTAGTGCGCGTAGCGGATGTTCGCACCGCAAACGGCATCCTACGTCGGCCCATTCACAAATTATGTCCACTTCCAGTGGCCTCAGATTAATTACATTAGCGTTCATTCGACATGTATTATTGATTTGAACTTTTATCGCATTATCGTGCTTCATGCCCGGGACATACCCCGGGCGATCGCATGCTTGCCATTTGTTATTCTTATTATATCATCATTATGTCTTTGTATTATTATATTATTATGTATTATTGAATTTTTGGGATCATTATTCTATTATTATGTAATGTCAATCATTATGTATTATGTATCCTCATACAATCATATTATGTATCCTCATACAATCATATTATGTATCCTTATCATATTCTTGTGTATTATTGAATTTTTGGGATCATTATTCTATTATTATGTAATGTCAATCATTATGTATTATGTATCCTCATACAATCATATTATGTATCCTTATATCAATTGGGTATGTCCATCATATTGTTATGTATTATTGAATTTTTTGGTGTCATTATTCTAATATTATGCATGTAAATTATTATGCCTTTTATTATTGTATTATCATATTGTTATGTATTATTGAAGTTTTTGGTGTCATTATTCTAATATTATGCATGTCAATTATTATGCCTTTTATTATTGTATTGTCATATTGTTATGTATTATTGAATTTTTTGGTGTCATTATTCTATTGTTATGTAATGTCAATTATTATGCATTATTCACATAATGACTTAAACTGCAAAATCACCCGATTTTGTGCGGGCAGTATGTTAAACTTTGTACTTATAATATCTGCAATGTATCGGCGTGTGTGCGTGCAGTGACGTCATCCCCCCCGCTAACTGCTGCCAGCGTGTCCTGCACGCTCGCAGCAAGCCAGTCTAGTTCAGTTAACTGCTAAACTCCGAACGGGCAAACAAGCCTTCAGTTCGCCAGCCGCGGCTATATAATTATTTTCAATTCGGAATATTCCACTTCAAATTATTATCATGATCTTCAGTGCTTAATGCATTAATACTTAGGCGATCTCGGCCTCAATTCATTATCATGACTTTCAATATTTAATTCAACTTTACTTCTCAGGCAATGTATGCCGCGCTACACTGCACGTGCCATGCAATTATTTTCTTACGACATTCAATAAACAGTTAATTCAAAGAAAATATACAGTCCATTACTTTATTTCATTTCATACCAGCCAACTCATCACCTAACGTTGTAAGACCAACTAAAGATTATTTCGAGAGCGTCGAAGACGTGACAGTGGTATACAAAACGATTGCCTACAGTAACGTGATAATGGGTATGTCGGCGGAACTATCTATAGGTTGCTATAAAATTGATGCTTGAAAAGCTTTATATTCGATTCGTGTGTTATATGAAATAAAACGGTGTAGAAACAGAGTATTTCCAACAGTTACATGTGAATATGTTTATGCACACGGATATAGCGGTGGAGACTTAAAAATTGAATTATATAACGAAAGAGACAATAAAATCTTTACAACTTACGTTGAAGGTGAATACAACGGTCTCAATGACATAGTGGGTTCGAAGGATTTTAATCTCAACATTTTTGTCAAGGATCATGAAAATAAAATCACATTAAAAGCATACATTGTGAACACAGTTTATGATGAATGCATCTGGCATGCCGCACATGTGAAAGAGCAATACTTTTACTTTCATAGTGAAGACGAAATGCCGAATTTTACACTGCAAAATGTTTTGTCCCATCCTACGTACACAAGATTCATCATGAGTAAAACCCGAGCCGAGATTGAATTTATGCGGGATATATTGGTGGTACTCCTGAAATGTGGTAAGGTGTTGGAGCTTTATAAATCGCGCAGACTGAAGGAGATTACACCGGAGCGTAGAGCAAGTGAAGGGGAATTTACACATTTTCTTGAATGTGTGTGGGCACATGAATCTACTGTGGATGGACCGGATACGTGTGTCTGTTGTCTTGTGAGCACATAGTGTGAGGATATCATCAAGTTTCTCGATGAACGATTCTGTTTCTCTACTATAACATTTCTACTGTAAGTGTACATGTGATCATACATACTACAATATTTTAATTAACAATTATGCTTTATACTATTATATTTTCTCAGCATTGCATTTTATCTTAAACCAAAACAACACTGGTTTCAAGTAAACAGGGTGAAAGATCATTGACATCACTAGTCACGTTGTGCAAAACGTGAACAATAAATTGTAAGTAAACAGGGTCAAGCAGCATTTATGTAAGTAATCATGTTGTCTAATAAGTAAAAAGTAGATTAAAAGGTGAAAGGTGAAATAAACAAGTTACATGTGTTAATGTTGTCTGATAATAAGTAAAAATAGACTCATGTAGATTACAAGGTGAAAGGTGAAATAAACAAGTTACATGTAAACAGAGTCAAAGAGCACTGACGCAAGCAGTCACGTGGGCAAACCGATAATTTCCTCTCTACCACTGTGTGCTCGCTATATAAACGTGTTGGCGAGTTCTTGAGACACAGTCCTGTTCCAGATTTCACTCAGCTCGGATCTTCATACAGTTATTATTTACTACAAGATGTCGTTTCTGGAAAAATTTAAGTTAATTGCAACAATCGAGTATGTGCGGGCATCGGAGTTGGTGAAAGACGTAAAATATCCAATAGTCTCAATGCAAAATGATGACACAAAATATGGGAAGGCTGTACTTGCTACAATTTGTGATCATCGAGAAGAAACAAAACAGTTTAGGGTGTATCTTCCCAAGTGGTATGCGAACGTTTCCTCCGATGAAGAACTGCGACATATACAACCTATGGAGTTGTTTTTAATTTATAGAGGAAAACAGAATCAGATGACGCTTATAGACATAACATCCTAAGGTAAATGGTACGACATGCATTTCGTAATCGTGAAGGCATCAATGTTACATATACACAGTTTCTACTAATATTCACATCATAGACATTTTTCATATCATCTATGTGTGTGTGTGTGTGTGTGTGTGTGTGTGTGATTAGAGCTGTATGACTTCACATATCTAATTGCGTACGATAATTTCTTTGTTACAGGTGAATCATAGCGGATATAACGAAGCACAGTTAAAATGTGTTAGTAAATATAATTGTAACTTATGTTTGTAATTGTTTTTTTTTTTACATAACAATATATGTATTAAACTCTTAATGCGTTTTATTTCATAATTTCCTTTCCCATTTGTTAGAAGTGGAAACAAACATTATGTGTACTGAAAGGTATTACATAAAGAAATAAACGAGCAGACAAATATGTGTTAATGTCTCGATCCGAAATGACTGACCACGGCTTCGTCCGGGACCCCGCCCGGCCTCCGACTAGCCTCAGGACGACGTTGTGGAAGGGGGAACAAACACAGTGCGCATGCGCAACTGACCTTCCTCCACCACCGCGACGAGGTCTACACACGCATACCCGACACCCGACACGCTTCAGTCGGTCACCAGGCACGAGAGAGCGCGGACGGAAGCCGATACACACAACGTCCTAGCCTCCGATCGACAACCGCCCAGCCTCCGACCGACGTCACGGACAAACCGACGCATCACTCCAAGGTAAGCAGAATCGAACGTTACGACGCGCTTCCGCACACACGAGATTGCGCAGCAGAAGAAAAAAGAAGACAGCCTCCCACTACCGCCGAACAACTTCAACCGACACCGCGCGACGTCATCCACCGTGGGGGGGGGGTACGCGCACTAGCCCAAAGTCAAACTCGTGACGTCACGCGAACGTGATGTCATAAGCTCGTGACGTCACGAGGCGGTGATGTCACTGGATATAATCAGTGACGCCACGAGGTCACGTGACGGCAACACTGATAAGGAGTGACGTCACTACTGATAAGGAGTGACGTCACTGCTGATAAGGAGCGTGACGTCACGAGTTGGACTTTGGACTTTCACTGCTAATCCGGACCACATGTTTAACCCAGTCTCTTTTTAATACTTTTATTTATAGTTTACTGTGTGTGATAAAGTTGTTTTAGCTTGTCCTGAGTATCAGCATTCCTTGATCTATCCACACATCAACAGTCGTTCTCAGGAAAAGGAACCACATTACAAGTATATCAACTTCGTTCTGTTTATTCATTACTAAAAATTTACTACTGTACATTTGTGTCGGCATGTAGGCCTGTGCAGGCTTATAACTACAACAGTGTTGAAGAAAAAACACATATCATATGAAGACTTGTGGAGACATGATTGTATCACCCATTAAAGTTTATAAACGCGAGTAGATTTAGTAATACGACATTACTACTCGCGTATGACACTCAGGACGAGTTAATACCTTTAACCGCATTATAAAAAAGGTAAAAGGAGAAAGAAATATAAATCTCTTCTCTGTATAAATTTAAAAACGTGTTATATACGAATGCGAAAGCGTTTTCAAGAAAAGTATAAATACACTTATTTACATACCTAATAACTAGGCTATTGTGAAGGTACATGGCTTGCCCTTCGTGAAATCATGCTGAGCCTACGAGAGAATACCCTCTTCTCCATTTAGTCGTTTGGTGAGGATAGACGCATACAATTTGTAAGACGTGTTAAGCAGACTGACTCCAAATCACAATCATTAAGATCTGCTTTCTTGAATGTGGGGACTACTTTAGCCATATGCCAATCTTCGTGAATATAACCAATGGCCCAGCACAGATTTATAAAGTTCAATAAACGACCATGCAGCAAGGCTGGCGCATACTTTATAAACTCAAAATTCAGCCCACAGTTCCCGGCGATTTTCTTTTTTTTTACAGCATTGTAGGCAGCTAAAAATTCGTTCATTACTGTTGGAGTCACACATTCATTGATGTTTACAAATTATGTTTCTTCCAGATGTTCCTGTGTCCACAGCCGCTCATAATTTCTGAACCATTACGTCTCTATGATATTCCTGATCTTAAGGTTATATCTCATCATCATTATCATCATCTTCAAGGATTAAACAAGGATGGTTTGTTCCGGTCTCAAATAGGCAAAGATTACAGCTGGTCACTCCAGCGCTTCCTCGGACGTCCCACATCTCTCCCTCCCCTCGGCTTATAGTTCTATAGTTGTTTGGGGATGCGGCAGTCATCCATTCGGCAAAGATGTTCTCACCAATTCAGCCGATACTGGGGGATCCTGTCGAGTATACTCATAATATTCAGTTCCTGCTGTATATCTGTGTTTCTTCTATGATCATGGAGAGTATACCCTGCACGTGCCTGAGAAATCTCACAGTTAGTAGAGACCACAGACTGTGTAATAACCATATGTGTGGGACCATCAGGAGAACTCTAAAACAACGAGTAAAGAAACACGCCTGAAGTTCTACGATGTGATGGCCCTCCGGACGCTTACTTACTTACTTACTTACTTACTTAGTTACTAGTCAACGCCCACCCTTGGCTGTTGGGCCATTAGGCGGCGCGCTGACCAGTAGAGACGTGAGAGCCTTGCCGTACCATCTTCGCCTTGGACTTGCGTGTCTGAGATCAAGGCTGGACATGCAATTAGGTGATCCGCATTCATGGAAGCGTATCCACAGAGAACACATTCAGGAGACGACAACACGCCAATGCGGTGCAGGTGGGAGGCCAGGTAGTCATGACCGGTTGTAGTTCTAAAAAGAGCAACACTAGTTGCTCGGGGTAGAGTTCTGTTGATGGGGCCGTCCGTAACCGATGTTGCCCATCTTTTTCCCACACAGGCACTAAATTGTTTTTCTTTTAGCCATAGGCTTATTGAGCAGTTTATTCCTGCTTTCGCAGACGCAAGGTTTTATAAATACTTCCGCTTTACATTTTTAGAATAGGCCTATTTATCTTAGCACTTACATTAAATCGGTTATGCTGAGCATAATATTCTAATAAGAATATTAGCATGTTGTTGCCTGCAACACTTTAACTATGTTCCAACCAGTGCGCTAAGCAATCAACTGCATCATTGCTGAAGTGGAACGGGCAAGAAACATTGCGTGAACGAGGAACTTAATCGGTTCATGCAGCGTGGATGCACGAAGAGGACGTAGATTAGAAACCAAGAGCAGACAGAAGGTCGAAAGAACGACAGCCGGCAAGACCCGTAGACCCTTCGTGTACAAGTTCAGGAAAGCACAGGGTAGAAAAAAACATGGTGTAGTTTGTGGAGACGTACGTTGCGTAGTGGAAAAATACGGGCTAATATGACGATGATCATTTCGTATAATGTTAAAGGAATGTGCAAAATCGGGCATACTCATAATATTCAGTTCCTGCCGCACATCGTCATTTCTTCTGCGATCTTGCAGAGTATGTCCTGCCACGTGCCTGAGAAATATTTTCGGCCGCTTGAACACGACTGGCCTGGGATTTCTTTAAGTCTAATTCTCAGACCCATAAAGAAGCGTCCGGAGGGCCATCACATCGTACAACTTCAGGCGTGTTTCTTTACTCGTTGTTTTAGAGTTCTCCTGATGGTCCCACACATATGGTTATTACACAGTCTGTGGTCTCTACTAACTGAGACGTCATGTTTTTCTCGATCATCAGTCTACAGGATGGATTAAAAAAGCATCTGTCATCTAGCTTCATCTCAAGAAGCACGAAATGCAAAATTTACAAAACACTTATGAGGCCAGTGCTGACATATGCTTCAGACACCTTGACAATGACAAAAAATAGCGAGAGACTTCTAGGTTACTGTGAAAGACGGATTCTAAGAACAATATTTGGAGAAGTACAAGAAAATGGAAGTACAAGAGAATAGAAAAGCAGGCGCTACAATTGTGAACTATACCATCTTTACAAAGATCAGGGACATTGTCAGGATAATCAAAATATACAGGCTAAGGTGGGTTGGGCACATAGAGGGAATGGAGGATGGATAACCTATGAAACATATTTTCTACCGGAAACCAATGGGTAGTAGAAAAAGGGGAAGACCCCGAAGTAGATTCAAAGACCAGATCGAGGAGGACCTCAGAAAGATGAACATAAGAAACTGGAAAGCCAGGGCACGCAATAGGGAAGAATGGAATCGACTCTTGGAGCAGGCCAAGACCCACCAAGGGTTGTAGAACCACGGCTGATGATGATCGGTCTACAGGAGATTACTACAGATTTAGCTGTAGCTCACAACAAGGAAATAAGAATATTAAGAAGCAAAATAAAAAATGAAAGATATCCTAGACCTGAAACACTCTAACAGCATCGGGGTAAGAAAAAACAAGAGTGTGACCCACACTTTATAGCCCAGACATTCAAAATTACTGACCTGCTCCAGAACAATACAGCGGAAATTTTATCCGTTATTTTTATGACATGCTTAATTTATTTACACTTCTAATAAAAATATTATTTATTAATAGACAAATGCCACTGTACGACGGTAAGCAGACGCACGCACATTATATATTTAATCAGAATGTATTACATTATTACATAATTTACATTAATTATAAATATAATTTCAATTATAAATTCAATTTAATTATAAATTGTTTATGTCTCTACTCGTCTTCAACTAAAGTGTGGTCAATTGCAATATAAAAAATTTATTTTACTTCACAAAGCTCTATATTAACACTATATATATAAACATATATGGACAACTAACAAAAATATTAAATATAAAAAATGTTTTTTGTTCTTCTCCAAATAAGCTATAATAATTATCTTTAATTTTTTATAATACACATGTATACATTTTCAAACATATTGTCATGTAACCCTGTGTAGAAAAGAGTTCCGAAAATTTGTTTTGGTACGCTTAGGCGTGCGTGTATGATCCACTAATAACTGCTTCATCCGAACCGTGTACTGATTAATCAAAGAAACATCTGAATCTTATTTAGTGATGTTATCAGTCCCACATTTCGGACAGAAAAACGTAAGTTGAGCGTAGAAACACTCAGAATTTACTCGGAATTTCCCAAATGAAGTGGCGTTAAGTAGATTAAAATAATTCCGTTCTTAAGTACTTCAAAATATCTGGTTATAACTGACTGTACGTCTGTGTTATATTTTGGGAACATTCTCTAAGGTAAATTTGCAGATTACAATGAGTAGGCTTAGTATTACTATAGATATAACGAAATTCGTTTGTTGAATGATCTTTGAAAGCTCTGAAATGTTAACAAGAGACGTAAAGAAAAACGTTTAGCGGTTATTGAACCATAGATCTTCAAATTGTGACGCATTTTGATTGGCAAACCATTTTCACGTCAATATTGAACCTACTCTTAGTACAATCGGAATTATTATTGTACTCTACTCGACATCATTTCAAGTCTCTCTCTCTCTCTCTCTCTCTCTCTCTCTCTCTCTCTCTCTCTCTCTCTCTCTCTCTCTCTCTCTCTCTCTCTCAATTGGCGCTACAACTCTTGGAGAGCCTTGGCCTCCTGGACAATCCGCCTCCAGCCGTCTCGATCCTCTGCTCTCAGTCTCCATCTTCTTACGCCGAACTTACGCAGGTCGTCCTTAATACCATCCAACCATCGTTTTCTGGGCCGACCCCTCCCCTTCTTCTTCTACCAGGTCTCCCCGTAAAATTTTTTTTAACGTGGATGTCTCTGACATTCTCTGGACTTGCCCTGCCCACCGGATTCTACTTTGCTTTATGTCAGTGACGATATATGGTTCTCCACAGATTTGCTGCATTTCTGCATTCGTCCTTATTCGTCCATGTTCCTTGGACGTGCATTGCACCAGATATCCTCATGAGGACTTTTCTTTCCCACCTGCGCAACCACTCTTCCTCTGTCACTGTCACTGTCCACGTTTCGGACTCGTACATGACCACTGGCTTAAGAACTGTTTTGTAGAGACGAATCTTGGTTGATCTGCTTATGTTTTTACATTTAAATATTCCTTGCAGGGAGGAGTAACATCTGTTACCAGCAGATATCCTTTCATTTATTTCTTCGGCCATAATGTTGTCCTCAGTAACTAGTGAGACCATGTATTAAAATTTTTCGACCTTTTGAAATTTGTGTCCTCCAATTACCAGGGGTGCTCTTTTCTGTTGCATTTTACTGCCTGTTAACATGTATTTCGTCTTTTCTGTGTTTACTTTTAGGCCTAAATTTGTTGCTGCCTCTTCTAGACTCAAGAAAACTATGTCATCAGCATAAGCTAGACACTGCAGCATTCTGTTAAATATCGTGCCCCCAAGGTATGTAGGCATACCGCTTTTCCGAGAACCGAGTTAAACAGTACTGTAGAGGGCAAATCTCCTTGCCTAAGACCCCTTTGAACATCATCAAATTCCTCTGTAAGCTCTCCTTCTACTCGTACCTTTCTCCGTGTTCATTCCTGTGTCATTTTTATCAGGCTCACTAGTTTCCTTGGCATACCAAATTATTCCATTATATCTATTATACTTTGTCTTTTCAGGTTATCATATGCTTGTTTGTAGTCTACAAACAAATGATGCAGCTCAATTTGGTGTTCATGACACTTTTCCAGTATTTGTCATATCAGGAAGACTTGGTCAGTGGTTGCTCTCTTCTTCCTGAAACCACACTGGCATTCCCCTACAACAATGTTCTTTAAAAGTGACTCTAATCTCCAGGCTAATATTTTTGCTAGCACTTTGTATACAATACTTAAAAAGTGTGATGACACGATAATTCACACACACTGATTTATCATTCTTCTCATGCATCGGGCATATTACACCTAATCCTTTGTTTCTTGGCATCTTTTTCTCAATCCAGATCCTTTGAATTAGATTATTCAATCGTTTGACGAGCATATCACCTCCATACTTTAGCATTTCCACCTCTATCTGATCCTCTCCAGGTGCTTTATTGTTTTTAGGGCTTCGATTGATAGTCATACTTCTTCTGATGGTAGCCTTGAACTTTCTTTAAGTTAGTCTGTTCTTAGGATCCTCCTTCTCTGATGTTCGTGTCTCCCAACTTCTTCCTGCGCTTCTATCTCATATTCTCCATTTAAAAGTTTCTGGAAATAGTTCCGCCACATTTCTAATAGTTTTTTCTTGTCGCCAACAAGTTCCTCTTCTCTTTTCTTCATGAAGACCGTCTGGTGTTAAACCCCTTCTTAATTTACTTTCTCTAAGATAAAAGTTCCTCATCTCATTTCTGTTTCTCATGTCTTCTAGTCATTTCAAGTCTACTCTCAACAATTAAAGAATTATGTCTTCTTATTCTTTATCTGAATCTTCTACCTCTCAGCATCGTATATTTCTGTGAATCATCTTACAACCATGCGGATGATTACCACAACGATGGCGGCCCCCTTACGACGGGACAACTGGTCTCCTGTTTCTATTCTGGAGAGTCTGGAGAGTAGTAGGATCATCCTTGCCTCACGATCAGCTACAGTCTGTGGTCTCTACTAAATGAGATGGCGTAATGTTTTCGACCATCAGTCTACAAGGGATTACTATACTACAAATTTATGTACAGCCCACAACAAGAAAATACGAAAATAAAGAAATAAAAATAAAAGTTACTCTACTCCTCAAATATTTTAATAGCATCGGGGTCAGAAAAGAAAACAAGAGTCTGTCAAGAGACACTAGACAGGAAAGATTAAAGAAAGGGATCTCAGCCAAGACAAGTTGAAGCAAAGTGAGAATCCAGCTAGATACATCGTGTTTGTCAAATCCGTATTTACGAGATATGGACACCTGATGCGATAGAATTTTGCCAGTTTTTTTTTTTTAACTCCATCAAATCGTAAATGTATCCCAAAGAAGTAATGTACGTTGGTCATGTTCCGTGGTTTTGAGCAGGTGCTTCAGCTTCACCATTAGCGTTTAAATTTTTGTTGTTGTTTTGTTTTACAAACAGTCACTTCTTTCTCTTTGTAAGACAATGGGAATAATGTCAAACAAAGAAACTGAAGAAGCTGTCAAGCACCTGGAATTACGCACCAGATATCTTCCTAAAAACTATTATATTCGCAGAAAAAAGAAAATAACAAGAATCTTTCATCAACGAGAACAGTCAGAGAAAATTCTTGGTATCGGTGGTGTATTAGTAAAAAGTGATTGTACTGAAAACGTAATCGTGGAGTATGGACGCCGCAAACTCTTTAGGGTGCCATTTATCCCTCGCCTTTTCTGTTCCGTTTCTACACGTCATGTCGCTAATTCGAGTTTTACTGAAAATTACGTTAACAAATATTAATGTTTTTATGCCTTCTCACTTACGAAGTGTGTTCAAAAAAAGATCGAACTATTTGTGTAACACGTCAACCTGCGCATGGAGCGAGCTGCACAATTTAGTGCTGCTAGCGACAAGTTTTGACGCCAAAATGTCGTTTTTTCCATCCCGTCATGGTCATCGGTCTTCGAGCTACATACGCTGTAGTGGGCACGAACACACTCCGTCCGTCGGATTTATAACGAAGTGAGTATGAAGATCTTAGCGCAACGCGTGTGTATAAAATTTTGCTGGTAACTTCGTAAAATCTTTACACACCAACTTTTTGTTTTTGCATTCCAACATTGTCATTACCATTTGCATTGGAACGCAGTTGCTGACCGATTTCAAAATGGGTCTTTTTCTTATCGTCAGTCAACAAACGTAGTAAGAATTTTTCAGTGATACGATACATTTAAGTTTTTCTACCAAAATTTAATTTTACGATCTTATATAAATGCGCATTCTTCCAGAAAGTCTCGGCAGTTAAACGATGATTTACAATTACCACATCACGAGCTCTCTTGCCATGATCTTCGACATCGCTTTGACCTGCACCAACCATTGTTTTTGCCCTTTGCAAAGTGCTTAAAATAATCGTTCGGCTCATGCATGCCTCCGCATGTGCTTAATTAAACAATCAGTGTATTTCTGTAAAGTTTTAATCTAGTTTTTCCGCAAAGTTTCATATGCATACAGCTGTATGTTATTCTTTCTTAATTACTTTGTCACTTATCCGGCGGCCAGCGTGCGCACGTCCCCACTCGATCTCACATAGCACAAAGATTAATGCTTATAGCGGAACGGAATAAATGGCAGTTTGTTGTCAAAAATAATACTAGGTGTGCCCTAAATCGCAGCGCGTTACTTATGCAAGTTGATGTGTTATTCAAAAGGTTCGGTCTTATTTTGAACACACCTCGTATACATTTCGAAATAATTATATTACATAACTGTATAAAAAAATCATACTATAAATATGCTTAAAAGATAGTCACCTCTTCTTCGTCATAATTATTGGCAAACAGCTGTATGTAGGTAACTACTATAAGTATCCACTTGCCGCGGTTTTGTGCTAACCTTAGTTATTCGTTACGTACTGTTTCCAAGTCGCGTGTACGGAATAAACGTGCACCAAATTCGATTGTCCTTTCTTCAAAACAGTCGTTAAATAACGACACATTTTCAGGTTGAATCGCTTTCACTCATCAAGAGCTCGTCAATATTACACAATATATAACATTAAATACGCTCTGAAGTCGTACCACAGAATACACTCATCGCGAGGGAAACACTATTACACACTGAAACGCCTGCTTCGTCATCGGCTTAAAAGTCGAAGCGATGACGAAGCGCGTCTTGTGTCCTTTGTTATAATACAGTTAGGATTTTCCGCGTGCATTTTGTGATATACATTCAGTGTTTTAAATTTCTTGCACCCTAATTGTATCGCCGAACTTTTAATGATCCCGCACACGGGGACAACGGATTTTCAAAGCCGGCAGAAAATCAAAAAATGCAATTTTGCTTATGCCTTTGTTTTTGTTATTTTCCTAAACTACACTATCCCGCGCACAACAAATCAAATATGTATGGACGGTAACTCCAACCCACTCTAGCAGGGGCGCTTCTATTTGACTTCACGTATTTGTAAACGAGTCTTTTGTTACCTGGTTTACTGCAAGCACCATATAATTAAAATAATTTGTTCTCAATTTTTGGATTAATATTAAAAAATATATTCATTTTGTTTTATTTGTCTCCAAGTCACGTTTATTAACTAATTAGAATTAATATTAGGATATTAGGAACGCGTTTCGAGGATAAATCCTCATCTTCAGGTTTTTAATATTATAAAAACATCAAATTCACCCGAACGGGGTCGTCAATCACTTAAAACACACAAAAACACCACACATAATTTTACACTGATATAGTCTCGGCACAGTCCTCGAAACGCACCGTTTTAGAAACTAAAACAGATAAGTCACAAGACGGAAGTTAATACACGTAATGCTTAATGTTAATTCTAATTAGTTTAAAAATATATATTATCCGGTTTGAAGTAATGGTTGTAAAATCGTAACACAGTTAAATCTTAGTATTTTTAAAATTATTCTCGGAAATATCTCAGAAGGGAGTTGTGTTCCAAGTCCGATCAGATTTCTATTTTTAGTTTTTTATAATCAACATTAATCTTTAAGTTCTTAGAAAGATGAAGAAAGATAGGGAAGTTATTAACACAGTGACGATAAGATAAACTTCAGTACCTGGGACATCTCATGAGAAATGAACACCGATTTTACTTATTGCAGTCCATACTACAGGGAAAATTACTTGGAAACTGAGGAGTCGGGCGACCGAGAATATCATGGCTGAGAAATTTAAGGACCTGGTTTGGCATGAATACAACTGACTTATTCCGTACAGCAGTGCAGAGTGTTAAAATAGCCTGTATGATATCCAACATCCGAAACGGATAGGAACTATCAGAAGAAGATAATCAACACTGAGTGTAGATTTTATATTGTCTTCCTTCTCTTAGCATTCAACTTTTTTTAAGAAAAGTCAATATTAAAAAAAAAACAGCCTAATAAGTGAGCCACTAATTATTATTACCTAATGATATTTATGTTTCAGTAAATATCATTACCAATTAAAAAAATTTAAAACCAATAGAAGTTGACAGTAACTGAATGTTTCTATAAAACCCTATAAAAGTTAGATAATGTCCAAATAGAAGGTACCAGCCTAGAAGATGGAGGTCCGAATCCGTACAACGATGTGGTTTATAAATTCTCAACAAAGCCCAACAACGACAATAATAATAATAATAATAATAATAATTATTATTATGATGATTATTATTATTATTGTTGTTGTTGTTGTTGTTGTTATTATTATTATTATTATTATTATTATTATTATTATTATTATTATTATTATTATTAGGAGGAGGAGGAGGAGGAGGAGGAGGAGGAGGAGGAGGAGGAGGAGGAGGAGGAGGAGGAGGAGGGAGAGGGGGAGGAGGAGGAGGAGGAGGAGGAGGAGGAGGAGGAGGAGGAGGAGGAGGAGGAGGAGGAGGAGGAGGAGGAGGAGGAGGAGGAGGAGGAGGAGGAGGAGGAGGAGGAGGAGGAGGAGGAGAAGAAGAAGAAGAAGAAGAAGAAGAAGAAGAAGAAGAAGAAGAAGTGAAACACTGTTGCTTTCTTGTCTATTTAGTGTTTTGTATTGTAAAACACTTGTACCCGAAAACTGAATTTACAAGAGTCTACAGAAATTGCCTTAATAGAAAAAAAATAAAATAGACAATCAAATAAACAAATTACAGTTATAATTCAGTACAGAAATCTTATACAGTCCGTCACAGATTGATTTTTGCTATGGTGGATGGTAAGTTTCGTAACTCTATCACTGATACGTCATCGACAAACAAAAAACTGCGCTTTTTATCAGTTACTGCACCTTTATTGTCATATTCTGATCCGAGTTCGTATTTCAGTTTTGCCAGTTAAGAAATATTACAGGGTTAAGGCATGTTACAGGGCATATTACAGGGCATGTTAAGAAATGTTATGTACGAACAGGGTAGAGCAGTGGTTCCCAAGCTTTTCAGTCCGCGGACACCCACAAGAGAAATTAAAAATTTCACGGGCCCCGTATGAAATAAAACAAACAGTAAATATGATACAAACTCTTATATTTTAATTAAAATGTATTAAAATCAAAATTCTCTTAACTTGAAAAATTATAATATTGATTTACTTAGGTGTAAAACCAGCTACACGGAAAAACGTTTTGCTTAGATGCAGTGCTTATACGCAAGATGTGGTACACGACATGATTTAAAGACATTCTTAAAGCCATTAGTTTGAAATTACTTTTACAATTATAAGTAGTTTGAACAAAAATAGTACTGGAATCTGTTACTAATTGTTTTAAGATTCTAAAATTTTGATTTTAGTGCATAAAAATCGAAGAAAATTACGGTATATTCTAATTTTTCTTGAAAGTGTCCCCGGACCCCCTGAAACATTGTTGCGGACCCCACTTTGGGAACCACTGGGGTAGAGAATTTACCATTAAATAGACACCTAATTATAACAATAAATTCACAAAACGGAAAACGTGGGGCGCAACATTAAAAAAAAAACCTATAGTAATACTGATATAATGATTGAGCGGAAAGTGGAAAATTTAGAATTTGTGTTGTCCATTTTACATAGTTGGATACGTTATTTCGAATGCCTTCTCCACTTATCCTTTGAAAATTAGCAGTCAAGAGATGCTAAATTCGCTGAAACGATAAAAACGTTGTTGCAAAAATTAAAACAAGAATACGGAGAGAATTCATAGAGCGGTGCTGGTTTAATTGTGGATAAATCCAAACCAGGATTCGGAATTACAAACAATGGAAACATGACCAGACGTTTATTCAAACATCCTGAACTATCAGCTGATATCAATAGATTGTATTAAGAGTTGATCAAAAAGATGGATACAGAAATAACAGTTGTATCTAGTGGGCACAAAATCAATGCTGCAAAATATTTTACTGAAAAGTATCTTCGGTACATTATGCACATTGTACAAACATTGTGTTCACGGTCCAGAAATAGTACCTTCAACTTTGTTCCCGTAGGTCAGTTATCGCAGGAAGCGGAAGACTCGAGTAACAAAGACTTCAAAAAAATACCGAATTGTTAGAAAAATACAGTCATAAAAAATATTCAAGATCTTGTTAATTCATTTTTACTGAGTTCGGATCCAGTAATTACAAGCAAGAGTGTGTTACCGAAGAAAAACATAAGTCCTTGCCCAAAAAAGAATTATATTTATTAGAGTTACCACCCGTTAAGATCCTTTATGAAAACACGTTGAAGAGTACGGTGAGGATAAGACTATGATGATGATAAAGATATGTTACAACCTGATGACACTGATTTATTTTAAACTTTGTTATCAACATCAAATAAACATTTCTTATAATCATTTATAATAAAATTCAATATTTTTGTGTCCAAGTACCGCTGTATAGAATTTTTAGGCTTTTTTTGAAGAAATCGAAGATTTCATATGATTTTTTTTGTGATTTTGTAATGCATATACGCGTTTATGGAGAAATGTGCACTTTAGGAATCCACTCGTAATTTATTGCCAATTTTGGAAGCCGTTGGCCCGGTGTGCGTCGTTGATAAATGATTGTTCAAAAACTGAGTAAGATACCGGTACATATTTATAACCGTGGCTGCATGAGATCATCCAGAAGGCTGTACCTCCATCGTCAAATTTTAATCCTTCTACTGGGCTTTCCTGTAGATCGTAATCTAACTGGTGTGTCCTTCATAATCCTCCTGTCACCTGTGCTTCTCAAGACATGACTCAGTAACTTCAGTTTTTTTTAAATTTTTCATAGTTTAAGCTTTTTAATAAACCGAACGGAGTTTCCTTTTTTCTAATCACTTCCACATTCTTCTCTTATAAATTGACCCTATAACCCTTCTGAGTATTTTTCTTTTGATTACGCAGACGGTTTATCGCCGACTTGTTAAGGGCGAACAGTCATGAATTGGTGTAAACAACGTTTAAAATTTTATTTACTTATTTTTTTTCAGAAGTGTATTTAAAAATTATGATACCCTACAGACAGGGTTCTTTTTTAAACAGACAGGGTATAATATAATGAACGGTATATGGGGCGATTTAGGGTACATTCCGTCAAAGGTCACGTGAAGTTTTACCTTCGCCTTCCACTATAATTAATGGTAAACCACAAAGACAACACAACTTGGTAAATTTTGAATTTGACTAATGGGAACTAGTGTTGAATTATTGAATTACATTTCCGTATACTTCTAGGAAATTAAATTACCGTGGGAGAGAGAGAGAGAGAGAGAGAGAGAGAGAGAGAGAGAGAGAGAGAGAGAGAGAGAGAGAGGGGCAGACTGAACTGAGACAGTTGACAACTGAGAGAAAGAATGATAACAGACAACTGATAAATATAATAAATGTGTGTTGGATAAATAAAATTATAATCCATAATCCATAATCCTCAACGCGTACACAATATATAGGCCTACACACTGTACTATACACAGGTACAAAGTGGATCATACTTGTAGCAGTTCATTGGTCTCTTACAACTAAACAATTTTTTCTGACTCTTTTCATAAATCTTCAGACCGCAAACGAGTAGTGTCGTTGGAACGAACGAACGAAGCAGCATGTCTTCAGAGGGATAATAAAAGCGTGGTTGCACACGACAAGTGCAATTGGTTTGTGTCCACATGTGTGATGGCGAGGGCGGTGGTGGTGGTGTTGTCGAACAAAAAGTCCAGCGTGAATAAGAAATGGTAGAGAGAGAGAGTTAGTTTTTGTTAGTAATTTGATAAAGGAGACAAGTGTTGGCCATGCCGCGCTTGCGTCTGCCTACGTACAATATGTGGGGTTCGATCAGAAGGCGCCAACAACGTGCTTATCTGTGTACACTCCTCCACATCGCTACATCCTACCATCGATTGTTTACGTTCACAGACGCTTTGCCAAATGTTCTGCTGCTGCTGCCGTCGACGCGTTCGATTCCGTCTTTACATATCGCGCCCGTGTGTTCGTTCATTAAAATATTTATTGCTGGTGTTATAAACAAAAAACTCTTTAGACGTTTCATTCATAAGTGTTGAAACTCCGAAAAAACAAGGCAACAGTTAAAATCTTGCCGAAACAAAAAATCGATGTTAATAAAAAGAAAAAGAAGAAGAGAATACTTGGGCGGCACGCAGCATCGGATCTGAGACGATTGCACCGCACATGTTTCCAACTGTTTATAAATAAATCTTTTCTTAGTAACTTTTAAAAATAAGTTAGTCGTAGTAAATAAGAGTAAGTAGCTTTAGAATATTTAACTCAAATAAAATAGACATACATTTTGCAAGAAATAATTTGTTCCCATTTTATAGAACAAGTTAAAACCCCATTAAGGTAGATGTAAAATATGAAATTAGGAAAATGCATTAGTTTGTGGTACAATTTTACGAAAGAATGCCTTACGAAAACGCTTTTGAAATTCTGTACCCTTTCTTCAGCAGTTAGGTCAGAAACCTTAGTCACGACAAGAAGATATCTTAGCAGATTTCAGGCGGTCGAAATGAGTTTTTGATATATGAAAGGAAACGTAAGCAAACAAATTGCATTTGAAAACTTGGTTAATGAATAGAAGGTCAGTCGAAATTGTTTTTTTTTAAACTGTTTTTTTTTTTAACTTATATCCTTCATACATTTATTCTGTTTATCACTCTGCATATCGTTAATAATAATTTTAACCACACGAGATGCTATCGTTAACAGAATAAATTAAATTTGTGTTTGTGTTTTATTTGTATAGTTAGATTTAGTTGTGATGTAAAAGTATACATGATTTGTTTATTACTAAAATTGATAACAATTATCGTAATAATTTCGTTTCACCTGCAAAGATTATATCAGATTTATCTGAATGTGAAAGTGTTTATTTTGTGCTGAAATTGTCTTATCTACCAAATATTAGATTAATTATTTTATATTATTAACAATAATTGTTAATACTACATCTCAGTTGTAATCACTGATGTGAATGAAGGTTAGAAAGAATTATTTCAGTTGGGGTTAATTTTGAAATGTTAAGGATCTATTTTCTAGTATATGATAGTATTTATTATATTCTGTATAAGGTTTCAGTGACTGCACAATAAATACGTGACAAAATTGTTGGCGATAAGAGCTAATCGGACCTATGAAAGATTGTTTCTTGTTGAACTAAATATATAACCAGGACATTAATAAACCTTAACTTGTCACAGCTCACAGTAGGCCTATGTGGTGAGCAGGTAATTCCTAGTGGCGTGAATTTAATGAACATTGTAAACTTGTTCAAGGGGAATATAAGGGGAATAAAAATATTAAAAAAGATCATCTTTGAAACAAAGACATCAGAGAAACTCTGAATATTTTGCAGTCAATGAGTGTATTTTTCACGATCGAACCAAACACATAGAGCACGTGACCAGAACGTAGAAAGGAAGCAGTTTGAAGGAAAAACGTTTCTGCATGTAGGCCTACATCCAGAGAAAGAGAAATGTTGAAAGACTGCGTAAAGGATGGCTGTAGAAACGGGTGAATCCACTAAATCCTTGAGTGGAAAAGAAGAACTTAAAGTGAAGGTTAGAAGTACCTCTCGTATTTCACTTTTCCAAACAAACTTGAAATTTCTTATGACCAAGTTAATCATTTTTTCTCCCTTGATTCTAAAAACTTCAGTAACTTTTTTTAATATTAGCAGTGTAGACATAAGGGTACAGAGAATTTGTCTTGCAGAAATAATTGGTCACAATAGTGATTTTCTACTTCTCATTAAGTCAAGTAGAAAACAGTTAAATAATATTCAATAAAACTATTATCGTAATTAAAAAGGAATCGAAGAAGATAATAATAAATAAAGGCAAAACATAAATACAAAATATACAACGAAATCCAAGAACAAAATATATGTTTTTATTTATTTTCATCATGTTCCTTCATGACTCTTGTAATTATGATTATGACCATTTATAAGCAACTGATAAATTAGCTTACCCAGTAAGATCTACTTACTAGATTTTTGTTATTTTCTAAGTAAATTAATCTTTCCAGACCAACAAAACTTTTTTTTGTAAGCTACTCCTGTCTATGGTTTGTAAATAGACAATAGTGTTAGACCTCTGTCCCAGCCTGTTTGTTCAGTCTGCACTATTTTTTAAGCTTTTGAATACATAAATAACAGTAGTATGATATTGAAAGTAAAACAGAAAAAATTACGCTGTCAATGAAAATGTTGAACAAATCGGGACTTTCAAATAACTAGAGGTGAGCTATAAATATAAAAATGTGTGTGTGAGTGTGTGTCAAGGAGAGAGAGAGAGAGAGAGAGAGAGAGAGGGAGAGAGAGAGTTTGTGATTGTGATTTTGTAAGAATAGAATTCAGAATATGCTTGGTATAACATGTACCACATTACATGACGTAACTAACTTGAATGGATATAATTTTTTTATTCAGTATCCATCTGCATCATGATCCCCTCTCTATGTTACACACACACACACACACACACACACACACACACACACACACACACACACACACACACACACACACACACACACACACACACACACACACACACACACACACACACACACAATGGCGCAGATGCAAACTACAAACACAAGTTTTGTCGAATTTTACACCAAATTATAACAATTTAAAAGTTGTATGCCTTCAAAATCCGGCATATGCAATTTCCAAACTTTTCTCCGGAAATGATACAGTACACCAAACACAGAACATTTTTACTGCGCACAGACACGCAAACACAAAAACAAAAATAATTATCATCATCATCGTCATCATTGGGTCAACAACCCTTTGTTGGGCCCTGGCCTTCTTCAGGAGACTTCGTCATTCTTCTCTATTCATAGCCATATTCTTCCAGTTTATAATTCCAAGAGTACTGATGTACTGACTCACCACGTCCCTCCATCTCAGTTTGTGCTTTCCAACTTTCCTTTTACCTTCTGGCTTTGTATTAAATATCTTCTTAATAACTCTGCTTTCACAAGCACGTATAATGTACCCAGCCCATTCTAATCTTTTTAATTTAATAAAGCTGACCACATCAGGTTCATCATACAAATTTTAGAGTTCTAAATTATATCTTTTCCTCCAGGCTTCCCCTCTTCCACTGGACCAAAAATTTGCCTGAGGATCCTCCTTTCAAATAAATTTAGTTGCCTCTCGTCTGGTCTAGGTAGCGTCCATGTCTCTGATGCATAAATCAGTACATTACAATAATCACGGGTGTTAATTAATTGAAAATTAAAGTTATTTAAGATTAAAAATATATATATATTTAATACTGATTAGCATGATTCATTTTTCAGGTAATCGAAGAACTACGATCTGTCATGAAATTATTGTAGTAGTCGTACGAAATGTTTGCTCGGCCTGTTTGTAAACAAACTAATGGGTTTAAAAACAAACTGTGAATGTTTTTTGGGGGGTAGACTGTCAAACCAACCCTTAACCAGAATTTTATTATGAGGTTTGAATGTACGGGGTTCATTCAACCCTTCAGTGCAGACAACTCTTATGTATGTATAATTAACAGCATAGAGCGTGTTTTTGTGATGGATGCCTCTGCTGCCCTCTTCCTAGATAATAGCTGACACTTGAAATAAGGCGTGAAGATCTTTCTCTCTTCTGACTCCGCTCCTTCTCTCTCACATACTCTCTCTCTCTCTCCGCTTGTCGCTGGATAACAGGTGCCGCTTATCTGTCATCTGCACTCACTTCATGTACACAGGCTACATACCATCACACTATATCTGTCCCTTATGGATGGACTTATACGACACGCATTTTTTTACTTGAATTTCTTCGTTTTTTTTTTTAAATCAGTCGTGTTTGGATATGAGTTATATTTAAACCCAGCTGTTTGATTTCTTATTACGTTTCTCCATTTTCGACGTCCATTTGTCTGATTCGTCCGTTTTTGTTTTTTTCTATTGTTCTGACCAAATGTTATATGTATAAGATATAATTCAAAGTGGCGGAAAAATTTAATTGTTTCCTTTTCTTGTAAATGTATTGTTATCACTAGCTGTCTATTTAACGCTAAATTCTCTATCCTGTTCGTATGTAATATTTTTAAATTGGTGAAACTGAGGTATGAACTCGGTTCGGAATATCACGATGCAGAGATTGCTAAAGGGTACAGTTTTTGAATGTCGTCATTTTGATCTTCTTTTAAAGTTGGATTATTAACATTTCTACTTGATAGTAAGTAACTTGAAATTAGTTGATATTCCCTTGCAACTAATTTCATTAATAATCTGTTATGTTCTGTTAATAATAATCTATTAATCTGGTATTAACAAGATGTTAGTCAGACATATAACAAAACTTGATATAGTCGCGTGTTTAAAAGAAACAACCAGAACAGTGTGGAAAGTATTCTACGGGATGAAATGCGGGATTCTACAAGATTATTCATTATCACTAGAGCTTTTATCTATGCCTTCCACGCGCCTTATTATCATATAGTATATGTGGTCGTATATAAGATTCTTTTTCTCCTTCTTGTCTGTCGTTACAGCCTTTGGTGGTCTTTAGCCTCCTCAACAATACTCCTCCATGCTTCCCTGTCTCCCCACCCTCTCGTTCCCATGCTAGCAAGATCTTCTATTACGCCATCCACCGCAACCATTTCATCCTTGGTCTGCCTCTACGTTTAGTAGTATATAATCTTCTCTTCAGCATTCTTTTAGGCATTCTTTCCTCAGTCATTCTTTCCACGTGTCCCAGCCAACGCAACCTCTGTGATTTGATGAATTTCACTTTGTCTTTTCCACGCGTGAGAGCCTGTAGTTCATTGTTATTGCGTATTCTTCAACTGGGCGTCTTCTTCTCTTACTGAGCTATAAATTGTACGCAATATTTTGGGCTCAAATGATTTTAAAGCAGTTTTGTCGTTCTCTGTCAAAGTCCACACCTCAGATCCATATGAAACAACTGGTCGCACCAGAGAATAATATACTTTTAAGTTTTATACCTCTTTTAACAAGGTTGTTTTTAAAGATGTTAATATTTTCAAAGTAAGCTATATTTCATTTCCTGCTTGTATCCTTTCTCTTGTGCTTTGTACTCATCCTAATGTTATTAATACTTGATACCAAGGCACCTAGATAACTAAAGTATATAAGCTTAATATAACTTAATCCATTTACAGATAGTATAAACGAAAGTAGCTTTTAACAAACGTAAGAGGCTGAAAACATTAAGAAATAAATATTGACCCCTCAAAGTAAGGAGAAACTTTATGAATGCTTTACGTGGAATGTGCTTCTGTGTAGTTTAGAATTGTAGACCACTGAGAAGAGGAACAAGGCGAGGATAGAGGTTTTTGAGACATAGTATCCACGGTCGGTCGCAAGTTACAACGTTTGAGTCATTACCGTTATTCATGTGTTAGAAATGGAAACGGCGGTGACGTTTTCACCTCTGGTCTGACTGGTCGACTATACTTAGTCGTTGTAAAGTTTACGGTTGACAGCCGGTGAAATGCCGAGGAAGTCGGTACGCAAGAGCCACAGCATTTATTTCACTTACACGCCAGTTGGGAAAGGATACCTGATGAGGCGCAGGAAGTCTAAGTTTGGAACAGTCTAATCCATAATTATCTGTTAAAACTGTAAGTTTTACTGTCGAGAATTTTTATGTTTTATATGTCTAGTGAAATCTAATAACCAGTTCCCCTTACTGTGTAATCATTCCAAATATAGATTATAGCATTTTTTCGCTTGTAAGCAAACGACTAAATGTAATTGACAATAAATACTGCAAATTGGAACGTCATACTAACATTGTTTTAAACATATAGAATTATATTATTATTATTATTATTATTAATAATAATAATAATACAAGAATAATTGAGCAAATATGAATGTAGCATATAGAATTATATGTTAGTATTATAATAACTGCTATTTTAAAGTTACAGTGTTAGGCCTGTCTCAAATGCGTGGACTCGCGTACATGAACTGTCAGAAAATTCGTTTTAAACACCTTCCTTTTTTATTTTTTTATTTGGACGATTCGTCTTTGAAATAATGTTTAAATGTTCTGTAAAAACTTATTGAAGAGCTAAGTACGGCCTAATTTTCTGTCTCGTCAGGAGAAGCTTGAAAAAATTAGTTTAAATAAAAAGATACTCGCGGCAGTCCAGTAGAGGATGTACGTGGACGAAACACGAACAATTTAGCCGGGGGTTCTTGTATTACGTAAACATTTACAGGGTGAGAGTCAAGCTTTGCTTACTTTTGCTGAGAAAGGAATACTTGAGTAAGACAGACAAGCATCCACATGAAACGAAACGATTCTAGGAGAAAGACAGAATTAATTCGTGTATTAGGCCTATAAAAATTCTGAGTGAACTAACATAAAGAAATTTGGAATCAAGCTCATCCATAACAGGACATATTCGTTTATTTCTAAGAAATTCTGATCTGTGTTGGGTTGATTACATGTTTAAGTTGTCTCTTTTCCCGGACTCAATGGATCGACACCGTAGTCATATTGACAGTCATTTTCCTACAACACGTATACGTTATCTGAAAAATCTAGCCTCAATCTTTATACCAATACAGGTGCTTTTTCTTTCTCAAGATGACAAAGCTCAGGTTTCTATAGCCTCATAGGGGTGAATACAGAAGTGCCCTAGAATATCGCACTTCATTACCTGATCATGGGTGAGAGACAGCAGAGTGTCACAATCCCATACTTTCTGTTTATTCCGGTACTGGAATAGATCCGATAAGAAATCTACAAGATGTTGGATACTCTGGACCAATCATTGAAACCACAAATGAAAACCAGAATTCATTTTCTGTTAACATAGGCCTACATGATCAAGACTTTGAAACATTGTTGATATTATATTGTCATTGGCTCTGTTAAGGTTATTACGGATGTTGACGGAGGGCCGGATAAAATCCACTATATTAGAAGGTAATATTTTTGTCGTGTAGCTCATCAAGAAGTACTATTTGTAAGTTATTCATCGTTTCATGTATTCCAGTACTAATCGCATGTAACAGAGTTAAGCTCCGACTCATGTAACAGTCGGAGTTGAGCTGTTAACATGTAACAGCATTGGCACCGTTACGCCGGTAGTTGGCTGAATTTATTCAGCGTCACGATCACTTTGGTTTCCAACTTAATGAACTGTAAACGATCCTTTAGAGAAATCTATATTTGAGTTTGCTGGTAAGGCATTTTCAGAAGTATGATAGGTCGTGGCTGTTGACGGACAGCCTGTCTGCCCGACCTACGTCGAACCCTGCGTGCCTGAACTTCCAGGCGATCCAGAAATAAAATGGTGTTCAGTGCACGTCCGGGAAGATAATATTTATTGCAGCTACCAAACAAAGATCCAGTGTACTGTACACTGCCAACCAACAAGTAGTAGGCCTATATTTCGAGTACTCACAAACCGCCTCCCAACGTCAATGAAAATGGCGCAAACGGCATAGATCTTAATGTAAGAAATTAGGGCGAAATTTCTTAATATGAGCCTTAATGTTTGTTGTATCTAAAGTACTTTTACAAGGGATGCGGTGTTTATCACCTTCCTACGCAACAAGTCAGCGCATCGTCACTAGAAATGCAGTTGCCGCGGAGACAGTACTGACAAAAACAAATATAAGTTATAAAAAAATCGCGTATGCCCATGCCCAGCTCGTACAGCTGCTCGACGTGCCAACGAGTTAAGCAGTGACGTGTCGACGTTCAACCATAAAACGGCATGAAGATATCGAGTCACTTGTTGAGGAAAACTAGATGAAATGTGGTGGCAATGTAATAAATAACTGATGATTTTGTAATAAAAATAATAATGTAATAAATAACTGCAAATAATTGATGATTTTGAAAAGTAGATTAGAGGCTCTTGGTCGACAGTCCTTCACTATGTCATGAGTATTTTTTTTAATTAACTTGTTACATTTTAGTTTAGGAATAAATGTTATGTATCTATTATATATTCTGTTTACATTTTAATTAAAATAATTTACGACTGTTAAACTAAGAATTATTAAAACTGTTAAAAATTTGATATAATTTTGATTGTGGTATTTCTATATTGTTAATGGTGTAATTTCTACACATTTCTATTTACAAAACCTACTTAAAGATAGAAAAACATCATCAGGCTCCAAAATTACAACAAAGAATTTGGCAAATCTTACGTGACCAGGGCTGGGGGGAGGTCGGACATCTCCTCATTTTTAATTAAAGTATAAAATGATTAAATATGTGCTTACACCTCAAGAAAATTTCTCATCATAAAATCAGTTTTATTTTCACAAACTGTTTGCCACACAGTAATTGTATGGCTTGGTGTGCAGAAGACAGATTTGGTCTGATTAGAAAGGATTGACCTGTTGATCAATAGAAAACACAACTGAAAAAGAGAATCCAATATGCAACAAAATTGTATCCCTGTTTTTCTGCTTATAAAAGACATATTTCTGATTAATATTACTTATTTTATGACTAAACAATTATCCACTAAATTATTTAACAATTTAAAAAATTAATGGGCGATTGTGTCCAGTAAATGACAACAAATTATAGTATATAGTAAAAATAATATAGTATATTTATATTTATTTTAAAATGTCATAAGTAAATATGAGAAGCGAAAAAGAGATGAAAAAGAATAAGTAAGATTCAAGATATGGAGCAGTGAATAAAAATGTAATTAAATTAACACGCATTTTTAATAAACAGGTTTTTGAAATTATTTTTTTATTTTCCACCTTTTTGTTCCTTGGACTGCATCACTGCTAGGGAGATAATTATGTTTTTAAAATCCTCAGAAAACTGTTCTCTAGAATAATGGAAAGTAGATTTGACGGATGCGATTCCGCAATAAATGGATGTAAATTACAAAACAAATAATTCAGTTTTTATAAAGCACAATTTTTAATGCGCAGCGTTTTTACACATAAACAATCGAAAAACAAAAAAAATACATTTATGATAAAGGTCTTAGAACATACCATTTTCATAAATTCAAAACTATTTTTTAACGAAAGGTAGGCTTTTCAGAGATATGATTCTGTTTGACACAGTTGTCCCATAACTACTTCTTTTTACTTACATGTTCCGTAAGGAAATGGAAGTATGGTAATCGCGAAAAAATCATGTTTGAGATAAGGGCTGATTCTGATTGTACTACCCTCAAAACATGAAGAAAAGTTATTTTCCGAAAAGTGTCTGTGTGTCTGTATGTAGAATTTTTCTATGGCGAAGGGTAACTGCCGCAAATTCAAATAATTTTTTGCATATGTGCCTGAGTATTCAAGGGATATTGATTTTGGAGAAGATCGGTTAAGGAGGAGGGGTAGTTTACTGATAAAGTATAAAGTTCGGGATAAAGTATCCTGAAAAGAAGGTCATAATAATCAACTGTAGAAAGTTAGATGAAATATGTATAAATAAGAAGGGTAGTTGAAGGGGGAGGGGGTAATTTTTTGAAAAATAACTTTTTGATGTCGAATAAAGTATTTCATTTTGAAGGACAAGATACCTTAATAATTACATGTGATGAAACTGTTACTCAATAAAACTCTAAATATCAAAAATGGGTTTCTTCGGTTGAGGGGGAGGGGTAGTGTACCGGCAATTTTTTGTGTTTTAGCAAGAGTAAAATACATAATTTTGATAAATAAGTGCCCCGAAAATGAAGTCATATTAATCCGCTGTAAAATAGTAAATGAGATATCTATAAATAGAGATGGTAGATGAAGGGGGAGGGGGTGACTGTTTGAAAATTACTTTGCTGGTATCAAATAAAGTACGAGTATTTACTTTTGAAGGATAAGATACCTTAGCAATTACATATGATAAAACTATAACTCTATGAAAGTGTAAATACCATTAGTGGTTGAGGAGGAGGGATGATTATCTGCGTAGTTCAGTTTCTTTATAAGGATAAAGTACCTAATTTGTATAGATAAAGTGACTAAAAAATTACATTATATTAAACGACTACCCCATAATAACAAAAATATTTATAAATATTGAAAATAGTTTGAGGGTGGGGGATTTTTTATAGAAATTATCGAACCGTATTTAAGTAAATGATTTTAAATAGGCTCTAAATTTTAGAACATGGAAGTCATATATGGTTCTCTATACCGATATTTTACTAGGGAAAACTGTGTAGTTATGGCGTGGACACACAACACATTTAGTAGTAGATATGAAAGATAATATATCAAATACTATTCATACGTGTACATAAATATTTGTATTTAGGTCTATTTAAGAGGTTAGGGAATAGAATAAAAAAAAAAAATAGTTTTGTAATGTATAATGTAAATGAGTTTTATAGGGTTGACTTGCTTTTTAAGACATAGGCCTATTATTTCATAATAATAAACGTGTTTGAGAACTATACAGCATATGATTTTAAAAATCTTGAAATTTTAAATATCCGAATCGAAACGTTCTCACACAAAAGATCTGCCACACAGAAAGCAAAACCACGAATACTAATAAATTTCCCGTTAACGTTAACATAAATTCTGAATGTTAATTTGTTAATCCTCTGTTGCTGGAAATGTGGCGAAGCTTATTCATAAACGTTTCCTTTATTTCTGTAAGATTTACGTCACTACGAGCTTACGAAATCAATGAACTACTTCTGTTCTCATGTTTTGTTTAAAAGAACTTGGAAGCTAATATAAAACAATGTATGTTGCTATATACACATGAATCAATTCTAAAGCCAAAGTTTAGTTACCGTTTCTTGTTTGTTCCTCGAGGGTTTCTTACATACAGGATTCGGTACAGCTTTTAATTAGATAATTCATTTTCTTCTCCTTCTTCTTCACTTCATGGCTTGGGCTACACCCTGCCCCAACTTCACAGAGTCTCTGACTATTTTTTCTACGATCTCTCATTCCCACTGGCCTATATTCAAACGCTTGTTTAGGAATACGCGTGTCTATCATGCGTTCCACATGGGCCTTCTAATTCTGCTTGTATTCCTTTATTCTCTCCAGAACCGACTTCAGGTCTTTCCTTATGTCGTTGCTTCGTAGATGATCTCTCAAACTACATCCCTTAACTGCTCTTAAAAATTGCATTTCTGAGGCCTGTATTTTTGAAATATCTTTTTGCAGGAGAGTCCATGTTTCACTTCCATACGTTAAATTCGGCACAGCCACGACCTTATAGAACTTTAGCTGTGTCTCCCTCTGCGTTTTATTCTTCAATAGTCGTCTTATTGTTCCACAGGTATAACTAAATTTATTTAACTTTCTCTCGATATCGCTGTCCTTGCTAAATGAGATACCACATCCCAGATAATTAAAATGTGATACCTGCTCCAAATCAATTACAATTTTTGCTCTTACAGGATTCTTTCCTAGGAAAGCCATTACCGGTACTTTTGTCTCAGTATTTGAGATCTTAAAGTTGTATTTCTGGCAGTTTGTATGCAAGGTATAAATAGACTTTCCATACAATCGTACGCAATCGCGAAAATTTGATAATTCTCACGATATTATTTACAAGAATTATTTCTCTTTCGCACTGTATATCGTATGCAATGTTAAAGTGTTCTATACGTAATAACTTTCTAAGAGTTCTATACGCTACTAAGAGTCAAAATTTTCAAACGAATATAATTTTTTTATACATTAGTAAGAAACACGTGTGAACTTGGATGGGAATAAATAAACGAAGAGAGGTGCCAGACAGCTGTTACACAGTATCAATAATATCAGCAGCAATGCAGAGTATGATCCAGAGACGGAGGAGAACGAGACGAGTACCACGTGTGCGGAGCGCCGCCTGCTTTGCTGGAACCGTTTGTAAACAAGTCACGCCGATGTGGAATTATTAACATAAACTTATAATAGTTATATGCCTAGTAGCTGTTTAATGGCGCTTCAGCAAATTACGACCACTTGCGCACGGTACTTTTGTATAAATCTAGTCGGAGTTATTGGCATGTATACTGTGACTGACTCTTCGTTGCAAGAATTTGGATACTCCAGCTTAGGTTTGGAAATTACACCAAAGGTTTATGCTGTTTTGTGTGTTTTTGATTTTATTTACACAATTTTTATAGAACTTTGTTCTTTTAATATAGTCAACACAAAAGTGTACTTGTCTTTCATCTTTCTTGGAGAAAGCTTAATTGAAAAATTTATAATTAAATCACTACCGACTCGGAACACAAAGTTTTTTATGGGTAAAAACGTAAACGTTTTACCTTACAGTGTGAACCAGTTTTCGATTATTATAAGCTTCGTCAGAGGCTGCCATTGGGAGCGCTGTCCGTCTTGTTCTTGGCGACGGTGTCGACTTTTGAAGGATCCATGTTGTGTGTATGGGGTGTGATATGTTCGAATAATGCGTGTGATTTGAATTGTGTCTGTTCGTTTAGGATGTCGTTTTGTTGTGTTTTTGTGTGTTTCTATATTTCCAGTTGTTCAAGAATGTTTAGTTTTCGGCATTTTGTGTGTACATGTAGAATATCCATGTCAATGTCGATGTTTTTGTATGTGTGGTTTGCTTCAATGAGATGGTTTGCGAAGGTGGATTCGGTAGTGGAGTGTAGTGCCTTTGTGTGTTCAAGGTATCTTTGTTTGAAGCTACGTCCTGTCTGGCCCAATGGAACAATTGAAAATGTGGATTCCTACGTTCCACTCTTGAACAATTGGAAATATACAAACACAAAAACACATAAAAACGACATCCTAAACGAACAGACACAATTCAAATCACACGCATTATTCGAACATATCACACCCCACACACACAACATCGATCCTTCAAACGTCGACACCGTCGCCATGAACAAGACGGACAGCGCTCCCAGTGGCAGCCTCTGATGAAGCTTATAATAAGCGAAAACTGGTTCAGACTGTAAGGTAAAACCTTTACGTTTTTACCCATAAGAAACTTTTTGTTCCGAGTTGGTAGTGATTTAATTATATTTAGTTAATCAACGGACACGTCATGGACAACGAAATCCAAGTATAAAAAAATGTATTCTCTCAAATGAAAACTAAGTGTCCTATCGTGATAACATTTAAATCAGTAGCTGTTCTCAGAGTCATAAGCAGCCATCCTATAGCTGGTTATAGGTTTAAAATCTAATAGCAGCTGTAACTTTATTATAGCCATACGTAGATTTTAAAACGTTCTTCGACGTTGTCCAGCCACTCGATCCGATCAGTCCACGTTCCATCCCGGAGATCTCGTGCACCCACGGTTCTCAAAAGGTATAAATAGTATTATATATAAATAGTATAATAGTAAAGCCTTTTCTCAGTATTTTCTCAATCTTCCCCCTCTTCTGACGATAGGGAGGAATCCACTGCTTCACCTTCTTTATGACTCTTATCCCCCATCCTCTGAACATGGCCGTTCCAAATCAACTGTTTCCTTTCAATATTCTGAAACAAAGTTCCCTAAATCCCCATCTTTCCTCTAATAACAATCTGTTATCTTTTTTCAAAAAGTTGCTATTTTTGTTGAGTGACTTTTTCTTAGCACAGATAATTTGAAAAAAGTTAAACTTTCATGGTTTTAATTGTCTTCATCTCTTCGTTTATACCAAACTGTTTTTAAAAGTTTTAAAGTTGCGTGAATTCTCTGTACCGATTCCTATTTGACATACGATTACACTAATGTGCGCTTCTCGACTGGTGTGGGTTTTGGCGTGAAGACTCGCGTACAGATATCAGCCCATTATCTGTTCGGAACTTACAATGTATTTACGGCCACCGTTTTCTTGGTAGAGTTACATTTCTTTTTTCATCCTGTTTATTGTTAAGGATTTCCTTCCCATACGATTCACATTTTGTCTTACACGAGTGGAAGACAAAATCCCATGATACGAAAGAGGGCTATAGCGTCGAAGAAAGACGAACTACACAACTACGGAATTAGAGATAAAGACTAATGGAAGGAGAATGCATGGATGAGGTCGTGGATCGAGTGGCTGCGGAATAGGATTGAAAGGATGTAGAAATTTAAATCCTTTGATAGGTCAGCAGAATAACTGAAGTCTTCTGAACTAACCACCAATCTTCCTACAAGCTAATTCAGTTTGTAGTAAGATATATGAGCACACGCATACACAAACATGTAAATGTATATTGGATGGTACGTGGAATTATATATTAAATAATGTAGGTTAGGTACTTACAGAATTTCTAAACTTCAATGCCGTGGAATTCACTAACAGCTTTGAAATTGTTCACAACTCATATATATGATGTGCTTATTTATAGTTGCATATATTCAAGGGGATCTAGGTAATCTCATAAGAACAAGAAATTTTGTCTAAAAAAATAATAGCAGTCATATTTAACTTCGTCTTTAACAGAATCAAGATTTCTAATTAAACTTAATTATTTATATTAAATTTTAATACTTTTCCTAATTTAGTTTGTATTTTTCTATTTTAGTCGACTATTTGTGGAAGCAACTACTTGCTGGTAAGCAATGTCCATCTCATTTGAGATGTGAATCCTCCAGCACTGGAAAGTGAGCAGGACGCATGGGCTAAGCGATGGTGACAACTTCTGTAAGCTTTCAGTGCCTTGAGTGGGAGGTCCAATGTCCATCTCTCAGTTCAGAGAATCCATCAGGACAGTTGTGTACTATATCCGAAGCGCTGACCGGTTGTTTTGCGCGATTACGATCGTTCACGAATCATCAAATGTTATATAAGCCTATATTCTTAAAATTATTATCGTATTCTCTCGTAAATACAGTATTTGCTAATTACCCTTATTCATTGCAGTATTATCAGTATTATAGTGTAATAGTATTTTATTTTTTAATATTAAAATTTGGACCATTGTTTTTGTTTTAAATTCTTGATATTATAACATTATAATGAGAAACTAAACATCACGTTTAAGCACGACTGGCTTTTTATATTGACTATACTATATTGACTATACTATATTGACTATACTATATTGACTATACTATATTTTCTTATAAAGAATCTTAATTTCCCTGTCGGTTACGGACATTTTGTGGGTGGAGGGTCATAATTGTTTAGAAATTACCCACAGCTTGGAGTCACTCTCCGACACTGTTTATTTATAAGTAATAATAACTGTATAAGCGCGGTGTAATTGTTAGTTTATAATAGAATAAATCAATAATGAAGAATAATTTATAGTATCATAAATACAGAAATAAAAGATTTTATTAATATAGTTAGTATAGGTAAAACAAATTAATAACGATACGCAGTAATATTGAAAACTACTATTACATCGGTTAGAATGTATGATTGAGCAGCATAATCATGACGTTCTCCATAAACATCATACAAAATATGAACAGGATAAATGAAACCGACTAAATTCTAACACATTATGGTTACATCAGATTATGTCTAAGTCTGTATGAAAGAGTTTCAGTCTCAAGTCATAATCTGTTAAAATATTATGCATGTATTTATTTAATAACAACACACTTCACACAAGTAAGTACTTAGTAGAAAATACTATCATATGTCTCATAACTATTTCTCATAGCTGATGCATCTCATATTTTGTACGTACAGTAGAGCATCGATTATCCGAACCTCTCGGGACGAGAGCCCGTTCGGCTAATCGATATTTCGGATAGTAGATCGTAAATTTAAAACATTATTTCTTTTTACAAAAACAAAGATTTTTAGTACAAAATAATTTCTAACATATTGTTACATAATTACATCAACCTGTATACTGTACCGTAATGTATTACTAAGGCTAAAAATCACTGAATTAAAACTGAGTGCAATTAATAAACACCAAAAGTTAATTTAAACAATATTAGAGTTTGGTGACAAACACTGTACTACAAAATTAACTAAAAATAAAAAAAATAAAAAAAACATGGATTTATACTTTTTTGAAGAATTGTTCTATCACTGTCTGCTTCAAACCGATACCCCGTTTTCTCGCTGCTAAAGACTGAAGTCGTTTAAGATTCATAAACTGAATACAATCTATCTTGTCTTCTGTTTCGGCCCACTTTAGAATAGTCTTAAGTGCGTCAAAAGCTTTTGTGTTAGTAGCATTTTCGCCGTCTTCATCTGAATTGGTTTCGTTTTCATTACGTTCATTTAATGACTCGACTATCTCTTCATCGGTTAATAACTGAAAACCGGGATCGGCTTCATCCATCTTTAGCCAATTCTTTGTTTATCGATTGTAAGGCTGTATAGCTACAGCGTTTATTTATTACTGTACATTACTAATAATTTTTAGTAAACAATTTTTTATCTTCAATAAATATCCAATACGCCTGCACGTGTCCAATACATTACTGTACAGTGCAGTAAATAATTGCACTTTTTATTGAGTTCGGATAATAGATCGTTCAGTTAACGGATGTTGGGATAATCGATGCTCTGCTGTATTCAGTTTCAAAGTAAGTATTGACAATTCTCTCGTTCAAGAATCAGCGTTTGTTTGAGTACATACTTTCATTACATGATGCTGCGAAGTTAATATTATTATTATTTTTTTTAGTGCTAATACTGTTTCGATTATTGGTGAGAACTCGGCGACCCACCTCTGAAGGACCGTTATCTTGTCGTATCCATTGTTTAACTTGCATATTGGATAAATTTCTCTATCCAGTGCCTATAACTTATCTTCTAGTAAAGATCTTCGACGATTTTACTATACGTGCGAGGTCCCTGGAAGTCTTGGTATGTTTATGTGTCGAAGTATTTTTTTTTTACTTCACACGTTGACCACATCTCCGTAAACGACACTGTCCATTCGGAACCTGACTGTGCTATGGAAAAGCTGAACCGCTCACCATCCAGCCTAAAACTACTGAACCGAGAAAAGCATTTCGTGATTTTGTTTGTCGCGTGCAAAGACATAGAAATTAGCCCACAATAAATAAATACCCTCACCAAAAATATCAATAAATGGCGGAAGACTTCAGGCAGTCAAATCACTCAAACACATACTTTATGTGCGCGTAATGCACATTCTTTGATATTGCTCTTCTGCTCAGCTCGAGTACTTGTAAGATGGCTATTAAATAATAGCGATGCAGACGTTCATGTTCAGAGGTCAGGGCTAAAGTCATAAACGTATGAAAGCAAATCCCAACCGAAAGCCGGTAACCAAATTGCCAAGACGTGTTTGTGTGTGAAAATATTCACTCGTACGCTTTTAGTTGAACTTAATTGCGGTGTAGTAAAGATAATAATTCGAGTGAATTAAAAGAGTCTCTCCCCACCACAGCAGTCGTTTATGAATGGAAAAAAACACGAGTTTTAATTGACTGGCACTCGTCACATATGCGTATGTTGTGTTTTTATAGAGGACAAAAATAACTGGACAGACAACAAGTGTAAGAGAGAAAGCGCGAAAAGTTATGTATTTGATAATGAGAGAGTTCTGCGCGTTGTCCACATCTGTGCGTTTTTGTGACGCGCGGTAATGGGTTCATTATCTTGTGGTAAACGTTGGGAGACGCATTCAGTTTCAAGGCTATCTCGTCTACCGCCCATGGGAAAACAAAAGCCTCAACTATCGTTACAGATATGCCTTATATATGTCATCATCATCATCATCATCATCCTCAAGGTTTAAACCAAGAATGGTTTGTTCTGGTATCAAAATATTACAGCTGGTCACTCCAGCGCTTCCTCGGACGTCCCACACCTCTCCGTCCCCTCGGCTTATAGTTCCATAGTTGTTTGGGGATGCGGCAGTCATCCATTCGGCAAAGATGTTCCCACCAATTCAGCCGATAATGGCCGATCCTGTCGAGTATAGTCATAATATTCAGTTCCTGCCGTATATCATGGAGAGTATACCCTGCCACGTGCCTGAGAAATCTCATTTCACCCGCTTGGATGCGACTGGCCTGGCCTTTCGTTAAAGTCCAATTCTCAGCCCCATAAAGAAGTGTGGGAAGAGCCACCACCTTGTAGAATTTTAGGCGTGTTCCTTTACTTGCTGACTTAAGGTTTCGTCTGATAGTCCCGCACATAAGGTTGAACTTATCCAACTTATGGCACCACGTCGTTGCTTGCCTCATAAGACACACTGTAGCCCAGGTATTCAAAACTGCTAATTTGTTCCAAGACAGTATGCCTTATATATGTTATACATCAATTAAGAAAATTTCTTCAAGTGGACATTTCTTTGTCAGTTACGAAAGTTATGGCACGAAAGCTACAGTTACGATTAAGTAGCTACCATTAACCTAAAAAAGTAGTGGAAAGCAAAATAACCACAAAACTGAAGTCTACAGAGCAGGTTCTGCAGAGTCGATACCGTTGCTGTAACCTGCTCTGACAACTCATATTATTTTTTATTTACTACTTTGATTTTTTGGTTGAAAACTTCTGGATTTCGTCCTCTATGAGTAGCACTTCAGGTCGATGTGGAGGGTCTGACTGCTGACGTTAGTCGGAATATAATGATTTAAGACCAAGGAATGCAAAGTCTCTGGAGATTTCAAGACGGCTGACGGGGACAACGTAGAAAAATATCGGTATGGAGAACCATACATGCCTTCCATGTTCTAAGATTTATATTTAAAATCATATTCGAATGAAATATTTCCATACAAACTACGTCTTTCTACTTATTGCTTCAGCCTTAACCACAGTACTGTGGTCACTAACGTATACCACCTCACGTTTTCGCACTCGATTTTCACTGATGATGGCAGTCGATGGCACTGCCGAAAAGTCTGGTTTTGCAGAAAACATTGGACTACAGCTAAACAGCCCGGGAAGCAATTTTAACAAAAAACTACTTCTTTGTTGCCGATAACGTAGTACACATAAAAAATTCTCCCCTCCACCTTCAACTATAATTTTTAATAATAGAAAATTACCCCCACCCCGTTCACCTAACCTCTTCATTTATAGATATTTCATCTACGTTTCTACAGTGGATTATTATGAGCTTCTTATCAGGATACTTTATTTATAAAAATTAAGTACTTTACTCTTGTTAAATCATAAAATGTTTCAGGTAAACTACCCCTTTCTCTTAACCGATCTTCTCCAAAATCAATAGACCTTCAGTCCTCTACAATTCAGGGGCGCATACAAAAAAATATTTGATTCTGTTTGAATGTGCGGCAGTTATCGTTCGTCATGGAAACATTTCTCTTGTTACAACATAAAATGTTGCAGGTAAACTACTCCTTTCCCTTAACCGATCTTCACCAAAAACAATAGGTCTTGAGAACTCTACAATTCTGGGCTGTATGCAAAAGAGTACTTGATTCTGTTTGAATTTGCGGCTGTTATCGTTTGCCATAGAAAAAAATCGGTATGGAGAACCATACATGACTTCCATATTCTAAGATTTATATTTAAAATCATTTTCAAAATGAAATATTACCATAGAAACTACTTCTTTCTACTTACTGCTTCAGCCTTAACCACAGTACTGTGGTCACTAACGTATACCACCTCACGTTATCGCACTCGATTTTCACTGATGATGGAAGTCGATGGCATTGCCGAAACGTCTGTTTTTGTAGGAAATATTGGACTAAGGCCAAATATCCCGGGAAGGAATTTTAACAAAAACTACTTCTTTGTTGCCGATAACGTTGTACACATATATAAATCAGTGGCGAAGTTATATGGAGGCAATTGAGGCAATGCCTACCCTAAAAAATTCTGTAGAATAAAAATTATAAATACGTAGGAACTACATAACGTAAAGATTATACATTGTTACTGCGACTGTCAAATTTATTAAACCGAAACGTGCTTTATTGAGCGACCGCTAGATGGAGACAGGTGATATTCGGCATAGCTCGTTTAAAGCGAATGAGGCAACCTGAACTTGCCTCAGCGTTTTTTGTATACATCGTATGTAAGCAATGTGCCGGAGTCATGGGGAAGTGAAGGGAGGGGGGATTGTCCCGTGCTGTACACATAGAGCGTTGAGGCATGTCTCACTTCTGTGGTCCAAACAGTTAAGTTAAAGCGCCTGTGTTGTTTCTAAGTGTGTTTATTTGATGCGGTTATTAAAAGTGTCAGTGTTATTCCGCTGAACTAACAGATGATCAAGATTGTTATTTGAATTATTTGTAACATTAAACATATATATAGAAACTAATCAAGTTTAAAAATTTGAAGTTCAATCAGTTGTATTATTGTGTATGACTAATACAAGGATTGTTCAATAGAAACACGTATAGAGCTGTAAAGCATTTTTTATTCAACGATTTTAAAAGAAGTCTCCAATAACATTAAGACATGAGTTCCACTGTTGCGCTAACCTGTAGATTCCCTGCTAGTAAAATTCTTACGGCTGTTTGTGGAACCATTCGGTTACAGCAAACTCTACCTCAGCGTCCGATTTGAACCACCGTCCTTTTAGTGATTCGTTAAAAAAAATTTAAGATAAGATTTTTGCCTACCCATTCATTAACTACTAGCTTCGCCACTGATTTATATAAAAAATATGCATAAAATTAATGGCTTGTATAAGTTAATGATTGATCTCCATTAAGTAGTGCTCAAGTTTCCAAAGTTTTAATATTATGATGTCCGTAATTAAAACATCAGAGCAGGTATAGTGTGTATGAGGGTACACCGTGGACAACAATTTTCAACATTTCCTATTGAGCGTTGCTTAGAGTAAAGCTGCGAATCTACAGTGTACGTTTCACAGAACAAACACGCGAAAAAGAAGGAGCACTCCGAAGTCACTCATGGACCCTCAGCATCTTGCAGAGGGTTCATTCCCTAAAGACGAAAAGTCTGTCTATGAATCGTTCCTCTGTAAACACGTGCAGTTACACTGCCCAGCGATCCACAGGAAGCAAATCGCTATCCACGCTGGACACTTTTTCGGCTTGCACGCGGTATGTTGGTATGGGTTTCGGCACTTACCATTTAAAAAGCGTGCAAATGTAAGAAAATAAACATGAGTGAGGCCAGAAATAACGCGAATTTTGTGTGTGTGTGTGTGTGTGTGTGTGTGTGTGTGTGTGTGTGTGTGTGTGTGTGTGTGTGTGTGTGTGTGTGTGTGTGTGTGTGTGTGTGTGTGTGTGTGTGTGTGTGTGTGTGTGTGTGTGTGTGTGTGTGTCTTCCCTGCCTTTTTATTGCGGTAGTCATAATAATAAAATGGAAACGTAAACATTACATAACTGAGATATGCTTGCCTGCCACGAATGATATTGATGTTTGTAACAAAATTTTCTGTTTGTACATTTTGAGTGTAAATTAATCCATTATACTATTAACTCATACATGATTTACATTAAAATGAAAAATTATAATTTTATTGCCTGGCAACAAAATTATTTTATTTTTAACAATTACCATTGTTTCAAAAAGTTTAAATGAATTTTCAAGTACTTTACTGTTGTTAAAACGTAAAAGGTTGCAGGTAAACTACCCCTTCCCCTTAACCGATCTTCACCAAAAACAATATCCCATAGCTGCGTGGGAAAATGTAGGTCAATTGAGAAAGTAATAGGTAGCATTTGTATTACTATTTGCATTGGTTGTAACAAAATCTGGATGACAAAAAGACGGATTGTGGCGACTGTGAGCTGTTAAAGCTTTCAGAATAACAAACCTTCATTTCTAAACATTTTGTCGATCATTTTCTGTTCAATTAAACTATATAGAGACGAGATTTTGACCTGTACCCCATATGACACCATCGTCATCATCATCACCACTGCCACCACCATCATCATCATAATCATTAGCACTTGTCTGCCTTTGATTACAAATGTTTCCCCACTGATTTCCTAATAATTTATGTATTTTCATAATACATTTTGTCCCTATGAAACGCACCGAAGTCACCCCTCCTTCTTTCAAAAGATCTTTTTACATCTCTGGGCTCTAACCTAGCAACCTTCGTGGCTGTCTGCCACAGCGTCACTTACTCAAATGTTCTGCCCACGTCCAGTATACTTTACTAATTCTATAAGTGTATCAACTGCTGGAATTTAGTCTCTTATCCATTTAATTATATTGTTACAACGCTTTTTATTCCTAGCGTAATCTTTTCCGTACCTCTCTGTGCGGTCGTCGGGGAAGCACTCGTATTCAGCATCCACGTTTCTGACCCATTGTCATTCCTAGCGTAATCTTTTCCGTACCTCTCTGTGCGGTCGTCGGGGAAGCACTCGTATTCAGCATCCACGTTTCAGACCCATTGTCATTCCAGGAAGCATAGAATTACGTGACCGTTCCAGTATTTTTATAATTCTATTTTATGCATACACCTCGCTGTTTTTATTTTACTCACATTTTAATCTTGAAAAACCAAGGCTATCTTTATAATACATTGTTATTAAACGCCAAAATTGTAACTAAAAAAGCGATGAAGGCTGTCTGAAGTAATGACAGATTAATTAGAATATCTGATTAAAAAAAATCATTTCTCCAATTAATTACGTACACCAATCTATATTTAATCACACAAGATTGCAAGGGGAAGAGCACTCATACTCTGGCTGTACCGTATTATTTAAGGCCGGAATATAACAACATAAGTGATCAAGATAAGGTTAGAACCGTTTAGTGAGGCCTAACCAGCCAGCCAGCCTCTCACCCAGGGACTAGGACGTACTTTTGTAAAGGGTCGACTGACTTTATATCAGGCAGTAAATGATAAAATGTCCTTTCACATCGCAATAATTAATTGTCATCTGACAATTTAAGAGGTGATTTCCAGTTTTATTTAATGTACAGCTAGCTAACATATCGTTTGCTCTGTACTTTATGATCGTATCTTCACGCGTCTCTAATGTTTATACTGAAGATATACGAAGTGTGCCAAAGATAGTCTAGTCTAGAAGGCGTGGCAATTCTCTGAAAGTAGTTTTGTAAAAATCTACCTGTTTCCCGGTGATTTCATCAGCAAATAGCCGGCAACGTCATTTAAAGTTGTTGAACTCTAAACGAACAACGGACCGAATTAATTTTGGAATTGTATCATATGTACTCATAAATTACTGTATCAATACAAACTTTAAATTTTTTAAGTACATAAATATTATAAAAACAACTGGAAAAATGTTAGTTACTGAATGAACAAAGTACTTACTTACTTACTAGCCAACGCCCACCCTTGGCTGTTGGGCCATTAGGCTGACCAGTAGAGACGTGAGAGCCTTGCCATACCATCTTCGTCTTGGACTTGCGTGTCTGAGATCAAGGCTGGACATGCAATTAGGTGATCTTGAATGAACAAAGTGGCAAAAGATATTTATTAGTAGGCCTATATCCAATTAATTCATCACCTTGGCGTTATTACTTCATTAATGATAATTGTATAACGAATAGAAATTTATAAATTATTTATTGGAATAATTAATACTTAAAGACTACTGGGAAAAAAGCTATGACCTTGAAATATTGAACAAAATAGGAAATGAGAAAAAGAATGGGTATGGATATAATCGAAATTATGGAGGAAGAGCAATCGAATTGACGTTGGAACAATAAAAGAAAACCGGAAGAAATATTCATTATCATCATCATCATAATATTCAAGGATTAAACCAAGGATGGTTTGTTCCGGTCTCAAATAGGCAAAGAGTACAGCTGGTCACTCCAGCGCTTCCTCCTCTCCGTCCACTTGGCTTATTGTTCCATAGTTGTTTGGAGATGCGGCAGTCATCCATTCGGCAAAGATGTTCCCACCAATTCAGCCGATACTACATATATTCACTATGGACATATTCACTACTAAATTGCCTCAAATAAGGAAGAAATATTGTTTCCAAAATTTGAAATTGGTTGTCAGCAATAAGAAGGAAAACCATTGCTGACAACCAATTGGAAGACGAGTCACCAGTTGAAAGAAAACTGCAGAGATAGTCTGAAGTAAAAGTTCGCGCGAGAAACGGCAGGCTATGTTGTTCAACTTACGTACAAGCGATTCTAATTTGTTTAAAAATAATCAGTAACGTTCTGTAGTTAATATTACTTACGGTACGAGTAGAAATTTCATTCTAAGTCGCGCTGTTTACGGATAGCTGATTGGTTGAGGCAAACGGCCGCCATCGTCACGTCGGTCGCTTACACCAGCCACAGTTTAACAACAAATGTTTTTTTTTTTATCATAATTATTTATTGTCTCTTGACGTTAAGTGACAATGTGCTAGCTGGCTCTAATGCAACAAGAAGTTTTCCATAAATAATGAACACGTGAGATGGTACAGAAAGAAAAAACCAACAACTCCTTTTGAAGAAATAGTCCAGAAATAAAAAAGCGGGCGGAGCGCGCGCTTGTGTGTGGTGTCACGTGACAGACGCAAGCCAGCGCGTTTTTGTCGACGAGCGACGTCTGTACGACGACGCGGCCGTATAACTAACACTAGTGGTACGGTTATGAAATATTATTTTAAAAATCTCCTGCAGGCCCGATGCGAAACTCTCCCGCTAAGAGGAGTCGACAAAAAGCGGCAACAAAGACCAGCACGTGCACCGCTCGGGCCTGGCGCACGCCACAAAAATACTTACGACGCTCTCGAAACAATCGTGGGAGGTGAAACCCTTAATTAGCTTATTTTCTGTTGTTACGTCATCGGATGGAGTGTTTTTACCCCTTTACTTTACTGCGCGCACACGTCTCATGTCAACAGGCGACTTTGCAAAGTATCCTCCCAGGGTTCTTTTTTTAAATAATAAATTTGTGTGTTTCTGGTTTTTGTACGCTGGCACAAGTTCTGAACAGATACATAACTGTGCACGCGAGCGAATTCGCACTCTCGACATTTGTGTGTACGCTTGAGTAAGATATTTTACAAATTGTCATTCATAGTTTTCTTTAAGAAATTAAGCTAGAGGTCTGTTGAAATCTCAGCATATTTCTAATTCTACAAAAAGTTTTTAGTAATTATATTATTGTTATTTGGCTTTTCTTCTTCTTCTTCTTCTTCTTCTTCTTCTTCTTCTTCTTCTTCTTCTTCTTCTTCTTCTTCTTCTTCTTCATCTTCATCTTCATCTTCATCTTCTCCTTCTCCTTCGACTTTACCTTTTACTTTGAGTTTAGTCGTTCAATCCCTTCACGCTTAACTGACATACTTTAAAATTTGTTATTCATATTTTTTTTTAAGAAATGCAGCTAAGGTACCTGTTAAATCTTAGCATATTTCTAATTCTGTAAAGCGTTTTCAGTAAATATATTATTATTTGGCTTTTCTTCTTCTTCTTCTTGGTTTCGATGGCTTTTCTAGGGTTCGATGATTCCCGATGAGGTGACGTGACCTTTTGAAAGAAGACGCTTGTACACCTCTCGAAAACGCGCGCTCTGTAATACAAGAACTTACGATCGAAGGGGCCTATCATAGCATACAGATTTCTTCACTAGTTGGCTGTTTCTGACCTGAGAGGACCTCCGTGTTAACCGTGTTATGCTTTGCTTTATCCTGGAGGTTAGAGCCTTGGACATGTCAGCCGCGATCAGCCGTGATCGAGACCGACAGAATACAGGAATCCTATGCGGGCCTCCCTACTATACTGAATACTAACCCCTCCTTATAGCTGTACCAGCTACTAAAATTATATAACTTAAACAGAATACCTTCTCCTCAAGATTGTTTTAAATCTTTTCTTCTAAGCCTAAGCCAGTTTCATGGGTTGTTTCTATAAATGCTAAAAAACTGTCATTAATTTTTTAAGTTGGTGAATCTTCTTTCTTCATCTTCAGAAACTGGTACATATTTGATTATTTGACTCAGTTGATATTTTCTGTTAAAATATTATGTAGTACCCATTATTACAGAAAAATATTTTCAACGTTTTAAGATAAAAGCTGAATGAGTTCATTTTGAAATTTTGGACTCATCTACTTCTGTGTCCTTCGGACCACTGCTTATCTCTTGTAACAATTAATTGCATTTACTCGAACGATCAATAACGGCCTAAACGTTTCCGCCTATCTTCTTTTTATGGCCTCCAAAGCCTAAATCTGAAGCTGGTAATGTAAGAGTAATGTCTACATCGCCATCCACTACTTTGGTCCATTTATTAGTTTCTTTTCGTAGCTCATAACGAAAATAATGCAGGAATGACCGATGGCCTCAACGCATTCTTAACTGGAATCACCGCTCTATTGTGCAGTTAACCAAATAATTTATAGTCTTGTAAGTACATCATTAGGTACTGGTAAAATAACAGTAAAAAATAATGTATTTGTGTTTAATATTAAATACAGGCGGGGAAAATTTGGTTTTACTTAACTACAGTGGTTAAACTTTTGTTAATGATGTTTACACAATTGTTCGTAAATGACATTTATCGGATATTTAATTTTTTATTTATAAAATTATTTATTTAGTAAAAATAAATAATTTATTTATTATATATGAAGTATCCAAAATTACTCTTTTGTTACTCTTAGGTCTATTGAACAGTGACATAAAGGTTTCGGGTGGGGGTTACAGCCCCCATTAGCAGGGGCGTATTTACGGGGGGCGAACGGGACCGCACCGGACCCCCCCCAGAGGGTTGAAGAAAGTTGACGAATTTTGTTAATCTCCTAATTTTTAGACTATTTTATTATTTTTTCAGCTGTGTAATATAGTAGTAACTCTTTTTGAAATATCCAAACAGGTTTATTACACAGCATTTGCGTAAACGTTTGAAATATGAAATATAGGAAATTCAGTTAAGTCACTAAGTATCTTCTAAACAACATTACAATAACGCGCATTTTTAATGTGTTATTACCGTTTGTTTTAATTGGATTGATTTTAGGATATTATCACACGTTTCCAACCACTTTAAAGATAGTAATGTTGGTTGGTCTTCACTTGTTTTTCTTTTGTATGAAGCCGACTCGACCAGACCCCCCCCCCCCTCAGACGAAATTCTAGATCGCCACTGCCCATTAGGTAGGTCGCCAAATATTCTAAAAAATTAAAGTAAATGTTTGTGCGGGCTCGGCTGTTACGCCACTGTGCATACTTTGTACAGGGTGTTTCACGAAGAAACGAAAATAATTTTAGGATATGTTTTACTGGTAAAAATAAAGAAAAGGTTTTATATAAACATAGGTACCGAAACGATTTGTTTTCGAGTTACGGCTAGCGAAAAATTTCACCGTGTTTTCTGCACCAACGGAAAAATGAGGCTAAACAAAAATTCTTCGGGCACAAAGTAGGGGTAAAATTAGTGTTTTTATATGTTCCTTGATTTAAAATTTTTTTATGTGTCGCAGAACTGTAAGTGTAAATATAATAATAATGGCTCCTTCAAGTACCTGGTAAAACATTCTGGAGGTAATAATGATCGCCTGAAGTGTAGCAGCCTACTTACAATAGTACCTTCCTTTTTTGCTATAGGGCAACATCCCATGCCTAACTCTTACACTACTTAGGTGGTATCAACAAGAACACCTATTATTATTTATTAGTTTTGTTTCCACCGTTGTTTTTCCCTATATCAAAATGATTTTTCGTTTAATTTAAAATTATTACATTATTCTGCCACGTTTTGTTCTAAATAAAAGTTTAAATTTCAAAAAATATATATAGAAACATCAATGCTAATCTAAAATTTGCACCCCAAGAATTTTAGTCTCATTAATAGGACTAAAAGTATAGTATAGGACTCATTTGGATCTCATTTTTCCGTTGGTGGAGAAAACCTTTCACCGAATATATTAAAGGTAGTGCATGTCAACATAGGCACGTACAAACACTCGACAAATTTTAAAAGAAAGGTGCAGTCTAACAAGGCTGTAGCAAACGTCAAATATAAGAATTAACGAAAACATAATAGATCTAAATAATTAAACAATTAATTAAGTGTGTGGTCAATTAAATTTCTAAACAGCTTAGTCTAAAATTAGCATACTGAGAAAGTACCAAATTCTTAAACAAGTTGTGCCTATTTGGCATTTACCGAATTAAGAAAATTAAAAATTATTGTTTCAAACACCTACACCTACCGTCTCGGATAATAACAAAACGTATTCGTTCTACCGGACACTTTGTGATTTTTATATTTCGGAAAGAGTAGTTGGGTTTATGTTTAAACGACGATGTAGGCCTACAAGAACACGTTGCGTCATTGCGTAAATTTAAACTTATAATTACGCAGATTCGTAACGGGTTTTTGTCAACGATATTTAAGTGTAGGCCTATATTTAAACTAACGATTACCTCTGCAAGCTGCGCATAAATCAACCACGAACGATTTACTGTCGTCACTCTTTCTTGTCGCCATTATTTTTATTTGTTGCAGTTCAATGTACCGTTCTCCGTTATTCCTGTTTTCTAAAATACTGTTAACGTTTGTTAGTGATGTTTACATAGTTGTTTATACATAAAATCTAACATATAGTTTATTTTTCATTAATAAAATTATTTATTTATTAAAAACAAATTATTTATTTATTAAAAATTATATATGAATTTATTTATTTATTAAATAACTTTATATAATAAAATAATAATTATATAATATTTATGTTATTATATATGAATTACCCAAAATTACTCTTCTGTTACTCTTAGGTCTATTTATCAGTGACGTAGCCAGGTAAAGGATTCGGGTGGGGGTTACAGCCCCCTCCATTAGCAGGAGCGTATTTACGGGTGGGCAGGAGCAGGAACGGACACTCCCCTCAAAGGGTCGAAAAAAGTTGATGTATTTTGTTAATCTCTTAATTTTTAGACTATTTTATTAATTTTTCAGCTGTGTAATATAGTAGTAACTCTTTTTGAAATATACAAACAGGTTTATTACACAGCATTTGCGTAAACGTTTTGAAATATAGGAAATTCAATTCAGTCAATAAGCAGAATCTAAACAACGTTTCAATAACTCGAATTTTCAGTATGTTATTACCGTTTATTTTAATGGAATTGATTTCAGGATATTATCACACGTTTTCGACCACATTAAGATAGTAATGCTGATTAGTCTTCACTTGTTTTTTCTTTTGTATGAAGCCGACTCGACCGGACCCCGGACCCCCATCCAAACCAAAATCTAGACAGTTACTGCCCATTAGGTAGGTCCCCAATGAGGTATATACATAAACTAGTAGAATAATTCTATAACTTATTTGCTACTAGTATTTCGTTCATTGTTTGTCTTTTCCTACTGTCTTCGTTAAACGTCTTCAGCTTTGTGATCAATAATTCTCTATTCTCCTAATTTCTAATTCTCATATCTCTCTCTCTCTCTCTCTCTCTCTCTCTCTCTCTCTCTCTCTCTCTCTCTCTCTCTCTCTCTCTCTCTCTCTCTCTCTCTTTCCCTCCCTCCATCTTCTCCCCCTCTATATCTTTGTCTGTCTTCCATGGCATTGTTCACGCAAAATACTGAACCGAACTAAAAAACAAAAATATTTTTACGTTTGCCCGACTGAAAACAGTAAGTCAGCAATCCTGCTGATTTGGAATCAAAACAACAGTCAACATTAATTCATAAATTACATCAGCCGGAGCCTCTTAGTCAAGAGATATAAAATGACAGACGGTCTAAGTTTCTAGATAGTATTAAATATGTTTAATTGTTTTATAAGTAACCTTACATGGTTCGTATAAGAATATCTTTATATATCGGTAAGAATCAAAGTCTTCGTTGCGAAACAGCGTGAACAACTTTCCGATTCTTTTTGTCATTTATTCCTGATAAATATATATAAAAATACCTTTAAAATAAATCAAAATTGTAGTTAAATAAGTAACTAAATATGTAACAAAACTTAGCTGAAGTACAAAGGAAATTTTACCATCCATTTTAGGGTTGAAATGGGCGTTCTAATCGACATGACATAGTCAAATTCCAAGAAAATTTGAAATAATCTGTAAAAGTTTGGTAAAATGGTTCTACCATAGTTTATTAAAGTGTTTTCAATCCATAGTAGAGTACTTGATGAAATTAAACTTTTATGATTGTTATTATTTCACTTGTCTTGTTTAAAAAAAATTATGATCTTTAGTACTACACCCCAACGAGAGCTTGGCTTCCAATATCAATCTTCTCCAATGTCTCCTATCCATTACCTTGTCAGTGTAACACCTCACAGCCATTCTTCTTAGATCTTCTGCGACATCATTCAACCATCTTATCCTAGGTGGGCCCCTCCTTCTGCGTTTATAGACTTGCGCCCTCAGGATTTTTTTTGGCATCCGCTGATCATCCATCCGCTCTAGGTGACCTAGCCACGTAATTCGTTTAACCTTTACGAATCTTACAATGTCCTCATGCTTCAATAGTTCACCTATCTCCTGGTTATTTCTTATTCTCCATTCGTCATATTCTTTACCGAGCCATAAACACGTCCTACAAACTACCTTTCAAACCTTCTTGTTCCTTTTTTGTCATATCTATGTCCATGTCTCTTTAAAAAATGACGATAGTGCAATGAATTATGTGCTTTGGAATGAGAAAACTACCCACAAAAACTAGAAGGTGGTGTTTTCCTACCGTCTTAGAAAGCATATTCGCCTGCGTCTCTGAAACTTGGAAGACGATTCAAAGAAACTCCCGAAGGCTCCAAGCAGCGCAACAACTTATGGAGAAGGTCTTGTGGAGAGTTCAGGCTCCAGTCCGTTAGAAAAGAAGATATTAGGGGCCAAATTCGTATAGACAGAACAATTTTGGATATCAAAAATGTGAAGCGCCTCGAATGGTACGATCAAGTGTAACGAATGCCTGACGATCGTTGGCTCTAAACGCTGTTAATTGGGTTCCAACTAGAAGACGGAAACAGGGTAAACCCAGGAGATCGTGGATCTTCTTCTTCTTCTTCTTCTTCTTTAGTGTTGCAGCCCAACGTCCGCCCAGGCTTCCCGCACCAATCTTCGTCTCCTATCCATTGCCATCTTAGTGTAACCCATCACATCTATTCATCTGATACCTTCTAGCACATCATGCAACCATCTTATCCTAGGTCGGCCCCTCCTTCGGCTTTTATAGACTTGCGTCCTCAGCATTTTCTTTGGCATACGCTGATCATTCATCCGCTCTAGGCGACCTAGCCATTGTATTCGTTAGCCTTTATGAATCTTCCAATGTCCTCATATATCAATAGCTCACCTATCTCCTGGTTATTTCTTATTCTACATTCGTCATCTTCTTTAACCAGCCCATAAACACGTCTTACGGTCTTTCTTTCAAACCTACTTAGTGTTTCTTGTTCATTTTTTGTTAATGTTTATGTCTCGCCTCCATAAGTAACAACCCGTTCTGATAAGTGTTTTATATATTTTTATTTTTTTGTTACTACTAATGAGTTTGCTTCTCAATAGTCTGCTATTGGCATAATATGCCCTATTTCCTATTTGTATCCTGTCATTTATGGCCGTGTTTTTGGACCCTTCATTATCTATCATGTTACCCAGGTATCTGAATTTATTAACATTAGCATCAAGTGAATTATCCTCAGTGCATAAATTATATAGAATTCTTTTCCTTTCTGATGGAGAAATCAGCATGTATTTAGTTTTGCTGATATTGACATTCAATCCCATTCCAGCGGATTTTTGATTCAGCTCCTTGTATACCTCAACTAACCGTTCTTTTGATTTGGCTATTATCACAACATCGTCAGCGTAAGCACATATTTGGCTTAGAAGACTGTGGGTAGCCACGGAGAAAAGGCGTTTGCAACGAGCCGATTGGGAACGACAGAAACCTCAGACGTACAGAATGCGACAGATTGCAGTAGCTATACAAGCACTTACTCGTAGATGGTGGATCTTATTTTAATAACCCTAAGTTTATTATTAAATAGGCCGTAACATCCTCAGATCTAACGTTAATCAAATGATAATAATTCAGGATTTAACTCTTTATGATAACACTACGTGATCTATGATTTCCATTATTTCATAATTTGTCTCTTTTCCAAGAAGGTAATATGTCTCCATTTATTTTCTTCTCGTAGCTACGCTTGGGAATGTATCAAAAATGTCAAAAAGAAAATATACATCACCCTAATCAGACCTGTAGTAACATATATAAGCGAGACATGGGTGCTGAAGTCGGAAGATATGAAAACCCTTGGCGTTTCGAGAGGAAAATTCTGAGACGAATTTATGGACCAGTGTGGGACGGAGAGATGTAAAGGATAAGAAAGAATCGTGAGCTAAGAGACCTTTATGGAGAAGCGGACATAGTTGCTCAGTGAATGCGCAAAGGTTGAGGTGATTGGGGCACGTGGTGAGAATGAGAAATGGTCGAGGCCCAAAAATTGGAGTTGGAAAGGAAGCCGGTGGAAGTGATCGAGGTGGCATTGGAAAGGAAGCCGGTGGGAGTAAGGAGGAGAGGACGTCCGAGAAGGATACGGTGTGAAGATGTGGAAGGGGATTTAAGAGAGATGCGAGTGGCAAGTTGGAGGAGTGTATGGGTCTGGACACAGAAGAGTGGAGGATAATCATTGAGCAGACCAGGGTTCTACAGGGAGGTTAGTGGCAGAGGAGAGAACAGTAACGTTCATTTACATAACTGTGGATTTACTAATCAATAATCAATAATCAGTTAATGATTTTGCCATCTTTATTATCGCGTATTTCTGGCAAAAAATGCATTAAATCTTTTTAAATAAATGAAAAAATAAGTAAAAACAAAACTAAGCGGCGGTACCTAAATGTAATTAAAATATTTTTAGCATCTTTAGTTCTGTACAATTTGAGGAGATGAAAATACTATGGGGAATTTCCACTGACACTACATAGTATGAGATGACACACACACACGCATGAGTGTCTTCCAAACCGACAGCTACTTTGAGACTTATCCTGCAAATAAGTTATTGCTCATCAAACAATAAAAAATTACGCCAACAACATTAAACTGGCACAGGCTTAAAAAAATGACGTGACTCTTAGAATTGATGGGAAGATCTATGCGACATGTAAAGACTTATATAGATTAAGACTTTTCTTTTTTTTTAATGCACTTCTTTTTTATAACGTAAGCGGCCGTGAAATGTATTGTGTAAATACTGTTGTAGTTTTTTTTTTCAATTCATCTGACAATTTTTTAAGTTTGTTTACGTCGATTACACCAGTTACTTATCGGCCATCTGTGTGCACCTGTGTTAGATTTTTCTTTGCATTAAGTATTAACTAATTGCAATTTATTTAATTAACAGAGTTAACAGGGTGGTTGTCTGAATTTGAGCGAAGCACAGCGTCTGGTTCAATAACAACATACTGTACATATGTAATAAGGAAATGCATTTTTCTGTTCGACTGTTTAAATCAATTGACATTAACTATTTAAAAGAGTTTAAAATTTCCAGGCTATTGGGCCGTAAGCGATTCCTTTGTGATGACATTTTTGATTCACCAGACATTTTGGTCACCCAACGGAGGTCTTCTTCTGTACTGAAAGTCAAAAGTAGTTCGACAAGGGATGGTAGGTCGAACGTACTACAAGTTGAGCGAAAGCCGTCATTTTGTGGTCAAAGCAATAAATCATTGCTTTCACCTCAAGTTGTAGTACGTTCGGCCTACCATCCCTTGTCGAACTATTTTTAACTTCATTACAAAGCAATGTAACAAAAATGAGTGCTTCATTATAAAGCATGTCATTACAAAGCAATCGACCACGGAAATTTAGCCAGGAAATTTTAAAATTTTAACAATGACTCCGGCCGTGACAGCCTGCCCAATGGAATGACTTATTTAAATTTAATTGTCCCGGACCTGCGTAGATTACGTCGTAACATTTTCACCGTTAGCTAGTCGCTTTTTATTCCGCTGCCTTCTACCGGCTGCAACATCATCACTTACTATAAATGTGTACTCTAACCGTATTTCCAACCTAGGCCTGCCACGAAATGTTACTCCGACGTTTCACGATACACTGGATTTCGGTTAACGGGGCCACCGGTTATTAGGGCCAGCCGCTTTATTGGGCCAATTTTCAAAATACAAAAACAGAACAGGGTTACACATAGAAAGATCTTTGGTCAATAGGTCCGGACCGCCGGTTATTCGGTCCAGTAATGGTTCAGTTTTCTAATAAGATTCTGTAGGATGACAATGCTGACAGTGAAGGGCATGGTGAGGATCCAGAATGACTTATCAGGAGAGTTTGACTATGGAAAGGGAGTCCTCCAAGGCGATGCTCTTGGTTGCCTCCTCTTCATTCTTGCCTTAGAAAAAGCTAAGAGAGATGCTGGAATAGGTTCCTCCGGGACTGTATTCAACAGGTTGGTGCAGGTCCTGGGATACGCCCTGCGAAAACAAAAGCAAGTCAAAATGGTCAAGGACAGGAAGCTAGAGAAGGAAAGCGCGTCCACATTGGCATCTACTCCTTCGAAAAAATCAACAAATTTGTTTATTTAGGATGCCAAGTTAACTCCGATGGAGACACAACAGAAGAAATAAAGCGAAGAATCACCTCAGATAATAGGTGCTTCTTTGGTCTCAGACCCCTGTTCCAGACCAGAACAATTGCCAGGAGCATCAAGCTGCTTCTGTATAAAACACCGATTCGCCCAGTTCTCACCTATGGTTCTGAGACCTGGACCATTTCTAGAAAGTCTGACTCAAACCTGCTGGTTCATGAACGCAAAATCCTCCGCAGTATTTTTGGTCCAATATGTGTGGAAGGTGAATGGAGGAAAAGGACCAACCAAGAACTGAACACTCTTCTGAATGAACCAGATATTGTGAAAATTATAAAACCTGGTAGACTCTGGTGGGCTGGACATGCGATCAGAATGGGGGAGAATGAAATACCTAGAAAGGCACTCACAGAACAGATATATGGTATCAGAAGAGTTGGTAGACCCAAACTACGTTGGGAAGACGGTGTGAAGTATGATGCGCGCTATATCCTTGGGACCCGAAACTGGAGACCAGCTGCACTTGACCGGGACAACTGGCAGAGGCTGTTAAAGGAGGCCTTTGACTCATTAATGGGTTGTCGCGCCGCTGAAGAAGAAGAAGAAGAAGAAAAGAAGAAGAAGAAGAAGAAGAAGAAGAAGAAGAAGAAGAAGAAGAAGAAGAAGAAGAAGAAGAAGAAGAAGAAGAATGGCTCAGTTTCCCATCTTCTTAAACAGAAGAAATAAGCCACTTTTTAAATCAAAATTTGTTCAGACTTTGTATAACCGCAGTCATTAAATAGAAAACGTGAATGCAAACAAGGCGATTAAAAAAACAATAGACACAGGTGTGTGACTTGGCTTTTAAGAAAATAGGCCTACTCATGTTATTTTATTATACTGTAAATATAACATTAGATATTAATTATCATATTTTCTTAACCACACTTCATTAATAACAAACTTTATAATTGGGGTGTTTACTGTAATTGAGAGTTATGTTTGATTTTTCGTTATTAAGTACTCTTGCTTACTTATTAGAATTTATGTTAATAGAGGCAGACCTTTAATTGGGCCAACTTGATACAGTCCCGATATGTCCCGAAAAAGCGGAATACACTCTATTAAATTTAAATATTATTCTGAATAAGAAAGAAAAAAATTACAAAATAAAAATCTAATTCATTAATAATAATAATAGAAAAATGTGTAATATGAATAGGCTAATAATATTGGCATTGCTTTTTACATATAAGATTACACTGTAGCTCGAATCAAAACAGAAGCATTAATTAAATAAACTAACCTTAATTAAAACAAAACATCATAATAATATTAACAATGTAACAGTATAATGTACAATGTAAGCAATGTAATAATAAAATATGATAGTAATAATAACAATTTAGTTTTATTACTTCTTCTTCTTCTTCTTCTTAGTAGTAGTAGTAGTAGTAGTAGTAGTAGTAGTAGTAGTAGTAGTAGTAGTAGTAGTAGTAGTAGTAGTAGTAGTAAATGTTGTTGTAGAATTGTTATGTGCATAACAGTCAACACCATCTATCGACCGTTTCAATCCAAATTGACACTCGCGAGATGATAATGTCATTCTAATAATATATTACTACTGATAATAATAATTATTATTAATATTTTGAAATTACGGATATCCTTTTAATTATCAACTTATCGTATCGTAATGTTGAACAGCTCCTTAGAAATTACCAAATTATCATCTAAGAATTACCAACGAAAAATCAGATTAACATGAATGAACTAACATTAATTGATCCTTCGTGTCCGAAGTATTACTCTATCGTGTAACAAAAATCAATTTTCTGCGACTATCAAAATGTTCCTGCATGAGCGAAACAGGATAATATTAATAACAATTTATAACGTATTTTAGTAATATTATGAGATGTCGATTCATGTGTTACTGAATTAATGATAGGGGTTTGTGTACATGTTCGTGTGTGTGTGAGCGCAGGGGGCGCTTGAGTGTTTTATATACTCTAATTATAGGCGTTATACGGTTTTTACAACAATAAAATTACTCATTTCTGTCTATTAATATATTCTCCAAGTAACGGTTTCGAGTGTCGATTTTAACCAAATAATTTGCATTGATTGAATCTCAGCACCGTAGTTCTGAACTAAACGTCGCATGATCAGAGAACTGCTAAACATTTGATAGTATAAAGAGAGAACTCTCACCTTTACTGTCATGTTCCTCCTCCGGAATCACAGCAGGCTGTCCAAAGCACTGAAAGACAAGTCTGAGACTGCGATTGCTAACACGGATGAGTCATCACTGGTTATACAGACGATTCACGGGGAAAATTAATGACCGAGTAAATTGAACTAAACTTGCTGATGACACGGTACTCTCAGCCGCTAAACAGAACAAGCACGCTGACTTACCGAACTCAAAGATCTAAAATCTATTGTTGGCTGAAGTTATGGAGTCAAGATTAACAACAGCGAATCGAAGATCATGATACGGCTGGAATTCTCTTAAGCATACGCACCCCCCCCCCCGCGATAGCAACCCGTAGCTGTGAAGTGGTGAAGAAATGTTGTACATTTAAGAGCCCCCATGTATATCATAAAGATGAAGTCGGCGCAATAGATATAACACTGGCAGGGTAGTCAGCAAAGACACAGTCAACAAAATGGCAAAGTCGAGTAGGTAAAAAATGAACGAACAAAACCCTTGTCCTTATGCTTGCTGCTCTTTCCTTAGGGTCAGAAACATGGGGTAGCATACACAGTACTAAAACTGTCTAATGCAGAGGACTTCACAAAGAGAAAACATGGGAAAACTATGTTGAATATAACAAGTAGGGGCAGGAAACTAATTAAGTAGATAAGCAAGATGGAAAACTAGAATAGATGTCTTTACATTTTTCCAGAATTAAGAAATCAAAATGTCGGTAAGTGCTAGGCGAAAGAATGATTGAAGCAAGGACATTTTTACTGCCATGTTCCGTGTATGAGGTAAGGACTGATTCTGATTGTACGTACTACCCTCAAAACATGAAGAAAAGTCATTTTTCGAAAAGTGTTTGAGTGTAGAATTTTGTCTATGGCGAAAGATAACTGTCGCAAATTCAAACATAATCAAATAATTTTTTGCATATATGTGCTTGAGCTGTAGGAGGATTCGAGGCCTATTGATTTTGGTGAAGATCGCTTAAGGGGAAGGGGTAGTTTACCTGCATCGTTTTATGTTTTAACACGAGTAAAGTACTTCATTTTGATAAATAAAGTATCCTGAAAAGAACCTCATAATAATCCACTGTAGAAAGGTAGATGAAATATCTATAAATAAAAAGGGTAGTTGAAGAGGGAGGGGGTAATTTTTTGTATTGATATTATAAATTTATTCGACCGAAAACTTAAGGTTTCCCTTAAACAACAAACAGAAAGAGAAATAACTTTTCATCCGTTTTAATCGGTATGTAGAACCATGACTTCCATGTTCTAATTAATTATAAAATTATTTTTAATATGTAGTCCTACACTCAGAACGAAACCAAATATATCAGCATGCTTTTGGCAAAAACGCTGAGAGTGATAATCAAAATACGAATCGTACCTAGTTGTTAATATTTTAAAAATAAAGAATTAATTTGATTAAATTATCTTTTATTTAAACAACACGAAAAAAGAGAATACCGCCCAGCGTTTGTTATCTGTGAATTTCAGAAAACGAAAAATTATTTTGCTTACGTATCCGCGGTGACATAGCATGGAACGATATCAATTGTTAATTTTTATTGAAATTACTGTTCTTTTCATAACAAATGAACGTATAAAACGATAAATAGAGCGAAAGAAATATTTGTTGATAATAACAAATAAGTAACAAAGTAGCGTTATTTCCCACGAAGGAATTCCTTTTGGTAGGAAACGAAAATAAACCCCTTCCCACCACAGTTAATGTCAGAGACAAAACATGACATCCTCGCCTCACTCCACCACCTGAAGGCAGCTCGCTCGATCGCTTCCAGGAACTAAGGACGTCGTGTTTTGTCTGCAACTATAGTTTACATTCGTATGTGTATATACTGTCGGCTCTTTTTAAGAATGTAATGTAAACATAATCACTATCATGTTGTGAGTTCTTGCTTTCTTTACTGGTATTAAACTTTCACTCGATATCTGATACTACAACTTTCAAAATTTCTCAGTCGTGATTATTTTAAGTAAGGTCTTTTATTTAACTTACTTCTCTTTTGTACCTCTCGATTTCAGAGCATGGAGGTGTTTTCTGTATGATATTGTTACTACGTTCACACGGATCGTCGCGTTGTACAGTGGAAACAGAATAAGTGACACCAATGAAGTCACTAAGACGCAAACAACAGTTAGAAATCAACAAGCGCACTTTTGTGGAATAATTCAAGTTAAACTACACACAGCAATAAATGCCGCCTTCTTACAGTTTTACAATAATTAACACAATAATCACTTTCCATTAAAACCGCAACAACTTGGAGAAAACAAAGTATGTTGCTAACAAACTACCACAAAAACCCAACCCTTCAAAACCTTGAAATAGGCACAAAATATAGAGGCAGTAAAAGATTTCATATAAAGTTCGAGAATAACAAAATACTGAAAATGGAAAAAGACTTTATAGAAAATAACTCACGAGATGCATATAAATTTATTAAAAATTTAAAACAAGGATATAAACCAAATACAAATATATGCAAAAATCAAAATGGAGAAATAATCAGTGACATAGAAGAAATTAAGATAACGTGGAAAACATACTTCAAAAGGCTCCTAACAGACGAAACAAAAGACAGAAATAGACAAGAGCCTAGAAGAGGAAATGAACACGATGACGAACCGCCACCATCAATGCAGGAAATACAAGAGGCAATTAAAGCACAGAAAAATAACAAAGCTCCAGGAATTGACGAAATTCCCTCTGAACTACTTAAGTGGGGTGGGAAAAAACTCGTGGAACAATTGCATGCCTTAATACTCACTATATAGAGTACAGAACAAATCCCTGACGATTGGAGGAAAACCATCATATGTCCTATACATAAAAAAGGGGACAAGCTATCATGCCAGAACTACAGAGGAATCTCTCTACTATGCTCCGGATATAAAATTTTTACATACATCATCAATAAAAGATTACAGCCATATGCTGAAGAGATTATCGGCGAATACCAGTCCGGTTTCAGAAAAGGAAGATCCACCATAGATCAAATATATACAGTCAGACAAGTTCTGAGTAAAGCGTGGGAACAAGATATAGACGTCTATAATATTTTTGTTGATTTTAGACAAGCCTATGATTCGATAGATAGGGATAAACTATCTAATATTTTATACGAATTCGACATACCAGTGAAACTGGTAAGGATGATAAACTTGACAATGACTAATACAGAAGCTCAGGTATGAATACAAGGACACAAAGCAGAAGGATTTGTAATCAATCGAGGGTTAAAACAGGGAGATGGGCTGGCCCCGACCTTGTTTAATCTAGCTTTAGAATATGTGATCAGAAAACTGTCAGTAGGAAGAAACAACGTACTGACAAACAAATCGGTCCAATTAGTAGCCTATGCGGACGACGTCAATATAATGTGTAGGACAAAAAATGCAGCAGAGGAAACGTATTCTGAACTCAAAGAAAATGCTAGCAATATAGGCCTCAAAATCAACATAGATAAAACAAAAATATTAGTGCAGACTAGAAGACAAAGAAACTACGGAACAATCGACAATATCGAAAAGGTGGACAACTTTAAATACTTGGGAACCATATTAGAAAAAAACGGCACAGAAGAAGCCGAAATCCGAAACCGGATAGTCCAAGCCAATAAAGCGTATTTCGCCACATCAAGTATCTTCAGATCCAAAGACATCCACAGAAACACGAAACTAAGGATATACAAATCAATAATAAGACCCATCCTAACATATGGTTGCGAAACGTGTATCCTGAACTCCAAGGCAGCAAACACTCTCGATACCTTTGAAAGAAAAATATTACGAAGAATCATGGGACCAGTTAATGACATACATGGCTGGAGAATAAGATATAACTATGAATTGTATCAAATGTATAAAGAACCACCGTTAACACGGTACATAAAACTACAGCGTCTAAGGTGGGCTGGTCATGTAGCCAGGATGGGTGAAGAAAGGATACCACAAAAACTATTGTATACCAGAATCCATGGAAAAAGACCAGTGGGAAGACCAAGGAGAAGATGGGAGGATGCGGTGGATGAGGATGCAAGAGAGATATTAAAAGTGCGTTCCTGGAGGAGGATGGCTGCTGACAGAGGAGAATGGGGGGAAAAATTGAAGGAGGCCAGGGCCCAACAAGGGCTGTAGTGCCATAGAAAGAAGAAGAGAAAAGATTTCATATACCTTGGCTCCCAGATAAACAGCACTAACGACACCAACACTGAAATAAGAAGAAGAATATAACTCGCAAATAAAACATATTATGGATTAAAAAGCCAAAGTTCTTCATCTCAAGAACCACGAAATGCAAAATTTACAAAACACTTATCAGGCTAGTGTTAACATTTGCTTCAGAAACCTGGGCAATGACAAAAAAATAGTGAGAGACTTCTAGGTTCCTGTGAAAGACGGATTCTAAGAACAATATTTAGAAGAGTACAAGAAAATGGAATGTGGCGCTATAATTATGAACTATACAGTATAATCTTTACAAAGAACCGGACATTGTCAGGATAATCAAACTATACAGGTTACGATGGGTTGGACACATAGAGAGAATGGAGGAAGGACAGCCTACGAAACATATATTCTACCAGAAATCAATGGGTAGTAGAAAGAGGGGAAGACCCCGCAGTAGATTCAAAGACCAGATAGAGGAAGACCTCAGTAAGCTGAACAAAGAAACTGGAAAGTTGGAGCACGCAATAGGGAAGAATGGAATCGACTCTTGGAGCAGGCCAAGACCCACCAAGGGTTGTAGAGCCACGGCTGATGATGATGATGATGACTAAAACCGCAACAACACTTTGATCCGCACTAGAAATATCGCCAGGTCTAATAAACTGAACTGTCCGATTCGATATCCAGTATTTATACTCTGCCCGCCTTGCATTGTAGTGACATAGCGGACCTCGATGCCGATACAGTAATCGAGTTATGTCTGGAAGGGGCATCTCGAATGACCAAGAGCTTATGTAATTCTGCCGCTCAGAATGATCTCTTAACAGCTTCGGTGTTGCCGCGTGCTAAGATTCATGTAGCCACTTGTGTTATTTTTCAGCTCAACGTAGTACTATCGTTTCTCTGCCAATATCTCGATTAGTTCGAACCACTTCTCCTTTTTCTGATTTTCTCCATGATGTCCTCCCACTTTATTCTGGATCTCCCCTCGGTGTCTTCTTACTTCACATTTCATGCCAAATATTTTTCTAGTATGTCGTGAGATCCTGATCAAGTGTCCAAACCATTGGAGCTGTCGTGTTTCTACTGTTTCCACAGTTCTAATTCTTCGCGAACATGTCTATCTCTATCCCTTTCTCATCTCGTCTGATCGATCACGTTTGTTCATTTTAGATGCCTTAACCTTTGACCTTCGCTTATTCAGTACGAGCTCCGACGTGCAAAGTGTTATTAGTATGAAACAGTTCTGCATACATGTATTTTGGCTCTTGTGCTACTTGTTCTCTTTTCTCTATCAATGTGTTGGCATCTGACCGGAGGCGGATTAAGACGATTGGAGGCCCCTGGCGGTAAAACTTTCGAGGCCCTTAGACCCAAGCCCCAAAACAAAAAAAAAAACAGTGTAAGGAAGTGATGGCTTTTTCGGAAAGATTTCAGTATTAGACTTTTAATGACTTGTTTAAACCAGCAATATGTAGTTAATAATAAAACTCAATGTTTCAAGAAAAATCAGAAATTTATTCAAAACATTTAACAGTAACTAAGTTACCTGAGTGCTTTGAAAAGGTTTTCTATATGAATTTGCGTCTTGTTTTCTCTTTGGCAAATTCATCAATTATTTTTGCAGTATCTATTTCGTCCAAAATTTCTTGTTCTATGTATAATATGACCATGTTGTTCAATCTGTCTTCTCCCATTGTACTCCTTAAATAGTTTTTAACGCGTTTCAAAACTGAAAAAGATCTTTCACCTGATGTATTTGATATCAGTATTGTTAAAAATATTTTCAAAATAATCTGTACGTTAGGAAAAGTTGAAGACATTTCTCTTGCAGCTCGATAAATTTCTGATGCGGTTTTGATGGTATCTTTGTTTACTTGTAGAAATAGTAAGAACTGGTCCAGTTCAACATCAAAATTAAAAATATCAATGTCATTTTTGTAAATATCCTTCAGTTTTTTTATAGCGTTCTTTTTTGCTTCAGTTGGTAATATTTGATCAAAAATACCGTGAGCGCTGCAAGAGTTAACAAGAATGCAGTGATGCCAACGGAGGCTACCGATCGCAACGCGCAGTCGCAATTTCAGGCGGGATTTCACTATTTATTTAAAATGATTCAAATGCAACTTTTTATACTGCTAAGAGATTATAAAACTCAATCACTTCTTTTACTAAGATGTATATTTGACATTATATTATACTTGATGTAGATAATAAATTAACAGTTTTAGTTACGAGTCTTTCGCTTTTGGCTTTTGCGTTTACATGTAGAATACGTGAATAACATTAAATACTGCATCTTTCGCTTTTCTGTTGTGGCAGTTTTTAACTAGGAATCTATCGACCTCGGGGCCTCTTGGAGATTCGGGGGCCCCTGGCGGCCGCCAGGTCCACCAGTCGCTTAATCCGCCCCTGCATCTGACTCATTATATTTTTTCTATTCCATTTCCTGTTTCTTCATTTACTTTACCGTCTCAGCTATTGCCACTTCTAGATATTATAATTCTTGCATCTTCTGGTAGTGTATCGTTTATTTGTATACGCACATATTCGTCTCCTTGTGCATTTGTCAATTTCATTATTTTGTCATCATCTTCTTAACGGTTTTAGGCTTTAGCGGCCTGTTCCTATTCCACAGTCCACCTTTTCTTAGGCCTACCAACTTTTTGTCTGCCTCTAGCTTCGTTATTTTATTCTTCTCTATATTAATCTTTGTAACGATTTTTTATAATTTATTATTATTCCAAGATTTATTCCTTGATGGCAGAGAGATGCCTTTAATTCTGTAAAAACAGTACCTGAAAAATAAATAAATGTTTATTACATATTTATATAATTAACAATCTGAAACGAAAAATGTCACTTTTTTAACTTATGGAAGAAACGTTATTTTTGTTTTGAAATAAAATGTTAATTTTTGTGGATTTCAACTTACTTATAAAATAATGTTTGTTTAAATGCTGTTAAATTATTGTTTGCAAAGTAGCCTACTTTTTGCATATCCCGGAAAGTCTGTTCATCATATTTTTTAAACATAATTGAACGAAGTGGGTTCTCAACTTTAACTCGACTGTTCGACAATTCTCTGTTTGGGATATGTTCGACTACTTATCTGCCTATCTGTTTGGGATGTGTCATGATAACTTCTGAGCACATCAACCAGTTTTCATGAGTATGCCACACTTTTACCCTACAGAGATTGGTCACCAAAAAGTAGCGGACGGGGAGGGGGGCAAAATGTAGAGGTCAAAGTTCTTTTAAATCCGTGTCGGGTATAAAATTAAAGAGAATTTTAGTCACAGTCTTAATATAGTAACCAGTTATTGAAATTTCGAAGTTTTGAGACAGCAGAGCCCAAACAGTTAACAAAATTTTGAAAAAAAAAATCACAAAAACTGTGTAGCATATCAAATTAAAGAATAGTTTAACCATAGTCTGAATATAGTGTTCAGGTTTCAAATTTAAAAATTCTGAGGCACCAGATTCCATATTTTGAAAAATTCTCGAAAATCCAACAGATCAGTCTATTAACTAAAATTTAATTATGGGATTCAGCATTGATTTTTATTTAATTTTAGGACATCAGGACTTCCACAAGAATACGAAAATTTTCATAAAATTGTAAAAATACTGTCAATTAAATCATATAAAAAAGTAATATAAACTTTTGGAGTACCCAGATCTACTCTATTTTTGATAGTTGCTGCATCATCAAAGTCATCGGGACGTAATCCAGTATTCAGTCCAGAACTAGAAGAATAATTTCTATAGTACGTTTTAGAAATGGAATCGTTATATTATGGCATTATACGATTAGATATTAGAAGGATGGCATACCAATTGGCCACAAGAAACCACATTAAGCATCCTTTTGGAAATGGCCAAGCTGGTAAGGACTGGTAAATGCATTCTTAAACAGACACACACATGTATTATCAGTAAGTAAACCAACTGGAACATCATATTCAACGGTTACAGGTTTCAGTAAAAATTAGGTTTTAATTTTTTTTTTTTTTTGCTACGATTTAATGAAACGTTTTTATGCGGTGGGAGTTCCTACTGCATCTGAAATGCAGTTCTATGATCACGTTCTTTATTGCATGGATGAGTGCAGCTAATGATTTTGTGCCACTATGAAAACCTCAGCCATGTATATACAAAGAACAAGTGGTACAAAAGATTTCGACGACATGTTCACGTCACTAATGTCACCATAAAAGCATCAGTTACATGGACAGTCAAAGAAGTTCTTCAGTTTATTACCAAATGGGACTTCACTGAATCTTTTCCAACCTATGTCTCTTCTTATTGTATTTTTTAACGCTTTGTTTGTCTGTAGCTTCCTGTCAAAGAAGTTTATCAAAAAACTGAAATTAACAAAAACCATCGTCGATCAACGATGAGTGAGAAAACACTGCAAAACTTGGTGATTTTGTTTATAGAAACACTGCATCTTCTTTGAATTCAGTAAAATAAGGGCTTGAAATTCATAGTAACTTTAATTTTTACTATGTAACTTGCTTTATATGAAACTTTGACTTTTATGTCTTCGTTTTTGTATGTCTTCTTTTTTCTGTTTCGTTAAAACTTATAAATAGTGAGTTTAATATTTCGGTATGTAGGCCAACTACTAAAATATATATTGTAACGTTACATAACCCGGTCCCAATAAATTAACTCATGATAATATAAAGGTCAGAAATGGGTAACCTGTAACTAGCTCTAAATTAAAGTATATCATTAAAAATGATAAACAATTCGAGTGATATACGGTGCAAAGTGAGTTATAGTGTACCCATTGAGGTAAAAAATAAAAGTGAAGGTAACTTATTACAGAACTGTGCTGTAGGTTTGGAAATTATAAAACTATGAGAGTAGTCTATAATACTATTAACTGATTTTGTATTTTTATTTATTTATTGTAATATTTATATTGTATGGACAACCAATTGTTATACATAAGTTAATGTTATATTTTTTAAAAATATTTGTATTATAATATAGGATAACCCAGGGTTAGTTTTAAAAAACATAAAAACTTTTAAATATCAAAGGATAATAAAAAATTAAAATAATACTATGAGGGAGATGGCAGCAGGAAGTAGTGCAGTGTAGGAATACTATGAGAGACTAACAAAAAATATATATAAATTTATTTAAAGATAATAAAATTATCAAATATTTATATACAAGGTCATAAGAAAATGAATAAAAACTTATTATGTAAAACAAATTAATAAAGAAACCGGAATGGAAAAGAATTATTTTTCGGTAAATAAAATATAAATTTATAATAATTACAAACTGCCTGTATAACAAAAATACGATGGGTTACTAAGAGTGACGGAAATAACAAGTATTGTTAATAATAAAATTTTTGAAATAAAACCATAGAGTTGAAGAAATGATGCTACTACAATTATAATAAAAAATAACCTTTTTGGAACTTTGGAGGAGTGAAAATTAATACTAAATTAACAAGCAACATGACCACTGTATAATCATCCATGATTTATCAAAATTAAATGGTTATACTCCTTATTAAACGGTGACAGAAAACCTTCTGATGATTCAACCTGGTTTCGCCATAGTTCTAGTTGACGATCGAAAAATGCGCCAGACGGGAAGGAAATTATAACGCAAGACGGACCTCACCAGCGAAAAAGCTTCATTCCAGTAAGAACCGTACGGAGCGAGGTAATATAAACATTTCGTTTAATAGTTCAAGAAGAAAACGCATTCCGAACGTTGATATAGAAAACAAAATAGTCATTTAATCACATTTTTTTTTTAAAGTAAACAAAGGCACGCTGCTCTCTTACGGACATTCCTGGAACTACATACTACACGAAAAAATCAACAAATCTATTTAATATTTTTTCGGTATTTGTAAAGCTTAGTTATTACCCATTTCTGACACTCTCGTAACTACAAGAACTTACCCTGAACCCTGGGGAATTATTAAGAATTGTATATTAATTGATGTTTTTTTTAAATAGTGTAAAATTTGGTAAACAAAACCATATAGGTTTTTCTCTTTAGACAATTCCATGTTGACTCTGTGAAGTCAAGATTATGTTTTATTTAAGGAAAGATCAATTGTGATACTTGTATTTTGGTGGCAGGTAACAAAAACCAATAATATAAATAAATAATATTATTGAAAAATAATCTTGAATAATAAAGTGTGTTATAATTTTTGTAGTGGGTAGTTGTAATAAATTTCAGCACAAAAACAGAAGAAATCAACATCAGATAAAATTTTGCTACAGAGTATGCTGGTTGAACTAAGCGTAGAAACTTAGCTCACCATCAGCTGATTTAAATCACAGCGAACAATTTGAAAAAATCCGAAATCGTTTAAACCGCGTGTAAATAATTGGTACTTACTCTCTCTTCTTCATAAGGCTGAACAACTTCCCTCCTGGACCCCAAATCACACACCCTCGATTTCTGTTTAGATTGAGTAACATTAAATAAAATACTTTATTTATTTTTTTTTTTTAAAAACGTCAGTTATTATAATTCATAAGTGGCGACTGCGGAGAGGCGGAAACTTTAATAATATCTCAAACCGAGACGTTACAAGATTGGCGAACCCAATAGTGGGGCTTGACTAAAGGTGGACGTTTCGCTAGTACCGCATTTAACGGCTACATTACAGAATTGACGCTAACAACGTGGGGCATATAATATAACTCTACTCCGCCTCCTATATCAAAAAGCAGGACGTTACAGAATTGACGCATACAACGTGGGGCATATAATATAACTCTACTATACCTCACTGCGTTACGTTACAGAATTGACGCTAACAACGTGGGGCATATAATATAACTCTACTCCGCCTCTCAACGAATAAGCAGGACGTTACAGAATTGGCTTCCATCGCGGGGCTTGAACAACAGCGATCAGACCTTTTACGTTACAGAATTGGCGCTCAACGTAAAAGGGCGGTAATTAGAAAAGAATTTTGATATTTAATAAAAATAGATACCAAAAAAATAATTATCGTTGGCAGTTATGAGAAAACAAGAAATGCATAATACCCGAGGCAAATCGAAGAAGAGGGCAGTAGAAAAGGAGATTGAAGAAGGTGGACAGGAACAAGAAATAGAATTAGTCACGGACAGTGAAATGGACCAACAGACAGGTGATGAAGAAGAAACAGAAGTAGTTATGGACACGGAAACGGAAATAGCGGAAGAGGATGCCCAAGGGGACCAACCAGACAAAGCGGTAGCCAGAGAAGAACCTAATTGGCAAGACCTGATGAAATTTATGGCAGAACAATTTAAGGAACAGAATAAACAAACTAATGAACAATTTAAGAAACAGGAGGAAAACTTGAGACAAACCAAGGAGGAAAATAAGGAGAACTCAAGGAAACAAAATGAAACCTTGAGCGAAAATTTCGATAAAATAGATGAGAATTTTAAGAAACAGGAGGAAAAATTTGACAAAATAGATGAGAATTTTAAGAAACAGGAAGAGAACTCTAGGAAGCAAAATGAAACTTTGAGGGATAGTTTAAAACAAATTGAGAAAATAAACGAAGAAAATTTAAAGCGGATTGAGGGTAAGATGGAGAAGTTCAATAAGGAGATATGGAAAACTTTCGGAGAGAAGTTTGAAAATGTTAATTCGCATATCCAAAAAGCAGGTACATACAAGGAGGAGACATTTATGAAGAAATTGGACAGCGGTTTTAATAATTTGGATAAAACATTAAACAGCACTTCTGAAGGTACTAAAGAAGACAACAGTGCATTGTTATATGAAGATAATCCTAACAGAGAGAAAGAAAAGATAAGGCCCATAGAAATTAACATTAAGGGAGTAAAGAAACAAATAATTAAGAAAACGAAAGAAAGAAGAATAATACGTCTTAACAAAAGGAAACATACACGGGAAGAAGTAGATATGATTAAGAGTGGGCTGGTTAATGTACTTAATCTCCCAATCGTTAATTACAGAGAATTGACTGTTTCGAAAAGTTACAGAAAAAACTTAACTAAATCTATATTTAAATTAAATATACCAGTAAATAAAAGGTCAATGACATCACCAGTAAATGATATGTCACCAACATATTGGTGTAATAGACTACATATAAATATGATAGAAACAAGTGTATTAGAAAATTTACAAGACATGGTAGTAGAAGAATATGTTACAAAGGAAGAAAGAGTTCGGAAAACGATGGTAACCGTTGAAGTTAATGAAAATTCAATATCAGCAGAGTTACAATATCAGAGGATAGAGAGCTATTTAACAAGGACAAAAATCATTACGAACACCCCAGTAATCCAAGTAAAGGGAGTACCTGAAATAATAGACCACGGTTAAACAGGCTCCAAACAAACCAGAAAAAGGGACGGATTTTATGGATATAAGACCAAGCAACCCATTGTAAATAAAAACCCAAAAATTCAAAAAAAGCACGTAAGGACAACTTACTCAAGGTATTTCGAACAATAATTTAAAATGAAGAAACTAAAAAAAACCCAAAATTCTAAAAAGCACGTAAGGACATCTTACTCAAGTTATTTTGAAACCATATAATTTAAAGTAAAGAGTATATAAGAACAGATTATATAATTTAATTATAAATAACTGATTTAAACTGAAATAATAGGAAAAAGTCATATTTTTAATGGTAACAAACAGAAAAAGAATTATATGTTGAATGGTAATGTGCTCAGATAAGAAGAATAAAGAATAATTTAATGACTCCAATGAAACTGAAGGAGGATGATAATTAATACAATAATTAGAATTTCTCGGAATTGAAGATTAGATAAGAAGAAATGATACGGAGAAATATGTCACAAGAAGTAAAGTCAAAAGAATTTTAACATAAGGCCTATCAATAATGTTATATGCTATTAATTAATGGAAAAGAAGAAGGAATCAAGGAGAAGAAGAAATATAAATAAATACAAACAGCTACAGTATGAAGAATCCCAAAAGTGTTTGGTACTAGTCGCTAATTGACTACTACTTATAATTTTTTTATTTTTATGTATTGACCGTAGAAATGTTCCGGCAATAATTTTTATGAGCAGGGATGATGTTCCCCTGGTCTCAGAAGGTGTAAGGATGGACAGCGGTGTATGGACCCAGAGTGGCCACCCGACTGGAACCACCGCACAGGATAGGGAAAAATGTTAGGGAAATTGAATATTTAAGGGATAATAATTATAAAATAGCTGAAAAGAGTGATATTGGATTCCAGAAGTATAGATAAAGAAAATAGAAGGAAGATAGCAGACAGAAGCTTAATTGATAAAGCGAGTATATAAAAGTAAATAGAAATGAGTGTTAAAACAAGTTTAATACGATTAGTGTGACCAGTCCTTATCAAATAAAATGTGGAAGTACCACTACCCAGAAATGAATAATTGATGAATTTGCCTCCAAGAGAGAGAGAGTAAAGTAAGAAAACAGCAATTACCACCAGTCGGAATTACCAGTCAGTTTATAACCAGTTTGAAATGAAACACTATTATGAAAATAAAGCCAAGACTATTAAGAGAATGGAAATAATCAACAATTTATTTTTAATAAATGAGTTAAAATAAAATAAATTTGTTCTAGTGGGGGGGCTTTATGTAACGTTACATAACCCGGTCCCAATAAATTAACTCATGATAATATAAAGGTCAGAAATGGGTAACCTGTAACTAGCTCTAAATTAAAGTATATCATTAAAAATGATAAACAATTCGAGTGATATACGGTGCAAAGTGAGTTATAGTGTACCCATTGAGGTAAAAAATAAAAGTGAAGGTAACTTATTACAGAACTGTGCTGTAGGTTTGGAAATTATAAAACTATGAGAGTAGTCTATAATACTATTAACTGATTTTGTATTTTTATTTATTTATTGTAATATTTATATTGTATGGACAACCAATTGTTATACATAAGTTAATGTTATATATTTTAAAAATATTTGTATTATAATATAGGATAACCCAGGGTTAGTTTTAAAAAACATAAAAACTTTTAAATATCAAAGGATAATAAAAAATTAAAATAATACTATGAGGGAGATGGCAGCAGGAAGTAGTGCAGTGTAGGAGTACTATGAGAGATTAATAAAAAATATATATAAATTTATTTAAAGATAATAAAATTATCAAATATTTATATACAAGGTCATAAGAAAATGAATAAAAACTTATTATGTAAAACAAATTAATAAAGAAACCGGAATGGAAAAGAATTATTTTTCGGTAAATAAAATATAAATTTATACTAATTACAAACTGCCTGTATAATAAAAATACGATGGGTTACTAAGAGTGACGGAAATAACAAGTATTGTTAATAATAAAATTTTTGAAATAAAACCATAGAGTTGAAGAAATGATGCTACTACAATTATAATAAAAAATAACCTTTTTGGAACTTTGGAGGAGTGAAAATTAATACTAAATTAACAAGCAACATGACCACTGTATAATCATCCATGATTTATCAAAATTAAATGGTTATACTCCTTATTAAACGGTGACAGAAAACCTTCTGATGATTCAACCTGGTTTCGCCATAGTTCTAGTTGACGATCGAAAAATGCGCCAGACGGGAAGGAAATTATAACGCAAGACGGACCTCACCAGCGAAAAAGCTTCATTCCAGTAAGAACCATACGGAGCGAGGTAATATAAACATTTCGTTTAATAGTTCAAGAAGAAAACGCATTCCGAACGTTGATATAGAAAACAAAATAGTCATTTAATCACATGTTTTTTTTTAAGTAAACAAAGGCACGCTGCTTCTCTTACGGACATTCCTGGAACTACATACTACACGAAAAAATCAACAAATCTATTTAATATTTTTTCGGTATTTGTAAAGCTTAGTTATTATCCATTTCTGACACTCTCGTAACTACAAGAACTTACCCTGAACCCTGGGGAATTATTAAGAATTATATATTAATTGATGTTTTTTTTAAATACTGTAAAATTTGGTAAACAAAAACATATAGGTTTCTCTCTTTAGACAATTCCATGTTGACTCTGTGAAGTCAAGATTATGTTTTATTTAAGGAAAGATCAATTGTGATACTTGTATTTTGGTGGCAGGAAACAAAAACCAATAATATAAATAAATAATATTATTGAAAAATAATCTTGAATAATAAAGTGTGTTATAATTTTTGTAGTGGGTAGTTGTAATAAATTTCAGCACAAAAACAGAAGAAATCATCAGATAAAATTTTGCTACAGAGTATGCTGGTTGAACTAAGCGTAGAAACTTAGCTCACCATCAGCTGATTTAAATCACAGCGAACAATTTGAAAAAATCCGAAATCGTTTAAACCGCGTGTAAGTAATTGGTACTTACTCTCTCTTCTTCATAAGGCTGAACAACTTCCCTCCTGGACCCCAAATCACACACTCTCGATTTCTGTTTAGATTGAGTAACATTAAATAAAATACTTTATTTATTTTTTTTTTTTAAAAACTTCAGTTATTATAATTCATAAGTGGCGACTGCGGAGAGGCGGAAACTTTAATAATATCTCAAACCGAGACGTTACAAGATTGGCGAACCCAATAGTGGGGCTTGACTAAAGGTGGACGTTTCGCTAGTACCGCATTTAACGGCTACATTACAGAATTGACGCTAACAACGTGGGGCATATAATATAACTCTACTCCGCCTCCTATATCAAAAAGCAGGACGTTACAGAATTGACGCATACAACGTGGGGCATATAATATAACTCTACTATACCTCACTGCGTTACGTTACAGAATTGACGCTAACAACGTGGGGCATATAATATAACTCTACTCCGCCTCTCAACGAATAAGCAGGACGTTATAGAATTGGCTTCCATCGCGGGGCTTGAACAACAGCGATCAGACCTTTTACGTTACAATATATAATGGATTTCTACGGCTTAGGCCGCTTCTCCGTCCCTAGTTTCCCTTATCTTCTACGTATTATAGCACCTGTCTTCTTCCAGGCCTCTAAGTTTCATAGCTTCATCTACACCCTCTCGCCAACTTCTTCGTGTCCTTCCTCTTTTCTTCCTCTCATATGGTATCCACTCTAAAATTCTCTTGGGCCACCTGGTTTCGTCCATTCTTTTTGTGTGTCCAAACCATACTAGTTGTTTTTTTTCAATCTCTTCCACTATGTTCTTCGTCATGTTCAAACTCTGTCTAATTGCTTCATTTCCGACTCTTTGCAGTTTCGATTTTCTACAACTGTGTCGAAATAATCCATTTCGGTAGCTAAGAGTTTTTTCGGTTTTTCCTTGTCATATACCATGTTTCGGCTCCATATGTGACTATATTTAGGAAGATGCTCTTATACAGTCTTTTTTTTTTGTGTCTCTTGTGATTGATTTATCCCATAAAACAGAGTTCAACGATCCTATTACTTTTTTCCCTTTGTTTAATCGTTACACGTGCTAACTCCTTTTATGGTGATATTTCCTAAATCGAGATTATCTTGAGCATCATTACCGACTATTATGTACTCAGACTTATTCATGTTTATCACGAGACCTGCGAGCTGGTATTCTTCTTGTAATTTCCTTATCATGTAACTAAGATCATCCGGATCCTCTGCTACGACAACTTGATCATCAGCGAAATATAAGCTAAACAGTTTTTCCTCTCCCACTTGCAGACTCATTCCTCTAACTTTTGTTGACCATTTTTCCAGGGCTTTGTCTAGATATACTTTAAATAGTGTTGGGGAAAGGCTACATCCCTGTCTTAATCCTTTTGTGACTTTGAAGAGGTCTGTGTAGTTACTATCGTTTTTTACTCGGGTCGTGTTTTCCTTATACAGGTTCTTTATTGCTTGTATTAGCATGTTCGATACTTCTAAGGATTTCAAAACCTTCCATAACTGTGAGACTGGTACACTATCATAGGCATTTTCCAAATTAATCATTGTTATATGATGCTCTCTGTTTCTTTGCACTCTCTTTTCGCAAGCTATTTTTATTAAAAATGTTGTCAATAATGGATCGTCCTGTTCTAAACGCTGCCTCTTCTTCTGGCTGCTTATCTTTAATCTCGTTTTCTAGGCGACTTTTTATTATTTTTGTATATACCCTTCCAAGTGTACATATCACTGATATTCCCCTATAGTTTTTAGGATCGTTTTTAGCTCCCTTTTTATGAATCGGTGTGATATATGATGTAGTCCATTCCATCGGTGTTTTCTTCCCCATTAATACATCTTTCAAATAGTTTAGCTAGAATAACATGTAATTCCTCTGGTGCATTTTCACTAATTCTGGGTAAATTCCTCCTATTCCTGGCGATTTTCGTTTTTTTTTAAGGTTTCTACTACATCTGTTATTTCAGAGACTTCTATAACAATATCGTCCTTTTCTATTGTCTCCTCTGGATTCTCTACTTCTATGAACTGTTTTCTGCTTTCTACGAGTAAATCTTCAAAGTGCTGCTTCCACTGTTTGCTGATATGCTACCTATATGAGTTTTATTTGTATTAGAGTTTCTCAAACTCCTAATAGTTCTCCATGCTTCCGAGCTACTTGTACCTTGTGTACCGTTCAATATATTCACATTTCTTAGTCCATGTTTCGTTATTTTTATTCGCCACTTGTTTTTTGACTTCTCTATTATTATTCTTACGGAGCTGCTGTCGTGAATAAAGCTCCGCGTGATAGCGCCAACTAGTATAATTACAAAGCTTGCGTGATAATATCAATTATATTTATCATATCAAATATGATTAATACTTTATTTAAATTGCTGGGCGCCAGAGATATTTAAGATCTCAGGGGTTATTAAAATAATAACGCTTCTGTTCAGATGCTAATTACTTAGTTGTATTTGTATTAACATTTATACAAACAAGAGGTATTGACACATAAATTTTAGCAATAGACATAGAAATATAATACTAAAAAATTCCATATATTAAACAACATCATAAGTCATTACGCATTTTTTACAAAGAAATAACACCTTAAATCATCTACTACAATTAAATAGATCGCATTTATGAAACAAAGTATTAAATCATGTATAAATTTATCTTTGTTCAACATTACAGTAATCTAGAAAAACTGAATCTATTCAACTATTATTCATTGAGCAATACATTTAAATCGGTCTAAAGACGTCGTTAACCAATAAACATAATAAAAGTAAAATTGCATGAACACACATAATAAAAATAAAGTTGCGTCCGCACACGCGGGTCACTGAGTGCGCACTCTACGATCGATCGCGACATACTGATGGTTCTGTAGTCGTATCGTTTTATCTACCTGCGACGTTGCCTTCACTTATATTCACCGTGCCCACAAATCTATCATACAAATCATGCGATTTGAAATCCAGTTGGTCGTTCAATACATTACTTTGGTTGGTTTTGAAGGCCTTGTATATTTCGAATTCTTCCGCTGCGTTCATGTAACGTCCTTTATTGCACACATATAATGGTATGAAGTTGATATCGAAATCGGTGTATTTGTGATTATATGTCATTAAATGCTTAGCATAGTTAGACCTAACTGTGTTTAAATTACTTTTATCCAGATGTTCTTTAAATCTCTCTTTGAAGGCCCTGCCTGTCTGGCCGATATAGAACATATCACAGTCATCACAGATCATTTTATATACGCCCGTTCTTCTCTCCATAGGTCTATGTACGGTGTTTCTTAAGAATTTATGGACGTTATTATTAGTGCGAAACGTTACATGGATGTTGTGTTTAATGAAGGCATTTTTTAAAATCATGGGTAAATTGTTGGTGTATTCAACGGAGATGTACTTCATGTTGGTCCTATCGAGACATGGTTTTTTGGTCTTATACTTATGTTTATGTATTAACCGTTCTATTAACGAGCTGTGGTATCCATTCGCCACCGCTATATGTTTAATTGTGTTTACTTCCTCAGCGTAATCTAACGGATCCAGAGGTACAATATGTAACCGATGTATAAGGCTATTAAAAGCTGTCATTTTTTGTGATACAGGATGGTAGGAATCAACGTGTATAACACCATCTGTTGCAGTGGGTTTCCTGAAATTTTGTACCAAAATTTATTATTTTGTTTTATTAATGTTAAATCTAGAAAATTAATTTAATTATTCGACTCTATTTCAACCGTAAACTGTATGTTTGTGTTGATATTATTCATGTAATTCAGTGTGTATTTGGTTCGTGGTACCGTCGAAAATGACAAAGGTATCGTCAATATAGCGTTTGTAAAATTTTATCTTGTTATGTAATTTGCTGTTTGTTGAAAGCAAGTACTCATTCTCGTAACAGTTAAGATATATGTCCGCCAACAATCCAGATAGAGGTGATGGGACTCAATGACCCGCGTGTGCGGACGCAATTTTATTTTTATTATGTGTGTTCATGCAATTTTATTTTTATTATGTTTATTGGTTAACGACGTCTTTAGACCGATTTAAAAACTTTTACACTCTGAAGATGGAACCTTAGGTTCCGAAACGCGTAAGTGTTAAGAAGAATCATCAGGAGCCACAAGACGGAGGTAAATCAATTTATTATAAAATGTTGATGTATTTAAATTTTGATGTACTGTTGTAATTGTTAATAACAATACTTCTTCCGTTTCTAGGCAATTCACCGAAATTAGTTTAATCCAAACTGGCAATGATCACGAACGTACTGTATCCTGCGATGTCTCTGCAAGTAAATTCATCTCGTGGCCAGTTTGCCCACTGTGCAACTCTTCAGGTACATGGGAATTTTGCTGTTTTGATTGCTACGATTAGGACACAGGCATCACACTTTTACACACCCGTTTGGCGGATACACGCTGGCGGCTTGCGTATTGATGCCTAATGCAAGCGCGCGCCTTGCATTCACTCCAGCACGCATTCTCACGCGCACACGCATGTGTCGCCCTCGCGTACAGACTCGCACCGTACCGCTTGAGCCGACACACGCTGTGCGTTGCAGTCTGCGTGTTGAGGGTCAGTGCGAGCGCGCGCGGCTTGCATTGACTCCAGCACGCACTCTGGTACGCGCAAGCGTGTACGCTCGCGGTGCACACATGCTTTGTCGTTTTAATCGTGGCAATCATAGTAGCAACGTTTTCCAATCTGGAGTATGTTCACAATGGGCAAATAATACAGTCAGGGGTGAATTTACTGCAGAGACATAGAACGTCGAAATATGTTAATGTTGCAGTTAACATAATACGAAATAATTTTTAGTACGATGGAGCACGATTAATAGATATTTTATTAACAAGTTTCACTGTCGATGGATGATAAGCTTGTAGAGATGGTAGCATCTTAAATTGAAGTAAGAGCGTGAGAGATGATAATAATAAAAAAAAATTGTAACAGTGGAGAATACCCTCTGAAGGAATGTTAAAGTCAAGGTTTCCAATGAACAAATTAGAAATATAACAAAAGGAAAGGACGCAGTAGTGGAGGGAATAAATGTCAAATGGTTTGGTCATCTATTTATAGAATACCGGATGTAATAACTACTGGCAAAAAAATCACCTTGCATCGACACATCAGAAAGTCGGAAATAGGGACCGCAACGCAAATCATGGAATGACAGAATAAGGAAATAAATGAAGACAATGAAAGAAAGAAGTCAGGACTAAACGACAGTCTATGATAGAAGAGCTTGTAAAAGGGTATCGGATAGAGGCCATTTTGCTATTGTAGGTCTTTAATTAATTATTTATTATTTCTATACTGTACACATTTAACCCAAATATAAGTACGTAAGATCAAATGTAATTATTTTTCTTTATTTAATATACTGTTAAATAGAAGCCAAACAAGTAGGCTGAAAGATACATAACAAAAAGACCAATGAAATGCGTGTTAACCATAGAAATAATTCTGATTTGATACTAGACGGAAGAGTTATAGAAAGAGTTGAGGAATTTTTCTTAGGGATGTGATGTCGTATAAATAAAGCAAAAGGAGCATTTGCACAGTTAAGATCAGTATGGAGATCACCCCATATACGCAGGAAGACAAAACTCAGAATATTTGACTCAAATGTCAAATCGGTGTTGCTGTATGGATGTCAGACCTGGAAAGTGACAAAGGACATTACCACAAGGTTACAGACTTTCATAAAGCGCTGCCTGAGGTACATAATGAGAATTTGGTGGCCCAAGAGCATCTCGAACAGAGATCTGTGGGAGGCCACAAGTCAGATTACCACCCAACTACAGATAAAGAGAAGAAAATGGAGGTGGATCGGGCACACCCTGAGAAGACCACCAGAAAATATCGCTAGACAGGCACTGAATTGGAATCCGCAAGGTAGCTGCAGACGTGGAAGATTGAGGAACAGCTGGAAGAGGACTATGGAAAGAGAGCTGGCTGGTGTCAACAAGACATGGAGGGAGGTGAAGGGCCGGGCAATGGACAGAACACGCTGGAGAAATTTCGTCGGGGCCCTATGTTCGACCAAGTAATATATTGCTATAATTAAGTGATTACAGGTCTACATATGTGCGCCCATTCACATGCGTAGTAGACAGTTTATACTATAATCTTCTGTTGTGTACTATCTACATCATTAAAGCTATAGATTCCAGGAGCCAGCTCCCATCATTTAGTTTCCTTAGTATTTTTCCCAGAAAAAATATTTGCGATTTACTTATGAAAGGAACACCTCCCGGTTCAATTGGTGCATCATGCCATCAGGCTGGATGGAAAACAAATTTGTACACTCAGTGGTTTGGATGTTTTATTAATAATACTAAACCTACACAAGTTCGCCAATTTTGTTAATATTAAACGGGCATATGAACATACTAGGCACAAACGAAATATTGGTATCACAAACGTGACAAGAGCTAACTCCGTTAAGATAATTGGCTTATCACTCCACATCACACATAAGTTCCAACCATTAAATAAATCTTTCATGGGGCCACTGGAGAGTTACTACAGTGAGGAGAACTGCACGTGATTGAGGCATAACACTAGGGTTCTCAGCCGGAATATATTGTTACGACATTACAGAACAATCTACGTGTTTCTCGAATGTTCCAGTGGAATCCGGTTGTAATGTTGTGTGTGTATGTGATTCTCAACCCGTTAGCTAGACTGAGCAAGAATTCGCGCGGCCGCGCGCATTGTGTCAAGGCCGCAATAAATTACGCTCTAGTGTTTTTCTTTATTGCTGATGCGTAGTATCGACTAATCTGGAAAAATTCTGCTATCTATTTAAACGACGACAGCTGCGCTTAGTAGTCAGTTTGAGTGCGATTCGTAGTATGTTGGCGAAGTATTATGTGTTTTATAATTGTGCGGGACAATTGTAATACAATTGTGTTTCATATTAGTAGACATTTTTATTGCGTGTGAACAATTTTTATTTGATTTGTGGTAAGTGACTATCTTGTTGATTACAAACTGTTTAACTGTGATAATTAAAGCTGGTGATTAGTGACTTAATTGATGTCTTGAATTTTTTTTCCACTGTACCATACGACGATCAGTTAGACCGTTGTAACAGTATAGCTGAACGGATAGGACGAGCCTATCTGAAAATGCAGACTGGTGAAATCACAGTCAGTGGTTTAAAGCCACAAGTTGTTTCCTGCCAACAAATAGATCTTCATTGAAGCTGATTTCGTTTCCGCTCGTACGGTGCAGCCTTTACAAAATGATACAGACGCTGAGGAAAGAGACGAAGATGTTTCAGAGTTCATAACGATGGAGAATCCTCGAGATACTATACACGTCTCCCATTTTTTGTTTCGCACAAATTCGCTCCAGGAAGTTTTCGAGATTCTATTCAATACCGGTAGCATAAAAGAATGTTGACCACTTAACGAATAACAAATCTTGTTTTCATTTTTTTTACACGAACAGGCCAGCCGTGGACCACGCAAATATCATTTCCTTTTCTCCTCCTGCCAGAAGGCCCTCATGCGCACACTATGCGCCGCCTTCCTTTCCACTGTCCACCCCTTTCTCGTTTTCTTCTCACCGCAGAGAATCTCAAGCTTTTGAATTTTGTTTCTGTATGTATTTCTATCCACACAGTCGTTCAAAGAGATACCCAGTTTCATCATTTCCTCCTTGAGTTGTTAGGTGTATCCGTTCAGACTGGAAAGTGGCCAAATATAGTTGAAAATATATTTATTTAATCTGGACCGATCCATCCGAACCATATGTCCAAGGAATCTCAGTATTTTTCTTCGGAAAGCCATTTCCAGATCCCTGTACGGTAAGGGTTTATGCCTGTACCCACCTAACCGAAGATGGGTACAGGCATAAACGAAGAATTCTACGTTTTATTTTAAGAAGCTTGTTTTAATTTATTAATACTTTTTTTTTAATCTTACTATTCAGAAATAATTTGTATTTTTCACTTTACATTTTCTGTTGTTTTGTTAAAAAAAGTTATGTTTTTGTTTTTACTGTATTCTCTTTCAAGCATTGTGTATTTTATTTCAAGGATTAAGCCTCATATTTTTCCTAATCATGGCTTTTATTTCTTTAAACAGTAAGCTAAAAACCAAAAACCATTATTACCTAACCTCACAAATGAAAACAACATGTATTTTCGCTTTACGTTAATGACAACAAGTTTAATAATTTCTTCTAAGGGCCAATAGATTTTTTGAAGCCTAAGCCTCTTTAGCCTCTCGGAATCTGCGCTTGTGACCAGTACCCACTGGTATAATAAAAATACCCATGAAATTAGGCACCAAATATGCTTTTTGTACAAAGAAAACTTCCATATAAAAATAAAGTGTAAAATTGACAGTGGCAAAGTTAAAAGGTAATGAGAAAATAGAGGTTACTGAAATACATGCAGTAGCAACTACCCAATTTGTGCAGGTATAAATTAACAGCGACTATTAGCAGAATGACACTGTGTTGGCTCCCAAGCACTAAGAACCATTCAACTACTACAGGCCGCTCTATTCTAATCTACCGCTGCCCTAATTTCTAGGAACTACATAAAAATCCTACCATCTTTACTTTGTAACTTTTTATAACACTGTTTATAAAAAGCCTTATCTTGAAATTAATAAAATTATAAAAACATTCAAAGTATCTTGATGACCAAGCTGGAGTCACTGTTAGTTTCTTAAATTGATTCACAAGACTCTCTCCTCCCCTCTCTCACTCTCTCTCTCTCTCTCTCTCACTCTTCCCTCCCCTTCTTTCTTCCTCATGCAGTGTATAATAACAAGAAAGAGTAATATGAAAACCAGAAGTTAATTGGGATAACCTGGTCAATGTTTTTATTTAGCCTTGCCACAGTATTTATTATGGTGCTATAGTTCACTATCAGTATAAGCAACATCAGTTGCTTAAGTGTTGTGTTACCAGTCTATATTTATAGACCTGATTAAACAAATTTACTTGAATGTAATACCTACAAGTAAAATGTGTATAATTTTTGTGCTGTCTGTCTGCTTCAATTAAGTTAAACTCAACCTTCTATTGTAGTGTATTCATTGTTCATAACCACACTTGTATGGTATCTTTAGGTTATGAACAATTAATACACTACAACAGAAGATTGAGATTATAGGTATCGTTAGTAAGAAATAAGTGTGTGTATATTATAAATATATCACATTATCATTAAATTAAACTCTTAAAAAAATACTATGGCATCATTTGTTGTTTTTGAGGTTAAAGAAAATTTTAATCACAAAAGCTTTACCAAGAGTACAAAAATTGTTTCTAAAAAGCAGTAATTACTACTATGTGATTTAGAAATTTGTAGTCAAATCACAAATTGTGAGAGTTAATCGGATGGCTTACAAATTTTTATGACTATATGAACCAATATAATGAAGAAAAACCTGTTCACTTCAAACACTATCAGCCTAAAAATAAGGAAGAATCTAGTAAATACATACATGTGGAGTGTTGCCCCATATGGGATTGAATCTTCGACAATTGGAGAAAGTGACAAGAAAAAACTCCAAGCATTTGAGACCTGGTGCTACAGAAGAACATTCAAAATAAGCTGCAGGGAGAAGATAATGAATGAGGGACCCTTTATAAGAGCTCAGGAGGAGAAGATCTTCCTACAAAATTTAAAAGGCAGAAGAGCTAAATTTACTAGGCAGAATGGCAAAAGAACAATTGAAGGGAAGAATCACAGAGGATGACCCCGTTTAGACTACATGAAACAGCTTATGGTCAATATGAACTGCATATCATATTGTGAATTGCATAGAAAAGCAGAGAATGGCGAGCTGCTGCCAAGCAGCCTATGGGCTGCTAACCTAGAAGAGATGAAACAATAAAGATGGAAGGCATTTTGTTGGAAATAAAAAATAGTATAACTTATATTATAACACGGCATCACCTTCTTAGTCTTTAACACTACAGCCGAATTTGATCACTGGCTTCTAACACCAGTCTTCTCCAATGTCTACAATTGCCATCTCAGCGTAATCCCTCACATCCGTTCTTCTTACATCTTCCAACACATTGTCCAACCATTTAATCCTAGATCGGCCCCTCTTTCTGCTGTTATAGACTTTGACCCTCAGGATTTTCTTTGGCATATACTGATCATTCATCCACTCTAGGTGACCTAGCCATTGTATTCTTTGAGCCTTTACGAATCTAACAAGACATCATGCTAATTTATTATGTAAAGTTGTTGGGTGAGATATATAATTACATAAGGATTAAAAATAAAAGTTATTTAAAAAGAAATACAATTTCAGTTATGTAGATGTAACAATAACATCACTTGGTGACCACAACCAGGAAATAAATTCAAGAATAGGACAAGCTAAAACAACTACAATACATCTCAATACCTGGAGTCTGTAAATTATGAAATACAACAAAATTGGAATGTTTAAAATGATAATCATGAATGTGGTCATATATAGAGGAAAATTATGAAACAAAGAAATAAAAAAATAAGAGCTATGAAAAATGCTGTCGGAGATGCTGTTGTGTAGATAAACATAGAGATAACACAAAAACGGGAAATGACATATACATAATGGAAATAACAGAGGCAGTAGATTAAATTGTTTTGGTTATCTAAAATGGATGGTAAATATAAAGTATTATACAAAATAATAGGTTATGTAGAAGGTGTCAAAAAAAGGAGAGGGAATGGACACAATCCACTAGAAAAGAAAGAAAACAAAACAGGTGAAAAGACTCATAGGAAAGAGGATGTTAATGTGATGTGATGAATTTACAAGGTAATTTACAGAAAAAGGATTATTTAGATTGATGCTGATGGAAATTACCATGTAAGAAGCATTTATGTAAACAGTAATGAAACTGTCTTTATTTAAATAGATGCATAGACGTCTAGAGTCTGGGTCATAACTAAAAGGCAGGTGTGACGTATATCAGTGACAGGTATAATTGTATCAGGCCAACTACCTAATGCGGAGTGTACTGTGACAGATAAGATGGTACTGGTTTGTTATTTCAGTGAGTGTATTTCTAAATTAAATCATTAAACTTAATGTTCTTATTAACTAACCATTTGAAACTGACGCAAAAACATTACTAATTGGCCCCAATGTCAGGACTTTTTTAGTGTTCAGATAAAATGCAGACTTTTCATAAGTAACTGTTTAATGAAAGCAAATAAACCATCTTTGAAGTATCTATAATAAAATTGTACATCGAGAGGCCTCATGGGACTCTGTGCTGTTTTATTTTGTAATAGCACTTTATGGCAGTGATGTTTAACTGTATGCTAACTAAAATTACTTTAAAAAATTGAAGATAGTTACACGTGATATAAACGTTTTACTAAAAACAATTGTGAAGCTAATAGAATAATTCAAGCTACCCCTTGAAGAACATACAAAAAAAAAAAAAAATGGAAATTTGAACATACAAATTAAAGTCAAAATTGAAAAACTTTGTATTGGTATGAAAAGTAGATGAGAGCTTAAATGTTATGACTTGATCAGGGCCGGCGCTACCATAAAGGCAGACTAGGCAACCGCCTAGAGCACCGGAAGCTGAGGGGCGCCCAAAGCAAAAAATTTTTTTTTTAAGAATAAATTGTTAAAATTTTTATTTATCTGCACCAACATCTTATCTTTTCCAAGAACGTCAAAGTGTAGTTTTAATTGTAAAAGAAACATAAAAAGAGACCGCGCAGAACATCACAAAAAATAAAATTTTACGAAGTGTTTTCTACTAATTTTTTGGCTTTATACTTCTGTAAACTCACGATAAACTTTATTGTTGAAGCCTGTCCTGTTTTAATTTAAATAAGGTCGTGGTGATGTAATTTGTTAATGAAATAAATCGTAAAATCGAGTACCGTATGTTTTGACAAAAGCAAATTAAAAAAAATTGGCAATATTATTTTTGCATATAAATGGCACACAAAATAATAAAATTATGACACATATATATATATATATATTGTATATCATATGTATTGTTATATATTACATATTATGTTCATTATTATATCTAAAATTGCCTCTTGCTACTTCTTGTTAGATTTTGGAAAATCTCACTTTTTACATATTTCGGTCTAAATATTATAAAATATCCAATAAGATTGTCTATCATTTATTGTCAATGAATAAATATAATAAGAAGTAACTCAAACTATAGTTGTAATTTTCACAGTTAGCTGAAATTATGAAATGCATTATGCATTATATTTTGTAATTCGTATAAAATACATAAACATTCCATCAATCGTAGTGGTATTTTGGGGGGGGGGGCTTTTAGATATTTCGCCTAGGGAGGCAAAATACCTTGCACCGGCCCTGGACTTGATTCTATTACTGTTTCAACAAACCAAGGAAAGAAATGTTCATCATTAGCATTTGATTTATTTATGAATATAGAAATAATGTCTTGAATGTCATTAAAATCCAAATTCTTCGTGGATATGGAGTGAAAATAAAATGGCTTCTACACACTATTAAAATGTGAAGCAAAGCTTGGGATGTTGGGGATATTTCAGAGAAAAAATTTAAATTGTCACTATCAGAATTTAATGTATCAAGATCACATGTTATATCACAGTCAATGACAGTTTCAGTGTCTCTTAAAAAAACTATCATTGTTTTTAAATGAAAATTATTTATTTTCACTGAAAATTAAGTTTATCAACAGGAATTTGTATTCATAAAGATGAATTTGTGCTATAGGAAATCATTATATTATTTACTTATTGGGTCTACTATTAGTAACAGACCTATAATCCTTTTTTTATTTCATGTGAAAATCTTACAAATGATTATGAAATAGAGGTACTTCAGGTGCTACTGCAGAAAATATAACTTGGTTCTCCTTTTGACTGAATTAGGTCCTCCTTTTTCAGTTTTAATTAGGTCTACCTGACTTAAGGCAGTCTGGTATCGAAGGTCCCCGATGAGATATAGCTGGGAACTAGAAACAATGTAAATTTCTTGTTTGTTCTTTGTAATGTTTCTGTATGTAAACATAGTTTACATCTTTTGGCTGCTGACACACGGGCCACTCAGTCACGCCAAGTGCCAGTGGCTCGTGTGCAAGGGATGCGCCACTCTCCATTTGCTCAGTGATAAAAGATTGTTTCATTTAGTATTTACATCAGTTTCATCATGGACTCTGACGAGGAAGTTCTTCTTCCTTCCGAATTCTTTTGTACACAAGAAGGATCAGTACCATGGCAAGACAGAATGATAGCCCTATATTGACCTTTTTCAGAGAAACCTTGTCTGATACTGTTTCACTATCAAACCATAGTCATAATAAAAACTATTTTAATAACTTATTTTGTGTCTTATTCAAAATGTGTTTTCCCTAAAATATATCTCTTAGTAGAAATATTTATTTAAAAATAAAAATGGTTTCTATTTATATGAATATTGTTTGTTTGTCGCATCTAATTTGTTACAAAGATTTTGATAGATTATGTTAAGAAAGTTACACCCACGTACATTCTCTTTACCTTCCTCCTCCCTCCTAACATCCCTCTCTCTTTCACACGTGCGGACGTGAGCGCGCGCGCACACACACACATCCAATAATCGTATTTCTGTAGACAAAATATTAACCAGTTTGGTGTTGAGTAATCGATTAAAACCATTGGTTTCCTGTAAGCCAGACCTAAACTAGTTTGGAACTGTAAACTGTGTGCATTGTTCGCAAGATTGTTTTGGCTCATAAGTATGTGCTCAAGTAGTGTTTGCATAAATCATTTTTGAGACCGTCCCGCCTGAATTCGCTATATGCTATGTAATTTAGAAGTCATTACTCTTTTTCTTGTGTTGTAATTATGATACTCAACAGTAAACTATGGCTAGAGACTGCAAACTACAGGTGAATAGAAACGACCACATGCCACCAAACCTGACAGAATATTGGCAGGGAGAATATTGTTATATAATTATTTGTCATTTGTAGGAGTCATATGGGCTAGACGCAAATGTACACGATTGTTGCAGAGACTGATGTTAAATTTTTTATGGCGCAATTTGTAGCGTGACAGATATAAGCATAATATTGAATGGCAATTGATCATTAGAATAATAAAGTTATAATATTTAAATTTGGAAGAAAGCATTAAGTTTAATATAAAAAGATTAATTCATAGCAACTGTGGAAAGAAATCATTATTATAAAGAAAATACAAGTTCAAATAAAAGGAGTTACTAGCGATGAGTCATCCAAAACCAGTCTCATAACCAAAGGTTTTCAAGGTATAACCCAGGAAGGTAAGAAAGTAAATAACCAAGCAGTACAGAATATGACCAAACCCACAACGAGGGAGAATAAATAGAATAGAAACCCTAAAATAAGCCAAGATCAACCAATACAGGTTGTGTATTTCTGAAATAAAGAAGAAGATGGAGAAGATCCCAAGAAACATGATGGCATCAAGAAGAAAATGGAGAAGATACCAGTCCCAGAAGGCAGGAGAAAAGAAGACTGATGAAAGAAGAAGAAGGCAGCATCCTGAAGAAGATGTCATGCTCTTATAAAAGACACCCAAATCCCTATATCCCCAAAATAAATATTTAAAAATAAAAGTATAACGAAATAAAAACCACATGTATATAAATTTAAGAGAGAGAAGTGTATAAAGTAAAAGTTGCCTGTGAACTAAGATGAAACAATAATATAGTACCCATGGAACAAATCTCCATTGAAAAACGCTAACCAATTTATTATGTTAATAAGACTATACGACCATTTAGCAATAACATAATATATAAGTGCAAAGTGAACCAGTGATAGTTTTGGGTATTATAAAAAATGAACCTTGTGTTTCATTCTTGGCAATCACAAACATTGAATGCAATGAAATATACGATTTTCAATGACTTGAAATGTGTACTGTGACAATATGTTTTTTATAAGACATAAATCTGTTTAAAATAACATTTTGTTTTATATGAAAAAAGAAAAACAGATTTCATGATACTTTTCGAACAATTTATACTATTTATTTATTAATGACAGGGTACAATTCCCCAAAGACAATGTATAAAAGACAGTATAAAAACTGTAGAATCCTACTTATAATAATAGTTAGAAATAAGAATATAAATATAAGTTTTTTATGTATATAGTACAAGAATGTTTAAAAATGTTTTAGATATAAGGCCATTTGTTTGGGTCTGATACAACTAACATCAGAACTATAAAAATAGTTACTACTTGTAAATAGTCGAGAGTAATTAAGATGTTAGTTAGTAAAAAACCTTTTTTGTAAACCATATTTCCATGTTAGAAATAAGGATTTTGTTGTAAAATGTCTGACTTGAAGACAACCATTTATTTAAAAAAAAAAAAAAATATTCTTTATTTGTTTTAACTATTATTTGTATTGTAACCAATACTAATTGTTATTGTGTAACTTGAAAACATGTTTAATTTATAATACTATATGTAAAAGTCAGAGAGGGTATCACACATCATATATTGTTTGTAAAATATTTTGTAAGAAAAATTGTTAAAAAATCATAGGCCAAAAGAATGGAAACCAAACTTCATCAAAACAGAGAAATTACTCATTTAAAAGCAAATAAACAAAAGGGGTTTAGACAAAATAAACTTGAGATCATGCCATATAATTGCACATACCATTTAGAGAGGTTTTAATAAATTATATTCAGAATTATAAATGAAAATGAAAATGACTAAACTCAGAAATTTGGACATGGGAGTCATATATTCCAGAATAATGTTTCAGAATACAACTAATTCAGTTAATTACAAGAGAATAAGGGAATATAAACCTTTTAATACAGTATAAGATTATTAATATTAAATATAATTGATAAAATGGCTGAATTTATATGATGACAGGAAGCTAGTTTTGACTTTTCAGAGAATACCAAAAATGAAAGTAAAATTACTATTTTTTGGACAGAAAACACTAGAAAACGGCATTATTTAATCTGAAAATAAGCTGAATGAACTGAAAGATTAATTTAAATAACATCTAGTGAATAAAATTGATAAATAACCCAAGTTTAGGTATTTATATAGTGAAATATTAAAGTGTGCACAGGATATGAAAATATATTTGAACAATGTTAAGAATAATATTATATTGGCTAAGAGTTTAATTGAAACTGGAGGAAACAGTTAGTTAATTATTGGTATTTGAACGGTTAACATGACAAACGTTTTGTAACGTGCCTAACCTAACTTATAATAGTCATATAAAGCGAGTGTATAGTACGTTATTGTGAAATCGCGAGTGACTTGTAAAATACTTCTAAAACTATCATATTATAACAGAAACAATCAAGAAACACTCCATAACACAGAACAATACATTTCTACTCCGAAAAACACCACAAAACACCAGAAAACTGAATAATATATTAACCAATTTAGTGTCGGAATTGGGAAAAGTGTTTTGACTTATAATTACACGGATATACTAAATACAACCCAGAAACACTACACCAGTCACTACACAACATTTAACAAGAGATTCGCAGACATCAGAACAGGAATACTACAGGAAAATCTTTTATTTGGAACGTCGAATATACGAATGACATCTTACTAACTTCACGGCAGCCATTTGCAATATTGGTCGTCATCGCCTGCAACGCCTCCTAGTTCAACCCAGCTGTTTGGTGAAAACAATTATTTTATTTTCATATTATTATTCCATGTTTGTGTTTAGTAATAATTATTAATTTGATGTAATGTTATACTTTTTAAATATTGGCCCGATTTCTCTGACTTTGATAATAATTGGCTGTTTAAAGAACCCTGTATAATTTTTATATAATATACTTTGTAACTTTTTCGATATCCTGAGAGTCGATAATAATCGATAAGAGTCAAATTGCTATTAATTAATAAAACATTAATATTCTTCAACACTAAATAGTTCTTCATTTCATAAATATTACTAGTTATCATTAATATAATTATAATTAATAATCTGTCAGGACTTTACCACCTATAAGTGAAGATAACCTAAAAAATAAAAAGGTAAACAAGTATCGATTGGTTTGAAGACCATCTTATGAGTGGTGATAGTTTATTTAAAATATACCAAAACTTTAATAAAAATTTTCAGAAGAGCATTACACTTTTTAAAACTTCACAGCCCTATATTAATTAATTGATTATAATTAATTAATTAATAAAATTAAAAAAAATTTTTTTAATTATTTTTTTTATAAACAATTTTTTTTTTAAATTTTTTTCAAAACAATAATTTTTGTTTTGAAACTTTCGGTGAAGCTGAACATACATTTCTTCATCAACATTACGCTACTCGACCAGTCTTGCTACCATTGGGACTCGACCAGCTGGGAAACTTAAGGAAGTGTTTCAGGCCAGTAAGACGTCGAGAGCCACACCAATATAAACACACCAATTTAAGAACACACACAGCAATTTTATTTTTATTATTACAAATTGGCGCACAACTTTAGGGGCTTTAATTAGCGATTGGAAGGCCAATAAATTCTGCCCAATCACTAGTTGGAGCTAGGCAACAGCTACAAAGCCAGAGAATTTCAAGGGAAAATGCAACGACGTGCAACATCTAAGAAACGGGCGGCGGAGGCCGAAAAAGAAATAGAAGTCGATATGGACAACAAAGAGGCAACGCCAGTAGAGGTGGAAGAGTTTTTACCGCCGGTGTTGTCCAAACAAACTGAACAACCGGAGATACCCACACAGACAGGGGAAGTAAATGTCCAGGAAAGACATATAGAAAAATCCAAAGTAACGGAAGAGAGTAAAATGGACAGATTAATGGAAATGTTCATGAAAACAAAAGAAGAAAAGAATAAAGAAAGGAAGGAAGACAAATTAGCATTAAATAAGAAATTTGAAGAGTTGAAGGGAGACAACCAGTCCTTGAAAGAAGATATTAGATCCAGCAAGGAAGAAACAAATAAGAAGATAGAAGAAAACAGCAAGAAGATGGAAGAGAAGATGGAAGAAAACAGCAAGAGGATGGAAGAGAGGATGGGAGGAAAGTTAGAAGAATTGAAGAAGGATAATCAATCCACAAAAGAAGAGTTGACTGGGATGAACAAGAACATGGAAGAATTGAAGGAAGACAACCAATCGTTCAAGGAAGAATTCAAGGCGACTAAAGAAGAGTTGCTTAATAAAATTGAAAATACCAATCAGAAAATAGATGAAACCAGGAAGAAGATAGAGAAGAACAACCGACAATTGAAGGAAGAGTTGAAAGAAGATAACAGGAAGTTGGAAGAGAAGATGGGGGAGAAATTGGAAGAATTGAGAGAAGACAATCAAATTCTAAGAGAAGAGTTAAGGGAGGTAAATCAGGAGAATTTGGACAAACTGGACGAAAGAATGGAATTGTTGCGAGAAGAACTGAATAAGGAGATCAAGGTTAACAAGAAAGCGATGAATAAGAAGATGGAAGAAGAAAATATAATGGTCAATCGACAGATTCGAGAGATTGATGGAAAGTGCAACCAGACCGAAAAGGAGGTGCATGAGTTTAAAGAAGTGGTGAACATCAAGTTCACAAATATTGAAGAACATAGTCGTAGGAAGGTAGAAGAACAGAGAAAGGAAAATCAAGAAGAATTCGGAAAAGTACGCGACCAAGTCACAGAACGATGTAACGATATACAAGAGACCGTGGCCAGTATCACCGGACAGGTGCGACAAAGCCGAGAGGAGATGGAAGCAATAAGAAACAGACCAACTCATTTCACCGGATTACCTGTCAACGAAAGCCGAGAGTGGCTCAACTTCCGGCAATACAAACGCAAGCCGATGGAGTTCCTGGCTAGGGTAGAAGAATATTTGACCAAGCATAAAATTACTCAATGGAGCCATAGCAGGGAGATTTTCGACGAGTCTTTCCGAGACATAACAGATAATTGGTGGATGGCCAACCGGAGTGAAATTTCCGACTACCAACAGTTCCGGAAAATGTTTAAGACAAAATACTGGTCTGAGACCACCCAGAACTTGATCCGGGACAATATTTGTAATGGAAGATACAGGTCACAATTAGGTAGCAGTATGACGGCATATTTCTTGGGGAAGGTGTGTATGGCAAAACACCTTGAGCCAGCAATCCCAGAAGAATGTTTAGTGAACAAGATATCGTATCACTATGATGAGGACATTATCAGGGCCCGGAGAGGTAGCCAGATCAAGACGATCCAGGGAATGACCGAGTTATTGGAGGGATACGAGAACGAAGAGTATTATCGGCAGAGCAGAAAGAGAAATGAGAGACCAGAAGTAAGGCCGACTACCTACCCCAATAACGGCAATAACCATACAAGTAACCGGAACCAGCCCAGTAATTACGACGGCCATAACAACCCGCCGCGTAATAACCAGTTTAACGGTAATTTTAACGGCGTTAGGAATAACAACCCCTACCCAAACAATAGAAACAATTTTTATCAACAAAATAATAATGTCCCATACAGTCAGAGAAATCCATATCCCAACAATAATGGTGACAGACCTTACCCACCTAACCGAAATTACTATAATAATAATTTTAGTAATAACAGTAATAGCAATAGTAATAACCGAGTGTCGCGTCCTAGGGTAAATTTTATAAGAGCAGAAGATCGCGGACCCAGGAGATATTATCAACCGAGGAGGAGCAGCTTCCACGGCGCCGACCGAAGATGGAGGAGTGCGGAACGAGACGGCCCAAGACACGAAGAGGGAAGACGAAGTACCAGCCTGGAAGATCTTGGCAGACAACCGAACAGGGCGTTAAACATCAACCAGGGTACAGAACGTCAGGAAACAAACCAGAGTTTCCCGAACGATGCCTCGGTCAACAATAACTTAAACAATGACCAAAATACTTTAAACGAGAGGAGGCAGTAATCAACAACGATGACCCGTTACTGCTTATACTTCCTGGGTTAGAAAAGGATGAATTGCGACAAGAAAACCAGCATAAAAACATCACTATTATATGTAACCATTATCTGAAAGACATACGAACTGAACTTTTGGAAGAGAACGAGAAGAGTCTCAGCAACAGTAATAATGAGATAATTTATATAACAGCGGAGGTGGAAGGAGTTCCCGCTAAAATAATGATAGACACAGGAGCTAATATTTCAATAATAAACTCCAATGAGTTGGAGAGAATCCAGAATAAATGTGGAAAAACCTAACATTTGAAGGAGTAAGAGGAGCTAACCATCAAAGAGCGACATTTAGAAGAGAAGGCATTTATAAGGAAAGAAAAAGAGAAGATCAACTTACAAAAGTATAAATAATATGGGCCAGTGTAGAGTACAATATATGCCCATATGTTGTGGTAAATGATAAGCATAACAATACATATGAGTTGAAGGAAATCGTTTCAGGAAAAATCAAAGGAGTGTACAATCAAGCTTCTATGAAGAAATATTATGAAGAATGAGTTGTGAGTTTTAGAATTTTGAATTTATTAATTTATAAAAATTCGAAAATAATGTAAGTACATCTTACTACAACCTAATATTTTGAAAAGAACATTCTGGAGAATTAAAAGAAGAAGAATTTTTTAATTTAATTTTAAAAAAATTCTAAAATATGTAAGAACAACTTACAACCTAATAATTTGAACAAACTTTTTGGAAGAAAGAGAAAGAACACGAATTTTTTAATTTAATTATTTAAAAAAATTCTAAAATATGTAAGAACAACTTACAACCTAATAATTTTGGAACGAACTTTATGGAAGAAAGAAAAAGAAAGACTTTTGAATTGAAATATATTTATAAAAATTTAAAATTGGGTAAGTACATCTTACTACAACCTGATAATTTAGAACAAAACTTTATGGAAGAAAGAGAAAGAGAGAGAATTTTGAACTTAATTTAAAAAAATTTAAAATTATGTAAGCACAGCTTACTACCACTGAATTATGAGAAAAACAGTTTGGAAGAATTAAGAAGAAAGGAATTTTGAATTTAAAATACAAAAAAAAAAAAAAAATTTAAAATGAAGTAAGACCAACTTACTATAACTAAGTTTGTGAGAAAACTTTATGTTAAATAATTAAGAAGAATTTGAATTTGGAGAAATACCAAAACATTCAGAAATAATAGTAAGATAATATAATACTATAAACAATTCTGAATGAAACAATTCTGGGAATAAATGAATTAAACAGAATTTGAATGTTGATAGAACGTCAGAACTTTGAAACAAGATAAGATCAACATATTACAAGGATTTATGAGAAATATTTTTCAATTAAATAAAAAGAATAGTTTGAATTTTACATTAAAACTAACCAAGTTCCAAAAAATAATTATGTGTCAATTATAATTGAATTAAGAAGAAAATAAAGTGATTAATTCAGAAAAGAGAATTAACTTTAATCCAGAATAAATGCTAGACATTCACAATAGCATTTGAAGGAGTAGAGAAGAATAACAAAAAAGAGTGTAATATGCAAGAGAAGAAAAAATTTGGAAGCAAAGAGACTAATTACCTATGAAACGATAATGAAAACAGTTAATTAAGAGCAAAGAAGAACAACTCATACCAAACATATGTAGAAGATGATTTTGAACCAATGATAATAATAAGACCTATATGAAATGCAAAGAGAAGAAATACCACATGAAATATGATATAAATGAATTAATGTTAATGAATGCGAAGGCGGATTAATAACTTTCTAAGAGAAAGGAAAGAACCAAAATGTTTAAAGAAAATGATCAATATAACAACCAGTATATCTAATGTAAAGATATAATGTTAAAAAATTAAATATAATATATTAAGACCATTCAAATAATGAATACGAAAGACTATTTATAAAGACCATGCTAATACTATGAGTAACCAGAAGAAAGTATAAAGAGAATTCAGATGAAGAAGAGAGAGAGTTACACTGTAAACAGTAACCAGAATTATTAAAAGAAAGGTTTTCAACCATAATTAAATTAAATATATCAGACAAGTTAAGAGTTTTGAAAAAATATATATGTAATGAGTATAATAATGATTATGAAGATTTATTAAGATAGAAAATGTGAGATAATCTGAGAGACTACGAAGTGGAGAATCCAAAGATATTTTTATTAGTCGAAAATGAGACTACTTTTTATTTATTTATTCGATGACTGACTGAAGATAATTCCAGCAGCATTATGTTTTTGAGCAGGGATGGATATGCCTCTGTACTCAATTTATAGAAGTGGTGTATGGCCAGCAGAGAAGTAGCGTACAGTGCCCCTCTGATCTGCCCCAGCCCACGTGATAGGGAATGTTAGGGAATTAATATCCCAAGGATACAACACGAAGTTGATAAAGGAAGAAAATGTATTACAATTATAATATATCTCAGAAGACACTAACTATCCGAAAAGGATCAGTAGTAAGACAAGTAACCATATATATAAAATTAATAAAACTCTAATATAAAAAAGTCGATATAAAGATGGAGAAGAAAATGAATTATAAGAAATGATGAAATTATCATAAGAACTTATTTCATCCATAAACATGTCTGAAATAATTACTTCTGGAGGAGAGCAATCTGTAGCGTGACAGATATAAGCATAATATTGAATGGCAATTGATCATTAGAATAATAAAGTTATAATATTTAAATTTGGAAGAAAGCATTAAGTTTAATATAAAAAGATTAATTCATAGCAACTGTGGAAAGAAATCATTATTATAAAGAAAATACAAGTTCAAATAAAAGGAGTTACTAGCGATGAGTCATCCAAAACCAGTCTCATAACCAAAGGTTTTCAAGGTATAACCCAGGAAGGTAAGAAAGTAAATAACCAAGCAGTACAGAATATGACCAAACCCACAACGAGGGAGAATAAATAGAATAGAAACCCTAAAATAAGCCAAGATCAACCAATACAGGTAGTGTATTTCTGAAATAAAGAAGAAGATGGAGAAGATCCCAAGAAACATGATGGCATCAAGAAGAAAATGGAGAAGATACCAGTCCCAGAAGGCAGGAGAAAAGAAGACTGATGAAAGAAGAAGAAGGCAGCATCCTGAAGAAGATGTCATGCTCTTATAAAAGACACCCAAATCCCTATATCCCCAAAATAAATATTTAAAAATAAAAGTATAACGAAATAAAAACCACATGTATATAAATTTAAGAGAGAGAAGTGTATAAAGTAAAAGTTGCCTGTGAACTAAGATGAAACAATAATATAGTACCCATGGAACAAATCTCCATTGAAAAACGCTAACCAATTTATTATGTTAATAAGACTATACGACCATTTAGCAATAACATAATATATAAGTGCAAAGTGAACCAGTGATAGTTTTGGGTATTATAAAAAATGAACCTTGTGTTTCATTCTTGGCAATCACAAACATTGAATGCAATGAAATATACGATTTTCAATGACTTGAAATGTGTACTGTGACAATATGTTTTTTATAAGACATAAATCTGTTTAAAATAACATTTTGTTTTATATGAAAAAAGAAAAACAGATTTCATGATACTTTTCGAACAATTTATACTATTTATTTATTATTGACAGGGTACAATTCCCCAAAGACAATGTATAAAAGACGGTATAAAAACTGTAGAATCCTACTTATAATAATAGTTAGAAATAAAAATATAAATATAAGTTTTTTATGTATATAGTACAAGAATGTTTAAAAATGTTTTAGATATAAGGCCATTTGTTTGGGTCTGATACAACTAACATCAGAACTATAAAAATAGTTACTACTTGTAAATAGTCGAGAGTAATTAAGATGTTAGTTAGTAAAAAACCTTTTTTGTAAACCATATTTCCATGTTAGAAATAAGGATTTTGTTGTAAAATGTCTGACTTGAAGACAACCATTTATTTAAAAAAAAAAAAAATTCTTTATTTGTTTTAACTATTATTTGTATTGTAACCAATACTAATTGTTATTGTGTAACTTGAAAAAATGTTCAATTTATAATACTATATGTAAAAGTCAGAGAGGGTATCACACATCATATATTGTTTGTAAAATATTTTGTAAGAAAAATTGTTAAAAAATCATAGGCCAAAAGAATGGAAACCAAACTTCATCAAAACAGAGAAATTACTCATTTAAAAGCAAATAAACAAAAGGGGTTTAGACAAAATAAACTTGAGATCATGCCATATAATTGCACATACCATTTAGAGAGGTTTTAATAAATTATATTCAGAATTATAAATGAAAATGAAAATGACTAAACTCAGAAATTTGGACATGGGAGTCATATATTCCAGAATAATGTTTCAGAATACAACTAATTCAGTTAATTACAAGAGAATAAGGGAATATAAACCTTTTAATACAGTATAAGATTATTAATATTAAATATAATTGATAAAATGGCTGAATTTATATGATGACAGGAAGCTAGTTTTGACTTTTCAGAGAATACCAAAAATGAAAGTAAAATTACTATTTTTTGGACAGAAAACACTAGAAAACGGCATTATTTAATCTGAAAATAAGCTGAATGAACTGAAAGATTAATTTAAATAACATCTAGTGAATAAAATTGATAAATAACCCAAGTTTAGGTATTTATATAGTGAAATATTAAAGTGTGCACAGGATATGAAAATATATTTGAACAATGTTAAGAATAATATTATATTGGCTAAGAATTTAATTGAAACTGGAGGAAACAGTTAGTTAATTATTGGTATTTGAACGGTTAACATGACAAACGTTTTGTAACGTGCCTAACCTAACTTATAATAGTCATATAAAGCGAGTGTATAGTACGTTATTGTGAAATCGCGAGTGACTTGTAAAATACTTCTAAAACTATCATATTATAACAGAAACAATCAAGAAACACTCCATAACACAGAACAATACATTTCTACTCCGAAAAACACCACAAAACACCAGAAAACTGAATAATATATTAACCAATTTAGTGTCGGAATTGGGAAAAGTGTTTTGACTTATAATTACACGGATATACTAAATACAACCCAGAAACACTACACCAGTCACTACACAACATTTAACAAGAGATTCGCAGACATCAGAACAGGAATACTACAGGAAAATCTTTTATTTGGAACGTCGAATATACGAATGACATCTTACTAACTTCACGGCAGCCATTTGCAATATTGGTCGTCATCGCCTGCAACGCCTCCTAGTTAAACCCAGCTGTTTGGTGAAAACAATTATTTTATTTTCATATTATTATTCCATGTTTGTGTTTAGTAATAATTATTAATTTGATGTAACGTTATACTTTTTAAATATTGGCCCGATTTCTCTGACTTTGATAATAATTGGCTGTTTAAAGAACCCTGTATAATTTTTATATAATATACTTTGTAACTTTTTCGATATCCTGAGAGTCGATAATAATCGATAAGAGTCAAATTGCTATTAATTAATAAAACATTAATATTCTTCAACACTAAATAGTTCTTCATTTCATAAATATTACTAGTTATCATTAATATAATTATAATTAATAATCTGTCAGGACTTTACCACCTATAAGTGAAGATAACCTAAAAAATAAAAAGGTAAACAAGTATCGATTGGTTTGAAGACCATCTTATGAGTGGTGATAGTTTATTTAAAATATACCAAAACTTTAATAAAAATTTTCAGAAGAGCATTACACTTTTTAAAACTTCACAGCCCTATATTAATTAATTGATTATAATTAATTAATTAATAAAATTAAAAAAAAAATTTTTAATTATTTTTTTTATAAACAATTTTTTTTTTAAATTTTTTTCAAAACAATAATTTTTGTTTTGAAACTTTCGGTGAAGCTGAACATACATTTCTTCATCAACATTACGCTACTCGACCAGTCTTGCTACCATTGGGACTCGACCAGCTGGGAAACTTAAGGAAGTGTTTCAGGCCAGTAAGACGTCGAGAGCCACACCAATATAAACACACCAATTTAAGAACACACACAGCAATTTTATTTTTATTATTACAAATTCCATACAATACAATAGTTATTAAAGAAAATATTTCATTCATAATTACTCAATTATTATTGTATTATTTTTATATTATTATTAATAATAATAAAACTTTTCGTACAAGAATATATTTTTTCAATATAACACTGTTTAAATACTGTTAATTTAAATAATTTTTAATTTGTATATTTGATGATGTTTGTTAAATGCTATTGAAACAGTGTTATATTAAAAAAATAATTAAAAATATATTCTTGTATGAAAAGTTTTATTATTATTAATAATAGAGAAAATATATATAGAAAAACTTGTTCAAAGCGGAATTGCATGGGACCGAAGTTTTTTTTCGGATTGCATAAGTTCTCACATTATACAAACTTAGACATTAGTCAAATACTGCACTTCGTAGACCTTGTATATGTATTTTGTTTCTATTCTATTACATACACCTACATTTCTGTCATAATATAATTACACAATATAATGTCTACCAACTTTAGGCATTTATGACTTTAGTTGTTTTATGAAGTTTACACTTTAGTTTAGTGCAGTAGGCCTACTTTATTATTATTACTGCTATTATAATTTTTATTACATACTTTACTACAGTACTGATTAGAAACATACCTGATTTATTTTTCATCAGGCTGTCCATTTCTCTGAAGCCTGATACAAAAATATAACAGAGCTGTTCCCATGCTCTCCCTTTTGCCATATTGTTTGAATATTCATTGCATCTCGGGTCCCAAATTCCCGGTCTCCATTCCACTTCAATTATAAATCGACCAGAATCAAAATCCGACATGATAGTTAAAGTTTTTAAATAGTTTTCAGAAACAAGAAAGTCTTATACAGTTTAAAAACAAATAGTAAGAAAGCTCCAAAAGTTTTATAGAAATTACAGTGTTAGTATACGCTTCACAACACTACTCTGAACACTGCTGTGGCACGACTGAAAGTGGCCCGTGTGTAAGCTCCAACGCCACAAATCGTCTCCATTCGTGGCGGGGACTGGCTTCTGCCTGCCAAAGTCGCTCGTGTGCAAGGGTATAATTTAAAACCATGCAAAACAACCGGGTGCGACTGAGTGGTGCCACAGAGTGGCCCATGTGTCAGCAGCCTTTGGCTCCACCACTTGTATACGAAATTACATTTGTCTTACTGTGCCAGTATATTTGTGTATATAGTTTTAATTTTTTTTAAGTAATTGAGGAAATTTTCTTAGTATGTTTAATATTGATAAAGACGATTTTGTGTTTAAAAAATTCAATGTATTAAACTTTTAATCTCAATGCTTGTATATTAAATAACATAAACTGACCTTTTTGGAAGTGGTTAATGTACATTCATTCTACCATACAGCTTGAGTCAAAATCCTGACACAAACAAAACACAGTTTATGTTTTAGACAGTTACTCTTCCCTTCAAGCCAATGGCAAACCAGTGAGTAATGTACTTCTCCACTTAACCATTTATAACTGGTGTTATCTGTCCCATATATCTGTGTTTGTCCATGCAGTAAGTGCAAATTTAACCAGAGAGGTCCAAACCAATTTTTGGGTTGTTTATTAAAGAAGAACAGATCTTAAAAGTAAAGCTAAATGTAAACAGAATCTATTCCTTTATACAACTGAAGTTATGTAACAATATTGTGAAAAGTTGTAAATAAATCATTGCTTTTTGTTTTGGTTTATAAGGTTTTAAATCTGTAGTCCTTTATTTTTCTTCAGTCAGTGTTTCAGCAACATCTGTGTTAATATTTCTTAAGTGGCTGTTTTAATGTTGCCAGTATCAATGGTGATCTCACTCTGTTTTTATTTATAAAATTTCCACATGTTGAATATAAAAGTTAAACTAATGAAAAGTAGGGCTACTAGTTATTTGCCTGAAGATTTCAGATTAGGATTTTTTTAAATAATGAATGCAATGCTATATAAATATAAACATTATATAAATAGTAAATAAACATTATAACATAGACAAATATAGTGTAGTCAGGTTTGCTGGAAGCATCTCAGGGGCACTAAGTATTAAAAATGAGCTTCACCAAGAGGATCCTATTTCATAGCTACTGTTTAGTATTGTACTAGAAAAGTCGTAAGCGAATTAGAAGTTTAAACACAAGATACAGAATGCTGTCAATCAGCACAGGTATTATGTTATGATGATGATCTAGACATTATTGCAGGGAATAGGAGGAACCTTTCCTGGCAATAGATGAAACGTCTAAAAAAATAGAGCTTCAAATGAACCAGTTTAAAGCTAAAAATCTGGCACCAGAAAAATCCTGTTGTCCAAATATGCTATCAGTAATCAACATTGGCAACTAACTACTGCTTTGACAGGGTAGAAAATCTTAGCGTCCTTAGTAATATGGGGAAATTATTAATTGCAGCAAATTAGAGCAAGTCTAATAGAAGGAAATAGACTTACTGTGGACTTTTAAATCACTTTAAAAATACACTATTAACTAGTACTAAAAAATGTGTTATCTAATAAACCTCGCACCATATTAACTTATGCTTCTGAGACATGGGCTAGAAAAAAAGACGAGAACCAAACAGACATGTTTAAAGCCACCCAGTTAATAAAATTTATGAGGCGTAAGTAGTGATGATGTTGATGTGTTGTAGAGGAGGCCAAGGCTTACATAGGGCTGTAAAGGAGAGAGTGAGGGAGAGTGGGGGGAGAGAGCATGAGAAGGAGAGAGAGAGAGAGAGAGAGAGAGAACTAAAATTACTGAAAGTAGGATTAAGAGACAATTGACAGAGTTTCAGACTAGGTTCTTTTAGCAATAAATGTAGTGTTATGTAAATATAAATTTTATGTAAAATATTTATGTGTGAAATATTTTCTCCACTACATCATAATAAGAAGTCCAACTTTCTTATTAAATAATTTAAATCAGCTGATATACAATCAGATCACATGACCTGTGTCTTTGATGTCCAAACGTGACTTGCTATGTAATGCGTGAAAAAGAAAATAACCGTGAACAACCTCAACAAAAACTCGGACGTAACAGAAATGTAAACAGACAATAAATTGAAAATTTAAATGCAAAAATTTTATTGGTTTGAGATGCACCAGTAGCGGATGTTTAAATTTGTTTTGAATTACCGTATAAAAACAGTTATGACACTATATTAAAAGTTAATTTACAAATCAAGTGAGGTTAGGTTATGAAAATGAATGGTCTAGAATACATATTGTAATCAGTCACATGAAAGGTTCAATAAGGTCACACCAGTAATAACAAAAAGTATAAAGTTTTTTGCTAAGGCAGAAGAAAGACCCAACAAAAACGCATACATTATAAATAATAATTATTTAATAATATAAGCACTTTTTGTTACAGTTCTCTTCTTGATGTGTTAATATTATATTACCTTAGTACTTCTAACTGAATACTATGCTAATGTTAATGTGTTATTGTGCAGAGTATATTGTAACTGTACAGGGTGTTGGATTTATTGTATAATTTGTTCTGTATTTCCAATGTTCACTGTTTAAAATATCGGTATGGAGAACCATACATAACTTCCATGTTCTAAGATTTATATTTAAAATCATTTTCGAAATGAAATATTACCATAGAAACTACTTCTTTCTACTTACTGCTTCAGCCTTAACCACAGTACTGTGGTCACTAACGTATACCACCTCACGTTATCGCACTCGATTTTCACTGATGGTGGAAGTCGATGGCACTGCCGAAATGTCTGGTTTTGTAGAAAACATTGGACTACGGCCAAACATCCCGGGAAGGAATTTTAACAAAAACTACTTCTTTGTTGCCGATAACGTTGTACACATATATATAAAAATATATGTATAAAATTAATGGCTTGTATAAGTTAATGTTTGATCTCCATTAAGTAGTGCTCAAGTTTCCAAAGTTTTAATATTATGATGTCCTTAATTAAAACATCAGAGCAGGTTTAGTGTGTATGAGGGTACACCATGGACAAAAATTTTCAACATTTCCTATTGAGCGTTGCTTAGAGTAAAGCTGCGAATCTTCAGTGTACGTTTCACTGAACAAACACGCGGAAAAGAAGGAGAGCTCCGAAGTCACTCATGGACCCTCAGCATCTTGCAGAGGGTTCATTTCCTAAAGACGAAAATTCTGTCTATGAATCGTTCCTCTGTAAACACGTGCAGTTACACTGCCCAGCGATCCACAGGAAGCAAATCGCTATCCATGCTGGACAATTTTTTGGCTTGCACGCGTTATGTTGGTGTGGGTTTCGGCACTTTTCATTTAAAAAGCGTGCAAATGTAAGAAAATAAACATGAGAGAGGACAGAAATAATGCGAATTTTGTGTGTGTGTGTGTGTGTGTGTGTGTGTGTGTGTGTGTGTGTGTGTGTGTGTGTGTGTGTGTGTGTGTGTGTGTGTGTGTGTGTGTGTGTGTGTGTGTGTGTGTGTGTGTGTGTGTGTGTGTTCCCTGCCTCTTTATTGCAGTAATCATAATAATAAAATGGAAACGTAAACATTGCATAATTGAGATATGCTTGCCTGCCACGAACGATATATTTTCTCTTACATGGATTACATTAAAATTAAAAAATTATAATTTTATTGCCTGGCAACAAAATTATTTTATTTTTAACAATTACCATAGTTTGAAAAAGTTTAAATGAATTTTCAAGTACTTTACTGTTGTTAAAACGTAAAAGGTTGCAGGTAAACTACCCCTTCCCCTTAACCGAACTTCACCAAAGTCAAAAGGCCTTGAGATCACTACAATTCAGGGATGTATGCAAAAAACTGTTTGATTCTGTTTGAATATGCGGCAGTTACCGTTCGTCAGAAAAAATTACCCTTGTTAAAACATAAAATGTTGCAGGTAAACTACCCTATTCCTTTAACCGATCTTCACCAAAACCAAAAGGTCTTGAGAACTCTACAATTCAGGGCTGTATGCAAAACATTATTTGATTCTGTTTGAATTTGAGGCTGTTATCGTTTGACAAAAAAAATTACCCTTGATAAAAAAACGCTGCAGGTAAACTACCCCTTTCCCTTAGCCGATCTTCTCCGAAAACAATAGGTACTCTACAATTCAGGGCTGTATGCAAAAAATTATTTGATTCTGTTTGAATTTGCTGCTGTTATCTTTTGCCATAGAAAATACCCCTGTTAAAACATAAAACATAGCCGGTAAACACCCCTTTCCCTTAACCGATCTTCACCAAATACAATAGGTCTTGAATACTCTACAAATCAGGGCTGTATGCAAAAACTTATTTGATTCTGTTTGAATTTACGGCTGTTATCGTTTGCCATAGAAAATACCCCTGTTAAAACATAAAACATAGCCGGTAAACTACCCCTTTCCCTTAACCGATCTTCACCAAAAACAATAGGTCTTGAGTACTCTACAAATCAGGGCTGTATGCAAAACATTATTTGATTCTGTTTGAATTTACGGCTGTTATCGTTTGCCATAGAAAATACCCTTGTTAAAAAAACGTTGCAGGTAAACTACCCCTTTCCCTCAACCGATCTTCACCAAAAACAATAGGTCTTGAGAACTCTACAATTTAGGGCTGTATGCAAATAATCTTTTGATTCTGATTGAATTTGCGGCTGTTATCGTTTGCCATAGGAAATACCCTTGTTAAAACATAAAACGTTACAGGTAAACTACCCCTTTCCCTTAACCGATCTTCACCAAAAACAATAGGTCTTGAGAACTCTACAATTCAGGGCTGTATGCGAAACATTATTTGATTCTGTTTGAATTTGCGGCTGTTATCGTTTGCCAAAAAAAAAATTTCCCTTGATAAAAAAAAACCGTTGCAGGTAAACTACCCCTTTCCCTCAACCGATCTTCACCAAACACAATAGGTCGTGAGTACTCTACAAATCAGGGCTGTATGCAAATAATCTTTTGATTCTGATTGAATTTGCGGCTGTTATCGTTTGCCATAGGAAATACCCTTGTTAAAACATAAAACGTTACAGGTAAACTACCCCTTTCCCTTAACCGATCTTCACTAAAAACAACAGGTCTTGAGAACTCTACAATTCAGGGCTGTATGCGAAACATTATTTGATTCTGTTTGAATTTGCGGCTGTTATCGTTTGCCAATAAAAAAAATTTCCCTTGATAAAAAAAACCGTTGCAGGTAAACTACCCCTTTCCCTCAACCGATATTCACCAAAAACAACAGGTCGTGAGTACTCTACAAATCAGGGCTGTATGCAAAAAATTATTTGATTCTGTTTGAATTTGCGGCAGTTATCGTTTGCCATAGAAAACAAATCTACAGACACACACACAAACACACACACAGACACTTTTCGGAAAACGACTTTTTTTCATGTTTTGAGTGTAGTACAATCAGAATCTGCAATAATCTCGAACACGATTTTTTTTGCCATCACCATACTTCCATTCCTTAAGGAATATGGAAGTAAAACTGTAAGTACAAATTGGTAGCTGCGTGGGAAAATGTAGGTCAATTGAGAAAGTAATAGGTAGCATTTGTATTAAACGTTGGAGGTAAACTACCCCTTTCCCTTAACCGATCTTCACCAAAAACAACAGGTCTTGAGAACTCTACAATTCAGGGCTGTATGCAAAAGAGTAGTAGATTCTGTTTAAATTTGCGGCTGTTATCGTTTGACATAGAAAAAAATTACCCTTGATAAAAAAAAAAAACCGTTGCCGGTAAACTACCCCTTTCCCTTAACCGATCTTCACCAAAAACAATAGGTCTCGAGTATTCTAGAAATCAGGGCTGCATCCAAAAAATTATTTGCTTCTGTTTGAATTTGCGGCTGTTATCGTTTGACATAGAAAAAAATCTATAGACAGATAGACATACAGACAGACACTTTTCGAAAATATCGATATGGAGAACCATACATGACTTCCATGTTCTAAGATTTTTATTTAAAATCATATTCGAAATGAAATATTTCCATAGAAACTACTTCTTTCTACTTATTGCTTCTGCCTTAAACCACAGTACTGTGGTCACTAACGTATACCACCTCACGTTTTCGCACTCGATTTTCACTGAGATGGAAGTCGATGGCATTGCCGAAAAGTCTGGTTTTGCAGAAAACATTGGACTACGGCTAAACAGCCCGGGAAGGAATTTTAACAAAGAACTACTTCTTTGTTTCCGATAACGTAGTACACGTACAAAATTCTCCCCTCCCCCTTCATCTATAATTTTCATTTATAGAAAATTACCCCCACCCCGTTCACCAAACCTCTTCATTTATAGATATTTCATCTACGTTTCTACAGTGGATTATTATGAGCTTCTTATCAAGATACTTTATTTATCAAAATTAAGTACTTTACTCTTGTTAAAACATAAAACGTTGCAGGTAAAAAACCCGTTTCTCTAAACTGATCTTCACCAAAATCAATAGACCTTCAGTCCTCTACAATGCAGGGATGCATGCAAAAAAATATATGATTCTGTTTCAATTTGCGGCAGTTATCGTTCGTCATGAAAACATTTCTCTTGTTACAACATAACATGTTTCAGGTAAACTACCCCTTTCCCTTTACCGATCTTCACCAAAATGAACAAGCCTTGAGCTCTCTACAATTTAGGAACGTATGCAAAAAAATATTTGATTTTCTTTGAATTTACGGTAGTTATCGTTTGTCATAGAAAAAATATTACCCTTGATAAAAAACGTTGCTGGTAAACTACCCCTTTCCCTTAAACGATCTTCACCAAAAACAATAGGTCTTGAGTACTCTACAATTCAGGGCTGTATGCAAAAAATTATTTGATTCTTATTGAATTTGCGGCTCTTATCGTTTGCCATAATAAATACCCTTGTTAAAATATAAAACGTTGCAGGTAAACTACCCCTTTCCCTTAACCGATCTTCAACAAAATCAACAGACCTTGAGTTCTGTATAACTAAAAACAGGTATGCAAAAGAGTAGTTGATTCTGTTTGAATTTACGGCAGTTATCGTTCGTCATAGAAAACATTACCCTTGTTAAAACATAAAAGGTTGCAGGTAAACTACCCCATTCCCTTAACCGACCTTCAACAAAATCAACACACCTTGAGTTCGGTATAATTAAAAAAGGTATGGAAAAGACTAGTTGATTCTGTTTGAATTTGCAGCTGTTATCGTTTGCCATAGGAAAAAATTACCCTTGATAAAAAAAAAATGTTGCCGTTAAACTACCCCTTTCCCTTAACCGATTTCACCAAAAACAACAGGTCTTGAGTAGTCTACAAATCAATGCTGTATGCAAAAAATTATTTGATTCTGTTTGAATTTGCGGCTATCGTTTGCCACAGAAAAAAATTACCCTTGATAAGAAAAACGTTGCTGGTAGACTACCCCTTTCCCGTTAGCCGATCTTCACCAAAAACAACAGATCTTGAGTACTCTACAAATCAGAGCTGTATAGAAAAAATTTTTTGATTTTGTTTGAATATGCGACTCTTATCGTTTGCCATAGAAAATACCCTCTTAAAACATAAAATGTTGCAGGTAAACTACCCCTTTATCTTAACCAATCTTCACCAAAACCAATAGGTCTTGAGAACTCTATAATTCAGGGCTGTATGCAAAAGAGTAGTTGATTCTGTTTGAATTTGCGGCTGTTATCGTTTGCCATAGAAAAAAATTACCCTTGATTAAAAAAAAAACCGTTGCTGGTAAACTACCCCTTTCTCTTAACCGATCTTCACCAAAACCAATAGGTCTTGAGAACTCTATATTTCAGGGCTGTATGCAAAAGAGTAGTTGATTCTGTTTGAATTTGCGGCTGTTATCGTTTGCCATAGAAAAAAATTACCCTTGATTAAAAAAAACCGTTGCCAGTAAACTACCCCTTTCCCTTAACCGATCTTCACCAAAAACAATAGGTCTTGAGTACTCTACAAATAAGGACTGTATGCAAAAAATTATTTGATTCTGTTTGAATTTGCGGCTGTTATCGTTTGCCATAGAAAAAAAATCTACAGACACACACACACACACACACACACACACACACACACACACACACACACACTTTTCGAAAAATGACTTTTTTCATGTTTTGAGTGTAGTACAATCAGAATCTGCAATAATCTCGAACACGATTTTTTTTGCCATCACCATACTTCCATTTCCTTAAGGAACATGGAAGTAAAAATTATGTCATCCTTTGTACTGATTCGTGTTTGTTCAGGTTTTGGTTTGTTTTGTGTTTTATGTTTTACAGGTTTTCTCAAATTCTCACTATAGTGTCTTTGTATGGTGTGTCTTCTATTAGTGTCATGTTGTTGATGTCTGAAAAGTCATGTGCTACATTTATTACATGTTTGGTTTTATAAAGTAAATTTATAAATATTTGTTTTTTTATGCATTTACATGTTCAAGCTATAGTCTTACTGTGAAAATACTAAATAGGTTGTACAATAATGATGATACACTAAACAATGGGATCTACAGAATAGAATGCAAAAACTAACAAATTTTATATAGGGCAGAGAAAAATATGGTCATCTAAAGCTATAAACATCTCACATACGTGATAGCAGCAGACGTGTGTGTGTGTGTGTGTGCGTGTTATAATAAGTAAAACTTCAATTGTCTATAATATTTGAACAAATGGTAGATGTCACACAATTTTCTTTTTTGAGATCTCATTTGCCTTTTTGTTTTGAAACCTTATTATGGCAAGAAGTACCTGCGTAATTCCATTTTCATACATTGAATAATTTAAGAGAAATCAAGTAGGGACTCCCATCGTACTGTCAATGATAACCCCTGAATAAATAATAATAGTCAAATGTTTCAGAACTCTGTTTTGAAAAATTTAACCTAGTTTGTAGGAAAATCCCATTGTTTTATCAAAAACTTTAAGAAGTATTAAAAAAAAACTACAAACTTTAACTGTGGATGATAATAATGGTCCTTGATTTCATCACTTAGATAAGATATGGACCATCTGTATATAAATAAATTGACTGTACCATCATTGATTTGAAAAGCATAATTAAATCAAATATATTAACACTAGCAAAATACCCGTGCTTCGCTACGGAGTTTCACTTTGTACGTAATTGTACAATTATTGCTCGCTTAATAGTATAGGATTACATAGATTGTACAAATTCTCAACTCTTAGTTTGTTTATTTACATTCATAGCAACAGCTATTTATTATTTATTTCGAGAAAATCGTTAGAGCCGTTTCCGAGATAAAAAGGACATACATTTATTAATTAATTGAACTTCAAAATTTTCTCGACTATAAGAACCTGCAAACAACGAAGTTTTTTTCAATTTAAAACAATGATTAAAAACTCAGGACTAAATGTATTCGGGGTTTCCAGTAAACTGAGATGTCAACCACTTCATTTACAAAGTATGCAATTCCCGCGATAAATTTCAGTACAGTAGAGCCCCGATTATCCGCGGAATTGGGTGGCAAGGGCACCGCGGATAGTGAAAATCGCGGATAACCCGAAAAAAGACTAAAAATGAGGTGTAAGCACGAAAAAAAATATTTCAGCATAAAAACTATGTTTTATTGTAAAAAAAACATAATATGTAAAACTTTTAAAATATGTACAGTACAGCAGAAACCTTTGCTCTACGTCTAAGTCACTAAAATAAAGAACAGTAAACAAAAAACAATACTGTACTGTTAACAAAAAGTGTTCAATTATGCCTTTTTAAAAAAACAGTCACTCGTTTTTGCTTATTGCTTTGGAAACGCCTTTTCTTTATTCTAGATTGTACTTTCCTTAACATGAGTTTTTCTGCCAGATGTGCGTCGTCGTCTTGTTCCTCTAAATATTGAAGCAATCCGTCTACGTGCTGAAAAGCAGTTTCGTGTGTCATCCGCGCAGGCGCCTCGTCTTCTTCACTTTCACTTTGTTCTTCTTCGTTCTCGTTCACTCCCATTGCTTTGTTCGTTATCTCTACGTCAGTCAGTCGTTCAAACCACGGCTCACTTGCGTCGCATTTCATCCACTCTTCTATGTTCTCTTCGTCGACATTCTCACCTCCCGGAACGGATGTCACTAGGTCAACAAGTGTAGCGGTCGGCATGACTTCATTCTCTTCTTCACAAATGTTTTGGTTGACATTTGTTTCGATACTCGGAAAGAGTTTTCTCCATGATTTAACAAGGGTTGAGGGTTTGATGTAATCCCATGCAGACGCAATATCGTAAATGCTATCCAAAATTGTATAATTCTTCCAAAATTCTTTGAGATCGCAGCCTTCTTCGATTTTTGACAGTAACAACTTTGTTCTGTATGTTCTCTTCATGGTTGCAATGACTCCCTGGTCCATAGGTTGTATTAGCGCAGTAACATTTGGGGGCAAAAACTTTTCGAAGATTTGCCCGTCAGAAGATTTAAGCACACATGTAGCTGGGTGTGAAGGCGCGTTGTCAATTAACAAAACAGCCTTCTTTGGCAAATTTTTTGAGTCAAGATGTTTACGTACTTGAGGCACAAAAATGTTTTCAAACCATTCTTGAAAAATCTCCTGGTTCATCCAACCTTTTTTTTGGTTGAAATAATCAACTGGTAAATTTTCTGCTCTTGTCCCCTTAAAAGACCTCGGTTTCTTAGGTTTACCGATTACAAGAAGCCTAGTTTGTGACTACCCGCAGCGTTGCTGCATGGCAAGATTGTAATTCTTTCCTTGCTACTTTTGTGACCTGCCGCTTGATGTTCACTTTCAAATGCTAAAGTACGAGTGGCAAGACACTTCCAAAAAAGCCCTGATTCATCAGCGTTATAAATTTGTTCATATAACAGATCTTCAGACAACACAAACTCTTCAAAATCACGTTGAAAATCATCAGCTGCTTGTTGATCACCACTCAGCTTCTCTCCGTGCAGACCAATCTCTCTAATTCCATGACGTTTCTTAAAACGATGTAACCAACCGGACGACGCATCAAAATTTCCTTCCAGGCCTAACAAATCAAAAAAGATTTTTGCTTTAGCTGCAATGGTAGGACCAGACACGGGGGTGCCCTCACTTCGCACCTGAGCTAACCATTCCGCTAATGCCGAGTCAAGTTCATTATAGGTGGATTTCTTCATTGTTTTTCGTTTTTTCATCCCAGAAGCACTGTCCGACACTGATGCAAAGGCTAACAGTTTGTCTTTTTGCTTTAAAACGTCTCGCACTGTTGTTTCCCCGATCCCGTAATTCAAACACATCTGCTTCCTTGAAGCGCCATTTTCTATTTTAGAAATCATTTCAAGTTTTTGTGCAATCGTTAACACAACCTTCTTTCGTTTTTCAGCCATTATGAATTTCAGGAACTAACGAACTGATCACGACTGATCACTAAGCACGCTTACTGACAACTGACACCACTGGCAGACCGAGAGAATATGTACGTAGAGGGGGAAGGTTAGTGAACTTGACCAAAACAAAAGAGCAAGAGCCAAAACAAAATTCCGAGAAGGCCTATAGGATTACGATGCACAATAAACCTGTCAGAAATTTTCGACCTTCGCACTGTAGGGCCTATTGTATTTTCCCTGTTGTTGGCTTGGATTAAAATTGGTTTTTTTGAGGTTCGTAATTAAAAAAATTTTTTGCGGCACGGCACTCGCGGATAATCGGGGCTTTACTGTATTTGGTTTTTTGCCCCTTAGGAGTGAAAGTTTTTAAAACCGTTTCTTAGTGAGCACCTAAGACCTATGATGAAGCTATGTTCAAAGTTTCATTGATATCCATTCAGTGGTTTCAGAGATATCATGATCAGTGAGTCAGTCAGTGGTATTTGGGTTATATAGATATCTATATCTAGCCGATTTACCCAGCGTTGCTCGGGTTCATAATTTATTCATAGGCTCATAGGCACCTATTCTTGTTCTAACGTTATATTACTTGTATATTGTATAATCTTCCTTATATTGTTATGTTCGCATTCTCACTGGAGGAATACTCTGTAGCGCACCTGTTTAAGACCATGTCATAAACCGTATTCTTATATCTGGAGAAGAATTCTGTTGCGCATGATGCTCCTGCTCGATTTCTAACTCTGGGAGAGGGCGAACAGCTAAATTAGTTTTCAATAAAATGTCTACAGTACTTGCACGCGCTGCGTATTTAACTGTCGTTTTATAATTCATTCATTGTGTTAATGTTGAAATAAGGCAATTGTTAAATTAGTGTCTCCTAAATATATTCTAACAATACAATACCTTTATAGATTTCAGCTTATCAATTTTTAAATTCAAACTGAAGCAAGTGCATTTATATTGTCTGAACACTATGATCTAAATACATTTGCTATCAAAACTTTGTTTTTTATACTCGCTTATAACTTACTTCGATCTTAACTTATCCACTTTTAAATTCAAACTGAAAGAACTCTGAATTCACACACTATTAAGAAGTTTCTTAAGATGCATACACCACCTTTGATATCATAACTTATATCTGTATTTATAAGAATCGTGGACTCTGGCCCCGCCGTCTTTCGTGGGATCCGACATAAGACTCCCCGGGTTCCGTGGATGAACTCCGGGGAAGGCCCGTCGGACGACTCCCGCGCTATTTCCTACGCGGGAGACTTCCACCGATGCCATGGTAACCAGAATCTATTCTATTGGGTTGCCATAGTAACCATATCTAATAGTTTTTTAAGACCCAAAGGGCCCCCAAAGGATGGTATCAAAAAAACACTTGTCCTATGTTGGTTCTCCCGTTGCGTAAAATATTTGTGCCAAGTTTGGTTGAAATCGGTCCAGTGGTTTAGGAGGAGATGTGGAAGACCCCAAAGGACCCCCCGAAGGATCGTATCGAAAAAAACGCCTACCCTCTGTTGGTTCTCCCGTTGAGTAAAATATTTGTGCCAAGTTTGGTTGAAATCGGTCCAGTGGTTTAGGAGGAGATGTGGAAGACCCCAAAGCACCCCATCGAAGAAAACACCTATCCTATGTTGGTTCTCCCGTTGTGTAAAATATTTGTGACAAGTTTGGTTGAAATCGGTCCAGTGGTTTAGGAGGAGATGTGGAAGACCCCAAAGGACCCCATCGAAAAAAACACCTATCCTGTGTTGGTTCTCCCGTCGCGTAAAATATTTGTGCCAGGTTTGGTTGAAATCGGTCCAGTGGTTTAGGAGGAGATGTGGTAGACCCCAAAGAACCCCCCAAAGGACCCCATCGAAAAAAGCACCTCACCTATGTTGGTTCTCCCGTCGCGTAAAATATTTGTGCCAAGCTTGGTTGAAATCGGTCCAGTGGTTTAGGAGGAGATGTGGAACATACTTACATAGATACATACATACAATAGGGGGGGGGGTTTGCCCCTTAGGAGTGAAAGTTTTTAAAACCGTTTCTTAGTGAGCACCTAAGACCTATGATGAAGCTATGTTCAAAGTTTCATTGATATCCATTCAGTAGTTTTTGCTCTACGTTGATTCTATGTCAGTTAGTCAGGCAAACATTCCCCTCCCTTTTCCCCCTTTAAAGGTCGAATTTCCAAAAATCCCTTCTTAGCGGATACCTACATCACATAAGGAACTTACATGCCAAATTTCAAGTTTCTAGGTGTTATAGTTTCGGAGATTTCGTGATGAATCAGTGAGTCAGTGAGTCAGTGGTATTTCTCTTTTATATATATAGACTAGCAAAATACCCGTGCTTCGCTACGGAGTTTCATGTTGTATGTAATTGTACAATTATTGCTCGCTTAATAGTATAGCATTAGATAGATTGTACAAATTCTCAACTCTTAGTTTGTTTACTTACATTCATAGCAACAGCTATTTATTATTTATTTCGAGAAAATCGTTAGAGCCGTTTCCGAGAAAAAAAAGGACATACATTTATTAATTAATTGAACTTCAAAATTTTCTCGACTGTAATAACCTGCAAACAACGAAGTTTTTCAATTTAAAACAATGATTAAAAACTCAGAACTAAATGTATTCGGGGTTTCCAATAAACTGAGATGTCAACCACTTCATTTACAAAGTATGCAATTCCCGCGATAAATTTCATTATTTGGTTTTTTGCCCCTTAGGAGTGAAAGTTTTTAAAACCGTTTCTTAGTGAGCACCTAAGACCTATGATGAAGCTACGTTCAAAGTTTCATTGATATCCATTCAGTGGTTTCAGAGATATCGTGATCAGTGAGTCAGTCAGTGGTATTTGGCTTATATAGATATCTATATCTAGCCGATTTACCCAGCATTGCTCGGGTTCTAAATTTATTCATAGGCTCATAGGCACCTATTCTTGTTCTAACGTTATATTACTTGTATATTGTATAATCTTCCTTATATTGTTATGTTCGCATTCTCACTGGAGGAATACTCTGTAGCGCACCTGTTTAAGAACATGTCATAAACTGTATTCTTATATCTGGAGAAGAATTCTGTTGCGCGTGATTCTCCTGCTCGATTTCTAACTCTGGGAGAGGGCGAACAGCTAAATTAGTTTTCAATAAAATGTCTACAGTACTTGCACGCGCTGCGTATTTAACTGTCGTTTTATAATTCATTGTGTTAATGTTGAAATAAGGCAATTGTTAAATTAGTGTCTCCTAAACTTATTCTAACAATACAATACCTCTATAGATTTCAGCTTATCAATTTTTAAATTCAAACTGAAGCAAGTGCATTTATATTGTCTGAACACTATGATCTGAATACATTCGCTATCAAAACTTTGTTTTATATACTCACTTATAACTTACTTCGATCTTAACTTATCCACTTTTAAATTCAAACTGAAACAACTCTGAATTCACACACTATTAAGAAGTTTCTTAAGATGCATACACCACCTTTGATATCATAACCTATATCTGTATTTATAAGAATCGTGGACTCTGGCCCCGCCGTCTTTCGTGGGATCCGACCTAAGACTCCCCGGGTTCCGTGGATGAACTCCGGGGAAGGCCCGTCGGATGACTCCCGTGCTATTTCCTACGCGGGAGACTTCCACCGATGCTATGGTAACCAGAATCTATTCTATTGGGTTGCCATAGTAACCAGATCTAATAGTTTTTTTAAGACCCAAAGGACCCCCCAGAGGATCGTATCGATAAAAACACCTGTCCTATGTTGGTTCTCCCGTTGCGTAAAATATTTGTGCCAACTTTTTTTGAAATCGGTCCATTGGTTTAGAAGGAGGTGTGGAAGACCCCAAAGGACCCCCGAAGGATCGTATCGAAAAAACACTTGTCCTACATTGGTTCTCCCGTTGTGTAAAATATTTGTGCCATGTTTGGTTGAAATCGGTCCAGTGGTTTAGGAGGAGATGTGGAAGACCCCAAAGGACCCCCCTAAGGATCGTATAAAAAAAAAAACACCTATCTTATGTTGGTTCTCCCGTTGCATAAAATATTTGTGCCAAGTTTGGTTGAAGTCGGTCCAGTGGTTTAGGAAGAGATGTGGAAGACCCCAAAGGACCCCATCGAAGAAAACACGTATCCTATGTTGGTTCTCCCGTTGTGTAAAATATTGGTGCCAAGTTTGGTTGAAATCGGTCCAGTGGTTTAGGAGGAGATGTGGAAGACCCCAAAGGACCCCATCGAAAAAAACACCTATCCTGTGTTGGTCCTCCCGTCGTGTAAAATATTTGTGCCAAGTTTGGTTGAAATCGGTCCAGTGGTTTAGGAGGAGATGTGGAAGACCCCAAAGGACCCCATCGAAAAAACACCTATCATATGTTGGTTCTCCCGTCGCGTAATATATTTGTGCCAAGTGTGGTTGAAATCGGTCCAGTGGTTTAGGAGGAGATGTGGAAGACCCCAAAGGACCCCATCGAAAAAACACCTATCATATGTTGGTTCTCCCGTCGCGTAATATATTTGTGCCAAGTGTGGTTGAAATCGGTCCTGTGGTTTAGGAGGAGATGTGGAACATACATATATAGATACATACATACAATGGGGGGGGTTGCCCCTTAGGAGTGAAAGTTTTTAAAACCGTTTCTTAGTGGCCACCTAAGACCTATGATGAAGCTACGTTCAAAGTTTCATTGATATCCATTCAGTAGTTTTTGCTCTACGTTGATTCTATGTCAGTCAGTCAGGCAAACTCCCCCCCTTTTTCCCCCTTTAAAGGTCGAATTTCCAAAAATCCCTTCTTAGCGGATACCTACATCACATAAGGAACCTACATGCCAAATTTCATGTTTCTAGGTGTTATAGTTTCGGAGATTTCGTGATGAATCAGTGAGTCAGTGGTATTTCTCTTTTGTATATATATATATATATATATATATATATATATATATATATATTGATAATATAATAGAGATATAATTATAAAATGATATACTTGCTTGTACTGTCTGAATGATCATATTAACAATTCATTAAAAAATGAATTATTAATAATTTTATTATTATATATTTTTATTATAACTATCATAATAGAAGATGCCCCTCGTGACCACGCATAGGTACTACCACCTTAAAGTAATTCTGGTAGGGATTCTGAGGTGGTGTAGCACCTGAAGAGGAGGAATTTTGTAGCCATGAGAGTTGGACACTTCTGGGGGGTGAGTGAGAAGTGAGGACCTGGCCCCTGATGGGTACATAACATATTTTTTCAATCCTATTCCAAACTGCCGATGGGCTGTGAAGCTTGAAAGCACTAATTGGGATAATTTTTATATAGTGGTGTGCAACTGTGATCATTCTGATTATGATTTCAACCACTAACACAAATTTCTTCATTAACATATTTTTGTCCCTTACAAAAAAGTTATCATTATTATTATTATTTGATTATTATCGCTATTTATTATGTAATTTTCTTATATTAATTGTTTAAAAAAATACTTTGACACAATTTAAGTGTATATATATATATATATATATATATATATATATATATTGTAACGTACCAAATTGGCAGTTACATAAGATAACTATCTAATACGTCAAATAAAAAGATATCATGAAAATATTTCAACATACATAAAAGAAGGAACAGGAGAATATAAACAAAGTGTGTATCTACGAACGGATATTATTGAAACAACCCAACAAAGAAGAAGGAAGAGTAATAAGGATATCATCGAGTATAAAAGAGAGAGAAAATGACAACGAGCCAATATAATATGTTAGCATCCAGGCCCAATAGGTCCAAAATAGTGAGGGGATATGACGAAAATAATTACTAAAATAAAAAGGATACGAATCAAGTACAACCAAAATGATGATAAAACAAACAAATTTGTTTATTAGTATAAAATAATATGGAACAATGATTACCATAACCACGAATAAAAATATTGAAGAATATGACAAGACTAAGGGAACATTGATTATCACAAATAATGTATAACCCAAGAGAACACCGATAGTGAGCAACAACTAACCAGAAGAAGAGGAAAGGAAACATACCATAAAGAATGAAGATAAGGTATGAACAGTACAAGACATCAACATTCACAAGATATACAAGGAACTAAAATTAATATAGTGACCGGAAGAAGTGTAATGATTATTCGAAGATCAATGACAAAGAAACCAGTGTTTAGCATCATTGAGTGATCACGAACAATAACAGTGAAAACTTAATATAAGTGTAACAACCTGTGATATGATAACCATTTTACCCCAAATAAACACCACAAACAATACAAGTGAAAATGTTTATAACAGAGAAAAATGATTAACCATTATAAGTGAAAGAATCCAAGATTAACTAGTTAAAATGCACAGACAATTAGTGTGACAAGTTTAATCAAATTGTAACATCATATAGATAATCATTAAGACCACCAAAAGAAATATGAGACAGAACAGTAAATTAATTGTTCATAGGGAATAATAATAAGCCTTAAAATGAAATGTGCCTGAATGCCATAGCAAGACAGGACAAAATATAAATGAATTCCAGAACAAACAGTAGCAAATAAGCTAGTTTGTTAGGTATAAAACAATCAATGTACCAAAAACTAGGTGCAACACACCAAGAAGTGTAATATTATTAGACTAAGAATACCTGTGTTATTGTTTCAACAAATAGTGTAAAAATGTGTATAACTTAATAATTAAACCATTGTAGTAGAATGCCATAATGAGATGGAAATAGTTGAGTCAAATACTGCATAAAAATATGTTGCACATTGTTGTCAGACAACTGACACATAACCTCACAGAAAGTGAACCTATAACATAAAATCATGTACATTAGTTAAACCAAGCAACTATCCACAATTGTTTCAAACAAAGACTAGTTAAGAATAATAATGCAAACCAATAAATACCATATGTACTAAAGGACACAGCAAATGAATCAGATTGAATATGATATCATAAAGCCAAATGAACAGAACCCCAATGTGACAAGATAGTTAGTCAAAAAGCATTATCAAAACTTATCAAAAGATTGTGACAAATGTTACCAGTAGTTAGAGAAATGTCTAATACTGCTATGAGAACACATCACAAATGTTATAGTAGTAGTTTAATAATTGAAATATTATAAACTAACTAACTGCAATTTTAAAACCAGATGTAAATAAACACTATACTATGAATTGGAGAGCTTTCAGATAACGAAAAGTTAATAAATACATTGAACCAACAAGGTACAACAATTGTACACTATTTTAATTACTAACATTATATCCCTTGTGTTATAAAAGAATTAAATAAGTGACAAAACGGAGAAATAAGAACAGAAAGTACTTTGATCATGCTATAAGTATATAAAAAATAACATTTTTAGTAAAATAAAATGCGAACAAATGTAAATAAATGTACACGTTAGTGTTAGGATGTCAAACATATGTAATAGGATAAGGAATAATAGCGTTACATGTAATTATAAACAATCGAACATGCTCGGTATGGACGCCATTAACAGATATTGTTTAAAATGTAAATATAACTATTTTATGTACTAACATGAAAGAGAAATGGACTCGAGATGTTTAGTAATAAGTATTACAGTGTAATTGTAACGAAATATGGCGAAACAGACTTATTTATATTAAGAATCACCATATGAGTTTTTGAGATGGGTAAGTGAATTAATAATGAACGGATTAGTGCTTGTTTAGACTTAAAATAAAGCCACAAGTGCCTGCGATTTAATGCCACTACCCAACCGACGATACGACAAAAGATAAGAAAGTTATGACAATTATAAACTTTTCAATCATTTTGAGTATCCATGCATACGTCACACATAATCTCGAACCCATGCTTAGAATTGTAAAAAATTCAAAGTTTTATTTGACCAAAGTGTTTTGGGGTTGAGAGTTTGACCTTTTGAACCAATCAAATGGCTTAAAATGACCAGACGAGAAAGAGACGCTTTAGCGAAAAGTATCATTCGTTCTGCATCACTCACAACGAGAGGTCTACGCCAAAAAGTCAGCAAGATATTTTTGAAATGTGCGCGTCACCTACAGTAATATGTAAACAGACATTAACCTATACACCACAATATATTACCGAGTGTCCAGTGAATTAAGTGAACAGTGAAATAACACGACCAGTGTATAATAAGGGTCATGTTTTGTGTATTCAATCAGGGAGTACAATTCTTTAATTATTTCAAAGAAATTAATGAAAATAATAATTTTCGTTGATGAACGAAAAATATTGTTTTGGACTGTACTAGTCATAATGCTTGAGTGCTTAAACCATGATGGACAATTATCAGAACCTAATAAATAAATTGTAGCACGGTTTAATGTCAATAATTAGTTGTAAAATAATTATTTACAATTAAAGAATAATTGAGAAAGGCGGAATTAACTTAGATACCGCTCATCCGTATATAGTATATAGTCGCTTACTTGACTACGACTTTTGAATTAACAAATAATTATTTTCTTGTGAAAATATTTTATTAACTGATAATTATACGTCAAATGATTTATAAACAGAATGTTTATGACCATACCATTAAGAATTTTATAAATAACATACTTATTCTAAATAATGACTTACGTGTACTAGGTAACCTAACCTAGAACCGATGAATATAATTTTGTCACAAAGAAACAATTCTGTTCTTGAATAGTTTTACTGAAATGAAAGCTGTAACAAGAGTTTTTTTCTCTAGATTTTTTCTCTTTCCAGTACATGGTTCTAATAGCTAATGAGTCAATAATAATAATATTTTTAGCAGTGCAAATCTCAGAGCACGTGTTGACCATCAACTGCTATATACTTTTGCATAACGTACGATAGTACGATATATCGGTTATGGTACCGAGTTTTATAATTTTAAATTTTGTTCTTTTTTATAGTAATAGATAATTAAATATTGTCAATTAAAATCACATCTTGTAATCTGGTATCATGTATCTTCAAAGAACTCACTAATTTGGTAATATAATTGAATAAAGTGAACCTAACCTCGTTCACCAAAAACATTGTACCATACAACAGTGTTACCAGCCTTGAGGTACAGAGATCTCAGGATTTATTTAAATTTGTTGTTGTTTGTAAAAAGATATTATTAATTGTTTTTAAAAGAGTTTATTGAATTTAATAATTGTCAATAAATCCCCAGTTTATTTATCAGTGGAACCAGAGTTTTGATTTCTATACAATAGATGAAGTAGTTTAATTTTTTCATGAACAGTTCTCTCATAAGGTGGCGGTAGTATTTGAATGACTGATATCATTCGAATTGCAATGGAACATTTAATTTATTTTTATTGTTTATGTGCATTCTTTGTGATGTTCAAAAGGAATATCTATGTATGTATGTCAAGTGTTTTTACAGTAGAAGAAGTCACCATCGAGAAAATTGAAGACATCCACGTATGGTAAGTGGGGAGGTTGCCACAGTGAAGTGATAAATACTCACAAAAATAACCACAAACCTTTAAACGTGAACACTAAGTCAATTTTAATAATAATAACACTATAATAATAAAAAATCTTAACGTTGCAAATTATGTTACAACGTGGCGCTCCATCGCGGGTCTGGATTGATTGAAGATACACTAATATTATCTGTTTTATAACAGATTGGTGCTCCATCGCGGGGCTGGATTGATTGAAGATAACACCTTAAATAATAATAACAACTACAATTTGTTTTATAACAATATATATATATATATATATATATATATATATATTGTAACGTAACAGATTTGAGGTCCCCAATGTTACATATAAAATGAAGTAACTATGGTCAAGAACCATACCCCAATATTAAGGTTACTCAGTAATTAATACATCTGAGATGTACATAAATTTAAAAGATGTAATAAATACCATGGATTGTAAAATATAAACATTGTATCAAGTGGGAGGAGTTTGATATGTATTGCAAATTGTACTTGTTGTTATGCTGTAGCATGGTAGTGTTTACAAGATATTTATTTTATGTTTGTGGATAGTAAGAGGGAACTGTTGTTTTATAGAAGTACTTAGTCAGTGGTACTCCTTTCATTTATGTTAAAATTGTCTTTAGACAATTAAGTATAAATACATGTGTTAGGTATTATATTATGTTAAATGTATTGACTGAAATTGATTAATGAAATTGTTTTGAATTAATGTTTGTAAACTTGGCCAGGATGGCAATAAGTGTTTAAAAGTTGACAAGTAGTTCTTATAATTATGTTATAAAATAATGAAGGGTTCCAGGATGGATTAATTAATATAATAAGTTAAAACCAGGAAATATAAATTAATGTAAGTAGCCATAAACCAATGACTATTTGTACAGTAGGTCAGGTAAAGAAAATTAAGTTAAAAACCAAACAATATTATAACAGTTGAAAGAAAACCTATAGGCCTAAATTTAATATTAGTAAAAGGAAATTAATACCTTTTTAATAAGTCCAGTCAAATGAAACTATAGTAAAACATATACGGTTTAATAAGGTAGATTGGGTGAGAGTTTTAGGTAGGCCTAATTTGGTATAATTCCAAGCATGGACTATTTTATTAAAAAGGAGTAGTAATATTTTATAATTCTGGCTCTAGGGTATCAAATATTATCCAATGACAGAAAGTAGTGGTTGTTAGGATAACTAAAATGTAAAAAATCTTGTTGATTTTGAATTATTCAACTGTTATATGCTGTTGAGTTCAGATGAGGAGACACTTTTAAAAAGGATGATACAAATTAAAAAAATTATCAAAATTAATAAATTAAAGTCGAAACCTAATCCTATAAAACAAACTGATGAATAATAAATTAAATTAGATTTCAAAAATATAACCAAACACCTCCAAAAAGTCGAGAAATTCTTACTTCACTCATCAAGATAATTCCGTTGGATTTAGTATTAAACCCGATTTCCCATCTAACCAGGAGACTAATTGATGGAAGAAAAAAGCCTAAATTAATGGAATTATAGAAAAATATACAAGGACCTGTTTCTGAAGAAATAAACCTCACTTTCAAGAAGGAAGTTATAATACGACTCCAAGTTCACCGAGACCGACAACCACAAGGATCGTAAGGGAAGAACGAAGGTCAGAAGAGTTCCCGGAGCTTTCCAGTACATCACACCGTCAATTTTATTTAGAATCGGAACACTTTTTCTGGATGGATGTAACCTAAATTGTAATCCTCAACTGTTTGCAGACGTACAATGCTGCCTTGAGAGTCATCAACCCGGTAACACCAGCTTATTTTTAATTTCAATATATTAAGAACTAATAACCTTTTGTAATACTAAGTAACCTTAATTTTGCATTACCTGGCCTTACTAATCGTTAAAAGAATCACACGTACCCTGGGATAAGAGATATTTAATATTATATTTAATTTGTATAAAATAAAAGGAACCTGGTCAACTACACTATCGATCCATCATTGTGTAATCGATATCATTCTATTGTAGTCCTGAAGAACACTGTTAGTTTGAATTAAAGTACAAAATAAATAAAGAATCCTTCTTGTATAAGATGATGTTTTATGTTATTGTAGTATAGGTATTATATGTTGTGGGTGAAGTAATTTACAGGTAAAAGGGTGATTAAAATCTGGTGAACCAGTTAACCTAGAAGCAAGCCAATTACGAATAACAGCGCTCATAGTCCACAGCTGGAGAACGTGAGATTACCGAACTAGCGTGTTTCCTGCACAATTTTTGAATTGAATTACACAATACGGACTGACTAGGGTTGGCGAGAATTCTCAATTTATTAACTATAATACCCGCAATATAGCGTTATTCTATGGTAAAACACATGGTAATTAACTAACACAGATTTATGTTCAACCTACGAGTCGTAACAACTATATAATAAATAATTGTTTTCTTTTATAAATTAATGTTGAGTTTCAGGAGGTTTCATCTGTAACAACCTAATAAATATTTTCCGTAATAACAGATTGATTAAAAACACGTAACATAGGCAGGTGGTTACAAATTGGCGAACCCAACAGTGGGACATCATCATCTTCTATTAACATCATAAGTTAGTTCATTACAAATTGGCGCTCGACGAGTGGGCTTTAGTTAAGTAAAAAATCGTCTTAATTATTACTTAACTTGAGCAGGCAACCATTAGAGGCACAGGAATGCATACTAAAGGTCTTTCTAAAAGGATGGAGAAGGAGCAAGAAACAGAAGAAGATAGACGGGAAGAAGAAGCAGAGGTAGTTACAGACACCGGAATGGAACAACAGGCGGGCGATAAAGAGGAAGCCAGAGGAGGACTAAATTGGGAAAAATTAATGGAATTAATGAGTAGCATGAAGGAGGATAATAAACAAACTAATGAGAGTTTAAAACAAACTAATGAGAGTTTAAGACAAATCAAAGAAGATAACAAACAAACTAATGAAAAAATAGACAGTATCAAAGAAGATAATAGATACACTAATGAAAAAATAGACAGTATCAAAGAAGATAATAGATACACTAATGAAAAAATAGACAGTATAAACGAAAATTCAGGAAGGCTAGAAAATAAAATAGACAGTATCAACGAAAACTCAAAGAAACAAAACGAAATTCTGAGTGAGAATTTAATCAAACTAATGAATGAGAAGTTTGACAAAAATAAAGAGGAAACTGATGAGAATAACCGGCTAATAAATGAAAGCTTAAACCAAATTAATGAAAGGTTTGACAGGAATGATGAGAGCTTAAAGCAGATTCAGGAAAATAATAAACAAATAGACGAGAAAATTGAAAACAGTAATAAGGAGTTGCGGCAAATTATAAATGAACAGAACCAGGCGTTGAGGGAAGTTATCAATGAAAGGGTTGCAAATATCAATGAAACACTTAATAAAAGGGTAGATAATTATGAAGAGGAAGTAAGACAGCCTCTAGTTAATAACTGAAATTAAGGTGGGTCTGGAAAAGACAGATGAAACCATCATACAACTAGCAGTGGAAGTAGAGGCCAAAATTAACCAGGGGGAAAATACCAACAAAACTATGATAAAGGAAGTACAATTAGAAACCCAAGAGAAATTGGACGAAGTGCAAATTAATATAGCTGGGAGGATTGAAATGGTAAATAACGAGATAACACAAATAAAAACCCAAGTGGTTCAAAATAAAGAAACTGTAGAAAATATGAAAAATCAGGAATTGATTAAGATAAAAGAATCAATAGAAATTTTACAAAATCGACCAATGTATCTGGCGCATCACATAGCCCCTGAGCAAAAGGAAAATATTAATTTTAAAATTTATAGAGGAAATCCCATAGAATTTCTGGAAAGAATAGATGAATGGTTTAACAGAATTAAGGTAACTCGATGGAACATAATAAAAAGTTTATTGGATGAGTGTTTTAAAAGTATAAATGATAATTGGTGGTCAGCAGTCCGGAATGAACTTAATAATTATGAAGAGTTTAAAAGAACTTTTAGGTCAAAATACTGGTCGGATTCCGTACAGAACATGATTAGAGATAACATTACCAACGGGAGATTCAATTTGAATCAAGAGCCGTCACCAACTACTTACTTTTTGGGAAAGGTGTGTTTGGCGCGTCATTTGGAACCGCGGATACCAGAGGAATGTTTGGTAAATAAATTATCTTACCATTTTGAAGAAGAGATAGTTCGTGCCAGACGCAGTGGACAAGTGAAGACAGTAGAAGCAATGGAAACCTTGTTGGCCAGTTACGAAATGGAAGACTATTATCAAAGGTCCCGATGGCAAAGTGAATATTCCAACAATAGAAGAGAGGAGCCAAATCAAGAGTCGCGTCCAGGAACAAATCGATTTAACCATAATAATTATCACCGAAGGGTGAATGACCAATTTATAAATAATCGTTATCGCAACAATCATTACCCAAGTAATCACTATATTAATTATGATAATAACCGATACAGAGCAGGCCGCAGGAATTTTGATAATGGGAGAGAGTATTGGAATAACAACCGTACAAACAACGACCAACGACATCAACCCAGTAATAGAAGTCGAGAGGAGGATCTACCTAGACACCAAGAAAACCATAGAGAATTTAGACCCGATGATGGCAACCCAGGAACCACTGCAAGGGACGATCGTCCGCAGGATAGGATGGAAAACTAAGTACAGCAGCCAGTGGAAGTATCAAGTAACCCCTCGCTGCTGGGATTGGAAGGGTATGTACGAACACAAAAGGAACGCAACCAAATTATAAACATTACAAGGAACAATTATTTAAAGGACATATGAAATGATTTAACGGAAGAAGTGTTACCGTCAGAGAATAAAACTGACAATCAAATTATATATATAATGGTCGAATTACAGGGAGTTATGACAGAGATGGTGATTGATACCGGCGCGAACGTGTCACTCCTGGACAAGGTAGAATATAACCGAATAAGGGAGATATATAAGACCAACATTACCAGTTAATAACATGGTAATTATAGGTGCTACTGGCAGACCAAATAAAACAATACGACAGCAAGTAATGATGGAAGTATCTAGTGAAGGTAGAACTATTCCTATGGTGTTTATGGTAGCTCAAGGATTACCATTTAAAGCGATGCTAGGGTGTGATACGCTGCGGCGCCACTCAGCTATTATTAATATGGGCAGAGGAAGAATAACCCTGTACCATGAAAATGGAGAATGGTCAAGTGAAATAGTGGATCATAAAAATGCCACTCACCAAAGACATTCTTTTACTCTAATGCGTGACGATGAAATGGAATATAGAACACCTTTTGAAGAATTAGCCTGTACTAAGGAGAATGAATGGAAAGAAAAATTGCAAGAGATTTATTTATTTGAAACTGCCAGTAGTAATAATGAAGTAACACCTGAACAAAAGAATCAATTAATAAAGATTTATAACAAATATAAAAAAGTATTTTCGGATTTGCCAGGAAAGGCCAAGAATTTTATTTGTGAATTGTCATTTAAACACCCCATTAACTTTAACCGGAAATCATATCCTATACCCCAATCCCTAAAACCAGCAGTGAGAAGGGAAATACAGAGTATGATGGAACAGGACATAATTGAGTATAGCTCATCACCATACACTAGCCCTATAGTAGCCATAAAGAAAAAGGACGGTACCGTACGCTTATGTTTGGACGCCAGGGAGATAAATAAAAATATAATAAATGATAGAACCTCACCAGGGGAAATTGAAGAGTTAATGAAGAAATTTAAGAATTGCAGATATATGAGTATTTGGGATGCTGTTTGTGGATACTGGCAGGTGGAGTTACATCCCAACAGTAGAAATTACGTTGCCTTTATATTTGAAGGTAGAAATTATCATTTTAAACGTCTTCCTTTTGGATTAGTAAACTCTGTGGCGGTTTTTATTAAATGCCTGGACCAGGTTCTAGGCGAAGAAGTGTTAGCCTTCACAACAGTATACGTAGATGATATATTGGTAACTTCAACCACATGGAAGGAACATTGCCGACATGTGGAAATGGTGTTAAACAAGTTAGAAAAGAGCAACATTACATTGAAATTGAATAAGTCAAAATTATTAACCAATCAATTACAATTCCTAGGGTTTATACTCTCTGAAAATGGAATATCAACATCCCCTGAAAAAGTGGAAGCTATTCAAAACTTCCCCAGACCTAAAAACATTAGACAGCTGCAATCATTTCTAGGAGTGTGCAACTATTACCGGAAATTCCAAAGGAATTATTCCCAATTAACAGCAAGATTTAAACACTTGCTGTCATCTAAACATAAATGGAAGTGGAAAGAGGAAGATGATGAGACATTCATTTTAATTAAAGAGAAATTTTTACAAAACATCATTCTGCATCATCCTGATTTTGATCAGAAATTTTTATAAATTGTGACGCTTGTGATGTGAGTCTGGGTGCGGAGCTATATCAGGAAGATCAAGAAGGAGACCACCAAGTAATAAGTTTTGCCAGCAGGGTCTTAAATCAGTGTGAAAGAAATTACAGTGTCACGGAAAAGGAATTATTGAGTGTGGTATTTGCATGCAGTAAATTCCGCACATATGTATTAGGTTATCCTTTAACAGTACGGTCCGACCACAAATCCATATCATTCATACAAAGGTGCAAACTAAGCCATGGTAGATTAACTCGTTGGATATTGGCTTTCCAGGAATACAACATAACATGGGAATACGTGCCAGGGAAATAGAACACTGTAGCTGATGCTCTATCTAGGGTGAACCTGGAGAATGGTACTTTCGAAATTGAAAGGGAGGATGTTGGAAAAATATATCTTGTAATATTAGCTAGAGAAGAATTAGTAGAAGTGTTAACCAAAATTCAGGAAGAACAAGCAAAGGATCAGAGATTGTCCACCATACAAGAACGTCTCATCAGTAATGATACTATAATTATGCAGTATTATCAAAATTATAAAGGGTTAATCTTCATAAAATCCCCTGTTGTAAAAAATAAATGGAAGTTATACATTCCCAAATCTACAGAATCATTAATAATAAAGAATTACCATCAAATGTATGGACACATGGGTTCCATCAAAGTAGCAAAGGCACTGGAGGAGCATGTGTATATTAAGGGTTTGAACAAGAAGGTAAGGGAATTAATAAAACGATGTGGAATATGTCAAAGGGTTAAGGTGAACAATGAACGAAAGGAGGGGTCTTTAATAACCATTACTTCAGAAAGGAAATTAGAAAAAACGTTTCTTGACATTTGCGGGCCTTTCCCACGTAGTGGAGGCAGGCGCCGATATAAATATATTGTAATCATCTTGGACCATTACACACGTTACACTAAGCTGTACCCTATCAGCAAGGCATCCACCAATGTTATCATCAAGGTAATCGCAGAAAAGTACCTCATAGATGTGGGCACTCCATATTCCATAATAACGGACCATGGAACCCAGTTCAAGGGTCGAAAATGGAAATTAGAAATGTCAAATCGAGGAATTAAAACCTACAAAACTTCAATTTATCATCCTAGTAGTAATCCAGCAGAAAGGGTACTCAGAGAGGTAGGACGAATACTTCGTACTTATTGTTATGACAATCATAGGAAATGGAGTGAATTCTTACATGAAACCGAAACCTTTTTAAATATTGCTCATCACGAAACCATTGGTGTTACACCATACCAGATGATGTTTTCAAAACTACCACCTCGAGAAATTACCAAATTAATACCATTCCCTGAAGGACCTGAAGAAGAACTTGACCTTACCCATGTGTATAATAGACTACTCCACAAACTGGAAACCCGAAGGAAAAAACAGGATGCTACCCGAAAAAACATCATTAAATACACCATCGGCGAAAAAATTTTAATAAGAAACCGTCAGCAACCAAGCAGTTCCGAAGGAATAGCAAAGAAATTGTTGCTATTATATGTTGGACCTTTTGAAATAAGCCAGGACAATCAGAACAATACATACATGGTATCTGACCCCATAAATAATAGAGTGAAGGGTACCTATAATCAAACGGAAATAAAAAAATATTATGAGTAAGAGGACAACCAGGTCAGGGACAAACTATAAATTTATTTTTACTAAACTTAGTTGAGCCAAAATAAACTTCTTTCGAAGGGGGGGGGGGGTTTATGTAACGTAACAAATTTGAGGTCCCCAATGTTACATAAAAAATGAAGTAACTATGGTCAAGAACCATACCCCAATATTAAGGTTACTCAGTAATTAATACATCTGAGATGTACATAAATTTAAAAGATGTAATAAATACCATGGATTGTAAAATATAAACATTGTATCAAATGGGAGGAGTTTGATATGTATTGCAAATTGTACTTGTTGTTATGCTGTAGCATGGTAGTGTTTACAAGATATTTATTTTATGTTTTTGGATAGTAAGAGGGAACTGTTGTTTTATAGAAGTACTTAGTCAGTGGTACTCCTTTCATTTATGTTAAAATTGTCTTTAGACAATTAAGTATAAATACATGTGTTAGGTATTATATTATGTTAAATGTATTGACTGAAATTGATTAATGAAATTGTTTTGAATTAATGTTTGTAAACTTGGCCAGGATGGCAATAAGTGTTTAAAAGTTGACAAGTAGTTCTTATAATTATGTTATAAAATAATGAAGGTTCATTATATTTGGTCTCCAGTCGCAGTGAAATTGAAATAAATAAATACCCTTTTCTTTATCCGTGCTGCGACTACGTCTTTGATGTCTTACGACATGTTTCGGGAACACGTTCCCATCATCAGGTAAAATTGTTTTTTCTTCTAGTTCATAACGAACGTGTCAAGAATATAATAATTAAAACACATCAACACATAAACACATAACACAATGAGTATGATAGAACTCAGTCCACGTAACAGTGCGCACTGCCGTACTGTAACTGACCACGTAATCAAACTATATACTCGGCTGGTGTACACAAGCGTTATCACTCTTCAATACAGTATCATATAAACAGTGAGATTTAAATGTTAATTGATCATTAAGCAGTAGGTTTGGTTGAAATAAAAGTATAATAAAGGTTTGTAATAAAGGTTTGGTATACCTATGAACCAGGAAGATTTTCAAGATGAAGTAAATATTATTAAACATATAGCTGTCAATAATGGATATAAAAGTGATATAATAGATAACTTAATTCGCAAACATAGGAATAAAATGGAAAGAAAATTAAAATTAGATGGTAAAAAGAACCATTATATTTCAGTTGAATATACTAATGTGATTCCTAATATAATAAAAAATGAATTAAGAAAATTAGACATCATCGTGTCCTTCAAAACTACCAATAACATATTGAACATATTAAAACCTCGAACACAAAAAACAACCGAAAACAGTTCTGGCATATATAGAATCCAGTGTAGTGAATGTGATAAATTCTACATAGGACAAACGGGCAGGAAATTTAAAGACAGATATAAAGAACATTTGCCAAAAAGGAACATCAAGTCAATCAAATCCAACTTTGCTTTACATCTGGTAAACAGCAATCACAGTTATAGTGGTTTCACAGATAACTTTACGCCCATACATATATGCAGTAAGAGCCGATACATGGATGCCATGGAAGAATATGAAATATATAAAGCGCTTTTATTTCAACCAAACCTACTGCTTAATGATCAATTAACATTTAAATCTCACTGTTTATATGATACTGTATTGAAGAGTGATAACGCTTGTGTACACCAGCCGAGTATATAGTTTGATTACGTGGTCAGTTACAGTACGGCAGTGCGCACTGTTATGTCGACTGAGTTCTATCATACTCATTGTGTTATGTGTTTATGTGTTGATGTGTTTTAATTATTATATTCTTGACACGTTCGTTATGAACTAGAAGAAAAAACAATTTTACCTGATGATGGGAACGTGTTCCCGAAACATGTCGTAAGACATCAAAGACGTAGTCGCAGCACGGATAAAGAAAAAGGTATTTATTTATTTCAATAATGAAGGGTTCCAGGATGGATTAATTAATATAATAAATTAAAACCAGGAAATATAAATTAATGTAAGTAGCCATAAACCAATGACTATTTGTACAGTAGGTCAGGTAAAGAAAATTAAGTTAAAAACCAAACAATATTATAACAGTTGAAAGAAAACCTATAGGCCTAAATTTAATATTAGTAAAAGGAAATTAATACCTTTTTAATAAGTCCAGTCAAATGAAACTATAGTAAAACATGTACGGTTTAATAAGGTAGATTGGGTGAGAGTTTTAGGTAGGCCTAATTTGGTATAATTCCAAGCATGGACTATTTTATTAAAAAGGAGTAGTAATATTTTATAATTCTGGCTCTAGGATATCAAATATTATCCAATGACAGAAAGTAGTGGTTGTTAGGATAACTAAAATGTAAAAAATCTTGTTGATTTTTTAATGGATATTTATGCGTATTAATTGCATAGATTAATTACTCATCAGTTATGAATCATATTAATTAAAGATTTATGTTGTACGTTAAATTTGATATATCTAAAAGTTGTTTCTATTCGTCAGATTAGACTCAACACAGTGACTAATTAAATACGATTTATGAGTCTATTAATCGGACGTCTCAATGGTCGAGTTTGTCGTGTCCATTGATACTTAGTATACGTTGTGAGACTTTTAGTGTAATGCTTAGAATGAAATACATCAATAAGAAAGGTTAAATTTCAATAATGAACGCAAGAATAATGTAAATTAACTACTTATTTATTACACTTGTTACTTAAGTAAGTGACTATATCCTGCAAATTACATACATATTAAAACACATGATATAAAATACAATTTATACGATGTTTCCTGAAACATAAACACATGGTACATTCAAATGCAGTAAATAATGCACATATATAAAACATATACGAATAATAAACAATCAACAAATATACTTATCCCTACCTAAATGCGTTCATTATTCTCAGATGATGCATTACGTTAAAGTTATTTTATAGATTTTATGATTCATATGATTTATATATATAATCTCTTGGGGTTTGTTCTTTGAAAAGAGACAACAGAACAGTAGTATATACTACTAAGATTAAATAGACATAAAGCTTATCTTTTGAGAGTGTTCATCCATTATTCCGCCGTTGTGAGAAGACATCTTCTGGATGATTCGTCGAAGATCATGATCACTGTTATGAAGAGCACTAATCACTTCACTTCACTAAACCTCCACTCCCGTCACGTGTACGGTGTTGTGGTATTCCGCTGATGTCGAGTATCCGGAGTTCAAATAGTGAGGTGTTAATGTTGTCATTAAACTGAATTGTTCTGAAAGTTCGTCGTGTTTGTGTACATGGCTAACTGTTCCGTCTAACTGGATGTAGCGCGTACTGCATGCTTAATTATTTGATACAGTTCATTCAATTAATCGTTCAATATAGTGACGCATTGTAATGTGAGAATGTTTGAAGTGTCACTCACTGTTCTACTTTGAAACGTTAATTAGTATGTTATTATGTTCGTGTCAGCTGAAGTTCCAAGTCCTGTGCGCACTTATAGTTTGTGTTTGTCGCACAGAATTGTGTATAAGTGTGACTATATCGATGTCTCTGTTCACTTATGAACTTACTAAATTGTGAATTCGGTCGGTCGCACAAACTGTTTCTATCACGGACCGTATTACTGTTCCGACTATAATCAACTGTCTGACTATCGTACTAACTTCTGACTATTAACTTTTAACATTTTAACTTTTAACTGCCAACTGTCTACTGTCAACTATATACTCTTGACTGCCGCTCCGTGTCCTCGCCAAACAGTTTTATTGAAACATCTTACCCATAAGTCTAAGTTTTGGATTTCTACGCCTTCTCGGATTCTTGATTGGTCGTACAAATTCCTACTCTTCTGCAGATCTCATCCTCTGTTTCACGATTCGTCGTCCGAACCCTTCTTACTCTCTCCACGAGCTCTCTTAGAAGATGCTTGACGCTGGTTGGTCGTCGTCATCCCCGGAGTGTTTCATGTGACGAGCGTGGTACGGATTCTAAGAAACTAGGGCAATTTTCATGGCCTTCTGTCATCCTTTGTTTAGACTTTCCCTAAGGTTCTGACCGAGCTTTTGTTAACAGACTCCAGAGTCCTGGTTAATTGTTTAAGTTACTCGTTGTTCGTTCCGCCGATTATCAACCCTTCGTTGGCGTCATTCTGGTTGAACTCTACTTTCCAGTCGTAAATCTCAGTAAACTGTCAAAGCTTTGTAATCATGCTGTGCAGGATGCACTGGCAGTATTCACTGAGTTACGTCTATTGTCTGTTTCTTCGTTAAAATTGCTCTGTACTCCTTTTGTAACATAGTAAAGCCTTTCATAATTGTGCTCGTACGCTTCACCTCCACAGCAGGCGTTCCGTCTCGATTCCGTGTAACTCGGCAGCTGTACGAAGTCTTTGTTTCAGATTGTTGGGTGCTGTAAATTGTGACAAACTGCTAGCTGTCAGCGACGCCCTGAAATTCTTATTGTGTGTTGTACTCAGACGTTTCTTCTTTGTCTTCGCACTGTCGTCGGGTTTGACGTGTCCCTGATTCGTCATTATTTACGACCTGTGCTTGTGTCCGTCGACTTGAGTGTGGGAACGTGTCACTTGATCGAGGAATTAAAAATTTTTTTAAATTTCGATCATTACATTGTCCCCAAATTGGATTGGATGTTGGACTTCGGGAGACATCTGATCCAATTTCTGCGCTCTGTCCCAGTCGTGGATGTCTGCTTCGGAATGGACATGGTTGACTGACATCTATCTCTCATAGGAAGCAATTAATTGTTATTCCCCATCTTGATGTTTTATATGGTCATATGAATTTATTGCCGCTCATCTGAGTGAAATGAACGCATTTTCTACACTTTATCTGTCCACCTGCGGACTGTACAATACGATTTCAAGTAAATAATTGAATTTAAGACATGGACGTTTGTCCATTTGACAGTTTGTTCAGTTATCGTTTATATACAATGTAATAGATAAGCTGTAGATTAGCTATCCATTAGATTAATCGATCTTATGTCGATGACCTATATAGCAATAAAATACTTTTAAACTTGTTATTACTGTCTCAAGAATACAGTTGATACTAACAAATATACACATATGATTAATTCGTAACATATTATAAACGATTATATTGATAAATGAAACATACATATTAATTAAACAGTTAAGGAATCAGCATACTTCATGATGCATACTCAAACGCTTACTCTTAAAGTTATAAAACATTCGTCCATTTTGAATTATTAATTACATAAACAAATTGTTCGAATCTCTACATTTTAACAAGCTATTATTCATAATTATTAACGTCTTTGGTGTCTTGTGTCATAGTATTACAATGTCCTTTTGACACATGGTACACTTCACAAATCACTTTCTGTATATGTTGATGTTTACATGTCTAATTAACATAACGAATGACAAATATGTGATGATCATAAACACAGTTAGCATTGAAATACAGACTAAACGCAATATAGTAAAATGCACATCATTATTTGGTTAGCTGGACTGGCCGCGCGAGCAAATTACCTAACCTATGTCTTCTGCTATTCGCCGGGAGTCGTCGCTACCACTCGTGTTATCTATACTTCCGTTCGCTGGCTCATGATACGCCTTAATTTGCCGTATGTTAAATTTCCCTCTCATCTTCCCGCTATCGCACTCCACGAGCTCATATGTGGCCTCGCCGATGATGCGGTTGATCTTATATGGTCCTGTGAAAAGTTCGAAGAACTTGTCAATTCTCTTTGACGCAGCGTCGGATTGGTGGTATGCTCTCACCAGTACCTTGTCGCCAATCGTAAATTTTGTGATTTTCTTCTTCTCATTGCAGCGTTTCGCGTGCTTCTCCCGCTTCTCCTTTATCTTCACAAATATATTGTTTTCGCGTTTTCCTTCACTGCTAATGACTCCTTTGTCCAAGCATTGCTCCCATGCTCGCGTAGGTCTCGTGCCGAGGTGTGCTTCATGAGGGGTTATTTCGATTGTCTCGTGGTACACCTCGTTTAGACACGCTTCAATCGTTTTTACGTACTGGGACCATTTAGTGTGTTGGTCACTTATGAAAATGCGAAACAAGTTTCCCAGTTGCCGGTTAATCCGCTCGGCAAGATTGGTACATGGATTACGTATTGCAGTAAACTTTGGTTGTATGTCCAACTCCCTTAGACCGTTGGCCCATTTCCTGGAGGTGAACTGTGTTCCGTTGTCCGTCAAAATGGCCCGTGGACGTCCGAATAGCTCGCAATACGTTTTCATTCTCCGCAACGTCGTAGTGGTTGTTGCTCTCCGAAGGGTGAATAATTTGACATATTTCGTGAAATTATCCACTATGACTAATAAATATTTGACTCCACCCGTTCCTGTCGGTAGGGGTCCATAACAATCTGCGCTTACCAGATCTCCCTTGGCTGTAGGTATCACAGCGCGTGTGCCACCAAATAGCTCTCTGTTGTTGGTATCTTTGCGCTTCTGGCATAGGTCACAGGTTTTAATATACGTTTTTATTTTCTTTGACATCCGGTCGAATGTGAAGTGTTCTTGGAGCATTTTAATACACTTTTTTGTTCCTAAATGTCCGAACATATGATGGATTTCAGCAATTATGTCCCCAGATATGTTGCTAGGAACATACAGCTTCCATTCATTCCGCTGTCGCCTATATAACTTGTCGTTAACATATTTATAGAATTTAGTTAATTTAGGGTCTATATTTCCCTCCTTAAATCTAGTGATGATCGCTTTTAGCTTCTCGTCCTCCATCTGGTGCTTTCCAATATTTTGGATTAACTTCCGCACTTCAAGTCTCATTTTCATGGTTATGTGGTTAACTAAATATTCATGCGTGTTGTCGTGAATCTCTTCTAATTTTGCGTCGTGTGGATATCTACTTAAGATGTCGGCTACGATGTTTTCCTTGCCCTTGCAATGAATTATGTCGAACTTATACTCTTGTACTGCAAGAATCCATCGTGTAATCCGAGAATTATTTAGATGGCATTTGTTTAAGAATGTCAACGCCTTGTTGTCAGTGATGATTGTTAATGGTTGTCCGAGAACGTATATTCGGAATTTTTCTAAGCATCGGACAATACTTAAAAGCTCTTTTTCCGTAGTATAGTAGTTCCGCTCAGCACCCTTGAATGTCTTACTAGTGAAGGCGATTACGCCAATCTCCCCGTCTTCATCGAGCTGGTAAAGTTGTCCTCCGTATGCGTAATCACTTGCATCACATTGTATATAATACCTCTGGTCTGGGCGCGGAAATCTCAAAACTACAGCGTCAATAAATAGGTTTTTGACTCTGTCAAAGCAGTCGTTTAATTCATCCGTCCATACAAATTTGTGATCCTTCTTCAATAATTCATGGAGGGGTTGTGTTGTCTCCGCATATTTGCTTGTAAAGCAGTTATAAAAGTTAGTGAGGCCTAGGAAACCCTTTAACTGTTTCTGATTCTTGGGCTTAGGGAACTCCATAATGGCTTTCACTTTCTCTTCCGTAGCTCGGATGCCGCGCGTTGTTAATTGGTATCCAAGATACGATATTTCTTTTCTGAAAAACTGCGACTTATTTAGGTTGACGGTCAAGTTATTTTCGTTTAGATTATTTAATAATGCCTCTAAATGTTCTAAGTGTGTTTTAACATCGTCAGAATAACATAGACAATCGTCTACGTATATTAATGTGTTTTTCTTAACGGTTTCATTTAAGACCGCATCCAATCCGCGTGTTAGTGCCGCAGAACTGGTACTAAGGCCGAATGGTGTGACGGTGAATTGGTAGCACCTTCCCTCATACATGAACGCGGTATACTTCCTGCACTCTTCCTTCAAGGGTACTTGCCAAAAGCTGCTCGACAAATCGACAGTAGATAGATATCGCATCTCGCTACAACTTGCCAAGATTTCGTTTATTGGAGAAACGCCTTCATAGTCGGGAATAGTAACGCCGTTTATCTTTCTTGCGTCCAGGCATAGACGGACCCTTCCATCTCTTTTTATGACCGTTACGAGTGGATTTATGAACGGGCTTGTACATCGTTCAATCACACCGTATCGCAGCATTCTATCAATCTCGTCCTTTACTTTCTTCTGATAAGCAAGTGGTACAGGCCAACCCCGTTGAAAGTAGGGCGTACTGTCCGTAACTTGAAACTCATGCTCGTATCCGTCTATTCTCCCCGGGCATTCCCTAAACACTCTCCTATTCTTAACAAGTATTTCCCTCAAATTTCCCAATATTTCCTCGTCTTGACAGTCCATGCTTGATATCTTCTCGTCGATGCTCCTCAAGACTTCTCCTTCTTCTCCATTATCCATTAGTTCCATGTTCATGATGGGTACGGCGTGCACCTCTTCATCAGCCGCATTCACTATTTCTATTTTCTTACTGCCGATGTCGATACGACATCCTACCTCCTGTAAAAAACTTATCCCTAATATACATTGTTTAATAAGGTCAGGTATAATTAGAAAGACACACTCATTTTTGATCCCGTCAATTTCAATGTCGCATAGTATTTGTTTTTTAATTAACTTGGACTTGTTCCCAACAGCACTAATGATTAGAGAGTTCGTCATGGGTAAAATTTCATATGGTTCAATGTCTTTTTTGTTTGCGTTGAACCACTCTTCTGATAACCCATTAATAACTGAGCCGGTGTCGACAAGTGCTAAAACTTTAATGTTATTGTTAAATTGTATGATTATTTCGGGACATTTTAATATCTGTTTAGTGATGTCCTCGTCGTATTCATTCAGTAGGTCATCTCTTAAGTCAGGTACCAGGATATTGACATTATTAGTGGGGTTGTTTTTGTTGTCAAAAACTATGTCGTTCGCTGTGTAGGGGTGAGTAGAGGGAAACTGAGAGTTCTGAGCCACAAAGGAATGCCGCCTTTCTTAAAAAACAATAAAAAACACTAAAAAACATGATCTCAGAGATGACACCGCCACCGCTGGACCCGCAGCATCCCGATGGACCACAGCACCGCGAATTTCCGCGAATAAATTTTTTTATTTTTTTAATTTTATTTTTTTATTTTTTTTATTAAATTGATTTGGTGGGATGATGTTCAATGGACCACCAGCATCCGTGAATATACTTTTTTATTTTTTTAAGAAAGTTGATTTGCATATCAGTGGGTGGCGTTGGGTGGGAGGTTTTTTTATTTCATATCAGTGGGTGGTGGTGGGTGGGGGGTGGTTCCAACTCGAAGCATTATAGTGTATACTAAAATATATGATCAGGTGTACCAACCTTTGCATGAGTTCAAATTTGTCGTGTATTATAATGTATATTAAATCTATATGATCAGGTGTACCAACCTCTGTAGTATTATTATAGTGTATAGATATTTCATATGAGCAGGGTTGTCAACATTTTCTGCGGTGGGGGGAGGGAAATTCAAATATGTGTTATATAGTGTATATATTAAAATATATGATCAGGGTTACCAATCTTAAATTATTGTGTGCGTGTATAGAGCAGATCTGCCAACATTTCTTTCTCTTCTGTGGTGGGAAATTCAAACTATATATGATCATAATTGTTACTCTCTCTCTCTCTCTCTCTCTCTCTCTCTCTCTCTCACACGGTGTGTATGTCTCTCTCTCTCTCTCGTTGTCAAACGTTATGCTCACCGGCATTATAGTGTATATTAAAATATATGATTAAGTGTACCAACCTTTACATGAGTTCAAATTTGTCGTGTGTTATAATGTATATTAAATCTATATGATCAGATGTACCAACCTCTGTATTATTCGTCCTCTCTCTCTCTCTCTCCCTCTCTCTCTCTCTCTCACACGTTGTGTATGTCTCTCTCGTTGTCAAACGTTATGCTCAAACTGTGGTCAGTACCGAGCGCATGTATATGAAATTAGAAAGTTTATATTTATTCGACAAATATTAACGTCCTCTCTCTCTCTCTCTCTCTCTCTCTCTCTCTCTCTCTCTCTCTCTCTCTCTCTCTCTCACACTCTCACTTGTTTCAACTGTGTCAACAAATAGTAACGTCCTCTCTCTCTCTCTCTCTCTCTCTCTCTCTCACTCTCACACGTTTCAACTATGCAAGGTTCCATACCCTTTCTCCTGTCTCCCTCTCGTACATTGAGTAGTCGGTGTGATGAATAAATAATTTTAGCCCTCTCTCGTTGTCAAAACGTCGTCTTCATTTTCAATGTATTAAATAATTAATTAATAGTTTTATAATGCAGTCAGTGTGATTGATCCTTGTTAGAAATATATATATTTGGCGTCAATGAACTACTTACCTGTTATGTTGTTACAGATGACAAATCCATACGTTAACGGCTTAGCAATCTGGTACAATACTTCTGTTTTAAGGTTGCAGTTTACACACACACACATAGGTTCAGTAGTGTATAGCGAAATAAATTAAAATTATACACACACATGAAAACGGCGGCTGAAATTCATACAAATCTTCTGATGTAACAGTTCACAAAAAATAAATTAATTGTACACATGTTCAGAGGTGTAGAGTGAAATAAAATAAAGTCATAATTTGTTTAAATGATTAAATATATTTTAACATTCACAATATAAAATTCACAATTAAATAAATACATTAGAAATTGATATTTTTCGAAAGTTTATATATAATTGTGTGTCGTACTTGTAGAAGAAGCAACCTGCAACATAACAATACAACAACAACATTAAAATCATGTTAAATATCACACACACACAGATGCACACGCAACGCGCGCACATACAGACGCATACGCAACGCAACGCACCCACACACAGACGCAAACGCAACGTAATCATACACATACAACGTGTACACGTTTGGGTTACACCACACGCGCACGCACACACACACACACATATGCACACGCACACTAGGTTCAGAGGCGTATAGTGAAATAAATTAAAAAATCCATTCATCAAAACTTTGTAAATTAGAATCTGCACTACATTCAAACATACGCACACACAATGATAAAAAAATTGTTTATTAAAAGTAGTTTGTTACCTTAACGAGATACAATTTCCACATGCGCTGTCTGGTTCTTCATCCCTCGAAACACAAGATGTAGGTCGCTGGGATTTATATGACGGAGTTCTTCATCTGTAAAGACGTCAGCATACCTCTTAGGTAGATATACACGATAGCGGCGCTCACAATCTTCCAACGTTACAAGCACAGACTTCCCATATCGCGTGTCCACATGCAACATGTTAACGATCGGATACTGTTTGTCCACTGTTAATTCTGCACAACGTTTGTACTCAATAGCAGAAACTGCGTTGAATTTTGTGATAAACGACATTATTATTAGAAGTGAAGACGTCTGTATCAAGCGATGTGGAACCATACAATGTCAGAATATTCGCTACAAAGAAGACTAGTGAAAGGAATGGTGTGGCCATCAGGAAAGTTCACTTTCATCGCCTGAAGCTTTGCATATACATACACACAGGCAGAATTAGCGCTGTTACAAAATATATATATTAGGAAAGTCAAGCCCACAGACTACTAGAAATAGTTATCGTTTGAAAAAAAGAAACCGCACATTACGAACTAATATCGTTACAATAATAATAATACATAAACTTACGTTTACAGTCGTCCAAACTGAAGTATGGAGTGACAATAACTATAGATATCACAGTAAGAATTTTTGTTGTTTTTAACAAGTGATGTTTTTCATCCCCCTGAAGCTTTGTATGCAGAATTATGACTGTTACATAATATATATTAGGAAAGTCGTCAGAAATAGTTATCGCCTGCAGCAAGAATTTTTGTTGTTGTTGTTTTTAACAGGTGGTGTTTTTGCATGTACATACATGCAGAATTATGGCTGTTACATAATATATATTAGGAAAGTCGATAGAAATAGTTATCGCCTGCAGCAAGACATTTTGTTGTTGTTTTTAACAGATGGTGTTTTTCATCCCCTGAAGCTTTGCATGTACATACATGCAGAATTATGGCTGTTACATAATATATATTAGGAAAGTCGACAGAAATAGTTATTGCCTGCAGCCATATACAAGTTTACCTAATGAAATTAACAATGCTATGAGACACTTACATTAAAAATGTTTGTATAACAGAAAAATCATTAATTATCCACTCTCTAAGTGCGTGCACATTATGGTTTGTACATAGTGTAGAAGAAGAATTGCAATGTGTAAGACATAACGCCCCAGGAATGTCTTTTGGTACGTCTTTTGGGCAACCAATGTCATCAAGATTTATTATATGATAATGAATTATTTTCGATTCTAAAAAACGTTTTTTCTCAAGACCCTTCACAAACACATATTTATATATGTTCGTATACGTTGTTAACACTGAAACAAGATTGTCGTACGGTGTCTCTCCTTCATCCCATCTTAGCCCATGATAGTTTGTCGTTAACCAGCAGTTGGTTCTAGTGTATTTCGAATTCGTAACGACTGTAGCAGGCGGGGCGAAAATCCAATGTCTGTATGCAAAACGTGTTACGTCCATAACCGACAACTCCTTTACTATATAATTGCCGTTGTCATCATAAAAGCAGTGAAAGTCAATTATTACAGCAGCGTTTTCCATTATACTATAAAAAAAAGGAACCACACATTACAAACTAATATTTATAAACACAAAGATCGTTACAATAATAATACACAAACTTACGTTTACTGTCGTCCGAACTGAAGCGTGGAGAGAGAATAACTAACGATATCACAGTGAGAATTCTTTTTGTTTTTAACAGATGGAATTTTAGCAGGAGGGGGAGCAGAGTCGCTGTCGGCAATTAATTTGGCACGTACGTGAGATTTTAATAAAACAATTATCAGTTTTAAATAATAATTGTCGGAAACATCCCCGACTTAAAAAAAAAAATATAGTTTACCTTGTAGTATAAAATTCAAACTATTAAATTGTCTCTCTCACACACATTTCTGATTACTATACAACTAATTGCATGTATGTTCAGATGGTTCTACCGAAATAAACCATCGTGTGTGTGTGTGTGTGTATGTATTCGCTAAATCCGCCTTTCACTTTCTAATATGACACATGACACTCATTAGTTGCACCCATCACAAGTAATTATGGATTAGAAAGTATTCACGTCCAAACAAACATCGGCTTTCCCCTACCACCAGAGACCAATATATACTCAACAAATTTAACGATAAATTCTCATTTGACCTGCTTGCGTGCACTGACAAATCTATCACGACATTTTTAATAGTTGGAAGACTGTATTATTGTGCAATCGCAGTATACGCAAGTTCCTGTGTGTAGTCAACATACAATAGTTTTGGTGAGTATAATTTATTGTATGTACAGATTTTATTTAAACGTAAAAATTATTTGCATTAAAACATTATTTAATACATGTATGTGTATGTTCAAATCACAATTTATGAAATATATTCTTACCGTATTTTTTATATTACACTTCTAATTGAAGATATATATATTTTAATTTAATACATGTGTGTGTAAGCGTATGCGTATGATCAAATTACAATTTTCTGAATATATTCTTAACGTACTTTTATTCTTAACGCACTTTTAATTGAAGATATATATTTGAATTTAATACAATTTTCTGAAATATATTCTTACTGTACCTTTTATACACTTCTAATTGAAGATATATATTTTTAGGTATAACTGAATTTTATCGGATTCACACTGACTGCTTGCGTGCGTTGATAAATCTATCTCAACAGTTTTTTTAATAGTTGAAAGACTGCTTGAATTATTGTACGTCTCAGTATACACAAGTTCCTGTGTGTGTGTAGTCAACATTCGTTAGTTTGGTGAGCATAATTTATCAAGTACATTATTTATTGATTTAATACATGTATGTGTATGTGTGTGTGTGTGTGTGTGTATGATCAAATTATTATTATCATCTGAAACAGAACAGTATATATAGATTCGAGTGGTATGTAAGACACTGTTATATGTTACTAAAATCATACGTAATTGGACCTAACATGATCCATGCTAACGTATGCGTTCGTTAGGTGTACGTGTGCATCTGTGTGTGCGTACGTTGCGTATGCGTCTGTGTGCGTCTGTGTGTGTGTGTGTGTGTGTGTGTGTGTGTGTGTGTAAGCGTATGCGTATGATCAAATTACAATTTTCTGAATATATTCTTAACGTACTTTTATTCTTAACGCACTTTTAATTGAAGATATATATTTGAATTTAATACAATTTTCTGAAATATATTCTTACTGTACCTTTTATATTACACTTCTAATTGAAGATATATATTTAGGTATAACTGAATTTTATCGGATTCACACTGACTGCTTGCGTGCGTTGATAAATCTATCTCAACAGTTTTTTTTAATAGTTGAAAGACTGCTTGAATTATTGTACGTCTCAGTATACACAAGTTCCTGTGTGTGTAGTCAACATTCGTTAGTTTGGTAAGCATAATTTATCAAGTACATTATTTATTGATTTAATACATGTATGTGTATGTGTGTGTGTGTGTGTGTGTGTGTATGATCAAATTATTATTATCATCTGAAACAGAACAGTATATATAGATTCGAGTGGTATGTAAGACACTGTTATATGTTACTAAAATCATACGTAATTGGACCTAACATGATCCATGCACAAGTTCCTGTGTGTGTATTCAACATACGTTAGTTTGGTAAGCATAATTTATCAAGTGCATTATTTATTGATTTAATACATGTGTGTGTGTGTGTGTGTGTGTGTGTGTGATCAAATTATTATTATTATCTGAAACAGAACAGTATATATAGATTCGAGTGGTATGTAAGACGCTGTTATATGTTACTAAAATCATAACAAATATTTTAATTCTAAGCATATTTATTGGCGTACATGTATTATGTAAATCATCTCTTTTTCAGTCATCTACGTAAATGCATTTGAATTATTTGCGCATGCGCATAACAGCTTTTTAGTACAGTTGCACACACACACACACACACACACACACACACACACACACACACACACACACACACACACACACACACACACACACACACACACACCTCGCCACTCACTTGCAACAACGTCTTACTTATCACACGTTCATGCGCTACAAATTGATATATATAAATCGTTTAAGATACACTAACATAATACCAGCGTTATAACAGTACCTTTTGTTTTTCAGTATTCATTCATTCTCACTCTCTCTTGAAGATCATGGCTAACCTTCAGCAGGAACGTGGGGAGGAGCAGACTGAACAAGGTAAAAAAAAAAAAAAAACAAAAAAAGTTCACAGTTAAGAAATTATTTTTGTAATTATGTAGTGTGCAAACTTGCTGATGCGAATTAACGTTTGAGTCATACTATGTCTATTGGTGTGTGTATGAAAAGTCTCACTCTTAACATCGTTTAGAAATTGACATGTAGATGAAAATTTTTCATGTTCCTTCATAGGTTTGTCACCTTCTTTCCAATCAACTAATTCAATTCCACAACAAAAGCATTTAACTCTATCGTCTACGAATGACATACTATGTCCACAAACATCGAAATTTCTAGGGTAGAAGTAGAACCCCCCAAACGCTAACTCGTCGGGGCTGATAAACGTCACTTCCCAATACTTGAATGATTTTATTCTTTCACTTTCAATACTAAAATCAGGAGTAGCCGACATCTTCACGGTTTGTAATAAACTGACATATTACCCCGACGAGTGTTATTTATTTACTACAAACATGAATTTGTGTGTACACGTTATTTATCATTCCTATTGGTTACTAATACTCATGTTTCTATTGTTTCAGTTGTGACTCGGTTTTATATCGAGAGGAACAGTAGTGTCCGAGGGTGCATCACAACTTTCGACTACATTCCAGTGAACGTCAACGCGTCGGATCATGACATAGTATTCGTAATGACTGAGGCACGTCCTTTATTGCTTGAGGATATTCAGGCAGAGCAGGCACGTTTACGCAATATCAAGTGGCATATTGCGTGCAGGATACGTTTTACCAAAACCGTGGTAGATGGTGACAGTGGTGAGGAGAAAGAGGTAACGAAAGACGCCGTCTTCCACGGACGTTGTCGCACGTTGCTCGCGGACGACAGCGACGAGTTGAATTGTCTACTCGATGAATCCTACGATAAAATCTTCAATAGCATATCTAATTTTACCCGTGACGGGAGCGGATGGTCGGTGGATGCTGTACTGAAGCTGGAACTGGTTGTTGGACGGTACCAGCCTCTAGCAGCGTCCTCCTACCTTCCAACCCCGCGAAAACTCACGCTCACTAAGGCAGTAGTCAACATCAAGAACCCCCGAGATGAAATGTGTTTTCTGTGGTCTGTTCTAGCCCACATACACCCTCAACAACATAATAAAGACCGTGCTTCAAACTACATCCCATTCATAAACACATTAAATATGTCCGGTATCGAGTACCCTGTTTCGTTAAAGTCCATTTCCAAATTTGAAGCACAGAATCCTAACATTTCTATAAACGTTTTCGGCTATGATATAGAAGACAATATCAAAAATGAATCAAAAAATGAGGTTTACCCTCTGAGAATTACCCCGAATAAGGACAGGTCGCATCACGTTAATCTTTTGCTTCTGACCGATACGAATAGCCGAAAACATTACTGTCTTATCAGTAACATGAGTAGATTGTTATCATCCCTAACAAAATGTAGCAATAAATCATTTTACTGTGACTACTGCCTGCATCGTTTCACCACAGAACATGGTCTGTCCGATCATCTCCCCTACTGCACACCTTACGGCGAGCAGAAAACCAAAATGCCCACGGAGGAGGAGAAGTTTATGTCCTTTAAAAATTACGCGCACTGTCTTAAAGTACCCTTCACCGTCTACGCCGACTTCGAGTCCCTCATCACTCCGCTTCAATCGTGTTCACCTGGTAACGACGTCCCGACGACAGTGCACGAGTTAGGTGAATTCTACTCCGTCGATAGCAGCGGTGTCCGTCAGAAACTAACTTCTCCTCCTGTATCGTCCACATCATACGAAGCGATGCATATCCCGTCAGGTTTCTCCTATGCTATCGTCGATCATACGCACAGCCTTTGGAGAGAGGCTAAAGTTTATCGGGGTGAAAACGTTGTAGACACGTTCTTCTCGTGGTTGTTGAAAGACGCCGAGGATATGATGAAGGTGGTACGACATAACGTACAATTAATTATGTCCGATGATGACAATGTTGTGTTCACTAACGCCACCGTTGTCATTTGTGTGAGCGCCCTTTGACAGACGATGACAAGGTACGCAATCATTGCCATCTTACAGGGAAATTCTTGGGAGCAGCCCATAATAGCTGTAATCTGAGTTACAAGATGCCTCGTCATATCCCCGTCTTCTTTCACAACCTTCGTGGCTACGACTGTCACCATTTAATGCTTGGTTTAGGGAAATATAAGGACGAACGCGTATCCTGCATCGCAACATCCAGTGAGCGTTACGTGTCGTTCTCCCTGGGTCCCTTGCGTTTCGTAGACTCCTTTCAATTTCTTAATCGCTCTCTGGACACACTCGTTACCAATCTGTCCACGTCCGGGAGCCAATTTCCTTTGCTCAGAGAGGAAATGCTTAGACGGGGTTTCGATGAACAGACCAATCTGCTCGTACGCAAGGGGGTATACCCATACGAGTATGTTGACATTATTGATCGGTTCAACGAAACAAGTCTACCCGCTCGTGAACACTTTGATAACCGGTTGATGGAATCATCTATTTCGGACGCAGATTACGAGCACGCGCAAAACGTGTGGAGTGCATTCAATCTGCGTACGTTTGGAGATTACCATGATTTGTATTTGTTGACAGACGTAATGCTGCTGGCCGATGTCTTTGAAAGTTTCCGAGACATGGCCTTACGCGATTACTGCTTGGACCCATGTCATTTTTACTCGCTTCCCGGACTCGCTTGGAACGCGATGCTAAAAATGACCGGGGTCGAATTAGAACTGTTGACAGAAATAAATATGCATCTGTACGTCGAGTCTGGGATCCGCGGAGGCTGCGCGATGATATCCAACCGTCATGCAGTCGCTAACAATCCTCTGATTCCAGACCAGTACGATGTTTCGAAACCGACCTCCTTCATTCTGTATACAGACTGTAACAATTTATACGGTGCAGCCATGTCGCAACCACTCCCTTACGCAGACTTCCGATGGCTCGATCGTAACGAAATCGAGTCCTTGGACGTACGTACTGTGAGTGATGATGCTGACATCGGGTACATACTTGAAGTCGACCTACACTATCCTAATACCTTACACGACCTGCATTCCGACTACCCGCTTGCACCTGTGCGCCAGCGCATAACACACGATATCCTTTCTCCCTTTTCCAAACGTTTACACGAGAGTATATACAGATCATCGTATAACGAATCAGGGTCATCCGTAGAGAAGTTGTTAACAACTTTGGAGGACAAACAAAATTACGTTCTCCATTATCGAAATTTGAAATTGTATTTAAGTCTTGGTTTAGAGCTGAAAGCGACTCATAGGGTGTTGTGTTTTAAGCAAAGCGCTTGGTTGAAACCGTTTATCGATTTCAACACCCGCAAGAGGCAATCAGCCGTCAACAGCTTTGAAAAAGACCTTTTCAAACTGATGAACAACGCCGTATACGGTAAGTCGCTGGAGAACGTACGGAAACATATAGACTTTGAACTAGTCTCGAATGAACGACGGCTTCAAAAACTAGTTTCCACACCCAGGCTAAAACGTATGATTCGTTATACGAACGATCTGGTGGGGCTTTCACTCCGTAAAAAATCCATTGTTCTTTCTCGTCCCGTGTATGTCGGCTTCACGGTGCTTGACGTTAGCAAAACAATAATGTACGACTTTCATTATCGTTATGCTGTCGCCAAGTACGGCCGCAACGTTAAATTGTTAATGACTGATACAGACAGTCTGATGTATCATATTCAAACATCAGACTTGTATGCAGATATGAAGAAGGACTTGCACGTTTTTGACACCTCGGATTACCCTACGTCTCATCCTTGTTATAGCCTTAAGAACAAAAAGGTTGTTGGACTGTTCAAGGATGAAACGTGTGGTCGTCCTATTAGAGAATTCGTAGGTCTCAGAGCGAAATGTTATTCGTTCCTTGTGGCCAACGAAGATTCTAGCAATGCGAGTCAAAAACGTGTGTGTAAAGGTGTGCCTCGAGTTGCTATTAAGAGGAGTCTGCGACACGATATGTATCGCAAGTGTCTCACTGATCATTGTCCGTTTTCTGTCAGTGCGCTGTGTTTACGTAGCGATCATCATACGTTGTACACGATGCGTGTAAATAAGCAAGCGTTGTCACCGTATGATGATAAGCGTTATATATTAGACAATGGTCGTGATACCCTTGCGTACGGACATTATCGGATACATGCCGACGACGATGACGACTCTGCTCCTCCACCTGCTAAAATTCCCCGTTACACCACTGGTTAACAACAAAAATTCTTACTGTGATATATATAGTTATTGCCACTCCACACTTCAGTTCGGACGGCAGTAAACGTAAGTTTATGTATTATTATTATTATTGTAACGATATTTGTGTTTATACATATTAGTTCGTAATGTGTGGTTTCTTTTTTTCAGGTGATAACTATTTCTAGTAGTCTGTGGGCTTTCCTACTATATATATATATATATTTTGTGACATGTGTGATATTTAACATGATTTTAATGTTGTTGTTGTATTGTTATGTTGCAGGTTGCTTCTTCTACAAGTACGACGCACAATTATATATAAACTTTCGAAAAAATATCAATTTTATAATGTATTTATTTAATTGTGAATTTTATATTGTGAATGTTAAAATATATTTAATCATTTAAGCAAATTATGACTTTATTTTATTTCACTCTACACCTCTGAACATGTGTACAATTAATTTATTTTTTGTGAACTGTTACATCAGAAGATTTGTATGAATTTCAGCCGCCGTTTTCATGTGTGTGTATAATTTTAATTTATTTCGCTATACACTACTGAACCTATGTGTGTGTGTGTGTAAACTGCAACCTTAAAACAGAAGTATTGTCTGTAACAACATAACAGGTAAGTAGTTCATTGACACCAAATATATATATTTCTAACAAGGATCAATCACACTGACTGCATTATAAACTATTAATTAATTATTTAATACATTGAAAAATGAAGACAACGTTTTGACAACGAAAGAGAGATAGTGCTAAACTTATTTATTCATCACACCAACTACTCAATGTACGAGAGGGAGACAGGAGAAAGGGTATGGAACCTTGCATAGTTGAAACGTGTGACAGTGAGAGAGAGAGAGAGAGAGAGAGAGAGAGAGAGAGAGAGAGAGAGAGAGAGAGAGAGAGAGAGAGAGAGAGAGAGAGAGAGAGAGAGGACGTTAATATTTGTCGAATAAATATAAACTTTCTAATTTCATATACATGCGCTCGGTACTGACCACAGAGAGAGAGGAGAACGGTTTGACAACAAGAGAGAGTGAGAGAGAGAGACATACACAACGTGTGAGAGAGCGAGAGAGAGTACCAATTATGATCATATAGTTTGAATTTCCCACCACAGAAGAGAAAAAAAATGTTGACAGATCTGCTCTATACATACACAATATAACACATATTTGAATTTCCCTCCCCCCGCCACAGAAAATGTTGACAAACCTGCTCATATAAAATATCTATACACTATAATAATACTACAGAGGTTGGTACACCTGATCATATAGATTTAATATACATTATAACACACGACAAATTTGAACTCATGCAAAGGTTGGTACACCTGATCATATATTTTAGTATACACTATAATGCTTCGAGTTGGAACCACCCCCCCACCCACTGATATGAAATAAAAAAACCTCCCACCCAACACCACCCACTGATATGCAAATCAGCTTTCTTAAAAAAAATTAAAAATTATATTCACGGATGCTGGTGGTCCATTGAACATCATCCCACCAAATCAATTTAATTAAAAAATAAAAAAAATAAAATAAAAAAATAAAAAAATTTATTCGCGGAAATTCGCGGTGCTGTGGTCCATCGGGATGCTGCGGGTCCAGCGGTGGCGGCGTCATCTCTGAGATCATGTTTTTTAGTGTTTTTTTATTGTTTTTTAAGAAGGCGGCATTCCTTTGTGGGTTTGAACCGGCATTTTCCCTCTACTGGGGTGTTTTTTTTTTTTTGTTGTTCTGGTCATTGTTCGACCTGGAATTGTTGTCGTCGGTGGTATGACTTGTACTCGGTTTGGAGTTCAGGTATTCCACAGTGTTCACCACTCCGTGTGATTTATTCTCGTAACGGTTACCGCCGTGCGCCCGTCCTTGCCAAACTGGTTTCCTCTCACCCTCGTTTTTGTTGACAAAGTTACTACTGGGTCGATCGACAGTTCCGGTTTCCCTTTCGTTCGCTACCCTATATTGCGCACGTCTATTTCCTGCATTGCTTGATTGAATGCTAGTGTATTCAGTGATCAAGGCTTCGAAATTGGGTATGGTGACGATGCCGCGTGTTATAACGGCGATCTGCAAGTCCCTTCCAAAGTGCCTCGAGATTTTTCTTATCAGTTGGGGTCGGTCAACGCTGGAGTTAACTGTCGACTCTCTAAAAGAATCCGCTCGACGTACTGTATAGCCGTGACTGGTCCCTGCCATTCAAATCTGCCGTACTCGAGGTTGTCGCGGATAATGTCCTGTCGTTCCAACCCCCAATACTTCAATGTGAATGCCTCCTTGAATTCTTCGAAGGTATTTATCTGGTCCCGGATCACACGCCACCATATACTTGCGTCCTTCTCTAGGTGCTTGCCGATCCACCTGATGTCGCTGCTCGGGTAACATGATTCTTGAAACTCCGACAACTCCTTTAGGAACTCCATCGGGAATCTGTCGGTTCCGTCATACTTCAGCTCTACCTGTACTTGTCCGTTGACTGTTCTGTGGGGCCCAGACTCCCCATCGGTGATCTGTCGCCGCAGTCTCTCTACTTGACACCTGAGTTCCTGAATGTGGGTTGTTTTCTCTTTGACGTTTTCGTCCAGCTTCTGTTCGGTCGTCTTTTGTCGGCCGTCCACTTCATCGATTTTCTGTTGCAATGTGTGGTTGGCTTCACCTATCTCTTGTTGCTGCTGTCGCAGTGTGTGGTATAATTCGGTCTTCAGTTCTTCCTGCTTCTTCTGATTACTATTGATGTGTAGTTCGAGCTTATTATGGACTTTCTTTATACTAGATTGTGTGGTCTGTGCAAGGTTTTTAAGTTCTTGGTGGTCCGACTCTCGGGCTTCCCACACTTCTTCAAACTTCTTATTGGTGTCATCTTTTATTTCCCTTGTAGCGTCCTCTTGTTTCTTCAAGACTTCGCTTATCTTATCGTCGCAACTGGTCTTATGGTCACGCATTTCCGATCGTATAAGCGTGAGCTGTTCGGCCATCTGTTGCTTGACGTCTTCTTTATGATTATTAAAATTTTCGTTAATTTTATCGAATTTCTGATTGATTTCCTCCTTCTGTTGATCGAATTTCCGATTGATTTCTTCTTTAATTTCTTCTTTCTGTTGATCGAATTTCTGATTGATTTCTTCTTTCTGTTGATCGAATTTCTGATTGATTTCTTGAATTACTTCAAGTTTCTTGCTCATGAAGTCCATCAATGATTGTAATGTGACTTCTCCTTGTTGTTGGGCGTTCTGTGGTTGCTGTGACTCCTGTCCCCGCGCTCTGACTCCTGACGTCTCCTCAGTCATATTCGGTTCGACTGAATTTTCTTCGTTGTTGTCGGGTGCGCCCAACTGGTTGTTAACGTCAAAGTCCATGCTATCAGAACTACCGCTAGCCATTTTAGCCTTGCTTCGCGTTATCATTTACCAGTCAGGCTAACCTTACACTTATTTAATATCTTACGTACTATATTATTTAATTAATCTAAATACTACTGTCTGCTCTCTTTTGCCCCACGTTGGGCGCCATTTACATTTAATGGATATTTATGCGTATTAATTGCATAGATTTATGACTCATCAGTTATGAATCATATTAATTAAAGATTTATGTTGTACGTTAAATTTGATATATCTAAAAGTTGTTTCTATTCGTCAGATTAGACTCAACACAGTGACTAATTAAATACGATTTATGAGTCTATTAATCGGACGTCTCAATGGTCGAGTTTGTCGTGTCCATTGATACTTAGTATACGTTGTGAGACTTTTAGTGTAATGCTTAGAATGAAATACATCAATAAGAAAGGTTAAATTTCAATAATGAACGCAAGAATAATGTAAATTAACTACTTATTTATTACACTTGTTACTTAAGTAAGTGACTATATCCTGCAAATTACATACATATTAAAACACATGATATAAAATACAATTTATACGATGTTTCCTGAAACATAAACACATGGTACATTCAAATGCAGTAAATAATGCACATATATAAAACATATACGAATAATAAACAATCAACATTATGCCCCAGAAACATTATAACGGCCACATCCATCTACCTCTCCCTCTCGAGTATGGCTACACACTACACCTCACACAATATAACCAACAAACAGTACTCTCCCAACTAAGTGCCTCCACCTTCTCTGCGCTCCGATCGTCTGGCGTACGTCCCCCCAAAAAAACCCCTTATCCACACGGCTGAAGGGAGCTCGTCTCCAAAACAGCCCGAGTCCGACCATACTGGTCGGTCTCAAACAGCAAAGAAAAAAAAAAAAAAAAAAAAAAAAAAAAAAAAAACAATCAACAAATATACTTATCCCTACCTAAATGCGTTCATTATTCTCAGATGATGCATTACGTTAAAGTTATTTTATAGATTTTATGATTCATATGATTTATATATATAATCTCTTGGGGTTTGTTCTTTGAAAAGAGACAACAGAACAGTAGTATATACTACTAAGATTAAATAGACATAAAGCTTATCTTTTGAGAGTGTTTATCCATTATTCCGCCGTTGTGAGAAGACATCTTCTGGATGATTCGTCGAAGATCATGATCACTGTTATGAAGAGCACTAATCACTTCACTTCACTAAACCTCCACTCCCGTCACGTGTACGGTGTTGTGGTATTCCGCTGATGTCGAGTATCCGGAGTTCAAATAGTGAGGTGTTAATGTTGTCATTAAACTGAATTGTTCTGAAAGTTCGTCGTGTTTGTGTACATGGCTAACTGTTCCGTCTAACTGGATGTAGCGCGTACTGCATGCTTAATTATTTGATACAGTTCATTCAATTAATCGTTCAATATAGTGACGCATTGTAATGTGAGAATGTTTGAAGTGTCACTCACTGTTCTACTTTGAAACGTTAATTAGTATGTTATTATGTTCGCGTCAGCTGAAGTTCCAAGTCCTGTGCGCACTTATAGTTTGTGTTTGTCGCACAGAATTGTGTATAAGTGTGACTATATCGATGTCTCTGTTCACTTATGAACTTACTAAATTGTGAATTCGGTCGGTCGCACAAACTGTTTCTATCACGGACCGTATTACTGTTCCGACTATAATCAACTGTCTGACTATCGTACTAACTTCTGACTATTAACTTTTAACATTTTAACTTTTAACTGCCAACTGTCTACTGTCAACTATATACTCTTGACTGCCGCTCCGCGTCCTCGCCAAACAGTTTTATTGAAACATCTTACCCATAAGTCTAAGTTTTGGATTTCTACGCCTTCTCGGATTCTTGATTGGTCGTACAAATTCCTACTCTTCTGCAGATCTCATCCTCTGTTTCACGATTCGTCGTCCGAACCCTTCTTACTCTCTCCACGAGCTCTCTTAGAAGATGCTTGACGCTGGTTGGTCGTCGTCATCCCCGGAGTGTTTCATGTGACGAGCGTGGTACGGATTCTAAGAAACTAGGGCAATTTTCATGGCCTTCTGTCATCCTTTGTTTAGACTTTCCCTAAGGTTCTGACCGAGCTTTTGTTAACAGACTCCAGAGTCCTGGTTAATTGTTTAAGTTACTCGTTGTTCGTTCCGCCGATTATCAACCCTTCGTTGGCGTCATTCTGGTTGAACTCTACTTTCCAGTCGTAAATCTCAGTAAACTGTCAAAGGTTTGTTTTCATGCTGTGCAGGATGCACTGGGAGTATTCACTGAGTTACGTCTATTGTCTGTTTCTTTGTTAAAATTGCTCTGTACTCCTTTTGTAACATAGTAAAGCCTTTCATAATTGTGCTCGTACGCTTCACTTCCACAGCAGGCGTTCCGTCTCGATTCCGTGTAACTCGGCAGCTGTACGAAGTCTTTGTTTCAGATTGTTGGGTGTAAATTGTGACAAACTGCTAGCTGTCAGTGACGCCCTGAAATTCTTATTGTGTGTTGTACTCAGACGTTTCTTCTTTGTCTTCGCACTGTCGTCGGGTTTGATGTGTCCCTGATTCGTCATTATTTACGACCTGTGCTTGTGTCCGTCGACTTGAGTGTGGGAACGTGTCACTTGATCGAGGAATTAAAAATTTTTTTAAATTTCGATAATTACAATTTTGAATTATTCAATTGTTATATGCTATTGAGTTCAGATGAGGAGACACTTTTAAAAAGGATGATACAAATTAAAAAAAAGAATCAAAATTAATAAATTAAAGTCGAAACCTAATCCTATAAAACAAACTGATGAATAATAAATTAAATTAGATTTCAAAAATATAACCAAACACCTCCAAAAAGTCGAGAAATTCTTACTTCACTCATCAAGATAATTCCGTTGGATTTAGTATTAAACCCGATTTCCCATCTAACCAGGAGACTAATTGATAGAAGAAAAAAGTCTAAGTTAATGGAATTATAGAAAAATATACAAGGACCTGTTTCTGAAGAAATAAACCTCACTTTCAAGAAGGAAGTTATAATACGACTCCAAGTTCACCGAGACCGACAACCACAAGGATCGTAAGGAAAGAACAAAGGTCAGAAGAGTTCCCGGAGCTTTCCAGTACATCACACCGTCAATTTTATTTAGAATCGGAACACTTTTTCTGGATGGAAGTAACCTAAATTGTAATCCTCAACTGTTTGCAGACGTACAATGCTGCCTTGAGAGTCATCAACCCGGTAACACCAGCTTATTTTTAATTTCAATATATTAAGAACTAATAACCTTTTGTAATACTAAGTAACCTTAATTTTGCATTACCTGGCCTTACTAATCGTTAAAAGAATCACACGCACCCTGGGATAAGAGATATTTAATATTATATTTAATTTGTATAAAATAAAAGGAACCTGGTCAACTACACTATCGATCCATCATTGTGTAATCGATATCATTCTATTGTAGTCATGAAGAACACTGTTAGTTTGAATTAAAGTACAAAATAAATAAAGAATCCTTCTTGTATAAGATGATGTTTTATGTTATTGTAGTATAGGTATTATATGTTGTGGGTGAAGTAATTTACAGGTAAAAGGGTGATTAAAATCTGGTGAACCAGTTAACCTAGAAGCAAGCCAATTACGAATAACAGCGCTCATAGTCCACAGCTGGAGAACGTGAGATTACCGAACTAGCGTGTTTCCTGCACAATTTTTGAATTGAATTACACAATACGGACTGACTAGGGTTGGCGAGAATTCTCAATTTATTAACTATAATACCCGCAATATAGCGTTATTCTATGGTAAAACACATGGTAATTAACTAACACAGATTTATGTTCAACCTACGAGTCGTAACAACTATATAATAAATAATTGTTTTCTTTTATAAATTAATGTTGAGTTTCAGGAGGTTTCATCTGTAACAACCTAATAAATATTTTCCGTAATAACAGATTGATTAAAAACACGTAACATAGGCAGGTGGTTACAAATTGGGGAACCTAACAGTGGGACATCATCATCTTCTATTAACATCATAAGTTAGTTCATTACAATACATATATATATATATATATATATATAATATTATTATTATTATTCACCCAGGGGCTCACAACTTGTGGGTACGGGCATGGCAAGCCCAGGTACCTAGCTGGATTCTCACTTTGCTTCAACTTGTCTTGGATGAGGTCCCTGTTCTTTAAGCTGTTCTGTCAGTCTCCCTTGACCATCTCTTGTTTTTCCGGTCCTGACGCTATTAGAGCATTTGAGAACTTTACTTTACTTTAGAGATCTTTACTTTCCTTGCTACTCTCTTTCTTAAAAATTGGTACATGGGCAATGAGTGAAACGAACAGATGCAATACCCCAGGTGGCACTCCAGCTATGCTGGAAAATCCACCCTCTTCGGAGGCAGGCCCCACAGATTCTGGGGGGTGCCAATCATTGCTCTTTTGCGAACCTGTGGTCGGCTTGGCTAGCTCGGAATCTAGCCATTCAGAACGCCAACAATCTGAAGAGATAGATCTGGGTGCTGGATGCACTTATATGAAAAAAGGGATGTAGGTAAGAAAGCAAAACTACATATATTTAAAACTGTATAATTACCAACGATAATGTGCAGAGCAAAAAGTCGGACTATCTTTGACAAACATGTAAGTAGAATAGTAGTAGAGATGAGGTTTCTCAGGCAAATAATGGGAAAACAAGGAGATATTGCATTAGAAATGAAATGATAAGAGAATTTAAGAGTAGAGTCCCTGATGGATCTACTGGAGATTAGGCAATTGAAGTGGTTGGGACATGCAAGTAGTTGGATAGCAAATAGCAAGTAGGTCAGATAGCAAAAAAAAAACAAAGAAACAATAAAACAGTACCTTGAAGTAAAGTCGGAGAGTCAGAGACCAAGAGGTAAGCCAAGGACAACATATCAGCCACACATTGAGAGAACAGGACAGAGCCAATAGGAAGAGCTTACAGGAAATGAAGGCTGTGTGCATGGACAGGAATAGATGCCACCATGGATGGAGTGGACGGAGGCTACCTACAATCCGACACTGAGAGGCTTAAGGGTCATATAGAGAAGAAGAAGGAAACCTAAGTTTAAATATATATGTTTCTCAGTTATTCTTACATGCATTAACATACAAACTTTGTAAATATATTGTGACATTTTCTGTTAATAAACAACTTACTGTATTTGATTATTCATTTATCAATTGAGTAATAACTAATATAATTAATTAGTATTAATATTAATTATATATTGTATTTAAGAATATATCGACATTATGTTCACAGTACAACTCAACTAATTATCTATAGAATAAGATTTTGAATTTGATGGAAAAAATGCAAACAGAAATGTTTATTAACACTATGATGTGACACTATAGAATTCTTTTTTGTCCTGAGTGTTTTAGAGACTCCTAAAAATCTGTGTGATTCATGCATATCAACATATAACCTTTTCTTTTAAATCCTTAAATTTTTAGTGACCATCAATCAATGAATGTTTTAGTGGATGGTTAGTGAGGATCGGTCAATAATAAAACAGTTGTGTGTTTGGCGTCAGCAACAATTGTCCTGAAGATGACAATCAATATTGTCGAAACGTCGACGCAAAATAGCTAAAATTTGTATTATTGACCGATCCTCACTAACCATCCACTAAAACGTTCTTTTCTTTTAAGTTTAAAGCATCTTTGTTTTATATTATTAAAGCAGATTATTGGCTTAGTTTTAATTTTGCAAAGTAAATAAAGTTTTCGTAACTTTCATAGAATCACAAATTTCCACCAAGTTGTAAAAATAGTCAAAAAGCAATTTTATTTTGTACACTGAGGTAAAACTTCAGCTATTAATAGTTATTAAGCACTACAACAGATTTCAGTATTTTAATCGTTTTATGTGAATTGCCATATTTTAGTTGTCAGTAGTTGCAATTTAGTAGTTAATATCATTTGTTGGATTAATCACTTCTTTGTATTTTCATTTTGATCACTACACTCTTTCTGATCATTGTGTAGATAATAAAGAGGTAGACTAACATCTGATTATTTAGACTCAAATAATATAACTTGAAAATTGATAAGAATGTAGCAAGTGCCTTATTTCTACAAATATTAAGTTTCATTTACAAATTAGGAATATTAATTATTAATTACATTAAAATACTATATAAATAAATATAGAACCTACATTAAATATATTAATTACATTCACATATAGAACCTAAGATGTATTATTTTATGGAAAAAATTAGTATTCTGCAGCTACGTATCAAACAAAAAAATGCAATTTTTTTATTAAATTCTATTCTTTTAGGTATAAGCAAAATGCCAACCTGATTGGCATGCTCTACCTTCATAGAACAGACAAGCTTTAATAGAATGCAGAAAAAATGAATTTTTCTCTACAATGTATTGTTGATATTTGAATCTACCTTTTTTACAATAAATTTTCAGTGCATCATGTATATTTTTAAAATATGCTTACACTGTGCACTTGTAGCTTAATAATTTTTTTGATGGAGAAATAAATTTAGTGTCATTGTTTTTTCTTACTAGAAAGGAAAAAGCATTTTATAATATAGTTTTTTAATATGTGGTATAAAAAAGCAAGAGGGAGATTCCTTCTCTTTCTCTTTTGTCTTTTTCTTCAGCTAAACACACACACACACACACACACACACACACACACACACACACACACACACACACACACACACACACACACACACACACACACACACACACACACACACACACACACACACACACACACACAGTGACATGATGCTAGCAGCTACAATGACAAAAAATAAGAAGAATGTACGAGTTAAGTACATGAACAAACAGCTTACAGAGAGAGAGAGAGAGAGAGAGAGAGAGAGAGAGAGAGAAGGTGGAGAGCTTGGGCTCAGTTGTGTATGTCATAGAATGACAACAGATGTTTGCACCGGATGATGATGTTTTTTTTGAGCCCATTATACAGTAACACTGACAGGCTGCTGATGTTTAACTGTTATATTTGCAATATAGTATCTCACATTTATTGATGCAGCCTTCTGGTAACAAAATATAAATTTGGTAAGTTACCTAATATCAGTTGTCTTCAAGAACAGCTATAAAGATTTTGTTTTTTGTTGAATTGAAAACCAACTGAGAGAATGTCTATAAAAAAGTTACTATTAGCATGTTATTAGTGAAGACACTAGAATTTCTGTCACACTAATTAGAATAGTTTCCAAAACAGGTACTAAAACTAATAGCAATGTCTATTATATTTACTTATTTTTTGATTCTGTCTGCTTTTTGTATATTTTAAAATCACTGTTGTAGAGCCAATAAGAGACAGGGTAAAAGTATAAATCATACAACAGAATATCAAAATATTTCAGATTTTTATATTTTTTATTAAAATTACACTTTAAACATCCAAGTTGGACTGAAGTTTCAAATGCTATTAAGATTATCACCTGATCTATTATAAATATTATAAATTGTAAATGCCTGTAGTAATCTATTTATGGTGAACACTTTCAATGAGGATACAATATACATATAATTCCTTTGTAAGTAACTCGTCGAGTTTCCTGCAGGTCTCCCATGTAATATCTTCAGATAAATATACTGCAAGTAGGTTTACTTTCACCTGACGCACTGTGATGGCAGCGGTATGCGAACATCTGCTCTCCGGTACCAGCGGTGGACACAGCGAGCCAATCCGGCATCAGCATTCGGAGCAAGCCAATCAGTGATCCCGGTTAGTTAATAAAACCCGGGCCGGCAGAAAAATTTGAAGCACTCTTCATCGCCACGCCATTGGATGCACTTCATCACCTCTCCTCTCTCGGACGACATCGTGGCGGAGTCTGCCGGAAGGAACAGCCGAAGAATAGAACCGCTGCCGTTCTTGCGTCTTCGCACTCCCGTTCCACGCCAGCGATGGACATCGCTGGGCCAGCAGCCGACTCTACAACCGATGCCGAAAGAAGAGGAGGACTGCAGTACGCCACGATCAGGGGGCGCAGCTGCCGAACATCTCAGCGCGGCACGACCAACATCAGCTTTCTCGCCACCAGGTCCTTTTTAGGGCCACCAAAAACACTAGAGTGTACGATTGGCGCCATTTGTCATGCGGCAAGCCTTTTGTCCGGTGACAGCACGTTTCACAGAAATTGTTCTGTTTTGAAGTCATTGTATTGGTATCCGCGTCACAATTATTATAATTAAACTTTAAAGATTTTACCTTAATCCGTCTATGTGACCGCTTAATTTTTCTTCTTTGTCTTCTTACGCGTTTCGGATTGTGTTAATCCATCATCAGAGATTAAAAAATTTGTCGGTTAAGACTTCGTTAAACATTAAAAGGTACACTAAAAGACATTGAAAAATATAGTCCACAAACACAGCGACGTACGCGGATGTGAGTGCGCACTCAATACTGGTTAGCGACGTACTGCACAGTTTATTGGAGTTTTCATGTTATCTATTGTTGTGTTGGGGCGTGTATTCTATGGCTATGTTATCTATAATCTTATCGTATAGTGTATGTGATTTAAATGCCAATTGTTCGTTTAATATATTATTGGGATTATTTCTGAAGGCTCGGTAAATTTCGAACTCTTCTACCGCATCCATATATCGTCCCTTTCTGCAAATGTGTAAGGGTTTGCAATTTGCCTCAAAATTTGTATAATTATGATTCAATGAGACGAGATGTTTAGCGTAGTTTGATTTATTTATATTTGAAATACTCGTGGGTAAGTGTTCTTTATATCTTTCGAAAAAGCTCCTGCCAGTCTGACCAATGTAATGCATGTTGCAGTCATCACACATCATCTTGTATACACCCGTTCTTTTTTTAATTTATGTACGTGTGGCATTATTTAGAATTTTACGGATATTGTTGGTTGTTCTAAATGTGATGTGGATGTTATGTTTTTTAAAAGTATTTCTAATGAGCATTGAAAAGTTGTTAGTATAATCAACCGCCATATATATTGCTTTCGTTGTGACATGGTGAGGGTTGTTAGTTCTGCGTTTGTGTCTAAGCATCAAGTGTTCAACTAATGAACTGCGGTAACCGTTCATAATTGCAATGTGTTTAATTATATCTATTTCTTGTTTGTGGTTTTGCGGGATCTAAAGGTACGCTGTATAGTCTGTGTATCATACTATTGAATGCGGCCATTTTTTGTGAGTGCAGGTGGAAAGAATCAGTATGTATAACACCATCAGTTGTGGTGGGTTTTCTGTATATTCTGTATTGAAATTTATTATTATGTTTCATAAAGGTTAAGTCCAGAAAATTGATGGCGTTGTCTGACTCTATTTCAAGTGTGAATTGTATGTTTTTGGTGATGTTATTCATGTAATGTAACAACATGTTTGCCTGTCTCGTTGTCCCGTCAAAGATTACAAATGTGTCATCCACATATCTTTTATAAAATGAGATGTTACGTTGCCATTTATTGTGTGGTGATAGCAAATATGTATTTTCAAGGTTGTTCAGGAAAATGTCAGCCAGCAAACTGGACAAGGGTGAACCCATTGCAAGACCCTCCTCTTGAATAAAAATTGTGTCATTGAATGTGAAATAATTCTGTTGTAATACTACGTCCAGTAACAGCAACAATTCTGTTATTTTTTGTAGATTTAACTTTCCTGTTCGTATTAAATTATTTCTTAGAATGTCTAAGGTTGTCTTTACTGGGACACTTGTATAGAGGTTGACTATGTCAAAGGAGATTAACTTATGCTGACTATTAATGCTGAAGTCTTTAGTTAGTTTTATTAGTTCAATGCTATTTTTTATAGAATGATTATTGTCTATAGTTATGTTACTTTTTATTAATTGGACCAATTTCTTAGATACTTTATAACCTGGGGCTGTTGTGTAATTAACAAGAGGTCTTATCGGTATATTTGGTTTATGGATCTTGGGTAAACCGTTGAACATGGGTGCATGTGCGATTATGGGTTTTAACTGGCGCCGTGTAGTTTCGTCAAAAAGGTGTGTGCATTTATTAATCGTTTGGTTGATGTATTTTATATACTTCGTTGTGGGATCCGAATCTATGGCTCTTATGTTGTTGTCATGAATAAATTCGTATACTTTTTGTTGGTACATGTCTATTGGTAGAATAACCATAGTGTTGCCCTTGTCAAATTTAGTGGCTATGGCCTTATGTTCGTTTAGTTTATGTTTAATTTGTATAATAGTTTTCATTTCACTTATATATTTCTTTTTTAAATTGTTAGAAAACGGTTTACAGTTGTTATTATGTATCCGTATATGTCTGTCTATTTTACTATTGATTGTAACTCTTAACTCGTTTTGTGTCTGTGAATCTGTTATACTTTTTATGGCTGCTTCAGTTGTAATTAATTCTTTAGTTACGTGGTTCCTATTTAAATCTGGTAAATTGTATTTGAAACCTTTATTAAGTAAATTCATCTCCTGTGCATCGAATTTAATATCAGTTAAATTAGAGACTCGAGTATAAAATGTATGTTTACATCCAGCGAATTTATCGTGGTGTTGTCTTGTAGTTAACGTATTCAATTTCTTATCATGTTTGTGTACGATCGGTAAGGTGAACTTCGTAACTTGCTGATTAATGTACTGTAATATGTTGGGCAAGAGTATTGGGTGTATCTCTTTTAATAATGTTAAATGTGCTTTATATAACATTGAGTTTAATCTATTGCTTTTAATATATAATTGTTTGATCTCTTCTTTTATCCATGTTATCTCTGCTATATGTTTAACTTTTGTGGCAGCTTTCGTTGTGTTATTAATGCGTACTGTGCAGTATCGAGGTATAACATTCAATCTCAAACAGTTTTTGTTAAACTTGATGTGCAAGTTGGTCTTTGATAATTTACTTTTAATGTTTATGAATTTGTATACCATTTTCGCTTGACAAGCTTCCAATTTTAAAGTCATTGTATTGGTATCAACGTCACAATTATTATAATTAAACTTTACAGTTTTTACCTTAATCCATCTATGTGACCGCTTAATTTTTCTTCTTTGTCTTCTTACGCGTTTCGGATTGTGTTAATTCATCATCAGAGATTAAAAAATTCGTCGGTTAAGACTTCGTTAAACATTAAAAGTTACACTAAAAGACATTGAAAAATATAGTCCACAAACACAGCGACGTACGCGGATGTGAGTGCGCACTCAATACTGGTTAGCGACGTACTGCACAGTTTATTGGAGTTTTCGTGTTATCTATTGTTGTGTTGGGGCGTGTATTCTATGGCTATGTTATCTATAATCTTATCGTATAGTGTATGCGATTTAAATGCCACTTGTTCATTTAATATATTATTGGGATTATTTCTGAAGGTTCGGTAAATTTCGAACTCTTCTACCGCATCCATATATCGTCCCTTTCTGCAAATGTATAAGGGTTTGCAATTTGCCTCAAAATTTGTATAATTATGATTCAATGAGACGAGATGTTTAGCGTAGTTTGATTTATTTATATTTGAAATGCTCAAGGGTAATTGTTCTTTATATCTTTCGAAAAAGCTCCTGCCAGTCTGACCAATGTAATGCATGTTGCAGTCATCACACATCATTTTGTATATGATCATAAGTGATCACATTTAGAACAACCAACAATATCCGTAAAATGCTAAATAATGCTACACGTACATCAATTGAAAAAAGAACAGTGCGCACTCACATCCGTGTACGTCGCTGTGTTTGTGGACTATATTTTTCAATGTCTTTTAGTGTAACTTTTAATGTTTAACGAAGTCTTAACCGACGAATTTTTTAATCTCTGATGATGAATTAACACAATCCGAAACGCGTAAGAAGACAAAGAAGAAAAATTAAGCGGTCACATAGACGGATTAAGGTAAAAACTGTAAAGTTTAATTATAATAATTGTGACGTGGATACCAATACAATGACTTTAAAATTGGAAGCTTGTCAAGCGAAAATGGTATACAAATTCATAAACATTAAAAGTAAATTATCAAAGACCAACTTGCACATCAAGTTTAACAAAAACTGTTTGAGATTGAATGTTATACCTCGATACTGCACAGTACGCATTAATAACACAACGAAAGCTGCCACAAAAGTTAAACATATAGCAGAGATAACATGGATAAAAGAAGAGATCAAACAATTATATATTAAAAACAATAGATTAAACTCAATGTTATATAAAGCACATTTAACATTATTAAAAGAGATACACCCAATACTCTTGCCCAACATATTACAGTACATTAATCAGCAAGTTACGAAGTTCACCTTACCGATCGTACACAAACATGATAAGAAATTGAATACGTTAACTACAAGACAACACCACGATAAATTCGCTGGATGTAAACATACATTTTATACTTGAGTCTCTAATTTAACTGATATTAAATTCGACGCACAGGAGATGAATTTACTTAATAAAGGTTTCAAATACAATTTACCAGATTTAAATAGGAACCACGTAACTAAAGAATTAATTACAACTGAAGCAGCCATAAAAAGTATAACAGATTCACAGACACAAAACGAGTTAAGAGTTACAATCAATAGTAAAATAGACAGACATATACGGATACATAATAACAACTGTAAACCATTTTCTAACAATTTAAAAAAGAAATATATAAGTGAAATGAAAACTATTATACAAATTAAACATAAACTAAACGAACATAAGGCCATAGCCACTAAATTTGACAAGGGCAACACTATGGTTATTCTACCAATAGACATGTACCAACAAAAAGTATACGAATTTATTCATGACAACAACATAAGAGCCACAGATTCGGATCCCACAATGAAGTATATAAAATACATCAACCAAACGATTAATAAATGCACACACCTTTTTGACGAAACTACACGCCACCAGTTAAAACCCATAATCGCACATGCACCCATGTTCAATGGTTTACCCAAGATCCATAAACCAAATATACCGATAAGACCTCTTGTTAATTACACAACAGCCCCAGGTTATAAAGTATCTAAGAAATTGGTCCAATTAATAAAAAGTAACATAACTATAGACAATAATCATTCTATAAAAAATAGCATTGAACTAATAAAACTAACTAAAGACTTCAGCATTAATAGTCAACATAAGTTAATCTCCTTTGACATAGTCAACCTCTATACAAGTGTCCCAGTAAAGACAACCTTAGACATTCTAAGAAATAATTTAATACGAACAGGAAAGTTAAATCTACAAAAAATAACAGAATTGTTGCTGTTACTGGACGTAGTATTACAACAGAATTATTTCACATTCAATGACACAATTTTTATTCAAGAGGAGGGTCTTGCAATGGGTTCACCCTTGTCCGGTTTGCTGGCTGACATTTTCCTGAACAACCTTGAAAATACATATTTGCTATCACCACACAATAAATGGCAACGTAACATCTCATTTTATAAAAGATATGTGGATGACACGTTTGTAATCTTTGACGGGACAACGAGACAGGCAAACATGTTGTTACATTACATGAATAACATCACCAAAAACATACAATTCACACTTGAAATAGAGTCAGACAAAGCCATCAATTTTCTGGACTTAACCTTTATGAAACATAATAATAAATTTCAATACAGAATATACAGAAAACCCACCACAACTGATGGTGTTATACATGCTGATTCTTTCCACCCGCACTCACAAAAAATGGCCGCATTCAATAGTATGATACACAGACTATACAGCGTACCTTTAGATCCCGCAAACCACAAAGAAGAAATAGATATAATTAAACACATTGCAATTATGAACGGTTACCGCAGTTCATTAGTTGAACACTTGATGCTTAGACACAAACGCAGAACTAACAACTCTCACCATGTCACAACGAAAGCAATATATATGGCGGTTGATTATACTAACAACTTTTCAATGCTCATTAGAAATACTTTTAAAAAACATAACATCCACATCACATTTAGAACAACCAACAATATCCGTAAAATGCTAAATAATGCCACATGTACATCAATTGAAAAAAGAACGGGTGTATACAAGATGATGTGTGATGACTGCAACATGCATTACATTGGTCAGACTGGCAGGAGCTTTTTCGAAAGATATAAAGAACACTTACCCACGAGCATTTCAAATATAAATAAATCAAACTACGCTAAACATCTCGTCTCATTGAATCATAATTATACAAATTTTGAGGCAAATTGCAAACCCTTACACATTTGCAGAAAGGGACGATATATGGATGCGGTAGAAGAGTTCGAAATTTACCGAGCCTTCAGAAATAATCCCAATAATATATTAAACGAACAATTGGCATTTAAATCACATACACTATACGATAAGATTATAGATAACATAGCCATAGAATACACGCCCCAACACAACAATAGATAACACGAAAACTCCAATAAACTGTGCAGTACGTCGCTAACCAGTAATGAGTGCGCACTCACATCCGCGTACGTCGCTGTGTTTGTGGACTATATTTTTCAATGTCTTTTAGTGTAACTTTTAATGTTTAACGAAGTCTTAACCGATGAATTTTTTAATCTCTGATGATGGATTAACATAATCCGAAACGCGTAAGAAGACAAAGAAGAAAAATTAAGCGGTCACATAGACGGATTAAGGTAAAAACTTTAAAGTTTAATTATAATTGTTCTGTATCTTCAGAGGTTTGTTTGAATTGTAATTGAATGTTTCTCTTACAACGTATTTGTCATTTTCATTATTTGTTTTCAGTGTATTTGTTATAATATTTATGGTACCATCAATGGGAATATTTGTGTACATGTTTGAAATGTCTAAAGAATATAGTTTTGTATTTTTATTTACTTGTATGGTTTTTAGTTGTTCCGTGAGTTTGATACTGTACTTATATTATATTTGTGTTGAAGTTTTATTTTATGTTTTAATATTTGTGATAGCAATTTAGATATTTTATAATTTGTTCCTTTTTTAGCGTTTGTTAAGGGCCTAATGGGTTTATCAATTTTGTGTAATTTTATTAGTGATTTTAGTTTTGGTGCAGTAGGATTGTCCATTTTATATTTATATGATTCTTTAGAATTTATAATTTTGTTACTGTTTTTCAGAATGTTTAATATTTATGTGTTTGATATTTTTTTGTAGGATCTTTGTTTAATTTCATAGAATAATTTCTCTGAAACGTGTGTCAGATGAAAATAAACCTACTTACAGTGTATTTATCTGAAGATATTACTATACAGATAAATATAATTAATCAAAGTGTTGAGAAAAATTTTAAAGAATTGTCTACTGCAGATGTATGCATTTTGTAAACTGCCTAAAAATACATCAGTCACTTCAACATGTGGACGTGCAGTAATAATATTTATATCTGAACTGTGGAGTATCCTGGTATCATGCCATGTGCCTTCACATTAACAAGTTGCTTGAAGATATGTGTAAAAAGTATTTCTGTAGCTTTATTGGTACGCAAAATTTCACTTTAAAATCTTGTTCGACATACCAAAATTGTTCTAAAATTTTTGTTTTTAGACACAATGTGCATGTGCACACAGATACTCAGACCTACAAAAGAGCATAAAAACTAAGTTACTGGTAATTACTTGGACATGAGGCTTTGACGCTTTATTAACACAAGAAAGAGGATAAACAACATAAAACAAAATTAATATTGTAATAAAACAAAATTTCTGTATACGTTTATTTTTATGCCACACGTTGTTGGCGTCAATTTTGTAACGAAATAAAATTTTGATGGATGTTTTACTAAGCCACACGTTGGAAATGCCAATTTTGTAATAAAATAAATTGTTTCCTTTCGGGGTTTCAAAAATTATAATATAATTAAAAAAAACTTTGTTTGAAAATAAAAAAAAATTTTATTTATTTATTTATTTATTTTATATATTTATTTATTTTATATATTTATTTATTTATTTTTATATATTTATTTCTTTAATTACTAATTTATTGGATTTATTATGTTCAAATAACAAGGAATTGTTTCCCAGCATTAAATAGATTATAAAATGTAATAATCGATTAGTGATTTTCAGTTATTCATTGATTATGCTCCTTCGCAATGTTCTTCTCTTCTTTTCTGGGAGTCCAGGGTTCATATATTACCTGAAATTCTACTATATATCTTTTTACCAAGGAATAAAACTCAAAATTATAAGATTAAAATGTATTTATTAAATTTATAGCAATTAATCGACTTTGAAATCGATCGGCTAAGTCAGCTCGCAAACTCATATCTCAGGGCAATTGATTTCGTTATATAAATTATTAATGTTGAATTACAGGTTCTTTTAGCTGTTATTTAAATAGTCAGAGAAAGGGCAAACTGAAAAGTACAACACTTACACTAAAAAATTCTTAATTATAAAATAGAAATAATAATTAATATACAAATGTTAGTAATATTTAAATTTTTCAAACCAACTGCTCTGCATAGTCTGATGTCATCACAGCTGATGCTCGGAGGATAGTCATCAAAATGGCCGCCGTCTTGCTACGAACTTACACCAAAATCCCAGTCGATTCTACTCCAAATAAATGTTGCTTCTTTATGTGTTCCTCATCCAAGCAGTAGTGATTAATTTCTCTTCATAAAAGTGTAATTATCCTGGATTAGTGATCAGTTGTTTGTCTCGGCAATCAGTGTTCAAATGTGTTCTTGTTCCAATAGTTATAAGGTTTTACAAAGGCAAATTTCGTATCGAGAAAAATTCGAATTAACGTTTATATTGTTCTAATATCTGAATTGCACTTTTCAATCTTCGTAAATAGAATAGTTATATTTATCTTATTGGAGTTCAGTGTTGACAACTCATATCTTTAAATTCCTTCTTTTTTATTTTTTTTATAGGTTTAGTTCGTATATAAAATTATTCTTCTATCTTTTTTAGTGAATTAATTTATGTGAGATCGTTCCGATGTGTGCATCTCAACGTTTAACAATCAACTAACTCTCTTTCTTCTCCATACGAAAGGTCCTGGCTGATTTAATATTAAATTGACATTGTTTTACTCAGATGGCATTTCCGCCTCAATTATATGTTGAACTAAATAATTGACTTTTACATTATATGATTAATTACATTTTGCTTATTATTTATTCTTATTAAATACTAATTACATTATCAATTTCCTTATTTAATTTTGCGTTATTTAATACCACACATGATATACTTTATAGTATTTTTTAACTCAAAAAGTCATATTTACAGTATATTTGGATGTAGGCTTTAGCTACTGTAATTCCTGCCACATTAAATGGTTTACAATTTCTGTTAGATTCTTATTATCATTGAATAAGATCATTGATTTAATTATCATGGTTTGTTTTCTTTAATTCTCATTAATTTTATGATTTGGTTAGCTAATGTACATAGTATCTTCAATTTAGGCTTTTACTTATATTCCAATGTTATTTTTAAATAAAACATTTGCATTTTTTCTAATAATATTTTATACATTCCTTCATACCTTCACAAAGTGTTGTTACAGTTATTGATTTACATTAAACAATTTTCATCAATTTAATTAATTTCATTAATTTATTTACTAATTATAATGTGGGTGATATTTACCATTTGGCCTACATTTTATGTTAGTTCAAATACAATGTTTATTATTATTCCAGCTTGCTAATACCCTCTCTGACATACAATTCTTATACAATCTTAACTAAATTGCCCTTATTTAATTACAATAATGTTTATTATTAATTGATATCATTAAAACATAATAAATATATTCTATAACAAAAAAATAGACTCAATCTCAAACATTCAAGTCTTGAGTTCAATGAACTGTTAACATCAACAAAACACATCTGTTTTTTCATTTAAATTATTCATTAAAATTAATTTTTATGCAGTCTTTTGCTGTTTTTGTTTTAGTTTAGGGATTTACCCTTGATCACTTCACTATTTATGGCCTTCTCTTATCTTATTTTGATTTATTTTATCTAATCTTGTAAGATAAAGAATCTCACTTACAGGGATCATCAAGATTTGCTTGTAATTATAAAACAGATTGCACTGGTCCACTGTTAATCATATGTCTAGAAACTTTACTTACATCTACTTTATATTTATTCTTATTTTATTGTGTTATACTTTTCTTATGGACATTTAATCTTTTTTGGGGTTTTCTATTTTTATAATATGTTTTTTCCAAAAGTTGTCCTTTTATTATAGAGGTTTGTTTATCCTGGGTATTTCCTTACCTGCTCCTATCTACCTGGGTATTATTACTCTATACTTTGGATTATCACTATTTTCCTATAAATTTATTATATATTGGATGGTTGTTTTTAATTCATTTTATTTCTTCGAAACCATGATTTCAATTTACTGTGGTCCTTGATTAATTTTTACAGTAATTTTCCTTGAAGTCATTTTATTTTTATTCTATACATTATTATTTTTTAAATTATATAAGTTGGATTTTCTGTCATGCTACAATATTTATGAATTACCTGAACACATGAATTAACATTTAAAAGACTTTATTGCTTGTATTGTTCATTTTTACACATCACATAATAATGAACAATTATTATCCAGATGTGTAGTGGTAATAGATTAATGCATATAATATTCTATGTATACGTAAAATACTCTTGAAGTAAGAAAATTTCAATTTGATTCAGCGGCAGAACCAGAGAAGAATTTTGGGGAAAAAATTTTAGGGGAAGTATTACAAACAGGCATCAAATTCTTTCTTTTCAAATATCTGAAACACAATTTTGACTACTATAAAATAGTTTTCAGAAATTTTTAAAAATAAAGCTACATTTACTACAAAAATAATTTTCTTTCAAGCTATTAGGGTTGTGGAAAACTTATCTCAATTTTGGAGAAATTTTCTTATTGCCTTCCTAAGAATCCACCCTGTTTTTATTATTAAATGTTTTATTGAAAACTCTTTGTGGATAAACACATGAAAATTTTGCTTATTTTATAAAGTTCGATAGTCTGTACTTGATTATATTCTCATGACCGCCTAAATCTACACAATGTTGTAATATTCAAAATATTTACCATGTTAAATTTCTGTATGTTTGATGATAAATGCTCAATAGCATGCATGTTTCTAGCATAAAATCTCTAGAAACCTTGATCGATATCTTCTCACCAGAAAAAAATCATAGAATTCAGTAGTATTTATTAAATTATTTTTTATTCCATGTGTCTTATATAACAACATAAATAACAGTACTTACAACATAGTTATTAGTACATACTTAATACTTAATTAATGTTCGTTAGTGACTCGGGATAATCAAAAACTCAGAAACATAGAAATTCATATTTATTCTTATGAAAGTCTATACATTTTTCTATACAAACACATACAAATCAAACTAAGACTACATTTTTAAAAATAATTTTTTGACATTTTGTTACATAAATCATTAGCTAAAAATCTCAAAAAAATGTTTGATAAAAAAGTTTGATAAACTTCTAATTTACATATACAATTGTTTTTATTATAAATAAAAAATTGTATTTATTTAAATAATTATACAGTGTAATCATTTAATAAAAAATGACAAAATACATTTAACTGATTTTTTTTTTTTTAAATAAAAGTACTCAGACTTCTTCTTCATAATAGTTTAAAGTTCCTATTTATCCCTTTACACCGCCTTTAGTTTGTCTCTGTAATACATAAAGAACGCAGTATAAGGATACAGAATTAGTACGTGTACGCTTGCTTCTTTGACAATAAATTCACAGACCGTTTAAATTAAGCTTAAACTACTGTACATTACACTAATTAGAACAAGTCTCATAAAACAGTGTTAATTTATAATTTAAACAAAAATGTATTAATAATTTAAATAAATGTAAGAATTTAATATGAACTAGTTGTCATCATTCATGTGCAAGAGAATTGTCTGGCGATAATAAATTACATACATACATCCTCGGCGCTACAGCCCAGTCCGGGCCCTGGCCTCCAAAAGAAATCTTCCCCACTGGTCTCTACTCCCGGCCAATGTCTACCAGTTTGCTGCACCCAGCCTTACTGCCTCCTTACCAACCTGGTCCAGCCATCTTGTACGCGGTCTTCCTTTCCTTCTCCTTCCCATCGGCAAATAATTCATAACTCTTTTTGGGATTCTATCCTCTGCCATTCTCTGCACATGACCAGCCCAACGCAATCTGTTAATTTGTATGAGTTGCACGATAGGAAGACCTTTAAACCTTTCGTACAACTCTCGATTATGCAGTCGCCTCCAAATGTCGTTTTCCTTCACAGGGCCATAGATTCTCCTCAGTACCCTCCTCTCAAAAACGGATAGTTTCTGCTTATCTAGTTTTTTTAGTACCCAGCATTCCGAGCCATACATCAGGACTGGTATGATCAAGGTCTTGTATAGGGTGGCTTTTGTATCTTTACTTATTAATTTTGACTTAAATGTTTCACCAGTCCGTAGTAACACCTATTAGCAGATAATATCCATTTTTCAATGTCTCTAGAGGAGTCATTTCCAGAGTCCACATATGACCCGAGATATGGAAAACCCTGAACCTTTTCAAATTCATAATCATTAATGAGCAGGGACAGGGCACAGGCGATAATAAATTAAGTTATGGAAATCATCAAAGGCATGCTGAAATTTTATGGTTCAGATTATTTCAAATTTTTGAATTAAGAAGAGAAGAAGGGCCACATTAACTAGCTGCAACTGTTGTTTTGTTAAATTAAGATTCATTCATTTAGGTTGACTGAAAAAACACATTTGATAGTTAGTATTTCAATTTCAGAAGTAGAAAACCCTAGCATTCAAAATTTCCTAGAGTTTGTGAGACCTATGAATGCACATAAAACTTGCATAACCAACTGCAATATCTACCAAATAATTCCCATTTAGTTGTATTGTTTGTTCCTTATTATATTATTATTGAATTCCCTTTTCCTTTTCCTCTATAAGTAATAGTTCCTTTTTGAATAATTCTTTAGAAGAATTAAAAATTATATATAATTCAACTGTTAACGGAAAAATTAACAAAATTAACTTGAAATGATAAGGCTGTCGTTAAAATTTTACTTAAAATCGTGTCTATATTATGCTAATTTTGTATATAACTGCCTCCCAGACATGAACTGTCACAACAATAGAAAAAAGGAGACTTTAGTTCAGCCTATAGTAATTTAATAAAGCCTAGTTGTTAAAGTGATGAAGAAGTGACATTTTTGTGCAAAATGGTCTGCTGGTTGTCTTTCTCAAAAACAATAATTTTTAGGTAGACGCCTTTTTTGTTTGATTATAATTTTATGTTAAAATTTGAACTTCACAAATCAGAATTAAAACAAATGCAACTATCATTTTAAAATATGCCAATATAGCTTGGACTGGTTTTATTAAAGTTGATAAGTGTTACTTACAAGTTGTTCTTTCTCTTTCGTGCCGACAACCTTGCACCTTGAAACGGTAGCAAGGCCCATTTTATATTCACATGTACACTCCTTCTGTAGTTCTTCAGCAGTCACATCTTCCACCACCTTGCTTGAAAGGACATTAAGGAAATTCTTGCGGTATCCAGGTTTTCCACTCAAAAAGTTGTCTGAATTGAATACAGCTCCACCAACCTATTACATTAACAGAGAAAAGTTGTGTTAATTTTAAAATATGTATACTATGACTGATCAAATGAAACAGAAGAAAGTACCACGTAATATGTACTTACAGACTGGATGTAGTCAATGCAAATATCTGGAGAGTATTTCAGACTCTTGAATTGTTCCTCATCTCCACGCAGGACTTTCCTCTTGGCTTCACCCTGATTATAAACTGCTGCATCATCAAAACCTATTTAAAAAAAAAAGGAAATATTTGTTTAAGTCTGAACTTTGCTTGGTGTCAGCTGTCACAAGTTTTAATGAAACAAACTTTTAAAATATGAAAATTCTATTAACATGCAGATATGATTTTTTCATCTCTTGCCCTTTCAAGAATACAGGCTATCTGATGAATTATGGCTTTACATTACTCCTACCGGTTCCTCAGTTTACTCTGCGTATGACTTATCAAACTTAAATATTACTTATATGTAGATATTTGTTATATAAATTAATTTTATTTCCATTCTGCCTGTTTATAAAAAATATTCTCATTCCTCTTCTTAAAATTTCTGTTTCTTATTCTGCTTTTTTGTAGGTATTAACCATTTTTAAAATTCAATTTCTGTGACTTTAATGCAAGAGTACTATTATTGTTATTAACTTACTGCTGCTATATAAAATATTAGTACAAATGTTAAACAAGTAAAAACTACAAAGGTACTTATAAAAATAATTGTTACAGAGTATGTTTCTCTGTGGAAGAAATGCAGAGCACTCGGAAGCACAAGAGAAAGCTAGTGTAGACCAAGCAGAAACTAAGACTATTGTGGGATGAAAGGAGATCAAATAAGGAAGTATTGAAAGCACAGTTAATAATGACAATTAAAAAAGGAAAGATAAATTTCTAGATCATATTTTAAACCTTGGTTCGTTTATAACAAAATATTTTAGAAGTAAGATTTGAGATAACAGCGGAATGTAATGTGTAATATTTATTTTGTACCAATATATTTTATGTTTTAATATTTCAACATTATTAATTTTGTTAATACTGATGAAAATGCACTACTATATAACAGTTCACTAATTCACTTTTTCACTAATATATATGAAAGATATAGTGATCAAATTAGATAATGAAAATGTTAGGAGACAATGTTAGACAAGGAATATAAAGAAGGAGATACAAATGGTTGTAGTTCCAAGAGTTGGTACCGTACATATAAAGACAACTTGAAAACCCGTCTCATTAGAATCTGTGTATGTATATTATAATATACAGGTATCTATATGCTTCTTAGAACATGTGATTCCAAGCTGCAAGTAATAACATAATTGAGAGATAAGTATGAGTATTAGAAGTAGTGGTTAGACCCTAGTTTCTTCAACAAGTTCTTGCTTCCAGAAAAAAACTGATTGATAAGATTTGGTATACATTTATTTTACATGAAAGTGTACATATACACAGTGACATAACTAACAGATGGCAAGGAAAACATGTGCCTTGGGTGCTGGACGTTTGGCAGAAAGTTTTTCCACATACGGTACTGAGTCAATTATGACAAAGCTAATGTAGTCTGTCTCTTCAGTCATCCCCTTGAATTTTGGTTACATAAAATGGACCCGAAGAAGGATACACTAACTTCACAGTGGCATAAAAGATATCCCCTACTCTTCTTTAAATTGGTATTGTACGTGAATGAAGCTTTAGAAAATTAAAAATTATAAAAATATATTATGCATGCTTGAGATCATGCTTTTAGATCATGGGGGAAGAGAAAGTACGAGAAAACTAAATTTTCAAATTTAAATATCATCTGAATTATCATCTTTGTTATGGCATTATCAAAATATTAGCTGTAAAAATCTGCAGGTTAAATCTTTGGAAGACTTATAATGAAGAGAAGAAATAGATAATGAACAGACAAGGTATTAAGAATCTCATTGTGTGTGTGTGTGTGTGTGTGTGTGTGTGCATGGGGGGGAAGAGTAATATTATTAATATTATAATTAAAACTAATACTAACCAACAACATTTGCAGCAAGTTTAGAATCTTCCAGAGACAAGTCCTTAATTTGTGTTACTAAGTGGAAGTAGACACCACTTCTGATTTGGTGGATACGATTCAACATCATTCTGAATTGTTGCAACTAAAACAAATGACGTTTTATTAGTAATACATCTAAAATTTTAATATGACATTTTTCACCCCCCCCCCACACACACATGTAACTTCTTTACACAAGCTTAAGATGTATTTGTTTTGAATTCTAAAACTTAGTTCTGTATCACTAAACTGATGTTTTTTCTTTTTTCTCTCATGATTGCCATGTTTTATGCAATACACGTTATACAAAAATTGTCAACTTAAGAAAAAGAAACTTCTATTAACAAAATGCTTATTATTTTATATTCAGTGTTTGCAAATATACCTTAAGTGAACAGATAACAAAATTGTGAGTTTTGGTATCTAAACTGGTACTTTTGTTAACAAAATGTAAAAGTCAGATTTTTGTAGATGTGATGTACAACTAAACTGAATCGAAATTGTCCGTGAGCTGCGCAGATGGGAGTGAGTGAGACGGTAGTAGTATGTGAGTGAGGCGGATGAAGTTTACGAACTACATCATCTACGTACACTCGTTTCATGTTGACAATGTACAAAATTTACTGTGTTCAGAGTTTATTTAACCCGTGCTGAATGTAATGTCTTTATAGTGTAAGAGCTTGTAAAGTTTTAGGAAATTATACAGCGAAATACAATTTCTAATTTAGGAAGTGAAACCCAAGTAAATGAGGAAAATAAAAATGTTCTTACCTCCAGCTGAAGTGTATTAATTTTCTTTCGCCATATCAAACAATTAAAAATTTTAAACACTATAAACTGTTTCATATGTCCACATTACTAAATAAAAAGAAGAAGTTATAGTTCAATTCACTCTTTCATTAATAATAATATTAATAATTAATAATCATTTAATACACCAATTTTAAGTATTAAAATAAACTTGACAATTACTCGTTCATTGGATGAACTCCCGAAATATCACTGTCAGTATCTGAATTCTCTTCTTCCGATTCTTCTTCACTGTCTTCACCTAGATTTATTATAATATCGTCCACTACAGTATCGAAGAGTTGTTCTTTTTCCCAGTATTCTCTTTCTATTTTAATTACGTGCCTGCACCTAGATAGCCAATCGTCTTTTGAAAAACTTTCGAAAAAATCATTACAGTAATTATTAACATCATTAAAATTGAAAGTAACATTTCTCTTTGCAACATATTCTTTTAAAGAAGCCCATACGAGTTCAATGGGGTTTAGATCTGGATGGTAAGGAGGCAAACGTAGAACAGAATGTCCATGATTGTGTAATAACTCGTCGATTTCATACTTTTATATTTTGGTTTATATAATTTGATTAATGTGTACAAATCGGGTTTCAACATTGAATTTTCAAATTGTATGTTTTTCTTTGTAAGCCAGTCTTTCATGTCGTCTTTCCTGGAATTAGAAGTCGGACATTTTTCAGTTTGTTTGTTGTGGCAGGGAGCGTTATCCATGACAAGAACACTGTTTGGTGGCAGTCCATTTAGTTCTACCCACTTCCTGAAATTAGAGTAATTCATCTCATCATGATAATCTCCTGTTGATAATGTCGACTTCCAAGTTAAATTAGCACCAATAACAAAACAATTTTCTCTGCCAGCATGGATTATTATTAGTTTCTGGCCTTTTGTAACTTTCTTCTTTAGTCCTTCATTTGAATCATCGGTCCAGCTCTTTACTTGTGTATACGTAGAATGTAAATATGTCTCATCCATATAAACAATGTTTCTGTTTTCCTCTCTGTACCTCATTATTGTGCGTAAATAGTTCAGTCTCATCTGTCTTATGTCATGTCGTTCCATGAGAAGTTTCTGGTCTGATTTTGTTTTCACCCACTTAAATCCCATTGTGTGTAATTCTTCTCGTAATGTGTCTACACAACCTCTATATTCCGTATCACTGACTGCAAAATTTTTTGTGGATTGCCTTCATCGTTGGCACCCTCTTTTCATTTATATGAAAATTTAAAACTAGTCTACGTAAAACACATCGATCGAAGTCATCCAGCACAATTTTTTTATTTCTATTTTTCAATTTCTTTTTAGGTGTTGAAAAAGATGTCGACCCACCGCACTCAATTTTTCGCGACTCACCGGCAATCGTTTTCATAGTCCGTAAACTTACACCAGTAGCTGCTGCAACGCGTTCCTCCACTTTAGCCAAAGGTATAACTGGCACACCTTTTTTTGGCTCGTTTTGCATAAACTGCAATACGCAACTAATAATTTCCCGGCTTTGTCCACTCAACATTTTGTGTTTCACTTTACTTCTGAATTCCACGTTAGCGTCCATTTTATACGTTATCTATGAAGTAAATAACGATATACTTCAGATATACAGTATCTCAAGCATATACAGTATCTAAACACTTACAAGTAAGTGTAAGTAAGTAAGTAAATATATATAACACAATAAGGAAGGAAACTATGCAAATTATATTTCTAACACCCACTTAAATTTTGATACGACTATACATCCACTGAAACACACACCACGGCAACACAAGTCAAGTGCGGTTCATGTTTCCCCCACTCTAGCTCTAACAAAAATTGTTCACCGCGCACACAAGGCCGAGTGCAGTTTCATTCTCTGTTAGCTGTAATGTGTCTTGTTTTAAGATTAAGTTCTTGCATCATTTAATTAGCCAAAGGCTTTGCTCCATCGTTTTGGAAACAAAGTCTGAATGAACCATTATTAGCTCACAAGCTATTGCCTGGAGAAGCGTTTGCTTCTCTAAAAACAAAAGTGAAACAGTCATATACTTTTTAAGTACAGTAATTAATGTAATGTTAAAAAATGGTAATAACAATCCACTATAATGGTGTGAATGTTGTAATTCTCTGATAAAAAATGTGACTAAGTCAAGCAGAATAAGAAGTGAGTTAACACTATACTACACATAATGTACAGTAATGGATATACAGTGTTCTAGATTTGTATTTTGTGTCTATTTTTATGGTCTGTACTAAAAGATCCCATATATTTATCAGAATTGAATGTTCCAAACTGTTAATTAATAATGTATTTCAATTACAAGAGCTCTACCTATACATCTGTTAAAGTGAGAATTAGTTTTATGTTATTTTGAATGTTCATCCTCTTCTTTCATAGCATTTAATGAATATTAATTACTATGCTTTCACATGTGAAGCTTACTTTATTTATTTTCCTCGTACGATGTTTCAGCGTAATGTTCGCCTTCCTCAGCGAGGTATGATACTGAATGTCCGGCACTTGTAACAGTTTTTTCTAGTTGGTAGGTTGTGTGGGGAGGTGTGGAGGTGGAAGGGGGTTGGCATGGGATTCCGAAGTATTGTATGTTTTACTTCAGAAGTAATGTTTCCACCTCCATCCCCCCACACAACCTACCAACTAGAAAAAACCGTTACAAGTTCCGGACATTCAGTATTGTGTCAAAGAATGCGTGTGATTTAAAGTGTAATTGGTCATTAAGTATGTTGTTTGGTTGTATTGTGTAGTGTTTGTATATTTCGTTTTGTTCTGCGGTGTTAAGTTTTCGACTTTTAGGTAAGTAGTGTAGGATCTCAAGATTGTTTTTTATGTTGGTGTAGCTGTGGTTTTTTGTCTGTATGTGTGTGGCGAACGTGGAGTGTATGTTGTTATTGGATAAAGCTTTTAGGTGTTCAGAAAATCTTGAAGAAAAAGATCTTCCCGTCTGGCCTATATAGAAATTATTACAATCGTTGCATTTTATTTTGTATACCCCTGTTTTGTTGTATATGGGTACGTCCGTGTTTGTATCGTTGATGTGTTTTTTGATGGTATTGTTGGTTCTGTAAGCTATTTTGTAATTGTGTTTCCTGAATGTGTTGGCAATTTTGTGTGTGTTGGAGTTGTAGTATGTGAGTGTGATGTATTTATTTGGTTGTGTGTTGTTGGTATTTTTTGTTTTATCGTTTTTGTTTAGGATGTGTCTGTGTAGTTTGTTTATTAAATCAGGGTTATAACCATTTTTTATTGCTATGTATTTGATTGTGTTGAGTTCTTCTTTATAATCTTGTTTACTTAGTGGTATGTTTGTGAGTCTATGGAGCATATGGTTGAATGCAACATGTTTGTGTTGCGTTGGATGGTTTGATGTGTTGTGTATGACCATGTCAGTTGTGGTTGGTTTCCTGTATATTTTATATGTGTGTTTATTGTTTGTTTTGTTAATTGTTAGGTCAAGAAATTTTATACTATTGTTTTGTTCTATTTCAAGTGTAAATTTTAGTTTGTGGTGTATCGTGTTTATGTATTTGTGGAAATTTTCGACCTGTCTTGTATTGCCATTATATAAAAGTAATATATCATCTACGTATCTGTGCCAATAAATTATTTTGTTGGTGTATTTGTTGTTGTTTATTATATGTTTTTGTTCCATGTTGTGTATGAATATTTTAGCTAGTATTCCTGATATGGGGGAGCCCATGGGGAGTCCGTCTGTTTGTGTGTACATCTTGTTGTTGTATGTGAAGTAATTTTGTTCTGTGATTATTTTGGTGAGTGCAATGATCTCATGTATGTGTGTTTCGGGCGTGTTGTTTTGTCTAAATAAATGTTCAAGTGTTTGTATGGTGTCTTTGATGGGTATGTTGGTGTATAAATTGGTTATGTCAAAAGATGCTAATGTTGAATTGTGTGGAATGTGGATGTGTTCGGTTTTCTTGACCAGTTCTATGTTGTTTTTGACAGAAGTGTTGTTAATTAGATTTATGTTTTTCCTGATTATTTTATCTAGGTGTCTTGCGATTTTGTGGGAGGGTGCTTGTGTGTTGTTTATTAAAGGTCTGATGGGAGTATTGGGTTTGTGTATTTTCGGTAAAGCATTTAGTTTTGAGGGTTTGGTTTGACTTGTTTGAGGTATTTGACGTTTTCTGTTTGGATTATGTGTTTTGCGTTATTTATAAATTTGTTTATTTGTTTTTGATATTTTAATGTGGGGGCCTTTATCTATTTTTGTTATATTGTTTTTGGTGAAGAATTTCTCAATTTTATTGTTAATTTCTTGTTTATCCATTATAACATTTATGTTCCCTTTATCGGCTTTTCATATCGTTAGGTTATGTTCAAGTAATTTTTGTCTTATATATTTTAGCGTTTTAATTTCGTTATTGTGACCTTTTGGTTGGTGTTTTTGTGTGTGTTGTAATTACGTTTTATGTCATGCAGTATGGGATCTTGGTCGTTAATGTGTGTGTTTTGTACAGCTGTTTTGGTGTCTATGATTAAGTCGCGTATATGTCTATTGTGGTTGTTGTTGTTGGGTGTATTGTTTTTTAAATTATGTTTGAGTCCTTTGTTTAATAAAGTTATTTCATCATTTGTGAAACTGATGTCAGTTGTGCTTACTGTGCGTGTGTGGAATTTGTGTGTCGGTGTGGGGATTGTTTCTATTATGCGTGTTGTGAGGTTTGTTAATTTTTTGTTATGTCTATCTTGTATTCTCGATTTGAGTTTTTCTATATTGTTTTGCGTGTGTTGTATTACATTTTCGAGTTCGATAAGGTGTAACATTTGTGTTAGTTTTATGTGTAGATTGTAGTCCTGTATGTTGAGTGTCTTTCTTGTGGTATAGATCATTGATTATGTTGTTTAAGTATATGTTTTCGGCTTTTTGTTTGGTTAAAAGTGAAGTGTGTGTGTTTTGTTTTATTGTAATTTGTGCGTGTGGTGGTATTATGTTCTGTTTTCAGCATGATTTGTTGAAGGCAATTGTTAAGGAAGTTTTCATTACCTGTTCCTTGACATTCCTGTATCTGTGGATGATGTATGCTCTGTTTGCGGTATTAATGTTATTTTGAATGTTCATCCTCTTCTTTCACAGCACTTAATGAATATTAATTACTACACTTTCACATGTGAAACTTACTTTGTTTATTTTCCTCGTATGACGTTTTAGCATGTTGTTCGCCTTCTTCATCGAGGTATGATACTGAATGTCCGGAATAGAGTCTGGAACTTGTAACGGTTTTTTCTAGTTGGTAGGTTGTGTGGGGGTATATGGAGGTGGAAGGGGGTTGGCGCGGGATTCCGAAGTATTGTATGTTTTACTTCAGAAGTAATGTTTCCACCTCCATCCCCCCACACAACCTACCAACTAGAAAAAACCGTTACAAGTTCCGGACATTCAGTATCATACCTCGCTGAGGAAGGCGAACATCACGCTGAAACGTAGTACGAGGAAAATAAACAAAGTAAGTTTCACATGTGAAAGTGTAGTAATTAATATTCAGAGAATTAATTACGCGACATAATGATGCGAATCTCTATATAATGCCAATTTCCACTAACAATACTGTTTCGGATCCATGAATTACCATTGTATCAAGATTTTACTCTACTTAAAATTGTTTATTACTAAATAATTATAATATAATCCAGTGGCGGTTGGAGGTTCCAAATTTTGGTGGTTGTAGTAGTTGGTTGAGTTGAAGGGGGAGGGGGTATTAAAAGACATTAAACTATTATAATCACAGTTATACAAAATTATTACTTCTGTTCATATATGCTCAAATTTTTCTTGTTATTTTATATTATTATTAGTAATAAAAAAATTTTAACAAGAATATATTTTTTATTTTGTACATTACAAATGTTTATAGTAATCCAACTATCATCGTCAGATATTACTATAACTTTATAACCTCAAAGAACAGGTAACATCTACCTTGAACCAACATAAACACTAAACCTGACACAGCGCTACTAGTGGAGTGTTGCAGAAAATTTGCAACCACCAAGCTAACATTGGGAACATAGGACAATTGTGAAGAGTACTGCACATCCTCCCATGTGTTTGTGTAGTAAGCTCTGCCATTTAATGTTGAAGATGCAAGCGGCCTACAACCACCAGCCTGCGTGCCACATTTGAATTGTATGCAAACATTGTCGGGTAGAATCTGATACGCTCTCTGTTTTAATTTATGAGATTTTTAGCTGCTTAATGTTTTTGTATATTATTTTATAGTTTAGTCATTCTACATTGGTGGTTGTGCAACACTGCAACTATATAACACCAGCCACTACTGATATAATCATATGCAATACTTACGGAGACTGGGAGTATGCTCTTGTCACATGGATTTGCCAAAACTGCAATAACTGACTTTACAGCATCTGGACGGAATGAATAGCTAAAAGCTTCTCTTACAGCTTCTACCATTTGTGTGTTGCCTGCAAATAGATAAATCATCAAAGTTTAATAAATTTATTAGCAAAAATTTATTTACACGATACTAAACAAGATAAAATAATGTGAATATTGGTAATATATTTGATAAATTACTAAAAGTTACCTAATGATACTGAGAATAAACAAAAAAAAATTACCAGAATTTAGAATAAACATAAACTGTCATGGTGAAGATATTAATTCGTACATTGTATCTATGTCTGAGTACTCATGTGATTATATGTGTCTATTTTGACAGTAATGTTCTACCTGTTGGACTGTTTATGGATCGTTCCAGATTCTTTGGAATTGTTCTGGATTGTGCAACTTGACTTAGAGTGCCCCTTAAAATGATAGTGTGTCCATGTGAAAATCTGTGTATGTTTGTTGTATGCATATAACTGTCTGTATATTGAATTTTAAGTTGTGATTGTTACTATTAATAATAACAATATTTGTATGCCAAAAATGGTATTTTTACCAATTTCAACATTGAATTGGTCCACAAACGCCTCAAGTTTGGCTTCGTAACCCTCTTTTCTTTTTGTTTCAGGTTCCTTTTCAAAGTCAATATTCTTTATTTTGCCGGTGAATTCGATTTTCCCATCAGTTGTATAATGGTGCACCCATTTCTGGTTTGGACCTCCAAAACCAATCAAGGCAAACTTTACATCCCTACACACACAATTAACACACTGTTAATATATCACACAAATTAAGCTAAGTCATTAAGTAATTTATTTTGTGCAATCTGCAATAAGCTTTCTAAACAATATAGACTAATAAGCTATTAATTTATTGTTATTAAATGTTTATGATTTGTGTTATATTGAGATAAATTTATTGTCAACATGTTAACAGTTATTTAGAAAGAATTTTGATTACACACCTACTTTATAAAAAACATAGTTGGGAAATTTTTAAAATTTTGTTTACCCACTCTAGTATTATGCATGTGATTATAATTTACAAAAAGCAAAAAAAATCTAAACTAAAAAAAATCATCAAGTAATAATTATGAAAACTGAGAGCAGAAACATGAAATTAAAAACTTTTAAATCATATGGACTGCCTAGTTTTTATTCAAATCAAAAGCTTTATCACCTACTGAAGGTCCTGCTAATGGTTTATCTAATTTACTTTTCTGAATTAACCATAAATAAACTGCATTTTATAATGACGTATCATTATACATTCTTAAAGATCTCCTTGTTTTGACTGCCATCAGAATAGAGTTTCTGACACCTATGTTAAGTTGACATCTTTATAACTTTTTTATTTTACAATAAAAAATATATTGTTGTTTTTAAAAATATAAAGTATTATTCATTTTTTATGTAAATAAAAAATGTATTTTTATTTATTGTATTCCTGGATAAACACAATTTCTCTCTGCCATTTTCTTTACGTGCATTTGATTAACTACTAATGTGTACTAATGTGTAGATGTACTAATCTAAAACCTGAATGTAAAACTAAAATTTTTTTCTTTTTTATTAATACATACGTGATTCCTTTTTCCTTAAAATCGGCAGTAATTGTTGATACCAGAGGAACAATCAATGATGAGAACACTTCTTCATTCTCTTTAAGTTGTTCAATGACAAAGACAACATCTGCAGATTTTGATGGAGTCTTAACGGACACAGACTCTCCTACTTTTACATCATTTGATCCAATTATACACGATCCTGTAACCAACAATGAATAGGCAGTAAGTAAAAAGAAAACGCACATTTTGCACTTAGTTTATGTGACATAAACTTCAATTACAAAAATGAAACAAATCAAAGTATAGAAAAGCCATATATAGTTAAACAAACATGGCATAATTATTCAACTATTACCCTACTAAGTAATTCAAAAATGAAGTTATGCACAATAAGTAAGGATAGTGATTTTATAACATAAATAAATGCATTCAGAAATTCGGATTGTTTATGGGGGACCACGGTAGCCTGAAAAAAGGGAGCTTGTGATATAATGAGAATGGAGGACAAATGATAGCCAAAGCAGATATTCAAGTGAACACCAACTGAAAGGCTGAAGGGGAGGATATCATGGGAATATGGTGTGCAAAGTAACGTGTAAGCATACGGATTGATAGTGGACAGTGCCCTGAGCAGATGTAGCTGGTGGTTGGGGATGGTGAGATACTGTACGAAACTCATAAGGAGAGAAAAATTAACATCACATTATTCAACTCAACATTACAAACAAAAAATATAGTAAATGTATACTATACATTAACAATTCTACATTCTCTGATGACAACAATCACAACTCCCCAGCATTATAAAGCTAAATGTGTAGCTACAATACCAGCACCTCCTAGCATGTTTTATAGATCTTTTATAAGCTTTAATTTCTTCTCTGGTTCTCTCATCATTCAAGTCAAAGCTATAAGAACAACGTTCAAAACAATACATTTTATATTTTGTTCTTTACTTTATAACTAATACCGTGTACTAGTAATGTTTAAATGCTTTTTCCCTTTTACTGGACACTGTTTTCCCATGTGAAGTTCTGCATTTATCATTTGACAGATATAACCACTCTCGGCTACTTTGCTATATACCATATCATATATCAGTCAATACCATGTACTATAATATATCACTAAATCTGGTTGTTTATTTAAATTTCTTCTTATTTGTTTTTACATGTGCTTTTGTTAGTACTTTACTGCTATGCAGTAGGTTCTTAGTTTTAATTTCAATATTTTAATTTTATATTAAAAGTCATCAATATCTTTGCAATATTCATTTATATCTTCAAGGCATCTTATAAACTCTTCTCAGATTCAGTTAAATTTGCTACATCAGTTGCAAGTATCAAAATTTTCATTCTCTCTCTATTCAATTTTATTCCAATCATTTCTTTGCAGATAGTCACGTCTTCAGTGTGTGCATTGCATAACAGTGAAACCAAAATACTATTTACATTTATATGTTATTGATGTAAGAGAAAACGATATGAGGAGGAAACCAGAAGAAAAGAAAATATACACAGTAAATTACCTGATCTTCCAGTTATGTACTGTTTATGGAACAAGCCAAACTGTGGAGAGTAAAAACTTAACCAATGTTCATATGATCAACTCACATTAAAGGTGTGACTATTGTGAGTACATATCTAATTTTAACTTAGTGTACATTCAATGTTTATTTCTCATCAGTTTTATAAATGGTGTGCAACACAAAATATATTGCATTATACAATCTGATGTAAGGTCATAAAGTTCTACAGTTATTGTGTAATTTATATGTTTATAAATTATGATTGTCTTTAATACCAGTAGTGAGTGAAACATGTTAAAAACAACTTTTAATAATTACATAGTTGAACATCCCTCAATCTGTTTTTAGTTATAATATATTTTACTAAGCTATATGTTGACTGCTATATGTATAAACATTTCTGTACCAATCTAATATCTAATTGTTAATTATTGCTTTTATAATTAATTAAAAATATCATTACATATAGCAATTTAAATTGTAATAGTGTATAAATTAAGTTCTGTGATATTATAATTTTCTCGTTTGCTTAAAGAAAACATTTGAAGATGTAAACAAATTATCTCAACTCCTTCACATATACAATGATACATTCATATGTATGCCTACGCACACACACTCACATACATGAACACATTCACCCAAATAATTGTTCTGTTGTGTTTGATATTTCTTTTGTATTCCTACACAGGTCCTGATGATGGCAATAAACATTGTCATATTTATAAACTCTTACGGAGCTTCAGTCGTGGATAAAGCTCCGCGTGATAACGCCAACTAGTATAATTACAAAGCTTGCATGATACTATCAATTATATTTATCATATCAAATATGATTAATTCTTTATTTAAATTGCTGGGCGCCAGAGATATTTAAGATCTCATGGGTTATTAAAATAATAACACTTCTGTTCAGATACTAATTACTTAGTTGTATTTGTATTAACATTTATACAAACAAGAGATATTGTAACTTCTTTTCTTATGTAATCTGTTATATTTTATTCAAATTCAATTTCACACTTACCTTTTATCGATGATCTGGCCGGATCGAGTAGTGGAGGTACACCCATTTCGTTCGGCGAACTCTGACAGTACATAAAACGAACTAAGGTTTTGAAAGAAACCCTCAATTTTTTGGAAGAGAAATTATTGTTGTTTATTAATCAGAAATATTGACTTCATAAGTTTTCCATTTGTAAAACTTCCAATTTCATATTTATAGGTTTACATGTTTTAGAAATTGTGTAACTCCTACGGCTTACGTACTATACTTAACTTCTACTACTTACGTATTTTAAAATAGCCCAGCCTGCACACGCACTACTCACATTCTAAAAACCCCTCATATAAAAACTCATATAAAAACACCCCCTTGTTATGTAAAATTAACGCTATAAGTCGTTAGTGTGTAACATTACGTGTGTTGCGCCGTATTACCCGACCACGTTTTGCGTTTACCAAAGTCTTTCATTCTCCGGATTTTTTCAAGCGTGTAACATTTAATCACGATCAATAGGTATTCATCGTCACCATAGGCACTGTTGTATATGTTTTTTTTTAACTCACATAGTTATTTTGTCGGCCGACTTAAGAAGAAATACGGAAATTTTGCCCGGGCACAACACTGCTGGCAGCCACGCGTGGCGTAGGTTGTTAGTCGACTGGGGGGAGCGTTACCAACATGCCTCCCTCCAAAACACTCAGGCAGGGCGGAAACTCCAATGCCTCATGATCGTATCTTCCGTCACTGTAGCTTAGTCCTATGCGATGTATGTAGGTTTTTTGGTTAACATTGTACGTGATCTCATCTAGGCATTGGCGGACGTCATTAAAGTGGGTGGGACTTAAACAGCCTTTCTGGAACGTCTTGGAGAAGGCGATGAATATCATCCTCTCTAGCCATCTTGGTTTTTTACCATCGCTTGGGTAGGCGCCCATGCTCGAGTCGTGGCGTGTGTGCATTACCACACACGTACAGAGTTCTGCGAATTTTTAGGGTGGCGCGAATTCTTTGCCGCATTCCTCGACAACAAACTGCGTCTCTGCCTTTGTTTCAAACGGTTGCTTAACACTGTTCTGTTACACGGACAAATACGTTGCACAATAATACTGTTTTACAATATTTTATCCAAACCCGCCCGAAAACGAAATAAGTAACCATATATATAAATGCCCTATACGGTTAAAATAAAAAATACCCAAAAATGACCCGCTACAATACCCCCTCGATGAGAATTCTGCTGTCATGACAGAAGAAATCTCATCGATAACCCCGAAAAGGACCGGTGAGGAACTGGTGCCAACAACCCCCTGGTTCTTAGTTTGCATGGGTACACAACCCCCCTGGCTCAGCGACTATGGACTCATCTGAACGAGATCACTGGACTTCTCCGTAAGAGATCCCAACACCGAGAAATCGAGCAGACTCGCACCACAGCGCACCTCGCCTTTTAACATGCTACCCCCCAAAATCCTCAATCCCTGGCTCCGATTATGCCAGATCCTCAACCGATATGGATCCCCTTTTTGCAAGCTGGGCTCTTTTTAGCAGATACTGGGCTCGCACACACTCACATTTCATATTGACATACACGTAGTACAATAAAAAAATTCTTTTAAAATTTATTATAAATTTAAAAAATTCAAAATTCAAAAAAAATAATCTTTTATCAAAAAAAGATTTGATAAATTTTTTTTTTTTTTTTTTTTTTTTTTTAAGTCTCTTCCTGGTTTTTCTAATTTTTGTTTCAAATGACAACCTAGACATTTCTAATAATATAAACACATCCTTACTCTAACATGAGAACCACTTATAGTCTACCAATACAATGCAATACAATAAAATAAACATGGTTAATGCACACATAATAAAAGACACATCTAAAATATTCATATGCTGGCAGGCGAAAAATAAAAAAAAAAATTTTTTTTCTTTTTTTTTTTTCAAGAAAATTAAAATTTTCAAAAATTTTAAAATTAAAAAAAAATTTTAATTTATTCATTAAATATTTATTAAATTTACTTATTAAATAACATATTTGTTAAAATTATTCAAATATTGGTTTGAATTAATTAAACAAGCAAATTAAAATTGGTTTCCTACTATACAAACGTAGTAGGTGTATGACCTCATCAGCTGATCGAAACTAGGTCAAGTTCCAAACCCTTGACCTACATATGTTATGTATGCTTTCTGAAAGTACACTGAACATCTGTAATATCCTACCTTGAAATACAAAACATAACAAAACAGAATATTTAAAACAAACAAAATATTCATATAATAATCAAGTTGACATTTAAATTATTTGAAATAAACAATTCTTGACTTTACATTATTTTCAATTCTATTAAAATTCTGTCACTGGTTTCGAAAAAATAAAAATTTTATATTCTTTATCATAAATTTTTCTCTTTTTATTCAACAATCCTACTTTAATCTACGGTGGTTGATGTAAATTATTTATTCTCCTTTACTGTATTAGACCTGTATACATATATAAACTCTCTTCCTTTAACTCTAATATTCATCAACTTCAATTAGCATGACACCCATCTCTACCAAAATATCTATCCCAAAACACTCTAAATCCCAACTTATCATTTAACTCCAAACGCCACCTTCTCTACATATAAAAAAAAATATACTCTATCCCTTTGTACATAGGATAAGTGTTTCCCCGCCCCCAAAAAACTCAATTCCCTTATTTGGCGGCCCGGATTCTACCTAAGGCGGCCCCTACTTACTAAAATCGATACCAATTCCCGTCCCAACATATTTTGTTGTGAACTCTTACATGACACTACCCCCTAATACAAAATTGCCATCCCCAAAAATCTCAATCTCATTGCCTCACTACAAATACAACAAAATAATATTATTAATCATAAACATAAATATATATCACTCAGAACTCTACCATTATTCTCCACAACTACCGTGTCAACATCAATATTTCTCAAGATTCTGTTACATTAAAACAATCATATTCATCTCTACTATTTAAAATTCAACTTTGTATTCAATTAGGACAGATCTATATGCCCCACAAAATATTTATCACCCAAAAAACTATCTTTTATTAGATTTCACAAATCGTTACTCTATTTCTCATTGTAGCAAACTATTTTTATCATTACTTCCAAACATCGGTAATACATCAAACATTACATTGAACATCAATTACTTAAAACATTTATAACTAACACACCAGTGACATGTTATTGCTGATCAGCTGATATCCTGACATAATTAAAACACCATGAATACCTTTCAAAATTGAACAATTACATGTAATACATTATCAACACTTACTTCTATTATGTTGATTGCCTGCCAGGCGTCTAATTATTGGCTTAGAAAAAAAATACACACATAATGAAAATACATTTTATCAACAACTATATCTAACACACAACAATAAAATGATACCTTTAAAATTATAGTATGAACCTTATATTACGAGTCTGATCATATAATTATGTGGACAGAGCACAAGCATTTTTGATTGGATTAACCTTGAATAAGCAAAAACTTTTATGTCATAAAATTTTAAATTCGTGACTCCTTTGCGTCACCTCCCAGCCACACACACTATTTCAGATTATGGTGGACTGTGGCGCCCATTCGCTTCCACAGAGACTGTATATTTTGGAGCAGGGTTTTACCTCTCCGTGTCTCTGCTTCCGCTATTAAGTTTTAAAGTAGTGAACATCAACATGTTCTTGTTCTATAATCATACACCCTTAAAACGGATCTGCCACCTGTCTATGCTACCCCAAATCGGGCAGAGTGGCAGCCGCTGTTCCATAGTACCGGAGATTTCCTCTAATGTCACCCCCCAATGAATTTCAAATATATACCAATTTCAAGTCAGCTATGGTCAAGGGACTTGGTATGACCATAGCTGGCCGCTAGCCAAAACCACGGTTAGTGCTGGTAAGACAGTAACCGCCCGAAAAGTCGAGGAAATCTAAACTTTCATTTCACTGCCTGTTATACATCAATACTATTATGTGCGACACGGTCATTTAGTAAGGTGTGTAAAATTTTTTTCTTTACACGGATAAGGTGTGCCGCACATTTATCGCCAGTTTGGCCTCCGATGGAGGTAACACTCACTGTTACCCCCAACCCATTTCGCTATCTAAGAGAGCACAGGCCACCCCCTCAATAGCCACTTAATAACTAACTAATTAATTAACAAATGAAACTAATCCTTCTACATTTGCAGTTCCACACTCCATTGTTATTATCACTTCATTGAGCACCAAACTACCCCCCAAAATTATCCCCACATCTTGTATTGATAAGTTTTTATTTTGTTACACATCTTTTCAAAATGTTCCCATACTCACTGATACTAAAACTTGACAATTATATTTGGTCACTTAATTCTAAAATTTATTTAAATTTAAAATTATACACCTCCAAAATTTTTTTTTTTTTTTTTTCAAAATTCTATTTACATTGGAGGCCGTCTATTCTTACTATCATTGATGGTGAATCTGTGGTCGCCCGAAAATGGGGTTTTGCTACGAGGTAAAGTTGGAGATAAGATAGATCCACTACGTGAATTCACGTCCCCCCTAAACCAAACTACACCGTCTCCCCTTCCATTTATCCAACCCGCTGTCTATCCTGCCTCCAAATCTACCTCCCAGCAAAATCCATTTTTTAAAAATTAATCTGTAACTGCTCTCATGGGTAAACTTTATTCTACCAATGAGACTAAAATTTTGTTTGTGATTGCATTGCCTTGTATGTAGGTGTAGTCTCCGTTATATGTAAACACTCTAAGGCATTGCGGGTACGTGACAGGTACATCAAAATTGCTGTACCCAGAGTGTATAAAAATTTAATTCGTCACGTACCTGTTTGGGGTCCCCCTCCCCGTTCAAAAATGTGGTTAAATTTCTATTTTGTACCAATTTTGGTGGAGCCGGACCATCGTTGTTTTCACTGCCCGAAGGAAGATCCTGCCAACCATGGCCCGCCTCCGAGTTCCGAATTCCACGGCCAGGACTGGTAAGATCGTGGCCACCCGAAAATGGGGGAGGATCCCTTCTAGAAACAAAAAAATAATTAAATAACATTCATATCTTTACAGTGTAACAAAATACTTATGCTGACCAAAATAATTTCAAATTTGTAGCGTTGTGCGTACCCACTATCTCCCTGGTTTCTCTATTCTGTAATACATACGAATTTTTCATTTTTATTTCTACTATCTCGTACGGCCCCTCGTACAATAAGAAAAACTTCTTGATCTCCTTGTCTTGTGCACTTGATAAGTCATGTCGTCGTATCAATACCAGCTGTCCAACCTCATACTGCGTCCACTTACCTTTCATATCATGTCGCTTTTTTCTCCTCTCGCCCTTCGTCAACAAACTCTCATTCGCTAGTCTAAGTTTAACATCGTTACCAATAGTGTTGGTTTCCGGTGGATATTCAATCAATTGTTCCAGAATCCTCTGTGGACGCTTTCCTCTTATTAGCTCATAAGGTGTGAACCCCGTCGACTCATGGGTGGTGCAGTTTAGCCAGTTTTCAATCTTCTGCACATAGAGTGGCCACTCGCTATGTTTGGCGTGGCAGTATGTTCGAAAAATTCTGCCCAGCTCCCTCATGACTCTCTCCGCCTGGTTGGACTGTGGGTGATATACTGCGGTGTGCTTTGGGATGATACCTTCCCATCCGAGCGTCTGGCGCCATCTTCCGCTGATGAACTGCGGCCCATGGTCGGATAATACCACCTTCGGCTTTCCCACGTTGATCATGTAGTCGCGTGTGATCTTCTCGCTCAGCACCTTACTTGTGGCTCGCTTTACACTATATAACCTGACATATTTGGAAAAAGTATCAAGTACAACAAAAATATGCATCACTCCACCCCTACCCTTTGGCAATGGGCCGTACAAATCTACCGCTACTAAATCGAATGGCTTTTCTACCTTAATATAATTTAGTTCTCCCTCTAACCTATAATTGACAACTTTGGATTTCTGACATAACTCGCAAACTCTAAGTATTCTTCGGACGCGTTTCTCCATATTCTTAAATAAACAAGATTCCTTTAACACATTCACACACTTCCATGCCCCAAAATGCCCGTATCTAAAGTGACAGTCCCACACTATTTTCTCTATCAACCCTTCAGGTATAACTAACCTCCAATCCCTCTCTCTCCCCTCTACTTTTTTAAACAAACTCCCTTTAAACACTTGAAAATATTGTTTATACCCAAACTCATCTACATCTGATTCTACGCTAGTAATGATCTTATTTAATTTACCATCAGCCCTTTACATTATATTTATATCCTTTAATTCTGCCCCAAAAAGTTTATCTTCCCGGGATAGTCTATAAATTTCTATCTCTTTAATATCTCTACCTGTTCTATTTCTGTCTGTGTCTACTTGTGATAGTGTGTCTGGCACCCTGTTTTCTACACCCTTGATATATTCCCAAGAAAAATTATACTCTTGAAGAGCTAACACCCACCTGGTTATCCGGCTGTGTGTGAGTTTGCAAGTATTGAGGAACGACAGCGCTTTATGGTCCATCCTGATGATGGTCCTGTTACCCAGCAGATACGTGCGGAACTTCCTCACGGCGAACACTATACTGAGGAGCTCCTTCTCTGTGGTAGTATAGTTGCGCTCTGCAGCTAGCAACGTCCGGCTGGCGAAGGCGATGGTTTTATGCTCTTTTGCCTCGTCCTCTTGGTAAAGCTCCGCTCCCAGTGCGATATTACTAGCATCTGTCTGTAAATAAAATTTTTCATTAAAATTAGGATGATTCATTAGTATCATGTCTGCGAACTTAATTTTGATGTCATTAAACGCCGCTTTTTCGTTATCGCCCCATCTCCATTGTTTATTCTTTTGCAGCACTGCGCTGAGTCGGGCCGTCGTCTGGGCGTAATTCCGCTGGAACTTCCTGTAAAAATTACAAAGACCAAGAAAACTTTGCAATTGTTTTATATTTTTAGGCTCCGGGAATGTTAGGATGGATTCTACTTTATCCGGATTGGCACGTATTCCTGTAGGTGTTATGATGAAACCTAAAAAATGTATCTCAGTTTGCAAAAATTTTGATTTGTCCCAATTCACTGTCAAACCTCCCTGATATAACTTCTCCAAAACATATTCCAAATGCTCTACATGCTCTTCAAATGTTCTGGATGCTATTAAAATATCATCAACATAAATAGTTAAAAAATCTAAGTTGTGTGGTTGCAAAATTTCGTCAAGACACTTAATAAAGCTGGCTACACTGGTGTTCAGCCCAAACGGTAAACGCTTAAATTGATAATTCTTTCCATTGAATAAAAAGGCTGTATATTTTCTACTATTTGCTGCTAATGGAACTTGCCAGTACCCGGCGGTTAGGTCTAAAGAGGTCATATATTGTACGCCGCTAAATTTCTGAAATATTTCTTCAATAGCTTCGGGTGACTCCCTGTCTGGAATAATTATTTGATTGATTTTGCGGGCATCCAAACATAACCTAACTCTACCATCTTTTTTAATCACAACAACTAAGGGGTTAGAATATGGTGACACAGATCTCTCAATTATATCTCCCTCTAACATTTTCTCTAACTCAAGCTGAACCGCTCTTCTCTTCGCATTGGCACCGGATAACTTCTTTGCACATAGGGTGCGTGTTCCCTTACCTTTAACTCGCATTCATAGTTTCTTGCCCTCCCTGGTACATCGGCAAACACTTCTCTAAAATTCTCTACTACCCGCCACAATGATGCACGTTGAGAACTCCCTATCACGCCACCCTCACTACAAAATTTCAGTGCTCTTTCATTCCATAAGTGATCCACATTCTCCTCATACTCTATCTTACTCTCACTGCATACATTCATACTAACTTCCATTTCTTGTTTATTAGCCCGATTATGTATCACCCTCACCCCCGAAATTCTTACCGCATCTAACACCCGCTCAAAATTAACTCGAACTGATTCTGCCTCATTGTGCAATACTAACACCCGTTTATGAAAATCAATCACCGCCTTGTTTTTAATTAAAAAGTCATTTCCCAGTATAACCTCAAGATTTAGTCCCCGTACAACTAGAAATGTATTATCATACCCTACCCCGTTAATTATCATGTTTAAATGTACTTGTTTCGTGACTCTCTTACTTCTAACTCCCGTAATACCTACAATCGTCACACCAGCTACTGGTAACGATGGAATATTTTTATTTATTTCTCTTAATTCATCTAGTACATGTTCAGAAATAACAGAGATTTCACTACCTGTATCGATTAGAGTTTTAATCTCCTTACCTTCTATGTTGATTTTCACCTCAGTCAGCCCATTCTCCCGTCTCACTGCTTCGAAGTCTTCCTCCTCCAATAATTCCTCCGATAAATCTGTAATCACCACATTGTTTCGGTATCTATCATCCATTTGGACCCCAGAAACTTCCGGCGACAACGGTCGGGTCCGGTGTTCCATTGTCCCTCTTAGTTTCCCGCAGAGGTGCTCGCAGATGCAGGGTTGTATACTCATTCGTGCTGGTTTCCTCGCTGTTCATGAGCGTGGCCTCTCGGCGCTCCTCCTTGGCCCTCTCCCCTTCGTTGGTATGCATGCTGGTTCTGTGCGGGTTGTGGACCCTGTCGCTGCCCCGGTCTCTCTCTCCTGCATCTAAAACAAAAATTCTGTGAGGCATAATTCTCCTGTGAACACGCTGTACAAGTCCACATGGGTCCTCGATTATTTTGTTCTCGTCTAGGGTAGGCCGGTCCATTTGTAGGTCCCCTCGGCGGTCCCTGATTACCTCCATTATTTCCAGTCTGCTGGTTCTGACGGCGACTCAATTCTTGGTCCCGGATATTCTGAAACACATCTAAAATATTTTCTAGCTCGCCAATATTCGCTACCTCCCGTGTCATAAGTGTTATCTGCACTTCCCTTGGCAAATGCTTGCTGATATGCCTCACAAAGGATCTAAATGGCAATGGCGGCTCTAAGTATTTCGCCTCGTTAAATATTCTCATCACATACCCTGTTATATGATTATTGGGCCCCCCAAAATTCCCGGTTCCCATAATCCTACTTCGTAACACTTCTTGGTCTTCTTCAGACCAATATTTATTTATAAATGCAGACTCAAAACTTTCAAAACATTCCCATTCCGTTTTATGTACTTCGGCCCATATCTCCGAACTACCTTTAAAGAATTTAAAAATTTTTAATAATTGGACTTCCCAGTTATTAGTACTGAACTTATTGAATTCTCTCACTCTGCTTATGAACTGCATAGGGTGTACTTTTTTGTTATCACAACTGAATATCTCTAACTCAACTTCACTGCTTACATCACGAGTCATAATTACTCACTCGGTAACAGTGTTAACTTGTTGGCTGATGGCCTTGCTCAATTCATTTTTAACATTCATTAACTTAAGGTTACTATCAGATTCAAGGTCACTTATTGTATCATGTATGGTCTTAAATTCAATCTTATAATTATGCTCTATTTCTCTTATTTTACTATTATTATTTTCAATCTGGCTCATAGCATAACCAACCTTACATTCAGTATTGGTTTTACACTCACTTATTTGATTCTCAACAATTGTATTTATGACACTATATTGTTCCGTGATCTGTTTCTCTACTTTATTAGTTATATTATTGGTAATATCAGAAACACGGCACTCTAATTGCTCAGTTAATGACTCTGACAGGTGTAATTTCATACTTTCACAACATTCATCAATATGTTTGCCTAATACACTACTCAAATTATCAAATTGCATATTAATATTCTGCTGAAACTGAATATTCTGTTCTTTAATTTCATTAAAAATAATATCATTTTTAATATTCTGCTGTTCGCATTTTATTTTCTGTTCTTTGAATTCGTTACTTAAAATCTCAAGTTTCTCGTCATTTCTATCAAGACGCTTATTTAATTCATTATTCTGCATGTCAAATTTGTTGTCCATTTTTCGTAAAAAACTCATTATATCTAGTTCCTCTGATTGTTTACTTTTATTAGTTGAAACGGGGGTCAACTGAATCCCCGAATCAACATCTGTTTCGCTTGGTTGTGCTCGAGTTGCAAACGGAGTGGAATGAACTATTACATCACTGCCGACAGCTGTTTCTGTAACAGTACCCGTCTCCCCCCTCAACATACCACTTTCATCAAACGATTGCGACTCAAGGCCACTTTCACTCATAATTGAATTTACTATACTACTTTTTTCTGTATTCTCGGACATTTTTACTTTATCTATTTTGTCTTACGTAACAACTACCAATGATTAGTCTTTTTTCAAAACTGATATTACAACATCAATTTACTTTTGCAACCGTATTCCGTTCAATGTACTGTCACATGTAGGCCGTTGTAATAACTTTTTTGTTATATTACATCCTGGTCACGCGGTACAAATTGTAACTTCTTTTCTTATGTAATCTGTTATATTTTATTCAAATTCAATTTCACACTTACCTTTTATCGATGATCTGGCCGGATCGAGTAGTGGAGGTACACCCATTTCGTTCGGCGAACTCTGACAGTACATAAAACGAACTAAGGTTTTGAAAGAAACCCTCAATTTTTTGGAAGAGAAATTATTGTTGTTTATTAATCAGAAATATTGACTTCATAAGTTTTCCATTTGTAAAACTTCCAATTTCATATTTATAGGTTTACATGTTTTAGAAATTGTGTAACTCCTACGGCTTACGTACTATACTTAACTTCTACTACTTACGTATTTTAAAATAGCCCAGCCTGCACACGCACTACTCACATTCTAAAAACCCCTCATATAAAAACTCATATAAAAACACCCCCTTGTTATGTAAAATTAACGCTATAAGTCGTTAGTGTGTAACATTACGTGTGTTGCGTCGTATTACCCGACCACGTTTTGCGTTTACCAAAGTCTTTCATTCTCCGGATTTTTTCAAGCGTGTAACATTTAATCACGATCAATAGGTATTCATCGTCACCATAGGCACTGTTGTATATGTTTTTTTTTAACTCACATAGTTATTTTGTCGGCCGACTTAAGAAGAAATACGGAAATTTTGCCCGGGCACAACACTGCTGGCAGCCACGCGTGGCGTAGGTTGTTAGTCGACTGGGGGGAGCGTTACCAACATGCCTCCCTCCAAAACACTCAGGCAGGGCGGAAACTCCAATGCCTCATGATCGTATCTTCCGTCACTGTAGCTTAGTCCTATGCGATGTATGTAGGTTTTTTGGTTAACATTGTACGTGATCTCATCTAGGCATTGGCGGACGTCATTAAAGTGGGTGGGACTTAAACAGCCTTTCCGGAACGTCTTGGAGAAGGCGATGAATATCATCCTCTCTAGCCATCTTGGTTTTTTACCATCGCTTGGGTAGGCGCCCATGCTCGAGTCGTGGCGTGTGTGCATTACCACACACGTACAGAGTTCTGCGAATTTTTAGGGTGGCGCGAATTCTTTGCCGCATTCCTCGACAACAAACTGCATCTCTGCCTTTGTTTCAAACGGTTGCTTAACACTGTTCTGTTACACGGACAAATACGTTGCACAATAATACTGTTTTACAATATTTTATCCAAACCCGCCCGAAAACGAAATAAGTAACCATATATATAAATGCCCCATACGGTTAAAATAAAAAATACCCAAAAATGACCCGCTACAATATTGACAAATAAATTTTAGCAATAGACATAGAAATATAATACTCAAAATTTCTATATATTAAACAACATCATAAGTCATTACGCATTTTTTTATAAAGAAATAACACCTTAAATCATCTACTACAGTTAACAAACTTCTTAACAAATTTATACATACCGGTAGTCACTGTTCGGGCAGTCATTTGTTAACAAACTTCTTTTTTCTGAAATTATAATTGACTTACCTTTTATACTTCTCTCGTTAACATTTATACTTTTGTTTACATGCTGATTCGAGTAATCGCCATGTTGTGTTGTTGCCAACATAATATATTTTAAGTTCGGGTCCAGGATTCTATCACGAGCTAGAAACAGAATGGTTATTGAGAAATAATCGACTCTGATATCATTTGGTAAAACTTGTGTTTTAATGGTCTGAATTCCTAAATGTTTGAATAACAAAAAACAAGATGGAGTCTTCCTCCTCTGCCAAATCCACATACAAAATGGCTGCAAAATATTTTTGCTACATCAGCCTTAAGTATTCTACATTTACACAACATATATTTTAACTCCAATTTATTCTGGTTACTTGTTTAAATGAATCTACACCATTACTGCAGTTTTAAATAATTTCAATTATGAAGTTACATGAATCACGTAACGTGAACCAATGCTTGTGATTTTATATGTACCGGTACGCAAGCACACATGCACATGCTCACACACATACTAATTAAAATGGTACATTTTACAAATTTTCTTGAGCTCAATTATTAAAAAGTGTTGGTGGTTTAAAACGTGAAAGGTTTACTTTCCTGCTGTGATGGATGAAGATCCAGTCAGGCGTTAATCATGTTCATGCTGGTGTTCTGCCAAACTATTACACTGTTCCTTTTTATTAACTGCACTCACTGTCTCTACATTTTACACTGATTGATTTAAATAGACTTAATTCACTTTTGTTACATTTTAGTTGTTACTTTTAAATACTTGCTGGCCAGCAATTTGTACAACATGCAGTTCGCACGAAGTATACGAGTCGACTGAGAGTGCCAATATGGCGCTTATTTCCCAAGTGGAAGCATTGTCGTGTCATCAATTCTGTTGTTCTTTGGGATGACGTCTTGGTGTTTTAAGGTGCAGCGATTACGTCTGGCATTCTTTAGATGACGTATTTTAGGAGTGTCCTGTTGTTGTTGGCAGAATTGCTGTCATTTTATCACGTACGCCACTTGACCTTGAGGCAAACCCTTCATTGCTTATTGTGTTGTATCCCAGTTTTAGAAAACTTTACTCTCACACATACAAAATTTTAATTCACAATAAAATTATATCTGTTATGTACCCAAAATCCCTATATGGACCTATTTGTACCGTTACAATACCCCCTCAATGAGAGGTTTTATGACGAGGCATAAAAACTCTCATTGACTCATTCATACTTCCTAAAGGGATCAGCCTGGATATGTCGCCACAACCCCCTGTATTGTTTATATAACAAAATACAGATAACTTACCCCTTGGTCCAGCGATCGTGACAGCACCTGCATGACCTTACTGGACTTCTCTTTCGAGATCCAACACTGCAAGGCCAGTCAGGCACTTAACGCTCCTGCTCTGACGCGCTGGCCAGCTCAGGACCGCTGTCACAGCATCACCAAACTCTGAAACATCAAAATAAAAAATCAAAGAGTGGCCTTGTATAATACCATATCCCTAACTTATCTGTTTCCCCTTAGCTGCTTATTGGTTTACGTTAATAAGCATTGGTTTTTTTCCTTAACTCCTAATATCTCTAATACATAGATGAATACAAGATTTATTATAGATGTATCCTGCTCTGATTTCACTTCTGCATATTTATCAAAATTTCGACTCCAATCGATCATATTTAACTCCTTTCCAATACACAAGAAAAAATTGAAATCTTTACACTAATGCAATAATATTTAAAACAATTAATCAAGTTTATAAGAATCAACAAAACAATTTATCTATATACTTCTTATATAGAAGCAAAACACAAGTTCACTACTTCAGAACCATCTAACTATTTAAATTATTAATCATCTTTCATGATCCTAATTCCGTAATACAAAATCATAATTATTTTACTTTCATGAGCAACATCATCAACATTATATATTTGATATCCACTAAACGTTACTACCCAATCTAGTAACCTCCTTCCACACCCACTATGACCATACAACATAATAAAACATTAACCTTGAACATTAACATGAACAATTCACCTTTAAATAATTTGTATATAAAATTATAAATATTACAACTTGAACATTCTGTTGACTCATTTTTATATCAAACTTTAATTATTTAACGTTTATTGTATCATTAGATTCTCCACAAAATTCAAATTTATTATCAACCTTCATTTTATATCACATTTCATTTATCATTATATTTCTACTATGATTTTTCTATTTAACATTTTCCTCATTAATTAGTTTGGGTGACTCTCAGCCATTCACAATGATTCGATTTATTGAATGGTCACTTCTATATGTAACCTTACTCACCTTCTTCCTACTAACAACCACTAACAGATTTACATAGGGTGACACCAATCTCTCAATAACTACCCCCTTCAACACGAATTCCACTTAAATCACTTTCCCTCTTATAATAAAATATCTAATACCCTCTTTGTAACTAGGATGTGTGTTCCCAACCTTGGCAATTCCATTTATAGCCTTTTGCCCTTCCCATAATCTCGGCAAACACTCTTCGACCCTCCACAATTACCAGCCCAACGACGCATGTTGATCACTCCTTACCACCTCACCCTCACTACAAAATATCACCATCAACTATTTACTCTCTAATTCCATTACTCTCACTTTCTATATAATTAGTAAAATAGTTTACCTTCTTCTTGTCCGTCTGGTGGCCTTTTCTCTATATTTTATTCAACGCGTTTCAGGACATATGTCCCATCATCATCATATGTCCTGAAACGCGTTGAATAAAATATAGAGAAAAGGCCACCAGACGGACAAGAAGAAGGTAAACTATTTTACTAATTATATACTATAAGTGGCTTGGATACCGATAAACATGGATCTCTCACTTTCTACATATATGCACTCCCACTACTGTGTCCCTACTATTACCTCGTTTCTGTAATACTTTTATTCTACAATTCTTATTTTATCTAACACCCATTAAAGTTAACTTTGATTGACCTAATGCCTTATTAAATAATCATCACCCAATCTCTATCCTTTCACCTTTTACCTCAATATGATCATTGACAATTACCTTAGAAAATTCATCACTTACCTCTTAATAACAATACATCTCAATATCCAAATATATTATGTGCTTAATCATTCACTATTCATTAGAGAATCTCTTCTGTACAACAATAATTAATTAATCTTCAATTATTTAATTTAATCAGTTATTTAAACACAACATTACTTTAATTACCTTCTTCCAAAACAATTACAATTCATTTATTACAGACTCTCATTATTTATTTAGTCTGCTAAAATATTATTATCATTGAAATCAATTTCTACTACATGCACACATTGTTTACATCAAATACATTTTACAACACAAACACAATTAATTTCACTATAAATTTATTTACAATTTTTTGTCATTATTTTTCTGTTTACCACACCTCATTTCATAATCTAACCGTGTCATCACCATAAACTAAAATATTTAAAATGTCCATTCACTGATTTTTTATTTAACCCCATCATCATATAATAATCTGATCTTATGACTACACCATTAATTTACAATTACAGACACATTTTTATTATTATAATTATAACAATCATCATCATTGTCTTTTTCCATTGTACCAATACTACTGATAATACAAATATCATTGCATACCATTATTTCAAAATTCCTGTCGACATTGGGTATAGTAATCTCTCCTTTAGTATTTTCTGTTACAGTCAAGTAAGTTACATTATCATTAACTACTGTTGCTATATCCGTTTCAACATAAGGTAAGTACTCACTATAATTATCAGCTCTCTCTATATCTAACCTCTCGACTAACTCTTTATACCTTCTACCGATCTCAAATAACTCTATCTCCCTATCATCATACAACTCTCTCTCAAAATATCTCTCATCATAACGCCATCTCACACTTTCTCTCTTATTCCATGCAGAGGGTACTGCTACATTAAAACACCTCCTGATTCCTCCAGGAGTACCACAAAAACTCAAAGGACAATTATTTGTAGAACATTTATCTACCAAATATACTCGTGAAGACCTTTCTTCACCCCCAACAACACCACGGGATAAAATTACCCCCTGAAACCCCTCTACCTGTATACTCTCTCTCCACTTTCTCTCTGACTCATCAACATACACTAACCATTATTACATTCTATCTCCTCTAAAACTTCATCAGTACTCTCAATATTCACACCATTATTCTCTAACCCCATATTTTTACTTATATTGTCATAATTCTCACCCCTACTTACCTTATCGTCTTTATATGTTAACTGACCGTCTTTATTTTCATTTAATTCGCCGGTCTCTTTACTACTTTCTACCCCCATTTTAATCTCACAATTGTCATCTACTTTATTCATTTTAAAGTTATTAATTATGTCATCTACTCTTGCATTTTTTTTATCAAACTTCTCACTAACTGCTTCTACTATCTGTTCTCGCATATTCTCATAACGTGTATTCATTTCGTTTATTTGTTTGTTAAAGTTAAAATTTTGTTTCTTAATTTCATCTTTTACTTCATAAAATTTATTTAGCAGTAATTGTATCATGACATTTGTCTCATCTGTTTTCTTTTCAGACCGAGTTGAGATGGGTGTTACTTGTATTCTATCCAACTCTACAGATTCGGTAGCGCTAGACTCGCCAATCTGACTAATTGGTGTTGAATGACCTCCCATCTCACTCGTAAACATTTTGTCAGTTACGCTGACATCTACATTTTTATCTGCCATCTCAAAAAATTTTTCAAATATATTTCTTTTCAAACTATTACCATATATCTAACATATACTACAATCACAACATAACCTTATTATTTACGTATTAATTACATACCCATTTCCGACAACCATTCTGTTTCCGTACGCAGGTTTATTTTATATAAAATTTATTTATATAAAGTCCCTCTATAAGGGCGCCATTTGTTAACAAACTTCTTAACAAATTTATACATAGTCACTGTTCGGGCAGTCATTTATTAAAAAACTTCTTTTTTCTGAAATTATAATTGACTTACCTTTTATACTTCTCTCGTTAACATTTATACTTTTGTTTACATGCTGATTCGAGTAATCGCCATGTTGTGTTGTTGCCAACATAATATATTTTAAGTTTGGGTCCAGGATTCTATCACGAGCTAGAAACGGAATGGTTATTGAGAAATAATCGACTCTGATATCATTTGGTAAAATAGCATGTATCACATACAAAATGGCTGCGAAATATTTTTGCTACACCAGCCTTAAGTATTCTACATTTACACAACATATATTTTAACTCCAATTTATTCTGGTTACTTATTTAAATGAATCTACAACATTACTGCAGTTTTAAATAATTTCAATTATGAAGTTACATGAATCACGTAACGTGAACCCAATGCTTGTGATTTTATATGTACCGGTACGCACGCACACATGCTCACACACATACTAATTAAAACGGTACATTTTACAAATTTTCTTGAGCTCAATTATTAAAAAGTGTTGGTGGTTTAAAATGTGAAAGGTTTACTTTCCTGCTGTGATGGATGAAGATCCAGTCAGGCGTTAATCATGTTCATGCTGGTGTTCTGCCGAACTATTACACTGTTCCTTTTTATTAACTACACTCACTGTCTCTACATTTTATACTGATTGATTTAAATAGACTTAATTCACTTTTGTTACATTTTAGTTATTACTTTTAAATACCTGCTGGCCAGCAATTTGTACAACATGCAGTTCGCACGAAGTATACGAGTCGACTGAGAGTGCCAATATGGCGCTTATTCCCAAGTGGAAGGGTTGTCACGTCGTCAATTCTATTGTTCTTTGGGATGACGTCTAGGTTTTTTAAGGTGCAGCGATTATGTCTGGCATTCTTTAGATGACGTATTTTAGGAGTGTCCTGTTGTTGTTGGCAGAATTGCTGTCGTTTTGTCACGTACGCCACTTGACCTTGAGGCAAACCCTTCGTTGCTTATTGCGTTGTATCCCAGTTTTAGAAAACTTTACTCTCACACATACAAAATTTTAATTCACAATAAAATTGTATCTGTTATGTACCCAAAATCCCTATATGGACCTATTTGTACCGTTACACTACAATTAAATAGATCGCATTTATAAAACAAAGTATTAAATAATTTATAAATTTATCTTTGTTCAACATTAAAGTAATCTAGACAAACTGAGTCTATTCAACTATTATTCATTGAGCAATACATTTACGATTTAACCTACTAGATTACATATATGTATTTAATGATTATCTCCTTTCATAATTATGAGTTAACCTATACAAAGTACATATATATTTAATAATTATTTCTTTCCATGTCATAAGATATAGAATAATACCATTAGGATCTCAACATACTCGTGAATTCTTTCAGTATGAAACGGGCGAACCATGGATAGACGAATGTACTACATTGGATCTCCTTTGGTTATCAATTGAATTTAAATCTGTTACTTGATTTATGATTATCCATTTCCTGCATTCTTTGTGTCTCACTTCCCCACACATCACTCTTTATCACTATTTGCTCTGCTTTTGGTTTTTACTCGTACGCGATGAAAACTGACGCTTGCGCACTTCGACCTTAAATTCGGCTATATACTCCGTATTACGCACACATAATAAAGTATACTTCTGCCTTTACTTAATTCAGATTATGCACACATAGTAAATATACTTCTTCTCTCTTGATGACACCCTAAATTAAGTTTAGTCACTCGCGAATCGCTTGCTTCTTCGTATTGGCTTGAACACTTTCTAGTTGGATTGTAGATATATAGTTACTGAATAATAAATTGACTTATTAATTCCTTCATGTCTACTTAAAACAAGAATATTGTCACAATAAAGACTGATATATTACTCCTCCGACTGATTCGACTATATATTTGTTTCTGTGTCAATTATGAGCTTTGTTAGTGTTTGGTTGTTATGTTTGTAATGTATGTTATGTTTTAGGCCTTTATCAAGGAGTGTTTGTTCGTTTTTTGTTTTTTGTTTTTTCTCCAACACTTAGAAAAAACAAAAATACTCACAAACAATGACAGACACTCACATAAAATACTATATTGGCACAGATACGTTGATGACATTCTAATACTATACAGGGGAAACAAAAGACAATGTGAACAGTTACTAACGCACATAAACAAAATACATAAAAACATAACCTTCACTGCCGAATACGAACACAACAATACCATAAACTTCTTAGACCTCTCCATCACAAAACTAGAACACAGGCACAAATTCAGTATATACAGAAAACCAACTACAACTGACACACTAATACACAACACCTCCAATCACCCAATACAACACAAACTAGCTGCTTTTAGAACCATGATACATAGACTTAACAACATCCCCTTAGATGAAATAGACTACAAAGACGAACTAAACACGATAAAATATCTAGCAGAATCTAACGGTTATGACAGAACAATAGTCAGTAAACTCCTACACAAAACACAAAACAAACAACAGACAAAGACAGAAAACAACAAATTCATAACACTAACATACATCAACAAACAAACAGAAAAAATTGCCCACAAATTCAAAAAAGCAGGATACAGAATCGCTTACAAAACTACTAACAAAACAGAACACACACTATCAAAACGCATGCCCAAAGCACAAAACAAATTCGATCTACCCAGTGTATATAAACTAAATTGTTCAAATTGCAATAAATTCTACATAGGCCAGACAGGACATAGCTTCAAACAGAGATACATTGAGCACACAAAAGCACTCCACACCACTACAGAATCTACCTTCGCAAACCACCTCATCGAAGCAAACCACACATATAAAAACATCGACAATAACATGAACATACTACACGTACACACAAAAGGCCGAAAACTAGACACTCTAGAACAATTAGAAATATACAAACACACAAAAACAAATAAAAACGACATCCTAAATGAACAGACACAATTCAAATCGCACGCATTATTCGAACACATCTCACCACACACACACAGCTTCGATCTTTTGAAACACTATCTCGTCGCCAACAACAAGATGAACAGCGCTACTAACGACAGCCTCTGATGAAGCCTTCTATAGGTGAAAGCCGGTTTAGGCTGTAAGGTAAAACTTTACGTTTTTACTTATAAAAAACTTAGTGTTCCGAGTCGTCAATATTATAGTGATATTTAGTTAAGTAACGGACACGTCATGGACAACGAAATCCAAGAATTAAAATTTATTTTATTTTTGACCGATCCTCCCTAACCCTTCACTGAAAATTTCATTGATTGACTGTCACTACGAATTTAACGATTTAATTATACATAAGAAGAGAAGTTAATTCTCATTCAGACTGCTAACTGATCACAATCTGAGAGCACATGGAGTGAAAAAGTATCATGTTTACAGGAAACAAATATGTTTGCAAAAGTGTTCCCAACAAATAGGATCAGAATGTTACAATCAGTTGCATTTTATATTTTAGTCTCTTTCATTATGTACAAAAAATATTGCTTACAGACGTAATGCAATAACTTATTAATGTCACTTGTGGGATAATTACTTACCACATTCACTTGGAAGTGAAAGCTGGCAGCCATAGTACTTGGTGGTACCAACGTAACTAGCACCAACTTGACAAGCAGCCTCTAGTTTTGCTTCTGGGGTTTGGGCTTCACTAACTACACTGTCGCAGGCTTCACGGAATATTGTAGGATTCACATATGAAAAGCAAGTCCTGCAAAGAGATTAAATAGTGCACTATGAAATATTTTAAACATGATTAAATGTTTTTAAGTATCATATGCTTTTTTGTATCATCAAGGCAAAGCCGTGAAAGGCAAAGGAGTTTATAATTAACTTTGAGCAGTTTATCTAACTTGAGTCATACATTTGAGGCATATAAGGAAAACATAACAGCCTCACAGTTTCAAAGACTGAAGAAAGTGTAGAATAAATATATAGTATAATAAATATTAATAATCATTAATAAAATATAAACAGTAAATTGTGTACAACAAATTTAGGATGTTCCAACAAACACTTGGCTCTTTTACTGTTGGAATTGTTTGTTATTATGAAATATATTACCACACAAGTGTCAGGTTGAATAAATTAGAGAGCTATACCAAAGGTAATTATATTTAGTTAATCAACGGACACATCATGGATAATAAATCCAAGACTTTAAAGCTACACAGAAAGTAAAGAAGCTTACCAAATCTGTCATCTGGTGTACAGAATTGTTTTAAGAAAACATACACAGGCACACATACACTCATATACACATATATAAAGTAATACCTCTTGGTCTCAAGACATTTGAAACGTATTATGATACTTTTCAATATCTTGATATTATAAAATATATCAAAACATGGTTGAACTGATTCTACGGTTACTGTATTCACTGTTTACTGTCGGGCGCCATCTTTGTTACCAACTACGTACAAAGAAAAAATATATGTTCTAACCATGTTGAGGGTTCTTTTTTAGGCGAACAGGAGATCAGAATCGGTTGTTCAAAATTAAAGAAAACTTTATTTGTTTCCCATGAATGGAGTTTTATTGACATTTTTTACTATAATTTTTTATTGTTAACAAACTACCTCCTGCCATCCTCTCTCTCTCTATAAATTCACATTTACGAAAGTTATTGATTATATAATCATTCTGCTACAATGAGAATTAAAACATGGTATATAAATTCCAAACAAACTTCAAGACATTAAATATGAATTAAAATACAAACAACACAAACCAGCCTTCTTTGTCTACATACTTTCTCACGCACACACACACACAATTATTTTATGATTTAAGAGCTCTTATTTTATATTTTATTAAAAATTTATTTCCCCATTCTGCCAGTAATTTTGAAAAACCCTTGTTAAAATCTTATGGATACGTGGCTACTTAGCTGAATTTGAAGCCGATTATTATTCCTGAAGCCGTCACATGGTTTTACGTGCGCACTTTACTTCACTCCATGATTATCGAACTGTTATTACACTTTTAATACGAAATTTTGACTTTAGTTCATGTTTTAAAATATAATATTCACATTTTGTGGTTTTGCGGGCCCGCACTTACTGCCGAAACTTTTTATAGATACCACTCGCGAGTGGTGATGAGATGAGACTGGGGAGATTTACAGGCGCTATTTTGTGAAGCGGCTGTTGTTCGCCCAACTCTCATTGGTTTACAGTTTGTATCCGTTCGCCAGTGGACTGTTTTTGGCTTGTTGACAAAACTGGTGACACACATCGTTATATAAATTGCTGACGCAACACATCGCCTGATGTCTGGTTGCATAATTGGTTTACAGATTTAGTTACATAACGTGTTTACGTTTTTCGTGTTCGTCATTGTCCTTGAACTGACTTTGTACATTTGCAGTTATTAAAACGGTCCACACAATTATTAAACAATTCATACAGTCAACAGCAGTGCAGCCACGTTGCGATCGCTTCCAAATAACAAATTTACCTCTCGGTCATAAAATTTTTCTATCACTCAACAAGTTAATTATTATTTATGAAAAAATACAAATTATGTCATTACCCCAGGTATGCCCAAAAATGCCCCGCTACAATACCCCCTCAATGAGATATTTTATGTCGAAGCATAAAAAATCTCATTGACACATTCATACGTGCTAGAGGGATCAGCCAGGATATGTCGCCACAACCCCCTGTATGGTTTACAAAAAAGAATAATCAACTCACCCTTGGTCCGGTGACTGTGACCGCATCTGCATGACAATACTGGACTTCTCTCTCGAGATCCCAACACCGTAGAGTCAGACAGATACTCAACGCCCCTGCTCTGACGCGCAGGCCAGCTCAGGTCCGCCGCCACAGCATCACCAAACGCTGAAACAACAAATCAAAATATTAAATAGTGGCCTTATACAACACCATATCCCCAACTGATCTGTTCCCCCCTAGCGGTGCTGGTTTGCGCTAAGAAGCACTGGTTTTGTTTTCCTTTACTTATTACTAACATGTAAATATCAGAATACCTAACATAACCTAACATAAGAAAACACAGCACATTAGTAAATCATTTTAAAATAAACAACTTACAATTAAAATGTTACACACTTTATATCATTAAATTGGCATATAAAATCAAAAAATTACTTTTAAACTTGATTTACTCTTATTCATTCGTTTCTCAAAATTACAAATTTTTTTTTTTTTTTTTTTTTTTTTTTTTCAATTATGGCCATCATTATTCTATTTCATTACTTTGGGTGCTTCTACGTTATTCCTTATAATTTACTTTATCAACTTGGCATTTACTCATAATCTTACCCCTTTTATTACTCTAATGCTCCCTTACAAAATCTTTAACTAGTATGACACCCCACTATCAAAATTTTACTAACCCTTCTCTACCTCTAACTACTTACTATTTTAACTCCAATCGCCACCTTCTACTCTTATATAAAAAAAATACTGTCTAACCCTTTGTACATAGGATACGTGTTTCCCCCCCCCAAAAAAGCTCAATTCCCGTTCTCTGGCCCCTGGATTTTTACCTAAGGCGGCCCCTTCCCACTAAAACTATACCAAATCCCGTCCCAACCCTTATGTTGCGGACTCCCACATTACACTACCCCTACTACAAAATTGCCATCCCCAAAAAATCTCAATCTCATAACCTCACTACAATTTTCAACAAATTAACATCAAAATAAACAATATATCGCTCAAAACTCTACATAAACTCTCCATTTCTACTGTGTCTCCACTTATACTTCTCAAAATTCTATAACATACATTAACTCAATACAACATTGCATTATTTTCATCTCTACTATTTCTTTAATTCTTACTTCGATTTGGACAGATCTATATGTCCCACAAAATTCAACTTGAACTGATTCAAACATTTTATTCAAATAATTACTATCACCCATTTCTATCTTTTGCAACCCATTGAAAATTTTACCTATCACAACTATTTTTCATTTTATTTTAAAATCTATAAACACATTGAAAACATATTATCATATTTTTATAATTCTTATTCCTACCATACTAAATGCAATCAACACACTAAGACATAATAAACACAATATAGGAAGTATTTAGTGCATCTATTTTTTCTTTTAAATTCAAACAAAATTATTGAGTAGCAAATCATCATTATTAATTAAAATATAGCAAAATTTTAATACGTTATCCCCTTGGATAACCTCCCAGCCACACACACTATTTCAGATTATGGAGGACTGTCTCGCCCTTTCGCTTCCACAGAGACTGTATAATTTTGGAGCAGGGTTTTACCTCTCCGTGTCTCTGCTTCCGCTATTAAGTTTAAAATTGGTGAACATCAACATGTTCTTGTTAATAATCATGCACCCTTAAACGGATCTACCACCTGGCTCTGCTGTTCCTCCTTGAACAGAGTGGCAGCCGCTGTTCCATAGTTTGGTGATTCCCCTTTTATTACCCCCCATCAATTTCAAAATACACCTTTACAACGATAACAGCTATGGCCAGTTATGGTCAGCGCGTAATCGTAATGTGCCCCAACCATAGCTGTTAAAGCTAAACCAATTCCACGGTCAAGGTTCGGTGAGGCCGTGACCGCCCGAAAAGTTGGGGAATCACAAGTAAAATATCTTTCGTAATATTAAATTTACGAATTTATATTTAAATGACAATATTAATTTAGATGGGGTTTTAACCCACTTTATATGGAAGCTTAACCATTATTAACATAAAATATTAAATACAAAATCTACAACCTCCCCCCATAGCAGTTCCACACTACACTGTTATGTCACTTCATTGAGCACCAAACTACCCCCCAAAATTATCCCCACATCTTGTATTGATAACAAGTTCTTATATTACTACACATTTCTTCAAAACGTTCCTATACTCACTAATACTAAAATCTAACAATTATATTTGGTCACCTAATGCTAAAAAATTTAGAAGAAAAAAAAAAAAAATTATATCTTAAATTTAAAATTATACACATCCAAAATTATTTTGGGTTTTTTTTTTTTTTTTTTTTTTTTTTTTATATATACTATTTACATAGGAGGCTGACTCTATTGTCATAAACTTACTCTACGTCTAGGAAGATCGCAGCCGCCTGAAATGCCGGGTCTTGCTGCAAAACGCATCGGAACCCGGTAGATATACTACGTGAATTCACGTCCCCTCTCTAAAACACACTACTCCCCCTCTCCTACCATTTCTTCTACCCCGCTTTCTACCGTGCTCCAAAACGTCTTGCCCCAAAACTCGTCGTTTCGGGCCAAACAGAAAATATTGTCAAAGGCTCCATTTTAATTTTGCCCTTGACACTAAAAAATTTAAATAGAATGCACTGCCTTTTACTTAAATGCAGCCTCCATTATTTACAAACACTCTAAGGCAGTGCAGGCACGTGACAGGCACACCAAAACCGCTGCACCGGGAGTGTATAAAAAATAATTTGTGTCACGTACCTGTGGGGTCCCCCTCCCCGTTCAAATGTGCAGTTAGGTTTTCTACTTTATACCAATTTTGGTGGAGCCGGACCATCGTTGTTTTCACCGCCCGAAGGAAGATCCGCCAACCATGGCCCGCCTCCGAGTTCCGAATTCCACGGCCAGGACTGGTAAGATCGTGACCGCCCGAAAATGGGGGAGGATCCCTTCTGAAAACATACAATAATATTTTAAAAAACTTATTTATAAACATAACAATTAAAGTGACCTATATAATTTTAAATTCGTCGCATTTTGAGTACCTACTATTTCCTGCGTCGCTGGGTTCCTCAGCACATACGCATTCTGCATTTTTACTTCTATAACTTCATAAGGTCCTTCATATAACAAGAAAAACTTTTTTATTTCCCTATCTTGAGCACTGGACAAATCATGTCTTTTTACTAACACTAACTGACCTACCTCATATTTGGTCCATTTACCCTTAGCATCATGTTTCTGTTTTCGTCGCTCTCCTCTAGTAAGTAAATTCTCGTTCGCCAATCTAATCTTCATATTCCTGTCCAAAATTTGACCTTCAGGTGGGTATGTGAAAAGTTGTTCCAATATCCTGGGTGGCCTTGTTCCCCTTATCAACTCATGCGGCGTAAATCCCGTGGACTCATGGGTGGTACAATTCAGCCACTCCTCTACTTTTTTCACGTAGGATGGCCATTCTGTGTGTTTGGCGTGACAGTACGCCCGAAATATCCTGCCAATCTCTCTCATCACCCGTTCTGCTTGGTTCGACTGAGGATGGTACACTGCCGTATGCTTGGGTATGATGCCTTCCCATCCAAGCGTCTGCCGCCACTTGCCGCTTATAAACTGTGGACCATGGTCAGATAATATAATTTTCGGCTTTCCCACATTAAGCATATAATCTTTTACTATTCTCTCACTAAGTACTTTACTAGTTGCCCTCTTAATGCTATATAATTTTACAAATTTTGAAAAAGTGTCTAAAACTACAAATACATATACCACACCCCCTCTACCTCTGGGTAACGGTCCATATAAATCAACCGCAACTAGATCAAAAGGCTTATCTACTTTTATATAATTCATCTCTCCTTCCACTCTATAATTCACCACTTTCGATTTTTGACATAAATCACACACTCTCAACACTTTCCTCACTCTCCTCTCCATATTCTTAAATATACATGACTCTTTCAAAACATTTGCACACTTTCTCGCACCAAAATGACCATACCTTATATGACAATCCCAAACAATTTTATCTACTAACCCATCAGGTATAATTAACCTCCAATCACGCTCCCCACCATCGACTTTTTTAAACAGAATACCTTGATATATTTGAAATCGCTCATTATATTCTGATCCCGCTACATCTGTTTCTAAACTAACAATTATTTTACCCAGTTTGCTATCAGATCTTTGCAAGTTTTTAATGTCACTTAATTCCTCACCAAAAATCCTATCTTCTCTAGTTAGTCTAAAAATTTCTATTTCTTTAAAGTCCCTACCAGTCTTATTATCTATAACATCTATTCTAGAAAGTGTATCTGGTACCTTATTATCTGACCCCTTTATGTACTCCCATGAAAAGTTATATTCCTGTAAGGCTAATACCCACCTGGTCAATCGGCTGTGTGTTAGCTTACATGAATTCAGGAATGACAGTGCCTTGTGGTCCGTCCGGATTATCATGGTATTCCCTAGTATGTACGTGCGGAATTTACCCACGGCGAACACAATGCTCAGAAGTTCCTTTTCTGTTGTCGTGTAATTCTTTTCCGCCGATAACAGCGATCTACTGGCGAAGGCGATCGTTAGGTGTTCCTTGTCGCAGCTCTCCTGGTATAACTCGGCACCTAGCGCTACATTGCTGGCGTCGGTCTGCAAATAAAAGATCTTATTAAAATCGGGATGATTCATCATTATCATGTGACTGAACTTTCTCTTAATTTCATTAAACGCAGCTCGTTCCGCATCGCCCCATCTCCACTGTTTATTCTTCTGCAGGACAGCACTCAGTTTGGATGTTGTGTGTGCGTAGTTCTCCTGAAATTTCCTGTAAAAATTGCATAAGCCTAAAAAACTCTGTAGTTGCTTAATGTTTTTAGGCTCAGGGAATCGCATTATTGCTTCGACTTTGTCAGGGTTGGCTAATATCCCCTCCTGTGTAATAATAAATCCTAAAAAGTGTATTTCTGTCTGCAGAAACTTAGACTTGTCCCAATTCACTGTTAAACCCCCTCTTTGAAGCTTATCTAATACATATTCTATGTGTTCTAAATGTTCAGTGAATGTTCTAGAGACTATCAAAATATCATCGACATACACAGTTAAAAAGTCTAAGTCCTTAGGTTGTAAAATATTATCTAAACACTTGATAAAACTGGCAACACTGGTGTTTAATCCAAAAGGTAAGCGTTTAAACTGGTAATTCTTACCGTTAAAAAGAAAAGCTGTGTATTTCCTACTCTCTGTTGCTAATGGTACCTGCCAGTATCCAGCGGTTAGATCTAAGGACGTCATGTATTTGACTCCGCTAAACTTTTGTAAAATCTCATTTATGGGTTCTGGAGATTCTCTGTCCGGTATAATAATCTGATTGATTTTTCTAGCATCTAAACATAACCTTACCTTGCCATCCTTCTTTATCACTACCACCAAAGGGTTTGAATAAGGTGATACTGAGCGTTCAATTATGCCTCCTTGCATCATCCGGTCTAATTCCTCCTGTACAGCCCTCCTCTTCGAAAACGGCACCGGGTAGCTTCTCTGCATGTATGGTGCGTGGTCCCGAACTTTCAGCTCGCAGATGTAGTCCTTTGCTTTCCCTGGTGATTCATCAAACACTTCTCTGTACCGCTCCACAACTGCCCACAACTCCTGTTGTTGATTATTTCCTACAACTGTATTTTCATTGAAAAATTTATCGGCTCTATTTGCCCACACACTCTCATTACGCTCATGCATCTCTCTCTCCTCATTTTCTAGACTATCACTCTCTAGACATATATTTATTTTAGTTTCCATCTCTCTATCACTTATCTGTTTATGTAACATTTTTATTCCAGTGACTTTATTTTCATTTACTACTTTCTTAAACTCTATGCTGACTGGTTTATTCCCCTTCTCAAATTTTACTATTTGTTTATTAAAATCTATCACTGCTCCGTTTCTTTCCAAAAAATCATTTCCCAATATTACATCTAGACTTAACCCTTTAACTACTAGGAAAGTGTTTTCAAATTCTACTTCATTTATTAAAATATTTAATTGTACTTGTCTGGTTATTCTTTTACTTCTCACCCCAGTTACCCCCACTACGGTAACCCCGGCAACTGGTAATGACGGTATATTCTTGTTTAACTCTTTTAATTCACCCATGACATTTTCAGAAATTACTGAGATCTCGCTACCGGTATCAATTAAAGTTTTATAATTCTTACCTTCAATGTTATCGTCACCTCAGTCAATCCTGTTCTGCGTTCTACCACCTTGTTCTCCTCTTCTTCTAACAACTCTTTTGCCATATCCATCTTGATGACGTTGTTTGTGTATTCGTTAATTACTTGGACCCGGTCCTTCGTTGACAATGGTTGGGCCCGCTTCCCCATTGTCTTCCTCAGTTTTCCGTGGATGGACCTGCCACAGCTTGATGATTTCCTCCTCTACCTCTATTATGATTTCCTCCTCCTCGAGGCGCTCCTCTATAAAATTCTCCTCCTCTCGACTGTTGATTTGGTGGTGGGTTTGTCCTCTCATTTCTAGCGCACTCCCTGGTTCGATGACATCTAAAACAATTCGTTCTATTAGCATAGTTATCAATTTCACAGACTCTACACCTCCAACTTTCGCCCCTATTATCGAAACTTCCTCCCCGCGCTCCTCTATGAAAATTCTGTGTACCCCTGTTATGATGAAAATTATTATTATTATTATGGTGTGGTACTACTGGTGTGTTTGGACGTCGTCCCATGTCGCGTTCCCCTATATTCTGTAATACATCTAACATGTTTTCTAACTCGCTTATATTTGTAATCTCTCTAGTCATTAAAGTTATTTGCACCTCTCTGGGCAGGTGTTTGCTAATATGTCGTACAAATGACCGGAATGGCAACGGCGGTTCTAAATACTTTGCTTCATTATAAATGGTCATCACATATATGGTTAGGTGGTTATTAATCCTACCAAAATTCCCATTACCCATTATTTTACTTCTTAGTATTTCTTGGTCTTCTTCTGACCAATATTTGTTGCGAAAAGCTATCTCAAAATCTTCATAACTTTCCCATTCGGTATGGTGTACTTCCGACCATATCTCGGCACTACCTTTGAAACATTTGATAATCTTCAGCAACTTAACCTCCCAGCTACTATTATTAAACCGATTAAATTCCCTAACCCTATTTAAAAATTGCATTGGGTGTACTCTATGATTGTCACAATTGAAAGTTTCTAATTCTACTTCATTATTTGTGTCTCGTGTCATAAATATGTGTTCAGTAACCTGGTTTACATTTTGATGTTTCACTAAACTTAATTCATCTCTTATATTACTAATATTTTGTTCAAGTGAATACAATTTTTTGTCATTACTATATTCAGACTGTACATTATTTTTTGCTATTACTTCAATAGATTCATTTACTGCTTGTATTTCTGTCTTATAATTACTTTCAATTTCATATATTTTAGAGTCTATCTTATTTTGGTGTTCATCAATATTCTGACTAAATTTTTCAACTGTCATTACTACGCTACTCAACTTACATTCCGTTTCAATATTACATTTAATAATTTTAGATTCTATGTCATTGTTATACTCATTCATTGAATTTATTAATATCTCATTATTCTCATTGATTTGCTTCTCCACTTTATCTATCTGGCTATCTATTTCATTAAATTTAACATCTATCTTCTGTATTAAATCCTCTAACTTGGTTTCTACTAGGTTAATTTTGTTAGTAACTTCTACTTTGGTATTTTCACAACGTCTATTAATTTCCTTAATTTCACTTTTTAATTCATCAAATTTGTTATTGATTATTAAATTTTGCATATTGAATTTATCGTCAGAATCGCTCTTTTGTTCTTTAAATTTTAATTCTAACATCGCCTGCTGCTTGTCTGAACTCTCTTTCATACTGCACACCATGCTACATAAATATTTCATCATATCATTGTTATCTGAGTTTTTATTCTGAATTGGCGTTGAATGAATTCCTTCATCCATAATTCTTAATTCTATTTCACTTGAATTGTTATTTATTTGACTTTCAGTTTGACTATCAGATAAACTAACATCATTATTATCTGCCATTTTTCTTAAAATTTTTTATATATATTTCTTAGCAAAATATTATTTTGTCATACATAATTATTATTGAGAAAAGAAAAAAATGTTCTGCTCACTCATACTACAAAACATGACATAACCTTATTCTATACGTCTATTTTACGTACGAGAAAAAAAAATTTATTTTTTACCTCAACAACCATTCTGTTCTCCTCGTAGGCTTATATTTATATAATTATATTATATAAATCGTCCCTGTTCGGGCGCCATTGATACTTTTCAATATCTTGATATTATAAAATATATCAAAACATGGTTGAACTGATTCTACGGTTACTGTATTCACTGTTTACTGTCGGGCGCCATCTTTGTTACCAACTACGTACAAAGAAAAAATATATGTTCTAACCATGTTGAGGGTTCTTTTTTAGGCGAACAGGAGATCAGAATCGGTTGTTCAAAATTAAAGAAAACTTTATTTGTTTCCCATGAATGGAGTTTTATTGACATTTTTTACTATAATTTTTTATTGTTAACAAACTACCTCCTGCCATCCTCTCTCTCTCTATAAATTCACATTTACGAAAGTTATTGATTATATAATCATTCTGCTACAATGAGAATTAAAACATGGTATATAAATTCCAAACAAACTTCAAGACATTAAATATGAATTAAAATACAAACAACACAAACCAGCCTTCTTTGTCTACATACTTTCTCACGCACACACACACACAATTATTTTATGATTTAAGAGCTCTTATTTTATATTTTATTAAAAATTTATTTCCCCATTCTGCCAGTAATTTTGAAAAACCCTTGTTAAAATCTTATGGATACGTGGCTACTTAGCTGAATTTGAAGCCGATTATTATTCCTGAAGCCGTCACATGGTTTTACGTGCGCACTTTACTTCACTCCATGATTATCGAACTGTTATTACACTTTTAATACGAAATTTTGACTTTAGTTCATGTTTTAAAATATAATATTCACATTTTGTGGTTTTGCGGGCCCGCACTTACTGCCGAAACTTTTTATAGATACCACTCGCGAGTGGTGATGAGATGAGACTGGGGAGATTTACAGGCGCTATTTTGTGAAGCGGCTGTTGTTCGCCCAACTCTCATTGGTTTACAGTTTGTATCCGTTCGCCAGTGGACTGTTTTTGGCTTGTTGACAAAACTGGTGACACACATCGTTATATAAATTGCTGACGCAACACATCGCCTGATGTCTGGTTGCATAATTGGTTTACAGATTTAGTTACATAACGTGTTTACGTTTTTCGTGTTCGTCATTGTCCTTGAACTGACTTTGTACATTTGCAGTTATTAAAACGGTCCACACAATTATTAAACAATTCATACAGTCAACAGCAGTGCAGCCACGTTGCGATCGCTTCCAAATAACAAATTTACCTCTCGGTCATAAAATTTTTCTATCACTCAACAAGTTAATTATTATTTATGAAAAAATACAAATTATGTCATTACCCCAGGTATGCCCAAAAATGCCCCGCTACAATTACTGATTCATAATACAGTCCTCACAGCCAGCAATCATGGAAATACACTTCACACCAGACTACACATACTGTTCTTCCTATTGGTTCTACATATTATAAATATAGGTAATGACATATTATATAATATTCTTTGTTTGTTCTTTCTGTGTGAGCAGTACCTTCCACAAGAAACTGATTGTATAAGTACTTTTATAAAAACTATAAATTACTAATTGCTCAAGTGCCTCCTCAGACTAATAAATACTAAGTGATGAAGCCCTCATTCACACTAAGACTACACACATTTAATGCTGTTAAGTAAGTATCTGTAACTGACCTGAATGGAGAATCAGAGGTGAACAGTTTGGTACATTGTTCTGTGTGACTGTGTGAATGCGAACCCGAGTCAGGTACATTTCCACATGATGAACTAGTTTTCCATGCATTGGCAAATTCACCAGTTGATTTAGCAACCTGCATGGCATAAGATTAACAGAATTTTAGATAAAACTGATATAAATCAATTAAGAGGACATAATAACGATAATCATAACATAATACAATTGAATTAAACAATACTGGGAAAGCCAGAATGACAAGAAAATGTCTATTACATAGAGGCAGTTACATGAATGACATTGTGATATTAAATATGTTTCATTTATAGTAATAAAAAAAAAACAGTTGAGAGTAGCAAATAATATTATTGCTAATAATGTTAATAATTTATTACCATTTCTACTCCCATTACCATTGTTTATTTGAAGTGTTATTGTCTGATGAAATTACTAATGTTTTTGAGATGTGCAGAGGTGTTGCTTAAAACTGATAATTTGACAGTTACATAAACAAACTTAAACAATGGAAAGTTTTAAACAAATTGCTGTAATTCAAATCTTTTGTTTCTGGGAGAATATAAGTAAAATATTTAAAAAATATACATGGTAAATTCTTTTTTTTCTTTTTTAAACACTGACTAGTTGCAACTGTTCCACTTAAATGTTTTTGAAATTTACAAATTCACAGCAAATTGATGAACATTTATTTAATGAAACATTTGCAGTTAGGTGAAATCAAACATTTACTGCAGAAAATGGACAATCAAAAGTAGGAAAGAAATATTTAAAAGGCATACATTTTTAAACAAAATTGAAATATGGAAGAATCAATTGGTTTTATATTATTTAATAAATAAGTGGGGTAAGTTATTACATTTCGATTTACAAATTAAAATTATTAATTTAATAGCTATATTAATTTGTATTTTACTTTCCCTTTCTTATTGTAATACATACAGTTAATTTAAGTAAACAAAATTCTTTGAAAGTGAAATCTCCTCATTTTCAATTGTAAAATTTAATTCAATCAACACAAACACACAGATATTTACTGAGGAATTGTTCTTTAGCTACACTGGAAACTGATAACCTAAGGATACTCACATGTCCAGAAGGTAGTGTAAAGTCATCATATTGTTCATTATTAATTGTTCCAAGAAGTCCTCGAGTTTTTCCAAAGTAAAATCCTGATAGCTGGAAGCCACATACTTCAAGGCTTGGGTGACAGTGAACCAAGAGCCCAGCTGAACTTGCAAAATTGACTGTGTGATATTTACGCCAACCATAAAGATCTCCTTTGTGCAAAGGATATTCAGTTTGAGCTCCATTCAGATACACCTAAAAATTTAAATATTAAGTCAAAATGAAATAACTTAATTTGATTTCATTTTCACTTTTACAATTGTTATTTACAGTATATAATTAAGTTTTTAGTATTTAATTATATTATCAATTATGTAATAGTATTAAATAATATTAATTTGTCATAACTACAAAATTATTAGTTAATTGTTGCATAAAATTTTATTTTTAATTTCCAAAGCATTAGCACTAATAATACGTAATATCAGAGAATTCATAAAATCTTGATATTTTCATTATAATTCAGATTTCATTGAATTGGTGAATGAACTGACATAAAGGGGACAATCTCAACTGTTGTCTGAAGAAAACGAAAATGATAATATGAAACAACCAAAATGGTGAAAGTTATAAATACGAAAAAACATTACAGGGTAAGTAATGAAAGTAAAATAAGAGTTAGAATTTGCTAGTTATGGAATTTCATGAAGGAGGTCAGAATAAATATTTAAGACCAACAAAATAGTAGCTTAAACAGGAAAGAATCAACAGGAAAGGCTTAATCAACAGGAAAAATTAAAGTAAGGAAATATGTTAGTAATATTATGATAAAAAATAGTGAAACATAAGTAAAACAAAACATTTTCTGGAAACATCTAAATTGAAAATGTAATGAATATGTAATCAAGAGTTGAATGTATCACATAAGAAATGTATAAATAGTTCAGAAGTAAAAAATAATAATATTATCAAATTATATTTCTTTTGCAAGTTATTGATATTATTTTAATTATCCTGACGCACATTTCACTGATAGATTCATAATCTTCAGAGGTTATAAATGATTAACAATAATTGAAATGATTCGATTTTAATAATTAAAATGATAATAATTTGCAGAAAAATATAATTTAACAATATTAATCAAGAACATTGCAAGAAACTTGTGGCATCACTTATACAGAAATAATGGATACAATAATAATAATAAGAGATTAAATCAGTGATTGGAAATATGATTAAGACAAGCACTTTCCAAGAATAAAAGAGGATTGTGGTAGAGCTAGAGAGAAAAAGAGAACAGCAGTAGAGAAAAGCAGACAGAAAAAAAGAGAACATGCAGATTGAGGAAGTTAAGAAAAATAAAAATACGAGATGTTATTACTAAAAATCAACTTAGTTGTTAAAAGTTAAACTTCGACAGGGAGGTAGCTGCCATCAGCGAAGCTGCAGACAAACTGCTGGGTCTTCCTGGTCTAAAGAAAGTTGTTTTTCTCTCCGACTCAATGGCAGCACTACAAGCCATCACTTCTTTCCTACCGCAAGATGGCGACCTTGTCCCACTGTGCCAAGAATGCCTCTTCAAGCTGCAATCGAGATCAGAAGTCCATCTGCAGTGGGTCCCTGGCCACTGCGACCTCGAGGGAAACGAGAGAGTTGATCAACTAGCTAAAGCAGGATGCCTTCTCCCACAAGAAGACTGGCCAGTTAGCTACCCAGCAATCTGCAGCCTCATCACGACATCCATCAACAGGATGGTGAAGACAGCCTGGGAGGCAGCCGCTGTTGGCAAAAGATGGGAGCCGATTGTAAAATCCAATGCCATCCCCAACAACCTGCCAAGGGACGTCGCAGTTGGCACGTTTAGAATGACCACCGGCCATGACTACCTCCTTGCCGACTCCCCCCTGTGCCCCTTGTGCTCCGAGGATGAGGACACGGCTGACCACCTCACAAGCTGCAGAGCCCTGGAAGTCGTGGATGACAACTTGCAAGAACGGGTCAAGCTCTACTGGTTAGCAAGGTGTCTAATGGCCGAGCAGCCACGGACGGGCGTTGGATGAAGTAAGAAGTAAGTAAGTTGTTAAAACTGCATAAAATTTATACACTATTAGCCAAAAGGAAACATTGATATAGCAAGTCTTGACAACATTTAAAGTCCATTGGAATTAGATGCCATAGAATGCCAATTATAATGTCAGTCAACTGTTACTCCAATAGGTGGGGGGGGATCTAATTGTTCTTTCTTCTGTTTATTTTTAAATGGTAATGTTTGATATTTGATAGTGTTTATCATGCATAAGTATGTACATGTGTTGTATTCTGAATGAACGTGAAATAAATATATGTTTCTTATTCTTCTAAACAGAGAATTAGTGTTACCTAAATTATGTGAATTCAAGAATGTTAACTTTAAGGAAATGAGTGGTAATTTTGTACAGAGAAGAAAGAATATACAGTTATCACATGTGACTAGTTAAGTAGTTACAGAATTTTCAGGCACACTTTTAACTACCCCAAGTTACACAGATAGCTTTACCTCTTACATTTACTTACTTACTTACCCTTTATCTGTTTCTTAACCCCATTTTAACTAACCCTATTTCTACTAAATAAATATAAGAGTTCTGAATTTGAGTTAAAGTTTGGTATACATCCATATCTTACCTTTAACTTCTGTTTTCATTCACTGTTCTAGCATTTAGAATTGGGGATAACTGGAATAAGGCAAATTGTGAAAGTTGATCCCTCATTAGATTTAAGTGGACAATAATCCAAACTTTCACTTCATCAATTTCCGTTATTAGTACATGTTTCATCAAGAATATAAATTAACATGTGACCTTACAACATGATAATGAACAGACAAGCATGTGTAGCTTTAAAACTCTAAAAACTCAAATATTGAAGGGGTGGATATAATTAAAAGCACCTCAGATTTATGATTTGAAATATACTTGTATTATACTATTGGATAACAAAATGTTTTGATAACTTACCGTTCCGTCTGATTTAACTTCAATAAAGTTGTCTCTGTCGCTGACGTAAAGTGATTTGACCTTTCCTCCTTCCAAGTTAACAGCCACTGAGAAGTTTCCATCTACAAAGTCCTGGGCCAGTAAATAACCACATGTTCCTTTCAATGAATAATGTCTATGGTCAAATGTGAAGAATTCTGTGTTGTGGACTAAAAGACCAGATACTGAAATCAAAATAGCACAATGTTAATAAAAAAAAAATCATGAAGATAATACTATCAAATACCGAAAACAAAATGAAATAATGTACCTGTATAGAATGGAGTAACTTAATAAATTAGAGAGCACTATCAAAGGTGTATACTTTATACTTTAAAGCTATACAGGAAGCAAAAAGTTCAAAGTTCATAAAATCTATCATCTGGTGTACAGAATTGTTTTAAGAAAACACACACACATACACTCAAATAAATCGTCTTGGTCTCACATATTTGAAACATTTCATTGATTCACAGATTTTCCTGGCCCACTTGATAAAAACTCCTGCTGTCTCACCCCCACTGATGGTGGCTGCAGTCACAGCTACAAGATTTGATCACACCATTCTTGGAAGGCGAGTTGAGGGTCCTCCACCCAGCTGTATCAAGTACCAGCTATATGCAAGTCTGTCTTACTTACTTCATTTTTTTTACATACTTCTTACAAGTACCTCTTAAATGAATGTGAAATCACTGGTTATATCTCTTTGAAAAAGGAGATGACAGTATCTGCTGATTTAGACTAAGAACTTGATTTGCTAACTTCAATAAATTTTGAAGATGGTCATAAGACAACTTTTTCAGAATTTAGTCGTATTCTTTCTACAATGAATAATACACTATTTATTGTGAAGAATTCTTGAATTTTGGTTCAACATTCAAAATTTTGGTTTTGAAGAATGCTGTAATATTAAAAATAAACTTCAATTATGAAAGAGGAGGGCTTTGCTATCTTTGCCTCCTTTGTAGATCCACTATTCATAAGAGGCAATATCTGTGAATTTGGATGATATAAAAAACATATTGTAAATGGGATAATGAAAATTATCTTTATGGATAATGAAAATTATTTTTACGTATTTCCTCATCATTTTATTTTCCTCACAGTAACTCAGTGCAGTGTGAACTCAGGAGTATAAATTCTTTCAATTTGAATTATGTACATTCACTTCAACAATTACATTTCCAAAAACATGTTTTAAATTATATTATGGATTTTACAATATGATGTTAATCGAAGCATATTCCCATAAAGAAACTGATCATATGCTTTAACTACAGCAGTGGTCTTTAATCTACAGCTATCTGTCCACAAATGGTCCTTTGATTAATATTGTATGGACAGCTAAACACTTCATGATCATATAACAACCATCAGATCATACAGACCTGCCACAATGTGATATGTTATTTAATGGAATCTGATAGTTATGGTTTCTCATAATATGAAAAATACAGTTTTAATATTTATTCTGATGAATTCTAGTTCACTATGTGTCCATATCAATCTGTACAAAAAAAAAATAAATAATATAAAAAAAAGTATACCCTGGTGTGGTTTAGCTTAGCAAAAATTCTTGAAACCAATAAACTAGTAATGTATTTTGCCTCAGTACCACACTGACAATTCTTTGGTTATGTTACTCATTGTAAAAGAAAGCATTACTAAAACAACTATTTACTCACAAAATGTTTTTTATGATTGGCAGAATAATTGTTTGTTTAAAAATGGTAAGAATTTAGTAATATTAGAAATTATGCTGTGAAACAGATAGTGACAAATTTTTATTTACAGAATATCTAATATATGTTTAACCTTTTTGAATAGTCACGATATTTTTACCCACACAAAATCACAATGCATGTGTGTGTGTGTGTGTGTGTGTGTGTGTGTGTGTGTGTGTGTGTGCGTGCGTGCGTGTGATATTTATTTAATTTTATATAAATTTATTACCTTTGTATGGTGTGACATAGTTCAATGGGTTCAACGTAGGCCTGTATGCATAATAGAGTTCGGACCACGAAGGCAGATCTGTTGACTGTAACCACTTGAGAAGACTGAATCTGATTGCCAGAAGGTTTACCTGTACATTTATGCTTCGCATTTATTTTTGCATATTATTTAAACAGTTCATACATTTAATCCAATCTTGTCTTGGCAAAGAGAGCACAAATTTGTGTCTTGCAAGAGGTCTATTCATTGTCAACTCAAGATGTGTAACACTCATCAGGGCAGACTTTTTTTGTGGTGTTTGAGAGGCCCAATTAGGACCTCTCGGGCTGTTCTGGAGCAAACTCCCTTCAGCTGTGTGTGTATAGTTGAGTGGGTATGGGTCACACGCCAGCGATGACTGGCCGATGAGGAAGGTACCAGCATAGAGAGTGTGTTAGAGTAAGCGTGTGAGCAACCTCTATGAGAGGGTGTAGTGGGGGGGGGTTAGTGCCAAACTTATAGACTAGTTAACCAGGGTCGTGCAGCTAGTGATGCTAAAGATGGAATGAAGCATCGTAGTGGTGTCAGGGGAGTGGCGGGGGACAGGTTTTTAGGTTTTAAGATTGGTGAATGCATTAACGGGAGAGGTTATTTTTATTTTTATTTATTCTCTTCATTCTAGGTTGAGGTAGATCTTGTAGTAGGACGATGCGCAGGAGTTGGGACTGGTATTATAATCATTTATTTATTTTATTCAATTTGTTATATTTTTTCAATTCTGCAAGGCCAAAGGAGATCTCTAGTTGGGTCAAGGGACCCTTCTGATTTGTGGTCTTCGACGTGGAAGCCTGGACGGGGGTTCATTTGCAGGAGACGGTTGATGAGGAAGTGAGTGAGGGCAGACAGAGAGGATAACAATTATGACCTCTCTGTGTAGCAGATTTGAAAATTGTTCTCTCAAGTCCTTGAGCTTAATAGTTTTTATTTAATAAAAAACTATTTTACTTACATATACATTAAAACTCCTAAATTTTGTCTTATAGAATTTGAGACAAAAATTATAATAAAGGCAATGTAAAAATTGAATTTTAATACAAATACAATTATATAATAATAATTAATTAATAAAATAAAATAGATTATCTACAGGAATTATTGACAGAAACAGTTTGAAGTGATATTGGGGAGCAAGCCACCTGTTTCTCCTTCCCTTGTCTAACATATGTAGTCTCAAGACAGTTATCATAGGAGGTATATATATCACAAATATATCACTATACATGGGAGTATAATAAATCTAAGCAAATATAGATTTGTATTCCAATCTATAAACTGTATACATCACTGACAGCGGAAGAAACAAAGAGTCACAACTGAACTAATTGCAGCTTTCAAGCTATTGTACAAATCTTCTAGTTCTTTTACGTTGTCCACAGGCTGGTCCTTGAGAAGCTGAAAATTCACATTTTAAATTTAAGATTTTTAATTTAAAAAGTCGTAATTTAATGAAACAGCATATTTAATTATTATTATTTATTGTTGCTGTTTAAATATTATTGTTTAAACAATAAAAATAAATCATTAGATTTATTATTATTTAAGTTAAAAACAAATCAGAATGATCACAGATTTAAGTAAACATTGTTAAAGTTGACAAGTTGTAGTAGAACATTTTATGTAGAGAAGAAGACTATAAAAAACAGATCGGGTATGTAAAAAGATAGGAATGTGTGTTAGGAAGGGCCTGGGGGAGGGGTGGGGAGAATTTTTTGGCCAGCTCAGGCTCAAGAAAGGGGCGGCAAAAACTGGATAGCCCGCAAGTGGCCAAAATGTAAATCCGGCTAGCTAGCAATTCTTCATTAAAAACAAATCATTAAATGTTTAAGTATGGGTATAATATGTCATTAATATTTCCATTGACATACAATTTCTACATCCAGTAAACAGACAATACTGTAGTTGTGAACACAAAAAATTGCATTGCTAAGATTCTGTAAGTACAATGTGAATCAAACTAGATGACACTGTCAATTTATAGAATAAATTCACATTAACAATTGCCAGTTCTATGGTTTCTCTGTACTGTGTATATAATAAATATATTTTACATCCTATTCACAGGTGAACGCTTGAATTTGGGATACATACCAGTATTAAGAATTAAATACTTTCATGGTTGTGTGCATGTCCACAACATTGATCTGTTGTATTAAAGTGCATAACACAATTTGTTACAAACACAAAAAGTCACTGCTTTTACTAACGTTTTCAATGTATTCTGCGGCTTCCTTGATGAAGCTTCGTAGTTCTTCTGATGGCATGCTCTGCACCAAGCCTTGAACAATTTCTGTGTAAACACCCCATAAATGCTCTGGTACTTTGTATTGTTTAAGCTGATGGAAAACATGTATTAGGATTACTTACATGATTAATTAATATAAAAAAACATTTATTTTCCTTATGTAACATCAATGACTCTCTACATTATGTATCGTAAAGCTAATGATGAAAAATCCTGTAATGATCCTAGATTCTTATTGTTTACCTTTGTGTTCCGAGTTGTAGTGAAATAATTATATTTACCTAAAGTCATCGCTAATGTCATCTTTTAATAATTTTTCTAAATGCTTCAATTCAAAATCGGAATATAATGTGTTTATATATCATACAGTTTTAATTAAAAAGTCTTAATAGTCCATAAATTAAAACAGATGATACAAATATAGTACAGTAACATCTCAAAAAGTATACAATCTTATAAATCAGTGGCAGATCTCCAGAGCAGTTATAAGTCTGCACTTCACAAGAAATTTATTATTACTGAAAATAATGTAAATCTATAGCTTAATAAAAGAAAATTGTTCTTGTTGAATAAAGAAGTGACAATTTCAAAATAATGAAATATAAAAAACTTTGCTATGACCTAATGAGTCTTTTCTGTGATACAGTTTTGAAAATATCACATCTCACTTAATCAAAATCTGTATTTACCACAGCTTGTAATACTAAATATAAATAATTTCTAGAACGTGATATTTACCTCTTCCAGTTTCTCCTTCAGCATTTCAAATTGTGGGAGTGCTTTCACCTGTTCGTACAACACTCTGAGAAATTCTTGAACTTCTCTATGGGCGTTTGCAAATAATTTGCCAATGTCTGTTAACAAGTGATTACACAATAATTAATTTAACAGTCAGCAATAGCTTTTTTGACAAATAATTTAGTCAAGTGTTAAAGCAATTATAGGCTCTTGAATTCTGTTGTCCATGACATGTCCGTTACTTAACTAAATATAATTATTTCACTACCGACTCGGAACACAAAGTTTTTTACAGGTATGAAGAAGCTTTTTAAAAGCAAAAACCGATTCAGGCTATAAGGTAAAATTTTACGTTTTTACCCGTAAAAAACTTTGTGTTCCTAGTCGGTAGTGAAATAATTATATTTAATTTTAAACTGTTTATAATTTAGTAATAATAAAACAAACCTACCTGTGGTGGTAGTACTACCGGTATAGGATCAAAAACTGCTGTATTAACAACTAATGTTGAATTACTATTAATCCAGAGTTTAGCATTTGATTAAATTATTATTATTGCTTAAGTAGTTTCAGCAGGGCCGTATTTACAGGGGGGCTTGACAGGCTATAGCCCGGGAGCGGCACCTTTTAATAATTCAGGTACCATAAGCGGCAGAATACCGCACAGTACTTGAGTAGAAAGTTATCTTGGTAGTTGGGATATCAACTCCACAAGTATAACGCTTTGTCAGTGGTAAAGCTGGAATGGAATGATCTCACTTGCTGTCAGACGCATGCGCGAGGGCGTAGAGAGCAGCTGATCAGGAGCGAACTATTTTAGAGCTAGGGGCGCTGGGATCACACAATCTGTCAAGTGTCAGTGCAGACTGCAGTGTTGAGTGTTAGTGTTAGTTGAATGTCGTTGATTTATGGGCAAATCTTGAGCAATTAGTCTCATCTTACTTTTCTTTTGTTTCTTGTGTAAAATAATATTGTAGTATTACTTGGAACATGGTCACTAAACATAGTGTAGGTCTAGGATTTTAATATAATGTCTAAGTTAATCTTAATAATATTATAAAGCTGACAGTTTGCACGTTTGTTTGTTGCAGTGTGTGCAAAGAGTCCAGCTAATACGCTTAATACACATTTATTATACCCTACACCTAGGGTATTATATAGCTTTGTCCATACCTTTGTAACACCCAAAAGGAAGCGTTTCTGGTATGACAATGTATATATATTTTGACTCAGGATCAAAAACTCAGTTGATTAAGCCATGTCCGTCCGCCCGTCCGTCCGTGGACACAACTCCTCCGAAACTACAAGAGCTAGAGACATGAAATTTGGTACGTAGGTAGCCCTTATACCAAGGATCACTCTGCCAAATTTTGAAGGCGTTTGAATTACTGCCACGCCTCATTTTGAGGATTATTTGAAAATCGATTTTCTTAGATAACTCGAGAAAAAATTGAGTTATAAAGCTGGTTTTCATTACATGCATAAATTTTAGAAATACAAATCTTCTGACCAAGTTTAAGCTGGCCACGCCCATTCTTTATGTTTGTTTTGATTTTGAATTTTATCATTTGTTTTTTTCATGTTGACAGAATGATTTAACCCTCCGTCGGTCACGCCGACCGAGGGAATTTAAGTTTTCTGACGTTGGTAGTGCTGCCACGACCTTGAGCGGCCTAGTAGCTTCCCCTTTCACATGGACTCGCCCACCCTGCTACATTTTATCCATTTCTAGTGTTCTGGTTGCTGTCACTAAGTAAGGAATATAACTGCAGAGTGACACTTCACGCGCGATCTGCAGTGTTTTAGATGTTTTAGATATTGCGGAGTTTGGCTCCGTGCGTGACATTTTGTGTTTTGAATAAATGTACTTATTTAATTATTTATTTATTTATTTACTTATAATTTACTATTTATTTGTTTAAATAATGTGTATTAAAAGTGTACACACATATATATTTGCATGTAACGTACATTAACCACTTAAAACACTGATAAAGAGAAGAAATCATCTAAGCGGAGTGAGACTCCGCACGCGACCTACCGTGTTCTAATGGACCGTGCGACCGACGGAGGGTTAAACTAACGAACAATTTTTCTTCCAGAAAACTTGATTTAAAAAAATATTTCTTGCTTCCAATTAAAAAATATTTTTGTTGTAATAACAAAAATTTATCCGTAACTTCATCGTTAATTTTGCCCTTTTTTCCATACAAAATGAGCGATGGAAGAAAACAGTTGAGTGGAGCTGAGTACAAAAAATTGGCGGAATTGAAAGCGAAAAAAGAACGTAAAGTTATTGAAAAGACTCAAAAAATTTCATCTTTTTTCAAAAAGCCTGATAATTGTAATTGTGAATGTAAATTATCAACAAGTCTCATAAATGAACTTGAAACTGGCGAAACAAGCAACAGTGTCAGCAAGAAAACTAATGCAACAGAAAACTCATTTCAGTCTCCAGATGATAACTGCCAGGTAGAAGAGATTATCGAAATAAGCCCCAATCTGGACACAGACCAGCTGAAAGAGATTAGTCAATCCTCAAACGAATTTGATGTAACCAACTTCGTTAATACTCCTTTAGTTAACGTGGAAGTTATTAAAGACCCAGCTTTGTGGAAAGTCAACAATGTAACATGTGACTATGTTTGTAAGCATGGCGTTGAACAGGATATCAATAATCTTAATTTTGAGGCCTCAAAACGGCTTATTAGAGAACAATACCATTACCTTTCTCCAGCCTTTTTCAAAACTAAACTAGTTAATGGACAAGAAATAAAAAGGTCATACTTGATATACTCAGAAAGTACAGGAAAGCTCTTTTGTGTTCCTTGTCAACTATTTGGGGGCACAACAATACTAGCAAAAGAAGGATTTGATGACTGGAAGCATGGAGACAGTCTAAAAAAACATGAAAACTCTTCAGAACATAAATCTTGTATGTTGGCAATGAAGACTAGAGCACGCTCCTCTGGAAGTGGAAACATTTCTTTACAGCTTTTTAGCCAAGTAGAAGATGAAAAACTGTTTGGCGAAATGTCTTAAAGAGAGTTGTTGCAGTGACCCAATCGTTAACATCTGCTAGATTGCCTTTAAGAGGAGACACTGAACATTTTATCCAACTAACAGCAACATCGGAAATTTTATCATGTGCCTTGAACTGGTCGCAAAGTTTGACCCATCCTTAGCTGAGCACATTGCCAGATACGGAAATCCTGGACAAGGCTATACTTCACATCTTTCTTCAACTACATATCAACAGTATGTCCAACTTATGGCGGATAAGGTGACAAATATAATAGTCCAAGAAGTCAAGACTGCAAAGTATTACTCAGTTGTTGTTGATTCTAGTCCCTCCCGACGTTTCTCATGTTGACGAGTTAGCTATCATCATTAGATATGTTCAACAAAGTGGAACTCCAGTTGAAAGGTTTCTTTGCTTCATTCCCAACGTTGGACATGAATCAGCAGCACTTTTTGAAGCTGTCTTGGATGTGCTATCGAAGTATAACATAGACATTCAGAACTGCAGAGGTCAATCATATGATAATGCATCCAACATGTCTGGGGCATACAGCGGTCTGCAGGCTCAAATTCGTGAAGTCTGCCCTGAGGCTACATATACACCATGTTCTGCTCATTAACTTAACTTGGTCGGGAAGCACGCAGCTGAGTGTTGCCAAGAAAGCACACATTATTTTGAACTTCTGCAAGGTTTGTACTGTTTTTTTTCCAGTTCGACCAAACGATGGGAAGTTCTCCAGAAGGAGCTAAACAGAAAAGAAAATCTCAGTTTAAAGAGCTTATCAAACACTCGTTGGTCTGCACGCGACGACGCCTGCAAAAGCCTTAACAAAGATTGGAAAGAAGTATGTGAGGCTCTCAAGGTCATTGCCAATGACGAAACTGAAAAGACTGTAACAAGAAATGAAGCTTCTGGATATCTAGAAAAACTGAGTCTGTTAGAAACTGCCTTTCTTTCAGTGTTGTGGGGTGACGTGTTGGATAGGTTCAACATCACAAGCAAAACTCTTCAGGGCACTAATGTTAACATACATACCATTACAAATGTTTACAACTCCCTTTGTGGATATGTATCAAGCCTTAGATCTGATTTTGATATGTATGAAAACAGAGCACTTGTTAAGTTTGTAGTTTGTGAGTATGAGGACACTTCTAATAAAAGAAAGAAGAAAATAAAACTCCAGGCAGGTGAAACCAGAGATCATGAAGTTGTGCTCAGCGGTAGAACAAAGTTTAAAACTGATACTTATCTTGTCATTATTGACAGACTGATCGCCGAGATGACAAAGCGAAAGCAGGTATACGATGAGTTGTGTGCGAGGTTTGAGTTGCTCACTTCAGGGATAGATAGGCAACGAGAAAAAAATAACTGAAAGTGCTAGAAAACTTTGCAGTGTGTACAAGAGGGATTTGCCTGATTGTGAAACTTTTACCAACGAGTGTGTCCACTTCTTTGGGTTTCTGAAGAGTGCAGACAAAGAACCTCCCCAGTCATTCATTGAATTTGTCCAGCTGGTTTACGACACGGGACTTCAAGAGTTGTACCCGTACATAGATATCGTGTTAAGGCTTTTTTTGACAACACTGGCTTCAAACTGTTCGGCGGAGAGATCATTTTCTGTGATGAAAAGGGTAAACAACTATCTCCGTTCATCACAATCACATAAGTGTCTCAACTCGATGGCCGTGTTAACAATAGAGTCTTCAATCACCAAACAGCTAAACTACGATGATCTAATAGACTCTTTTGCTCAAAGTAAATCACGTAGAAAGAAATGCTAACGTGTTATTAACCCTATCGCTACCATATACCTTTGTCTTGTATATTTTTCATTTATGCACACGAAAGTTATTAAAATAAAACTTTTTCAAAAATTGCTGTATCGTTTTATTATAAACATTACTTATATTTAAGTAAACATTGTTAAAGTTGACAAGTTGTAGTAGAACATTTTATGTAGAGAAGAAGACTATAAAAAACAGATCGGGTATGTAAAAAGATAGGAATGTGTGTTAGGAAGGGCCTGGGGGAGGGGTGGGGAGAATTTTTTGGCCAGCTCAGGCTCAAGAAAGGGGCGGCAAAAACTGGATAGCCCGCAAGTGGCCAAAATGTAAATCCGGCTCTGAGTTTCAGTAATATGCATAACATTTAAAACAGATGAATTCAGTTTTAAAATTAAATTTTCGTAAGAGTGTTATTGTCCTTAGCAATCTGTTCAGTGTTTAAATGTATTTCATACTCAGATGTGTGCATACATGTTTATATAAATTCCACACACACACACACACACACACACACACACACACACACACACACACACACACACACACACACACACACACACACACACACACACACACATGCTTACTGAGTAATTTTGTAAATATTATTTTCACAATATCTATAACAATGGTTTTACATTAAGTGAGACAATGCTGGTCAAATTTATTACAGACTAAGGGTTTTACAAACTTACCATGTACAAAATCTGTAACTGTTGTTATAAGTTCTTTAATTTCTTCTTCATGCTCCTTGACTTTGTCAAGAACATCTTCGAATGCCCTGAGAACAAATTTCATAACATCTTCAGATACATCTATAACTTGTGCCAGAATTTTCTCCCAACTTTCTTTTAACTTGGGGATCAATTTCTTCAAGGATTCATTTATCTTTTGCCAAGTGTCGTTGAGTAAATCAAGAGCAGCTTTGACTGCTTTAGAGGCTTCCTCGATAATAGCTGCCAGCTGTTGCAGAGGTACTGCCAGTAAATTCCTCCTTTTATTGAACAAAGCAAGAAAATTGTCTCTGTTAGTTAAAATACTTCTTAATCTATTAGTTGGTAATCAATATCATGATGTTTTTACACATATTATTTGGAAGGTATGGTTATTATTGATATTACCATAATATGTATTTTAAAATAAAACAAAAATAAAAATATATTTTCACTTTATAATATTGTGCATATTCATTAAGCTGTCTTCAAATAATTAATTTTAAGCAAAAATATTAATATAAATTTTTGATTTTTATATATATGTAATTATGTCAGAACATACTTTGTGGTGTAGAAAGTTTCATTTTCTGTATTTCACAAAGCATTTAGAAATAAAGCATTTCATGTATGGACTCAGTGTTGACAGATGTAATGCATGCTTGTATTGTAATTGTGAGATGCATGCACCTCTCTCTCTCTCTCTCTCTCTCTCTCTCTCTCTCTCTCTCTCTCTCTCTCTCTCTCTCTCTCTCTCTCTCTCTCTCTCTCTCTCTTCACACACACACACACACACACACACACACACACACACACACACACACATACACACACACACACACACACACACACACACACACACACACACACACACACACACACACACACACACACACACACACATGTATAAGAATATACGATGTCCATAGATATAAATAAGTGAAAATAGATCTTACTTTACCTATGAGATCTTGTCATCATGTGTGTATACAAATGTTACAAATTTGAGTTCCAAATTACCTTAATAATTTCTCATTATTGTTAATAGAATCTGAGTAAACTTATATTTGCATTTGAGGTTCTGAAAACTTTAGGTATATATCAAAAGTAAGAAATGGTCGGCAATAAGAATGATAGCCAACATTGAGTCATATTATTTCATTAATTTCTTCTTGTGTAAGATAATTCCTGGAATAAGTTTTCAATAAACAAAAATATAACACAACACTACTATCTCACGTACAAGCTGTAGGTAAGCAACAAAAATACATCATCTGGTTTAGCAGTTAGATATTGCCCATTTTAAAACTTGTTCATTGTCATTATTTGTTTTCCCATAATAGTCAGAAATGACGGCTGTGAGAATAAACACTCCTGCTAGTTATGATTGTAATTCGATTTCTCATTGCAAATGAGTTTAATGCTGGTGAAATTCACCATGAATTGTGTGAAATTTATGGGCCTAAAGTAGTGAGTGAGGAAAGGCGAGGCTGTGGTGTCATAAGCTTAATGAAGCTTCAAATGTTCATGATGAATAATCGAGTTGGAGGTCAAACATTCAGATGGACAACTGTTATGAACAAGCAAATACAAAACCCGACTTTGATTAGTGATCTTGCAATATAACTATTCACAAATAAATATAATTATTTTGTTACGTTCTATTACTTTTTACCAATTACCCCACGTGACTTCTACTTACCTCGAGCGATCTTTTTACGCACTCTCAATGATTACATGCTATAACTTGACAACAAACAAAAGAACCCTCGGCTAGTTGGGTTCGCGCACTTGCGTCTGCCAGTTCTGACGCGACGGTTGGAAATCCGTAATCTGACGACGTGGTGGGGGCACTGGAGGGGTGAGCGGAGGTTCAGCACTTCGCTACAGAATGCGAATGTTTCATACAAGCGTCTGACTAAATAAAATATAATATTTCATGCAAATTTGTAATTTGAATATAATAAAAATAATATATTTTTTTATAATATATTATGTATTTGACAATGTACACAGATTTTTCCTATTTTTGATAATTAATTATCTGTTCATATTGTTACTGAACGAGAGTCTGCATGTGAATATGAGGTGTTTAATATTTCGTGTATTTAATTTAATTCGGAGCTTAAATGTCATGTGGGCTTCAAAACCTATTTGAAACATCTATTAAATATATAAACCTAAAATATTACTAAACCTAAAATTATAAAATAGTATTAAGCATAGAGTTAAATGGAACTATTTACGATTCCCAAGCTGTAAACCATATTTTAAAGAAATATACGGCTCCAATAAGCGTACACACAGAGGACATAATATTAACAAAACGAAATAATACATGCAAAACACTCGCATATGAAGGATAAGGATTAAGTCATAAGAGGCAGGATAACATACCTGTCATTCTCGTATCTCATCTGCGATCTCACCATTGTCTTCCTGATTACTGCTGTCATCCTCGGACTCAGATTCAGATTCAGATGAGCTGACATCACTCACAGAAATAATGAAGCTATCAATGGCGTCATCAATGAGGACATCTTTGGATATATATTCATCTTCTATCTTGCGTACGTGCTCGCAACATTTTTTCCATTTGGAATATTCTGAAAATGCTTGCTCGCAAAGTCTGTGCTTCACTTCTAGAGAGTCTGACACAGATTCACCCACTCTACCTTTGATGTCTGCTCACACCAACTCAACAGGATTGAGGTCTGCGTGATAGGGCGGCAGACGTAAAACACTGTGACCGGCATTGGTAAACATTTTATCAATTTTGTAGGTCTTCTCACTAGGAACATTTTTTACTAACATCAGCAATTCCGCTTTGGTCAAACTACCTTCAAATTGGATGTTGTTGTGCGTAAGCTAATCAACTATGTCCTTTTTGAGCGACGATATTGTTGGCTTCCTATTCTCTTGTACGCTGTGATAACTAGCATTGTCTAATACTATCACACTGTTTGGACTTAAGTTCGGTAGCAGTTGCCTTTCCACCCAGGTTGAAAAATTGGTAAAGTTCATGTCGTCATGGTAGTCCCCTGTTTTTTGCTTTTATTTGAATATCAATAAGGCGTTGTTTATAAAGCCTTCCTCTCCCCCGGCATGCACAACAATAATGCGAGGACCTTTTCCTATAGCCTGTAATTTTCCCAGCTCTGTATCAGATTGCCAGCATGATGGGACAGAGTGAGTAGAATGAACGAATGTTTCATCTAAACACACTATTTTCCGACCATCCTGTCTGTACTGACGAATTTGTCTGAGGTACCTTCCCTTCCATGCCATGATATCAGGTTTTTCTATCAACAGCTTTCAAGAACTACGGCAGCTTGTCCACTGGAACCCCATCTCTTTCAATATCCTTCGAAGATACTCTCTGCTACAGTCAAATATAGTTTCTGATTTTAACACTCTGTTCAATTTATTCAATGTAGGTACAGTTTTTTTCATCACGTAAAATTCACTTATTTTCCGACGTATCACACCTTTCATGAAGTGGTCTGTTTCGATCCTTTTATTATGGACTGTTTTCTTGCCATCAGGTGTAGAAAACTGCAGACGACCCTTGGCCATAGACGTCTTCCCTTCCGCTATTACACGCTTCACCAGTGACTTTGAAACTCCCGTTGCTTCACTTGTTGAAGCCACAACATTATAATTACGTTTATTAACGGTTTTCTGTTCTCGTAGGTGAGCAGCTACGTTATAGACTATTTCTCTGGCTTGTCCCCTTAATGGCCATCCAGATTTGCTAATAGACTTCGAAGAAGCAGCCATAACTAAACTCAAATGACGCTATCACTAGAATAACATGCTACACAACACTATATACATAAACACATTTACCAATAAAGTACACGCTACGTGGTAAGGGATTATAGGACTACAACTAACAACTAAAGAAAGAAAGAAAGAAAATGTGTATAAAACCGACAAAACAACAAGAGCGCGCGAAAACTGATACACAAGTGGCAACTGTGTCACTTCTTGTGGTCACCGTGTCAGAAGTGGTGACCTTGTGATGGTACAATTCTGGTACAATCATACTTTTATAAAATATGGTTCTACAAACCATAATTATTGTATTTTTATTCCCTAACCCTTTATTTTGTAATAAATTTTGTAATATTTCATAATCCCTATAAAGTTTTGGTGAATAAACTATAGAATATTTTATACAACGCATATTGGAATTGACAGGATTTTGATCAAATTCGTTGAAAAGCTGCAAATATCGCAAAAAACTATGTGTCACAGATAGTGGTAAACAAGCCTAGCCCATGATAACGTCAGCCAAAGGAATACATACTTTTGTAAATAACCGAGGCTTGGCCATACAAACAAAAGACTGGTGACGTAGTTTTGCCCCACCTACGCAATGTTTAACAAAGACTTTTCGTCATTTTCGCCTGGACCGTGAATAGGGCCGGTCGGCACATCACGCTGCCGGCATATTCACTGAGTGTGAATCTTTAAATTTTACACCACCAAAAGTGGTTAACAACATAAGTGGTTTAAATAACAGTGTCCGGTACCGTACAAATCGGCAAAAGTGATCGACGATGTGAGACCTACCCAAAAAATGGAAGCTAAGTATCAGCTGTCCAATATTTATATCATTCAGTAAATTCATAACTAAAGTACAAAATTTTAAATGACCAAAATTATTTATTAAATAAACAAAATGAGCTCATAAAAACAACTAAAAATTTGTACCAGAGAATGAGAGAGAGAGAGAGAGAGAGAGAGAGAGAGAGAGATAGAGAGAGAGAGAGAGAGAGAGAGAGAGAGAGAGAGAGAGAGAGAGAGAGAGAGAGTGAACAAAATAATACTAACAAGTGCTGGGTTGTGAAATAATATTAACAATTTTTCAATAAAATTTATGCATATATATATATATAGATATGTATAACATTGTTATGTATTTACACATTTTCATCTTATGTATTTCTAAAATACAATAATAATTTTTAACTTGTATAGAGGAACTGCGTTTCATGGCGCAATATAGTAGCGTGCGCATTTTGCACTATAGAATCACTTGTTGTGTATTTAAAGATGTAAATAAAAGGTGAACATTAGTAACCATTTCAAGTAATAGTAATTATTTCAGATAACACTTCCCGCTATCATATCGTTCGCTTAACCGAATTCTGGCCTAAGGTAAGTTTAAAGATATATCACAAGATGGCGCCCGATATTTAAGAAATTATTCAGTAATTATTAAGTAAGTTATATTGGCAGTAATTTATAGTATAACAATTGATGCTTTCCGACCAGGGACTCTACATAAAAATTTTATGTGGTGTAAGCCTACGAAGAGAGCGGAAAAGTTATCTGAGGTAATAAACACAATTTTAAATACGTAAACATAACCCAACTTTCACGAGTCTATGTTATAAGGTTGTGTTATAAGGTAATATTAAATTAAGTAAAATGAATACCAATAAAGGTGATAATGTAGAGGAAATAGTTGCGAGTGAGATGGATGTTAAACTGGACCAAATTAGTCAAACCAGTGTTACTGAATTAAACCCAGTTACAATAACCCCCATCTCAACTCAAGACGTAAGTAAGACAGATACATCTGCAATGATGCAGTTACTATTAAGCGAAATTAAAGGAATTAATAATAAATTCGATGAAAAATTTACTAACTTGAATGACAAATTTGATGAACAGAGTGTAAAGTTCGATGAAATAAAAAACTAAATTAAAAGACGTAATGAAAATCTAGTTAAACAATGTGACAAAGTAATTAAAAAGTTGGATGAGAAGTTAATCCAAATATAGAATCAGAAGGTGAGTAACAGTGATAATTTGAATAATGAATTTACAGGTAGTAAGAATATGATGTTAGAAAATGATGATGAGAGTATTATGAGTGATAATGAGGTGTTTGTGTGTGTTGAGTCAGAGAGAGAGCTGAGAGAAAGTACATTTTTAAAAGGGGTGCAGGGGTTAGAATTTTCCTTTGATGTTGTGGTAGGGGGTGAAGTCAAGTCTTCACGTATTTTTAATAAGGATGAGAGTTCCTTAAATTTATATTTGGGAGATGAAAGGTCTACAAATAGAGTTCCTTGGTGTTTTTGTGTACCTCATAGGTGGTGCAGTAATTATGAGTTAGTGACCCCTGCATATTTGGAGAGAGAGAGTATAACTTGGTGTTATGGTGAGAAATATATTAAGAGAGAATGTGTAGAGAGGTATTGTGAGAGATATGGTGAGAGAAAGAGAGTAATAGAAATTTTTAAAGTAAATAGAAAGTATAGAGAACTTGTAGAAAGGTTAGGAGTAGAGATGGTGGATGATTATAGTAAATGCATACCTTGTAGTAAGATTGAAATTAAAATAATAATAGATGATGATAATAATGGTATCAAGCACTTACCTTGGGAAGTAACAGGTGTAGTAGTAGAAAATTATGATAATAATTCTGATGACAATATGACTAATACAATTATAACATATCATACTGAGGGAGACAGAACTATACCCGATCGTGACATGGCATATGATAAATTCATAGGGAGTACATCTATTAATGTAAACGAAATTGTGAATGAAGGTAAAATGTTTGATAAATATTATAATGAGTATAATTATATAATTCATTTACTAAACAATAAGATAAATAGACCTAAGATTAGAATGTTATTCAATTATGGAGGATAGATTGTTTTAATTGTGTAATGAACATTTAATATATGTGAAAAGTGATTTTGAATTGGACTGCATATGAACTGATTTTGATTAATGACAAAATAATGAGTTTGGATTGTATATTTTTCATTGTTTTATATGTATTAATATCAATGTATTTATGTATTTTGATGTTGTGTATTACAGGGAAATTTTATATACACCATGTATTATGTATTGTTTTAATAATTAACAATTAACATGTTTTTATTTTGCTAAACAAGTGAAAATAATAAGTGAAAATTTTAAATAATTGAATAATAATTAAAGAGTAATTACTAAATTAATGTGGTAAAAAAGAAAGTTGTACTAAATTTATAATTGCAGTAGTAATGAAGTTAAATTGTTATTTGTAATGAATAAAAAATTTCTAATTAATAATAAATGATTAAGTAAGAATATATATTTGAAAATGGAGATGTTATGTTATGAGTAGGTGAGAGATATATTTTATAATGCAATTGTCAATGATCACAGTAAGGTAGGATGTTTAAAAAGGGATAGAGCCTAGGTGTATTAAAATAAAGGCATGTGAGTTATTCAATTAAAGTAAATGGGAGTTAGATAGATAAGAATTTTAAAGAAAATAATACAAAGAGAGTATTAGATATTTAGGGACACAGTAGTTAGTGATTATTTTTAGAGGTGAGTAAAGTAAAGGTTAAACATTTAATTGTTGCTGATGATATTTTGTAGGGGGGGTGAGGTGATAAGGAGTAGTCAACTTATAGCGTTGTGGCAGGTAATAGCGTAGTTTAAGGGAGTGTTTGCCGATATTTTGGAAGGGCAAAATATTATGAATGTATATAGCCAGGTAGGGAACACCCATTCCTGTACAAAGACGCGCGGTGCCATAGGATTTATCGTCGGAATGAAATTAGAGAAAGGTGTTTATAATTGAGAAATTGGTGTCATGATAGGTAAATTTGATTGTTAGTTAGAAGAAAGGTGAGTAAGATAATAAATGGTAGTGGCAATATAATAAGTAAAGCATAGTGAATACAGGAGTCACCCAGACTAAACAATGATAAAAATGTGAAAGGTTAGGTAGTTAGGTAGGTAAAATATTCAGAGTAGAAAGGGAATAAGAAATAAGAGATGAAATAATAATAATATAATATGAATATTAATAATAAATTTGAAATAAATTTTATAATTATGATAAATAATTGATGGTTAATTAATGAAAGTTTAGAATTATTAATTAATTAATTGAAATTGCAAATTAAATAGGTAGAATGTGTAAATTCTGATCAAGATTAAATATGAATTGACTATTTCAATGTATTAACTGTATTAATGTATCAATGTGGATTATGATGTATCATGTATTATGTATTAACATAGAAATTTTAATATGGTGTGTATAAGGAATAGAGTGTGTGGAGGAGAAAGAGGGGTGAATATTATTAACAGCGCCTGTTATTAACTGTTAATAATAATAATAATAATAATATTAATAATAATAAGATTTATTTTTTATATAAAATGTTTTTTTCTCCTTGTTTGAGTAATTAAGTTAAAGGGAGATTTAGGTAATTATATTTGGGACTTATATATATTAATTATATCCATGTATTTCATTTAGATATTTGTTTCTTTTATAATTACATTAATTATGAAACAGAAAGAGTTAATTATTATCGATGGGAATCGAAACGATTTTTATAATTAAAGGATAGTCCATGAAGAGAATGGCACTTCTATATAATTCTTGTTGATTATATTTTTTGTATTTGTATTTCTTGTATTTCAAGCAAACCCAGTGCTTCTTAACGCAAACCAGCACATAGCTAAGGGGAAACAGATCAGTTAAGGATAGAGTAATATACCACTATTTTGATATTTTTAATTAATTGTTTCAGTGTTTGGTGATGTTGTGACGGCGGTCCTGAGCTGGCCAGCACGTCAGAGCAGGAGCGTTACGCGCCTGATTGGCCTTATGGTGTTGGGATCTCGAAGGAGAAGTCCAATAAGGTCATGCAGGTACTGTCATCATCATCGGACCATGGGTGAGTTATTGTATTTCTTTTTATATAAATTGTAAGGGGGTTGTGGCGACATATCCTGGCTGATCCCTTTAGGAAGTACGAATGTGTCAATGAAAGTTTTTATGCTTCGGTACAAAATCTTTCATTGAGGGGGTTTTGTGATGGTACAATTCTGGTACAATCATACTTTTATAAAATATGGTCCTACAAACCATAATTATGGTATTTGTATTGCCCAACCCTTTATTTTGTAATAAATTTTGTAATATTTCATAATCCCTATAAAGTTTTGGTGAATAAACTATAGAATATTTTATACAACGCATATTGGAATTGACAGGATTTTGATCGAATTCGTTGAAAAGCTGCAAATATCGCAGAAAACTATGTGTCACAGATAGCGGTAAACAAGCCTAGCCCATGATGACGTCAGCCAAAGGAATGCATACTTTTGTAAACAACCGAGGCTTGGCCATACAAACAAAAGACTGGTGACGTAGTTTTGCCCCACCTACGCAATGTTTAACAAAGACTTTTCGTCATTTTCGCCTGGACCGTGAATAGGGCCGGTCGGCACATCACGCTGCCGGCATATTCACTGAGTTTGAATCTTTAAATTTTACACCACCAAAAGTGGTTAACAACATAAGTGGTTTAAATAACAGTGTCCGGTACCGTACAAATCGGCAAAAGTGATCGACGATGTGAGATCTACCCAAAAAACGGAAGCTAAGTATCAGCTGTCCAATATTTATATCATTCAGTAAATTCATAACTGAAGTACAAAATTTTAAATGACCAAAATTATTTATTAAATAAACAAAATGAGCTCATAAAAACAACTAAAAATTTGTACCAGAGAATGTGAGAGAGAGAGAGAGAGAGAGAGAGAGAGCGTGAACAAAATAATACTAACAAGTGCTGGGTTGTGAAATAATATTAACAATTTTTCAATAAAATTTATGCATATATATATATATATATAGATATGTATAACATTGTTATGTATGTAAACATTTTCATCTTATGTATTTCTAAAATACAATAATAATTTTTAACTTGTATAGAGGAACTGCGTTTCATGGCGCAATATAGTAGCGTGCGCATTTTGCACTATAGAATCACTTGTTGTGTATTTAAAGATGTAAATAAAAGGTAAACATTAGTAACCATTTCAAGTAATAAACATTAGTAACCATTTCAAGTAATAGTAATTATTTCAGATAACACTTTCCGCTATCATATCGTTCGCTTAACCGAATTCTGGCCTAAGGTAAGTTTAAAGATATATCACAAGATGGCGCCCGATATTTAAAAAATTATTCAGTAATTATTAAGTAAGTTATATTGGCAGTAATTTGTAGTATAACAACCTCTTGTGTCACCGCGTCTTCACGATGTGCACAGTACAGTGGTCAGACAGCATGTGACCCCCCCCCACCACTCCTCTATGACGTCACACATCCACTCGGAGAGAATGTGCGGGGAAGTGGGCTTTGCGCAGGTTCTTTTGATCGTTGCACCTTTATACCCTGACTTACCAAAACAGAAGACTTCAAATTACTTATAGGTCGCCACCAATATCTTTAAAGGACAGATATGGAGACCTTAAAACACTTTCCCCTCTTAGAATTCAATTACTTACCAGGTTCGTTAGCCGAAATTTTCCATACGGGATAGGTGATGTTAATTTGGCTTAATAATTGACTTAACACATGGTTATGCTATTAATCCATTTTATTTATATTCATTTTAAAAGTTAATTATTCTCTGTTTATAACTCAAATTCTTTGCTTTATCAACTCTATGATATTATACTTTAAACATTTAAGAAAACGAAATTTACTAATTCAACTAAGTGGTATAACTTTTATTTTTATTTGACAACCCAGTATTTGCTCACACTTTCATTCTTTACAGATCTTTTAACCACACCCCTATTTTAGAGATCTCTTTATTATTGTTATATTTAAATTTATGTTTTAAGTTTAGTCATGGAATTATAAATGGTACTTAGCCACTTTGTAGATGTCTCCCCACTGTTGCACCATCACAGTTAACTCTCGATTTTGCTAACACACTCCGAAAATAAGATTAGACTGTTATTACTCGCAGATTACTTCTGATTGATCACTATGACATGATTTCTCATTGTATTACTTTAAATCACATAATTTACTGGTCGGGCGACCCTAATTTACTCGAGCAATGTTTTTATACAACCGCGCGGTCTGATGCTGGTAGTCGACTCACTGTAGTAAGACAAACCGACGCCAACTCTGTTTTTCAAGATGGCCAGGAACTTTTTCATGGCAACTTGATATGTGATTGGTTCCCAGAGGGACCACGTGATACAACTAAATTTTAACACTGGGTATAGTACATTCACTGTAACTTCTCGACTAGCAGTGTACGTGATAATTCAACTGTACGAACGGGCAGTTCAGCGCGGTTTCGCATTCCATAGTACCTGTTAGCAGCGCTTGTTGACACATTTTCTGGACCAACATGCGGATGGGCGTCACCTACAGGAATGTCTATTGTTACAGGTTGAGGCCTTGTGTGGGTAACTACACTTCGTCGTATTCACAATTGAAATAAAGAAAAACCCCTCAAATCTGTCCCGTTACAATTTCACTACCGACTTGGAACACAAAGTTTTTTATGGGTAAAAACGTAAAATTTTTACCTTATAGCCTGAACCGGTTTTCGCTTTTAAAAAGTTTTTTCAGAGGCTGCCGCTGGGAGCACTGTCCATCTTGTTGTTGGCAACGGTGTCGAGTTTTGAAAGATCGATATTGTGTGTGTGGAGTGTGATATGTTAGAATTTTATTATATATGATAATTTGAACATATCACACCACACACACAATATTGATCTTTCAAAACTCGATACCGTTGCCAACAAGATGGACAGTGCCCCCAGCGGCAGCCTCTGAAGAAGCTTTTTAAAAGCAAAACCGGTTCAGTCTATAAGGTACAACTTTTACGTTTTTACCCATAAAAAACTTTGTGTTCCGAGTCGGTAGTGAAATAATTATATTTAGTTAAGTAACGGACACGTCATGGACAAAAAAATCTAAGAATGTTCACAAATATTTCTCAAAAAATCATTTCACAGTATACAGTATACACAGTTTTATTGAAAACCTGGCTATTAAATTGTAAGCAAGATGGATTCTGAAAATGTTCACTGATGCACAAAAAACCAAACAGTGACATCTGTACATGACCTTTAATGGTCCACTTTGAAAAGGGAGAAATTTTTCCCATATTGTGACTGGTGATGCAACTGGATTTGTTACCTCAACAGCAAGTCAAAACAACAATCGACATTGTGTTTTCATACATCTTAACCGAAAACAAAAGATTCAAGCAAACCCTGACAACACAATAAAATTATGAACAGAATTAGCACTGTTGCACACCACTATAGAAAAACTATTCCGATTAGCGCTTTAAAGCTTCTCAGCTGATCGTCAGAACAGAATTGACGATGTGACAATCTGATGGTGAGCTGAGAAGCTTGAAAGCACTAAGTGGAATAAGTTTTCTATAGTGGTGTGCAACAGTGATAATTCTGTTTGTGATTATAACCACTAACACAGCTTTCTTCATTAAACTTCTAATAAAACTATGACTACTGCTTTCTGGAACAAAATGGTGTCCTTTTGGTGGATTTTATGCAGCCAGGAATAACAATCAAACAGTGTAACAGTGGATTTGTACTGTAACGCTCTTTCAAAATTGAGGTGTATCATTCAGAACTGGAGATGTGAGATGACGACGATATCTCCAGGAATTGTTTCATCCAAAATAATGCATGCCCACACCACACCACATACCATTCAGAATAGCCGGATATTCAGGTGAAGAAGATCTCTTATCTAGTAGCTTCTTTACCGCAAGAAGAGGCTTCAATCTCAATAGTTCAAGGGGAGCAGAGTAGAAAATGACAGTACTGAACTGGCTAAAGTCCTGGGCAGTAGAATTTTTTAAAGATGGTATAAAGAAGCTTTATTCCTTGATATAAAAAAGTGTATAAAACAATGGTGACTATTTGGAAAAGGAAAGTAGGTAGAGACAAATACTGAACCAGTAATATATTTTTTCTCAAGTTCATTTTTTTATAATGACCAACTGGCCCTTACTTTTGAAATACACTACATCTGAATGTAGGTTCCACTAGTCCTAATAAGATTCTGGTCACCTAATTCTTGACAGTCCTATGGTAATAAGACTATTTGACTATTTTGATATCTATATGCATATATAAGTATGTATACTATATTCATACATATGAATGTCAACTAAATATATCTAATATTGAAGTTAAACTAATTTCATATTTCAGTTACACTGCTCAAAAACTGTTCTAAATTTGATTTACATTTGTTATCCTGAATTCAGGTGAGCCATCTGAATTAAAATCAAATTTCTAGTTATTGAAACTGGATTGACTCTTTAAAAGCTGTGACACTGAAACATAGTTGTAGTTGAAACAGCTATCATGAATTAATTTTAGCATAATATGATTCAGGGAGTTTATAATTTTAATTCAGTTACACAAGTATTCAGTGTGTGTGTAAAAAATTTGGTTGAGAGGCTGCTGTGGGTCTACTCACAAGTATTCAGAAGCATCATGGTTGTGGTTTATGACTTCCTCCTTTATTTCGTTAAGTTCTTTGACATACACATCTACAACTGGTTTAAAATTAGGAAGAGCTTTGCGTACATCTTCACTGAAATCCACAGCATCAAGACTGACTCTCTCAAAAGCAGTTTTAACTACATTAGATGTGTCCCGTGCAACGTGCAAAACTTCTTCTTGATATTTTTGCTAAACAAAAAAGTGAATAGGATTGTTTAATACATTGCTTAAAAGTAATTACATAGTTTAAATAATTACATTAGTAGTGAATGAAGTTGTTTAAAAACAATCTTGTTATAAGAAGTATAAAAGTTTAAGTATATTATTCTCTTGTGCGACCAGTTGTTACTTATGGATCTGAGGTGTAGTCTTTGACAGAGAATGACAAAACTGTGTTAAAAATCATTTGAGTATAAAATATTGCATAAAATTTATGGCCCAGTAAGAGAAGAAGGCAGTTGGAGAATATGCAATAACAATAAACTCCAACCTCTCATTCATGGAAAAGACAGTGAAATTTATCAAATCACAGAGGCTTCATTGGCTGGGACGTGTGGAAAGAATGTCTGAGGAAAGAATGCCTAAAAGATGCTGAAGGGAAGATTATATACTACTAGACATAGAGGCAGGCCAAGGATGAGATGGTTGGATGGCGTAATAGAAGATCTTGCTAGCATAGGAATCAGAGGGTAGAGAGGAAGCGTGGAGAACAGGGAAGCACGGAGGAGTATTGTTGAAGAGGCTAAAGCCCACCAAAGGCTGTAATGCCAGATAAGAGGAAGAAGAAGAAGTGAACGCAGTAGTAGGTAAAGTCTAGGTTAAAGTAATATGCTCTGTATAGATAAAAACATAAGTATTTTTAAATTTGAATAACATGTCTGTTGATATCCAGGCCACTTATAATGACTAATAATAAATATATTTACCTTATTTCCTGTCTCGTGACCACATGTATTTAACGCAATTTTTTTTTTTATAGCCAGCCGGACACTGATTGATATCAGTTACAGATAAATTTTAGTGCGTGTCATATAATGGATTAGACTTGAAATGTAAGTGGTCGTTTAATATGAAATTACGGTAGTATTTGTCATTATGTGCTCTATATATTTCAAATTCTTCACGTGCATTTAAATAAGCGCCTTTACCACAGACATGTAAGGGTTTCAAATTGGTGTCAAAGCTTGTATAATTATGGTTCTCCTGTATAAGATGACGAGCATAGTTAGACTTTATACAAGATTGTGTTGTCAAATCCTTTACATTATGCTTTGGAGTGTGCTCAATGAAACGTTTATAAAAACTTCTCCCTGTCTGACCAATATAAAAGCATTCACAGTCATTACATGAAAGCTTATAAACACCTGTTTTCATTTCCAAAGGTGTACTGGTTCTATTACGAAGTTTATTAAACAGATTGTTGCTGGTTTTAAATGTTACAGTTCTATTGTTACTATTTAATACTTTTGATAAAATTTTGGGCATAATACTGGTGTATGCTGTTGAAATAAAGGTTGGTTCATTATTTTTTATCATTCGAGGTTTTGACAATCTACGCTTATGCTTTTTAAGGAAGTTATCAACCATGGAAGATGTGTAACCATTGGCAACAGCAATGTGTTTTATAATATTTAATTCAATCTTAAAATCATTTTCATTGAGAGGTATCGTTAACAACCTGTGTATGAAATAATTATAAGCCGCCATTTTCTGCGAGAATGGGTGGTGTGAGTCAGCAGGTATGGTTACATCCGTGGTAGTGGGTTTCCTATATATATACTATATTTCAATTTATCATCACATTTGGTGATGGTCAAGTCAAGAAAATTCAGTTTGTTATCTATTTTTGTTTCATGTGTAAATTGAATGTGTTTGTTGATATTATTTAAAAGATTTTTAAAGTTTTCTATTTGACGTAATGTGCCCTTGTATATTATGAATGTGTCATCAACATATCTTGGGTAGAACATGATGTTTTTCTTATGATTATTATTAGAAAACAAGTGTGTGTTTTCGTAATGATTTAAATAAATATCTGCCAAAAGGCCTGATAGTGGTGAGCCCATTGCCAAACCATCGCGTTGACTGTAAAATCTGTCGTCAAATTCAAAATAATTTTGCTTTAAAATAACTTCAAGTAGGTTTACTAATTCATCTGTTGCTTGAGTGTTTAATTTGTTGCATTTCATTAGATTGTCCCTTAGAATGTTTAGTATATCGTTTATTGGAATATTTGTATACAAATTGACGATATCGAGGGGCACTAATTTATAATTAGGAAACAATTTGATATTATTAACTTTACGTATAAAATCAGTTACATTTTTGACAGTGTGGTTGTTTTCTATAGTTAAATTATCCTTAATGATCTTTAATTTCTTAGCTGTACGGAACCCTGGCACTGTGGTGAAATTAACTATCGGTCTAATTGGCATATCATTTTTATGGATTTTTGGCAATCCAGTTAATATCGGGGCTTTAGCGTTACAAGGTTTTAAGTACCGGCGAGTACGTTCATCAAATAAACTTGTACTTTTATTAATCTGTATATTATGATCTTTGACATACCGGTGTGTAGGGTCCGATGCTAGGTCTATAATATTATTGTTTGAAATGAAGTTATGAACTTTATTCGTGTATGTTATATTATCCATTATTACTAGAGTTCTGCCTTTATCTGCCTTACTAATGATCACATAATTATCAAGTAATTTGGTTTTTATCTGTTTCAGTATTTTATAGTTTTCTCTGGAACTATTGTTATTAGTTAAATGATAAGACGAGTTAGGCGACATGTGTGTGTTCATGATTCTCCTGAACCGGTTGTTTATCAGATGACGTGCCTCGTCTTGCATTTTTGGATCAGCGATGGCTTTCACTGCTGTTTCGGTGCTGATAAGCTCATGGGCAATATGATAATTATTGAAGACTGGCGGAATACAATAATTTATGCCTTTATTCAATAAGTTTAACTCGTCATTGTTGAAGTTTATAGACGTTAAGTTAAAAATGCGTGGGTAGAAAACATGATTACATTGTATGTCTTCGTCTTGACTGTGTTTATGTTTCAACTTAAGATTGTTTAATTTCCGTGACTGTTTTGTGTATATCTTGTATATCGTGTTATTCACATATTTATGTACTGTATCAAGTATATTATTTACAATAGCAGGATGAATACTATTTAATATCTTTAGATGTGAGTTAAGTAATTGTTTGTTTAGGGCAGATTTTTTGTTATATAATGACTTAATTTCTTCTTTAATGTATAGGAGTTGGGCATGTTTAATTGTCGTTTAAGCTGATTTAGAAGATGAATTAATCCTTATGACAGCGTACTTTGGAGTTAAACAATGCATTAAGCAAAATTTATTAAATTTAATATGTAAATTGGTTTTCAATAATTGAATCCTAATGTTTTGATATTTAAATACCGATGTAGCCTGAATAGCTTCCAAAGTTCTGGCCGGGTTTCGTCGAGTGCGCACTCGCATCACATAAATACTTATATCTTTGGTTTTCGATTTTGTGATTTTGATGTTTTTAATTTTTAATGACCTCATTGAGTGATTTAAATTTTAATATATTCTGATGACGAGACATATGTCTCGAAACGCGTAAATTATATTCATTGCGTTAAATACATGTGGTCACGAGACAGGAAATAAGGTAAATATATTTATTATTATTATTATTTTTTAAATGTGTTGGATCACAAGTTCACACAATTTATGTCTGTTAATGTAATTGACAATTTCACATACACACAATCTTTGAACATTAACAATGATGGAATATTTGGGTATTTTAATTAGAAAATGGAAATTAGAAACATTTTGACCACATTAAAAATCAATCTGTGTGTACGGTGTTAAATGTCCATTTTCTAAATTCACACACACACACACTTCACAGCTTTACAATTCCCATCTGAATGTACATCAGTGTGAGATGCATGATGTTCTTTGAAGACAGCATCACATTCAGAAAGGTTTGCAATTAACATGGATACATATATTCTCTAACATTACAGACATTCTCTAACATGGTTAACCAAAGCAAAAGGGAAGATTGCTACTCGAATTCAGAATTACCTACAGTGATATGGGCTGAAGTGGTAACAGTGGAGTCACTGTGAAGTAAAATTCAAGCACTGAGTCCAGTAAGAATGTTGTATGCTTTCCACACTACCTTGAAAGGATATACTATAACAAGAAACATTGTCACTGGCAGTTATACAGTGCAGTTCTGAATATATGTACGATGTATTTATAAATTAAAGCATGTGAGGACGAGAGATTCTACAGTGAGGAGCTCAGGTCACTCCTTAGGCCAATAACATGAACAGCGGGAGGGATGCACATCTTAAACACAGGTGTACCAACTGATTGATTTCAAAAACTGTAATGTAACTGTAATTTGTGAAACTTCTAATAGGAGAGGTTAGTAATTCCCTGACTGCTGTTTGGGCATGAGTCAGAGAACATTTATTTAGTATTAAGCAGGAGTATTCCATGGGGTACTTATAGGCATGGATTATGCATTATTTCAGAATTCTGGTATTGGTGATCCTCATGGAGAACAAACAAGATGTATTCCAAGAGATTCTAACTCTACAAAGGTCTGAGGAAACACATTTTGTAGTAAGTGGAGGAACTGAATCCAACTGATCTTTGATACTTTTGATAGTATTGTCCAGACTTTCTCCTAACCTCAATATGATAATGATAGGGGATATGAAAAAGTCCTAAAATCAGTGCAGGAATAGTTGTAGTTGACATCATACGTGAAATAATCCCTAATAACAATGCTACAGGATTTAAGGTTAATGTACAACAGTAGAAAAAATGTAGTGCGTACAACACACTATATTACTGGTGTATCTTTTTTAACATTGAAAATGTTTATAAGGACGTGTCGCACATTTGTGGCCGTCGCTGGTGCATTATCGAAAATGGGAACCAGTGAGTTTCCATAGAAACTACTTCTTTGTTGTCAATAACGTAGTACACATATAAAACTTCGCTTATGAATGCGACTATATTTAACTTATAATCTGTACATTGATAAATGAAGAATTAATTCATTGATTGGTGAATGAACATAAATATATATATTTTTTAGATTTATTGAAGATTTTCAATGTCCATCTCTGTGCATCGCATTTATGCCTGTACATTTTTGAAAATGTACACATACACATGTACTCAACTCTATAAAAAATAGAACTAAAATTTTAATATATCTGCATACATACTGTAAGAACCATTAAGACGTCAAGATCGTAACTGTATTTTGTTTTCAAAAAGTTTAATTCGTCCAATGCAACTGCATAAGTTATAAATGGCTTCTGATTGTATGATCCACCCAACTCAACAATTTGACCAGGTGCAAAACCAAGCACAATATCTAAGACTTCCTTTTTCTGATCTGAAATTATAAAATACATAGAACTGTAATTTGATTCTATAGTATAAATTCTATTTACTATTAAACCCATATACACAACATTGTTTATATAAATTTCTTTTAACCCAAAATTTTGTTTACAGCTTTGTTTCCTGTGGACATGGACTAAAAACATGCAATCATATCCCGAGATCTTCATTTTGGATTTTGAAATGGACAAAATAGTGCAATAACTTCATTCATTATGTGCAAATGAATCTATTCATAAACAGGCTGCAATGTGTATTTTACAGTTAACTTGCTGTTGTAAAAACCTAACAGTCTATGGCTTTTGTTGCTATATCTGTGAAACAATTTGAGGACTGAAGTCACAATGTATTCCTTTGGCATTTAGAAATATTTATTTAAAAAAAAACTGATTAACAAACATTTTATTTTGAAAAAATAATATCATTCTATGACAACATGTTTATTTCATATAAACAATATTATAATTAATTTTATAACTAGATGGACTTACGAAGTCATCTATTACAATAATTGCTCAATTCCAAAAATAAAAGTAGATGTAGTAATTATGTAGAATATTTATAATTATAACAACTCCCAAAGAATATGTGGGACATTACGGGAAGACTACGAAAGAAACACAAATAAAATTCTGTAAGGTGATGGCAGTCCCCATGTTGTTATACGGGTCCGGATCATGGGCACCAAGAAAGAAAGATTATAGACAGACGGAAACGTCTGAAATGAAATATCTTAGATCTGTGAAAGGTTGTATAAGATTAGATCACATAAAGAACGAAGATATAAGACAGGAATTAAAAGTACAACCAGTAACGGAACTAGTGAAAAACTATAAAAAAAAAGATGGAAAGAGCATGTTATGCGCATGTCTCCAGAAAGAATTCCAAGAAAATCCTGAATTATAAGCCAACCGGAAGAAGAAATGTTGGCAGACCAAGACGGAGATGGTGAAGTCAGAACAGGCAACCTGCCTAATCCTGGAAAGATAGATGATGATGATGATGATTTATAATTATTACTAGTTACAGAACGCATTGAATATTTACTAGTTATTACCATAATATTTGAAATAATGTAGAATCAGTTTTTATTAGTTTAGTTTGAAATAAAAGTCTGTAAATTTGTACAGATTCATTTAGGTGATCATATTAGCTAATACTAGCTACGCACCTCTTGTAAATTCAAAAGTGTATTTCTTTCTACCATTGAGGTTCAGTTTTTCTTTGTATTTGTTTCCAACTAGCTCAATGTCACCAGCAATACTATTTGTTGTTAACTTGTAATCCAAATCAATAAGTGTGGCTTCTGGAATCTGGACCTATAATTTACAAATACATTTAAGGTTTGTGATGTCATTCATTGTTTGCAATAATTGCTTCCATTTAATTAACATTAAAATAAAATAGAAAAACTTAACTGGGAGAAACGCTGTCAAACTGTGAAGTAAGAAACTTATAATTTACATAATTTCAAAGGCTTTCTTTGGTTGAGTCAACTATGTTATCTTCTAAAACTTTTGGGCCTATCAGTTGCCATCAAATACATGAAAAACGGTGTCTTTGCTACATTGTATTGTTTCAGTGGCTCTTCACTCAGTTCTTTGTTACCAGTCTTTGACATTCATTCCCACTTTCCATTTGTCTCTACTCTGATGGTAATACAGTAGAACTCCATTTATCTGAACTAATAAGTCCCATATGTAATTCGGATATGCAGAAATTCGGATAATTGGGACAAACATAAGAAAGAGGTTATGTTGTGAAAGAAAACGCAAAAATTGCTCAAAAATAACTTTTGTTTAATTGTATTACATGAATACAGTATCTTAATAAAAACCAAGTCACATATGTTTTGCAAAATGTTCACTTTTACTACAAAAAAATTAAAAATAATACTCATACATAATTATAATTTTAGGCGAGCAGTAGGCCAGAAAACATTGTACTGATCAGAATGTAATCTATAATGCATAGCTAAAACAGTCTTATCTTATATGTATTTCATTTGCTATGTTTTTTTGTTAGCATGGCAATTGCAATTTAAATAAACTTTTTTTTTTAGAAATTGCATTTTTTTTAATTTTCTGATAACGATTTGGATAATTGGCAATTTGGATAAATGGATTTCGGATAAATGGAGTTGTACTGTACGTACTATGCTGCATGAGCCACCAAATGCAAGAATGCAGCACAGACACAAACTTTAGCATTCAACCACAGCTGATAAGCCCAACATTTTTTAAGATAAAAAAGATCAAATTTATTTTTCAAAAGCCAAAAACACATAGTTAAAGAAAACTTCTAAATTACTATAAAATGTTAAGTTACAATATTTGTTGCTTTAAAATAAAATATAAGTACAATTATGGAAACAGTTGCAGTTTATTCTGAAATATAATGATAAGGACAAGTGCATGCAGCATGTTAAGTTGGTTTTACATTGTATGTAGTAGAGAGAATTGTAGGCAAGATGAGGCTACTTTTAACCTTAGTTTGTATGCCTGTACTATAATTTAGTCATTTTATTCTTACTTGTATTGAGACTCAGTATTCAGTATTTTTTATGAAACCTATTACGAAACTTATGAAATCCATACAACCAAAATAATATAAATTGTAATTAGTAATTTTTCCCATATTGACACACATATGTAGCCTGCACAGTATATAAAACATATAGCTTGCACAGAATTGTGTGTGTGTTTTCAGGTTCTTGATTTCTTGTTGGTGTTTTAAAACTCCTTGCCATTTCACCCTAGAATGTCTAGGACAGAGGAATCAACAACCCGAGGATTACCAGAAGTGAATCTGACCAAAATGAAGTTGCTGTACACAAACATGTATGTAGTTATGTACAAACAAACCAAAAGTGCAATTGTACATTTAGCTGATAAGTTAATGCATGAGTCACTACTAAAAGAAATATATTAAATTACCATCACTACCTATCGTTCATATAACCTGAAACACTTGACCTTACACATTTTAGGTACCTTAATGAATTATGTCTGGCATAATGTCACCATAGAAAATGACACAAATTTGTCTCATTTCTACAGTATTAATAGTTTCTTATTATCAAGAGAGTTTCCTCATCCCTTCATAACAGTATAGTTCACATGTAGGCCTACTCATTACTCATTAATTACCAACTAATATTGAGTAAAATTTGTTTGTTTGTTTTGGTAAATAATTAAAGATTTTTTCTATTTTCTCTTAAATATGTATGACATACAGTGACTGTAGAATGTTTTACAGAGATTACACAAGTGTTTAACCATTAATTATCCCTATGGTATTATCTTTCAAAGACACATCTCTGCAGGTATCTTTACAACTCAGTCACGTACTACATAATGTAATCGGCTACTTTACATTCAGTAGCCCAAAAAGTCTTAAAACTCTTAAAAACGGAATCAAACACTAGTAAAACTTAAAGATATTGTAACTAATAATTGTTCAATAACTTACAAGATGAACAAATTTGGACTCTGAAAGTTCAAGTTTTACAATTCCTTCTTTCTTTGCCTTCTTGGAATCCAAATAATTAGCAGTAGTTATCCAGCCAAGACTAGTCTTTGTAACTACCAGCACTCCTTCCACCTCAACATCCCATCCAAGACCCTAAACGATGTGAATATCATATATTAAAGGATATGCGAAATTAATGAATCATCTGATACTACTACTACTACTACTACTACTACTACTACTACTACTACTACTACTACTACTACTACTACACACACACACACACACACACACACACACACACACACACACACACACACACACACACACACACAGCATTAACTCTTGAAGTACAAACAATGTAGTGTGTCAAAATGGGGGCTTTTATTTTTTATTAAATTTATTTAAATTTCTTTAGTACCATCATTGCAAGTCCCATATGAAATAGTGTTGGATTCAAACAATGAACGGTAACATAACTTTTTGGGCTGGGTGTAGTCGGAGAACGCAATACTTGGTTGTGAACCGAATAATTGTCACGTACTGTGAGCGCGTGCACAAGCCCGGGCGCAGCTTCTACGCACAACAGTTGGAACCGACGCGACAAAAATGGCTAAACAGACAGATTTTCTTGCCATGTGCTTTGGGGATGGAGGAAATCAACGAAGAGGCTCCACCCACCTAAACCTCTAATATCGTCACCGCATAACGTCGCTGATTAGCTTAGCACATGGACAGTCCATACTTCTGTGTACGGCGACGAAAAAGTCGCAGCCTGAAGGCAGTGCCTTCCCGTTCATCAACAAGGTATAGTGGGGAGTCTTGTTCACACTGTTAGCCCAGCCATCACTCCGGCCGGAGGTATTAGACTCGACTTATAAAAAACCGAGTCTATTTTTAATAAAATGTCATAAATTTCGTCAAATGTGATCGAAGAGTAAATTCAGAGTTAATAAGACAAGAAACATGAACAAAATTTAACGATATTTAGTGAAAGTGCGTGAACACTCGTGATGCAACGGTGTTGGACCACGTAAGTTTTGAATACGCAACAAATGTTTTTTATAAATGGGCATAGACTAAAAAGAAAATAAATGAGATCTCGAATAATTTTGTATGTGAGTTGTGTGTGTATATAAATAAAAAAATAAAGGTATTGGTTCTTTTAGAATAATAGATGTTAGATAGTTAAAAAGTTTTGATGTATTTCATATGTTAAAAATGATAATGATGTATTTCATATGTTAAAGATAATAATGTGAAAGGGTTAATATTTTTTTGATATTTCATTAACAGAAAGAAGTTTGAATATAAATGTCACTTTAATAGTAAATAAAATGTTATCTACTATATTATATAATTTGTTATTTATAAATAAGTTATTTACAAACACCTCATTTCATTTGCTGCACTGATCAGTTCGTCGTACGAACGGGGTTAGTTCACCACTAGAGATCCGGCCAACACATATAAGAATTAAAGGTAGGTGGAAGTGTATAATTAATTCATTTATTATCAAATAGAATAATAATAGTTACAGCAATACTTGTGTAGAAATACAATAATACACTGTTGTATAGTACACATTCACATTAGTGAAACATAGACAACAGCAATAAATTTTGTTTGAGATTAATAAATTGGGTCTGAGTATTAGACTTTAACAAAGGCTAGGCCAGTTGCATCCAAACAGCTAAAATGAGATTTCCCAGGCACGTGGCAGGGTATACTCTCCATGATCATAGAAGAAACACAGATATACGGCAGGAACTAAATATTATGAGTATACTCGACAGGATTGCCCAGTAATGGCTGAATTGGTGGGAACATCTTTGCTGAATGGATGACTGCCGCATCCCCAAACAACTCTGAAAATATAAGCCGAGGGGACGTAGAGGTGTGGGACGTCCGAGGAAGCGCTGGAGTGACCAGCTCTAATCTTTGCCTATTTGAGATCAGAACAAACCATCCTTGGTTTAATCCATGAAGATGATGATGATGATGATGATGATGATGACGATGAAATTAATAAATGTAATCAGAGGCACCCTTAAGGGTGAGTAATAGGAGTGCTCTCACAGGCCCCTGCACTTTTGGAGAACACGTTTACTGAGTAATAGAAAAGGGGAAAAAAGTGTAAGTGTGTGCGTGTGTATCAGTTGCTAAATTTATATTTATACAAATATCAATAACTATCTATAATGTTATCACTAGCAAAACATAACTAATGAAGCAACTGAAAATAGGAAATATAAATTGAATTAACACAATATTTCAATGTGAACTACAACAAATTACACGAGATTAATCAATTAATCCAACCATTAGTGCAAGAGTATTATATTGAAAGACTAACTAAACTGTTGAGGTTTGATTACATTGTGGACAACTTCCTTGATAATTTCATTGTAAACACCAGTAGTATTTGTGGCTCCAGTTCTAAATAGAAAACAGATATGGAAAACATCAACAATTAATGTGCGACATAAAGGATAAGTAACTATAAAAATATTTATCCCCTTATTAACTTTTGTATTCTCTTTTCTGTAAATTGTATACTGCAGTAACACATCATATAAAAAAAACAATCGCTATCCAGTTAAAACAGTTATGATAAAAGTCATTTGTCATGGTACAATGCAGTAAGGTTTCCTTCTGAGAACAGATTACATACCAAGTTTAAATACAATCTGTTGGTACTGCATCTGTCAAAGAATATTGTCTGTAATTATTAAAACTAACAGGACCTTGCCTCCATTATGTGCCTGAATGGACAGTTAATTCAAACTACCATTAGTATTCTTGTGATTCTTATGCAAATCATGTCATTTTGTGTGTGTGTGTGTGTGTGTGTGTGTGTGTGTGTGTGTGTGTGTGTGTGTGTGTGTGTGTGTGTGTGTGTGTGTGTGTGTGTGTGTGTGTGTGTGTGTGTGTGTGTGTGTGTGTGTGTACCTGTGCCTGTCTGTGTTAGCAAGTTCTTTTTTTGTCCAATTTGAGTATGAACTGTTAGTGGGATTACAGAGCAAGTATGTATTAGCAATGCTAGAGATCAATACAAGTTTTGAAAATATAAGTCTGCACTTAAAACAAATAAGTAATTAAAAAAAAAGATAAAGCAGGAAGATATTTTTGAGTCATTATTCAACATATCTTGTAATAAATAACATTGAAAAAATTAAATAAACATTATCATAATTGATTAACTGCACTTTAAGAATTATAATTTCAAGCTACCTTGGTAAATTTAATTTAAATTAAATTTGTAGTGACACGTTTTATCTAGAAGTCTAAATTAGTGTTATCTAGAATGTGAGGCATGGTTTTAGGAGTCTGTTGTTTGGTTTTAGAGGAATATGGGGGAGGGGGGCTGAGTTAAAGATATCCAGTGGTTATGTTCACTCCTGGCCCTGCATCTTAAAAGGGCAGTTTTGAGGGTAACTGTGATGGAGATACTATTATAATAACAATCCAGTTCAAAAATGGCAATGTACTGGTTACATAAAAGTAACTGGAATGCCAAATATACCTGTATATGTTCTTTCACCACTTCAATTCAATTAACAAGCAAAAAAAGTAAGTTAAGTAAAATCTCCACACACCAGGTTCTCCAATGGCTAATTCTAAAGATTTACTGAGCATGGTATGAGTTAAGACGACCTTATATAAGTGTTATAATTTCAGATTTTCCTTTATCAAATCACATTTAAATAATTCAATTACACTCACTGACCATGTTTTTAAACATGATGTTTTTAAACTAATACATTATTGAAATTTACATAATTAAGATACAGAAAGGGACCACTGAAATACTAACCAGGATCTTTATATATACAGCTGCTAAGATTGGTATAACAGTTAGTTATTCTCATGTTATCATCAGCTGCAACATTAATTTGTCTACTTATAGCTGCACATAAATTTATAATTTATAGAGTATATAATATATATACTCATAATATAGAGTATATAATTTATAGTCATAATTTATTTTTAGAGTATTTTAATGTACACAATCATAACTCGAATTTTTGTGAAATAGAAGTGGATTACACTTCTATAAAATATAGGCGGGTTTTATATTAAATATACCGGGTGAGCCAGAAGTCACGCAACCCTAAATTTGAAAACATATTGTGGCGGGAAATTTAGTTTCTTGCTGGCGGGAATGTTTGTGTTGGCAACAGATGACCTTGTGGGAGACGCATACCATATGATACCCAAGCAATTTCCCTCCTTTTTGATGTCAGTGGTGAGTTAGCTCTGTGCGGACAAACATGGGTTTTTCCCAGGCTGAATGTGCGTTCATTCTTGAAAGTTACTTTAAATCGCAATCATTCTTACGATGTCAGGAAGACTTTACGGTATCTTTTCCTGAAACACGGGTGCCTAATAAATCAACGCTTTCACGCATAGTTGCTTGTTTCCGAAAAACTGGTAGTGTGAATAATTGTTTACGTTCCGGCCGACCTTCGGTGTTAAGTGATGCCTCATTGGAAAATATCCGTGCATCCGTGCTACATTCACCAACAAAGTCGATACGTAAACTGTGTCAGCAAACCGGAATGTCTTACAGGAGTGTTCGCAGAGCCACAAAGAAGCTGAAACTCCGTCTGTATCGCATTCACTTTGTGCATGAGCTTCAAGAACCTGATAGGAGAAGAAGAGTACATTACTGTCAATGGTTTTCGCGTTTTATTCGCAACAGTGTTCGGGTGTTGGATTATGTTTTCTACTCTGATGAAGCATGGTTTCATCTAAGTGGCTATGTAAACAGCCAGAACAACAGATATTGGAGTTCAGAAAACCCTCACGTTTTCCAAGAGACCCCATTACATTCACAGAAGGTTGGAGTTTGGTGTGCAATTTCACGCAAAAGAATTGTAGGCCCAATTTTTTTCACGGAAACGATAACAGCTGAACGTTACCAGGACATCATGATGCAATTCGTAGCATTGTTAGAAGCTGATGAACGAGACTGCTGGCTGCAGCAAGATGGTGCAACAGCGCACACAGCGAATAGCACAATGATAATATTGCGTGAGTTCTTTGGGGGACACATCATTTCACGTGGACTGTGGCCGCCTAGATCCCCAGATTTTAACTCCCCCCGACTTTTTTCTTTGGGGACATCTGAAGGATAACGTCTATAAAACAACCCTCACACATTCGACCAACTGAAGTACAACATCGAAGACGAAATATCCCGCATAGGTGTAGCGACCATCCAAAAAGTAGCAACTAACATGACGAAATGTGTTAAGGCGTGTGTTATAGCCAGTGGTGAAGTTACATGGAGGCAATTGAGGCAATGCCTTACCCTAAAAAATTCTGTAGAATACAAATTATAAATACGTATGAACTATGTAACGTAAAGATTACATTGTTACTGTGACTGTCGAATTTATTAAGCCGAAACGTGCTTTACTGAGTGATTGCTACATGGTGACAGGTGAGATTCGGCATAGCTCGTTTAAAGCGAATGAGGCAAACGTGAACTTGCCTCAGCGTTTTTTGTATACCTCGTATGTAAGCAATGTGTTGGCGCGACTGCGAAGTGCTGGGAGGGGGGATTGTCCCACGCTGTACACGTAGAGCGTTGAGGCATGCCTCACTTCTGTGGTCCAAACAATTAAGTTAAAGCGCGCTGTGTTGTTCATAAGTGTGTTTATTTTATGCGGCTATTAAAAGTGTGCCTGTTTTTCTGCTGAACTAACATATGATCAAGATTGTTATTTGAATTATTTGTAACATTAAACATATATACAGAAACTAATCAAGTTTAAAAATTTTAAGTTCAATCAGTTGTATTATTGTGTATGACTTATACAAGGATTGTTCAATAGAAAAACGTTTAGAGCTGTAAAGCATTTTTTATTCAACGACTTTAAAAGAAGTCTCCATTAACATGAGTCCCACTGTTGCACTAATCTGTAGATTCCCTGCGAGTAAAATTCTTATGGCTGTTTTCGGAACCATTCGCTAATAGCAAACTCTACGCAGCATCCGATTTGAACCACCATCCTTTTAGTGACTCCTTAAAAAAAATTTAAGGTAAGATTTTTGCCTACCCATTCATTAACTACTAGCTTCGCCACTGGTTACAGCTGACGGAGGACATTTCCAGCATCTATTTTGAGAAAATTGTGAAATATTGTGAGAATATTAATTACTGGGTTGCGTGACTTCTGGCTCACCTGTATTTTAAAACATAAGTGTCAAGTATGATATGAGTTACAAAATATTATGTTTTTGTCCACACAGAATTCTATACTTGAGTATGTTTTCACTAAATTTTTATCTATTCTACTAAGTAAACGCCACCTGCATTTCTTACCTTACTAAATGCATGGAAATTATCCTTAATGGTTAGACCTTTATCATCTTTTGTGCGATGTACTTTCCATTTGGCAACCAATTTTTGATTCTTTTTAGCAAAAACGTCTGCCTCAAAGGTAGCATCAATTATCTTATTGCTTTCATATTGAAGTTCCCCACATCCTTTTACAACCAGATCCTAAGCATAGATATGATATTTGTGTGCAAAATTTGTAAGATAAAATTAAGACATCCTACTATTTTACATATTACTAAAATGCGCATACTTTTATAAGAAAACGACTTAACCATGAAAGCAGATATTACACAATGTTAGGAACTACAGAGATGGCACAAATCTTTCACCACTACTTATCTCTCATAATAGTTGCATAATAGTTTTGCAAAAATAAGTTTATAAGTCAGTTACATATTCTATTACTTGATCACCTCCTTTTTTCTTTGGTGAGCCCTAAAAACATTTAATGATAACAAACATTTTTTGATTCCAGTTAGAGAACTCTTATCATGAACAAGAAAATATGTTAAGCTTTTCTTTATGGATGTAAATGGAGGCCAAACAGTTGGCAGTGGCAGAGTACAGTAGTATCCAATATAACAGAGTTACGGAAAGGTTAAACTGTATATACACATTTAATGAAGCTGTTGAAATTATAGAAGTTGAACTTAGTGAATAGTAACTATAGAATTCAGTGATTCATGAAATAGTCCTAAGCATATAAATATAATGTAATCAAGAAAATATTTTGTCAACTGGAAGATATTTGTCACTGATACACTGAAGCAGGGGGAGGATGAGTTGAAGAGTTGACTCCCCATTTTCCTCAGGACAGATGAGATATTTAGGATTCTTCCCATATAGTTATTTATACAGTTATTTATAAGTCTTATTTTAACACATGCAAATCGATTAGAAATAAGCCTATATTAAGTGTTTTTGGAATTTAGCCGACATTTTTAATAGCTCTGGGGGTGGATCGATCCCGATAGTTACACCGCTGCAATGAGGTTTTAAGAGTACTGGTAACACCATACTATGTGTACATATAAGTAGAAAAACAATGGTATATGTCTCTCTCTAGTGTGAATGCTAAACAAGTTGTTGAAATAATTGAAGAGAAGAGAAAATAAAGGAGTAGTAAAACAAACAGTTTATGGTAGGCTTAAAAGAAATGGAATCATAATGTGGCTGACTTGTATCATGATAAAAGAAGAATATAGAGAGGCTATCTGAATGGATAAAAACAGAAGGCTCTGTAGGACAATATACAGTGCAACATTCTAATGTTAATAAAAAGGTTCTAGAATGTTTTATAATTTTCTTGAGTCTTTTTTAAAGAAAATTTAAGAATATATGCCGCATACACTATATTATAGTACTATACACAAGCAAAACTGATATTTTGAAATACCACGTATGTTAAATAAATAAATATGGTATGAAGACTATAGCTGTACCTTGCCAAGACCTGGTGCACTAAATCTGATTTCTCCTGATACAGAGCCTCCGTCATGTGACTGAGCTGAATCTGTAGTTATCAGTAGGGACACATTCTCATTGGGTGATTTAGCTTTGTCCAACCACAATGAGCCCTCTACTTTAAATGTGTCTCCCTTCTTTCCTTTTGGTGCTGCGTAAATTACCTCTGCTGCCAGGGTTCGACTAGGCAACTCAAGTACAATACCTGTACAAAATGCACAGATAGGAATGTTAATGATTATGAACATAATTCATCATCATTTTGAACACTATTACTAAGCGTTAAGGTTTAGAACTAATGTGAATTAGGCTATGCAATTCGACCTTGAATTTAGTACTGCTGGCATAGGCAGGAACACATTATATAGAGAGTATAATGTGCCTCAACTGAGTTTTAAATTATTCTATAGGAATAAATGATTTTCACTCCTAATTGCAAGTTAATAAAAGTATTAATAGTATTACTAATACTATTAAAAGTTATTTAATAGTTCTCACTTTAAAAGTTATTTAATAGAAATTTTGTATTATTTAAGATGTGTTTACAAAGGAATAATCACTTCTATTTGTTCATAACTAAATTTTATACGTAACTTTGGTAATTTATGTTTTATGATATATGAATGGAAAAATCAGTTTGGAGTATTATATGCTTTACCTGCTTCATCATGTTGGAAGTACACATGGCGGTGTACCTTTTCTTTACCATACTGCGAGAGAACCTCACTGTCAAAGAAATAACCATCAACTTTGTCTGTTTGTTTGTAAACATAATCTTCAAGACCATGGAAGTAACTTGAAAGGTCTAAAACTAAGGAAACTTTCTGGGTAAAATCATCAGGACCTGTCAGACAAAATTAAAACATAATGCAAACACAATTCAACAACAAACATAAACCAATTCACAAATGTTTGGCACTATCATTTAAAAAATTAGTGTGTGTGTGTGTGTGTGTGTGTTGTATTAAAATGTTTTAAAACGGCATGTATCAATATTAAGTAACATATGTGGCATGGAAATATCTGAGACAATAAAATTTAGTTTCAAAGGTGCTTGGGTCTATGAGGTTTCAAAGGTGCTTGGGTCTATGAGGTAATTTGCATACAATAGAGTCAGATAAATCTTCGTAGGTGGAACAAGAGTTTTCTTATTCATATATTTCCTGTATTGTTCTCAGCTGACTATAAAAGTGAACAGAAACTTATTTGATTCTTTATTGTAACAACAATTTTTAACTTCACACACAAAGGTATAATTTTAAATATCTGAACATGTCACTAATTCTTGTTACATTGAGTTCTCTAAAACTCTCTGTCTTCTGTGGATCAACCTATTCTGTGAAAAACATAAACTCTATTTCTAAGTACGCACAGTAATTTTTTTGATTACTGAAATTAGTAATTGTAGGCCCATATTCATAACGCATACATTCAGTTCAAATGTAGTACACTCTTAATTATCAAATGTCCATTATTTTCATTAATTTTTAGTATGATAATATTTAAAATTTAAAACTATCATTCCTAATAATCTTCTAAAATTCAAATTCATAAGAAGATAAATATCATATGATATTGTGTTTTGACCAATTCTGTTGTGATTCTGTGGACATGAACGCATATTTCCCCTGTGCCTGTATGTCAAACAGGCATTTTGACATATTTCAAGATTACGTATATACACAATGAGTAGGTACTGAAAATATCATAAGAATAAATATTATAAGAATAACTATATAGAGCATGCTATGCTGGTACACACTATACAACATTTGATAATACATACCTCTAGACTCTTTTACAAAAATGAATTCAGCATCTGAACACTTATTAGAGTCAAGACAGAATCTTCGCTTAGCTTCTACCCGTTGTGAATTAAATATTTCTTGGTACTGTATTTGTAAATTGTACAATGTTCCTGCCTCTATGTTGACAGATAGCTGAAAAAAGAATAAATTAGTCCATCGATTTTATTGAGAAAATAATTCTATTGTGTTAAAGTAATATAGTTATTAGCAAGCTGTGTGTGTGTGTGTGTGTGCACGCACACACATGCGCATTTGCGTGTGAAAGAGAGATAGATTACAAAATAATTAAGCGTTAAAAGCCTTACCTTACTCAGTCCTGGCAGCTTCTCAGCACTCTTTTTATCTACATTGATCTTTATTTTTAAAGGATAAGTGTTGTCACCTACTTTCAGTGCACCATTTCCTTCAATCGTTGAAGAGTCGTCATCTTCTTTCTCATTATATGTAACGCTATTAAAATTAAAATTGACAGTAGCATATGAACAATATTCAAGAAAAATAATACTGTGAGAGTTTAATTAAGCTGAAATTGTTACTACAGGATTAGAAGACACATATACCGTAGTATATTTATATTTTCTGAAGATGGCAGTATGAATCAGTGTGAATACATAGAAATAATATATATTCTTGTAGAAAAAGTAAAAGTTAATGTTTATTATTAATTATTTATTAATAACTAAAATAATTGTGAGTCATTATGAATGTGTGTATGTGTGTTTGTTTGTTTTTTATTTATTTTAGTATATTAGTTTACTTTAGTTACCTTTTTATGTATATTATGGAAATGAAAATGCATTTATGGTTCATGGAAAGTACATGGAAGAATGGAAATGATTATGATAGTTATAACTACGAGAGATAGGAAAACAATTAAATGGGTACTAAAGCATGATGATAACATTTACAGGATTAAAAAAAATATTAAATGGAGGTATGCAGAACATTTGACCTGAAGAGTAGATGGCAAATGGAAGGAAAGCATTGGAGGTTATAAAACGTTGCAAAAGAAGACAGAACAGTGGCGGCTGGTAATGTTTTTGATTGGGGGGGAGGCAAAATTTAGTTGTACCCATATATTATATAAAAAAAGTCACCAGTAAAACTAAATTATTGCTATTATCATCAAATAATTGTAGAATTGAATCTTTTGTTTCACTACTAAAATTATTGTTAATATCAAAAACCTACCTTGCAAACTACCAATATTTAAACAGTGTTTGAAACTGAAATTATTCAACCCTAAGCAGTTCACGTTCGTAAACTTAAATATTTAATAAATTATATTATTAAATGCATGCATTACTAAATAAACTATATTTGTTCTCTACTTTGGATTAGTTCATTTGCTTGAACATGAAATCCATTCTCCTCTCCTTTTGTTTGGCAAAATGGTCAATAACTAATTCATTGAAGTTAGGAGTTATTTCTAACATTTTTTTTCTATTGAACACATTCCCAGAGCACTTACTCTGTCCTCTTTCATTGTATTACATGTAAATATTTTAATGCGTTTGAGAGTTGAGAAACATCATTCATTTTCTGCTGTAGTCATAGGGATTGTACAAATAATTTTTAATAATTTTACCAGTTCGGGAAAAACAGTAACTAGATTGTTTTCATATACAAAATTGAGTAGAACCAATGCGTCAGTTGCCTTTGTGAAGTCAGGCCTGCTGTATAGAACTACCAGTTCATGTCTTAATGCAGTTTCATTTAAATTAAATTGTTTAGCAGCAATTTGTAACTGTGTTTCTGGAAAGATAAGCTGATGTTTAGAAAACAGGGTTGGTTACAACAAAACTGGTATTGCTAAATGGTCTGAAAATGAAATCTGTCGTCTGTGTTAGTAACTATTATGTCACAAACTTCTTTAGCGGCAGTCTTCTTGCTTTCAACAAAACGTGACCTTTTTGGATTTTGTGATGATTCTCTAAAATCATTTGTTGCAGACAGACTGGCATCAAAATCAATATAATCTCTTGACGTTTTGAATGTGTGACTTGAATGAGGCAACATACTGGTGTGTTTTAATACTGTCAATTTCTACTTGCTGTAACTGATTAAACAAAATGTCACAGGCTAGCATAATTTTGATGAAAAATGTTAACCAAAAATTAAAATCATCATTATTTAATGTGTTTTTCAGTCCTAGTGCTTTTTGAACAGTGGACTTGTCACTCTCGTCATCATCTATGATTTTTTCAAGAACAGCGGAAATGTCATTTTTATAAATAAATACGTTGTCACACAATGGGATTTAAAATTCCACCTGGTATTAGAACATTTTGGGAGACGTTTCTTTACCACTTCATCAAGTATGGCAGTTCGCTTGGAAGATCTTGAAAAAATGTTATAAAGCCATCTAAATTACAGAAAAATATTTTTACTTGCTTGTTTTGTGATGCAGCGCACTCAATAATTAAGTTTAGTTGATGGGCATAGCAGTGTATATACTGGGCATTCTGTAACGGGCCAAATTTGCGGGTTATTTGGTTTTATTAAATTTTTTGGGTTTTTATAAAAATATTTGTAAAGTTTATTTTCAAACGGGACCAGAACACGTATTATAAGAACAGTTTCTAACAAAGGCGCAGTAATATCACGTTGTGCAATCTGTAACCAGGAATCCACCTAGCCTTAATTTCCAAGAACTTTGTTTGTGTGTGACCGTGCGCTCGTATACATCACACGAGCAGGCGCGTGGAGCGACGCCAGTTTTGTGCAACTCAAGATGGCTAAGAAACAATTTTTGTCCACCTTAGTCTACCTTGCTGGCGGATATTTGCCTAAGTCACGCCCATATCGTGACGTCAGCCAGTGCCTAGCAAATATCGTATGTGATCTGCACCCAAAAACTTACATGGGCTGAATATGGCAAAACTACAGCGAAGAACTAAGAGGCTTTGATTTCCACGACAAGAGACGCAATCAAGTTAGCGGCGCAGGCTACGCCGTTCTACCCAGTTCGACATAGACCGTACCTGCAGGTACAGCCCCGCGGGGCTACTTTTTAAACAAATTTTATAAATTGCCAGTTGTAAAGTGAACTAACAGTTTAAAACTATGTGACCGCGGTAAATAATGCAGTGAAGAACATATCTATTTAATTTTCGGACACAAGTATCAATTCAAAAGAGGAATAGTGAGTTCGATCGAAAACCACGTTGCCGGCGGGGAGTATTTCAACAAATGTTTAAGGGTTTGGGGAAATTGAAATGATCAGGGGAGGGGTTATTTAAAATAAATTGAATGTGTGTGAGAAAGGCAGGCTGGGCTGTATTTTTAAGTGAATTAAAATAAGGTAAGGTAATTATTAAGTCAAGAGAATTTCTAAAGCTGTACTTCAAAATCTAAAATACCATGTGGAGAGAGTAACATTTGTTCATATCAAAGATGTTTAACAAGCGTAAAATAAAAAACCATTATTTTTCAAATGATATATTTTGGTAATTAAATTCATTTAAAAAAACCTTATTTCATTTGATGTGCTGTCAAGTTCGCCGTACGAACGGGGTTCGTCCCCACTTAGAGATCCGGCCAGATCTAAAGTTAAAGGTAAGTGGAGGTTTACAATTTTATTCATAAATAAATAAGTACCGAGGGTTACAATTGGTGCCGTGCCAGCAGGATCTAATGCAACAAGAAAGCTGTATTACGCCGGCCTATATTTTGACAGTACATTGAATGAAGTACGGTTATGAAAGCAAAATTGTAGTCATGTAAACTTACGTAATTATGGTAGAAGGTTGATTTTATATATGTTGTAATATAAGGTTTTGAAAAGAGATTAATCATTGGTAGTTATTCCGTAAGTAAAAATAAATTAGTTAAAAATGTCTGAGAATACTAAAAGTAATATAACTAACGTAGAAATGAGTGGAAGTGACCTTGAGTCACAGTCAGTGAATGAAAGTGATATGCAGGCAGCTGAGCCGAGCGCTGTTGCAGAAACAGCTGTTGGGGGCAATGTTATCATTCATTCTACCCCAATCGCTGCCCAAATACAATTAAGCGAAACAGATGTTGATTCTGGGATTCAGTTGACCCCAGTTTTAACCAATAAAAGTAAACAATCCGATGAAATAGATATAATGAGTTTTTTACGAAAAATGGACAACAAATTTGACATGCAGAATAACCAATTTAAAGAATTAAATAAACGTTTTGATAGAACTGACGAAAAATTTGAGATTTTAAGTAACGAATTTAAAGAACAGAAAATAAAATGCGAACAGCAGAATATTAAAAATGATGTTATTTTTAAAGAAATTAAAGAGCAGAATATTCAGTTGCAGCAGAGTATTAGTGTACAATTTGATGAATTAATAAATGATGTACAAGAAAAGAATAAAAGTTTGGAAAGTACCAATAAAATAATAAGAAATAGCTTGAATAAATTAGAACTGAGTAATGAGATAATGGGAGTGAGTGTGATGAACACAGACAAAAATAATACAAATGAAAGTTGTAATGACATATGTAAAAATGTGGTACTAGATAAAAAGTTAACAAATGATGATGATAATATTGAGAATAGTAATGTAATTGAAGAGTTAGTATCAGAAAGTGATACGGTGAAAATAAATAGTGAGAGTACTGATGAAATTGTAGAATGTAGTGATGGAATGTTAATGAGTATGCATGAGTCAGAGAGAGAGTGGAAAGAGAGTTATATTGTGGGTATGAAACAGAGGGTAAATTTTTTACGAGGTATTATGGGGGGTGAAGAAAGATCTTCACGTATATATTGTGTAGACAAGTGTGCTACAAATAATTATTTTTTAAGTTTTTTGTTTTTCCTGGAGAAGTCAGGAAAGGTTTAATTGAATTAGTACCCTCTGTGTGGAATGATTTTATAAGTATGAGATGGTGTTATGACGAGAGAGAGTTAGAAGTATATAATTTAAATAGAGATTATGGGGAGTGGAAAGAAATGTTAGAAGTGTATTTAAATAATAATGATTTAATTTATAATAAAAAAGTAACTGACCCGATATTGGAAATATTTACTAATGGAGACTTAACCGAAATACTTAATGTTGACTTGTTTCATGATTATTTTGAAAAAACGGATGAATTTGATTTTTGTGGTTATAACACACAAGATAGTAGTATGTGTGTCAATAAAATCGAAAAGTGCTATCTGAAACAAAGATTAATTTTTGACGATGGAGGCTAAACAATAAAACAATAACTGGACAATTTTAAATGTATTGTTTTATGGCTTTGGACCTCGCAACCTGGGACATTGAAGTGTGATATAACTAAATGATAATGATGACGATTTGTAAATAAATGTTTAGTAAATTTATTTGTGTGTATGGTAGAATGTCAGGTAAACAATGTGTATGTGTAGTAGTGATGGTTGTTATAATAATAATATTAATATTTTGCAATATAAATAAATAACATATTAATTTTGGAGACAGTAATTAGCAAATCGTAATTGTTTTGGATAGCAATGAACTTGTATTTTTAATAATTAATTTAATTAAAATAATCTGAGATGTTTTAAATATTTTGATTGAGTGGAAGGTTATATAATTGAAATTTTTTAATGAATTTAAATTATTGTACGAGATGTGAATTTGGTAATTAATTGTTAAATTGTTTGATCTGAAATAACATTTTTGTTAACTGTTTCAGAGGTTACGTGAAAGTATTGGTGTATGGTGTATATATTTTGTGTGTGTCAGTTTAAATGGACTGTAAGTATAAAAATTTTATAGTACGAATCAAGTATAATAAAAATGTTTACAGGTGTAACTCAGATGAAAAGATTTTAATTCTATAATGAGATGATTTGAAATAATTGTGTGAAATAAAAATGATAATTAAAAATTTAATAATAACTGAAAGGTGATATAAAATAAATAATAAATTTGAAAATTTTAAGAAATATAATTGTAGACAGTGATGAATGAGTTAAATGATTAATGATTGATGAAAATGTTACGTTAGAATGTTGTATATAAAAAATCTTATTATCTAGTTATTAAGGCGCTATTGCTGGGGTGGCCTGTGCCCCAGTAGATAGTGGAGTGGGTTGGGGGTAACAGTGAGTGTTACCTCCATCGGAGGCCAACATGGCGAAAATGTGCGGCACACCTTTTTTTTTTGTACAATGGTACCATGATAGACTCGCGTGCCGTACATTATAATAATGATGATATAGAACAGGCATTGAAGTGAAGTTTGATTTCCCCGACTTTTCGGGCGATTACTGCCTTACCAGCACTAATCGTGGATTTGGCTAGCGGTCAGCTATGGCCATATCAAGTCCTTTGACCATAGCTGACTTGAAATTGGTTTATAGTAGAAATTAAATGGGGGGTGAAACTAGGGGAAATCCCGGAACTATGGAACAGCGGCTACCACTCTGTCCGCGTGGGGACAGCATAGCCAGGTGGTAGATCCGTTTTAAGGGGTTTTCAATATATAACAAGGATATGTCGATATCCACAATCTTTAAAATGTCAAGCCGAAGCAAAGACACGGAGATGTCCAATTCCTCCAACTATGCAGTCTTTGTGAAAGCGAATGGGCACTACAGTCCAACACAAATTACAATAGTGTGTGTGGATGGGAGGTTGCTCCGGCGAGCAACGTGCTTAAATTTTGTAAATTAAAAATGCTAAGTCAATTTTGCTTTAATAAAACGCTTGGATTATGCTTGGATAAATAGGTGTTCATACGTTCAGTATAATGTGTTCATTCTGTATTTTAGAAATGTATTATTTTGTTGTGTTAGAGGTAAGGATTGATAAAAATATGTGTTTTATATAATTTGTGTAATTTTGAAACTAAGTAAATAACTAGACCGACTGGCAGGCGGTTTGCATAGTACCAGAGTCAGAAAGAGGGGAAACAATGATGGTAGAGGTAAGGATTGATAAAAATATGTATTTCATAGAATGTGTATAATTTTGAAATGTGTTTTCACTGGGCTAGGAATGTCAGCTGATCAATAGTAAAATGTCACTGTTAAATTGTTTATTGATGTTCAAGGTAATTAATGTTAAATATAATGTTTTAATGTGTTAAAGATGCTATTCCAAATGATGAGGAAAGTAATTTAATAAAGCTAAGATTTTAAATGATGTGAACACAATAAAAGATAGCTTCTGGGTGATTAATATTTTGTGGGACATGTAGATCAGTCCAAGTTAAAATCAAAGTTAAAGGGGTAATAGAGAGAAAAATATTGTTTTGAATTAATGTAATGTGGTTGTGAATTAATGTAATAGAATTTGAGAAACATTGATGTTTACACAGTAGTTATGGGGAATATATGTAGAGTAATGATTGATATATTGATATTATTAAATGATGATGTTATTTTGTTGTAGTTGAAGTGAGGTAATAAGATTGAGATTTGGGGATGGCAATTTTGTAATAGGGGATAGTGTAATGTGGGAGTCCGCAACAAAAGGGTTGGGACGGGAAGGTACCGTTTGTCGCCGGAAAGGGTTACCTTAGGTAGAATCCAGGAACCAACATAAGGGAATGAGCTTTTTGGGGGGGGGGAACACTTATCCTAAGTACAAAGGGTCAGAGATTAATTTTTTTTATATATCGAGAGAATTATGTAGATTTGAGTTTAATAGTAAGTTGGGTGTAGAGATTGTTTGATAGAGATGGGTGTCCTGATGGTTAAAGTTGTTAGTGGTATTAGAGTCAGAGTGAGAAAGATTATATATGTGTACCTGCCAAGTGGCAAAACAAGTTAGTATAAATAATTAGATCACCCAAAGTAAAGAAAAGAGATTTATAATAAGAATATTAAATTTTTGACTGAAACCAGTGACCATTTTGATAGAGTTTGAAAATAATGTAAAGCTATAAAGTATTTATTTGAATAATTTAAACATCAATTTGATTGTTAATTATAATAATATTTTGTTATTTTAAATGTTTTATTTTATTGTGTTTTTGTGTTTAAAGATAGAATTTTACAGAGGTTTAATGTATTTTCGGATGTAACTTGTGTATAATTTATGTAGGTCAAGGTTCTTGACTTGACCCAGTTTTGATCAGCTGATAGGTGAGGTTATATACTAGAGACGTTTAGCGAGGAAATAAAGCCAATTTTGCTTTGAATTAATTTGAATAATTATAAAATAATTTCAGTATTGAAAAAAGGATATATTTTAATAAATTTAAATTTTTGAATTTAAAATTTTTTGAAAAAAAGGGTTTATTTTTTTCTTGATTTCCCGCCTGCCATCTAATTGATAGTTTTGAATTTTGATGTTACTATCTGTGTATTATTAGTGTTTTTATGGAATTGTATTATTAGACTCTAGGTGTAATCACATGTTAGGTTAAGGATGTTCCTATTTTAAGAGATGTTTAATTTGTTTTTTCCTAATAACAAAAACTAATGAAGAGAATTATTCAGTATAGATGCAGAATTTGTGTTTTGATTTTCAAGGAAAACAGCTAATGAATTTTAACTTAAATAAATTTTCGAAGAATATTTTAAGTTTACAGTATGTAATATAAGTGTGTGTGAGCCCAGTATCTGCTAAAGGCAGCCTAGCTTGCATGTAAGGGGAAACATATCGGTTGAGGATCTGGCATGATCTAAGCCAGGGATTTAGGATTTTTGGGGTAGCATGATAGAAGGTGAGGTGCGCTGTGGTGCGTGTCTGTTCGATTTTTCGGTGTTGGGATCTCGCACAGAGAAGTCCAGTGATCTCGTTCAGATGTGTCCATAGTCGCCGAGCAAGGGGGGGGTCGTTTACCCATGAGGTGTAAGAACAAGAGGGGGTTGTTGGCACCAGTTCCTCACCGGTCCTCTTAGGGGTTTTAACAATGAGATTTCTTCTGTCTCGACAGAAGACTTCTCATTGGGGGGGGTATTGTAACGGGCCAAATTTGCGGGTTATTTGGTTTTATTAAATTTTTTGGGTTTTTATAAAAATATTTGTAAAGTTTATTTTCAAACGGGACCAGAACACGTATTGTAAGAACAGTTTCTAACAAAGGCGCAGTAATATCACGTTGTGCAATCTGTAACCAGGAATCCACCTAGCCTTAATTTCCAAGAACTTTTTATTGTGTGACCGTGCGCTCGTATACATCACACGAGCAGGTGCGCGGAGCGACGCCAGTTTTGTGCAACTCAAGATGGCTAAGAAACAATTTTTGTCCACCTTAGTCTACCTTGCTGGCGGATATTTGCCTAAGTCACGCCCATATCGTGACGTCAGCCAGTGCCTATCAAATATCGTATGTGATCTGCACCCAAAAACTTACATGGGCTGAATATGGCAAAACTACAGCGAACAACTAAGAGGCTTTGATTTCCATGACAAGAGACGCAATCAAGTTAGCGGCGCAGGCTACGCCATTCTACCCAGTTCGACATAGACCATACCTGCAGGTACAGCCCCGCGGGGCTACTTTTTAAACAAATTTTATAAATTGCCAGTTGTAAAGTGAACTAACAGTTTAAAACTATGTGACCGCGGTAAATAATGCAGTGAAGAACATATCTATTTAATTTTCGGACACAAGTATCAATTCAAAAGAGGAATAGTGAGTTCGATCGAAAACCACGTTGCCAGCGGGGAGTATTTCAACAAATGTTTAAGGGTTTGGGGAAATTGAAATGATCAGGGGAGGGGTTATTTAAAATAAATTGAATGTGTGTGAGAAAGGCAGGCTGGGCTGTATTTTTAAGTGAATTAAAATAAGGTAAGGTAATTATTAAGTCAAGAGAATTTCTAAAGCTGTACTTCAAAATCTAAAATACCATGTGGAGAGAGTAACATTTTTCATATCAAAGATGTTTAACAAGCGTAAAATAAAAAAAAACATTATTTTTCAAATGATATATTTTGGTAATTAAATTCATTTAAAAAAACCTTATTTCATTTGATGTGCTGTCAAGTTCGCCGTACGAACGGGGTTCGTCCCCACTTAGAGATCCGGCCAGATCTAAAGTTAAAGGTAAGTGGAAGTTTACAATTTTATTCATAAATAAATAAGTACTGAGGGTTACAATTCTTGTACACAGCTTTAACTTTTGCTTGAACACCGTATTGTTTTCCACTCATTACTGCTGCCCCATCGTAACTTTGTGCAATAATTTGACTAGGCATCTTATCAAGTTCTAATTTTGCTAATTCTTCAAAAATAGTATTACTAATACCTTCAGCGGAGTGATCTTGTGGACTGACAAAACTGATAAATCTCTCATGTAATTTTCCGTTCAATTCATACCTCACAACTAACACAATTTGTGACAGAGTGGCACAATCTGTGGTTTCATCTGCTTCAATTGAAATGTAGTCAGTTTCATTTATTTCTTTTTTTATTATTCCAATGCACACTGCATAAATAGAATCCAAAATTTAATTTTGAATTGTTTTAGAAAGACCAACGAAAACCCTATTGTTTGTTTTTTCAATATGCTCTCTTAAGGTGCTATCTAGGCCTGCCATTAAATTTACTAAGCCCCTAAAAATACCTGGATTCTCAGATGTGTTTGTTTCATCATGTCCCCTTAAAGCTAGTTCAAATATTCCACAAAACTTTACACAGTCAATTAACTTATTTAGGATGAATCTGTTCTTAGAGACTTCTTCATTATGCTGTTTAATTTTTAATCTATATGCACTGTCTAACTGGCAACTAATATTGACTTTTCCTAACAATGAATATTCAATACAATTGTTCATATGAGTTTCACTAATTTTATGTTTTTTAATTTTTTCTCCCAAATGTTTCAAGTCCTTAATTCAATTTTCAGTCCAGACTGAATCACTGTTTAGGTTCATCACCAAACATACATAACAAAAAAAGGAATTCATCAACTCACATCCACATATCCAATCAGCATGTAAGTAACAGCTTCTATTAAATTTTCTTGTGTAGTTTTTTTTTACTTGATGCTGGTCTGTTCGTTTTATAATTTTGTTGTGTAATATCTAAATTCGGTTTTGGTGGCCCTAATTTTTTTAGTTCTATTTTCTTTTCGTAAGTAAGTTAATTTGAAATAATCAAACGTTTAATATTACTTATTGAATTCATAGCCATTTTAATCGTTTCTAACAAATATGCACAGAACACACAGGGTCAGGCCTACACAGAATAAGTTACACGTTTATGTAGGCCTACGCAAGGTTCGACAAAAACACTATCGTACACAGATTACACTGCCTAATAAAGAATAAATTATAAGAACATTATGTTTACACAAAAAGTACAACAAGAACACAATCAAAACTATATAAAATACAAGAGAAAATATATGCACTTTAAACAGCAATAGAGAAGTTTTGAACAATGCTCCAGTTCTCTATGAAAATAGCTGCGAAATCAGAAAGCGAGCAGAGCCCCTCCTGTAATGGCTGATGCTGATTTAAAAGCGTAGACATGTATACACGTCTCTTTCCCTGCTCCCCGCAAGACCGGCCTATGCAGGGAGGACGACAACAAAAACGTCCGGCTGCGGGACCATGCCGAAAACATCGGGTGATCGCTATTAGTCGCCCCAAAAATATCTTTCAATAAGGATACTACACATTATAGTTATATTATTGACAAGTTTAATTTGCAAATTTAGTGGGAGGGCTGCGCCCTTTTGCCCTCTCTGTACGAGCCACCACTGAGACAGAATGATCATTTTTTGCAACGTGGCAGAATGGTCAAGTTGAGAACATGGTACAGTGAGTTGGACAAGAATTATTGAGGAGAGAAATCACTGGAGAATGGCTTCAGAGAAATATGTGTAACAATGATCAGGTATGTACGAAAAACATTTAGGTACCTACCTTCCAGAACAGTAATTTTTATCTGCTGACTTTGCGTAGAAAGCTATCCTTTTTCCAGCTGTTGTGGCTGGTTTGTGTGCCACCTCTAATTGAAATTTATTTATTTTGTATTTTGGACTATCCACATTAAGTTTCAAAAACAATTCATCTAGTGACACAATGTTTCCTTTCAAGTCAAATTCAGATTTTTCTCCATTACATTCAAATTTGCCTTCGACTTCATACTCTTCTCTGCCAGTCTGTACACCACGTAGGTAAATATTTGATTTGCCTTTTGTTGAGTCAATATCTGTTTTTGAAGTCACTGAGTAATTTCTACTTCTTCTACTGATATCTACCTCTACTTGGTGATTTACTTTCAAAAATTTGTCATTAGATTTAATTGACAAATCTACGACTACTCCTATTTTCTTTTCAAGAAGCTGAAAAAAATAATAGCCCAGTGTAAACATTTGAAAATAGTATTTAAATGTTAACACTAATTTACAGTATTTAATTACAAGGAATTTTAAGTAATGTGTCTAAATTCTAAAATTAAAACATACAATTTTTATCAGTAATGAATTTTAATAAAATTGTATATTTAGAAGATTTTAATAATATCCAAGTATGTAAGCAGGTATTTCAATGTGTAATTGAACATATTTCAATGTGTGTGTGTGTGTGTGTGCGTGTGAAAATGTAGAGGTATTTACAATTATCATTAAATAGTCCATTTGATGAATATAAGTGAGTGTGTTATTTGTTTGTGTTTATAAGCTGTAGCTAACAAGATTAAATTATTTTTTATTATTCATCTGTAATTCCTGGTTAATGGAAATTAATTTGGCAAATCATTTATGGTTATTTTCAAAGTGTATAGTTGACAAACATGTAGTATTTTTGTTTTCTAAACTATTTTTGATCAGAAAATTCTTAACGATTTGATCTGTGCTAAACTATACACAAGAATGTGAGTGTCTATCAGACTTATTATGATAAATAATATATGTAATGTGCCATTGAACAATTATACACAAGCAAACACATTTTTATATGATGAACTTTTCAAATATTTTCAAATTTCATCAGCCATTTAATGTACACACTTAAAATGAATACTTCATGAAGTTTTTCTCACCAGATTTGTATAATACATACTTGACGCATCATAGGATGCAGTAGGAAAGCAAATACAGCTGTGCAAAAACAGTAGCATAGGAAATTTAATAGTAGCAACTCTCATGATGAAGAATATGGTATTAAGTTTGGACCATGTACTCACACTTTTCTCTTATTAGTGATGTTATGTACTCGTACATAGGGAAGATTCAATGCCAGTTCTTTTGTGTGTTCTCAAATCTTTAGTCACAAAACTTAAAAATATTAAAATTGAAATACTAAAAGTAAATATGTTTGCAGTAACTTACATTTTTTGCAACATATAACATATAGGCTGAATTTAATTATTTTTACTCTATAATGTAATTTCACAATTTGTGATTATGGATCTAATAATAATAATAAAAAATTTTCAGTGGAGGGTTTGTGAGGATAAGTAAAAAATATAACACAAATTTTAACTTACTTGTTTCGACGATCTATAAATGTATCATCAGGACCTGTGTATGAATACAAAAGAAATGTCAAACACAACAGAACAATTATTTGGGTGAACGTGTTTGTGTATGTGAGTGTCTGTGCACACGCGTGTGTGTGCATATTGTAACGAAGCGATCTTTACGATGCTACTTTCTGTATATTTAATTATTCTGCCACACGTTGTTGGTGTCAATTTGTAACGACGAGATCTTTGCGTTCCTTAAAGCCACACATTGTGGATGCCAATTTGCAACGTTTAGCTCTGTATGTGCTCTGTAAAAGTGTGTTTCGTGTGTTCGCCTCACGCATTGTAGTCGTTACTTTACTTTTCATATGATTCATAGTTTTTTCCCTGATATTGTGGTGGCTTTTTTGTGTTGTAACATAATGCCTCTCCATCAAAATCGATCATTTTGGTAAAACACTAGCATAGTTTTTTATGAAATTATCAGTTATATATAATTTTTTCCTTTTTCTTCTTGTTCATTTCATCTTACTTGCTTCTCTTGTTACTTGTTCCACTCCTTTTTATTTAGTTATTTTTTAGATCTGTTTTTATTTATTTCCATTAGTGCGTTCTCCCTGTTATATAATTTTTTCCCTAACTTTTAGCAGCTGGTTTCTTCCATTACTACCTTTTTTTTTCTGAGATCAGAGGAACATCATCTCTGCTCAGTTAATTGATTGCTGGACCTATTCTCAGTCAATCTTAAATAATAATAATATTTTGGGGATTGTCCACTTCATGGTTCTTTAGATCATTTTAACCTTTTACTCATTCTTCCTTCCCCTGTACCTTTGCTATATTCTGTTATCTACTCACACAGTTGATTGTTTTTATTTATTTAGTTGTTAATTTCATTATTTATAACTTTTAATTAGTTTGTTTTTCTTTTCTTCTTGTGATCATTTTAATTATTTTAGATATCTCTTCTCTTCTTCTTCTTTGTTGATTACCATTATTTTGTTTTAGCCACTTGCTGTATATTTGCTTTATACATTATTTTTTTTCTTTCTTGTACCAATTCATTTTTTTTCTTTGTTTTCTGAATATTCTATATTCTTTATAATTTTAGGTATTTGTCTTAGCAGCTCTTGCTGGGTTTTATATTTGTTTATTTTATTTGATCTCCTTTCTAATTCTCTTATATTATTTATTCTTGTTTTCATTTTATTTGTTTATTTTGTTTTATCTCATATATTTTCTAAATATTATTGTAAGTTTGTTGTTCTTACTATTTAGGAATTTTTTGTAGTTTATTTTTCTATTTTACCTCATATGTTATCTAAATAATAGCGTAAGATCTTACATATTTTTTTTTTGAATTTTGTAATTTATTTTCCTTTCTTTTTCATTGGTTGGCTTGGTCAGTAATCCGAAAATCAGTCCCATTTCTCGGTGTTCATCAGCACTTAGTTTACCCATGGTCCATCGTTTCATCGGCACTTGTCGTTCGGATCACTCTGGTGTGTAGAACTATTTCCGTTCTTGTGAAATAGGTCTCTTCTACCTCGTACCGCAATTCTTCTAATACCATGTGTTCATTAGTATCAGTGCCTACCTCAATCACTTTATTATTTTCTTTATTACACAAAGAAGTTAATCGTACCTCCATCATTGATGTTCTCACTGATATTGGTTTATTTTGCATTTCTATTTCTGGTAATTTTCATTTAAATATAGAGTTGTTGAAGTTTTTATTCACTGGTTTGTTGTGAATCCCTTCTATAATTTCTTTTAGAGGTCTCCTACAATCTTTATAATCCATTAATTCAGTATGGTCGGTAATTGGTAGATTAAACACATTAATTAGTCCATGCTTCATCATCTCCAATTCTTCTCGTGTTTTTATTAGTTTCTTTTTACATATTTTTCCTATATTTTATGTTTTCTTAATCTTCTTAATTATTTGGTTCCTCTTTACTACTCTACGGTTGGATTCTATGTGCTTAATTTTCTCTTTGTTTTTGTTATTCTTATTTTCAGATAACAATACCCTTTGTTTTCTTTATTGCTTATTTTTTCATTGATACCTTCAGAAGTGCTTTCTACTGTTTCATTCAACTGTGTGAAACCAGTATCTAATGTTACGTTGATCTGCTTGATAAGTTGTTTCTTCCCATTTCTTATTCATCCCCGTTTTTGTCTGCTTGACTTCTTCACGATACCCTATTAGTATGTATCTTAATTCTTCTCTGTTCGTCTCACTGTCTTCCTTCATTTGTCGTTGGAGTGTTTCACTATTATTCTCGATCTTATCGTTCAGTATTTTCAGATCTTTCTTGATCTATCTCTTTAACTCCTCACTCTTCTCTTCTAATATCTCTTGGTTTCTCTTCAAGGTTTCATGGTTACTTTCCATCTTACTATTCAGAAGTTCTGTGTCTTCCTTGAGTTGTTTCTTTAAGTTTTCACTTAAAATCTCATTTTGTCTACTTGAATTTTCATTAAATATTTCCTCCATTTGGTTTATTTTTTCACCGAAGTTTTCGTTTATTTTCTCCTCCATTTTGTCTATTTTTTCATCTTGTTTCTTAAAATTGTCATTAATTTGTCCAAATTGCTCCATCATCATCCTCATCATGTTATCCATCTTCACCCCTTCTGTTGGTGTAGCTTTGTCCTGTGGATTTTCGATTGTATCTCCTGCTTGTTGTTCCCTTTCACTATCTTGGGTTGGTTCCTCCTGTTGGTCCTCTTGGGCATCCTTTTCGATTATTTCCTCAATCATTTCCATTTCTTCTTCGTCGTTATCCTCAGTCCTCTTGTTAGATTTTCCCCTGGTGATCATGGAGTGTTTCAGAATTTTTCGTAACCGCCGCTAGTCTTTAATTCTAGCCACACTAGTTGGTCGCCAATTTGTAACGACGCGATCTTTACGACGCTACTTTCTGTATATTTAATTATTCTGCCACACTTTGTTGGCGTCAATTTGTAACGACGAGATCTTTGCGTTCCTTAAAGCCACACTTTGTGGATGTCAATTTGTAACGTTTAGCTCCGTATGTGCTCTGTAAAAGTGTGTTTCGTGTGTTCGCCTCACACATTGTAGTCGTTACTTTACGTTTATTCTGATGATGTCCATCGCGATCTCATGAATTACCAGTACTCGCGAGTGTGAACCTTATCCATCCTTTAATATGTGAGTGTAAATCCCGGGTGGCGCCAAATTGTTTAAACTGAAAACAATTAAAAAATAGGACGATTGAGCCGTCGCTCTAGACGGTATGGTGGATTCAAATTACTCCCGCCACTTGCGGGTTTATTAATATCGCTGGTAGTTCGCCGAGTTTCCGACGTCTAGCGCTTACCATCACCTTCACTCATCGCTAATGTACACAAATCATATAATAAAATTTACTATGAAATAAAGAACAGTGGTTACAACTCTGTACTAGTTTATTAATTTGTAATTAGTTGTTATTCAATATTATACAAAATTATATCTGGTTATTAAACAAAGTTGCTCCCGCAATAATAAGACAATTAATTCCCAAGGTTGGCAAACGAATCAGAACGATTTAGTTAGACATGGCGTCAAAAAAAGTTTATTTTAATTTCGTTCAATAATTCTGAGTTCTTATGGATACGAAAAAATATTAATAATGAGTACAATAAAGTACACTACCTTACATTGATGGTACTTATATACTATAAGGTTTAATTACAATTCGTTCCTGAAGTTTTAAAAAGTGTGTGTTAAAAGTTAGTAATTTTTACCCATGTTATTTTCTGGTTTCATACAAGTTTAGTGTTTTATTTTTTGATAAACCTTGAAAGAAATTTGATTATCAGTTCGTAGTGAGAGTTAATAGTGTTGTGAGAAAATTTTTAAAAGAATTTATTCCATAAATTCGGTTAATTCAGCAATACTTATCAAATCTGTTGAAATAGGATGAAGAGTTATTCATTTGAAATCGGTTGGGTCCTTTTTGGTCATCAATCTTCCATCGTTTATGAATTTAATTACGCCTGGTGTCTTTTTCGGATAAGTTGGTCTAAATTATTAATTTGGAATTTAATAATCTGGTCTCTGGCCTCGGTTGGATGGACTGGTTCCTCATCAGGCTTCTTGTTTCTTCATGTTATAAAGTTTGGATTACTTTTTTACTGTTTTAAATTAAAATTGAGTCGAATTACGGCTTGGCGTCTATTCGTCTTGAGCTTCAATAATGAACTAACAGTTTTAACGGAATAATAATAAATAACGTTCGGTTGTTATGGCAACTGTCTGTCTCTCATTGGCTGTTCATAATTTAAGTCTATTGTTATGATTTTTGAATTTTTATTCAAAATGACTAAATATCTTCTGATTGGTATTATTCTTCTGTCTTCTTATCTATGTATGAGATATTATCACAAGTGTTTATATTTTCTGTCAAAGATCATTTTGATATCCCACAAAGCTGGGTTTTTTTATGTATTAAAGTTTTGACAATAATGTTAATATACGTAATTACATTTCTTTCTTATTTTATGTTCTTAATTTAACTTTTACATCTTAATATGATTCACTAATTGTACTTAACTAGTTACTGGCCCTGGATTTTCTAATACCATAGTTAATTTCTTATAATTTGTTGAATTTAGATTTATACAGTTAGGCATTTTATAGGCCTAAGTAGTAATTGGCTATATTTTCTTAGTTTACACAAATTAAAGATTAGTTTTCCTTTACATAGGTTTTGCTTGGTGTCACTTCTGACTTGTTTACTTTTTGAATTGATTTGGGTTGTTTTATAATATTTGTATGTTTTCATTACTTTACAAAATCATGGTTTGTCTATTATTTTCTAATTGCTTTTCCAGTATTATTAGGATTGTATTATCTCCTTACTTATCTATTTTGCCCATTTTTTATAACTTGTCTATTATTTACTATTACTTATAAAACATAACATAAAATCTATAAGTTTATGGTCTGTATACTTTTTTCAGCCATATTCCTTTTCATAAACTTAATTGAACAAATCTTTTAACAGTTACTATGCTAATCTTGTTTATATTCTGTTTATTCTTAACTATTTTGGTGACTAACATTATCACACCATTTATTTTATCTTACTAATTATCCCTATGAACATAGGACGTTTTACTTATTTTGCATTTATATTCCTTACTATATCTTTTCTCTTTCTACCTAACCATGGTAACATTAATATTTTGAATCATCATGGGATTTTTTCCCTGAAATTTCTAATCTACAATCACTCTTAATTCTAATAACAATAATATTCTTACTCTCTGGCACTTTTCACCATTAAACTGTAGTGTTTATCACTGGTTTTTAGGTGTCTATACTGATCTGTAGGGTTTTATATTTATTTCGGCTTTACACTGGCACTTTGCATTTTTTTATGGATGGTATTTGAGTGTTATTAGTGGGTATTCCCTAACATTAATTTCTCTTTTCTCACTTAATTATGTTCACTACCTACCTATCTCTCACTTCTGGGTTTTTATTACTTTATTCATAATTGTTAGTTATACTGTTAACAAGTTTCATATCATTATAGAGTTATTCACAACATTTAATCTCTATTTCTTTGGTTAGTGTACTTTAGTTGTCATTACTTTATTTGATTTTAATAATTATCATTTACATTTATTATTTATTTGATTCTTTTTCATTATCATTTGAGTTTAATTATCCTCATTTCCTTTTATTTATGATTTGTTTGTGTCTTTTTTAATATTCTCATTTTATTTCATTTATTTTTTGTTTGTTTCCCTTTCATTTACCTTCTCATTTCATTTCATTTTCTTTGGTCAATCACTTGGGTTGGGACATAGTCATTTGTCTCGTCATAGTCATTTTATTTTCACTCATTTAATATAGTTGATTCATAGTTTTTTCCCTGGTATTGTGGTGGCTTTTTGTGTTGTAAAAATATGTATGTATCATTGTATATGTGAAGGAGTTGAGACAGTTTGTTTACATCTTCAAATGTTTTCTTTAAGAAAATGAAAAAATTTTAATATCACATGCATATGTATGTATCATTGTATATGAGAAGGAGTTGAAGTTAAAATTTGTGTTATATTTTTGACTGATCCTCAGAAACCCTTCACTGAAAAATTCATTGATTGATGGTCAGTATGAATTTAAAGTATAATAATAATAATAATAGCAATAAGGGTGGCACCATTCTGTACCAGCTTAGAATCAATCCTACTATATGTGAGGGTGTACGATTCATACATGTTTGAAGGTATTCATAAGGCTGCATATATGAACTATTTAACAAGCAAAACAGTGTGACCAGTTCTTCTATATTTCAGCTATTCCAGCTACAGTACTTTTAACATAGGACGTAGCCCAGATGGTCATTTCCACAGCTGAGCCTGTCCATAAGCTGTAAAACACAACTTGATGATGATATAATACTGCCTTATAATCAAACAAGGACCTCTAGATAATTCATACATTCAGTGGTTTTCTAAGATTTTAGTCAGGCATTTGACAGTATAAATCATGAGGTCAGGCTGAAAGATTTGATATATTACTAACTATCCATAATAAACTTGTAAATATTGTAAACACTATGCTAGTAGCATCCAAAACAATTTTCAGACTGAACCAGACGATGCTGAGGTGGCAATAAGAACAGAATGGACAGACAGCTGGAGAATGGACACAAGAGACAAAAATCTTTTCACCCTTCAGAAGGAATCAAATGACCCCTCCTGTAAATTGGTATGTGCCTGGGAAGATGGATACCTTTACAGCCAGAGCTCAAATCATGGAATATCTCTGAGCAATCAGATATTGTCACTGAAAATACCCTCACCCTTTGTCTTGGGCAATGCCCCAACCTGCATGGTGTGCCAAGCAGAAAAGGGAACATTAGAGCACATTCTTCTCTACTGATTAGCTCCAAGTGTATAGAGGTGGCCCTGAAACCAAGGTCCCAGATTTTGCGGACTGGCAGCAGCAACATACAGTAGACATCAAGCTGTCAGGATCACCTAGTCCTGGATGCTTGAAAGAAGCATTTATTATAATTACTGGAGTCAGACAGGATGATGCACTCTCTTTCACATTATTTAACTTAACACTAGAGTCTGCCTTAAGAAAGGCCTTAAGAAAGTAGAAAGAAATTGGTACATTGGTATATAAAATAAATACAAATTAGAGTGTATATTGATGATCATGTTCTAGTTTGCATAAATTAAGTGCTCTCAAAAGAGACGTGAAAACCTGACTTGAAAGAAACGTGGGCTAAAGATAAATTAAACAAAAAACAAGTAGACAGAAATTGTAAGAATACTGACACAATGATAATGATAATCTTGTAAGAGAAAATTATGCTTTCGATCATGTACACAGCTTACATTACTTGTGATCGTAATTCAATAAAATAAATATAAGGAAAAAACCACATTAATTGTGGAAAAAATGGGTGCTGTTATTCTCACAAATTCTTAAAGACATTGCACCTATTAAGTAAAAGTGTTAAACTTATAACACATAGGAGCCTTACTTAGCCTGTGGTAACTTATGGTAACGAAGCTTGTCTGTCGATAAATGCTGACGAGCAGTTGTTGAGCATATTCAAAAAAGAACATCTAAGGAAATTATATAGTCAAGTCCAAGAGACAGATAGCTCTTGGAAAATGATGGTTAGCCATGAGCTGTGTAGGTTCACATGGAATGAAAGCATCATATAATTCATAAAAATGCAAACGCACGTCTGGTTGGCTCAAAATGAAAGATAGGATCTATCATGCATTACAAAGAAGATCTTGAATTGGAAACCATCTATAAAAAGAAGGTGATGAAGACAAAGAAAAGGTACACAGATGATGTGTAGGACGAACAGAAAGTTTTGGGAATGAGGAATTGGAAGATATTTGTATGGGAGGGTGCAATACAGAGAAAAATTGAAATGGAAACTAAACTCAGTCCTGGGTTGTAGCAAAATGAAATGGACTGGTCTTCTAACCCTCTATGGTTAGCATCTCTCAGACTAACGAATAAGTAAAAGGAAAAGGTAAAAGGATTCGGGAAAAAATATTTGGGAATTTGGGAATTCTAGAAAATTTATTTTCAATTTTTTTCTAGTCGATATTCATAATTACCTTGTAACTAATTTCTGCCTCAAATGGTCCTGTCTGTGGCACAACTGATTTCACATAGGCGTGACCTGTTCCTAGCTGGTTACCATATTCAAGTTTTAATTCAAATTCTGCAATCTTTCCTTCCCACTGAAGTTGAAGGTCTAGACCAAACTTTCCTGATTTTTTGTCTGGAGATACTGGTAACAAAGCTCTGCCCATCAGTGTGCGTAAAGAAAGCAAATGGCTCTCCACTTCTACCTTCCAAGACAATTCAATGTTGTTATCAGTCCTGTCAATTCCATTATATTCTCCATTGAACTTTACGAATTTGTCTTCATTCCATTGCAAAAGATTGTTTGATTTCAACTAAACAAAAGAGGTTTCTTGGTTAATATTGTTCACAAAATGAGAATTTGTCTACATTAAACAGTTTAATACATGTTGTATGTAAACATTATTAGTTGTATTCATTTTACTGCTGATTATCCTAATAATAAACCTATTATTTATGCATAATTTGAATTCTTGGATTTTGTTGTCCATTGATTAACTAATTATAAGTATAACACTACTGACTCGGAACACAAAGTTTTTAATTGGTAAACATGTAAAATTTGTGTTCTGTGTCAGCAGTGTTATAATTAATAATATAAAGCTAACATATATTAACAGCTTTCTTTTAAAGATGCCAAAAATTATTTATAATTTATGTTTCATCAGTACTTGATATTAAATTGTTTAAAACAGCCCTTATATTTTTATTAAATAGAAATGTGACTATTAAAAGCAGATGATAGAAACATTTTATGCTAGTAGTTAAATAACAATAATACAAGTGCCATTATAAATTAATAATCGTTACACTTTAAATACTGCCTTAAGGCACGTATATGTTTTTTTTATATAGGTCTATGCTACATTGCTTTTTTACTTACATATTTAGGTTTTCCCTTCTCAGGGAATGGACCCAGTTCATTATTTGATGTAAGTTTAACATGATTAATTGGCAAGTCAGAAGGCAGTTTCAGTTCAAATACTTCATTGACATTATGCTCGTTAATTTTGCCATTAGCATTCAATGATATGTCATCTCCTGCACTGACTTGTAAATGATATTGAAGTGGGGCAAATGGACGGTTAGGTGCAAATAATGCTTTCAAAGCCTGATTGGAACCTTCAGCATCTAGTTTGATGTTCACATGCCGGTTTATTAATGAACCAGTTACTGAAGCCTGAAACAGTTTGAAAAACCATGATGAAACAATTTCAGAATAAAATAATGTCAGATGGTAATTTAAAATGTTCTGCCACTACAAAATGCAGTTTTTAGCACACTATTTGTTTCTGCATATATTAATATAGTATTAATAATATCCAGCAAATAGAAGCTGGATATTATCATTTATCATCAACATATTACTGTATTGCATTACTTGGTACTGCCATGTATATTATAAATATATTTGGTACTGCACCACTTTGGCTTTGTATTTGCTACTTGCTATTTGTACTACTTTTATAATTATTAATTTTTTTTTGTATTCATGGCTAAAATGTTATTCAACATTTTAGACAATTATAATGGTCAGCAGCCTGTTGTAGAACAAAGAGAGACTGCAGTATTTAAACCAGAATTAGATTCTGACAAATGTTATAAATGTTAGTCTATAGAATAGATAGAATTGTTCTAGAAACCATGCTCTAAAAATTTTGTTGGTGAAGACATAGGATGGTCTGTAGTGAGGGCTGTTTACACTTCCTAATATATTGCAACAGTACAAATGTATAGGGTACTGTGCATTGCACACTTAGTTAAGATAATTAATATATAGTTTTAATTAATAATCTATATTGTTAGTAATAATAATTCAGCTTTCAATCTGAACTATAAAGTGAACAACAAATTTGCATGCTTGGACAGGCAGGTCACGCCACTCAGCTGTGTCTGTGTGTACACGTGTATCTTACGTGTGTGTGTGAGGCCAGTTGATTCCTGTCAAGCATCACCCCTAAAAAAATGCTATAATATATATGAATTATTTAAATGGTGATAAATGTATATGAAATATCACAAAATCAAATACGCCACAGTGTGTATAATATAAAGACGCACGTGTGTATGAAAGATGGTGCAAAAATAATAAAAAGTGCGAATACAGTGAAAATAAACAAAAATAAAACCCATAATAATTAAGATAACGAAAAATGGTTTAAACACAGTTGTATACATAAAAATTACCGACCAAATGAATATCGGGTAATTTGTAAAAGGCTTTGCATGTTGCGAAGACAAGTGAAAAAATATGAATAATCGTGTTTGTAAAAGGACGCCTCGACAAAACGATTCCTGCAGAGAATTGACGAAACATGAATTTTGCGCCCTGTATAAATACGCGAGGCACATCAGCCTTGTTCTCTTACGCATTCACCCACGGAGGCAGCCGGAGGCTCTGCCCGGCGACTTCAACACTTTTTCGACTACAGTGACAGCTGGAGGCGATGCTTGACAACATCATCACTGTCAGGACACCACCGTTGCAGCCAGAGATGATTACAGAGGACGAGGGAGCAGCACACTACATGGCATAAATTCCAGATGTAGAGGACGAGTCATCGGACTTCCGAGAGGACTCGGAGCAAGAGCAAAAAGTGTTTGAAGCAAATATTTATGTATGAAATGGAAATGTTCTCTAAGCAATATTCTGAATATTTACTTACAACACATTTTGGGCATACACAAACACCTATAAATACATTTTACTCTTGAGTGCAGACATGTATGCAGATTTATAAACAAATGATAATCTACTTAGTTTAGACTACTCTGCTGATTTAAATAAATCAGTTATAGAATATTTTAAGTGTTGGTAGAAATATGTTAACTGTTAAGTCACAATAATTTATGTAAACATTATTTTTAATCACTTGCAGTGGCGAAGCGTTACAAAATAATTTGGGTAGACATAAAAATACCAGCCAAAAGCAACCTCTCACTAAGATTGTTGACGTTTTTAAACTATGGTAAATAAAGTTAATGATACCTCTAGCAGATAAAATCTAAGTGACTGTCTGAAGCACACGTATTTTGTTATATAATTTAGCCTAAATATCAAGAAAACGCTATCGTATTGTTATTGGCGTCATTTATGAATCTTAATTAGAAAATATTGCCAGAAAAACATAAATTGTATTCACATTTTGTAATGGTGACAAATCCGGATTACTGCAGGTATTACACAAACGTTTCATATTTTCTTGTAAATGAGATCTACACGACGTGTCTCATTTTTTCTTATTCTTAGTTATAGTATCAGCTCCCGAGAGATTTCCGTGCAATTTTGATTCACTCTGTATATGTTCTTTCATGAAAGACACTTCTGTCGCCAGTAAATTTAAAGTTTCTAAATAATTGCCCTTATTGAGAGAGATTGCTCATTTTCCTTAAGACTCCTAAAAGCTAACTCTTGTCTCCCTAAATAAAAACAACATCTACCAAACGGCCAACTATCCTTCGATTTCGTGCCACATTTTCATTGTGCTGTACTGCTTTAATTCTAGGTGTTTCAGACAAACAATTTCAATTCTGTTACGCCCTAGCACGTGAAACAGCTCAGAATTTTTCATATGAGTTTTGCTACCAGCAGGTTTAGCGGCTTTAACTCCAAAAATTTTTATAGTCCATTCTTCAACTTTGCTCCATAGTTCCTCTCCATTAAACATCAAACAGTAATAGCAGTGCAGAGTTTTGTTTCGCTTACAACCAGAGAGCCACCTATATTTACTATACCAAACTTCTGATAATTTTTCCATCCTTCTGTGACAAATCTAAAGACGCCCGAGATATTTTTGACGTTATCAATACCTTTTGCTCTATTTGTAACATACTGATTTTGTATTTTAACAAATATCCTAATGAATCAAAGTTGTCAGGGCTGATATCAAATACTTCTGCCATAGAAGTTGAACTGGTACTAACTCTATTCATTTTGATCCTTTAAACCAATTAAACAGTATGCTTAAAGCACTTAAATGCCGACACTTAAAAATATGTGTATAGAAGAAATTTGTGTTAGTGGTTGAAATCACAAGCAGAATGATCACTGTTGCACACCACTATATAAAAATTATCCCGATTAGCGCTTTCAAGCTTCACAGCTCATCGTCAGATCGGAACAGACAGAAATTATGTGAAAACAAACCCTTCATCCCTCTCACACCACCCTGCTCACACACAACAAGCTATAATATAAATGACCCTTCCCCACCCATTAAACCCTGTCCCACCACCTGTACAGTTACATATTTTTCTAGCAAATTCCTTGTGTTTCATTGTTGTGTGTGTGTGTGTGTGTGTGTGTGTGTGTGTGTGTGTGTGTGTGTGTGTGTGTGTGTGTGTGTGTGTGTGTGTGCATCCTTTTAAACTTACCCTCTTCCTCTCCACACACGTGGGTCAGTCACACACCCTTATTTTAAAACATCCAATTAGTACTATGCAATATAATTCTTAATCTTATCTATCTGTCCTCTATCATTTACTTCTTAATTATGTTATAAAATATTTCTTCATTATCAAATTTAATTTTAATATTAATTAAATTGTCTAACCCTTTTTCTCTTTCTTTCAATATTTCTAACTCCTCTCTAAGCTTCCTTTCAACTGTGTTATTTACTACTTTTACAATTTCGTATTCTTCCAAAGGATTAACAAACTTATGGTTGTCTTCTATGAAATGTCTTGCATATAACGAATTCGTTGTTCTATTACCTTCTCCACGTTTGTGGTCAGGCAACCTGCATACGAATTTTCGTCCTGTCTCACCTAGGTACACTTTGTTTCAGTCTTTACATTTTAATTTATAAATTTCGCTTTTCTGTAATACTGGAATTTTTTCTATATTCTTATTCCTTATCTTATCAAATACCGTTTCACATTTTTTAATAGCCATATCTACTCAGTATTTATTAAAACATTTTATAATTTTTCTAGTATGTGAACCTATGTATGTCAATGACCCTGCATAATTCTTTTGTTCTGGTTCTATTTAAGCTTTTTGTATGTTAACCCTTTTCATAACTTTATCCACTATGTTGGTGTTATAATTATTATTCCTTACAATTCCCTTTATCGTTTTTAACTCCCTATCTTTTGATTCGGTCTCTTTTAAACACTTCTGAGCTCTGTAACAAAATGAATTGATTGCCGCCATTTTATATCTAAAAGGGTGGTAAGACTCTCTTGGTATAATTATATGAGAATACGACTCTTTCCGAAATATCCCAAACTGTAGTTTCTCATTATCTTTAATTTCTATGTTTAAATCTAAGTAATTTATTTTCTTACCTCCTATCTCTTCTTTAAATTGTAAGTTTTTATCCTTATTATTTACCTCATTTATAAACTCATGCACTTCTTCTATGCTTCCTTCCCAAATTACTAATACATCATCAACGTATCTAGACCATAATTTTATATTGTCTTTATACTTAGTGGAACTTATTAATTGCTTTTCAAAATCATTCATGTATATTTCAGCGAGAATAGGGGATAATGAAGACCCCATAGGTAAATCTTTTTTCTGTATATAAAACTTGTTATTAAACATAAAATAGTTCTGATTTACACATTTTTTAATTACTTTAATCAACTGCTTTTTATACCTGTATTCTCCTATATTATTATCGTTTAGTAACTTAATAACTTTATTTACTGTGATATTGGTAAACATGTCCTTAACATCCAATGATATCAATTTTGTATTTACATTAATTCTAATATTTTCTAATTTTTCTATCAATTTTACATTATTCTCTATATTGTATTTTGTCCCAAATTCATATTTCTCTTTCAGTACTCTGCTAACTTCCTTTGATAATTTATAAACAGGTGCACTAATAAAAGAAAAAATCGGTCTAATTGGTTTTCCTTCTTTATGTATCTTAACCTGACTTTTAAAAGTTGGTGTTGTTGGATTACTTTCCAATAAATACTTTTTCTTATTTTCTTCTATAAATGTTATCTGTTTCATCATTTGTTTTATCCTTGACTGGTACTTACTTGTATAATCATACTTTATTTCCTCATATGGTCCTTCCCTTATAAATTCTTCCGTTTTCTTTATGTATTCGTCCTTTCTCAGTAGTACCATTGTATTTCCTTTGTCCGCCTTCGTAACTATAATATCATTCTTCTTTATTTTATTCTTTAGTTTAGTTACAGTTGATTTGATTTTTTGTTCATTTTTTGAATTATACAAACTTTTCTTAAATATTTTATCTACTACATTCCCTACTTCCAGAATTCCTAGATTACAAGAATAAGGTGGGAAGTAGGGAATGTAGTAGATAAAATATTTAAGAAAAGTTTGTATAATTCAAAAAATGAACAAAAAATCAAATCAACTGTAACTAAACTAAAGAATAAAATAAAGAAGAATGATATTATAGTTACGAAGGCGGACAAAGGAAATACAATGGTACTACTGAGAAAGGACGAATACATAAAGAAAACGGAAGAATTTATAAGGGAAGGACCATATGAGGAAATAAAGTATGATTATACAAGTAAGTACCAGTCAAGGATAAAACAAATGATGAAACAGATAACATTTATAGAAGAAAATAAGAAAAAGTATTTATTGGAAAATAATCCAACAGCACCAACTTTTAAAAGTCAGGTTAAGATACATAAAGAAAGAAAACCAATTAGACCGATTTTTTCTTTTATTAGTGCACCTGTTTATAAATTATCAAAGGAAGTTAGCAGAGTACTGAAAGAGAAATATGAATTTGGGACAAAATACAATATAGAGAATAATGTAAAATTGATAGAAAAATTAGAAAATATTAGAATTAATGTAAATACAAAATGATATCATTGGATGTTAAGGACATGTTTACCAATATCACAGTAAATGAAGTTATTAAGTTACTAAACAATAATAATATAGGAGAATACAGGTATAAAAAGCAGTTGATTAAAGTAATTAAAGAATGTGTAAATCAGAACTATTTTATGTTTAGTAACAAGTTTTATATACAGAAAAAAGGTTTACCTATGGGGTCTTCATTATCCCCTATTCTCGCTGAAATATACATGAATGATTTTGAAAAGCAATTAATAAGTTCCACTAAGTATAAAGACAATATAAAATTATGGTCTAGATACGTTGATGATGTATTAGTAATTTGGGAAGGAAGCATAGAAGAAGTGCATGAGTTTATAAATGAGGTAAATAATAAGGATAAAAACTTACAATTTAAAGAAGAGATAGGAGGTAAGAAAATAAATTACTTAGATTTAAACATAGAAATTAAAGATAATGAGAAACTACAGTTTGGGATATTTCGGAAAGAGTCGTATTCTCATATAATTATACCAAGAGAGTCTTACCACCATTTTAGATATAAAATGGCGGCAATCAATTCATTTTGTTACAGAGCTCAGAAGTGTTTAAAAGAGACCGAATCAAAAGATAGGGAGTTAAAAACGATGAAGGGAATTGTAAGGAATAATAATTATAACACCAACATAGTGGATAAAGTTATGAAAAGGGTTAACATACAAAAAGCTTAAATAGAACCAGAACAAAAGAATTATGCAGGGTCATTGACATACATAGGTTCACATACTAGAAAAATTATAAAATGTTTTAATAAATACTGAGTAGATATGGCTATTAAAAAATGTGAAACGGTATTTGATAAGATAAGGAATAAGAATATAGAAAAAATTCCAGTATTACAGAAAAGCGGAATTTATAAATTAAAATGTAAAGACTGAAACAAAGTGTACCTAGGTGAGACAGGACGAAAATTCGTATGCAGGTTGTCTGACCACAAACGTGGAGAAGGTAATAGAACAACGAATTCGTTATATGCAAGACATTTCATAGAAGACAACCATAAGTTTGTTAATCCTTTGGAAGAATACGAAATTGTAAAAGTAGTAAATAACACAGTTGAAAGGAAGCTTAGAGAGGAGTTAGAAATATTGAAAGAAAGAGAAAAAGGGTTAGACAATTTAATTAATATTAAAATTAAATTTGATAATGAAGAAATATTTTATAACATAATTAAGAAGTAAATGATAGAGGACAGATAGATAAGATTAAGAATTATATTGCATAGTACTAATTGGATGTTTAAAATAAGGGTGTGTGACTGACCCACGTGTGTGGAGAGGAAGAGGGTAAGTTTAAAAGGATGCACACACACACACACACACACACACACACACACACACACACACACACACACATATACACACACACACACACACACACACACACACAACACTGAAACACAAGGAATTTGCTAGAAAAATATGTAACTGTACAGATGGTGGGACAGGGTTTAGGGGGTGGGGAAGGGTCATTTATATTATAGCTTGTTGTGTGTGAGCAGGGTGGGGTGAGAGAGGTGAAGGGTTTGTTTTCACATAATTTCTGTCTGTTCCGATCTGACGATGAGCTGTGAAGCTTGAAAGCGCTAATCGGGATAATTTTTATATAGTGGTGTGCAACAGTGATCATTCTGCTTGTAAAAATATGTGTTATTAAGTAATTAGTGCATAAATAATTACACATTTCTTAGTCTATGAAACTATATACAAAATTAAAAATAATTTGTAAACTCAACAAAAACAAATAGCGTATTCACTACACAAGCACAATAAACAAACACAGGCGGCCAGGTGACAATTCAGTATAGGGGAGACATGTCTTTTTCCATGATGTACGCTGTGTCTATTTTATGCTGACATGTCTATTTTATGCTGTGTGCACAGGTCCTCTCCCGTTGTCGTTGACTGAAGCCCACTTCACCTCCAGCCCTGTTGAAAAGACATTTCAAGTAACGTCTACCCTGATACTCCCCGTAGAATTGCATCGCACAGCAAGGTTCCATGGCTCTCACTCGCGTCATGTCGCATGATATTTAACTTCTTACATTAGTTTTATATCTTTCTGAGTAACTTATGCAACTTAATGAATAAATAAAAATTAATTATTTTATGAATAAATTATTTGGGGAGACACTGTCTACCTTGTCTCCCCTGACGCTTCGCCACTGATCACTTGCATACTTATGTTCAACTAAATTTATAGAGTAATCAGTGTTTATTCCTATCTAGAGTTTTTTTTAATGGATTCCTGTTGGCACCCCAATGGAATGCAATATTGGAATACTTTCCAACTATATATTAGGCAAATGTAAAGAAAGTTAGTGATGGAATGGAATTTACTTACTTTGCGACCAGTTTTAGCGAATTCAGCATCCAATTCACTGGTAAATTTTTGACCATCGTATTTGAAATTACCAGAACTGTCAATATAGTTCAGTAGGAATACTTTGAAATTTCCATTTGGTCCAGACGATGTCTCTACTTCACCTTTCAATTCAACCAGTTGTTTATTACCCGCAGTCAAGACAAACTCAGCTGAAGCTTCATTCTTATTATTCTTAACACCACCAGACAGTCTGTAAAGTAAATATATAAATAAGTAAAAAAAATATAATAAGTGAATACTAGTTCAGGCTATAAGGTAAAAATTTTATGTTTTTACCAATAAAAAATGTTGTGTTCTGAGTCGGTAGTATTATACGTATAATTAATATAAAAGCCTCATAAACATATGTAAAGTTAGCTCAAACAAACAAATATATTTATTTATTCATCAGGTTAATTTTACAGCCTCATAATTTTGGGCTGTGGAATAATTAATTGTTTTCAAAAAAGCGAAGTGACACTCAAAATATAAACATCCTATTAGTTAGAGATTAGTTAGAGAGGGAGAGAGAGTGAGAGAGTATGAGCGAGAGAGATTATGACTACCAACATATACATAAACGTACATGAGACTATGGTACTCTGTATAGACTAAGTTCTATTGGTTTTCTATAATGTTGTGTGCATAATATTTTGTAACTCTTTAATGTAAGTAACTAAATTTATACTGTTATCTGGTACATAATTCTCTAATGTATGTGAGGAGGATAGTGTAAATAGAGATGGTGAGAGTTTTAGAGTGCCATTGCAGAAAGAGAGAAAGATACAAAGTGAGAGAGAGGGAGAGGGAGATAGAGAAAGAGGGAGAGAGCGAGTGCAACTGAGAGTGAGAAGGAGAATGGGTGAGTGAGAGGGTGTGATTGTTCATGCACATAATTTTACAATATTTTATACTACTCCTGTATATACTTAGTTCTTGGTAAATAATAATTTACAACAGTATGATTATAAGTATTACCCAATGTCACTTGATAGATAGGTTTACCATAAACTTGTGTTTGTAATATTATGTAAATTCTCTTATGTAAGTTCATAAATTTCTACAGTTATTGTGTAATTTAGAATTCTCTAAATTAATGACGGTGTTTTTAATACCAGTAGTGAGTGAAACATGATAAAAATGACTTTTAATTTTTACATAATTGAACATCCCTATAATCTGGATTTAGCTAAAATATATTGCTAATAATATATATACTATGCTATATGTTGACATGTATATGTATAAAAATTTCTGTACCAATTCTAATATTTAATTGTTGATTACTGCTTTTATAATCAATTACAAATAGCATTACATTACGAATAATTTAAATTGTAATATTGTATAACTTAAGTTCTGTAATACTATAATTTTCTTGTTGTCTTTAAAGAAAACATTTGATGATGTAAAACAAACTATCTCAACTCCTTCACATATACAAGGATACACATATGCACACACACACACGCACACATGCACAAACACATTCACTCAAATAATTGTTCTGTTGTGTTTGACATTTCTTTTGTATCCATACACACGTCCTGATGATGACAATAAACACTGTCAAAATGTCAACACAAATAAGTAAAATTTGTGTTATATTTTTGACCGATCCTCACACACCCTTCACCAGAAAAATTTATTGACGGTCACTACGAATGTAAGGATTAAATTTTTTTAATTTACAACAAGTAAGCCTGTAAGTTTGTTTAAATGAGATAATTTGTGTTATCTATTATTTATTTTATAATTAACAATTATGATTATAAAAAAATTATTATAATTTCCAATTCTTACAAAAACTCAATTCTTCAAAACTTATAATGCAAATGTATACTCAAAGTGGTATACAATACTTGGATTTTAAAAGTCTCTAATTTTTAATTTTAAGAAAAACATTAAGCAACAGCAAAAGTCTATATTTAAAAAAAAACCCAGCTTAAAATGTCTACAGAATTTATAAAATTTGTGCACATATGCGTATGAAGATTACTTACTTTACGATTTTAGGATCAGTCGGAAGTTTCAGCTCTGCTTCAATGTGATTTTTCAAATCCAGTTTATCCAAGCTGTATTCAACAATTGCATTCAGTTGGTATTTACCACCTGGTTTCAATTCCAGAGAGTTGGTAAATTTAGACTTTCCTTCGTTCAAAACTTCATGTTTCACGGACAAATCAACACTGTTTCCAAGAGCTTTCAACTGAAATACATGAATATATTATATTATATAGATGCACTGACTGTTGAATAATTGGCTGAATAAAATAAACAAAATATTTTGCTAAACATTATGCCACTGATTTGTTATAATATTATTATATACATACCACCAAAATCAGTAAAGTTTCAATTTTTTTAAATTATTGAATAAGGCCTTTTCGAAATTATTATAATTTCATCATCAGTTCACATTAAAATGTTCTTGTTGTGATGTCTTCTTTTATATGTATAAATGTTGTTATCTGTGTCCATTATATCTCACTGCACTTCATATTGAATCTTCTACTGCCATCATTATTTGGTGAAACCAAGCAAGTCATATATTGAAATAGTTGATCATTTTCGAATATTGTCTGTTGATTCATCAATTTGTTATATTTTTTATGTAGGTATTGTAAGTAAACGCAATCTAGGTGTTTTAATTTAGTGTTTATATTTGAAATATTAAAAGTTGTAGTTGTTGTTTGAAAATTGAAAGTCACTAATTTTATAAAGTAATTAAAATGTAACATTCGAGGTTATTAAAAGTGTGTTTACAATTGCAGAATTATACTTGTCTGAAAAGAATTCCCTTAGATAAAAAATAAAATAGTTGTGTTAATATTATTTAAACACTAACGTTGCTTAAATTTAAAAAAATAAAGTGTACTAGCTGGTCGCTTGATGGTGGTGACCGTCTTGCTGATACTAGCTGCGAAACTCCTCCTCCAGGTTGATAGTCGTCTAAGTACGTACAGTCTAGTAATGTCTGGACAATAGAATTAATAAATTACACTTTCACGTACCTGTTCGTGTTTTCTGGAAGTTCAATAAGCTGCCAAGACGGTTTACAAAACCAACTCACTTTATCTACAAGGTTAGGTTACCTTGTTTAATAATGGGCGCCACACAGGTTTATTTCGGGAAAATCCCGTGGAAAACCCATTAATAGAATCAAATAATAATTTAAAAAAATTTAAAATCGTGTTTATTGCCCTTATAGCAATGCACTTCAACAATATTTAATCACAACAGAAGGTTGTTTTGATTCTTCTAAATGAATTATTTATCTGTTTTTTAGAAATAAATTAAGTCAAGTTATGCTGTTAATAATGGGGTTTTATTCATACCCTTGATAGAGAATTCAAACGAATATAATTAAAAGAAATACATTGATGTACAATTGCAAGTAGTTTGTTACATACCCTATACAACTGGCTCAGAGCATAAACAATAATTCTGGTTAAGTCCAGATACTCTTTACTTTAAACATTAATATTATTTATATCTCAGGTGTAAGTTCTTTGAAACACAAAAAAGAATGCTCATGCCTACACAAAAGCTAAATATTTAATAACATAAGATTGACTAGTAATGCCTTTGAGGTTACTAATATAAAAATAAAAATAAAACCTGTTTTATAGGTTAGGCGTTCGTCACGCTTGGTTCAGGATTTACAAAGTTATATGTTGAGATCACTTATAACTAACATCCAACTTAAATAGGATTGACAAATCCATTAAATAAATTTAGACATGGTGTAGTACAGAAAATGTTTCAGTGTTATGCGTCAGTACAGATTTGTTTATCAAAACATCTAGGTTATCGCACTTGTTGTAATGAATAAATTATCACCCTGTTACCTTTGTGTTTTTAATCTTTCGATTAAAATTCAATTAAACACATCAATGATTGGATTATAATGATCATTGTTATTCACTACACTCGCACATGAACAGAGAAAAGTGGTCCGCTTCTAACTAAAAGGACCGTATATGATATTCTCTAATTATTTCTTCTGTTCGTTATTTTCCCGCACTAAATAAAATAATACTGCACTTAAACGCACTGGTTCTTTGTAGAATATCTTGTAGTTACTTTTTGTTGTTGCCGAAATGTTTCCATCGATGCACTATTACAATGACGCTATCAGTTAGTAAAAAGTTTTAATGGGACGAGCGCACCTTCCGCGCTGAATGAAAGTAAAAAGTGTCTCTCGGTAATAAGCCGCTTGTTCTTATATACCCTCTGGTTTGATCCGCCTTAGGCGATTGTTTTAATTACTAAGCTATTTTCTGATTGGCTTAGCCAGGTGTTATGAAAGTGACGTATCGTCTTTTCAACTGTCACTAACGGTTTTTTAACCGATTCTTGCCGGAATGATTGACAGCCGTCATTGTTGTTAGTGTTGATAACCAGATTTCTTATTTATCATGTACAAATGATGCTAACACCTGTCACGCACTTATTATAGTTGCGATTGAGGTCGTATTGCTATCAAATCAAAGGATATTTTTTTCCCTTCAATTTGATATAGTTTGACACTGGTTTGTTTACACTTTTACTGACATTGCGTAATAAACAATGTTCAGGCACGTGGCGTCGTTCTGTCGTCTGCTAATCAAAGCCGGCGATTACACTCTCTTATTAATATTGTTTGTGTTCCACATCGCGTTTTTCCACTTAAACGTTTATGTTAGAACACCATTATATCTGTACTGATATTTATTTACTGAATATTATGATTAAAACTTAACTTATACATTGCTATTAACTAGACTTACTTACTATGACATTCTGTTTCACATTATTTTGCTCCATGCTATTAATTCACAATTGAACTATTAATCGTATATCATATTACTAATGCTTATCGCTATGTTGGGAGATAAAAACTGTTCCGTGTATGTAATTTACACTTCTAGTACTTTCTACTAGTCACCTTACTGATGATTGTTTGTATTAGGCATTGCTGAAGCATACCGATTGTATCGGATTTCTGCCTTAATAACACTTATTAGTTCACAATTCGGTACCTTGCTGAGGTAGCTTATTTGTATAAGGTTCCCTCTTACAAACATGTTTACTTGTCATAAGCGTATTTGAGACTGTAATACAGCTTCAATCTCATATTGTGGCCATAGTTAATCTTAGTTCTTCGCATAATTAGTTACTAGTCATAGTTGATTAATTCTCAGCCAAATGCCGATGCTGATATCACATTATTCAGATGCTTATTTAATCATTTTTATTAACATGTCATATTCCATTTAAGTTATTCACTGACTCGCTTGACAGCTTAAAGTGAATTTAATTTGTCCATTAGTTTGTGTCAGTTATAGTATGGTTGTAGTGTCAAGCAGTGTTTAGGTTTACTGCTTCTTGTGGCACTCCTTCTTCTTTCTTCTTCCATGGTTCCTCTCTTCTTGATTACTCTTATCATTATATTCCCTATTTACATTACTGTTATGTATTTGTTAAATCTGATGGTATATGTCTAGGTTATGTAACATCTGGTTATGTTACATATACTCCCCCCTCAAAATTGATAATTTGAGAGAAAATTTGATTTTTTGATAAAATTATCATTTCTAAATATCACTATAATATTGACGACTCGGAACACTAAGTTTTTTATAAGTAAAAACGTAAAGTTTTACCTTACAGCCTAAACTGGCTTTCACCTATAGAAGGCTTCATCAGAGGCTGTCGTTAGTAGCGCTGCTCATCTTGTTGTTGGCAACGAGAAAGTGTTTCGAAAGATTGAAGCTGTGTGTGTGTGGTGAGATGTGTTCGAATAATGCGTGCGATTTGAATTGTGTCTGTTCGTTTAGGATGTCGTTTTTATTTGTTTTTGTGTGTTTGTATATTTCTAATTGTTCTAGAGTGTCTAGTTTTCGGCCTTTTGTGTGTACGTGTAGTATGTTCATGTTATTGTCGATGTTTTTATATGTGTGGTTTGCTTCAATGAGGTGGTTTGCGAAGGTAGATTCTGTAGTGGTGTGGAGTGCTTTTGTGTGTTCAATGTATCTCTGTTTGAAGCTACGTCCTGTCTGGCCTATGTAGAATTTACTGCAATTTGAACAATTTAGTTTATATACACCGGGTAGATCGAATTTGTTTTGTGCTTTGGGCATGCGTTTTGATAGTGTGTGTTCTGTTTTGTTAGTAGTTGTTTGTAACTACTAACAAAACAGAACACACACTATCAAAACGCATGCCCAAAGCACAAAACAAATTCGATCTACCCGGTGTATATAAACTAAATTGTTCAAATTGCAGTAAATTCTACATAGGCCAGACAGGACGTAGCTTCAAACAGAGATACATTGAACACACAAAAGCACTCCACACCACTACAGAATCTACCTTCGCAAACCACCTCATTGAAGCAAACCACACATATAAAAACATCGACAATAACATGAACATACTACACGTACACACAAAAGGCCGAAAACTAGACACTCTAGAACAATTAGAAATATACAAACACACAAAAACAAATAAAAACGACATCCTAAACGAACAGACACAATTCAAATCGCACGCATTATTCGAACACATCTCACCACACACACACAGCTTCAATCTTTCGAAACACTTTCTCGTCGCCAACAACAAGACGAGCAGCGCTACTAACGACAGCCTCTGATGAAGCCTTCTATAGGTGAAAGCCGGTTTAGGCTGTAAGGTAAAACTTTACGTTTTTACTTATAAAAAACTTTGTGTTCCGAGTCGTCAATATTATAGTGATATTTAGTTAAGTAACGGACACGTCATGGACAACGAAATCCAAGAATTATCATTTCATTTCAGTTTTTTAGTATATTACTACTGTTTTTTGTCTTGTACTCTTTACATTGATCTTCAACATACTATTAGTGTGTTACACTAGTTTGAGTTCTTGGCTAGTGATATTAATCTTAGCTTACTAGTATTTTTTCAAGTTTCTTACATTTTTAGTCATTTAATTACAATAGATTTCACTTCTTAAATTAACAATTTCCTGTCTTATCATATTATATTTTTCTTTCTCATTACATATCTCTACTTTTGTGATTATCTCAATGGTTCTTACATTTTTCACCTCACAGATTCTTTAATAATAGTCCTTGATACATTACTATATAATTCACTAACTTTTGTAGTGGGTTCAGAATCAGAGTGGCTCACTGTGGCATACATTCTCTGCCGTTCCTCATTACACATATTCAGATTCAGAGGCATCCTCATCTCTGTCTGAGAAAAAAATAAAAATTGCACCTGGCAATAGTTGCACTATCACAACACATAAAATATAACATATCATTCATTTTCAATAATATAACATATTCAATATAATATTCAAGGTATCAGAGGTTTTCATTTGTATCACATTTCCTTCTTTTATACTTTCTAACATACTTCCTTTTCACAGGTAATTATTTCTTTTCAGACTTGACATATTCGGCCGTGCTTTTTTATTAGCCGTATTGTTACCTTTTTATACTAGTTGACAATTTGTTTTGGCTTACTTGAGTATTCTTAAAATTACACACTTACATTGATCCTTATATAATTATGCAGTTGTTCCTTACATATAGAGTCTACAATACTTCACTATTACAATAGTTTACTAGGTTTTTCTCTTGTTAATAATTTACATTTATCCTGAATTATCAGGGTTTACAGTATTCATATACTAATTTGGTTTGTTAGGTGTTCGCTGACATATCTTGTTACATACTATATTTGGTAATTAAATAACATTTTTCTTTCTCTTCATTCCACAATAATAATAGCCGTCTTTATAATTAACTCTCTTTGTTATTCTGCCTCTCTACTCCTTCAAGTGTCTGATAATTTACACTTATTCTGGATGATTTTATATCTTGTTTATGGAGTATACAATATTTGACAGTTACAATACAATGTGATAATCTAATAACAACATATTAATATCTGATTTTATAGACATTCTTGGGGTTACATTGTTCATTACATTTAATAAACATTTTTCTCTCTCTGCTTTCCATAATAATATCCTTCTTTCATGTTACTCTCTTTGTTTTCTTCTTCTCTACTCCTTCAAGTGATTGTGGTTTTCACTTATTCTGGACGATTTTATATAATATCTAAGTTTTGTGAGAGGTATACAATATTCATTTGATAAACATTTTTTATGTACTATACCCATTTGATAAACATTTTTTCTTCTTCCTTAAATATAGCATAGTAATTTTAGTTATAAAATAGTAGTATCTCCTCTTTAAATTAATCTAACATAGGAGTATTAGAGTAATTTTATGTCATTATCCTAGGTATACTTTTTGTTATATGCCACTTTTGGTTCTCTATGATATAATAGATATCTTTCTTCTCCTCAAATTATCTGGTTTACAATACACATTTTTCTACCATTCAGTATGATAGATTTAGCTCTTATTTAATAGGTAACAAATAGTTTGGCCTATATACAAATACTACACACTTTTTACAACACAATACGGCAAATAGGTTTGCTATAGGCAATTAGTTACTTTCAATACCTTGGGCATAATACATGATCCTTCTAATCACTAAATGAATTCGTTTATAGTAGTTATCTTTTAAAACATTTTTTATACACTAAATATTCCGGTGGTAAATGTTGCCTACCACTATACTTTATCTGTTTTTAACAATAATCACATTTATGGTATACATATTTGGGGTTATATTGTGCTTTTCCACTCTATTGGGTTCATAGTTTGGGACAATTACGTTTCACAGGTATCCTTTTTCATATCTGTCTCTAGTACTACATGTTTATGGTATTTGGCACCCTATCCCTATCATGCGGTTCTTCCACTTTGCGGCTACCAGATAGTCATTGGCTCCCCGTTTTCTCGCCTTCTTCCTCTCATCATTTTCAGTATCCACGTGTCCCGTGTACCCCTGGTCTTTGTTATTATTGACGTCCAGTACCTCTTCTAATTCGGGTTGACCGTCATTAGTTTCCTGGTTGGATTTTTCCATTGATTGGTCCCTCTTCTTCCGCAATTCTTTTATTTCTTGAGCATACCCTTCAATGATACGGTCCAGTTGTTCTTGATAACCTTTCCTTTTCTTGGAATGCCTTATTCTCCCTTTGGAAATATCTGCTTTAAGTATTTTATTGGTTATAGTCTTCTTCGTGGTAGCACATTTCTTCTCTTCGTCCATCTTCATGAAGCTCCTTCGATACTCCTTCCTATAGGTCCCTTCTTTACAGTTGATGACTGGGAAATAAATCATATTAACTAGACCACTTCGAGTCATTTCGATTAATTCTTCTGTTACTCTAGTCTTCTTTGGGCGTATTATTCTTCTTATCTTCGCCTCCTTTTCTTCCGTTTTTTTATTATTTTGTTCCTTTCTTCATGAATTTTAATTTTCGAATTCACTTGTTCGGTAGTTGTATTTCTGGGTAATTCTTTTGTCTCCACTTGATCATCACACATGGGCAGATTATTTTGTTCTAATTCTTCCTTCTCGGCTACTAACTCTTCCGCTTCCTTAATTACCTGAGTGTTCTCTATACTTCCGGTATCGATCTCCTTATATTGAATATCTTCCTGATTTCTGTCAAACTCATTTTCAGACGATGCTGTATTTGAGTCCCCTTCATTCTCAGTTTGTTTGACCTCATCTTCAGGTTGCAATTCTTCTGTGGTTTCATCATTGGGTATCTCTTCAGTTTCTGAGTTGCTGTCGTTTCGTAATTCTCCTCTTGTTGTCTGACCCACTTCTTCCGTATATTTCTTATTCATTTCATCCATTTTCTGGCTAATCTTATTTAATGTGGTGTTCATCTCTTCTCTTAAGGCTTTGCTGATATCATCTATTTTACGGTTCAGCGCGTCCATGGACCTGTTGGTATCGTCGAATTTTTTATGGAGATCTTCTCTTAATGAGTCGATGTTTTTCTGGCCGTCATCCATTTTCCTGTTGATCGATTCCATATTTTTATTTAAGTCACGATGATTCTCCTTCATTGACTCTATATTTTTATTTAATAACTCGACATTCTTCTGGTTCTCCGCCCGGGATTTCTTACTATCTTCTTTCAGTTCCATCATCATTCTCATCATTGCTTCCTGAAAATCCGTATTCTCTGCTTGCGCGGGTTTTTCAGATAATCTGGGTTGGTGGTTGACCCTCATCTCTACTTCCGGTGCTGCATGAGGTGTTTCGTCGGGACGAGTTTCTATGTTATTAATGGTAATGACTTCCATCTCGTGTGTGGGTTGTGTCTCATATGTCTCTGTATCTAGTTGCACCTCTCCTACTCGGCTGTCCTTGTATCTAGTATTGTATTGATGTGTGTGTGGCATGTTTGTTCTTTTGGTGTTTGCCGGGCTGATTTAAAATATAAAAAATATTGTTAACTAATATTTTTTCCAGCCTCACTAGTTGGTGCGCCAATTTGTAAGTAAACGCAATCTAGGTGTTTTAATTTAGTGTTTATATTTGAAATATTAAAAGTTGTAGTTGTTGTTTGAAAATTGAAAGTCACTAATTTTATAAAGTAATTAAAATGTAACATTCGAGGTTATTAAAAGTGTGTTTACAATTGCAGAATTATACTTGTCTGAAAAGAATTCCCTTAGATAAAAAATAAAATAGTTGTGTTAATATTATTTAAACACTAACGTTGCTTAAATTTAAAAAAATAAAGTGTACTAGCTGGTCGCTTGATGGTGGTGACCGTCTTGTTGATACTAGCTGCGAAACTCCTCCTCCAGGTTGATAGTCGTCTAAGTACATACAGTCTAGTAATGTCTGGACAATAGAATTAATAAATTACACTTTCACGTACCTGTTCGTGTTTTCTGGAAGTTCAATAAGCTGCCAAGACGGTTTACAAAACCAACTCACTTTATCTACAAGGTTAGGTTACCTTGTTTAATAATGGGCGCCACACAGGTTTATTTCGGGAAAATCCCGTGGAAAACCCATTAATAGAATCAAATAATAATTTAAAAAAAATTTAAAATCGTGTTTATTGCCCTTATATTACCTTACACAAGACGATTGTAAAGTAATGTAGTGTAGAAAAGTACACTAACACAATTAGGAAGGTTAGATTTAATGAAAAATAAATAACCTAATATTATTAATAATAAATATTATGCTGTAAAGAAATAGTGAGAAATAATAGGAAAAAAGTATAGGGATTACCCATTAAGTAACACTCAATACAAACAGTGAACCAAAGTAAAGTGCAATAGTGAAAGTGTAAATACCCTAGAAATAGTGAAAGTGTAAATACCCTAAAAATAGTGAAAGTGTATCAGTGATGAACCTCTACTAATTAAAGGTGAAGGTGATACAAGGAAATAGTAGTGTTAAGCAATAAAAATGTAATAGTAAATAAGAGAACAATTTATAAAACATTGACTAACAACCAATGATTTGAGTAATCTTGTGAACGTTTATATAATTAAAAATAATTAAAAGTAATATTTCAAATAAATATAAAAGAAGCATGTAATATTATTCAGGGAGAAAGCCCAGATAAAAACAGTTTGTATTAACATGGTATGGAGGAGATAGTAGTATAGAAATAAGGTTTTGTTTTAAAATTAAGACTACAATGAATGTGACACCCCATGTTGAAAGGGGAATTAACTTTCATAAATTTACAAGAAGTGATGATGTTTATCACTCAAAGTAGTAACAAAAGAAAGGAATTAATGTTAGAACTAACAATAACTAGTAGCTTATAAAGAATAGTTTGGTTCAATGTGATGAAGAGGATATGGTTGAAGGAAACTTGCAGTCCATAAGCCTAATTGTTATATTTTAAAATATGTGTAAGGAAAGCTGTATTGAATAGCAATTAAAACACAAACAGGATCAACACACAACGCAAACAAATATGACAACTAAGTGAAGCCCATCAGGCTGAATTCAAAATGTAATTTAAAAGAAATCAAACAAAAACCATCATGGCTAATCTTGGCTATGAAAACATCTAACTGTCAGACACACTCAAATGTCAATTGTGACAATTTCGCAAGAAACTTTACTAATCTAAGACCAGTAAATGGCCAGTAATTATATGTAAATCATTTTAAAACAGAAAGGTTATTATAAAAGTTTAATTTAAGAAAGATATGTAATTTATCAAATGTCAAATATTTAGACTAAAGTTAATGTATAACAGAATATGACCTTATGAGGTATCATTGGTATCATTGTAAACTTTGAAAGGAAAGAAAGATAATAGTGATATCATTTATTACCCCAAAGGAACTATAAAGGAATAAAACCATTAGGAAAATACTTAATAAATTTGAATAAAAATTCAAATCTCTTAACAATGCTTTTGAAAGAAGAATTAACCAATCAAAGGAGTGATGTTACCATAGTAACGGGCCGTTGAAGGCTAATTTTCCGTTAAAATTATTAGACTTGAAGAAATGACGCGTGGGTAAGCGGCATGCAAAATTGTGATGATTGAAATTTTACTTTAAATAGTTACGAAAAGTTTCGGAAGTTAACCACGATGACCAAAGACGAATAGATGTCGACCTACTAAGATTTAACGATGTCCTGGAACCAAATACCAATAAATTAGTTGACAGAAATCCAAGACAAGATTGAAAAAGATGTCCGAAGCTTAAAACCAGTCCAAATTTGCAGAATATCCACTACCCCAGATGACAACATATCAACACTATCTGAACTGATAAGTATCGAATAAATTCCTTTATCCCAAAAAACCAAATTACTTTAAATATTTCTCAAATGACCAAATTTCTCACTATTGAACAAATATAATTTTCTTTCAAAGGTTTTAATGCATAATTAACTTACGTAAAAACTAAATATCACTATAATATTGACGACTCGGAACACTAAGTTTTTTATAAGTAAAAACGTAAAGTTTTACCTTACAGCCTAAACCGGCTTTCACCTATAGAAGGCTTCATCAGAGGCTGTCGTTAGTAGCGCTGTTCGTCTTGTTGTTGGTGACGAGATAGTTTTTTGAAAGATCGAAGCTGTGTGTGTGTGGTGAGATGTGTTCGAATAATGCGTGCGATTTGAATTGTGTCTGTTCGTTTAGGATGTCGTTTTTATTTGTTTTTGTGTGTTTGTATATTTCTAATTGTTCTAGAGTGTCTAGTTTTCGGCCTTTTGTGTGTACGTGTAGAATGTTCATGTTATTGTCGATGTTTTTATATGTGTGGTTTGCTTCAATGAGGTGGTTTGCGAAGGTAGATTCTGTAGTGGTGTGGAGTGCTTTTGTGTGTTCAATGTATCTCTGTTTGAAGCTACGTCCTGTCTGGCCTATGTAGAATTTATTGCAATTTGAACAATTTAGCTTGTATACACCAGGTAGATCGAATTTGTTTTGTGCTTTGGGCATGCGTTTTGATAGTGTGTGTTCTGTTTTGTTAGTAGTTTTGAAAGCGATTCTGTATCCTGCTTTTTTGAATTTGTGGGCGATTTTTTCTGTTTGTTTGTTGATGTATGTTAGTGTTATGAATTTGTTGTTTTCTGTCTTTGTCTGTTGTTTGTTTTGTGTTTTGTGTAGGAGTTTACTGACTATTGTTCTGTCATAACCGTTAGATTCTGCTAGATATTTTATCGTGTTTAGTTCGTCTTTGTAGTCTATTTCATCTAAGGGGATGTTGTTAAGTCTATGTATCATGGTTCTAAAAGCAGCTAGTTTGTGTTGTATTGGGTGATTGGAGGTGTTGTGTATTAGTGTGTCAGTTGTAGTTGGTTTTCTATATATACTGAATTTGTGCCTGTGTTCTAGTTTTGTGATGGAGAGGTCTAAGAAGTTTATGGTATTGTTGTGTTCGTATTCGGCAGTGAAGGTTATGTTTTTATGTATTTTGTTTATGTGCGTTAGTAACTGTTCACATTGTCTTTCGTTTCCCCTGTATAGTATTAGAATGTCATCGACATGAAACAAATCCGACCATCAGCACCTACACTCCAAGCGCTTCCCAAAATCCATAAAGAAGACATTCCGATCCGCCCCATTATCAACTACCGTAATGCCCCTGCACACAAACTGGCAAAATATCTAGACAAAATTATTAGACAACACACACAAATAGACAACAACATTGCAGTAAAAAACAACACTGACCTAGTAACAAAAATAAAAGACATACACATCCCCCATAACGCCACATTAGCCTCCTTTGACATTAAAAACCTGTACACAAACATCCCCATCTCTGAAACAATCACCATCCTACAAAACAAACTCAAACAGAACAACACACCAGACGAACTTATCAATGAAATAACAGAAACTCTGAACATTATCACAAAACAAAACTACTTTACTTATAACAATAAATACTACACACAGAACGAAGGCCTACCCATGGGCTCCCCCATATCCAGCATTCTAGCTGAAGTCTTCCTCCAACACTTAGAAAAAACAAAAATACTCACAAACAATGACAGACACTCACATAAAACACTATATTGGCACAGATACGTTGATGACATTCTAATACTATACAGGGGAAACAAAAGACAATGTAAACAGTTACTAACGCACATAAACAAAATACATAAAAACATAACCTTCACTGCCGAATACGAACACAACAATACCATAAACTTCTTAGACCTCTCCTTAGCAGAATCTAACAGTTATGACAGAACAATAGTCAGTAAACTCCTACACAAAACACAAAACAAACAACAGACAAAGACAGAAAACAACAAATTCATAACACTAACATACATCAACAAACAAACAGAAAAAATCGCCCACAAATTCAAAAAAGCAGGATACAGAATCGCTTTCAAAACTACTAACAAAACAGAACACACACTATCAAAACGCATGCCCAAAGCATAAAACAAATTCGATCTACCCGGTGTATATAAGCTAAATTGTTCAAATTGCAATAAATTCTACATAGGCCAGACAGGACGTAGCTTCAAACAGAGATACATTGAACACACAAAAGCACTCCACACCACTACAGAATCTACCTTCGCAAACCACCTCATTGAAGCAAACCACACATATAAAAACATCGACAATCACATGAACATACTACACGTACACACAAAAGGCCGAAAACTAGACACTCTAGAACAATTAGAAATATACAAATACACAAAAACAAATAAAAACGACATCCTAAACGAATAGACACAATTCAAATCGCACGCATTATTCGAACACATCTCACCACACACACACAGCTTCGATCTTTCGAAAAACTATCTCGTCACCAACAACAAGACGAACAGCGCTACTAACGACAGCCTCTGATGAAGCCTTCTATAGGTGAAAGCCGGTTTAGGCTGTAAGGTAAAACTTTACGTTTTTACTTATAAAAAACTTAGTGTTCCGAGTCGTCAATATTATAGTGATATTTAGTTAAGTAACGGACACGTCATGGACAACAAAATCCAAGTACATAAAAACATTTTGTTAACCAAAATATAACCTCGCATTAGAGTGCAACTTTGTAACAAGAATACGACACTACCGAACAAATTGTAAAAAACACATTATACTTTCTAAGTACGTATAAGGTATGGTAGTGTACTTTTTTAATGTAACCACCGTTTGTCTTATTTCATAATCCAAAGAACCCCAGATATTGAACAGATTAATATATTGTATGTAAACTGTAGCCATAGCGGCAGAGAAATAATTTGTTTTCAGATCGATTTGCCAACCTTGAGATATTTGTGTTTCATGTTATAAGCCGGAGCATTTAGTTATCAAATTATTTATAATCCTTTTGTCATATTAATTAATGATTGAATTTGTATTAAATTTACCGTACAGAGTCTTACTATCGTTTTATTTCATAGGACATTGTAGAATATATGTGTGTTAGCAAGTTTTATTCAATAACCAACTAGCGCTCGTCAAGAGTGGTCAAGACGGCAACCTGTATAGCGGCGGGAACCATTTGAACGCTCCAGCGGTCAACGCTAATAACACGTATCACTTTATAATTTAACTATTTTAATTGTTTTGATAGAAACAATTTGGCGCCACCCGGGATTCGCAGCCCCTATGAATTAACAGGTAGGTTGTACTGGTAATTTGGACAACGCTACAGACTCCAGTAGTGACTACGATTATTCTAACGACCGGTGTGAGGCAAACACACTACATTCACACTAATACACATAATAAACAAGTGTGAACACATTTTAAAGGTACGACCTCGATACATCGTGACATATTGACAAACCCAACGCGGGGCTTTACAAAAGAAGGACGTACCCAAATTGACATCGTTACATATTGGCGACCAGCAACATGAGGCTAGAAAGAATAACTAGCGGCGGTTATGAATAGACATGGTATGCTTATGAGGCGCAAAGGTAAGGAAGCATTAAACCAAGAAGGAAACCAAGAAGAAATGGAAGAAATTGAGGAAGTAGAAGTTGAGGAAACGACTGGAGAACTGTTGGAAGAGCATCCACAGGAGGACCAGCTAGAAAATCCAAACCCACCTGAACCAGAAATAGAAGCAGAAGTCATGGTAAATAACCAACCAGTCAAACCAACAGAAGAAACGAAATTAGATAGCATAATGAAGTTCATGATGGAACAATTTGGACAAATGAATCAAAAATTAGAGTCAGACAAGGAAGATAGAAAACAGGACCAGGAAGATTTGAATAAAAAATTAGCGTCAGACAAGGAAGATTTGAATAAAAAATTGAAAAAACTGGACCTAAACAGTGAAGAATTGAAGAAGCAAATGAAGGAGAGCATAGAATTCCTGAATAACAAAATAGAGAGCAACCATGAAGACTTGAAGAGAAGTCAGGAGGCATTGGAAAAGAAGAGCGAGGAGCTGAAGAAACAGATCAAGAAGGATCTGGAAATAGTAAATAAAAAGATGGAAAATGGTAATGAAACACTCCTACGACAAATGGAGGAAGATGGTGAGAAGAACAGAGAAGAGTTAAGATTCATGCTAGTAGAGTTTCGTGAAGAAGTCAAACGGACGAAAACAGGGATGAATAAGAGATGGGAAGAAACAAGTTACCCAGTAGATCAACTTAAGGAAACATTAAATAGTGATTTCACACAATTGAACAAAACACTAGACACCACTTCTGAAGACAGTAAGGAGATGGAAACTGTAGAAGAAACAAATGTATTGTTTTCTGAACATACAGATAACCATGACACCAAGAAAATTAAGCGCATAAAAACCAACAGTAGAAGGGTAAAGAAGAATCGAATCATTAAGAAGATTAAGAAAACAGAGGAAATGAGAAAGGTATATAAAAGGAAACTCATCAAAACACGTGAAGAAGTGGAGATGATGAAGAACGGACTCATCGATGTATTTAATTTGCCCCTTACCTACCAAAGCAAATTAATAAAGTATAAAGATTGTAGGAGGACTCTGAGGGAAATTATAAAAGGAATTCACAACCAACCAGTGGATGAAAAATTCAGCAAATCTATGCTTAGATGGAAGATGCCAGAAATAGAAATGACTGACAACAAAACAGAGTATAACAAATCAAGAAGGTCAATAAAACACTGGAACACACCAGAAATGGAAATTCCGAATAAAAAAGCAAAAATAACATTAATGAGAGAGGCACAATTAACTTCTCTGATTAATCGACAAAATGATCAAATGTTTAAGGTAAACATAAATACTACGGAACATATGGTATTAGAGGAATTATGGTACAAGACGGAGGAGACCTATTTCACCAGTAAGAAAACAGTTCTACACGCCAGAGTTATCCGAACCATAAGGGTAGAGGAACTGATGGACCATGGGTAAACTAAGCGAAGATACCATACACCAAGAAAAGGGACTGATCTTAGAATTACTGACCAAGCAACCCAAGGGAATAGAAGGAAAGTTAAATTAGACCAATAAAAATCACCAAGACAAGAAATGACAATGACCAAGACAAATTAAATAAGAAAAATTAAACTACAATAAATAAATTTAATAATATTATCCAGAATAAGTGTGACTATCAAACACTTGAAGGAGAAGAGGGGAAGAATAACGAAGTGTCGAACAAAAAGAGAAGGCAATAATAAAGGAAGGAAAAGGAGAAGTCAACTTACAAAAATATAAATAATAAGGACCGGTATAAAGCAATATGAATAGAACAATTATGTATATCATAATAGTCCGTATATCATCACAAAAGATAATGGTAATAATACTTACCAGATAAGCAATGTAAATACAAGACAAATAAAGGGAGTTTATAACCAAACTTCGATAAAAAAGTTTTACGAAGAAGAATAGAACCATTATGAAATGAAATAATATTTCAAAATTCCAAAAGAGATTGTAAGAGCAGCTTACTACCCTATTTAGATGATATATACGAAATAAAAGGCATTAATATAATTGAACAATAATGTAAAAAACAAAGGAAACCGTTACACCAATTCCTTTCAATTTAAATCAATTTACAGTCTAATAAAAGATTGATATATGAAGTATGAAATAATGAAAAGTGAGATAATAAGGAATAAGTTACACACATTCCTATATAATAAAAATGTAAGAATCACAAACTTACAATTATAATTAAACAAAAAATAACTAAAAAGGAATACGCTACAAACATTCCTTTAAAGTAAGAGAATTAACTTACAAAGAATTATCAAAAATGATATTTAATGCAGAATAAAATAAACAAAAAAATAAAATCAAGCTCAAATTACTGAGATAAATACCTGAAATTATAATGAATCAAAAGTATTCTAAGAAAAAAAAAAGAAATGTGAACTGGTACAAGGAGGAGAGAGAAATTGTATATAAAACAAATATACAGATATGGCTAAAGCAGAATCTTGCTAAATGACTAAGAAAAGAATAAAAAATGTCTAAGACAATTAAAATGATCACAACGAGCATTGAAAACAAAATAATGAAAAGTTAGATATGATGAATAAATATAAAAACAATCAAGTGTATGAGTAGATAATAGTATATAGTTAAGGTATAGCGGAAGGAAGAATGAGTAAAAGGCCAAAGTGATCTAAAAACAAACCACAAGGTGGACAATCCCAAAGTATATTATTATATTAATATTATTATTATTATTATTATTATTATTGATTTAAGTCACAAGTTGACAAAGAAGATTGACTGTTGAAAAGTCCAGCAATCCAAATAAACTGAGCAGAGATGATGTGCCTCTGGTCTCAGAAAAATGAGTAGTAATGGGAGAAACCAACTACTATAAAGTTAGGGAAAAAATTGTGTATGAGGGAAAATGCACCAATGGAAATAAATAATAACAGATCCAAATAAAATGGAATGAATTAAGTAAGAAGAGAAATGAAGAATGGAGAAACAAACAAGAAAGAAAAGGAAAGTTATCTATAACTGATAATTTCATAAAAAGCTATGCTAGTGTTTTATCAAAATGATCAATTTTAGAGGAGAGGCATTATGTTACAACACAAATAAGCCAAACCCAGTACCAGGGATAACAAAGATAATTCTTAATATAAAAATACTTCATATAAAATAAAGTGTTTAAAAATAAATAAAATATAAATGTTATGACACGACGAACGACGATATTACCCAACCCAAGTGATTATTGACCCAACAACAGAAACACAAAGAAGGGAACCACGAAACATACTCAAGAAAAAAAAAAGGTGATTGACCAAACAATTATGAACTAACAAAGGAAGATAAGAAACCAGAACTAAAGAAGAATCAAAGGAAGGGAACAAATTCCTACAACTATATAGAAATTAAACCAGATGAGAGGAGGAGAACCGAACCAAGATGAAGACAATTGAAGAAGATGAAGAAGAGGAGAATGAAGAGGAGACAGGTTAAACCCAAGGGGAAACTAACACACATATAAAGGGGAGAAATAGTAGACTCAAGGATAGAATACTGTAAATAAACCCCAAATAATTATCCATTAAGGAAACAAACAGTATTGTTATAATTGAATTAACTTATGTACCTATTTTAAAGACACAAGACGATTGTAAAGTAATGTAGTGTAGAAAAGTACACTAACACAATTAGGAAGGTTAGATTTAATGAAAAATAAATAACCTAATATTATTAATAATAAATATTATGCTGTAAAGAAATAGTGAGAAATAATAGGAAAAAAGTATAGGATTACCCATTAAGTAACACTCAATACAAACAGTGAACCAAAGTAAAGTGCAATAGTGAAAATGTAAATACCCTAGAAATAGTGAAAGTGTAAATACCCTAAAAATAGTGAAAGTGTATCAGTGATGAACCTCTACTAATTAAAGGTGAAGGTGATACAGGGAAATAGTAGTGTTAAGCAATAAAAATGTAATAGTAAATAAGAGAACACTTTATAAAACATTGACTAACAACCAATGATTTGAGTAATCTTGTGAACGTTTATATAATTAAAAATAATTAAAAGTAATATTTCAAATAAATATTAAAAGAAGCATGTAATATTATTCAGGGAGAAAGCCTAGATAAAAACAGTTTGTATTAACATGGTATGGAGGAGATAGTAGTATATAAATAAGGTTTTGTTTTAAAATTAAGACTACAATGAATGTGACACCCCATGTTGAAAGGGGAATTAACTTTCATAAATTTACAAGAAGTGATGATGTTTATCACTCAAAGTAGTAACAAAAGAAAGGAATTAATGTTAGAACTAACAATAACTAGTAGCTTATAAAGAATAGTTTGGTTCAATGTAATGAAGAGGATATGGTTGAAGGAAACTTGCAGTCCATAAGCCTAATTGTTATATTTTAAAATATGTGTAAGGAAAGCTGTATTAAATAGCAATTAAAACACAAACAGGATCAACACACAACGCAAACAAATATGACAACTAAGTGAAGCCCATCAGGCTGAATTCAAAATGTAATTTAAAAGAAATCAAACAGAAAACCATCATGGCTAATCTTGGCTATGAAAACATCTAACTGTCAGACACACTCAAATGTCAATTGTGACAATTTCGCAAGAAACTTTACTAATCTAAGACCAGTAAATGGCCAGTAATTATATGTAAATCATTTTAAAACAGAAAGGTTATTATAAAAGTTTAATTTAAGAAAGATATGTAATTTATCAAATGTCAAATATTTAGACTAAAGTTAATGTATAACAGAATATGACCTTATGAGGTATCATTGGTATCATTGTAAACTTTGAAAGGAAAGAAAGATAATAGTGATATCATTTATTACCCCAAAGGAACTATAAAGGAATAAAACCATTAGGAAAATACTTAATAAATTTGAATAAAAATTCAAATCTCTTAACAATGCTTTTGAAAGAAGAATTAACCAATCAAAGGAGTGATGTTACCATAGTAACGGGCCGTTGAAGGCTAATTTTCCGTTAAAATTATTAGACTTGAAGAAATAACGCGTGGGTAAGCGGCATGCAAAATTGTGATGATTGAAATTTTACTTTAAATAGTTACGAAAAGTTTCGGAAGTTAACCACGATGACCAAAGACGAATAGATGTCGACCTACTAAGATTTAACGATGTCCTGGAACCAAATACCAATAAATTAGTTGACAGAAATCCAAGACAAGATTGAAAAAGATGTCCGAAGCTTAAAACCAGTCCAAATTTGCAGAATATCCACTACCCCAGATGACAACATATCAACACTATCTGAACTGATAAGTATCGAATAAATTCCTTTATCCCAAAAAACCAAATTACTTTAAATATTTCTCAAATGACCAAATTTCTCACTATTGAACAAATATAATTTTCTTTCAAAGGTTTTAATGCATAATTAACTTACGTAAAAACTAAATATCACTATAATATTGACGACTCGGAACACTAAGTTTTTTATAAGTAAAAACGTAAAGTTTTACCTTACAGCCTAAACCGGCTTTCACCTATAGAAGGCTTCATCAGAGGCTGTCGTTAGTAGCGCTGTTCGTCTTGTTGTTGGTGACGAGATAGTTTTTTGAAAGATCGAAGCTGTGTGTGTGTGGTGAGATGTGTTCGAATAATGCGTGCGATTTGAATTGTGTCTGTTCGTTTAGGATGTCGTTTTTATTTGTTTTTGTGTGTTTGTATATTTCTAATTGTTCTAGAGTGTCTAGTTTTCGGCCTTTTGTGTGTACGTGTAGAATGTTCATGTTATTGTCGATGTTTTTATATGTGTGGTTTGCTTCAATGAGGTGGTTTGCGAAGGTAGATTCTGTAGTGGTGTGGAGTGCTTTTGTGTGTTCAATGTATCTCTGTTTGAAGCTACGTCCTGTCTGGCCTATGTAGAATTTATTGCAATTTGAACAATTTAGCTTGTATACACCAGGTAGATCGAATTTGTTTTGTGCTTTGGGCATGCGTTTTGATAGTGTGTGTTCTGTTTTGTTAGTAGTTTTGAAAGCGATTCTGTATCCTGCTTTTTTGAATTTGTGGGCGATTTTTTCTGTTTGTTTGTTGATGTATGTTAGTGTTATGAATTTGTTGTTTTCTGTCTTTGTCTGTTGTTTGTTTTGTGTTTTGTGTAGGAGTTTACTGACTATTGTTCTGTCATAACCGTTAGATTCTGCTAGATATTTTATCGTGTTTAGTTCGTCTTTGTAGTCTATTTCATCTAAGGGGATGTTGTTAAGTCTATGTATCATGGTTCTAAAAGCAGCTAGTTTGTGTTGTATTGGGTGATTGGAGGTGTTGTGTATTAGTGTGTCAGTTGTAGTTGGTTTTCTATATATACTGAATTTGTGCCTGTGTTCTAGTTTTGTGATGGAGAGGTCTAAGAAGTTTATGGTATTGTTGTGTTCGTATTCGGCAGTGAAGGTTATGTTTTTATGTATTTTGTTTATGTGCGTTAGTAACTGTTCACATTGTCTTTCGTTTCCCCTGTATAGTATTAGAATGTCATCGACATGAAACAAATCCGACCATCAGCACCTACACTCCAAGCGCTTCCCAAAATCCATAAAGAAGACATTCCGATCCGCCCCATTATCAACTACCGTAATGCCCCTGCACACAAACTGGCAAAATATCTAGACAAAATTATTAGACAACACACACAAATAGACAACAACATTGCAGTAAAAAACAACACTGACCTAGTAACAAAAATAAAAGACATACACATCCCCCATAACGCCACATTAGCCTCCTTTGACATTAAAAACCTGTACACAAACATCCCCATCTCTGAAACAATCACCATCCTACAAAACAAACTCAAACAGAACAACACACCAGACGAACTTATCAATGAAATAACAGAAACTCTGAACATTATCACAAAACAAAACTACTTTACTTATAACAATAAATACTACACACAGAACGAAGGCCTACCCATGGGCTCCCCCATATCCAGCATTCTAGCTGAAGTCTTCCTCCAACACTTAGAAAAAACAAAAATACTCACAAACAATGACAGACACTCACATAAAACACTATATTGGCACAGATACGTTGATGACATTCTAATACTATACAGGGGAAACAAAAGACAATGTAAACAGTTACTAACGCACATAAACAAAATACATAAAAACATAACCTTCACTGCCGAATACGAACACAACAATACCATAAACTTCTTAGACCTCTCCTTAGCAGAATCTAACAGTTATGACAGAACAATAGTCAGTAAACTCCTACACAAAACACAAAACAAACAACAGACAAAGACAGAAAACAACAAATTCATAACACTAACATACATCAACAAACAAACAGAAAAAATCGCCCACAAATTCAAAAAAGCAGGATACAGAATCGCTTTCAAAACTACTAACAAAACAGAACACACACTATCAAAACGCATGCCCAAAGCATAAAACAAATTCGATCTACCCGGTGTATATAAGCTAAATTGTTCAAATTGCAATAAATTCTACATAGGCCAGACAGGACGTAGCTTCAAACAGAGATACATTGAACACACAAAAGCACTCCACACCACTACAGAATCTACCTTCGCAAACCACCTCATTGAAGCAAACCACACATATAAAAACATCGACAATCACATGAACATACTACACGTACACACAAAAGGCCGAAAACTAGACACTCTAGAACAATTAGAAATATACAAATACACAAAAACAAATAAAAACGACATCCTAAACGAATAGACACAATTCAAATCGCACGCATTATTCGAACACATCTCACCACACACACACAGCTTCGATCTTTCGAAAAACTATCTCGTCACCAACAACAAGACGAACAGCGCTACTAACGACAGCCTCTGATGAAGCCTTCTATAGGTGAAAGCCGGTTTAGGCTGTAAGGTAAAACTTTACGTTTTTACTTATAAAAAACTTAGTGTTCCGAGTCGTCAATATTATAGTGATATTTAGTTAAGTAACGGACACGTCATGGACAACAAAATCCAAGTACATAAAAACATTTTGTTAACCAAAATATAACCTCGCATTAGAGTGCAACTTTGTAACAAGAATACGACACTACCGAACAAATTGTAAAAAACACATTATACTTTCTAAGTACGTATAAGGTATGGTAGTGTACTTTTTTAATGTAACCACCGTTTGTCTTATTTCATAATCCAAAGAACCCCAGATATTGAACAGATTAATATATTGTATGTAAACTGTAGCCATAGCGGCAGAGAAATAATTTGTTTTCAGATCGATTTGCCAACCTTGAGATATTTGTGTTTCATGTTATAAGCCGGAGCATTTAGTTATCAAATTATTTATAATCCTTTTGTCATATTAATTAATGATTGAATTTGTATTAAATTTACCGTACAGAGTCTTACTATCGTTTTATTTCATAGGACATTGTAGAATATATGTGTGTTAGCAAGTTTTATTCAATAACCAACTAGCGCTCGTCAAGAGTGGTCAAGACGGCAACCTGTATAGCGGCGGGAACCATTTGAACGCTCCAGCGGTCAACGCTAATAACACGTATCACTTTATAATTTAACTATTTTAATTGTTTTGATAGAAACAATTTGGCGCCACCCGGGATTCGCAGCCCCTATGAATTAACAGGTAGGTTGTACTGGTAATTTGGACAACGCTACAGACTCCAGTAGTGACTACGATTATTCTAACGACCGGTGTGAGGCAAACACACTACATTCACACTAATACACATAATAAACAAGTGTGAACACATTTTAAAGGTACGACCTCGATACATCGTGACATATTGACAAACCCAACGCGGGGCTTTACAAAAGAAGGACGTACCCAAATTGACATCGTTACATATTGGCGACCAGCAACATGAGGCTAGAAAGAATAACTAGCGGCGGTTATGAATAGACATGGTATGCTTATGAGGCGCAAAGGTAAGGAAGCATTAAACCAAGAAGGAAACCAAGAAGAAATGGAAGAAATTGAGGAAGTAGAAGTTGAGGAAACGACTGGAGAACTGTTGGAAGAGCATCCACAGGAGGACCAGCTAGAAAATCCAAACCCACCTGAACCAGAAATAGAAGCAGAAGTCATGGTAAATAACCAACCAGTCAAACCAACAGAAGAAACGAAATTAGATAGCATAATGAAGTTCATGATGGAACAATTTGGACAAATGAATCAAAAATTAGAGTCAGACAAGGAAGATAGAAAACAGGACCAGGAAGATTTGAATAAAAAATTAGCGTCAGACAAGGAAGATTTGAATAAAAAATTGAAAAAACTGGACCTAAACAGTGAAGAATTGAAGAAGCAAATGAAGGAGAGCATAGAATTCCTGAATAACAAAATAGAGAGCAACCATGAAGACTTGAAGAGAAGTCAGGAGGCATTGGAAAAGAAGAGCGAGGAGCTGAAGAAACAGATCAAGAAGGATCTGGAAATAGTAAATAAAAAGATGGAAAATGGTAATGAAACACTCCTACGACAAATGGAGGAAGATGGTGAGAAGAACAGAGAAGAGTTAAGATTCATGCTAGTAGAGTTTCGTGAAGAAGTCAAACGGACGAAAACAGGGATGAATAAGAGATGGGAAGAAACAAGTTACCCAGTAGATCAACTTAAGGAAACATTAAATAGTGATTTCACACAATTGAACAAAACACTAGACACCACTTCTGAAGACAGTAAGGAGATGGAAACTGTAGAAGAAACAAATGTATTGTTTTCTGAACATACAGATAACCATGACACCAAGAAAATTAAGCGCATAAAAACCAACAGTAGAAGGGTAAAGAAGAATCGAATCATTAAGAAGATTAAGAAAACAGAGGAAATGAGAAAGGTATATAAAAGGAAACTCATCAAAACACGTGAAGAAGTGGAGATGATGAAGAACGGACTCATCGATGTATTTAATTTGCCCCTTACCTACCAAAGCAAATTAATAAAGTATAAAGATTGTAGGAGGACTCTGAGGGAAATTATAAAAGGAATTCACAACCAACCAGTGGATGAAAAATTCAGCAAATCTATGCTTAGATGGAAGATGCCAGAAATAGAAATGACTGACAACAAAACAGAGTATAACAAATCAAGAAGGTCAATAAAACACTGGAACACACCAGAAATGGAAATTCCGAATAAAAAAGCAAAAATAACATTAATGAGAGAGGCACAATTAACTTCTCTGATTAATCGACAAAATGATCAAATGTTTAAGGTAAACATAAATACTACGGAACATATGGTATTAGAGGAATTATGGTACAAGACGGAGGAGACCTATTTCACCAGTAAGAAAACAGTTCTACACGCCAGAGTTATCCGAACCATAAGGGTAGAGGAACTGATGGACCATGGGTAAACTAAGCGAAGATACCATACACCAAGAAAAGGGACTGATCTTAGAATTACTGACCAAGCAACCCAAGGGAATAGAAGGAAAGTTAAATTAGACCAATAAAAATCACCAAGACAAGAAATGACAATGACCAAGACAAATTAAATAAGAAAAATTAAACTACAATAAATAAATTTAATAATATTATCCAGAATAAGTGTGACTATCAAACACTTGAAGGAGAAGAGGGGAAGAATAACGAAGTGTCGAACAAAAAGAGAAGGCAATAATAAAGGAAGGAAAAGGAGAAGTCAACTTACAAAAATATAAATAATAAGGACCGGTATAAAGCAATATGAATAGAACAATTATGTATATCATAATAGTCCGTATATCATCACAAAAGATAATGGTAATAATACTTACCAGATAAGCAATGTAAATACAAGACAAATAAAGGGAGTTTATAACCAAACTTCGATAAAAAAGTTTTACGAAGAAGAATAGAACCATTATGAAATGAAATAATATTTCAAAATTCCAAAAGAGATTGTAAGAGCAGCTTACTACCCTATTTAGATGATATATACGAAATAAAAGGCATTAATATAATTGAACAATAATGTAAAAAACAAAGGAAACCGTTACACCAATTCCTTTCAATTTAAATCAATTTACAGTCTAATAAAAGATTGATATATGAAGTATGAAATAATGAAAAGTGAGATAATAAGGAATAAGTTACACACATTCCTATATAATAAAAATGTAAGAATCACAAACTTACAATTATAATTAAACAAAAAATAACTAAAAAGGAATACGCTACAAACATTCCTTTAAAGTAAGAGAATTAACTTACAAAGAATTATCAAAAATGATATTTAATGCAGAATAAAATAAACAAAAAAATAAAATCAAGCTCAAATTACTGAGATAAATACCTGAAATTATAATGAATCAAAAGTATTCTAAGAAAAAAAAAAGAAATGTGAACTGGTACAAGGAGGAGAGAGAAATTGTATATAAAACAAATATACAGATATGGCTAAAGCAGAATCTTGCTAAATGACTAAGAAAAGAATAAAAAATGTCTAAGACAATTAAAATGATCACAACGAGCATTGAAAACAAAATAATGAAAAGTTAGATATGATGAATAAATATAAAAACAATCAAGTGTATGAGTAGATAATAGTATATAGTTAAGGTATAGCGGAAGGAAGAATGAGTAAAAGGCCAAAGTGATCTAAAAACAAACCACAAGGTGGACAATCCCAAAGTATATTATTATATTAATATTATTATTATTATTATTATTATTATTGATTTAAGTCACAAGTTGACAAAGAAGATTGACTGTTGAAAAGTCCAGCAATCCAAATAAACTGAGCAGAGATGATGTGCCTCTGGTCTCAGAAAAATGAGTAGTAATGGGAGAAACCAACTACTATAAAGTTAGGGAAAAAATTGTGTATGAGGGAAAATGCACCAATGGAAATAAATAATAACAGATCCAAATAAAATGGAATGAATTAAGTAAGAAGAGAAATGAAGAATGGAGAAACAAACAAGAAAGAAAAGGAAAAAGGTTATCTATAACTGATAATTTCATAAAAAGCTATGCTAGTGTTTTATCAAAATGATCAATTTTAGAGGAGAGGCATTATGTTACAACACAAATAAGCCAAACCCAGTACCAGGGATAACAAAGATAATTCTTAATATAAAAATACTTCATATAAAATAAAGTGTTTAAAAATAAATAAAATATAAATGTTATGACACGACGAACGACGATATTACCCAACCCAAGTGATTGACCCAACAACAGAAACACAAAGAAGGGAACCACGAAACATACTCAAGAAAAAAAAAAGGTGATTGACCAAACAATTATGAACTAACAAAGGAAGATAAGAAACCAGAACTAAAGAAGAATCAAAGGAAGGGAACAAATTCCTACAACTATATAGAAATTAAACCAGATGAGAGGAGGAGAACCGAACCAAGATGAAGACAATTGAAGAAGATGAAGAAGAGGAGAATGAAGAGGAGACAGGTTAAACCCAAGGGGAAACTAACACACATATAAAGGGGAGAAATAGTAGACTCAAGGATAGAATACTGTAAATAAACCCCAAATAATTATCCATTAAGGAAACAAATAGTATTGTTATAATTGAATTAACTTATGTACCTATTTTAAAGACACAAGACGATTGTAAAGTAATGTAGTGTAGAAAAGTACACTAACACAATTAGGAAGGTTAGATTTAATGAAAAATAAATAACCTAATATTATTAATAATAAATATTATGCTGTAAAGAAATAGTGAGAAATAATAGGAAAAAAGTATAGGGATTACCCATTAAGTAACACTCAATACAAACAGTGAACCAAAGTAAAGTGCAATAGTGAAAATGTAAATACCCTAGAAATAGTGAAAGTGTAAATACCCTAAAAATAGTGAAAGTGTATCAGTGATGAACCTCTACTAATTAAAGGTGAAGGTGATACAGGGAAATAGTAGTGTTAAGCAATAAAAATGTAATAGTAAATAAGAGAACACTTTATAAAACATTGACTAACAACCAATGATTTGAGTAATCTTGTGAACGTTTATATAATTAAAAATAATTAAAAGTAATATTTCAAATAAATATAAAAGAAGCATGTAATATTATTCAGGGAGAAAGCCTAGATAAAAACAGTTTGTATTAACATGGTATGGAGGAGATAGTAGTATATAAATAAGGTTTTGTTTTAAAATTAAGACTACAATGAATGTGACACCCCATGTTGAAAGGGGAATTAACTTTCATAAATTTACAAGAAGTGATGATGTTTATCACTCAAAGTAGTAACAAAAGAAAGGAATTAATGTTAGAACTAACAATAACTAGTAGCTTATAAAGAATAGTTTGGTTCAATGTAATGAAGAGGATATGGTTGAAGGAAACTTGCAGTCCATAAGCCTAATTGTTATATTTTAAAATATGTGTAAGGAAAGCTGTATTGAATAGCAATTAAAACACAAACAGGATCAACACACAACGCAAACAAATATGACAACTAAGTGAAGCCCATCAGGCTGAATTCAAAATGTAATTTAAAAGAAATCAAACAAAAACCATCATGGCTAATCTTGGCTATGAAAACATCTAACTGTCAGACACACTCAAATGTCAATTGTGACAATTTCGCAAGAAACTTTACTAATCTAAGACCAGTAAATGGCCAGTAATTATATGTAAATCATTTTAAAACAGAAAGGTTATTATAAAAGTTTAATTTAAGAAAGATATGTAATTTATCAAATGTCAAATATTTAGACTAAAGTTAATGTATAACAGAATATGACCTTATGAGGTATCATTGGTATCATTGTAAACTTTGAAAGGAAAGAAAGATAATAGTGATATCATTTATTACCCCAAAGGAACTATAAAGGAATAAAACCATTAGGAAAATACTTAATAAATTTGAATAAAAATTCAAATCTCTTAACAATGCTTTTGAAAGAAGAATTAACCAATCAAAGGAGTGATGTTACCATAGTAACGGGCCGTTGAAGGCTAATTTTCCGTTAAAATTATTAGACTTGAAGAAATGACGCGTGGGTAAGCGGCATGCAAAATTGTGATGATTGAAATTTTACTTTAAATAGTTACGAAAAGTTTCGGAAGTTAACCACGATGACCAAAGACGAATAGATGTCGACCTACTAAGATTTAACGATGTCCTGGAACCAAATACCAATAAATTAGTTGACAGAAATCCAAGACAAGATTGAAAAAGATGTCCGAAGCTTAAAACCAGTCCAAATTTGCAGAACATCCACTACCCCAGATGACAACATATCAACACTATCTGAACTGATAAGTATCGAATAAATTCCTTTATCCCAAAAAACCAAATTACTTTAAATATTTCTCAAATGATCAAATTTCTCACTATTGAACAAATATAATTTTCTTTCAAAGGTTTTAATGCATAATTAACTTACGTAAAAACATTTTGTTAACCAAAATATAACCTCGCATTAGAGTGCAACTTTGTAACAAGAATACGACACTACCGAACAAATTGTAAAAAACACATTATACTTTCTAAGTACGTATAAGGTATGGTAGTGTACTTTTTTAATGTAACCAACATTTATGTCTTATTTCATAATTCAAAGAACCCCAGATATTGAACAGATTAATATATTGTATGTAAACTGTAGCCATAGCGGCAGAGAAATAATTTGTTTTCAGATCGATTTGCCAACCTTGAGATATTTGTGTTTCATGTTATAAGCCGGAGCATTTAGTTATCAAATTATTTATAATCCTTTTGTCATATTAATTAATGATTGAATTTGTATTAAATTTACCGTACAGAGTCTTACTATCGTTTTATTTCATAGGACGTTGTAGAATATATGTGTGTTAGCAAGTTTTATTCAAAACCAACTAGCGCTCGTCAAGAGTGGTCAAGACGGCAACCTGTATAGCGGCGGGAACCATTTGAACGCTCCAGCGGTCAACGCTAATAACACGTATCATTTTATAATTTAACTATTTTAATTGTTTTGATAGAAACAATTTGGTGCCACCCGGGATTCGCAACCCCTATGAATTAACAGGTAGGTTGTACTGGTAATTTGGACAACGCTACAGACTCCAGTAGTGACTACGATTATTGTAACGACCGGTGTGAGGCAAACACACTACATTCACACTAATACACATAATAAACAAGTGTGAACACATTTTAAAGGTACGACCTCGATACATCGTTACATATTGACGAACCCAACGCGGGGCTTTACAAAAGAAGGACGTACCCAAATTGACATCGTTACAATACCTACATAAAAAATATATAACAAATTGATGAATCAGCAGACAATATTCGAAAATGATCAACTATTTCAATATATGGCTTGCTTGGTTTCACCAAATAATGATGGCAGTAGAAGATTCAATATGAAGTGCAGTGAGATATAATGGACACAGATAACAACATTTATATATATAAAAGAAGACATCACGACAAGAACATTTTAGTGTGAACTGATGATGAAATTATAATAATTTCGAAAAGGCCTTATTCAATAATTTAAAAAAATTGAAACTTTACTGATTCTGGTGGTATGTATATAATAATAAAACAAAATATACTAATCAAAAAGACATGTTTTACAATTACAGTAATATTTTATGCGAATTAATGTTTATTCCAGATATGTTTTATACAGCAAATGTGTATGTTCTCTACAGATATAATTACACACCTCAAAATCAACATCATAGTCCAGTTTGTGTTTGGTTCCCACTTTAGCTTCAAGGCCTGCTTCAAATGTATTCTTGTCATAAGTAGCATCAAGTTCAATGTCTATGCTCTTTGGTTTAGCATCTACTTCAAGCTTTCCAGATATTCCCAGAAGTGGGTAGGAGACTGTACATAAAACATGAATAACCAAACAAAATAAGAACAATAATAAATAAAATGACACATACATTTTAAGGTACTTACACTTAATATCCAAATTAAACTGAAAATTTTTCTAATTTCTATTTTCATCTTTATTCTGTATTACTTTGAGCATGTTATCGTGTTATTGGTTTTTTACACTTTTTCATAAGTTCAAACGTTTTTAACTGACTTATTTCAGCATAATGCATTTCAGTTTATATAACTATTTTCAACTCACAGAGTTTATTAAATATATGTGAGACACCTTGAATGTGTCATGTCCATCAGATCTGTTTGGTTGTTAATAATGTTATTGAATGAATGGACATAACTTTTGTAAGACATACGTTTATATGTTAATATACTTCTGCTTTCTAGTAAATTCATTTTGTGTCCCTTGAATAGTCATAACTAGAGCTCGGAATTTTAAGTGCAAAATTTTGGTAAAAAAAGATGCTTTAATTTAGCTGAAATAGGTGCAAATTTCAAATGTAAATATGCATACAAACAGTACCAAAACCAATTACATCTCATATAAGGACTCAAAATTCACTCATGTATTAAAAAGTCTGCCTAAAACAAGTCCCAGAACACAATGTTATTAAGATCACAAGTCCAGAAAAAGTACCCCATCTAGTGAGAATTGGGGAAGTTGGTAGAAGAAGTCCTGTAATTTCAACATACTTTTGTATCCTAGCAGGAGCGTTTTTCAGGAATTTCTTAATGCAAGACAGAAATTCATTTGCATATGAATATTCATCTTCTAGTGCCTCACAAACAAGATGCAATGCCGGTCACATGCTTTGGATTAGAGTACACAGGTTTCAGGTTAGCAATAGCCAATAATATGTAAGGAGCTTGGTCCATAAGTACTAGCCGCACTCGATCATATTCTATTCCTTCAGGCCACAACACAATACATGCGTTGTTGAAACTTCGCATCACACTGGCATTGTCTGTTTTATTCAGAAAGTATGTTTTCAACAGCATGGGTTTTACTTGCTGTCCATTTAGGGGTGCTACTAAAATGTTTAGAACATATCTCATCTGCTAATCAGTGGTTTCATCTAGTACAAAATATAGTAGATGCGGTGATGCCGCACATGTTCGGTGTTCCTTGTTTAATTATTATAGGAATAACATGTGGCAAAGGAGCCAAAAAAAGGTAAAAAAGGCGCAAGTAGGTGATGACATTGAGAAAAGGTGTAAAAAGGTGCTTGCATTGAAAAAAGGTGCAACCAAAACACAGTTAGGAGTGTTTATTTAATGTTTTCTTTGCAAGAAAAGCTAATTTGGGCATTTTAATAGCAAAAAAAATTAAGGTGCAGCACCTAAAATTCCTAGCTCTAGTCATAACACATTCCATAGATCCTTAGTAAGCGCTGCCAGTTTAAAATAACTAATTTAAACCAAAATAAATTCTGCTAAAAAAAAGTCAGATAAAAAAGATATATTCATTAAAAATAATTTTCTTGATTACTATGAAAATAGCACTGTATTTTTGAGGTAAGATATGATATTAGTTTTGAATCCTTTCTATTATCTGCCAGCAAATGTTATTTTGGTGAACCGTGAAATCTCAGCTTTCAGATATAATCAAAACGTTTCACAATTAATTTTTTTATTGAAAAAATGAAATAAACCAATAAATATATATACAATAAATCTATAAATGGAAAGTCTATACATTACTGTGGTGGCATGAACAAAGCAATATCTTGTAACATTTGCTCAAACACGTTTGTGCAATGATGTTTCATGTGCCTTATATATTCATGAAAATATGATTTGACCATAATGTGGTATGTTCCCCACAGCTTCTTGCTTTTGTTCTTTACCTTCATCCACATGTTTTCAGTGGATTGTGTGTGTGTGAAGGTGAGTGTAAGAGTCAACAAAGTTCATGCTATGATTAATTGTTTTGTACAAGAAATGTCTTCCTACGTTCCAGTAACCTCTCCACTCATTGCTTATGACAATGCTACCAGAAGCAACACGATGCATTATAGAGGGCATCAGTATAGTGGCTAACCTATCTTTAAAAGAAATTGGGAAGCAATCCTTTCTTTCTCTGCATGTACCCACTGGTTCGGTAGTAAGTGTGTACATATGTACACCTATAAGTAGTACCTATTATACTTATGTCTTGAAAAACAAGATTCGTTAATCTCAACGTGCATGTTGGGACCGCCAGTTATTTGTGGACTATTATTCATTATGATGTGCTCACAAACTTCATGTAATGTCAAATCCCATTCAGCCACAGTGTTGTGGTTATTAAGTTCTCAGAATGTCACGGTTGTGTACTGTTTGGACAATATGGACAATACATAAACAAACAATATTGTTGTACACTAATCTAATTTTGATCCTGGGAGAAATATATCCACTTGAAAAGTCTTCTTGATACGCAATATCAACTTGGTATAGTCTTCTCGGATACCCACCTGTCTCAAGAAGTCAGGTAGAGTTTAATTTCATGGCCATCGTTACAATGCACAAGTTGTGTAAAATACATTTCCATTGCAGAAACAAAATAGTATCCTATTTTGTATCAATTTCACCTGCCAATTGTTGAGAATTAATTGTCAAAAAACACTGATAGAAAGCACCGGCAAAGGACAGTACACAACACCAAAAGTGAACTATACAACGCACTGACACAATACAGAAGACTGCGGAGAAGATCAGAACACATAGTAAACTGTACAATTGCTGATAATGCGGCAATGAAAACATTTATCAACAGATGATAAGACAGTAGTTAATTCAACGAATAACAGTTACTCTCTAGAGTAACAAACAGTACTTGTGCAAGCAAATTTAGTTGGTGTCAGATAACTGAAAAGATCCTTTATTTTCTTGGATTATTGTGTTTGTGATATGGATGTCCAAGTATTATAAATATTTACTGTACCATTTCTGACTACAGGACACTAATTATTAAGTAAAAATTTTAATAAATTTGTTTCATTTTTTTGTAGTAGCCTTCTATTAGCTAGGTATGGTTGCTTCTGATAAAGTCTGCAATAAGTGAATTGAAATAATAGAAACAGAAATTTATTTTGTTTACAGAAATCTGTTTCAACTTGTATTTTAACTTAAACATTATTATAACATGCATTTGTGAAAATTTTGCTTAATATGTGATCTAATAAGTAAATAGTTTAACAAAGAAGTTATTATCTAAACACTACTCTGTACAGATTTAGTAATAGCAATGAAAATTTACTTTTCATGCATATTGTATATTTTATATACATTTTAGTTTCTTCAGAAATAAGCATGGAATTATTTCAGTACCTGTATTCTTGGAGACAAAATCAAAATCCTGTGCACTTGCATACTTGTACTTGAATAATTGAGAGAGTGAGAGCCTAGAAGTTTCACTGTTGAGGTCAGGTCCATGTGTGACTACTAGTTCATTCTCAACCTGTAAAATAAGAACAAACTTTACTATGTTATTCCAAACAAACATTTTTTTATCAAACATATGTCTTTATATGACTCCTGGTTGTTTACTAGTAAAGTACTGTAAGTGCACAAGTGCTTAAAAAAAGTTAATATAGGCTTATATGGAAGTTACAAATAATATTACATACCGGTACTGATAATAATATTACATACCAGTACTGATAATAATATTACATACCGGTACTGATAATAATTTTGTTCGTAGTCCTTCAGCCTTTTGACTGGTTAGTACCCTCCCCGCATATACCCGTGGTGTGTGTGGTACTGAGTCTCTCACAGGTATATGGGACCTACAGTTTAACGCCGGATCCGAACGGCATAGTTGGGGAAGGTTTATACTAAGCAGGATACCTCTCGCTGGTTTGCCATTGCCTTGCGAGGGGGAACGGTCGTATCTAAATCAGATGGCCCCCGGCGGGAATTGAACCCGCGCCGACAGCGTAGCAGCGCTACACGCTAGCCACTACGCCACGACCGCTCTAATAATGTAATTTTGTTAATTGAACAAAACAATGAGAATAGCTTATTAAACTGGATTTTCAGAATAAAAGGACAATTAATCATATGTATTTATAACCCACAATTAATCATATGGATTTAGAAGTTAGAAGGCTTTTGCCAAAGCTATTGTTTGTAACATCTTACTTTATGGAAGTAAAACACGGTGCTTGGGGAAGAAATCCTGTCCATATGGAAAATGAAGATAAAGACATGATCTCAAGCGGATTGAAACAAAAAAATTCTGCAAACATTCTGCTCCAGCCTGAGATAATTGGAGATATATATGTAAAATGGTTACTTTATGGAAAACTTTTTAAGAATTTAAAATTTTAAAAATTATACCATTTCAGCAAAATGTATAGAAATGATTTGGGGCAAATCTCCTAGAAATAGAATTCCTTGTCAGTAAGAGATAGTAGGTCCAGTGGTCACTACAATACGCTCAGATTGTTTAACTTATCTATAAAGTATGTTGTAATTGATGATGTAAAGTATCAGTAAGGTTTATCAATCTGTAAAATTGAATGAATAAAGTAATAAAAACTTGTTTGGAAAAAACAAAAGAAAGTCAGTGATTTACTTTCAATATGTTTTCAGTACTGGTACCATAATAAATTAACAATGTTCCCACACAGCATTATTTTAGTATTCTAATGGGAGATAACATAATCTAGATAACACATAATACATAACACAATCATACATAACACATAATCTATATAACACATTTTATACTTTTTATACTTATTTTACGTTTCAGGTAGTTGACTTCACAAGTTTGATAATTCTGGTATATGTAGCCTCTAGATCAGTGGTTCTCAATGGTTGTGATGCGGAACACTACTGTATCCAAGATTTGCTAGGTGTGCCACGAAACTTTGTGTTATTACTGGTGAAAGTAATGACAATAAATTTATTCAAAATTGATTTTGGGAGAGGAACATGAGAAAAACATTCAAGAGCTTATATTGGCTTACACCTTACAATAAAACATTTGCATTATCAATTAAACTTGAGCTCATTTTTTTTTACACAAGAGTTCAATTCATGGTGGAAAAGAAGATTTACACACACGTATTCCTGTTCAACTAAGAGAAGTGTTTAGAATTTCTTTTTTTTATGGTTGTTAGTGCCAACTTGCACAAGAAGGCGGTAGAAAAATGTAAAACTGCTTCCACTGCCATTACTGGGCACTCTTTCTTTGCTAATATCCAGAACTTGAGACATGATAGTTCACCATATCTCAGTTGAAATGTTCAGTCTAACTAAAGTTCTGTGTGTTGTTTCTCCAAAGGGAGATTGATGGTGAATGCTTGGGACACAGCATAAGGACTACACACGCAGCCTTAGTTGGCGTCAGCAATGTGGGGGAGAAATCGTTAGCAACTCGTATGTTAGTGTGCCATGGGAACTCACGTTAGTGTGCCGGTAACAAAAAAAAGTTGAGAATAACTGCTCTAGATCTACACAAGTTGGATGCAACATCAATAACAAATATAAAAAAATGTTTTAAAGTCTGAAAAATGAAATCACATAATTCTAAAGTTGTATCCATAACTTAAAACAGGTTAATTACCTTATGTCGCACTTCTTAAAATCCAAATACTGGATTACTTGAGTTTCGACAACTAATGTGTCATCATCAGATCCTCATGAATATGGTTAAAACTACATTTGTCAACAGAAGTGTAATTAAGTTGTTTTAAGTCTTAACCGCTTCTGGAGGCAAAGAAAAATGTTTGTATTCATAACTTTCAAAAATTTTTTTTTTTGAAATGTAATCCACATGTTTTTGTTTAATTATTTGTTTGAATTTCTAAAACATTATTCTATGCACGACCTTTACCTTGGTTTTGTCTCCTGAGAATTCCCATTTAACAGTGAATCCAAAGTCTGGATACGAAGAAGGAGAGAATTCAACACTTGCTTTATAATTGTTACCTTCAAGCTTCTGTAATTTTGAATTCAGTTCATATTTATCTTTGTCAAAAGATGCAACCAAATCAGTAGCAATAAGACCCATGTCTACTGTTACCGTTCTGTCTACACTGTATTTGTTGCTTGGTGTAGTGAGTGTTACAGATTTCAACTCATATTTACGATACGGTGAGCCAGGTTTCCTGTCAACAATTACTGCTCCTGTAAAACAGTATTTTATACCATTACAATTTACAAACTGTGTTCTGTTGTTAGACAATTTTATTACACACCACACACACACGCACACGCGCGCATGCACACACACACACACACACACACACACACACACACACACACACACACACACATATACACACACACACACACACACACACACATGCACACTTGAATGTATGCATTGATAATTTATGACATTATGTGTTAAACTTTGTACCTTTTTAATATCTGCAATGTAACGGCGTGTGCATGCAGTGACATCATCCCCCCGCTAAACGGCTGCCAGCGTGTCCCACACGCTCGCAGCGGTATAGTTTAGTTAACTGTTAAACTCCGAACGGGCAACAAGCCTTCATTCGCCGCGGCTATGTAATTACTTCAATTCGGAATATTCCACTTCAAATTATTATTATGCTCTTCAGCGCTTAATTCATTAATAATTAGGCAATTTAAGCTTCAATTTATTATTATGACTTTCAATATTTAATTTAATTCTACTTCTCAGGCAATGTATGCCGCGCTACACTGCACGTGCCACACAATCATTTTCATACAAACTTTAATAAACAGTTAATTCAAAGAAGAAATACAGTCCACTACTTTATTTCACATCATACCAGCCAACTCATCACCTAACGTTGTAAGACCAACTCAAGATTATTTCGAGATCGTCGAAGACGTAACATTTGGTCCTCCGGGCCGGATCGGGATTCGGATCAAGATTCTGATCTATATTTCATTTGATGGGCCCAAACAACATTTTGTTCAAGCCCGAACCTTCTCAAATGTAAGATTGCTGGCCGTGAGCATACACTCATTACTTTCAAAAAAGAAAACTTCATACTTGGCCGTACAAGATTCTACAGGACATCATCTCTAAGACAGCAAGATATGACAATTCATCGTCACTTTTCATAGATCAGTGAAAATTAGAACTTCAAGCCTGAACAGAGAGCTACAGTTTCAAGCATCACCCGCCAAGCGGAAACAAGACTTGCACCACCAATCCAAGGCCTGCCGGACAGGATCGCCAAGGAAACGACAGGCAACGGAGTCATCTTAAACCTGCCGAGGACTCTTATAATCCAAGTGACTATGAACTTGTATTTCTTCTAGTTTTTCACTTATATAATTTTATGTACAGTAAAAATCAGTAATATTTACAAAATAATTTTTATATAGACAGAAATTAGTTTCAAGTGACCATAGACCTGTATTTTCACATAAATTTTCACTTGTACAAGTTTACAATAATTCAGTCAGAAACTTAAATAATGTGATGAAGCTATATGTATATTTTTACTTTAAATGAGTCATATTTTCAAATAATTGTCATATAACTGTATTTTAAAAAAATAAGTACCTATTATAATAAGGAATTAGATTAAGTTATATACCAGTCACTAGCTGCCACATTATATCATAATTGGATAAAGTACGCAAATTGCATTAATTGTTCACCTGTTCTGTATTTATTTATCTGTTTCGGATCACAGCTTGCAGTTCAATCATGACTGATGTGAAAGCTTTAATTAAAAAACGTGGCATAATTAAGGCCTTTATATCCCGTATAAACACCTTCGCGGACAATTTCGATCCTGAATTAAATGATCACCATGCTTTAAAAATTAAACTTCGTCACTTGATGGAGTTGTCCGCAAAGTATGATGAAATTCAGACCCAAATTGAGGCTGATGAATCTGATTTCACATCGGTAAGTGACAGGGTTCAGACAGAGGATGATCTCTGTACTATTGAGTGTAAGCTGCAAAATTTATTAGAACATGTAGAAGAGGTGAACAAAAAAACCATTAAATCAAGCGGAAGTTACGCCAATTAAAACATCCCCTATTCAGTTAGAGCCAATTAAATTGCCCTGCTTCTCAGGCAACATTATTGATCGGCAGCATTATTACAACATGTTCTTGGAGTTAGTACACGTCAGAACTGTCCTGACGAACATCCAGAAATTGCATTATTTGCATTCGTCACTAAGGGACGAGGCTTTAAATGTAATAAAGTCTCTCCCAATCACCCATGATAATTATGCAGTAGCCATTGAGCTATTGAAGGCCAGGTATGATAGTAAATTAATTGTCTCAGCATATCATATAGGGAATGTCTTGGGCATGAAGACCATTCAGCAAGAGTCCATGGTTGGCATTTCAAAATTTATTGACGAAATCACATCAAATATAAATGCTTTGAATTCATTGAGTTTACCTGTAAATACTTTTGAAATTATTTTTGTTCAATATTTAACGCAGAAACTCGATAACCAGACATGCCGACTATGGAAGGAAAGTCTATCCGACGAGCGATTCCCTAATTTCGAAAATTTTATTAAATTTTTAAATGGTAGAAGGCAATTAATGCAAAACGTCGGCGCCTCGACCAGTTCAGCAAACAGAATACAAGTTAGCGATAAGATTCCCTATCGCAAGACTATTAAACCCGTCGAGCTCACTAGGTCAACATTTCTTACTCATATCAACAATAACATTTGTCAGCTGTGTCGCGGTAAACATAGACTGTCTGAATGCCCACAATTCGTGGCTATATCTCCCTTTGAGCGAAAAAAAACATTTTACTCAAATACAAACTTTGTTTAAATTGCATGCGTCCAGGCCATGAGCCCTCACACTGTCCTTCCAAATTTTCTTGTAAGACATGTTCTAAACGACATCATACAATGATCCACATATCAGGTAGTAACACTTCAAGCAAGGGTAACAATCAATTTTCCCTCAAATTACAAACAAACAAATCTATTCTATTATCCACCGCTGTCTGCATGACAACGGACCAAGCCGGTAGGAAGCAAGGGATCCAGTAAGGGATCTATTAGATTCAGGATCTCAAGCAACCTTCTGTACCATAAGTTTCGTGCGCCGCATGGGTCTAAAATTAATCAAGTCTCAATTACCCATCACTGGTATAAACAATTCCTTATGTCAAGCTGACTTTAGTACAAGGGTAAGGCTGAATTCTCGTTACAAGGATTTTAATCTGAACGTGGATTGCGGTGTGCTTCCCAGTATTACGAATAATCTCCCTGCAGAATCGTTTGATATCTCATCCCTAAATATACCAAAAAACATATTCCTAGCTGACCTGCAACTAAACTTTTCTTCACAAATCGACATATTACTTGCTGCCCAGTACTATTTACAATTGATTGAACCGATCAAATTCATCCGCAGGCCACATTTTCCCATAATACAGGAGACAAAATTGGGATTCATTCTCGCTGGTAACCTGCCTTTTAATGTCGACATGACAAAACCTGTTTCATCATTTATAGCGTGCGAAGATAACAATGCCATTTCATCGCAATTAAAAGACTTCTGGCAATTGGAGGACGTTGCAGTCCGTACTCCCTCAGTTGAGGACTCAGAATGCGAAAGTCATTTTATCGCTAACACTTTCCGCAGTAATAGTGGTAGATTTGTGGTGTCCCTACCTCGTAGAGGATACAACTCTCATTTGGGCTATTCTCTTCCCGGAGCTATTCGCAGATTTCAATCACTGGAACTTAAGTTCAAGCAGAATCCTGCTCTTCATAAAGACTATAGTAAATTCATGCAGGAATATTTAACTCTGGGTCACATGTCTTTGCTTGATTCTTACGATTTGTCAGTCAATAAGTCAGACACCTTCTACTTGCCGCACCATTCGGTTTTTAAGGGCTCTAATATAACCACCAAATTGCGAGTTGTTTCCGACGGCTCTGCCAAAACAACAAATAATTTGTCCTTGAACGACACATTAATGGTTGGTCCCACGGTCCAGCAGGATCTTTTTTCGATTATGTCTTGGTTCAGAACGCACCGATACGTTCTCATTTCGGACATTGAAAAAATGTACCGTCAAATTTTAGTCACTCCCAGTGATTCTAATTTGCAACGAATTGTTTGGCGCGACGCCCCCCATAGGGAACTTCAACACTACGCCTTGAGGATAGTCACATATGGGACTGTAAGCGCTTCATTTCTGGCCACAAGATGTTTAGCACAAATAGCCCAGGAAAACAAAACTCAACACCCTATAGCCTGCTATCGCAAACCATTTCTATGTGGACGATCTCATGACCGGCTCAGATAACCCACACATCTTATCGCAAATGACGTCCGACATGTAAAGCAATATTGTATATAATTTTTTTTCGGTAAACGGCTCAGTAGCGGGCGTCGACTGTCAAAAGTGATGCATGTTATAGCCAACCGGCCGCCGTTAGACAATAACACATGCGCCACATTAGCTACAAAAGAGGCTCTGTTAAGAAAGACAATGCCTTAGCCACTTAGCCACAGCAGATGTTTGACATGAATGAACGGCACGGGCGTAAAGCTGCAATAACAAAGACACAAAAGACTACGTCTTCTCGTAACAATTACTGAGAAAATGTATACGAAGGCGACGCAAGTATTTGTCAATCCACACGTGGGAGCTAGCGACTGCACATGGATGAGACATATTTCACAAAGACAGTATATGAACGGACGCTATTAGGAACAATAGACCACGCATAGCGACACATTGGATAACTTGTTTACCAGCAAAAAGTTAGGGCATGTAGGAGAGCTGCAGAGAAGATGTTCATTCCTGGAAGAGTACCACCATCAGTGTGTGAACGTAACGAAGGAAGTTGAGGACAATACGACATTTCGACACACCCGAGTTATGAGACACACATGTGCTGGACAGAAATTGCTTGGGAAGGACCAAAAGGAAACGTAAGACAATCGGGTGACAGACAGCCGTGTAATTAGATCCATCGTCATACGGTGGAGGAGGAGCAAACAGCAAGACTTTTAGAGAGGGGTCTAGATTGACCTACCAGGAACAAGGAGTTCAGTAAAGGCGGGTGTTAAGAAGACATCACCATGGAAACGATGGTGAAGAACGAATGAGGAAATAGCCAAGGGGGCAGCTTGAGTATCTAGGAGGAGTCTTTGCAGAATCGGAGACGAAAAGCCAATAAGGACGGAGATGGTAGGAAGAGTATATGAGCTGTGGAGAGGGTCGATATACTCAAGACATAAAAATAGGTGTTCGCAGAGAACAACTCTCAGTTTATTTAAATTTTCAGTTCAGTCAGTTTTATTTACTCAGTTGCTCAGTTTTTATTTCCAGTTTCGGCAGTTTATTTCAGTTTTCAATTCGGACACTTTAAGAGTTTATTGTCAGTCAGAGTCATTCAGAATCGTTCAGAAGGACAGTTGTAAAATTTTATTCATACAAGCAGTTAGATTATTAGGGAGTGAGTCGGAAATCATGTAAGACTGTTAGTATGCCGAAATAAGGTAGTGGAGTGATGAAGTAGTAAATTAACTGTAGAACTTACTCGTGTAATAAGAGAATTCGTTAGATCATGGGAGTCAATTATTAAGACAATGTGGAATTAACTTCAACCAGACTTTGTTATACATTCAATCTTACGAATCGAACGTGTGATAAAATATTAATAATATATCACTATACCGTGACGTAGGTGACATGAAACAAAGATAGTGAAATCACGTCACGAATTAATTTACCATTGTACCAAATAAACACTTAAATTCTCATAATAAAATGAATCATAAGTGGAACGATTGCACTAATTGAACACAGCATGAACTATTAACGTACGTGTACCGAGAGTAACGGAAAAACCGCACGCGAAAGTTGTAACGGTACAGAATTGTATGAAAAACAAATTTTTAAATCAAGTGTATCCCCTATGTAGCCAGCGTTCATCTTTTTGGAACCTCGACTTAGTCAACCACGCATGCAGTGTTTATTACAAAACAAAACGTCTGTGTTTTGTCTCCGCACTCAAACCACCCAGACAGATTGTGAAATAACCTATAGTTTTGGGTCAGCCGTGAATCACGGAGAAAATAACGTCCAGTCATGTATTGCACCAGACGGCAAAATGTTGCTAAACCATACACCTGCGTTATAGCGCTTTTAAAAAGCACAAATTGTAGCGCAGATTGTTGATCACGTGACCAGACTAAACTCCGTGGATTACCGCCTTAGCGCAGTAATAGTGCAGTTCCATTGCAACTCAGGGCCGCGCGGCCATGAAAATTTACACATCTAAGTGCGAGTAAAGTTATGTTGGCCGACTATATATTATAATGTGTACAGATATTAAATCAAAGCAAATAACTAATGTGATAAAAAGAAACCACAGATAAACTTAATATAAACGAGTGTCGGAGTGCGTTAGAACGAAGAAAGCATTCAACACGAGTTTGTGCAATCAACTATATGAACACGCAGTGGATGGGTAACTAAAAACACCGAATATTCATATTAAAACTAATTCAAACTAAACAGTGATTGCTCACTATAAAAAGAAAATTTAAAATGAAACTTTATATACCGTAATAGAGATCTCTAAGGGAATGGGTTTTATTTAAATATTACTGTAAAAGAAAGAGTGTGTGTGTGGTAATACAGAGGTTACATGCTGGTTCGTTTTCAATATTCATATTTATTTAGTAATGTCACTCATAATAGTAGTTTAAAACAAAACTCAATAGAGATGAGAAATAATTTCATGGTTTGAGATAAAACAGTTGTACTGTCGTTTGTAGAACGTAAAAGAAGGGTGTGAGTTTTTGATAAATAAAAATAAGCATGTGATTTAGACAGTATAAGATGCGTTAGCGTAATTATTGCACATCTCAAATCCAAATAATCCTTTCTGCAGCTGATTTTCGTCTGTACGATCTTGGAAGAGAACCCGAAGGTAAGATAAGACATTATAAATATTAATTCAAACAACTTTATATAGTTTCAGTGGCGCCCGAACAGGGACGATTTGTGTGATTTATTACAATCACACAGATCAGACCTAATTAAGCTGCAGAACAGGTTATTTGGAAGTGAGGGCGTTGTTAAATAAATTAATTTCATAATGGAGAACGTAGTGAATAAAATAAATGAAATTGATGTAGTTAGCACCAATGAGGTCGAAAATAAATCGTTGTACGAAAATATGGCAACTGAGTCGGCCAATAAAGGCGACTCAGGAATTCAAACGAGTGAAAATAATGATGAAGTCAGCTTCACTGACAGTAACATAGAAAGTCAGTTAACAGAATCAAAAGTAATGAAAGACATTGAATATCAATCAACATCTATCCAAAATAAACAAACGGTAGATAATAATGATGTAATGAATATGTTGCAATTAATTTTAGAGCAACAAAATATTAAATTTAGCGAAGTAAAGAGTGGTTTGGATGAACAAAATAATAAATTTGATGAACTTAAAATTGATATTAATGAGGTAAAAGATAAGTGTGTGGGTAAGTGTAACGAATTAAAACGCGATATTGAGATAGTGGCAGAGTCAGTAGAGAAACAAATTAAAAGTAAGTCAAATCAAATAGTTGACATAACGGTAAGTAACAGTGGTAGTAACATAGCAAAAAGTAGTGAAGGAATAATGAACAGTAGTAATGTTTGTAGTAGTAACAACAGTTATAATAAAGAGTTCATAAGCGATAATAATGATGTTGAAAGTGGTAATGTAATTGAAAATGTGATATCAGATAGTGATGATATAGAAATAGTTAGTGAGACAGTGAGTGAGAGTGAGAGAGTAATGGGTTGTAAATGGGGAGAAACAAATGTTAATCAGTTAGAGAGAGAGTATGAAGAGAGTGTACAGAGGGTAAAATTTTTACATGGTGCTGTGGGGGGTGAAGAAAGTTCTTCACGAATGTATTGGGTAGATAAATGGTCTACCGATAATTGTTTTTTGAATTTTTGTATTGTTCCTGTAGAAATCAGGAGAAGTTTTAATGTAGCAGTACCCTCTGAATGGAGTGAGAGATATTTAGAGAAAGAGTTGTGTGTAGATGGTGAGATGCAAGTATTTAAGTTAGATAGAGGTTATAAAGAGTTGATAGAGAGATTAGGATGGGAGAAAACAAACTATATGAAATACTTACCTTGTAAAATAAAGATTGAATATTATATTGATGATAATAATATACACTTACCTGTAGGGAGAGTCAGCGTATTAGTAACAGCTGACACCTACAGCGATGAAAAATTAAATGATGTGATTGTAATAATAAATACTGATGGAGACTTGACAAAAAACAATAATGCAGACTTGATTTATGATATAGTAATAATGAGGGGTAACCCTATGTATTATTATTCTGGCACAATGGAAAAAATAAAATTTTATGGTTATTATAAACAAGATAGCCATATGCTGTGTATCAATAAAATTGAACAATGTTATGGGGGCATTCGATTAATTTTCGATGATGGGGGTTGAGAAATACTGAATGAACATTTAATGATTTGAGTCTATGGTAAAATTACTTGGCTGATTTATGTAATGAAGTGTGGTAAATAATAATTGTACATGACGAATATTTGTAAATAAGTGTGTTAATGTTAAATGTATTGTGTCAAGATTATCTTGTTGTAATGTATATTATAGCTTATATGCAAAACATGTTTGTAATAAGAATGAAGTTTATAATAATATAATAATATTTGATTTTACTAAAATAATGAACAAGAGACAATAATGAATTTTATTTTGTATTATGTGTTTATATTAAAAGTGTTTTAATTAATGTAACTAAAGCTACATTGTCTTGAGTGTAGGGGGTTATTAAAGTAATTTAAAAAGGTCAAATTTATTAATGAAGTCAAATTAATTGTGATTTGAAGTGTAATAAATAGTAAGTGAGTAATATGTCAACACTAAAAGAGTTATCTAACTTGAAAATTGAAGGAAGTACATGTATTTATGGTGTTGTAATCTGGATTGTTGAGACTGAGTTAGTGTTTATAAAACAAGCCATGTAGACAACTGTTAATGTAAACAGGTAGATTGTTTGTTTCATGCTTGAGTTGACAACAAGAATGTTGTGGTTTGATGAATCAGTGATGTGAGTAGATCTTATTATGAAATAAAAGATATGTAAGATGTGTTGAAATGGAGGTAACTTTTTATGAGTAACCAAAGAAAATTATTGTAATGCAATTAATATTTTTGTTTTGAACAAAGGAGATTGATATAATGAGGAGTTGAGGAATTAAATTAAATGAAATTGATAATTAAATTAATTGAATAGGTGGATTTTAATAATGAAGTTAAACTTATTTTGATCTGAATTCTGACTGTAATGATAAATCAAATAATAATTGAGGAAAACAATGATGTATACTAATTTAAAATTGATAACTAAAGGAAATTTTGGGTAAGAAATAATTGAGAACGTTCAGGCTGAGATAGTGTTTGGAAAATAAGACGTGTGTATATAACTGTTCATGTAAACTTTTATTAATGTCAATCTATGTTTTATGTTTAACTGTAGATTCCCCACTTAAGTGCGGCCATGACCTCACTGGATCATGACCGTGAAAGTAGTTAATTGCGACAAATCATAAATTTTACTTGATATAACCGGCTTGTGGTTTGTTTTGTTTTGTTAACCCGAAGGTTTGTTAGACTTAGTAGGGGGGTTATTTTTTGGGGGAATCTACCAAATTTTGGAACAGGGCTATTTTCACCCAGATAGGGGTGGTAGTCCATTAGAGGCATATTATTCAATACTAGTAAGTATTATACTGAATTTTTATTGTAACGCCGAAGCAAGGATGGGGGTGGAATAAAAGAAAAAATGTCCACCCCTTCCGCATCAGTCCTTGTGGAAGCAACTGGGCGCTGCAGTCCAGGGGGGAAAATAGTGAGTGTGGATTAAGGGGTGACCTAGTTACAGGTCACGAGGGAGATGTGATTACGGCTAGGATGAGGTCTGCAAGGGCCAAGAAGCCTAGTGCTGAACACAGTAGAATGTAACGGGTATCAGGGGTTAAGGGATATGTAGGGGGGTAGAAAAAAAAAATTTATTCTCTATATATAGTTAAGGATATAAGGATGCAACTTGTATTTCTTATTTATAATTGTTGTGATTTAATGTGATTTTGTATAATCAATGTGTTATTTTGGATGGGTAATATTGTATGGGGAATATGATTTAATTTGTCTGGACTGCATATGTACTACTGTAAACCCATATTGTTCTGTTAACATTGTATCTTCTAGGGTTAATCTATATTGTTGAGTGAAATCAATGTAATCTGTTGAAGATGAGTCATTGTGACAGTGTATGCGTATGGGCTTGATGATTAAATCCGAATTAATCAAAGTAATCGATGGACAATTTAGAAGTTATATTACTATGTAGTCAGGTGCATGTTATATTTTGAAATAAAAATGAACCAGTACTTTGCTGATAATGAACCAGTACAGCTAAGAGGAAACGCATCAGTGGTGGATATGGTATAATGGAAGGCCTATTTGTTAATTTTTTAATTGAATGTTATAGAGTCAGGCGTTCCTGTGGCGGGTATCTGTCCGAGCTTAGGGTGTTGGGATCTCGAGAAGAGAAGTCCAGTAACATTGGATGGGTGCTGCCGCAGTCGCCGGACTAGGGGGTAAGTACCCATGATTTTAGTAGAGAGTTCAGGGGGGTTGCAGCGCCACATCCTCACTGATCCTCTTAGGTTTTAGGCAATGAGAGTTTGTATGCTTCGACATCCAACCTCTCATGGGGGGGGGGGGTATTGTAACGGTACAGAATTGTATGAAAAACAAATTTTTAAATCAAGTGTATCCCCTATGTAGCCAGCGTTCATCTTTTTGGAACCTCGACTTAGTCAACCACGCATGCAGTGTTTATTACAAAACAAAACGTCTGTGTTTTGTCTCCGCACTCAAACCACCCAGACAGATTGTGAAATAACCTATAGTTTTGGGTCAGCCGTGAATCACGGAGAAAATAACGTCCAGTCATGTATTGCACCAGACGGCAAAATGTTGCTAAACTATACGCCTGCGTTATAGCGCCTTTTAAAAAGCACCAATTGTAGCGCAGATTGTTGATCACGTGACCAGACTAAACTCCGTGGATTACCGCCTTAGCGCAGTAATAGTGCAGTTCCATTGCAACTCAGGGCCGCGCGGCCATGAAAATTTACACATCTAAGTGCGAGTAAAGTTATGTCGGCCGACTATATATTATAATGTGTACAGATATTAAATCAAAGCAAATAATAAATGTGATAAAAAGAAACCACAAATAAACTTAATATAAACAAGTGTCGGAGTGCGTTAGAATGAAGAAAGCATTCAACACGAGTTTGTGCAATCAATTATATGAACACGCAGTGGATGGGTAACTAAAAACACCGAATATTCATATTAAAACTAATTCAAACTAAACAGTGATTGCTCACTATAAAAAGAAAATTTAAAATGAAACTTTATATACCGTAATAGAGATCTCTAAGGGAATGGGTTTTATTTAAATATTACTGTAAAAGAAAGAGTGTGTGTGTGGTAATACAGAGGTTACATACTGGTTCGTTTTCAATATTCATATTTATTTATTTAGTAATGTCACTCATAATAGTAGTTTAAAACAAAACTCAATAGAGATGAGAAATAATTTCATGGTTTGAGATAAAACAGTTGTACTGTCGTTTGTAGAACGTAAAAGAAGGGTGTGAGTTTTTGATAAATAAAAATAAGCATGTGATTTAGACAGTATAAGATGCGTTAGCGTAATTATTGCACATCTTAAATCCAAATAATCCTTTCTGCAGCTGATTTTCGTCTGTACGATCTTGGAAGTGAACCCGAAGGTAAGATAAGACATTATAAATATTAATTCAAACAAGTTTATATAGTTTCAAAGTGTCATAAGACAATTAAGCATTATTCAAATGACCGCAGTTAATAATTTCCGTTAATGAACGTATCCGAAATGAATGCGGAACAAAGTAGTGTCGTCGACGGAGTGTAAAGTGAAGTGAAGGCGGAGAGTGCCAATCCGAAACGATGTGGAGAGGATTAATCCCGCTATCAACAACCAGGAACTCGCCGGAGAATGGAGAACTTTGCAGAGTCACCGTTGAATTGGATACATATTCAAGTAAACCATTACTATTTACGTATTATTAGATTAGGTAGCCACTGTCCTGTCACTCACAAAGAACGCCACTGAGTTGACTAAACATTTATTTAATTTCTTTGAGTAAAAACGAATGGGAATATGAATCCATAAAGTAGAGTATGTTGCAATTTGTAGAGTGATTAATTAAATACTTATCGATTAGTAGATGAGATATTAGAGATGGAACAGACGATATAGCAACATAAGGTATCTTAATGTATTGTGTAGTAACACTAACTTTATTTTCAGAATTTGAAAGTGACTTTGAGTATATAAAATAAATTATTATTGTTCACAAATATTTATGGTGTCCGAGTCATATTATTATTGTTGACCTAGTTAATTTAAGTTTAATTAATTAACGAATAATTAAACTATGCAATCATATCAGTATAATTGGCGGTCAAATCAAAGGGCGTGATGAAGTAAAAGACAAATGATAAAGGTATGTAAAATCACACTTACATTTCTAATTGCACAATTAGTCAATAAAAGTATCCAAGATTACAAAAGATAATTAATTTATGCATAGACATATTTACATTTTAACACATTTACATATGACACAACCAACGTGTGACAAATGGAAATATCATACGTATGACCAAAACACGTGTTTGCATATGGGCCTCCTGAACGTGGGGCATATTTAAAATTAATGATATACAAACGTATCATTGTATATGGCATGCCCAACCTGGAGCAGTAAGCACAAGCATTAATACAAAGACACAGTTATAGAAGGCTCCTAAATATGGGACACTATTAACTAAAGTAAATAAATGATAATTTATTATACGGATTTATATGTCAATTAATTAATGCAAAATATAACATTGTAAAGACACGCCAATGTGTAGTTCAAATCGAAATTAATTGAGTGAGTAATAGACATAATTTATTATATTAATCATAAAGTAATTAATTTATGCATGTACTAAAATTTCCATAAACACATATATAGTTGTATATGACTTCCCAACACGGGGCTTACGAAAACTAGCATCTATATATTAATGCGTGAAGAGAAAACTTTGCACCCCTTAGAAGGCCCTATATATAGAAGGCTCCTAAATATGGGACACTATTAACTAAAGTAAATAAATGATAATTTATGATTAACTAAAACTTCCGGGCTGACAGGCCGTGGTCGAGTGCTTGATCTACTGTAGCTAAACGTTTCAGCCACACCACCGGTGGCCATCTTCAGTAGCAAAAAATGTGTTCGAATAGATGACACGCCGAACACGTCTCCCAATGAACTGGGAACAAGCAACAGTGAGTTACGGCTACGTTGCTTCTATTTATAACTTTTTGGCCTCTTAAGGTGTATCACGCGGACCAATGAGAAGCCAGCTCGTCAGTCTCGATTCTGATTGGCCATGGAAAATAAACCATGCCAGACACTATTTAAGGAGATGCTTTCACCTTGGCGGTTCATAGCGACGGACGCATTCTTATGAATATGGATGGACTAGACTAGTACCGGTGGTGTGGCCGAAACGTTTAGCTACAGTAGATCACGCACTCGACCACGGTCTTTCAGCCCGGAAGTTTTAGTTAATCATAATGACACCGGCCGTGAAAGCCTACGTACTAAAATGATAATTTATTATACGGATTTATATGTCAATTAATTAATGCAAAATATAACATTGTAAAGACACGCCAATGTGTAGTTTGAATCGAAATTAATTGAGTGAGTAATAGACATAATTTATTATATTAATCATAAAGTAATTAATTTATGCATGTACTAAAATTTCCATAAACACATATATAGTTGTATATGACTTCCCAACACGGGGCTTACGAAAACTAGTATCAATAGTAAACACTTTATTGAGAGTATACAATAAACAGCAGTTAGTGAATAAAATAAACAAATAAAATTTATATGATTAAACATTAATTAACATATGCAATATTAAAACATTTGCATAGAAAAATAACATTGCATATGGTGCCCAACGCGTGGCACGAGAAAGCATATCCTAGTAGATAATTGTAATCAAGAGAAATTAACAATTCAATTAATTTATGCAACAAATTTGCATAAAAATAACATTGTATATGGCGCCCAACGCGAATGCTCGATTAATTAATAATAATTAGTGTTAATGAGTAGGCTGAGGACAGTCAGTGGCAATAATATTTGTTAGAAATAAGTAAATAGTAGAGAAATAGACTTAGCTTAAGCTAACTTGAATGATTACGCGAAGTCACGCGAAAATGGCAACCAATCATTCAGATAGTCTGGAGTTCGACGTGAACAACCAGTTAGGCATTGAAGGACATGAGGAAGATACGACGCAAAGTGAAAACACCAGCGCCGACGAGACCAGCAGGGCGGGGGACAATCGTTAGCACCTCGCGAGATGAATTTCCAACTATTACTTGAGTTCATTAACGAACAGAATGAAGAAATGAGCGAGAAAATGAGACGACAGAATGAAGAGTTAAGTGAAAAAATGGGCGAGAAACAAAATAAACTAGGTGAGGAACTAAAACGACATAACGAAGAACAAATTGGAAAAATAAAAGCAGAATTGCAAGAACACACCAAGAAATGGGAAGAGAAAATTAGCGAGTTACAGAAAAAGAATGAAAGTGGAATGAAGGAGTTGAAGAATGAATTAAAAAGACATACCATAGAAAGTAAAGAATTGAGAGAGAAGGACCGACAGGAATGGCAAGAGGCAATTAATAATACACAGAAGACAGTAGATCAAATAAATAACAAAATAGACACACATATACATGAAACCAACAGCAAGAATGAAGAATTGAAGGGAGAGATCATGAACAACGTAGAACAACTACGGACAGAACAAGGAGAAGCAGTTAACTCGTTAAAACAGAAGATCGTAGAAGTAGATGACAGACAACGATCGACTGTACAGAAAATCAGTGAGACAGATAAAGAAAAGGAAACACGAATAGAAGAATTAAGAAATCACATCACCAAGGTCAAAGAAGGACAAGAAAGTTTACAACGGCAGTTAGCCAATGCAGAAGTCGGAACGACCGCAAGATCAGGTGGGCCGCATAACAGCGAATTAAAATACAACGGCACAGACTGGTATCCCATAGAGTTTCTCAAAGAATTGACAGAAATACAGAACACGTTCTACCCAAGTGACGATGTCAAATGGATCGGACGTCATTTAGAAGTGGACGCCGCGATTTGGTGGAGGGTGATTCGAGATCAAATTCATAATTTTGAAGAATTTAAAGACCTCTTTACGCAAAAGTATTGGGGAGAAGAAAGACAGGACGCGATCAGAGACAGCCTAGAATTCGGCCGGTTTAATTGGAAAGGCAACTTAAATGCGATACAGTACATGGAACGTAAGTTACTTGAAAGCCGCCAACTAACACCAGCAATCATGGATCGCCAGTTGATTAAGAAAATAGCGCGCCATTATGGTAAAGATATCGAAATAGCAGTGGTGACAAGCGGAATCAATTCCATCCAAAATCTTGAGTCATTGATTTCGGAATACGCAACGATTAACCAACGCACAAACAGAGAAAGCGATTTTGTAAGAAATCACGAAAAGGTGAACACCCGTGGTGTGGGGGGAGCGACGAATTTACCCCAACCGTTTCACAACAAGGGTGTCGGCTGGAAACAACAACAATGGCCAAACAAGAAAAGTGAAAACGATAACAATAAGGGGTTCGGCCGGCACAGTGACCGACAACTCGTAAACTCCATAGAATTTGTAAACAACGGTGCGTCTACCTCAGCTGTGAAAGAGGGGCGACAAAGATAAAAAAAAAAAAATTAACTCAACAAAACAGGGAGATAGCCGGAATACCGACTAATAACCGACTTTACGATATTAACATACTCTTACCAGATGTAAGACATGAGTTGATTTATGAAGACGAAATAAAAATCGAACAACGGATTTCTAAATGTCCAGAAATAATAATTAAATTCAATAATAATATTTCAGTTGCTGCCTTAGTAGGTACGGGAAGCGCGATAAACTGGTTGTCTGAGGAATGGTTCAACTAAAATAAGCAATATTTAGAACCTTATGAAGAACTAAGCATGATAAATACACTGATTATTAGTGCAGGAGGTAGTAAATCTAAGCTAATACGGAAACAAATTTTATGTGAAATTTATATTAACGATGTCAAGATGGACTGTGTGTTTTTAGTTATTCCAAATTTAATTAGAAATTGTATATTAGGCATTAGCTTTCTGAAGACTGAAAGGTGTTTGAGTGACGTGGAAAAGGGGGTCGTTGAGTTTAAAGGAAGAGAGGAAGAACAAAATTTCAGCATACTCATTGTACACATACAGGTAGTGGAAGAAGAAGAAGAAGAAGAGGATGAGATCGTGAAGAAAATAAACGAAAAGTTGACAACATAACAGGTGTAGATGAAGAAATACTAGAGAATCTGAGAGAAGTCTTAATGAATAATAAAGAGTTTATTTCGGGAGAGTCCAGGGAGAATGGAATGTTATGAACATGAATTTAGAGTAACGGACAACACACCTTATTTTCAACGTGGGTGGCCAATTCCGCTTGCATACAAGCAAAAGGTTGATACCGAAATCAGTAAAATGTTGAAACACAGTGTAATTGAAAGGGGAAATAGCCCATATATCAATCCAATGGTCACCGTAATAAAGAAAGACGGAAACGTCAGGTTGTGCTTGGACGCTCGAAAAATAAATAGTGTTACCATCCCCAATTATGAAGGACCAACTCCTATTCAAGAAATATTAGCAAGGTGTGGAAGTATGAAGTACCTGTCCACGGTGGATTTAACCAGCGGTTTTTGGCAGGTGCCACTAAAGAAATGTCGTGATTACACCGCTTTCATGTATGAGGGGAAGTGTTATAGATATACCGTCACACCATTTGGATTAAGCACCAGTTCTGCCGTTCTGACGAGAGGACTAGACATGGCACTTGAAGATAAGGTGAAAGAAAATACAATCATCTATGTTGAAGACTGTCTTTGCTACTCGAACGACATCAAGACGCATCTTATACATTTAAATCTATTATTGAGAAATCTACGCAGAGCAAACCTAACGATTAACCTCGAGAAATCGCAGTTCTTTCGTCAAGAAATCGCATATCTTGTGTATCGCCTAACTACGGATGGAGTGCAAGCAACGGAAGAAAAAGTAGCAGCAATCAGAAATTTCCCAGTTCCGAGAAACCAGAAGCAATTGAAAGGATTCTTGAGATTGACCAACTTTTATAATAGATTTACTGCAAAATACGCGGAAACTATTCAACCATTACTAGATTTACTGAAGAAGGGTAAGAAGTTTATATGGACATCAGAACTAGACCGATTCTTCAAGGAAGTGAAGGATATATTTATTGAGACAGTAATATTAAAATTTCCGAAAATCAACCAACGGTATTTCCTCCAATGTGATGCGAGTAATTACGCATATGGTGAACAACTGTATCAATTGGATGAAGAGGGGAATATGGGTGTTATTGCTTACACTAGTAAAACTTTTGAGGGTGCGGAAAAGAACTATTTCACGACTGGAAAGGAATTATTAAGAATTGTCAGATGTTTGGAGAAGTTTCGAATATATGTCTTGGGTCAACCATTAACGATTATAATTGATAATAAAGCACTCACTTTCATGCATAAATACCATCTAAACAACTCCAGAATAACTAGGTGGATTCTAAGCATACAAGAATAATATTCTTCAATATTCTTCACTGTAAAGGTAAAGAAAATTTAGTGGCCGACATACTCAGCCGGTATCCAGAGGACGTAACGGAAGAAGACCAAATAGATGACAACTTCGAGTATCAAATTAATTATGTAACCATAAAAATGAATAAAGATGTAAGTAGTATGATAAGAGACATGGGAAAATTCCAAAAGAAAGATACGAAGTTAGGACCTATAATAGATAAACTAAATAGTAGTAATGAAAATGATGTGTAAATTTTATAAGTATATTGATAACAAATTGTATAGGAAGTGTAAGAGTAAATGGAAATTATACGTGCCAGAGAGTATTACGGACATAATCATCTCCGAAATACATCAGATGTATGGTCATTTAGGAAGTAAGAAATGTACCAAACTGTTACAAGAATGTTTCACATTTGACAAAATGTCAAAGAAAATCAAGGAATACGTAAAAACATGTGACAAATGTCAACGTTGCAAAGATAGCCAAAATAGAAACCTGTTTGGAGGAACTAAGCCTATCTTACCAACAGAGAAAGGAGAACTCGTTAGCGGTGATTATTACAGACTGTTACCAGTATCGACGGGTGGCATGAAATACATCTTCGTCATAATAGATAACTTTACAAAATTCATGAAATACGTTGAGAAGGGCAACAACGGCCGGGACTATTAGGAGAGTTCGACAATATATTGAAGAAATTGGAAAACCAAAAGCCATATTAACGGACAACGGGACGCAATTTACCTCAAAACAATGGATAAGGGGACTGAGTGAACTTCAAATACAACCGAAATACACCGCCATTCAAAACACGTGCGCCAACCTTGCCGAACGTATAAACTGACAATTGGGAAACATGTTCCGAATATTCGTCGGCGAACAACACACAAAGTGGTCACGATTTATTGCCACAATAGAGAGCTGCATTAACGAAACATACCACGACACAATAGAGTTAACACCATACGAAGCTCAGTTCGGGAGGAGACCCACGCGCATCTGGGAAAAATATCTTAACCAGGTAGTACTTGAACATAGTATAACGGACAATCATCAGATCTTCGTAAAGATGAAGCTGAAGAAAGAGAAACATGCGAAGAAAGTGAACGAGGATAACAAAACTACCAAATTTAAGATGGGAGATCTAGTATTGGTAAGGACATATTGCCAATCTGATGCCATGCAAGAGAAAATCGATAAATTTTGTGAATTGTATTGTGGACCCTATAAGGTGAAACAGATCTTAGGGGAAGCTACATATATCTTAGTTGAATGCAGTGATGAACAGAAGGTCCACGGCAAGTTCAACATAAGACAATTAAAGGGATATCATTCCAAGAAGGAAAAGGATTAAAGGTAGAAATCTACTTGGTAGATGAAAAAAAAAATTACTTAAGTATAAGACATGTGTATATGCTATTTAATAGACGTAAAAGACAAATTACTCATCGGCTAAGTGGGAAGAGTCTAGAGGAATACGTTATGCCTCTAATGGTAACGAAACAGACCATTCAAGTTTGCTTAGATAAGTGATAGAATTGTCTTTGCAATTAAATCAAAAGATATGTAATTTTGCTGTAGTTAGTAACAAAAATAAGAGACTAATTTGTAAAATTAAATTGTTTTGTTTCATGTTAAGACTTTGAATAATATACATGATAGAATAGACATTTGTAGAGGAATGTAAGCAAGGAATGTTACTTACTCATGCGAATTAATTAGCCATAAAATTATTAGAATGTACAACAAATAAAGTACAAGAATTTACAATTAAAAATCATTTTATATAAATTGTGTAATCGTAAAGATTTTATTGAAAGTTATGGAATGAAAGAGTTGTATATACATGTATTAGTTAAGTTCGAATTAAAAGGGAAATGTAAATAAGGTTTTGTTCAGTTGAAATGAGATGTTGTTGAAGTAAGTGTGAAAAAAAATTTTGTTGTTGTTAATACTTGAAGAGAATGTATAGGAAGTACCTTATTGATGTTTATACGTGTAAAAATTAGTATAATCTAAATTGTAACATAATCCTTGGGAAAATAACCAAGAATAATTGAAATGAATAGGTGCTTAAGATGTTCATAGGTAAATTTATTGTTTTTTTTGTTGTAACCAAATTGGTAGAATGCTTTTCAGCAAGATATAAATTTAGCTTGCAGATTAGTTATGAGTACTTCATATTAAAACTTAATCGAATAAGAAAATGATAACTAATTAGCAACGAAAATTTACTCTATTTTAAAATTTTTGTAGACGTAGAACAAGTAAATGAATGTTAGTCTAATCATTTATTTAGTAGGAAGTATGTAAATGGATTCATAATTTAAAAACAAACGGGCAATAAATTCAGTATTTATGTTGTAAACATCAGTGGTGAAGTAACAATGGACAGTGTTGAAAAAAGGGGAAGAAAAGGGTATGTGATGCTACACTCTTTTCGATGAAGGATGACCTTTGGTGACTACACTCTTTTCGATGAAGGATGACCTTTGGTTGACTACACTCTTTTCAATAAAGAATGATCATTGTTGAAACTTCAGCAAGGGCATTAATTTGCGATTCCTTGATTCGGGACTCATCAATGAACCCAAATTGGGGACTCTGTAAAGCAATTATTGTAAAGAATTTTTTTTGGGGTAAACGGCACAGTAGCGGGCGTCGACTGTCAAAAGTGATGCATGTTATAGCCAACCAGCCGCCGTTAGACAATAACACATGCGCCACATTAGCTACGATAGAGGCTCCATTAAGAAAGACAATGCCTTAGCCACTTAGCCACAGCAGATGTTTGATGTGAATGAACGGCACGGGCGTAAAGCTGCAATAACAAAGACACAAAAGACTATGTCTTCTCGTAACGATTACTGAGAAAATGTATATGAGGGCAACGCAAGTATTTGTCAATCCACACGTGGGAGTTAGCGACTGCACATGGATGAGACATATTCCACAAAGACAGTATACGAACGGATGCTATTAGGAACAATAGACCACACATAGCGACACAGCGGGTAACTTGTTTACCAGCAAAAAGTTAGGGCATGTAGGAGAGCTGCAGAGCAGATGTTCATTCCTGGAAGAGTACCACCATCAGCGTGTGAACGTAACGAAGGAAGTTGAGGACAATACGATGATTCGACACACCCGAGTTATGAGACACACATGTGCTGGACGGAAATTGCTTGGGAAGGACCAAAAGGAAACGTAAGACAATCGGGTGACAGACAGCCGTGTAATTAGATCTATCGTCATACGGTGGAGGAGGAACAAACAGCAAGACTTTTAGAGAGGGGTCTAGATTAACCTACCAGGAACAAGGAGTTCAGTAAAGGCGGGTGTTAAGAAGACATCACCATGGAAACGATGGTGAAGAACGAATGAGGAAATAGCCAAGGGGGCAGCTCGAGTATCTAGGAGGAGTCTTTGCAGAATCGGAGACGAAAAGCCAATAAGGACGGAGATGGTAGGAAGAGTATATGAGCTGTGGAGAGGGTCGAGATACTCAAGACATAAAAATAGGTGTTCGCAGAGAACAACTCTCAGTTTATTTAAATTTTCAGTTCAGTCAGTTTTATTTACTCAGCTGCTCAGTTTTTATTTCCAGTTTCGGCAGTTTATTTCAGTTTTCAATTCGGACACTTTAAGAGTTTATTGTCAGTCAGAGTCATTCAGAATCGTTCAGAAGGACAGTTGTAAAATTTTATTCATACAAGCAGTTAGATTATTAGGGAGTGAGTCGGAAATCATGTAAGACTGTTAGTATGCCGAAATAAGGTAGTGGAGTGATGAAGTAGTAAATTAACTGTAGAACTTACTCGTGTAATAAGAGAATTCGTTAGATCATGGGAGTCAATTATTAAGACAATGTGGAATTAACTTCAACCAGACTTTGTTATACATTCAATCTTACGAATCGAACGTGTGATAAAATATTAATAATATATCACTATACCGTGACGTAGGTGACATGAAACAAAGATAGTGAAATCACGTCACAAATTAATTTACCATTGTACCAAATAAACACTTAAATTCTCATAATAAAATGAATCATAAGTGGAACGATCGCACTAATTGAACACAGCATGAACTATTAACGTACGTGTACCGAGAGTAACGGAAAAACCGCACACGAAAGTGTCATAAGACAATTAAACATTATTCGAATGACCACAGTTAATAATTTCCGTTAATGAACGTATCCGAAACGAATGCGGAACAAAATAGTGTCGTCGACGGAGTGTAAAGTGAAGTGAAGGCGGAGAGTGCCAATCCGAAACGATGTGGAGAGGATTAATCCCGCTATCAACAACCAGGAACTCGCCGGAGAATGGAGAACTTTGCAGAGTCACCGTTGAATTGGATACATATTCAAGTAAACCATTACTATTTACGTATTATTAGATTAGGTAGCCACTGTCCTGTCACTCACAAAGAACGCCACTGAGTTGACTAAACATTTATTTAATTTCTTTGAGTAAAAACGAATGGGAATATGAATCCATAAAGTAGAGTATGTTGCAATTTGTAGAGTGATTAATTAAATACTTATCGATTAGTAGATGAGATATTAGAGATGTAACAGACGATATAGCAACATAAGGTATCTTAATGTATTGTGTAGTAACACTAACTTTATTTTCAGAATTTGAAAGTGACTTTGAGTATATAAAATAAATTATTATTATTCACAAATATTTATGGTGTCCGAGTCATATTATTATTGTTGACCTAGTTAATTTAAGTTTAATTAATTAACGAATAATTAAACTATGCAATCATATCAGTATAATTGGCGGTCAAATCAAAGGGCGTGATGAAGTAAAAGACAAATGATAAAGGTATGTAAAATCACACTTACATTTCTAATTGCACAATTAGTCAATAAAAGTATCCAAGATTACAAAAGATAATTAATTTATGCATAGACATATTTACATTTTAACACATTTACATATGACACAACCAACGTGTGACAAATGGAAATATCATACGTATGACCAAAACACATGTTTGCATATGGGCCTCCTGAACGCGGGGCGTATTTAAAATTAATGATATACAAACGTATCATTGTATATGGCATGCCCAACCTGGAGCAGTAAGCACAAGCATTAATACAAAGACACAGTTATAGAAGGCTCCTAAATATGGGACACTATTAACTAAAGTAAATAAATGATAATTTATTATACGGATTTATATGTCAATTAATTAATGCAAAATATAACATTGTAAAGACACGCCAATGTGTAGTTCAAATCGAAATTAATTGAGTGAGTAATAGACATAATTTATTATATTAATCATAAAGTAATTAATTTATGCATGTACTAAAATTTCCATAAACACATATATAGTTGTATATGACTTCCCAACACGGGGCTTACGAAAACTAGCATCTATATATTAATGCGTGAAGAGAAAACTTTGCACCCCTTTTTAAGCATATTGCGCACACGGAGGAGTGTGAGATTTGGCATAGTTAAAGTTTATATGGAGAAGGAGTGCAGAAAGCTAAAATTTATATATAATATATGTTACAAATACATTAAATAAAATAAAATAAAACATTCATTTGCACTTGAAAATTCATTTAAACTTTTTCAAACAATGGTAATTGTTAAAAATAAAATAATTTTGTTGCCAGGCAATAAAATTATAATTTTTTCATTTTAGTGTACGTTCATACTGCCAATGTCAAACACATAATAGTCTGTCGTTTGTTTACGTTCATACTGCCAATGTCAAACACATAATAGTCTGTGGTCAAACAGTCGCACATGGTAGAGATTGTCGCCAAAGAATTTTAAATGTTGCCAACAAATAATTACTGACAGATTGACTGAATGAACTGTGAATTTTGTGTGATTTCAAATGTTCCTTTTTCAATAGTCTGTGGAGTGTATGTCTAGGCAAAAAAGCGTTTATTTTATATTTTGTATATTAGATATCTGTGTTTTATATATTAATGTGCAGCTGAAAGTGAAATACAACTTGCTTAATATACACCTGTTGCAAAAGGAAAATTTAGTAGCAGCAATTTGAATTGACTTACTCTCGCCTAATTATTATTGGTGGTTTCAAAAAAGTGAGTACATTTTATTATTTTTAAATTAAACCCTGTCTAATCTTAGTTTCAGTAATTTCATTACATGTTTTTTTTTTACATTCAGATATTCGCACCTACTTCCATTATGCCTCGACATAGAACATTGACGGGTCGGAGTGAGAGACAAAGAAGAAGGAATATATATTCGCGTGAAAGTCAAAATGATAATAGACCAAATGCAAATTTAAATAGTGTAAATAGTATTCACAATGATGAAATTATTTATTTACAATGCAGGTTTTGCAATGCAAAACATTTTGAACCTGAGGTCACTTTAGGTGAAAGGACTGCATTCACTTCATGTTGTCATAAGGGTAAAGCAATATTACCGGCCTTAAGTCAAAATGAATACTTTAAATCATTGTATGATGGACTTACTTCAAATGAACCTTCAATAAAAAGAAAGTCAAAAAATTATTTTGAAAACATTCGTAAATACAATTCATCATTTGCTATGGTTAGCTCAGAAGCTAAAATTTTGGATACAGTTACGCGTGGAGTGTAACATTTTAAAATACATGATGTTTTTTATCACAGATCAGGTCCAATGACTGCTGGATATGGTCGCTCACCATGTTATGCGCAATTATATTTTTATGATGTTGACACTGCTGTCAAGTATAGATTACGTGAACACTATAATCAAACATGCAATAACAATATAATGCGCGAAATCTCTCTTGAATTGGAACGCATTAATCCTTTCGTTCGGTCATTCATTGCAATGAAAGATCATTGTCAGAGAGTTGAAAATCAAAATAAAGAAATTTGTATGCTCATTAAAGTAAATCATGATTTAGATCTACGCCGTTATAATGATGCAGTTCAAACTGATGTAGCAGTAATATTTTGTACAGTTGATGGTGAGCCACCCTTTGAACAAAATATGGTTTCGTTTTCAAAAGTTAATGGTACCATTAAAAATATCTCTGTTTTGGATTCATCATTGGACCCTTTAGCGTATCCAATACTTTTTCCAAATGGTGATACTGGGTGGCATATCAATATTTCTCATAATGTACCAACTACATCTAATTCAAGAGCGCCCAGAAATAAATTAACCATGCTTCAGTATGCAGCCTATCGACTTGCAATTAGAGAAGATTTTAGCATGTTGCACCATTCACAAAAATTATTTCTGCAGTGGATAGTTGATATGTATGTGAGAATAGAGGGCACAAGGTTACATTTCATTCGACAAAATCAAACAAGTCTTAGGTCTGAAGTTTACAACAATTTAACAGATTATTTAGAATTGAACCCCAATGCCAATAATGTTGGCCGTAGAGTAATTTTACCATCTTCATTCAATGGATCTCCAAGAAATATGTATCAGAATTATTTAGATGCAATGTCAAGTGTACAACATTTCAGAAAGCCTTCTTTGGTTATTACAATGACTTGCAATCCAAGTTGGCCTGAAATAGTTAGCAATATTGGTGTAGGTGAGTCAGCTAATTTTCGACCTGATATTGTTGTGTGTGTATTCAAGTCCAAACTGAAAGCATTAATTGAGGGCCTTACACTAAAAAAAATCTTCGGTAAAGTTGAAGCACTCATTTATACAATTGAGTTTCAAAAGAGAGGATTGCCTCATGCTCACATTTTACTCTCTTTAAATGAGCAAGATAAAATTGTTAACGCTACCGATATTGATAAAGTTGTATCTGCGGAGATTCCTAACGTTCAAACACATCCTACATTACATGAATATGTTGTAAAACACATGATGCATGGTCCATAAGGTGTACTTAATCCAAATTCTGTATGTATGAGAGGTGGAAAATGCACAAAAGATTATCCAAAACGATTTAATGAATTTACATGTGAATCATTAAATGGATATCCATTATACAGAAGGCGTGATAATGGTATTAATGCTGAAGTTCGCGGTAGTTGCCTCGACAATCGTTATGTTGTACCATACAATCCGTATTTACTTGCCAAATTTAATTGCCATATAAATGTTGAAGTATGCACTACAGTTAAAAGTGTTAAATACATTTATAAATACGTGTATAAAGGCTATGACAGTGCATCTGTTGAATTAGGTTCAGAGAGAAATGAACCAGGTCAAGAAATACAAATTGATGAAGTTAAAAATTTTTTAAATGGCCGTTATGTCGGATCAACTGAAGCTGTATGGCGCATCTATGAATTACAAATGCATTTTCAATCACATGTCATCGTTAGACTTGACATTCATTTACCGCGTAGACAGAATGTTTACTTTCGAGAAGGGCAAGAACGTCAAGCAATTGAAAATGCAAGACAAACAAAATTATTAGCATTTTTTGAATTGAATCGATCAGATCCATCAGCGCATGAATATAAGTATATTGTAATTCCTTTGCATTATGTGTGGGAAGATTCCCAAAAAAAATGGAAGAAGAGAAGGCGTGGAGGTGATAAAATCATTACACGCATATAAGTAGTATCACCAAAAGACATCAAACGTTTCCATTTACGATTGCTTTTATTACATGTCTGTGGTCCAAAATCATTTGAGGATGTTAGAACATACAATGGAATTATACACACTTCTTTTGTTGAAGCGTGCCATGCTTGCGGCATTGCTTCAAATGATAATGAATGGCGCGAATGTTTAAATAAAGCAAAAGAATTACATTCACCAAAACAAATGCGAAATTTATTTGGTTACATTTGTGCTTTAAATGTGCCAGCCAATGCATTGGCGTTATGGAATGAATTTAAAGTATATCTTAGTGAAGATTTTTTGAGAGATTACAATGAAGAAGTATCCTTTAACACAGCTCTATTAGAAATTGAAGATATTTTGAATGTTCATAATTTGTAATGTCAAGAACTTGGTTTACCAGTTCCCACGTATTCGCGGAGAACAGACGAAGCAAATGCTATTGATCCAATAGAACAAGAGTTTCTGTTTTGTGAGCATTATGAAACTGCAAATATTGAACAGCGTAATCTAATTGATCGTGTGATTTGTGAAGTTTTGCACCATGATACTGGATCTAATGTTTTTTGTTTAACTGCTCATGCAGGTTGTGGAAAAACATTCACACAAACAGCAATCATTTACAAATTAAATTCACTTAATCTTAGTTGCATTGCAACAGCGTTCAGTGGCATAGCCTCAACTCTATTACTTGGAGGTAGAACTTTACACAATGTGTTTAAATTGCCTATACCCATTTTGGAAAATTCTGTAGCGAATATTACCGCAAATAGTAGCTATGGACGTTACATAAATTCATCATCATTGATAATTATTGATGAAATTTCTATGTGCCCACTGCAAGTGTTGAAAATCATAGATAGATTATTGCAGGATCTATGCAATGAAAATGATAAACATAAACCATTTGGAGTGAAAACGATACTTCTGTGCGGTGATTTTCGGCAAATCTTACCAGTTGTCCCACAAGGATCACGTGCAACTTTAATTGAAAATTGTGTCACGAGTTGGCATAAATTTGTTTATTTTCATAAAGTAACGTTTACTCAAAATATGAGAGCCTTACCAAGTGAAATAGAATTTGACGAATTCTTGAAAAAAATTGGTAATGATGAAGCCCCACAATTCCCTCAGTTTGGTGAAAATATTACTGAAATGCCTCAGGAATTAATAGGAGATGAAAATAATATTATTAATGAGGTGTATGGAAATATTTCCGAAAACATACTCTCAGATAACATATTGAAGTCAGTTATTTTAGCACCTAAAAATGATGATTGTACTTTTATTAATACTGATATACTTAATCGAATACCAGGTGAACAGAAAACATATCATAGCTACGATAAAATAATTTGTGATGATGACAATGAAATCAATAACTATCCAGTAGAGTTTTTGAATTCTTTGACTATTAGTGGTTTGCCACCACATAAGTTAGTATTGAAAGTTAATTGCATCGTTTTACTGATCAGAAACTTAAATACAAAGGAAGCATTAGTCAATGGAACAAGAATGCGCATCAAGTGTATGCATCGTAATGCTATTGATTGCAAAGATTTAACTGGTACCGCACGCAATAAGAGAATTTTGATTCCACGTATAAATTTAACATATTCCGGTACTGTTTTACTATTTAACTTTCAAAGAACTCAATTTCCAATTATACCTGCATTTGCGATGACAATAAATAAGTCTCAAGGACAAACATTCAAAAAAATTGGAATTTTATTGAGGCAGCCAGTTTTTACACATGGTCAATTGTACATCGCAGCAAGTAGAGTTCGATCATTCGATGGTTTGAGATTTTATATTTCCGAATATAATGGCCAAGGGCATTTAGCAAATGATGAAAGTGTTTTTACAAAAAACATCGTTTACACAGAAGTTCTGAATCATTAAATTCACTTTCAAACTATTTTAAGTTGAATGGACAACATTTATTTTTTTAACTACCTGGTTTTTTTGATTTAATGAAAAATATATGAAAAAATACGAGGCACGTATTTTTTATTTTTTATTAATTTTTTATTTAAATTTTATATAATTCGAAAAAGATAGGTAAAATAACTGTGTAGCCTTGGCGAAACCTGGTCAGTATGGCAATAAAAAAAACCCAAGGAAATGTCAAAAAACGCATTATTGCTTTTTAAATATGGCTTAGCCAAGCTAAACCTCATTTTTCCTATCTTTCATATTTTTCAAATAACTCGAAAATTAATGCATAAAAAAAAAAATTAAAAAAATTATATAAGCTTTGTAGCAGATAATCTTCAAACTGTTTTCGAATTTTGTACCTTACCAAAAATGAAATGTAATCCACTGGAATTGAAAACAATGTATCTCATACTTCTATGAATGTCAAGTCTCATTTTTATTAGCGTTTATTTGATTCAATAATAACATGAAAAAATTAAAACTGACAATGAATTATATCAAAAAATAAATACGAATACAAGCTGTAATTGTGTTTTTTTTTCAACTGTTACTAACATTAAATTTTAAATTTCATAGGTATTGCAGGGAATTAAGGCAAACAACACACGCTAATCACGTATTTGTACACGCTCGCAGCTGACGTAATAGAACAAAATTCAAAAAAATTATATGCAATGATTATAGAGGTATACTCTTTGACAAAAGAACCTCAATAACATTCAAACTTAAAAATTTAATGAATTACAGTCGAATTTCGACCACTGGGCGACCACTAGTCAATTGTAAACACTTTATTGAGAGTATACAATAAACAGCAGTTAGTGAATAAAATAAACAAATAAAATTTATATGATTAAACATTAATTAACATATGCAATTAAAACATTTGCATAGAAAAATAACATTGCATATGGTGCCCAACGCGTGGCACGAGAAAGTATATCCTAGTAGATAACTGTAATCAAGAGAAATTAATTAACAATTCAATTAATTTATGCAACAAATTTGCATAAAAATAACATTGTAGACATTACAAATTTATTAAGTTAATACGGGGTTACTTTGCACCAAGTGGTTTTCCAATGATCAAACCATTATAACTTCGCCCACCAACTCTTCCCTTGACTTTAATAAGAGTCAACCTATACGTACTTTGGATATTCAATGGGACATTAACGATGATAGTTTCATATGTAGTTTCCAAAGAAATTTCGAAGTGGAGGAAATTTAACAAGAGAAGGGTATTATCAGTTATCACCGGAATTTACGACCCATTAGGACTTATTGGTCCGGTTACATTTTGGTGCAAGCATTTCATGCAGATACTGTGGTTAACCGGAACAAGTTGGGACAACCCCCTGTCAGACTCATTATCTAATCAATGGGTAGAGCTTTATGCTCAGCTGATATCCGACACTTATTTTAAGATTCCAAGGTCCGTAAAGAATTTAAATAATTCCCAAATCATTTCATTTCATCTCCATGGGTTTGCTGACGCGTCAGTAAAGGGTTACGCGTGCTGCATTTATGTGCGAACAGTGTATTCAAACCACAGCATTTCAACAAACTTGTTATGCTCTAAATCTAGAGTCGCTCCCTTGAAGCAGGTAACATTAACCCGACTTGAACTTTGCACCTGTCTCTTATTGGCTCAGTTGGTTTCCAAGATTGTAAACGTGGTGAGTTATAAATTTGACGACTTGTATTTTTACTCCGACTCAATGATCGCCTTAATCTCCTTACACTGGATTCACCAGCAGTCTTCCAGATGGAAAGTATTTGTCTCCAACTGCGTTGCGGAGATACAGCGACTCACTGCAAAGGGTACCTGGTATCATGTCTCTTCACATGACAACCCTGCTGACATCCTATCACGTGGTTGCCTACCCCGTTTTTTACACGGTCACCCACAATGGTGGTATGGTCCATCCTGGTTGTCCAATGAGTCATCATCATGGCCCACCAGTGCTTTCGATGCCCATTCGCCCTGCATTCATCCCAATCTTGAGCAAGAACAATGTAAACAAGTCCAAACCACACTGGTTGCCGCTTCATCTATGCCTAATTATTTTGAAAACTACTCTTCGCTTTCAAAACTCCTTCGTGTATTTTCTTACTGGCTTCGATTCATTCGGAACTCTAGGCTTCCCATAGCTAATAGAAACACTTTTTTTTAACTTCCCATGAGGTACATGGTACACTTTTGATTTTTGTTCGCCAGTCCCAGCGATCGCACTTTAATATCGAAATCAAGGAACTTGAGGCACAACGCTCTATCCCTAATAATAGCAAAATTCTTTCACTTAACCCCTTTCTGGACAATACAGGGATATTACACGTGGGCGGACGCCTTCAGCACTCCCAGCTTACCTATGATAGCAAACATCAAATCATACTCCACCCGTATTCTCATCTCACTAAACTAATCATAGAAGGCGAGCATCTTTGTCTACTCCATGCTGGGGTACAATTGACTCAGTACTCTCTACGGCAGAAATACTGGATAATTAATGATAAATCGTACATACGATCAGTAATACACAAATGCATCACTTGCTTTCGATTCCGTGCTAGGGGCTCAAGCCAATTATTAGGACAATTGCCCTCTTCCCGAGCCTGCTAAGCCTGCTAAGTCCTGTGACGCCGGTCCTGTATTTATACGTCAGGGCGGGCAGCGTTCCAAATCGATGTCAAAAGCTTATATTCCTCTATTTATATGCATGGTCACTAAGGCCATTCACCTTGAATTAGTTTCAGATCTCACCTCAGATGCTTTCACAGCAGCCTTAAGACGTTTTATAGCTTGTAGAGGCATCCCTTCACAGATATTTTCTGACAATGGTACAAATTTTCATCGTGCTAGCAGTACACTTCACGACTTATACGAACTTCTCCAATCAAACGATTTTGAACAGACTACCCAGGACTTTACCAGTGCCCAAGGAATCAAATGGTCCTTCATTCCCCCGTCAGCACCTCATTTCGGTGACCTGTGGGAGAGTGGAGTCAAGAGCGTCACGTTTCATTTGCGGCGCGTTGTCGGCAGAACCATTCTCACGTTTGAAGAGTATTACACCATTTTAACTCAAATAGAGTCCTGCCTCAACTCACGCCCCTTGTTCACCATCTCAAATGACTCTAGGGATCCCGAGCCGTTGACTCCAGCGCACTTCGTGGTTGGTTCTCCACTCACTTCACTCCTGGAACCTGACTATTCCGAAGTCAAAATTGGTTGTTTGGGTAGATGGCAGCTGCTGCAAAGATTCACCCACTCTATATGGAAGAGGTGGTCAAGGGATTATTTGCACCAGTTGCAACAACGCAACAGATGGCGTATCCAGTCAAAAAATTTGGTTCCCGGACAACTCGTCCTTATTTTGGAAGATAATTCCCCCCCCTGCAGTGGAAACGCGGGGTAGTCACTCAGGTCCATTTGGGTCAGGATTCACTGGTGCACGTAGCGGATGTTCGCACCGCAAACGGCATCCTACGTAGGCCCATTCACAAATTATGTCCACTTCCAGTGGCCTCAGATTAATTACATTAACATTCAAACGACATGTATTATTGACTTGAACTTTAATCGCATTCTCGTGCTTTATGCCCGGGACATACCCCGGGCGATCGCATGCTTGCCATTTGTTATTCTTATTATATTATTATTATGTCTTTGTATTATCATATTATGTATTATTGAATTTTTGGTGTCATTATTCTATCATTATGTAATGTCAATCATTATGTATTTCGTATTATCCTTATCATATTATTATGTATTATTGAATTTTTGGGGTCATTATTCTAGTATTATGCATGTCAATTATTATGCTTCTTTATTATCATATTATTATGTACCCTTATCATATTATTGTGGATTATTGAATTTTTTGGGTGACATTATTCTAGTATTATGCAAGTCAATTATTATGCCTTTTTATTATTGTATTATTATGTATCCTTATCATATTATTATGTATTATTGAATTTTGGGGTCATTATTCTATGATTATGTAATGTCAATTATTATGTCTGACTTATTCTCATATTATTATGTATTACTATGTCTTGACACTTATGATGCACTATTCATATATAACTTAAACTGCAAAATCACCCGATTTTGTGCGGGCAGTATGTTAAACTTTGTACCTTTTTAATATCTGCAATGTAACGGCGTGTGCATGCAGTGACGTCATCCCCCCCCCCGCTAAACGGCTGCCAGCGTGTCCCACATGCTCGCAGCAGTATAGTTTAGTTAACTGTTAAACTCCGAACGAGCAACAAGCCTTCATTCGCCGCAGCTATGTAATTACTTCAATTCGGAATATTCCACTTCAAATTATTATTATGCTCTTCAGCGCTTAATTCATTAATACTTAGGGAATTTAAGCTTCAATTTATTATTATGACTTTCAATATTTCATTTAATTCTACTTCTCAGGCAATGTATGCCGCGCTACACTGCACGTGCCATGCAATCATTTTCATACAAACTTTAATAAACAGTTAATTCAAAGAAGAAATACAGTCCACTACTTTATTTCACATCATACCAGCCAACTCATCACCTAACGTTGTAAGACCAACTCAAGATTATTTCGAGAGCGTCGAAGACGTAACATTATGACATGAGACATCTTCTGGCTGGGTCCTACTGCTCAACTAGAAAGTGGCATACACAACTGAGCCAAAATGTTGAAGCAGTTCAGACCTTTCCAGGGCTAACAGACAACTAAGACATGAGCTACTACTGAGAAATCTACAACACATATTGTAACTGTGAAAATATCAGAAATCGATATTGTAGATAAACCTGGTGTGTCCACTACTGTTCAAGCCCCGCGATGGAAGCCAATTTGTAGATAACCCTCGGCTCTTACGTTGCCTCTTACGGTCGCGGGATTCTCGTTATTTCCGCCCCAACGTTGCCGGCGTCAATTTGTAGATAAACGGGTTTCCTCTCCTTAAAACCCCACTGTTGTATTTGTCAATTTGTTTTGTATTACTTTAATTATATAAATCTCGGAGATATTTGGAGTTGTGGAATATATGGATGTAATTAATTAATATTAACTTAACTCTTTAATAATTATCAGTGTTAGTGTGCCTAGAACTTAAATAACTAAATCGTTATTCTACAATTTCATCCAACCCTATTATACCTTGAAGAGAGATCTGTCTAATTTCATAATTTTACGCTCCCTCTTTGGTGTCAGATAATTCCGCTATAAGCGCTGCAGTATCGGCTCAACGAAACTTATAGGTTATTTCGATGTTTATATTAACCATTTATTCTATACTTATTCAGTTACTTTTTGTTCCCAGTTCACTAAACCATACTCCAAATAACAAGATTTGACAAATATATAAAGGTTCTTTATTTGTTTACTTAATTCACATTAAATAAGATATGTGCTAATTAACATATGCTTGGACTATAGACTTCAGGTATCGATTGTTGATTATTTTAATCCTTTATTTATATTTGGTTATATATTATGTTTTGATTTGTATTTAATTTATTTCAGGGTGTGAAGGTTCTTGTAACTGTGGGGAAGACTAAAAATACATAGATAAGAATGCAAGATTTACAATATTTATGTGTTGTGTATTTAGTATGATTAATATAATATAATTTACCAGACTCGAACGAAGCAAATCGTGTAGGCGGTTGATCGCTAAATTTACTGTTTTGAATGGTTATGCAGTACGGTTTTCTGTCTTCGGTTTAATAAAAGTAATTCTTGTCCTGTCCACTTCGGAATACAGCTTCTAGATTGATTTACAGCCCGGTTGATGTTTCTTCTGCACCGTCAGGATCCAAATAAGTTCTTCCTTCGGTTGAAGCAATTAGTGTTGTTCCGTGTATTTGCAAGGTTATAATTTCTGGTGTAGTGAATATTATTAATTGTGTTATTGTTAATTCTTTCTATTTGATTAATATCTCATCAATTCCCTTCGGATATGGGACAGTTCAAGTTCTTTCTTGTAGACTTCAATTATTTACTCTCTATTATCATTTCATATTGTAATGTTATTTTTGTTTATCTGTATTGGTAGTTGACGTAAATATTGTCATTAGAATTTTGTATTTTTATAATAGTATCTGGTAATTTCGAATATTACAATTATATAGATTATTCTTGGGTTTTTAATCTCATCACTTTTAGTTCATTCAAAGCAATTCTTGTCTTGTCCAAAATCAACAACTTCTTTTTCTTATTTTCGTCCCTAGCAACATATAATAATTTCTGCCTTCCACATGTTTTGACTATATAGTGTTTCTTTCATATATTTTTTTTATCTATTCTTTATCAATTTGGTGTCCTATCAGAATGTAACTTTACCGATAGTTGGTTTATTGTTTTATACACATATTCTACTGGTTTTTTTATATAAGTCCGTTTTTTTCTTTTTTATTATATTTAATCCACCTTCGATATTATATTTTACCAATCGATATTATGGCATTATGGTATTATTATAATTTTTGTATAAATTTTATTAAATATTATTATTAATTTAATGTGTTTTTTTTCTAGCTCTTCATAGCGTATTTATTAATTATTATTAATTGATGCACCTAATCTTTATGTTATTAGTGTTTATATAGTAGTTTTGCCTGTTAGGCCTTTTATTGTAAACTGATCTACCTGTGGTTATGTCTGTTACGCATCTATAGTCCCTTTTATATAAATTCATACATACAATCAAATCTTAATTATTAGCACTTATATAAACAATTATTTTTCTATATCTAATAACAATTTTATCTTGATCTCTTGATCACATACAACAAAATTCGAATTTATGAACATTGATTAACTGCCTCACACTTCATTCTACGACAGTCATTGAATAATACAACTTGTTTCATTATTTTTCATTAACTCAACACATATTTGATATAACATCACATAAACTTTATCATAACATTTTTGTCATAAAATAATATTTTTTAACACAAAATTCTTATTTGTTATTACCATAAATTAAGTCATTGTTTCATTTTTTGTTTTGCTTTTCATTAAACATATATCATTAGCTATTATTTATCTTACAGGTTCGTTTATTCTAGTCAACACTACCTTGCATCCTTATTTAATCTTGTCTATGATTATAATTGTAATTATTGGATTTCTTGTTCTATTATGGGTTTAAATATCAATTTGTTTATTATTCTGTGAACCGTCTTTTATGTAACATGAATGCTAGCATTTCTGTTGCGTTACATATGCTTCCCCTCCTAAAAAAGTTTAGTTTACCTGAATGAAGTTTAGGTCAAATAAACTTGTCTTTTTCACATGCCTTTCTTCATTTCATTGTTAATGGTTGACGATGAGATTCTCAATGTAACTTCATTAGACTAGTATTAATACTTTTTTTATAACATTTCATCATTTTAATTAACATTCTTGATCATTTTTATTTCTGTAAATATTATTTGTTGGTAGTTGGCTACACTATTCACTGATACATTAGTTTTACATCTCTCCTATTTATAATTACTATAATTACTGTATTTTTCAATTATTATTCTGTCAACTCACTTCTTTCTGTTTTCTTCGTCACATTCCTTTGGAAACTGAATTTATTCTTGCAACTATTCTAATATTCCTTAAATATTTAATTTCCCTAACAATCCCTAACACATGCGCTGGTACAGTTCAGAGAGGCACTGTTTGGCTTCATACTCTGCTGCCCACACCACATTTTAATATAGTACTGCTGGAATTCATCTACAGTCAGCTATAAAATATAATAATAATCTCCTAATAATCTCTTTAATTATTTAATAATAAATATTCGGGAAAAGATTTCTTCTTTGTTGCATTTATATTTCTTCATTACTATTCTTCATATTTCGTAATTCCATTTTAATTCTTTAAACATTCGTTGATATTGATCTTGACAGTTATCATTTGTAGTCATTTTTGTTTTCATTTTTGTTGAGATTGTAATGTTAAGTATCTTCTTCGTTTGTTTTTTTTTTCTCTGATCACAATATTTTCTAAATAGTTGTTGTGTGATGATCATTATAATTGTATTTTTGACTAAATACATTCCTTAGCCCCAACTATTCTTCTTCTTATCGTATTTCACTATTTTGGCTGTTTATTTTTTTTTTCAATGAATTATGTTCATAAATACTCTTTCTTTCTTGTCTTCTTTAACATTATATTGGTTACATTCAATCGTTTACTGAAATTGTTCCATTATTTGGCAATGTAGTATGTTTTTTAGGTTATATGATTTTTTTCTTTCTTTATTTTTCATAGGAAAATTTGAGGTAATAACTTTTATCTTGGGGTTCCATTCTTCATTATTCACAATATTTCTTTATAAACATTTAATAATAATTCTCGCTTTTTTCTGTAATCTTGGGTTTGTTATTCATTATTCACACTATTTCTTTATAAACATTAATAATAATTATTGCTTTCTTCTGTAATCTTTGGGTTTGTTATTCACACTATTTCTTTATAAACATTTACTAATAATTCTCGCTTTCTTCGGTAATCTTGGGGTTTGTTATTCATTATTCACACTATTTCTTTATAAACATTATAATAATTATTGCTTTCTTCTGTAATCTTTGGGTTTGTTATTCACACTATTTCTTTATAAACATTTACTAATAATTCTCGCTTTCTTCGGTAATCTTGGGGTTTGTTATTCATTATTCACACTATTTCTTTATAAACATTAATAATAATTATCACTTTTTTCTGTAATCTTTAATAAGTTGTTCTTATTGTATTTTAGAATTTAGTGGTAGTATTCAACTCAAATTCTTTTTAAATTCCAAGTAATTTTCTTCAAGACTGGTAATAAGTTGTTCTTATTATTTTTAGAATTTATTCATTAAATAATATTTCCGTATCTTGTCAATTGGTTACCTGGTCAGTTTTCATAACATCAGTCCCATTTTTCTGGTTGACTGCTTCTTTTCTAACCATGGTCCATTAATTCAACTGCACCCGTTGTCTGGATGACTGCATTGTTCATACCAATTTCTACACTTTTTACATATCTCTTGTGCATGATACAAAGCTAATACTGTAACTCGGCTGATGCAAAGTCTTCATTTAAGTCAGGGTACTCAGTCATATTTATCTCCCCTTGAATTATCAGGTATCGTATCTCCTCTATTCTAACATATTCACTGGTATATTCTACCATTCCTTTCCCTTCGATATCTGGCCTTTTTACCAAATGTTTTACGGGTATCTTCCGTATTAATGATATAATTGATTTGGTCATATATTCTTTACCCGTTGATATTTTCACATAATATTTCAATTTATTCAATGTTTTTATGATTGTTCTATGGTGGGTTATTTTGGTTATTTTCATGAAGTTTCCTCTATATTCCATACATTTACATAACTCCCTTCGTTCCTTAATTGGGATGTTAAACGCACTAATTAATCCACATTTCCTCATCTCCATTTCTTCTTTGGTATTGACTATTTTCCTTCTGCATGTTTTTCTTAGTTTCTGGCTGTTCTCTTCCATGGTTTGTATCTCCTCCTTGTCCCTTCTATTCTTATTTTCAGAGAGCACTGCATTTTGGTCTTCTCTAATTTCGGTTTCCTTGCTACCTTCAGAGGTGGTTTCTAGTGTTTTATTCATATTCTTTAAACATCTATCCATTGTTTCCGCTACACTTTTGAAACCTTCAGCCATTGTTTTCCTTAATTCTTCATGGTGTCTCTGGATATCTTCTCTCTGCTTCCTAAATTGTTCCCTTAAGTCTTCCTTAATTTCCTTCTTCATTTGTCTGTTGCTTTCCATTATAATCCTCAACAGCTCCCGCATACTCATGTCTTCCTTTTTGTTGGATTGCTCTAGTATTTTCTTCTGTTGCTTCACTTTGACTATTTTTACTTCTTTTTGTACACTGGATTGTTCTAGCTTTTTATTATTTGGCATTTCTATAAATTCATCTATTTGATTGTGTTCCTTCCTCCATTGACACATATCTTCTCGGGATAATTCAAACATCACCCTGATCCATTCCCTTAATTCTTTGTTTTCTGTTCGTATTGGGTTTTCCGGTGGTCTTATTTCTCTTTTCCATTGTTCATAATCTTCCTGAGTATATTGTTCTGTCACCTGGGCGTATACTCCAGTTCTTTTTGTTTTCATTTGTTCTTCATTATCGTCCCATCTTTCCCAATCTTCTTCAGTCATCCTTTCCACCTTGTTGTCGTCTTTTTCGTTAATCGTCCCAATAGTCTTTTCCTTATTACACCTGACATCTAATTCCCATAATTCATCATAAATCTCTCTCAATGTCATTTTGTCGTCTGGTGTTCCCAACGCATTCGCGCGACTCATTTGCGCTCTTTCGTGGTCATTGGTATTCTTTTCTATGTATCCCATCTCTTTGCTGAATTTCTTAAATAATACTGTCGCCCATTCCGCGTAACTTAATCGTATCTCTTGTCCTTGCATTTTCGTTTCCTTTTGTATCATCTTCCTCTATTGCATTTCTAGTCTCCCACAGTTGCCTCCTCTGGTTAAGTAATATACTTATAGTTACTTAACTTAAGCCCTACACAAGTTGAGCGCCAATTTGTAGATAAACCTGGTGTGTCCACTACTGTTCAAGCCCCGCGATGGAAGCCAATTTGTAGATAACCCTCGGCTCTTACGTTGCCTCTTACGGTCGCGGGATTCTCGTTATTTCCGCCCCAACGTTGCCGGCGTCAATTTGTAGATAAACGGGTTTCCTCTCCTTAAAACCCCACTGTTGTATTTGTCAATTTGTTTTGTATTACTTTAATTATATAAATCTCGGAGATATTTGGAGTTGTGGAATATATGGATGTAATTAATTAATATTAACTTAACTCTTTAATAATTATCAGTGTTAGTGTGCCTAGAACTTAAACAACTTAATCGTTATTCTACAATTTCATCCAACCCTATTATACCTTGAAGAGAGATCTGTCTAATTTCGTAATTTTACGCTCCCTCTTTGGTGTCAGATAATTCCGCTATAAGTGCTGCAGTATCGGCTCAACGAAACTTATAGGTTATTTCGATGTTTATATTAACCATTTATTCTATACTTATTCAGTTACTTTTTGTTCCCAGTTCACTAAACCATACTCCAAATAACAAGATTTGACAAATATATAAAGGTTCTTTATTTGTTTACTTAATTCACATTAAATAAGATATGTGCTAATTAACATATGCTTGGACTATAGACTTCAGGTATCGATTGTTGATTATTTTAATCCTTTATTTATATTTGGTTATATATTATGTTTTGATTTGTATTTAATTTATTTCAGTGTGTGAAGGTTCTTGTAACTGTGGGGAAGACTAAAAATACATAGATAAGAATGCAAGATTTACAATATTTATGTGTTGTGTATTTAGTATGATTAATATAATATAATTTACCAGACTCGAACGAAGCAAATCGTGTAGGCGGTTGATCGCTAAATTTACTGTTTTGAATGGTTATGCAGTACGGTTTTCTGTCTTCGGTTTAATAAAAGTAATTCTTGTCCTGTCCACTTCGGAATACAGCTTCTAGATTGATTTACAGCCCGGTTGATGTTTCTTCTGCACCGTCAGGATCCAAATAAGTTCTTCCTTCGGTTGAAGCAATTAGTGTTGTTCCGTGTATTTGCAAGGTTATAATTTCTGGTGTAGTGAATATTATTAATTGTGTTATTGTTAATTCTTTCTATTTGATTAATATCTCATCAATTCCCTTCGGATATGGGACAGTTCAAGTTCTTTCTTGTAGACTTCAATTATTTACTCTCTATTATCATTTCATATTGTAATGTTATTTTTGTTTATCTGTATTGGTAGTTGACGTAAATATTGTCATTAGAATTTTGTATTTTTATAATAGTATCTGGTAATTTCGAATATTACAATTATATAGATTATTCTTGGGTTTTTAATCTCATCACTTTTAGTTCATTCAAAGCAATTCTTGTCTTGTCCAAAATCAACAACTTCTTTTTCTTATTTTCGTCCCTAGCAACATATAATAATTTCTGCCTTCCACATGTTTTGACTATATAGTGTTTCTTTCATATATTTTTTTTATCTATTCTTTATCAATTTGCTGTCCTATCGGAATGTAACTTTACCGATAGTTGGTTTATTGTTTTATACACATATTCTACTGGTTTTTTGATATAAGTCCGTTTTTTTCTTTTTTATTATATTTAATCCACCTTCGATATTATATTTTACCAATCGATATTATGGCATTATGGTATTATTATAATTTTTGTATAAATTTTATTAAATATTATTATTAATTTAATGTGTTTTTTTTTTCTAGCTCTTCATAGCGTATTTATTAATTATTATTAATTGATGCACCTAATCTTTATGTTATTAGTGTTTATATAGTAGTTTTGCCTGTTAGGCCTTTTATTGTAAACTGATCTACCTGTGGTTATGTCTGTTACGCATCTATAGTCCCTTTTATATAAATTCATACATACAATCAAATCTTAATTATTAGCACTTATATAAACAATTATTTTTCTATATCTAATAACAATTTTATCTTGATCTCTTGATCACATACAACAAAATTCGAATTTATGAACATTGATTAACTGCCTCACACTTCATTCTACGACAGTCATTGAATAATACAACTTGTTTCATTATTTTTCATTAACTCAACACATATTTGATATAACATCACATAAACTTTATCATAACATTTTTGTCATAAAATAATATTTTTTAACACAAAATTCTTATTTGTTATTACCATAAATTAAGTCATTGTTTCATTTTTTGTTTTGCTTTTCATTAAACATATATCATTAGCTATTATTTATCTTACAGGTTCGTTTATTCTAGTCAACACTACCTTGCATCCTTATTTAATCTTGTCTATGATTATAATTGTAATTATTGGATTTCTTGTTCTATTATGGGTTTAAATATCAATTTGTTTATTATTCTGTGAACCGTCTTTTATGTAACATGAATGCTAGCATTTCTGTTGCGTTACATATGCTTCCCCTCCTAAAAAAGTTTAGTTTACCTGAATGAAGTTTAGGTCAAATAAACTTGTCTTTTTCACATGCCTTTCTTCATTTCATTGTTAATGGTTGACGATGAGATTCTCAATGTAACTTCATTAGACTAGTATTAATACTTTTTTTATAACATTTCATCATTTTAATTAACATTCTTGATCATTTTTATTTCTGTAAATATTATTTGTTGGTAGTTGGCTACACTATTCACTGATACATTAGTTTTACATCTCTCCTATTTATAATTACTATAATTACTGTATTTTTCAATTATTATTCTGTCAACTCACTTCTTTCTGTTTTCTTCGTCACATTCCTTTGGAAACTGAATTTATTCTTGCAACTATTCTAATATTCCTTAAATATTTAATTTCCCTAACAATCCCTAACACATGCGTTGGTACAGTTCAGAGAGGCACTGTTTGGCTTCATACTCTGCTGCCCACACCACATTTTAATATAGTACTGCTGGAATTCATCTACAGTCAGCTATAAAATATAATAATAATCTCCTAATAATCTCTTTAATTATTTAATAATAAATATTCGGGAAAAGATTTCTTCTTTGTTGCATTTATATTTCTTCATTACTATTCTTCATATTTCGTAATTCCATTTTAATTCTTTAAACATTCGTTGATATTGATCTTGACAGTTATCATTTGTAGTCATTTTTGTTTTCATTTTTGTTGAGATTGTAATGTTAAGTATCTTCTTCGTTTGTTTTTTTTTTTCTCTGATCACAATATTTTCTAAATAGTTGTTGTGTGATGATCATTATAATTGTATTTTTGACTAAATACATTCCTTAGCCCCAACTATTCTTCTTCTTATCGTATTTCACTATTTTGGCTGTTTATTTTTTTTTTCAATGAATTATGTTCATAAATACTCTTTCTTTCTTGTCTTCTTTAACATTATATTGGTTACATTCAATCGTTTACTGAAATTGTTCCATTATTTGGCAATGTAGTATGTATTTTAGGTTATATGATTTTTTTCTTTCTTTATTTTTCATAGGAAAATTTGAGGTAATAACTTTTATCTTGGGATTCCATTCTTCATTATTCACAATATTTCTTTATAAACATTTAATAATAATTCTCGCTTTTTTCTGTAATCTTGGGTTTGTTATTCATTATTCACACTATTTCTTTATAAACATTAATAATAATTATTGCTTTCTTCTGTAATCTTTGGGTTTGTTATTCACACTATTTCTTTATAAACATTTACTAATAATTCTCGCTTTCTTCGGTAATCTTGGGGTTTGTTATTCATTATTCACACTATTTCTTTATAAACATTATAATAATTATTGCTTTCTTCTGTAATCTTTGGGTTTGTTATTCACACTATTTCTTTATAAACATTTACTAATAATTCTCGCTTTCTTCGGTAATCTTGGGGTTTGTTATTCATTATTCACACTATTTCTTTATAAACATTAATAATAATTATCACTTTTTTCTGTAATCTTTAATAAGTTGTTCTTATTGTATTTTAGAATTTAGTGGTAGTATTCAACTCAAATTCTTTTTAAATTCCAAGTAATTTTCTTCAAGACTGGTAATAAGTTGTTCTTATTATTTTTAGAATTTATTCATTAAATAATATTTCCGTATCTTGTCAATTGGTTACCTGGTCAGTTTTCATAACATCAGTCCCATTTTTCTGGTTGACTGCTTCTTTTCTAACCATGGTCCATTAATTCAACTGCACCCGTTGTCCGGATGACTGCATTGTTCATACCAATTTCTACACTTTTTACATATCTCTTGTGCATGATACAAAGCTAATACTGTAACTCGGCTGATGCAAAGTCTTCATTTAAGTCAGGGTACTCAGTCATATTTATCTCCCCTTGAATTATCAGGTATCGTATCTCCTCTATTCTAACATATTCACTGGTATATTCTACCATTCCTTTCCCTTCGATATCTGGCCTTTTTACCAAATGTTTTACGGGTATCTTCCGTATTAATGATATAATTGATTTGGTCATATATTCTTTACCCGTTGATATTTTCACATAATATTTCAATTTATTCAATGTTTTTATGATTGTTCTATGGTGGGTTATTTTGGTTATTTTCATGAAGTTTCCTCTATATTCCATACATTTACATAACTCCCTTCGTTCCTTAATTGGGATGTTAAACGCACTAATTAATCCACCTTTCCTCATCTCCATTTCTTCTTTGGTATTGACTATTTTCCTTCTGCATGTTTTTCTTAGTTTCTGGCTGTTCTCTTCCATGGTTTGTATCTCCTCCTTGTCCCTTCTATTCTTATTTTCAGAGAGCACTGCATTTTGGTCTTCTCTAATTTCGGTTTCCTTGCTACCTTCAGAGGTGGTTTCTAGTGTTTTATTCATATTCTTTAAACATCTATCCATTGTTTCCGCTACACTTTTGAAACCTTCAGCCATTGTTTTCCTTAATTCTTCATGGTGTCTCTGGATATCTTCTCTCTGCTTCCTAAATTGTTCCCTTAAGTCTTCCTTAATTTCCTTCTTCATTTGTCTGTTGCTTTCCATTATAATCCTCAACAGCTCCCGCATACTCATGTCTTCCTTTTTGTTGGATTGCTCTAGTATTTTCTTCTGTTGCTTCACTTTGACTATTTTTACTTCTTTTTGTACACTGGATTGTTCTAGCTTTTTATTATTTGGCATTTCTATAAATTCATCTATTTGATTGTGTTCCTTCCTCCATTGACACATATCTTCTCGGGATAATTCAAACATCACCCTGATCCATTCCCTTAATTCTTTGTTTTCTGTTCGTATTGGGTTTTCCGGTGGTCTTATTTCTCTTTTCCATTGTTCATAATCTTCCTGAGTATATTGTTCTGTCACCTGGGCGTATACTCCAGTTCTTTTTGTTTTCATTTGTTCTTCATTATCGTCCCATCTTTCCCAATCTTCTTCAGTCATCCTTTCCACCTTGTTGTCGTCTTTTTCGTTAATCGTCCCAATAGTCTTTTCCTTATTACACCTGACATCTAATTCCCATAATTCATCATAAATCTCTCTCAATGTCATTTTGTCGTCTGGTGTTCCCAACGCATTCGCGCGACTCATTTGCGCTCTTTCGTGGTCATTGGTATTCTTTTCTATGTATCCCATCTCTTTGCTGAATTTCTTAAATAATACTGTCGCCCATTCCGCGTAACTTAATCGTATCTCTTGTCCTTGCATTTTCGTTTCCTTTTGTATCATCTTCCTCTATTGCATTTCTAGTCTCCCACAGTTGCCTCCTCTGGTTAAGTAATATACTTATAGTTACTTAACTTAAGCCCTACACAAGTTGAGCGCCAATTTGTAGATAAACCTGGTGTGTCCACTACTGTTCAAGCCCCGCGATGGAAGCCAATTTGTAGATAACCCTCGGCTCTTACGTTGCCTCTTACGGTCGCGGGATTCTCGTTATTTCCGCCCCAACGTTGCCGGCGTCAATTTGTAGATAAACGGGTTTCCTCTCCTTAAAACCCCACTGTTGTATTTGTCAATTTGTTTTGTATTACTTTAATTATATAAATCTCGGAGATATTTGGAGTTGTGGAATATATGGATGTAATTAATTAATATTAACTTAACTCTTTAATAATTATCAGTGTTAGTGTGCCTAGAACTTAAACAACTTAATCGTTATTCTACAATTTCATCCAACCCTATTATACCTTGAAGAGAGATCTGTCTAATTTCGTAATTTTACGCTCCCTCTTTGGTGTCAGATAATTCCGCTATAAGTGCTGCAGTATCGGCTCAACGAAACTTATAGGTTATTTCGATGTTTATATTAACCATTTATTCTATACTTATTCAGTTACTTTTTGTTCCCAGTTCACTAAACCATACTCCAAATAACAAGATTTGACAAATATATAAAGGTTCTTTATTTGTTTACTTAATTCACATTAAATAAGATATGTGCTAATTAACATATGCTTGGACTATAGACTTCAGGTATCGATTGTTGATTATTTTAATCCTTTATTTATATTTGGTTATATATTATGTTTTGATTTGTATTTAATTTATTTCAGTGTGTGAAGGTTCTTGTAACTGTGGGGAAGACTAAAAATACATAGATAAGAATGCAAGATTTACAATATTTATGTGTTGTGTATTTAGTATGATTAATATAATATAATTTACCAGACTCGAACGAAGCAAATCGTGTAGGCGGTTGATCGCTAAATTTACTGTTTTGAATGGTTATGCAGTACGGTTTTCTGTCTTCGGTTTAATAAAAGTAATTCTTGTCCTGTCCACTTCGGAATACAGCTTCTAGATTGATTTACAGCCCGGTTGATGTTTCTTCTGCACCGTCAGGATCCAAATAAGTTCTTCCTTCGGTTGAAGCAATTAGTGTTGTTCCGTGTATTTGCAAGGTTATAATTTCTGGTGTAGTGAATATTATTAATTGTGTTATTGTTAATTCTTTCTATTTGATTAATATCTCATCAATTCCCTTCGGATATGGGACAGTTCAAGTTCTTTCTTGTAGACTTCAATTATTTACTCTCTATTATCATTTCATATTGTAATGTTATTTTTGTTTATCTGTATTGGTAGTTGACGTAAATATTGTCATTAGAATTTTGTATTTTTATAATAGTATCTGGTAATTTCGAATATTACAATTATATAGATTATTCTTGGGTTTTTAATCTCATCACTTTTAGTTCATTCAAAGCAATTCTTGTCTTGTCCAAAATCAACAACTTCTTTTTCTTATTTTCGTCCCTAGCAACATATAATAATTTCTGCCTTCCACATGTTTTGACTATATAGTGTTTCTTTCATATATATTTTTTATCTATTCTTTATCAATTTGCTGTCCTATCGGAATGTAACTTTACCGATAGTTGGTTTATTGTTTTATACACATATTCTACTGGTTTTTTGATATAAGTCCGGTTTTTCTTTTTTATTATATTTAATCCACCTTCGATATTATATTTTACCAATCGATATTATGGCATTATGGTATTATTATAATTTTTGTATAAATTTTATTAAATATTATTATTAATTTAATGTGTTTTTTTTTCTAGCTCTTCATAGCGTATTTATTAATTATTATTAATTGATGCACCTAATCTTTATGTTATTAGTGTTTATATAGTAGTTTTGCCTGTTAGGCCTTTTATTGTAAACTGATCTACCTGTGGTTATGTCTGTTACGCATCTATAGTCCCTTTTATATAAATTCATACATACAATCAAATCTTAATTATTAGCACTTATATAAACAATTATTTTTCTATATCTAATAACAATTTTATCTTGATCTCTTGATCACATACAACAAAATTCGAATTTATGAACATTGATTAACTGCCTCACACTTCATTCTACGACAGTCATTGAATAATACAACTTGTTTCATTATTTTTCATTAACTCAACACATATTTGATATAACATCACATAAACTTTATCATAACATTTTTGTCATAAAATAATATTTTTTAACACAAAATTCTTATTTGTTATTACCATAAATTAAGTCATTGTTTCATTTTTTGTTTTGCTTTTCATTAAACATATATCATTAGCTATTATTTATCTTACAGGTTCGTTTATTCTAGTCAACACTACCTTGCATCCTTATTTAATCTTGTCTATGATTATAATTGTAATTATTGGATTTCTTGTTCTATTATGGGTTTAAATATCAATTTGTTTATTATTCTGTGAACCGTCTTTTATGTAACATGAATGCTAGCATTTCTGTTGCGTTACAATATGCATTGAGAGCTTATTATTTTTACTATTAAAATATCAAGCCTTTAAATTTTGCTATAACTTGCACGCATTTTGATTTTTTCGTGAATGCTATATAATATACTTATGTAGCATGTATTATTAAACACACAAAGCCATCAATACAGTGAAATACAATAGAGCATCAGTTATCTGAACATACAAATCATCAAATATCAAAACTCCTTGAAAAAGAATCATATAAAAGATGTATATATCAGATGTCTTCAGTTTTATGTTAATTAACCTATTTAATGTATTATCAATTCTTAGTACCAGAAGGAAAACAAACTACTTATTGACCTTCTCGGTTTGAAATGCAGCAGTAATTCTTGAGTGTAAAGACAAGAAACTAATACATACTTTAAAGAATCATCACTGAAATATGCATTCCATCTTTAATTTAACAGAAGACAGAGGGAACTCGTACCATTAATATTTAATTTAATATCAGTAACGTGAGAATGCATACCAGTAGTGCAAGTTATATTTACAAAATTCATATTTCACAATTCATAGTTTGTAAATTATAAAGTTCTGTTGTCTGTACTTCATGGCTTTCATTTATTGATACTTCAGATATGTTACTCTAATAGTAATGGAGTCTTATTCACATCCATCATTTAAAAGAAATGTAATGGTTTAAGTTTAGAAATTAACACTGAAATTTTGAACTGGTTTTCAAAGGGGGAATTTTATAACATTCAAAGTGACACAATATGTACATAAAAGCTAGTAAAGAAGTCATATTAAAATACACATCAAAACTCAGTTGTAATGATGGCTGCAAACAAAGGAAAAACTTATAGAATAGAAAATGATATTTTTATTTTATATTTACGCCCCCTCCAAAAAATGTTCTTTCTTGAAGGTTCATTCAGCAGTATAAATTGACAAACCCATATCAAAGTCTTCAATACATGAGAAAGTACTTGATTTGATTAAAAAATTAGGTTTTTCTAGTTTTAAAGTGATAATGTGTAGTACTAAATTTAAAAAAGTCATACTTGACGTACACATATCGAGGAAACCATAAGTTCAATATTGACACAATTTTTAGCATATTTTGAACGCGATGTGCAGTCTACTACATTTGTGATATATTTTATTACATTTTTGCTAGAATGGGTTAGAACACCTGAACTTTTCTATATCCAGACGTCTGTTAACGATTAGTTCAGTTAACGAAGTTCTGCTGCATTATTTAAGTAAAAAATGTAAGTATAAAAGCCACTGTCACACAGACATTACAGTATTTTAGTGTGGACTTACATATGTTTATTATGCTTACCTGTTACTCCATATAATTGGTGCTGTTGTTTTCCTTTTGCTTCGCCTTTCCTTCCAAGAAGTCTCTCGTGTGATTTTGATTCAGGAGCTTTGTACTCGAATACTGGTTCATATTTTCTACGATTGCTGTCACCAGACAGTAAAGCACCTGCCTTCACCAAATACTGTTCTTCATCATTATTTAGTTTTATGGTTACTGATTGTTCCTTGTCAGTATCCACACAATTTGCTGAAAAGTGTTTATTTTTTCTATGAGCATGAATGTTTGTAAGAAATTAATACTAACTTCATAAATACATAATATTCTAAAAAAGGCTGAATAATTTTCTATTACTATTATTCTTCTACAAATTTCATGACAAGCTTCAAAGTGTAGTTCTTTTTCAATCCATTTACCAAACTAGGATTTGTTTTACTCATTTTACAAGTATCTACAGGATTGACTTCTGTTCCCATAATTTTGTATTTGAATATAATTTCACAAAAACCTGGTCTAAATCAAGCACAAATGAGAACTTGTAAAACTGGTATAAAGTACTTAATAACTACCTTCTAATAAAACTTCTTTCCATGGCGTGGTAAGCTTTAATACATAAGCTCGTGGGTCTATGCTTTCTTCAGCATACAACTGGACTTTTCTGTTTTGTTTTGAATTTGGTGTATCAAAAAGTATTTCCAGTTTGAAATTCTCTGAAAACAATACAGAAGGTTGTTTAATATTCTAAACAAGTAAAATACACTCAATTATATTCTTAAGCTGATCGATTGAGACAGACAATTGGTGTAGGTACTGTGTTACGTAAGTGGCTAGGCAGCACAACGCGGAATATTCACATTATTTCTGGAGCTGTCACGCAGCTTCATTTCCCTGATTATTCTACATAGCTAACAAACGTTATTACATGGCACCTCTGCTTCTGCTTCCTATAAATAGAGAAACGACAGCTGTCACAGTCAGTTGTAACTGTGAGAGTGAGTATTGGAAATTGAAACAATGGGATGTATTATTGCTGTCAGCTGTGAATTGGTGTGTGTTATTTCACAGTGATTTATTGTCAGTTGTTCATTGTTATATCAATGCAATAGAAAATGATAAGGAATATATAAATAAGCCCAGTTGAAAAGGTCTAGGTAAGTTAACAATAGAAGAACTCCAACAAGCAAGCAATGCATGGCATGAAAAGTAGAAAGGCAGCAAGACTTGACAGAATAAATACTGAGTTAATAAAATATGGAGACACATTATTGGATATTCGAATTCTCCATTTTCTAAATAACATATGGATGGAAAACAAAATTCCAAAAGAATGGAGATGGGCAAAAGTGATTTTACAAGCAGAATGATCACTGTTGCACACCACTATATAAAAATTATCCCGATTAGCAGTTTCAAGCTTCACATCTCATCGTCATCAGATCGGAATTCCAATCTATCAATCAATCAACCACTAACATAACTTTCTTCATTAAAAGTGATTTTGTTATATAAAAAAGGAGACAGAAACAGATGCAAATAATTACAGAGGAATAAGCTTGCTGGAAGCAACATACAAAATATATACAAGAATTTTCAGTCAGAGATTAAGAGTCATTACAGATGCATTACTTCTTGAAGAGTAAATGGGTTTTAGAAAGGGTAGGTTGACTGTGGATGTATTGTTTGTATTACAAAAGGTAATAGAGAAAAGATGGAAAATGTAACCAGGAAACGCATATCGCTGGTGGAATCATCTGCAAAGGATGACAGAGGATCAATCACTGAAAGCAGCAATGATCTATAAAGCCACAGGTAGAAGAGATTTGACTCATCCGAGGATGAGATAGGTGGCGGAACAGGTTTATAACATAATCCTTGAAGAGAAGAAAAAGAAGAAGTGTTCATTGTTAAAATATTTGTATGATTGAAAATTCTAAACTTGGAATATTGTTGTATACAAGTGTCTTTGATTATGAAGGCTATTATTATCATTATGAGTAACAGATTCTCTGGTATTCATTCATTTTCTTTCACAGTTGCGACAACGATCTATGATACTTGTAACACTATCATGTTTTTACAAGCAATATTCTTTAAAGTCATTTAATTCTTGTTTGATTAACGTTAACATATTTTGATTCTTTATTGAGTGCTGACTAATAACACTGTTATGTATTATTAAATATAAAAAATATCTACCCAAGAAAATATTATTTAAGTAAAAAATAAATATAAATATGGAAAAAATGTAAAGACTTTATCACATGTACATTACAGTTTTTTAGTGTGGACATTTGTGTGTGTGTGTGTGAGGGCCACATACTTTACTAAAAATTTGTTGTAATCTAAAACCAAATTTTATTCTGAATATATCTTTAACGTATGTAGCAGCTGTGTATAACATTTTAATTCAGTTCATTACACTTACCTGAGTAACAAAGTTTATGAGTTTAAACAGTTATTTAGATTGAAAATATACCATACAGTTCAATATACTGTGTTGAAAATAACACTTCTCTGTAAACAAAAGGCTGATCTCAATTTAAAAAATATATTTTGAAAACTAATTAGTGTAATTTGTTTTACAGTAATTGTTTACTAATATTATAAATTTAAAGTTATAAATCGTAAATAAACTTGTGAGTATGACAAAAATGAAATATTTTACTTTCATTTGCATACCTTTGGTTTGTAAGAATGTCTTGAAATGGTAAACAGTGAGATCTTCATCTTTTTCAATTCTTAGAGATGCTTTGCTGGGTCCATAAGCTGGGCTAAGTGCTTTAAATCCTTCTTGTGGGTAGCTCAGTTCACCACAGAAAGTTAAACCAATCTGTGGACTTAGCTGATTGAAGCAGCCACCATGTTCTTGTCTAGAGACAATAGGAGTTTTTATACAAATAATGTTACACACACATGTGCGTACGTGCGCGCGCGCGCGCGCACACACACACACACACACACAGAGGAAGAGCACATTACTTAAGCATAATGTCATGCATGCCTAAACAAAATGACTCATAGCTAAACAAGGAAGCTAGTGGTTCCAGTATTATGCTTCACCTACAAATTTTTACTCGCATCTTGTTATGTAAGATATCAGTTCTCATATGCTGAATCAACCACAATGAAACATAATTAAGTTATCTTTAGATAATTTAACAGAGACAGTTATAAACATAATCATGAGACAGTTTTTGTATATATAACTATGTCAACCTGGCTATTCTTCTGTATTTTGACTTTTTTCGTAATAATACATAATACGCGTGTATAGTTAAATAGTGTTTATTTTGTAACCAATAAATAACTCCTAAGTGAATGAATGACGTACGTATTTTAAATTAAATGTACTTTTTCTTGTTACAGTAGTTGGTGCTTATTATACAGACAGGTAAATGAATAACAAAGTACATTATGAACTAGAATCAATGCATACATTTCACAAGATATCTGTCGTTTCAAAAATACAAAAGCTGCTCCATGATCTGAAATGAAAATACCTTCCAATTCTCAATTTGTTTACAAAATTTATAAAAAGAAGGAAAGATTACTTATTACTTAAGGAAGAGAAAAATTTAGTTACATTACCTTTTAACATTAAACTTCAGAGGTGTTTCAGTCTGAGGTTGACCTTGTTCTCTGACTACATGCACAATGTCAGATGAAAATGAGACCAGTTCTTGTTTGTTGATTGGTAGTCCAACTTTTACGTCAATTCCATAGCCTTCAAGTACACGTACACTTACATCAGAGCCAGTATTTGTATACAGGTTTGCAGATACTCTCACACCCGATTCAACACAGTGGGCATCTACTACCAACAACGTGTTCAGTTCCAAGGAGCCACTGCAAATAGTTTTGTAGTTTTGTAAGTTGTTAAAAACTGACAAACGACTATAAGTCATCATGTTTTTATATACAAGGTATATGCAAAAGTTGTATGCAAAAAAAAAAAAAGAAAGTAAAAGACATCTACATTACCTAGGTAGAACTTGGACGTGGATGTCTGAACTACGAGGATCATTAAACAAGGCTGCGAGGTCAAACTTTCCATCGACTTTCACACTGATGGCACTGCTGCCAAGAGTTTTCACCTTAAGTGCAAATCCAAGACCTGTTGGGTAGTTTATCGTTGCATCCAAAAATGTTCTAGCCTTTTTAAAATCCACCTGAATAAAACGTTTTTACTGAATTAATATTCTGCATTACAAACTTTCACAGTGCATTGCATTAGGCATAGTCACCAAGTTTGATATTAAAGAAAACTGAAGAAATTTTGTACATTTTACAATATTGAAACTTAAATATCTCTATGAAAATACAAATTAGAATTCTGCCTGGTTTGATAACATCTATAGTAATGTAATAAAAATAAGTACTGATATAAATAATTAAACCAATCAGAACAAGGCTAATACTTCTCAACCACCACAATTATACATGGTTTTGGTCATGGATTAGCCACTAACCTATACAACCTTGATGATATAGTGCTTGAAAGTTGATGACAAAATGATTGAGAATACAATATTACTTTGATCTAATGCAATTTTAACCTAACATAACATAATAACAGTAAAAATAAAATATAAATTCCTTTGTACCACTTAAGCCACTTTTGCAAGAGAGTTGGATGCCAACTTGTGCCATATAATACACACTGCAAGAGAGAAAGGGAGAGTAGATGTGACACAACGCTTCAGCTAGTAATTATTTTTCCATGCATTGCTGCATATATTTTTTTTAAACTGAGTTGACCTAGTAGGTAAAAAGAATACACTTTGATGTAGTTCTACTGAGCTACTTGCTACCATGCTTATCATCACTAGATTGCTTGCTGAGTTCCAGACAAATTGTCTAGATTAATTAAACTTTCAATCTTTTAAGATTACAGTATAGGCCTATTACTCAAATATTATTTAATTCTTATAGTATTAATCAACATATATGTAGTTCAGTTTGTTCAGTAAATTAACTTCTGTAATTTATCCTGTATAACATGCTGAATGATACATAAAAACTTATTTCCATAAATGTAACAGTTACAAATAAATAGAACAGCCTCCTTGCAAATTTTATCAGTCTCTGTAATAATAGAAGATTCTAATTCTTTGTGTAAATTTTATAGAACGTTAAGTACAAGATTGCCACAGACAAATTAAACAAAATTAATTATACTTATAAATATGTTAGATAATGCTTGAAAGCACATGAAGAAGTAAAACTGATAAACATTTGTTACAGAATATTAATAAGAGAAAGTTAATGCTCCTTACATACAAAATTAGGGATGAAAACAATTACTCTTACTTACGAATAGAGAGAAAGGGAACTTGGAAAACACAGTATGGCCAATAAATGCAAAATTGAAAAAAGAATATTGTTTTATTAACACAAAATTATATTTAACATAATAATTACTGGACACTTACATTTATGTTTTTAGCATCGTCAACAGAGTTGTCAAATCTGTCAAAGAATTTGTCGATCAATTTGTCCACTGAAAAATCATGTTTTTTATCATTGTATGTGAACCAACCAATTTCAGCACCAAACAGTTTCAGTGAAAGATCAATGTCAAGATTATTGTCTTCATAGTCAACTCCCAATTTAACCTATACACACAAAACAATGTTCTATGTAAACTCGGCACATGTACATACAATACACGTACATCAAACACCATACAAATTTTTGAATAATATAAATTGTAATTCTTGCAATAATTATTAAAATATTTACTGTAATTATTAAATAAGTATCCACATAGAAACACATAAATTATTTTATAATGTTTATGAATTCTGTAGTGCTTAAATTGTTTGCAGTCATATGTGAGAAATTTACAATCACAGGAATGCAAAAATCAAGTTATGTATGCAGTATTTCAGCTGATTTTTGTATTGCTTTAGTTGCTAATTTCAAATATGATCTTTATTTTTCTCTATCACATATACTTTTATATATGTGAATAGGAAAAACAGACAGTGTATGATGCAAACCTTATCAGCAAAGCCATCAATATCCTGTATAGAGACTGATCTCTTTCCTCTTACTGACTGCTGGTAGCGTTGTTTAACTTTCTCTGACAGGTGCTTTCTGTAACTGTCACTTTCCTTTATTACTTCGTTTGTATCCTTTGATTGGAAGAAGCCTTTGGGACCAAAATATTTCTCCAACACATAATCAAAGTTTTCTGCACGAGCATCGACCTAAAAGTACGTAAATAAATAACTTAATTATTATTAAGAATTATACCAATTTTTATTTACTCATAAAGTACCTAGTTGTAGTGTGTGTGTGTTGTGTGTGTGATCTAGCATCTGACTGATGTGGAGTTTTATTGTCCCTAGGAATAAATTTTTCCTTAGTTTTTCCCTATCAAATATCATACTACAAGAAAAAAAATGACAAAGAACAGACGTTTACACTGACAAAGAATGATGACTAAATTTGAAAAGGAAAACAACAACTGGAAGTCAAATTCAGAAGCACAAGGAACAGATAAATTACTTATAACACACACACACACACACACACACACACACACACACACACACACACACACACACACACACACACACACACACACACACACACACACACACACACACACACACACACACACATATTTATGTATACATATTATAATGTATCCTAGAATGTTTAATCTTCTTCATATGGTGATAGGGATACTAAACAATAGACTATGAGTTTATTGCCAAGACTCTACTCCGCAATTTACAAAGTAATGCAATTTTCTCACACACACATCTAATTATATTTATATCTTCTTCTCTAGTGCATTTCAGGTCTGCCTACATATATATTAATGTAATCTCTCTCTCTCTCTCTCTCTCTCTCTCTCTCTGATATAAGGAAGCACCTACAATTTAGTGTTAACTTCATAGCTAAGTTAGGCAGAAAAACCACATATGCTTACCAGATTCTTATATACTAAGATTAGATACGTAATTCTGTTGTTTCTGTACAGTGTATTATACCATATTTCTATAATTTCTACATTCCATCTAAATTTAAAAAGAAAATCTTTACCTCTAGAAAATTGAAAGAATGTCCAAACAGTTGTGTTGTTAAATTTAATGAGACAGAGCGTGGAAGGTATGACTTCTGAGAGAAAATTCTGTTTGATTCAACAGATGCACCTAGATTCAGAGCATCAAGACTGTATGAGAGTTCGTAGTTTTGTGAGAACTTGCAGGCATCAATTGGGAATCTCTTCTTACTGATGATGTAACCAAAGAAAGCTTTTGCTTTTGCCTTATCTGGATTTGTTGATGCCCTTAGGTTGCGCAAATGCGAGACCACAAAGCTTCCAACTAAACAAAATATTAAATTCTGTCATATTTTTAAAATTGTTAGTACAAAAACTAAGAAAAAATGTAATAACAAAGACGGAGAAAACATCTTATAGTAGTTCATGATGAATTTCACTAAATTGTAGCATGCTAACAGTTGTAGGTATATTAAATATGCAACACACAAAGTGAAAATTATTTATCTGTATATCACACAAGACAATAATGTAACTGGTACTGATTTACCTTGATTTACAGGTTCATCATCAATTGTCTCTTTTATTACATCCGCAGCTTCTTTACACGGCACTTCTACTAATGCCAAATAGGCTTTTATACGAACTTCAGAGTCTTCTTCTACGTCTTTGAACAATTTAATTGCTGTTGCCTTCAACTACACAGAAAATTAATTTTGTTAGTTTAGCTTTCTGAACTATATAATAATATACACTATCAGTTATATATACATTAAAAATTAATTGTTTACACTCATTAGGTTACATGAATAACTGATTAGGTGATTTAAAATAGATCAGATTCTTTAGCAATCTAGTCTCTAGGTATTGTGCCATTGCAAGGGTATTGCTCCGGCGAGTTTATATTATCGCGCCGTGACGTCGTAGCAGAAGACAGCCAAAGTCGTAATTATCTACATAAATGCTGTGCTGGCGAACGGTAACGAAATTCAGGGCGCCGCTACTGTCTCGCGGCGATGTTATAGAGTGGGTGGTTAATCAACTGATTGACCGATTGCTACAGGCTAGTTTTCCGTGGCCTCATGTTTTAAAGAAACCGTGTCTTTCTCTCATTTTCTTCTCGATCATTCCACAGAGCACTTCGAGGTCTGGCGGCGTGGCATGCAAGGGTTTCTTCTACTAATATGGAGTAGTAATTTATAGAGTGTCTTAGGTGAGGACAATTCTTTATTCACTGTTATGTATGCATAAGGGGTTATGTATTTAATTCTGTTTAATTAAGGGGAGAATGCATGGCAATTTTGTATGTGTGTGACTCATATTTTACTTCCGGTAGATGGGCGAGCACATGGTAATTATACTTAATTGTTTAAAAGATTAAAGGTAAAAGAAGTAAGCTAAAAGGTAAAAAAATAAAAATAAAAGTAAATAAATGTAAAGGCCTTGAATGGTGGAAGTGTTAATTTGAACGTAAATGTGAATTCAAACTTCGTGATTACACTGAGCAATATAGCTAACAACAGAGTGGTAGTGTGGATAAAAATTCCCACAGTGTGTGTGTGTGTGTGTGTGTGTGTGGCTTTCTTTGTACTGGAGCGAGTGAGCTTGTGGGTGGTTATATTTCCCGACAGCATTCTACAAGTGAAATTTGTTCTAGGGTTCTCGCACAGGCCAAGAGAGGGGTGAATGACCTGATGATGACAACTACAACCGTCATATAATCAGAGCTGGACACTAGAACACTTCCCCATCGCCATCAGGCTTAGAGATGCTCCTCAACATCAAAAGACTGCTGGATAGAAGGAAACGAGACGGAATGATGAACTAACCATCAACCTCACCCACCTTTCTTCACAGGATCTAACGGGTATTGCCAAGTCTACAAATGTGCAGGTGGGCCGATTCTGTTTATAAAATCTCGTCCGCAACACCACACCGGTTTTCATTTCACAAAGAAAGTATACACCTGGACAGTATTTGTATATTCTGATGAATCAAAATTAGAACAAGTCCTGTGGATATATATATATTATTATTGACTGTGTTAAAGGACCTACCTTCAATATTGCTCAATTAATTACTATTGTTATTAGTATTGTCAATGCATTAACAGAAATGGGATATATATAGTATGTGTTATAGATGTAAAGACTTACACATAAACCATATTTTCCTTTGTTATAATGATCGAAACCTTGTTACAACTACAAGTCAAAATTTATAGTCTTAACTGTGTCAAAAGTATCCACTTTGTATACTACTTGATAATTTTGGTTGTTACTGATATTGGCAATTCTCATTGAGACAGATAGTATACCCACATATAATGATTGGTATAAAGGCCAAGACATAAACAGTATTCTCATGTTCAGAAAGATTAAGATTTTGTTAGAACTAGTCAGGTGAATATACATTTGTGATATATGTATTTTTTAAATGGTGCTAAAAGGGTCCACCTGTTATGCTTGAATTATTTTATTGTTATCAGCACTGGCGATTATTATTGATATGTACTAAATGTATATATGTCTACATCTTTGTTCGTAAAATGAAAATTAAGAACGGATATGAGATACACAAGAAGTTAATTCACAATCAGAATGATCAATATTGCACACCACTATATAAAAATTATTCCGATTAGCGCTTTCAAGCTTCACAGCTCATCGTCAGATCAGGAATAGCCTATTCCTGATCTGACGATGAGCTGTGAAGCTTGAAAGCACTAATCGGAATAATTTTTATATAGTGGTGTGCAATATTGATCATTCTGATTGTGATTTCAACCACTAACACAAATTTCTTCATTAAAAGAAGTTAATTGTTTAACACTGTACTGAACACTGAATAATTAATTATTGTCAGTAGCATGAAAATTTTACTTATTGATTATATTGACTGTATAAAGATGAGTGAGCACCAATAAAAAGAAGGGTTGTTAACTGTTTGTTTTATTTGCAAGTCCTGTCAAGATGGGTCCAGCCATTTTATGCTTCCGTCTAGTCCTCGTGGCTAGTTATTAAATTTTAAGTAACCCACTCAAAAAAAAAAAAAAAAAAAAAAAAATACAAAAAAATTTTTACAAAATTGGGGGGGGGGGAGTTTCAGTATGATGTGTTATATTTATACAAGCTCTGTCCCGAAAGTGTCCAAGCATTTTGAATATCTCAATAACACATTAATTGACCTTCACAATACTATTAGCCAATCGGGGGAGTCTTGACTGTCTATATATGAACAGTCAGGCTTCTATCACGCTTCTTGTTTGAGAGTGATGCACCATTAAACAGATTGTGTTTTGCATCATCAACTTGCGCATTTATCCAAGTTGATGTGCAGGGCCTTCAACGAGAGTTCCATTAGTGCAGCTCATATTAAAATATGGTCCTGATTTTTCAAAATAGCTGGAAATCAATAGAAAGTGATCTATGTTCTAGAAGCAACATCAACTCCATGTTGTTTTTTATTTTTTTTACCATGAAGATGTAACCTATCATGAGCATCATGACTTAGTTCTTCTAAGTCAGACAATAAATAAGGAGTGCTACACAAAAATTCTTCACACTCTGATGACTTCATTGAGGAGAATACGAAAAGAACTGTGGGCAAGTAGGGACTGCACCTTTACCATGACAATTCACCTGCACATTCTTTGTGTCTGGTACAGATTTGTTGACAAAACATTGCATGACACAGGTTGCTTAGCCATCCTACAGTCCTGATTTGATGCCTTCTGACTTCTGACCTTTCCCAAAACAAAAATTACTGCTAAAAAGAACAAGAATTTAGATCTTGGATGAGATTCAAGAGAATGAAATGAGGCAGCTGTTGATAATTACAAAAGAGGGTGTTGCGAACTGTTTCAAGATGTAGAAGGCACACTGGGATAAGCATGTAAAATCCCAAGGAGAGTACTTTAAACGAAACTAAGGTCTCATTGTGCAAAGTAAGACCAGCCCAGTCGAATCCAAGTGAAATGAGATTTCTCAGACACGTGGCAGGGTATACTCTCCATGATCATAGAAGAAACACATATATACGGCAGGAACTGAATATTATGAGTATACTCGACAGGATCGCACAGTATCGGATGAATTGGTGGGAACAACTTTGCCGAATGGATGACTCCCGCATCCCCACACAACTATGGAACTATAAGCTGAGGGGACGGAGAGTTGTGGGACGTCCAAGTAAGTGCTGGAGTGACCAGCTCTAATCTTTGCCTAGTTGCCATTCTTGGTTTAATCCTTGAAGATGATGATTATGATGATGATGATGATGATTGTGCAAAGTAAGCTATTTTTCTTAGACGGATACTTTTTGGACAGACCCCGTATTAACAATCTACCACCCTAAACAAACAGCCACTGGGAGCAACAAATACATAGTTTTGTAATTTTAAGTATTGCTACATCTGTTATAACTGGCTGTACGTAAATTGAGTTAGATATGATTATTTTAGTAAAGTTGTTGTCCACAAGTTTGTGTAAAACATGTATATGATATGCATAAAATATGCCTATGATACAATTCAACTATTTAAAAATATTTTTTATAGCTTTAAAATTTTAAATGAAAGTGCCATTACAAAAACATTCTTATATCTTAGAAACATATAACCTTCAAGCGTGCAAGATAACCTTCTTTTAGTTACAATACTGTAGTGTTTGGTTCTGTTTTACATTGGCAAAAGTTTTTTTTTCTACCAATGATTGATAAGAGAATTAAGTTATGTTGAATATGAAATTATCCAGTTACCTTATTTATTTTTGTGTACAATATGCATGTAACGAGGATGCTGTACTGAACACTTACCTTATCCATTGCAGCATCACTGTGGAAGGCATCAAGTACTGCAACCCTGACTCTAGTTTTCACGTTCTTGTCAGCTGCACATTGGGCAAGTTTTTCAGCTACTGCATCAGTATACGCATGGACTTTGCTCAGACCTTTGAGGCTGGCAATAAGCTGTATAAAAATAAATTTATTGTGACATGGAAATAAAACTAATAATTATTATTTGTACAGATGAGCTTTGTTACAGGAAATCTGGTAAGTTACAATGTAATAAACATTATTGTTTGTTTCCATTTGACCCAACATATTAACAATACATGTGGCATAATACATTTAATATCTATGTGAATGTGACGCATTTATATTTTTCATTGTGGATAAAATCTTCCAGTAAAAAAGAACCCAGAATATGAATAAAATGAACGCAAAAAATACTTTTCGTGATATACTCTTAAAAAGGTATTCCAAAATCTGTTAGGAATTGAAACAGAAATCACATAGTCAAGAAAACACTAACCAAAACTAAAATGTTTCCATCAAGTTGGTTACGACAAAAATAACAGCTTTCAATTTGCATAAAGTATAAAAGCTATACAAATTAAAAAAAAAATATTGAGATACAAAATTATTGGCAATGGTCTTTAAAAAAAGTGATTTATTTGTCAATTAGTGAGATGGAAACCAATATAGAACACGATTATTTTAATACATATTGATTGGATCAAAATTGACAATGAGAAAACAAAATTTAATTTATAAATCACTTGTGTAATATTACGCTACAAATTATGATTGTATCTACAAGTCATTGTATATAGAATGAACTGTATCTACTTTTCTACATGCTGTATGAACATACATGAATTTTTCTGCCCCTAGTGACAGTTTAAGTTATAATTAGAAAAGGAAATGTAATTGTATAACTGTAATTGTATTACAAGGGTTGCCCAATAAGTTCTCAGCCTTGCCTCAAGAGGGTGTTGCTGGCAGCAACAATGCTTTGTGTTTTGTTTACCAAAGGTTATGAGTAAACATGAGAAATATCAAGTTATTCTGTTAAAGAGTTTTCTTTATAATATATTGTTTAAAGTAGGAGAGTTTTGTGTACTTTTGAAAATGGAAAGATTTGAACATAGAGCAGTGATAAAGCTTTTTGTAAAAGATGGTTTATCATTGACAGAAATTTGTCCCGAGTTAGTTAAAGTTTGTTTAAGTTGTACCAGCATTGATGATGATCCTGGCTGTTGGATAAAATTTATGTTTGGAAAGTTCATCCTCTGAAGAAATTGTTGAAAAGTGAATGACATGGTTTGGATGATCGATGAATAAAACAGTGTCAAAGAATGGAGGCTATAAGCATCTCAAAAGAGTTGGTACATCATGTATTAACTGAAGTCTTAGGTATACGGAAGCTATGTCAAAGTGGGTGCCAATTTGCTGATACATGATCAAAAATATGTGCAAGTGAGAGTTTGTCAAGAGAATTTGCATCATTTTAAATGAAACAAAACTGACTTTGTCAGTCAATTTGTGATGAAACTTGGGGGCTCAGCATAACATATCTGAAACAAGAGCACAGTCAAAACAATGGACAGAGACTGGCTGTCGTGCACCAGGAAAACAAAGACTTTTCCATGCTCATGCAAGGTTATGGCATCACTTTTTGGGGATGGTAAAGAAGTATGATTAAATGATTATCTCAGAAAAGGCAAGACAGCTGGTGAATATTATTGCCTTCTGGATAAGTTGGTAAAGAAATTTATTTAAAAAAAATTTTGTTTCATCATAACAATGCATCAGCATATAATCTCCTTTGTGATGAGGAAAATCAGCGATTTAAAGTATGAACTGGTAGAACATCCAATTTATTCCCCATATTTGGTCCTCTCAGGCTTTCATCTGTTCTAAATATCAAAAAATTCATAACTAGAAAGCATTTCCAATCAAATGAAGAAGTGGTAGCAGCTGTTAAGGGGTATTTTGGAATTCCACTTGGGGATTTGGATAATAACATTGGAGTATTGCCGGACTAAATGTATTGATGTTAGAGGAGATTATATTGAAAAATAAAATTCATTTTGAATTGAAAACTGGCCTTTATATTGTGAGACTGTTAGATTATTGGGCAATCCCTGTATAATACAATGACTTAGCGGTCAAATAATATCATAATTGAGCAATATGTTGTCTTGTGAATAAATATTGAAAAATAATGGAAATATTTCAATCAAATTTATTTTATGTCATACCTTCAAGCTTTACAAAATAAATGAAAGCAAAAACTGTTTAAATATTTATGCAACATTGCATTGTACAGTAGTTATTTGGCAAATTAGTCTTATAGGAACCAATTAAACTCACATTATTTTCTTGTTCCACTGATGAAACTTTGCATCCCCTAGAGAGTGGTGCAGACAGAAAGTTAAGGAGATCCTTGAATTCTTGAACATTTTCACAGTCATGTTCCCTGCAGAACTTTCCAGCCAATGCACCAACTCCAAGATAAGCTTGGTATGGTACTTTGTCACCATTTAGCAGAGGCTGAAAAGAAAACAATTTATTATTGAGATTATTGTTTCTGAAATATAAATTCCTTTGCCTTAGCCTTTGCTCCTCATACAAACCAATTATTTTTATCTGAGTTCATTATTATTTGTATTATTAATTTAATTTTACATTCCATAACCTTTAATTTATACATACAAAGTATAATGAAATTTTTTATAAATAAACACACACAAAATTAATAAGGAAACATGTAATAACAATGAAGCCATCTTTACTTACGTTTAAAATACATTAATAAAATTATTACTTCATTTTGTTATTTTATCCACCAACAATTTTGAAAATGTAGATTACTTAATTTGTTCTACAAGTTGTACATAATTAATGTAATTACCATAACAGCTTTGAGTGCCCCTCGAGAAGCATGTTTGACAAAGTGTAGATCTAAGTACCACCGCAAAGCATTGGCTTCAGGAATTTCCCTGTTCAGTAACAATTCCACAGCTGCTTCTACTGAATCACCACTTCCAGCATACAGCAAGCCATCCAACAGCTGATGTCTGATATAGTTGTTAAACAAATTTTGTTTAGCAATTACAATTAAAAATATCGGTATGGAGAACCATACATGACTTCCATGTTCTAAGATTTATATTTAAAATCATTTTCAAAATGAAAAATTTCCATAGAAACTACTTCTTTCTACTTATTTCTTCAGCATTAAGAATTACAGAATTTAATTTCAAAAAATAAATTAACTAAGCAAATGGATAAACTACAAAATTTAATCATGTAAATTATCATTTATATTTAGTAGGCTATACACTAAAATAATTAAGTTACCTGTAATTCACTACAGTTCACTGTAGTGAACAGAAGCTCGAGTAAATTTAAATCTAATGTTATAATTCAAATGCCGATAAACAGTATTTCTTAGACACTGTTGAATTAGAAGTACCGCTTCCTAAAGCCCGAGTTAATCGTACTTTTTCATAAATCGTTAAGATTTAACGTTTGATGCCTGATATTTTATGAATTTTAAATACAGTAGACTCCACACTAACAGACAGATGGAAGAGTCAAACTAAATGTAAATGAAAGTAACACTGTAAAAATAAACTTAATAAGGTCTAAGAATACAGTACCTATTCTTAGGGCTTCGTGACAAAACGGCAAAAGATACACAGGTAATGAGTAGCAATCATTTAAGAAATGGATAATTCCAACAAATACGAAATGTTAATCATTCCATGTGAAATGTGTGATTTTACAATAGAACGTACACTATGGTATACTGTATGTACATTACAAAAGATTTTGCTTATTTCTGGAGTACATTCGTAGAAGGATAATTAGTGTAGGCTAAAAGAGTACATTCATTATCAGTTTGTATAAGAAAACGTACCGTATCAGAAATAAATTGGTCGACAGAACCAAAGATGAATCTATAAAACAAAAGCAAGATAATTATTAAATTATCTAACTGGAATGTTATACGGAGACAGTCTGGCGACAGGAAGTCAGATAACACACAAACACAGCACACAGATTAGCGTAGGCAAACCAAACGGCTAGTACAAGTATTTTACCCGACATCGCTTACAAGCGGCCACGTGGTGGGGGAGAGCTGCTTCAATCATCCGGTCGCGGCCAGACAGTACTTCCATTTCCTTATGAAACATCAAAGTAAAAATATCCCCTCCAGCTTCAACTATAATTTTCGATTATAGAAAATTACCCCCACCTCGTTCAACTAGCCTGTTCATTTATAGATATATTTCATCTACGTTTCTACAGTGGATTATTAAGATCTTCTTATCAGGATACTTTATTTATCGAAATTAAGTACTTTACTCTTGTTACAACAAAAAATGAATCCGGTAAACTACCCTTTCCCCGTATGCGATCATCACCAGAATCAATCGGCCTTGAGTCTTCTATAACTCAGGCACATATGTAAAAAATTATTTGATTCTGTTTGATGGCAGTTATCGTTTCGTCATGGAAAAATTTCTCTTGTTACAACATAAAATGTTCCTGGTAAACTACCCCTTTCCCTTAAACGATCTTCAACCAAAAATATCAGACCTTGAGTTCTCTACAATTTAGGGACGTATGCAAAAACTTATTTGATTGTGTTTGAATTTACGGCAGTTATCAATCGTCATAGAAAAAATTAACCTTGTTCTCACATAAAACGTTGCTGGTAAACTACCCCTTCCTCTTAACTGATCTTCACCAAAATCAAAAGCTCTTGAGTCCTCCACAATTCAGGAAGGCATGCAAAAGATTATTTGATTCTGTATGAATGTGCGGCAGTTACCGTTCGTCATAGAAACAATTACTCTTGTTAAAACTTTAAAGGTGGCAGGTAAACTACCCCTTTCCCATAACCGATCTTCACCAAAATCAAAAGGCCTTCAGTTCCTTACAATTCAGGAACGTATGCAAAACAGTATTTGATTCTCTTTGAAATTACGACAGTTATCGTTCGGAAAAAAATTACCCTTGTTAAAACATAAAACGTTGCAGGTAAACTACTGTGCCGAGTCGAGTAAGATCGGCGCGAATAAACAAAAATCGTGTACGGTATTTAACGAGAAAGCTGACGAAAAATACTGTACTGTATTTAGCGGGGGCGGCTACGATACTGTAATGAGGTAATTAAGTTGCGCCTGATTGGTGCTGCGCTCTGGCGTTCGCTGCTGATTGCGAGTTGAGAAAGGACAGCATATACGATTCTAAACCTGTCTTTATTCTGGTCCTGAATCAAACAGACGCCTTGCCGTTTTCTCCAACAGAAAGAAGTTTTTAATTGCACCATCTTCCATCTATGGTAGGCTAAATTAACACAGATCTGCGGTAAGTCACTGCAATATACTTATATACATTAATTTAAAGTTATGCAAAAAGGAAGTTGTTTAATAAGTACAGAAATAAATGAAATCGGTTAACCTATCACACCACGTGGCAAATTAGACTATGTGTAAATTTTATTAATTGTATAACAAACTGAATAATTATATAACAGTAAATGAAATCTTAACTAAGGCACCGTAATTGAATAATGTTAACCCACAGGGGTAAAGTTTATAAATGTATATATGCCAAGTGGTGAATCAAGTTAGTATGAATAATTTAGTCACCCCAAATTTATTGAGAAGGTTGAAGAAAGAGAGTCATAGTAAAATATAAAGTTTAAATGGAAACAAGTGACAAACTTTAATAGAATTGAGAATAATGTAAAGTCAGAATAATATGTAATTTAACTAAACTAAATGTTTTCCAAGATAGGGCCATATGCCAGTATAACCTGTTGCAGAGTGTGTCAAACTTTCATTTTAAGTAGGCCTAAAGCTGGGTTTAATATTATAAATGGATTGGTGCATGTGAGGTTTCTGGGGGAATTAGTTTTGGGAACTTATCGCTGATAATATTTTGTATGCATAGGGTCCCTCGCTGCAAGTCGAGGAACAGCCCCAACCTGAACATGACCATCTAGACTCTCTCAACTTCATCTGCCAGAGGAGAATAGCGAGGACAGGCCACAAACACACTAAAATGTAGACCAGAATACCACAACTTCACACCATGGAATAAATCAGGTGACACCAAACCATATTACTTTTATACAAGGGGATGTAACCCACTAGAACCCATGGACATATAGTTACACAACATCAATGACTTTAAAATTTAAACATTTTAATTGGGTCCCCGGTTAACGGGACAGAATAGTGCGTGGACTTGGGGGGGAATCTTTTGTACATTTTGTAACTCTGTTTGTATTAAATGTGAGCCCAGAGGTTGGCATGTATCTGTGGCTGATTACCATTCAGGCCTGTAAATTTCTTTCTTGTTTTCAGTAGAAGGGTTACCTTAGTGCTAGTAATTCTATCATTCACCATGTAATTTCACCGGTTAAATTTAGTTTTCATTTTATGCATTAATTTCATATATTTATATTCAGTTTGGGTCATATAGGGATACAAGTTTCTTTGGTAGTTCAGTCGGGTCACCAGTTTAATCCTGTATAGGTGGATTTTCATGCAGACTTGAACATGCTCTTAGGACAGGTTGAGTTATGCACGATCTTGCCTAGGAACATGTCGGCCTTTAGGCCAAATAAATTTTAAAAGGTTATAAGGCATTATGACACATTACTGTTTTCAATATTTAACAAAATTTATCATGTTTAAATTCTTTTTAATTGATTATGATCACTTGTGTGTTTACTGAATTCTAATTATATTTACTCCAAGTCTAAGTGCTCAATGTGGGCGCACTTTCTAATAGTATCAGGCATTATGCCAACTCCTGAATTTTAGTATGCCCTGGTGTTACACACATATATCTTGAGTTATTAGGTATTAAGGCCTTGCAATAGGTGTTGCGTGCAAGGATATTTATAAATTGTAAATTATGTACCTCATGGGGTGAAAGAGGTGTGGCAAGATTTTAATGATAGAAGTTGTAATTATCCTGTGTTGTGGAACGTGTGTATGTATTGTATATTCGTGTGTATTTTTGGGGGTTAGATATAGGGCTAAGTGGGGACAAGTAACATTTTTTAAGGAGAATATAGAATATAAATTTTATATTTATTGATTTTTTTCAAGAAACATTTTTAAGGAGAATATAGAATATAAATTTTATATTTATTGATTTTTTTTAGCAATATTTTTAAGGAGAATATAGAATATAAATTTTATATTTATTGATTTTTTCAAGTAACAATTTTAAAGGAGATATAATGAGTTTGTTTATAATAAAAAAGATTTTATTGGTTGTTAATTTTGTGAGTTTTAATTGCAAGTCCCATCTCACTGGATCCAGCGCATTTTTGGCTTCTCTAGGCTTTGGCCTAGTTTTAATTATCTTGTGGCCCCTCTTTAGAAAAAAAAATTGTCAAAAACCCCATTTTTTTTTTTTTATGAGTCAATACAACACTAAAAGAGGGGTTACACTACCCCTTTCTCTTAACCGATCTTCACTAACATCAATAGGCCTCAGTACTCTACTACAATTCAGGGATGTATGCAAAACATTATTTGATTCTGTTTGAATGTGCGGCAGTTATCGTTCGTCATAGAAAAAATTACCCTGGTTAAAACATAAAATGTGTCTCATAAACTACCCCTTGCCCTCAACCGATCTTCACCAAAAACAACAGGTCATGAGAACTCTGCAATTCAGGTCTGTATTCGAAATATTATTTGATTCTGTTTAAATTTGGGTCTGTTATAGTTTGTCATAGAAAAAAATCTACAGACACACAGATAGACAGACAGACACACACACAGACACTTTTCGAAAAATGACTTTTTTAATGTTTTAAGGGTTGTACAATTAGAATCTGCAATTATCTCGAACACGATTTTTTTTTGCCATCTGCATACTTCTATTTCCTTATGGAACATGGAAGTAAAATTTATCGCCCCCCCTTCAACCATAATTTTCATTTATAGAAAATTAGCCCCACCCCGTTTAAATAGCCTCTTCATTTATATATATTTCATCTACGTTTCTACAGTGGATTATTCTGATCTTCTTATCAGGATATTTTATTTATCAAAATTAAGTACTTTACTCTTATTAAAGCATAAAACGCTGCTGGTAAACTACCCCTTTCCCTTAACCGATCATCACCAAAAACAATGGGTCTTGAGTCGTCTACTATTCAGAGATGTATGCGAAACATTATTTGATTCTGTTTGAATTCACGGATGTTATCGTTTACCATAAAATCAATTCTACACACAGACACTTTTCGAAATCAATAGGCCTTCAGTTCAGCGAGACCAGCAGCACGAGACAGACCAAGACCAGACCGACTGTGGACTACTACACACCGAGGCTCAGGAGCTCTTACAGGCTAAGATTGCAGTATCAAGTGGACTCTTTCGTGGAGCGTTGTTGGCGGTTGGAACTTCCGCCCTAGCTTGCGCCGGCAGTAAGGTCATCGTCGACTGAAGGTGTAGAAAACTACAGGATCACCTGCAGTGCCGGTCCAGTAACGACAAGAGTGAAGCCAAGCTAGCTGCGGCCACGCATTAGTGGGTCGTGCGACCGTCTTCAGCGTCCCTTGTTAGGGCCGCGTGGCAGCAGGCTCGACTAGTCCGGTTAAATCGGTTGCTTTGCCTTGTGTACGCGGTAGTGTTCGTGTGCGCGTGTGCGAGTCTCTTAACGGCGGGAGCCGTTCGCGGTCTGGTATCGGCTGGTGTTTACCGCGTGTAGTGTGCCAACCCGAGGCCAAAGGCGGCAAAGTGCAGTGGACAGTGAAAGTGCTGTGTGGTGTTTGTGGCTTTCGCGAAGCTCCGGACCAGTGGACCTGTTGGGATTACTTCGAGGGATCACACCAGGTAAGCCCTATTTACTGTTTTTCTCGCGGTTTTTGGTGGCATCGCCCGCTTAGCTTGGCGTAGGCTAAGTTAGGTCCCTGCCGGTAGCGGTCGGTCGCTTCGCCTAGTCGTGGTGCGGCCTCCAATACCGGCGCTAAGCGGGTTAACTATCCCAGTAGGAGGGCTTCGGCCCGAATACCTTTGCCAAAACGCGATGGGCGACCGTCGCGTTGCGGCCGGGCAGCGGAATGGTCCTGCTAAGGGCCAATCCAATGCTTCAACCGTAGGCCCGGGCCCTGTCCCTGACTCGGTCGGATCGTGCAGTGGTCCTTCTCAGGGCCGCCAATCGGTCTCGGCCGTGTCCAACGTTGTCTCTGGGGGTATTCCTGCCCCGACGTGTACTGCGTCCCAGCCCACGCCTGGGTCGTCATTTACCGTAGTCACATCAAAGAAAAAGCGGAACGCTCCCCGACGAACCGGAGCTTGATCTGGATGCTACTTCCCGTAGAAGCCGCCCTCCGCCCCTGTTCGTCAACGGCGTCAAGAACGTCGTTGACTTTTCCAGGCGCCTCCGGCTCGGCGTTCGTCTCTCGGCGGACGTACAGATGTCTCTTCGTGGAAGGGACAGTCTGCGCGTTAGCTGCGTGACGGACGAAGAGTACCGCGCCGTCTATTTGTTCTTACAGGCAAATGGCCTACAATTTCACACTTTCTCCTACGAGAAGGCGGCTCATGTCCGGCTGATAATTCGCGGCCTGGACGAGGACACCGATCCAGACGAGGTGGCGGACGAGCTCCGCCAACTCGGTTTCCCGATCAAGGAGAGCATTAGGCTCTACACCACTTACGGACCCAGGCGTAAGTTACCCCTCCTCCGGGTGATCATCCTGAAGGGGGAACAGGCAGACAGACTGCTGGGCCTGACCAGTCTTTGCGGGCTGAAAATAAAAGTTGAAAGGAGCCGCGAAGCTGGCCACGTCCCGCAGTGCCATCGATGCCAACGGTTCGGGCACGGCTCGGACAGCTGCCACAACGCAGAGGCCTGCGTCAGATGCGGGAAGCCGCATCCGACCAAGGCCTGTCAATTGCCGGCTGTGGGGCGGCGCTTTTGCATTAATTGCGGCGAACCTCACTCGGCAAATTACCGAGGATGCTGGGTTTTCCAGCAGCATCTGAGGCAGGCCGCGGACAGGAATAATCCTCCTGCCCGCCAGCAGCTTCCAGTCGTCCCGGATCGTGCTGCCTTTCCCCGTCTCCCGGAGAAGGTCAGCTCATCTGTGCCACAACCTCCCGCCCGACCTCGCCCACGTGCTCAGCCACGTGCATCGTCCCCACCTGCTCGGGAAGAGCATGCTACGCCAGCATCGGCCCTAGATCAGCCCGTTCCAATGGAAGAGGAACCTGCCCCGGAAGTAGTTGAGCCAGTCCCGGAGAGGTCAGAATCTCCCCAACCCGCGGCTCGCTACAGGCCTAAGAATAGGAAGAAAAAGAAGCAGAAGAAACAGAAAAACGCTGCTCCCGCTCCCCCTGCCCAGAAACCGCAAACCAGACCAACACAGAGCTCCGGCGCTGGGGTTGCTCGGCAGTCCAGAGTAGAGCCCCGTCCTGCAGCTGAAAGGACCGAGCGCCCACCCAGGAACACATCTCGGGTGAACTTAGCCCGCAGCTATGCTGCCGCCGCCCGCAGCGACCCTGCCCCATCTGCTTCGTCGTCGTCCACATCCCCCTCAGCTCTAGCCGAGGTAAAGTCTTTCTTCGAGGAATATGACCTCGAAGAAGTGGCCCGTCTGTATCGATCCATCCGGGAGCGTCTTCGCACGGCGACCCCGACTGAAAAGTTCCTCCTGCTCGCGGAAGCTGCAGCCGCCATTGGTCTTCTGTAATGCTCCACGCTAACAGAATTACCTCCATTAAGCGCGACCTTTCCATTATAGCGTGGAACGCCAACAGCCTTCTGCCCAAACTCGAGGAACTTAGAGAGTTCCTAGCCCGTCGCAAGCCCGACGTGCTTCTCCTCTCTGAGACCTGGCTTAGGGCACATGACAACGTGAGATTGCCCAACTATGCGTTTTACAGGGACGATAGACCTGGGCGGAACGCGGGGGGTGGTACGGCCATAGCGGTGAAACGTTGCATTGCACATTACCGCGTGGTCTTGCCTCCTCGCCAAAATATCGAGGCCACAGCCGTGGAACTCTCCGGAGTTCTCGGAGGTGTCCTCCTGGTTTCGGCTTACAAACCGCCGACCAAACCAGTTCTAGACGCCGACCTGTCCGCAATTTTCAGTGCGCATAGGGAGGTAATTCTTGCAGGTGACCTGAACTGCAAACACCCCGACTGGGGTAGTCGATTGACTACACCATCCGGGAGGGCGCTTAGCAGGTACCTTCACGACCACCACCTACGAGCCTACGGACCCGGACAACCGACGCACTATCCCCTCCGACCTGGAGCCCGACCTGACATACTAGACATTGCAGTTGTCAAGGGAGTTGTCAACCAGATTGAGGTGTCCGTGTTAACGGAACTGTCCTCTGACCATTGTCCCATCGAGGTGCACGTACCTACCCGTCACACGATTGGGAGAGCAGCGCGACGAGTGGTTGAGTGGGACCGCTTCGGGCCTGCCTTTTGTCGCAGGCTTCCCGAGGAGATCCCGCTTGATACCACTCAGCACATCGACGAGGCGGTCGCCTTGTTCGATGATGCCGTGGTCTCTTCCGTCGGCGTGTGCTCACGGATGAAGCCTAATCTCACGCCCGATTATCACCGGATCCCAGAAGAAGTCCGTCTTCTCGCTTTAGAGAAGAACAGACTTCGGAGACGGTGGCAGCGGACGCGAGATCCGGACGACAAGGCCAGCTTCAATCGGGCGGCCGGCAAGTTACGTCGTGACTTGCAGGCCTTCCGACGAAGCTGCTGGGAACTTACGGTCGCCAAAATGGCAGACGATGCACCGGAGGGCGACTCTTCCGTTTACAGGACACCTACTGCGATGACCGGGAAGAGGCGCCGTCCTCCACTCCCGGCCATCAACGGACCTGGTGGACATCCCCTTGCCAAGCCGGACGAGAAATCAGAGTTCCTGGCCGGGTACCTGGAGCATCAATTTGCTCCTAACCCGTCCGGGGACCCAGACTCCGACGAGGAGATAGAAGCCGAAGTTGAGGCTTCTCTCGGCAGCCCGATTACATCCGAACCTGAACCCACTTCGGTGGAAGAGGTAACGGACAGGCTTTTAGCGCTTCGGCCCCGGAAGAGCCCTGGACCGGACGGTGTTACTAACACCGCCCTACAGAGACTTCCGGACCGGGGAGTTCGCTTCCTGGTCGATTTGTTCAATGCCTGCTTCCGATTCGCCTACTTTCCTAAGAAATGGCGTTCGGCTACGATCACGATGATCCCGAAGCTGGGAAAAGACCACAAGTTCGCAGAGAACCTCCGGCCTATCAGCCTGCTGTCGTCCACTTCGAAAGTCTTCGAACGACTAGTCCAGCGGCGGCTCATGGATCACCTTCAACTGTTCGATATCCTGGTCCCCGAGTAATTCGGTTTTCGTGCTGGGCACTCCTCGACGCATCGACTGATGCGTTTCGTGGAGACCGTGGCCGAGGCCGGTTGCTCGCGAGAGCAGACCGTCGCCGTTTTCCTTGATGTCGAGAAGGCTTTCGATCGTGTTTGGCATCCAGGCCTACTCTACAAACTCACGGAGATTCTGCTTCCGGATTGCTACCTTCATCTGATTGCTAGCTTTCTTCGGAACAGAACCTTTCGCGTGAGAGTTGATAACACCCTTTCTTCGGAAAGGGCTATTACTGCTGGTGTCCCTCAGGGAAGCGTCTTGGGCCCCCTGTTTTTCTCTGTGTACGTCAACGACGTGCCCAAGTTGCCTGGCACCAGGTTGGCCATGTTCGCCGACGACACGGCAGTGTATGCTGTCGATCGTCGTGCTGAGACGGCCGTTATCTGGCTCCAGGAACAATTGGACGAATACGTTGAATGGGCAGAGAAATGGAGAGTTGCCATCAACGCAGCCAAGAGCACAGCAGTAGTCTTCTCCAGACGCTTAAGCTCCCCGACAGACTCTACGTAGGCGATACACTTCTGCCCTGGTCTCGTGAGGTCAAGTACCTCGGGGTTCACCTCGACCGACGTCTCACCTGGCGGACACACTCTGCGCAAGTAGCCCGAAAAACCGCCCATCGTGTATACCAACTCCGACCCGTATTATGTAGCAACGCCATGACCCGCCGCCTAGGGAAGCTCATCGTCTCCACTTATGTGGCGCCGATGACTACCTACGCGATGCCCGTTTGGGGCTACTTGGCCAAGACCCATAAGCGAAAGCTTCAGTCTCTCCTCGACCGAGGATTGCGCTGGGCATGCAAAGCCCACTATCTGACATCAAACAAAACTATCCGTGACTCCCTGCGTGTCCGTTCCCTGGACGCCACTAAACGGACACTGTCCCGCAAATTCTATCGTCGCTCCGCCCGATTCCAGGGCAACCATCTCATTAGCGCCCTCGGTCGCTACCAATCTGTGCCAGGTGAACCTTGGACCCGGCCTCGGCGAACACTCACCCTCAATTAATTAAATAATTAATTGAAAACCCACGGCCGGTAGCAGGCCACACCATAAATCCAGAATATCAGTAGTCCCTACGGCAGGAGCTCTTTCTGAAGCTCGGGACGTAGTACACGAGCGGGCGACGGGCAAGCCCTTCGTCCCGCACAGCCACTGACCCTGAGGCCTTCAGTTCTTTACAATTCAGGAACGTATGCAAAAAATTATTTGATTCTCTTTAAATTTACAGCAGTTATCGTTCATCATAGAAAAAATTACCCTTGTTAAAACATTAAAAGTTGCAGGTAAACTACCACTTCCCCTTAACCGATCTTCACCGAAATCAACAGCCTTGAGTATATAAATTTCTGGAGAATATGCAAAATATTATGTGATTCTCTCTGAATATCAGGCAGTTATCATTCGTTATAAAAATAAAATTACCTTTCTAAAATATGGAAAGTTGCAGGTAAACTACCCTTTTCTCTAAACCGATTTTCACCAAAATCAACAAAGTTTGAGTACTCTATAATTCAGGAAGGTGTGCAAAAATTATTTGATTCAGTTTGGATTTACGGCAGATATCGTTCGTCAAATGTCAAATTACCTTTGTTAAAAAATAAAACGTTGCTGGTAAACTTCCCCTTTCCCATAACCGATCTTCACCAAAAACAACAAGTATTGAGAACTCTACAATTGAGAACTGTATGCGAAACATTATTTGATTCTGTTTGAGTTTGCGGCTATCGTTTGCCATATAAAAAAAATATCGGTAAAAAGAACCATACATGAATTCCATGTTCAAAGATTTATATTTAAAATCATTTTCGAAATGAAATATTTCCATAGAAACTACTTCTTTCTACTTACTGCTTCAGCATTAACCATAGTACTGTGGTCACTAACGTATACCACCACACGTTATCGCACTCGATTTTAATTGATGATGGAAGTCGATGGCACTGCCTAAACGTCTGGTTTTGCAGAAAACATTGGTCTACGGCCAAACAGGATGGGAAGGAATTTTAACAACAAACTACTTCTTTGTTGCCGATAACGTAGTACATATGTAAAATAAATTATCTCCTCCCCTTCAACTATAATTTTTGTTTATAGAAAATTACCCCATCCCGTTCAACTATCCTCTTCATTTATAGATATTTCATCTACATTTCTACAGTGGATTATTACGATCTTCTTATCAGGATACTTTATTTATCAAATTAAGTACTTTACTCTTGTTAAAACATAAAATGTTTCCGGTAAACTATCCTTTCCCTGTAACCGATCTTCACCAAAAACAATAGGCCTTGAGTCCTCTACAACTCGGACGTATATGTAAAAAATTATTTGATTCTTTTTGAATTTACGGCAGTTATCGTTCGTCATGAAAACATTTCTCTTGTTACAACATAAAATGTTGCTGGTAAACTACCCCTATCCCTTAACCGATCTTCAACAAAATCAACAGACCTTGAATAATCTACAATCGAGGAAGGTATGCACAACATATTTTATTCTTTTTAAATGGGCGGCAGTTATCGTTCGTCATAGGAACAATTACTCATGTTAAAACATAAAATGTGGAAGGTAAGCTACCCCTTCCCCTTAACCGATCTTCACCAAAATCAACTATCTTCCGTCTTTTACAATTGAGGCACGTATGCAAAAAAAAAATATGATTCTTTTTGAATGTACGGCAGTTATTGTTCATCATAGAAACAATTACTCTTGTTAAAACATAAAATGTAGGCGGTAAACTACACCTTTCCCTTAACCGATCTTCACCAAAATCAGCAGAAATTGAGCTCTCTATAGATCAAGAATGTATGCAAAACATTGTTTGATTCTGGTTGAATTTACGGCAGTTATCGTTTGCCATAGAAAATACCCTCGTAAAAACATAAAACGTTGCTGGTTAACTACCCCTTTCCCTTAACCGATCTTCACCAAAAACAAAAGATCTTGAGAACTCTACAATCAGGGCGGTATGCAAAAAATTATTTGATTCTGTTTGAATTTGCGGCTGTTATTGTTTGCTATATAAAATACCCTTGTTAAAACATAAAACTTTGCAGGTAAACTACTGTAACATAACACTATCGGTTACAGTTAGTTGTATAGTAAAACACACTTAGATCAATTACATAATTCGATGTAAACTGTTAATATTAATTTTAGTATCGTTAATAAATAAACATACAGATAAGAATTATACTGCATAGTCGTTATATAAGTGAGAGGTGTGTATGGGCGAGGCGACACATTGACGCCGACCCAAAGTAAAATTGTATTGTAAGTACAACTTTCTATGTCGTAAAGATGTAAAACGCTTTGTTTGCTAAAAAAACAGCAAAAAATAGGCAGTACCGTTAGATTTAGGGTGTTTTCGGCCTTCAAAATACAATGAGTGAAACGTCATAAACGAGGGTGGTGGAGAAAGCAGATTTCCTTTTTTAACGAGAAAACGGTCTCGCGGCAAAAAGTTCGTGTCTATAAGAATTCACCAATTACAAAAAGCGACATCTCTGCGCGCGAAGTTATTTCGAGTGGTTATTGGTCAATTTCAAACTTACCGGCAACAAGTTCGAATCTCAGCCAATGATGGTAATTTTAAGAGTAGCGGCAGTAAGGGAAGTTTTGGTGAAACTATAAAAGTAACTGATGCAGGAATGTAAAGGAGTCAGTCAGTGAAATCAAAGTCAGTCAGTCAGGAAATCAAGACAGTCAGTGAAAGCAAGAGAGACAGTCACAGTCAGTCAGTCAGTGAAATCAATCAATTAGTTAGTTAATTACTCAGTCGTACAGTAAATTAGTCAATCGTCAATCAACAGACAAGTAGTATTATTTATTCTGTGCGCGGCATCAAGTGCGAAGAAGTTTTATTTATTATGTGCGCGACCGTATGAAAAGTCAGAGTTTCGGAGGACGTGGAGACGAATGATTATCGCGAGTGTGGTGGATACGATAAAAAACAAAGTAACACAAATTGTGTTGTGATGTGTAAAGTGTGGAACAAGCGAGACGGAGGAATGGATAAGCGATTTCAAGTAACTGTATCACATTAAACGTTATAATCCAATAATTGCATGTAATATATTTGTCTACTCAGTTAACCCGTTTCACTCTAAAAAAACCGACGAATTGTTCAGATGCTGTAGAATTTTATATCTTACGACTTAGAATAGGAGTACGAAGTATAAATATTTAATATAAATTTTGAATGATAGTTTGATAGTTCTGAAATGTTAGATATTAAGTCATGTTATTGATTAATGTTTATTTATGTTGAGAAAGAAGGAGATTTTCTAGTTTCATTAATATCTTGTTAATGATAAATAATATTTCACATTTGTTTATTAATCTTTTGTTGATGATAAATAATGTTTATGTATTCATTAATCTTTTATTGATGACTAATAATATTTAATGTGTAATTAAGATCACAAATTTGAAAGCATAGTCAATGGAATAATTAAGTGGTCATAAACAGTAAATGATATTAAGTGTATTCATGAATTTCTTGTAATGATTAACTAAGGATAAGAAGTTAGTAGTAATGAGAAGTAATTAACTTGTCAAATTGAAATGCGGATAATATCATATGTTATATATATTTAAATGTATTAATAGGTTAAATATAATATCTATTAAATAGCATCTGAACATAAGTGTTGTTATTAACAACCCCCCTGAGATTCCTAATTATCTCTGGCGCCCAGCAACAAAAAATTTAATATTTGTCGCCAACAACGTCGTGCAATTCCAAACAATTTTATATTTGACGCAACCAACGTGTGGCTTAATAAACAAGTTAGATCCCCAGAATTTAATATTTGACGCCCAAGTGGTGGAGCTTAATTTAGTAACTTAATCAAGCTCGGTAGAATGAAACGGGGTAGACAATAAATAAGATATATGTTAATGTAAGTAGATGTTAACTTGTAGTAAGAGTAGACAATTAAGGAAATTTAAATTGAATAATAATCATAAAAGAGAAATGGCAACGAATAACGGGGATAATAGTGATAATGAGGTGGTATACGAGGTCAACAACCAAATGGGAGAGACCAGAATAGGTGAAGAATCGACCGACAATGAGTCCCCGATGGTTCTCTCAGAGGCAAGGGGACTGCGAGAAGAAGACGTCCGCAGCGAAGTACAGCAAACACAAACAAATATAGATATAGTCACGTTATTACAACAAATGACACAGCAATTGACAGAAAAAATAACAGAAAACAATAAACAAATGACAGAAAACAGTCAACGATTAGAACAAAACTTGACAGAAAAATTTACAGAAAACAATGAACAATTGAAACAGTTAGCGGAAAGAATCGACAAAATCGAAAAGAATATGGAACTAAAATTCACACAACAGTTAAACGAACACAGAACACACATAGAACAACAGATTACTGAATTAAGACAAGAAAACCAGGAGTTCACAACGAAGATAAGAGCCGAAACAAAGGAGATCGTCAGGAAGGAAATGGAGACGATCCAGGCAGAGGTGAAGGAGCACTTAGAAAACAGCGACCATGTGTTCAGAAAGCACCAAATCATAGTAGCTCAAGAAATAAAAACCTTAAATACTAAAGTCAATAATAATAACAAAAAGAATGGAGAGCAGATGCAAAAACTCACCGAGTTATACGAAAACAATTGTACTTTGATAGACGGTCAACTGACGCAGATAAGGGAGGACGTGGAGAAAGAATTATACAAATGGAAAGGTCACCGATGCAACATGTGATGACGACAGAACACCTCAAGAACGTTACATTTAATGGAGAAGGGGAATACCCCATGGAGTTCGTCAAGGAACTGGATGAGATTCATAAAGAATATTACATGAGCGAAGGAGTGAACTGTGTATCCAGACACTTAGAAGGAGAAGCCGCCATTTGGTGGAAATTGATTAAGAATAATATTAAGACCTTCAATGAATTCCACGACGCATTCATAGCTAAATACTGGAACCAGATGGTACAAGAGGGTGTACGCGACCGATTAGAGTTCGGAAGATATTGGCCGGAGAGTGGACTTAGTATGGTGCAGTACATGGAGAGGTGCATACTGCAAAATCGACAGCTGATACCACCGATATCTGACCGACATCTGATACGGAAATTGGCGCAACACTACCACCATGATATAGCAGTAGCATGCATTACAAGGGGGGTAGAAAATATTACCGAGTTTCAAATGTTGCTAATGGAATTTGCGACGTTACGTAAGAAGAAGGAAGACAGTTCTAACAACTATAGGACGCAGGTAGTGGTAAAACCGGAACAACATGAGAACGAGAGTCGACCTTGGCATCACAACAAAAGTGACAGACAGCCGACTTATCGACAGAACGTAGGGTGGAGGCAGACAAATTCAAATAATATGCCCGAGCCGAGAGAGAGCGCAAAAACACAAAACAAACGTGTTTACGAAGCTCAGGTCAACGCTATTGCTGGAACGAGCGGTACACAAAGACACTCACAAGTTGTTGACACCCCAGCAACGAGTTCAAAAAACTCAGTAAGGTGTAAGTTGTAAATACCCAGAAATTAGCACTACTTTCTTAGAAATAAGGGATGCTTTGTTGGAAGAAGATTTAGAAATTAACAAGGCACGTAAATTTAAATGCCCAGAGCTAAGCATATGCATAAATGGAATACCGGTGGTCGCCTTAATTGACACGGGTAGCCAAATAAATGCAATTTCGGCAGAGTGGTATCACAAACACAAATGCCAGATGGGAAAACTAAATATATTAAAAGTAACGAATATGATAGTAAAAGGAGCGGTTGGTAGAAAATCTAAACAAATAACTCAGCAATTATTGTTAGAAGTGAAGATTGGTCAGTATAGCATTGACGGGGTATTCTGAATAATACCTGATCTAATCCAGGAATGCATAATTGGAATCGGGTTGCTGCAAGAAAGTAGATGTGGCATTGATTTAAAGGAGAACCAGATAAAATTTAATAGACATGAAGCAGGGGAAGATGCACCTGAATATGTTGAAATTCTAGCTATAGAAGTTGATCAAGAAGAGAAGCGGATTGGGGATATGATTCGTGAGAAGATGGAAGAAATTACAGGAGTCGAGGCGCAGGTGAAGAAGGAATTAGAGGAAATATTGGTGAGAAACCACCAGATCTTCAGGGAGCAACCAGGAAGGATTACAAGGTATGAACATAAATTTATTGTGACAGATACCACACCATATTGTATGAAAGGTTGGCCAGTTCCTCTAAAATATCAACAAGCCGTAGATGAAGAAATCAAGAAGATGGAGGCGTGCGGAGTGATCGAACGAGCTGCAAGTCCATTTATTAATCTGATCGTAACCGTCATCAAAAAGGATCAGTCGGTACGACTATGCCTGTGTGCGCGGAGAATCAATGCCGTGACTGTTCCAGATTATGAAGGAGCGATGCCGATTAATGAAGTGTTGGCGAGCTGTGGTAACATGAAAGTGATGAGCAATATCGACCTGACGAGTAGCTTCTGGCAAATACCGTTAGCAGAAGAATGCCGTAATTTCACCAGATTCTTATATAAGGGGCGTTGCTATCGATACACTGTCACTCCATTTGGTTTGAAAACTAGTCTGGCGAGCTTAACAAGGGGATTGGATCACGTGCTATCAGAAAAGGTGAAGACGTTCACGATTATTTATGTTGATGATTGCTTGTGCATATCTGGAAGCATAGAAGAACATATCATCCACCAGCAGTTGTTACTACAAGATCTCAAGAAAGCGAACCTCACAGTAAACCTGCGTAAATCGAAGTTTTTCCGAGAAAAATAGAATACTTAGGGTACGAGTTATCAACGAAGGGCATCAGTGCGTCAGCAGATAAGGTAGCGGCAATTTTATAGTTCCTGAAGCCAAAAAACCCAAAGCAATTAAAGGGATTCCTTGGGTGACCAATTTCTATAATAAGTTTACCAGCCGATATGCTGAGGAGACACGACCACTTTTAGAGTTATTGAAGAAGGTGGTACCATTTAAATGGACTCCAGAGATAAATGAACAATTCGAAAGGGTGAACAAAGAGCACAAAAGAAGAATGAAGAAAATAACAAATTAAAGTTTAAGGTAGGAGACTTAGTCCTAGTTAGGACAAACCCAATTTCAGACGCGGTAAATAAAGTAACAGCAAAATTTTGTGAGTTGTACCATGGACCATATGAGGTAACCAGCATTAAGGGAGACGCTGCGTACGAGATCTCAGAGGTCAACAAACCTAACACAGTACAAGGTATCTTTAATGTTCGGCAATTAAAACAATACCACCATGGGTCCCCAGGAGAATGAGAAATGGGGATTGGTAAAAATACATGTAGAAATTTTAATTGTCAGAGAAATTAATCAATGGGGATTTAAATACGTTCAGATTTCCTTAATAACAAAATTGTAACAATGTAATATAGTAAAGACTTTTGTAAAGTAGTTATAAGAAGTGAAATGAATGGAAAAGGGTTGAATCATAGTAAATATGCTAAGAACACATGTGTAGTATGAATGACCGAAGTGGGGACTAGACGCAGGTAGTAAACGAAAGGTTAGTGGCAATTTAGTTGTTGTCAACACGAAAAGTGGGTCGACCGAAAGAATGTAAACAAACTATGTTGTGAATAGTAAATAAGTGAATTTAGAGGCATACAAAATGATTTGCCATAATTCTGATAATAATTATGATCAAATCATTTTGGGGGACAATGTAACATAACACTATCGGTTACAGTTAGTTGTATAGTAAAACACACTTAGATCAATTACATATTTCGATGTAAACTGTTAATATTAATTTTAGTATCGTTAATAAATAAACATACAGATAAGAATTATACTGCATAGTCATTATATAAGTGAGAGGTGTGTATGGGCGAGGCGACACATTGACGCCGACCCAAAGTAAAATTGTATTGTAAGTACAACTTTCTATGTCGTAAAGATGTAAAACGCTTTGTTTGCTAAAAAAAAACAGCAAAAAATAGGCAGTACCGTTAGATTTAGGGTGTTTTCGGCCTTCAAAATACAATGAGTGAAACGTCATAAACGAGGGTAGTGGAGAAAGCAGATTTCCTTTTTTAACGAGAAAACGGTCTCGTGGCAAAAAGTTCGTGTCTATAAGAATTCACCAATTACAAAAAGCGTCATCTCTGCGCGCGAAGTTATTTCGAGTGGTTATTGGTCAATTTCAAACTTACCGGCAACAAGTTCGAATCTCAGCCAATGATGGTAATTTTAAGAGTAGCGGCAGTAAGGGAAGTTTTGGTGAAACTATAAAAGTAACTGATGCAGGAATGTAAAGGAGTCAGTCAGTGAAATCAAAGTCAGTCAGTCAGGAAATCAAGACAGTCAGTGAAAGCAAGAGAGACAGTCACAGTCAGTCAGTCAGTGAAATCAATCAGTTAGTTAGTTAATTACTCAGTCGTACAGTAAATTAGTCAATCGTCAATCAACAGACAAGTAGTATTATTTATTCTGTGCGCAGCATCAAGTGCGAAGAAGTTTTATTTATTATGTGCGCGACCGTATGAAAAGTCAGAGTTTCGGAGGACGTGGAGACGAATGATTATCGCGAGTGTGGTGGATACGATAAAAAACAAAGTAACACAAATTGTGTTGTGATGTGTAAAGTGTGGAACGAGCGGGACGGAGGAATGGATAAGCGATTACAAGTAACTGTATCACATTAAACGTTATAATCTAATAATTGCATGTAATATATTTGTCTACTCAGTTAACCCGTTTCACTCTAAAAGAACCGACGAATTGTTCAGATGCTGTAGAATTTTATATCTTACGACTTAGAATAGGAGTACGAAGTATAAATATTTAATATAAATTTTGAATGATAGTTTGATAGTTCTGAAATGTTAGATATTAAGTCATGTTATTGATTAATGTTTATTTATGTTGAGAAAGAAGGAGATTTTCTAGTTTCATTAATATCTTGTTAATGATAAATAATATTTCACATTTGTTTATTAATCTTTTGTTGATGATAAATAATGTTTATGTATTCATTAATCTTTTATTGATGATTAATAATATTTAATGTGTAATTAAGATCACAAATGTGAAAGCATAGTCAATGGAATAATTAAGTGGTCATAAACAGTAAATGATATTAACTGTATTCATGAATTTCTTGTAATGATTAACTAAGGATAAGAAGTTAGTAGTAATTGAAAATTATTTAAATTGTCAAATTGAAATGCGGATGATATCATATGTTATATATATTTAAATGTATTAATAGGTTAAATATAATATCTATTAATTAGCATCTAAACATAAGTGTTGTTATTAACAAACCCCTGAGATTCCTAATTATCTCTGGCGCCCAGCAACAAAAAATTTAATTGTCACCAACAACGTGGTGCAATTCCAAACAATTTTACATTTGACGCAACCAACGTGTGGCTTAATAAACAAGTTAGATCCCCAGAATTTAATACTACCCCTTTCCCTTAACCGATCTTCACCAAAGCAACAGGTCTTGAGAACTCTACAATTCAGGGCGGTATGCAAAAACATATTTGATTCTGTTTGAATTTGGGGTTTATTGTTTGCCATAAAAATACCCTTGTTAAAACATAAAACGTTGCTGGTAAACTACCCCTTTCCCTTAACCGATCTTCACCAAAAACAATAGATCTTGAGAACTCTACAAATCAGGGTTGTATGCAAAAAATTATTTGATTCTTTTTGAATTTGCGGCTGTTATTGTTTACCATAAAAAAAAATCTACACACACACACACACACACACACACAGTCTTTTTGAAAAATGTCTTTTTTCATGTCTTTAGTGTAGTACAATCAGGGGCGTAGCCAAGGGGGGGCAAGGAGGGGCAGCTGCCCCCCCCCCAGATCAAGTTACAAAGTAAAAAATATAAAATAAAAGTAGATAAAAAACGCATGTGAGGAGTGCTAGAACAGGAGCAGTGATGGACAGTTATCCTTGCTTTACTTTAAAGAATTAAAGAAACATATATAGTTAATTTACAGTTTTGAACTTCCCGCTTTTGTAAGTCCCTAGTTTTAAAGCATCTGCCATTTTCCTGGTGAACAGACCAGTCGCGTTATAGCTCAACTCGGCTTTGCAAGCTTCTTTTTAGTTTCCGTCTTTATTTAAATATAGTCTAACCTCATCAGAGACCTCACTTCATCCACAGTACCTACAGGACACATCAATAGTTAGTAGTAAAATGGATATACGAAAGTTTTTTAAAGGTAAATTAGCCATTAATTTTTTATGTCGATTTCTAAAATTTCAGGATATTTCTACAACGTTGAATAGTATTAAAATATATTGGTCACGTAATAGTATTTATAATTATACCTATAGTGGTTACGTTATTTTGTTTGTCTCAAAAAGTCAAGACTACAGAACTCTCCCTGAGTGAAGAAAGTTAGGTTAAGTTTCGATTATTCGGACGCTTCCAATTTCCAAAACTAAAATTTCGGATACACTAATTACAAGCAGATGTGTATTTTATGATTTCAAAATACCTCTCGCAATAACAAGATATAAAAAAAGAAAAAAAAATTACATTTTAATCGGCCATTTCGTCTCGTCCCACTTTGCGAATATTCACTTACTTGGCGTAATAACCAGGGTTGTGAAATTTTTGAAAAAAGATGGTGGATATAATTTTTTTACAACGCTTGTGATCAGGGTTGTAGCAGAGTAAGCATGAGAGTATAAGTCTAGTCTAGGGATAGTAGTGCTGATGCCTTAAGATTGCTGATAGGGATGGGTATCGATATATTGATATATCAAAATATCGATATTGTCCCTTCAATTATCGATGTTTTTCTTATTTTATGATAATGTTTTCTTATTTTCTTGTTTATGTCCTTGACAGCTGAATATGAGAATAGTTGACTTCGTGTAGTTTTATTTTAAAATCTGTTTCAAATTACCTTTTTTGAGTTTTTTTGCGGAACAGTTTAGGAACCACTCAGCTATTCAACATCCATTTAAATGAGTGTCAAAGTATCGATATTTACTATTTATAATAACAATTGGTCTAAGTGATGTTTGTTTTTTACATTATTTCTATCCAAGTCACATAAAAGATAAACAGAATCAAAGACGGAACAGACTCACTTGGGGGAAATTATAAATCTCTGTACTTCCAACTTGAACTTAAATCATGACCGATATATCGATGGTTTTCCTTTGATAATATTTATATATCGATGTTAATGACTCGATATTTTATCGATATCAAATATTAATAAGTTGGCGATTGATACCCATCCCTACTTGCTGATTGGTTTCCGCCATATTCAAAACTGCTATGTTAATTGAGCCGGTGAGAATGAAAGTGGCATAAGTCATAAAATTTTAATATATAAAGTATATAAAAACATGCAGAATACATATTTATAAATCAGATTAATCACTTACATGTAGACAGTGATCAGTTTTTAGTATTACAGTATCTTTTTATTTGTTTTTTTCAATAACAATTTTAACAAACCATTAAATTTCTCCAATTAGCCATAAAGTGACTTACGCCACTTTCATTCTCACCGGCTCAATTATATTTGCCTTGTTTCGGCATCAGCAGCGCCACCCTAGCGACTTCTTGATGAAATGTCTAAACGGTGAAAAATTATATTTATATAGAAAAAATGTAAAGTTATTTCATTTAATAAAAAATTAAAAGAAAAGTAACAAACTAAAAGAAAATTGGACACACCTTCCTGTATGCGGTAATGTAAAAATAAATTTGTTTAATTTTTCCTGCATAATCTTCTTTATTTGGGAATTCTCTTCTTTATTTTAGGGAGCAAAAAAGGGATTTAGATGACAGCGATAAACGTGAAAGCGAGAAGAAAGTTAAACCTCACCAGCACCTTGCCCTGTTGAGCTTCAACCAGGGCCTTCTTCCATTCCAACACTCAGCGAGTTACCTAAACCGGACGTCTCAGATGACAGCGCCAAAAAAAAAGGAACTGTTGACAAACTGTTGGGTTCCACTCACTACTTATGACTTTGCTAAAGATGTCGGCGTCTCAAGCAGGAAGTTTAATCACGGTTGGCTTCAAACTTACTCCCCTTGGTTAGCATATTCGAAGGGGTCGAAAGGCGCACTCTGCAATTTCTGTGTGCTGTTCCCACCCCTTCCTGGTACAGTGAAGGGTGTTTTAGGATCGTTCATTGTAACTCCTTTTATACGTTACAAACATTTACATGAAAATTGCAAAAGTCATGCTTCCACCCACTGGCACAAAGCTGCAGTCAGTGCAGCCAAAACCTTTATGGACGAAATTCCTGTCGACGTTCAGGTGATATCGGGCCACAAGATACTAATAGAAGAAAACAAAAAAATCTTAGCATCAATAATTTCTACAATCATATTTTGTGGTACCCATGATTTGCCTCTGAGGGGAAATGAGCAGCATGAAGGTGTATTTCAAGACCTGATCCACTTCCGAATCGATGCTGGTGACCAAGAACTAAAACGTCACTGTGATATCCTTAATATGAGAAAAAATGCAACATATATGTCCCCTCAGATCCAGAATGAAATTATTGATCTCTGCGGAGCTGTTATCAAAGATGACATTATAGAACAAGCAAAGAAGGCATTTGCCTTTAGCGTGCTGGCAGATGAGACTGCTGATATATCAGGGAAAGAACAGCTGTCTGTCGGTTTCCGCTTCTTCGATGAAAAAGAAATGCAAGTTCGGGAAGAGTTTGTGGGTTTTGTGGAACTTCCTGCCCTCAATGCCACCACGATTGCAACAGCGATAGACAAGTTTCTAGAAAAAGAAGGACTTGACCCGAAGAAATGTGTAGGTCAGGGTTATGATGGATGTTCAGCTATGGCTGGCAAGTATGGAGGTGTACAATCAATTATAAGAAATAAGTATGAGAAAGCTATCTTCTTTCATCGTGCATCACACAAATTAAATCTTGTTGTAAATGACTTGAATAGTGTTCCACAAATACGCAACACCATCGCCACTATCAAAGACATTATAAGGTTCTTCAGAGAGTCAGTGTTGAGAAGACGCTACGCCCCGAACATTCCAATGCTCTGTGAGTCGCGATGGTCCCAAAAATACAAGAGTATTTCAGTTTTTAACGAGCATTTCATAAAAATTGTTGAAGGTTTGAAGAGATTATCACTGGAAGAAGGAAATTCGAACATGAGGAATCAGGCATTTCAATTACATTCTGCAGCCACAAAACCTGAATTTATTGTTGCTGTTGCCTTGATAGCCAAATATTCTGCCTTATTGGAACCTGTTGTAAATGCTCTTCAATTTAAACCCCTGGACCTGGTCCAATGCTCAAAACACATCAAACGGATCCTTGGAGTGATAACAACTCATCGTAGTGATGCAGAGAAAGTTACTACAGAGCTTGTAAATGGTGTCGACGAGATTACCAAAGATGTTAGAGTGGAATTGACAGTCCCAAGATCTATTCAAAAACAAAAACATCGCTCCAATCCTCCAGCTTCCAGTCCTTTAGAGTACTGGAACAGATCCTTGGTAATTCCTTACTTGGATTTATTAGTTTCTTCACTGGAGGCACGTTTTTCAGATGAACACTCACCTGCCTTTTCAATTTTGTCTCTACATCCGTTAATTATGCTCGAGATAACCATGAAAGACTGTAAAATAAAAGTCAAGGAGTTCTCAGATTTTTATAACTTAAAAGATGTTGCCTCCGAAGTTGAATTATGGTACACTATGTGGGAGAAGAAGAAACTCAATAAAGAGCAGCTAAAAAAACTGACAATAGCAGATCTAGTAAAAGAGGCTGAAATCTTTTACCCGGCCACAAGAAAAGCGCTGCTTATCTCTATTACTCTGCCTTGCACCACTTGTACTGTAGAGTGGTCGTTTAGTACGTTGCGGAGAGTAAAGACCTGGCTTAGGTCGACGATGACAGGGGAGCGTCTCAATGGACTATGCTTAATGAGTGTCCACAGAAAAACTGCTTTAGAAAAAAAGGAGCAATTGGAGAAGGAAGTGCTGAAAAGGTTTTCTGAAAATCCAAGAAAACTTATTTTAGTTTAACATTTTTTAGTTTTTTGATTTAGTTTTTATTTTAGTTTAACTTATTTTAGTAACATGTTTTAGTTTAATACTTTGTGATAATATATCCTTTGCTAGTTTGCATACGAAAAACTAATATTGTTTTAAAAATATATAATTGTATAAAATTATACTGTACTATACTAATTTTATATCATACCGTACTATAAAACTTTAATTTTTTCATTCATCACGGTATTTGTACGTAATTCTGTTTTTTCATTGTTGCCACGTTTTAATTAAAATCACATTATTATTTGTGACTTTTGGTGATTATTTAACCCTTAAAGCATCTTGGGGTCTCAGACAGCCCAGAACATCTTTTCTTGGATCAAGTGTTCCAATCTTTAATTTTACCCCTTGAATTAAAATATTTTTGAACTTCTTGCGGTATATATTGACAATCTAGGGTACCCTCTTAACGACCAAATAGAAGTAATCGCTCAAGAATATAACAGTGCCTAGTACAGCCACGAAAGTAAAATATATCAAAACTAAGTGTGCACTACTATGGTTAAATCTGAAACATTTCTTCGTAGTATTCTTCATTCCAGAGAAAAAATTCCTAAAGTTTTTAAATAAAGGAAAAATTTAATTTTTAACTCGATAACGGTGCGTGTTACTAAAAAGTAGCTAATAAAAAAAATTTTATGTGAGAGGTAACTCACAAATAAAGTGACATAAAAGTCTTTTAAATAGATCCGACAATCACTGCTTTGGATCAATAGAGTAAAACTTTTTTAAATTCCCTTTTGGATTAATTTTAAAAATTTCTTTTTAGCTTAGATTCCTATAATAGGTATGCCATAGTTATACTCACGAGCCTTAACAACATACCGAGACGAAACAATTTGCTTATTCCCCCCCCCCCGGCGCTTTTTAGGTAACCCTTTAGTCCTCTGCCCCCCTATCCAAAATCCTGGCTACGTCCATGAGTACAATCAGAATCTGCAATAATCTCGAACACGATTTTTGTGCCATCACCATACTTCCATTTCCTTATGGAACATGGAAGTAAAAATATTCCCTCCCCCTTTAACTACAATTTTTGTTTATAGAAAATTACCCCAACCCCGTTCAACTAGCCTCTTAATTTATAGATATTTCATCTACGTTTCTACAGTGGATTATTATGATCATCTTATCAGGATACTTTATTTATCGAAATTAAGTACTTTACTATTGTTACAACAAAAAATGTTTCTGGTAAATTACCCTTTCCTCGTAACCGATCATCACCAGAATGAATAGGCCTTGAGTCCTCTACAACTCAGGCACATATGTAAATAATTATTTGAAATGTACATAATTATTTGATTCTGTTTGAATTTACGGCAGTTATCGCAATGAAAAAATTTCTCTTGTTACCACATAAAATGTTGCTGGTAAACTACCCCTTTCCTTTAAATGATCTTCACCTAAATCAACAGACCTTGAGATCACTACATTTCACAGATGCATGCAAAACATTTGATTCTGTTTGAATGTACGGCAGTTATCGTTCATGAAATAAATTACCCTTGTTAAACCTAAAATTTGGCCGGTAAACTACCCCTTTCCCTTAACCGAATCTTCACCAAAACAATAAGTCTTGAGAACTCTACAATTCAGGGCGGAATGCGAAACATTATTTGATTGTGTTTGAAGTTACGGCTGTTACCGTTTACCATAGCAAAAAATTACCTTTGTTAAAACATAAAACATTGCTGGTAAACTACCCCTTTTTCTTAACTGATCTTCACCTAAAACAACAGGTCTTGAGAACTCTACAATTCATGGCTTTATGCGAAACATTATTTAATTCTGTTTGAATTTGTGGCTGTTATCGTTTGCCACAGACAAAAAAATTTACACACACACACACACACACACACACACACACACACACACACACACACACACACAAACACACACTTTTCGAAAAATGACTTTTTTTCATGTTTTGAGGGTAGTACAATCAGAATCTGTAATAATCTCGACCACAATTTTTTTTGCTATCTCCATACTTCCATTTCCTTATGAAAGATGGAAGTAAAAATTACCCTTGTAAAATATCGGTATGGAGAACCATACATGACTTTCATGTTCTAATGTTTATATTTAAAATCATTTATGAAATGAAATGTTTCCATAGAAACTCCTTCTTTCCACTTATTGCTTCAGCCTTAACCACAGTACTGTGGTCATGAACATATACCACAACACGTTATCGCACTCGATTTTCACTGATGATGGAAGTCAGTGGCACTGCCGAAACGTCTGATTTTGTAGAAAACATTGGTCTACGGCCAAACAGGACGGGAAGGAATTTTAACAACAAACTACTTCTTTGTTGCCAATAACGTAGTACATTATATAACAAAAATTATCGCCTCCCTATTCAACTATAATTTTCGTTTATAGAAAATTACCCCCACCCCGTTCAACTATCCTTTTCATTTATAGATATTTCATCTACGTTTCTACAGTGGATTATTAAGATCTTCTTTTCAGGATAATTTATTTATCAAAATTAAGTACTACACTCTTATTAAAACATAAAATGTAACTGGTAAACTACCCTTTCCCCATAACCGATCTTCACCAAAATAAAAAAGGCCTTGTGTCCTCTACAAATCAGGTGTTTATGTAAAAAATTATTTGATTCTGTTTGAATTTACGGCAGTTATCTTTCATCGTGTAAACATTTCTCTTGTTACAACATACAATTTTGCAGGTAAAACTACCCCTTTCCCTTAACCGATCTTCAACAAAATCAACAGTTATCTACAATTGAGGAAGGTATGCAAAAAACTGTTTGGGGTTGGATTGTGTTTAAATGTGCGGCAGTTATCGTTCGTTATAGAAACAATTACTCTTGTTAAAACATAAAATGTGGCTGGTAAACTACCCCTTTCCCTTAATCGATCTTCACCAAAATCAACAAGCCTTCAGTCTTTTACAATTGAGGCACATATGCAAATAAAAATATATGATTCTGTTTGAATGTGCGGCAGTTATCGTTCGTCATAGAAACAATTACCGTTGTTAAAAAATAAAATGCTGCCTGTAAACTATCCCTTTCCCTTAACTGATCTTCACCAAAATCAACAGACATTGAGTACTCTACAGCTCAGGAAGGTATGCAAATTATTATTTGATTCTGACTGAATTTACGGCAGTTATCATTCGTCATAGAAAAATTTACATACGTTAAAACATAAAACGTTGCTAGTAAACTAAACCTTTCCCTAACCTGATCTTCAACAAAAACAATAGGTCTTGAGAACTCTACAATTCAGTGCTGTATGCAAAATGTTATTTGATTCTGTTTTAAATTGCGGCTGTTATCGTTTGCCATAGAAACTACACTTGTTAAAACAAAAAATGTTGCTGGTGAACTACCCCTTTCCCTAAACCGATCTTCACCAAAAACAACAGGTTTTGAGAACTCTACAAACCAGGCCTGTATGCAAAAAATTATTTAATTCTTTTTGAAATTTCGGCTGTTATCGTTTGCCAAAAAAACATTCTACAGACACACACACAGACACTTTTCGAAAAATGACTTTTTTCCATGTTTTGTGTGTAGTACAATCAGAATCTGCAATAATCTCGAACACGATTTTTTGTTGCCATCACCATACTGTCTGGCCGTAATTTGAAGATTGAGCAGTGGGTAAGGTTGGAGAAGCAGGCCGGACACTACGGTTGGCTAAGTGGGGGAGTTGTAACCTCTAAGCTGAGAACATTACCTCGTCAAACTAGTCCCTCACCCCTCCCAGCAATTAGCGCGTCTCTTGATCTCTTAATGCGTTAACGCATTCCTCGCGTGGCTTTGACTAGAGAAATTTGTTTCCGCTCTTCGAGAACACTTCGTTGTTATCGTTATTACATTTATTATTTACTTCGTTGTTATCGTTTAAAATTTATTATTACTTCGTTGTTATCGTTATTAAATTTTTTATTTATTTCGTTGTTATCGTTATTAAATTTATTATTTACTTCGTTGTCAGCAAATTGTAAACAGTGAACTGTTATTTTTGTGCGTTTTCAAAACATGGAACAACAAAAACGTACGTCAACATCTACTACTAGCTTCAGAACTCCGAAAACAAACCGGAAGGTAATTCGCAGTAGTTGTCAGCAACATAATAGAAACCTGTGTACAGGAGGCTAGTTCAGGAACTCTGCTGGCACCTATTACTTGCCCTAACAAGAGAGCAGCCTTTTATATGAGAAAAGGGATAGCAACTATTGGACGAATTAGGAAAAAAAGGACAGATTCTCCAAGAGGGGATCTAAAGTCACCACAGAAACCACAAACAAGGGTGACTGTTGTGACTGACAACTTTGAAAATTACAAATTGTGCCTTCCGTCAGGAAACTGCTGGGTACACTGAAAGAGAGAATTAATTTTCCATATGGCAAAACAAAGTTTAGACAATTATTACACGATATGGGGTTTAAGTGGAAACGGTCCTGCAGTAAAAGAAAAGTGCTAGTAGAGCGCAATGACATCATTGATTGGCGGTGCAGTTATCTGATGAAAATGAAGAGGTATCGAGAAGAACAGCAACAGATTTTCTTCCTCGATGAAACTTGCGCAGACTCAAATATCACGTTCCGGAAATGCTGGCAAGGGCCAGGTGTAATGGGCGTCGCCGAAAACATTAGTGGAACCAGTAGATTTATTAATGTCCACATTGGTTCCAAAGATGGTTTTTTGCCTGGAGCGGAATTGATTTTTAAGGCTGGGAATACTAAGGGAGACTACCACGGCCAAATGAAATCAGAAAATTTTTCAAAATGGGTGAAAGAGAAAGTGATTCCCGGTCTTCCTTCTCAAAGTGTTGTAATTATGGACAACACTGTGTAGAACACAACAAGATCGTTGACTAAAACGCATATGATTACTTGGTTACATCAGAATGGAATTGTAGCCGATGAAACCTTCAAGAAAACTACGCTGTACAAGCTAATAAAAGCGAAGAAACGGCCGGAAAATGTTTTCAAAATAGATATGGTGTTCGAGACCCACGGCCACACTGTCGTGCGTCTTCCACCTTACAACTGCGACCTCAACCCGATGGAACAAGCTTTGGCGAAGTTGAAGCGACACATCCGCTCCAAAAATGTTACAGGAGAGTTGACCATGACGAAACTGAAGGAGCTAATTGATGAAGGTAAGCTGAACAAAATCATATTTCCACGTACTGTAGAAGCAAATATAGTGGAACTTGTTCATAAAGAACGAGTAAATTTCTTCCTTGTAACCGATATTCGTTTTCCCCCCAAAATACGGAAAATTTTCCCATAAAGAGATAGGCTGCATATTTACAAAAAAAAAGGAAAAAAAGATGAATTACAGAATTTAATTTCAAAAAATAAATTAACTAAGCAAATGGATAAACTACAAAATTTAATCATGTAAATTAACATTTCTGTTTAGTAGGCTATACACTAAAATAATTAAGTTACCTGTAATTCACTACAGTTCACTGTAGTGCACAGAAGCTCGAGTAAATTTAAATCTAATGTTATAATTCAAATGCCGATAAACAGTATTTCTAGACACTGTTGAATTAGAAGTACCGCTTCCTAAAGCCCGAGTTAATCGTACTTTTTCATAACTTGTTAAGATTTAACGTTTGGTGCCTGATATTTTCTGAATTTTAAATACAGTAGAATCCACACTAACAGACAGACGGAAGGTTCAAAGTAAATGTAAATGAAAGTAACACTGTAAAAATAAACTTAATAAGGTCTAAGAATACAATACCTATTCTTAGGGCTACACGACAAAACGACAAAAGATACACAGGTAATGAGTAGCAATCATTTAAGAAATGGATAATTCCAACAAATACTAAATGTCAATCATTCCATGTGAAATGTGTGGTTTTACAATAGAACGTACACTATGGTATATTGTATGTACATTACAAAAGATTTTGCTTATTTCTGGAGTACATTCGTAGAAGGATAATTAGTGTAGGCTAAAAGAGTACTTTCATTATCAGTTTGTATAAGAATCTGAAATAAATTGGTCGACAGAACCAAAGATGAATCTATAAAACAAAAGCAAGATAATTATTAAATTATCTAACTGGAATGTTATACGGAGACAGTCTGGCGACAGGAAGTCAGATAACACACAAAAACAGCACACAGATTAGCATAGGCAAACCAAACGGCTAGTACACGTATTTTACCTGACATAGCTTACAAGCGGCCGCGTGGTGGTGGGGGGGGGAGCTGCTTCAATCATCCGGTCGCGGCCAAGCAGTACTTCCATTTTCTTATGAAACATCGAAGTAAAAATATCCCCTCCACCTTCAACTATAATTTTCGATTATAGAAAATTACCCCCACCCCGTTCAACTAGCCTGTTCATTTATAGATATATTTCATCTACGTTTCTACAGTGGATTATTAAGATCTTCTTATCAGGATACTTTATTTATCGAAATTAAGTACTTCACTCTTGTTACAACAAAAAATGTTTCTGGTAAACTACTCTTTCCCCTTATGCGATCATCACCAGAAGCAATCGGCCTGGAGTCTTCTATAACTCAGGCACATATGTAAAAAAATTATTTGATTCTGTTTGATGGCAGTTATCGTTCATCATGGAAAAATTTCTCTTGCTACAACATAAAATGTTCCTGGTAAACTACCCCTTTCCATTAAATGATCTTCAACCAAAAATATCAGACCTTGAGTTCTCTACAATATAGGGAGTATGCAAAAACTTATTTCATTGCAGTTATCGTTCGTCATAGCAAAAATTAACCTTCTTATCACATAAAACGTTGCAGGTAAACTACCCCTTGCCCTTAACCGATCTTAACCAAAAACTACAGGTCTTGAGAATTCTGCAATTCAGGTCTGTATTCGAAACATTATTTGATTCTGTTTAAATTTGCGGCTGTTATCGTTTGCCATAGAAAAAAATTACCCTTTGTTTAAAAAAACCGTTGTCAGTAAACTACCATTTTCCCTTAACCGATCTTCATGAAAAACAATAGGTCTTGAGTACTCTACAATACAGAATTGTTTGCAAAAAATTATTTGATTCTGTTTGAATTTGCGGCTGTTATAGTTTCCCATAGAACAAAAATCTACAGACACACAGATAGACAGACAGACACACACACTGACACTTTTCGAAAAATGACTTTTTTTCATGTTTTGAGGGTTGTACAATCAGAATCTGTGATTATCTCGAACACGATTTTTTTTGCCATCACCATACTTCTATTTCCTTATAGAACATGGAAGTAAAATTTATCGCCCCCTCACTCAACCATAATTTTCATTTATAGAAAATTAGCCCCACCCCATTCAAATAGCCTCTCCATTTATATATATTACATCTAATTTACTACAGTGGATAATTCTGATCTTCTTATCAGCATACTTTATTTATCAAAATTAAGAACTTTAGTTAAAACATAAAATGTTGCTGGTAATCTACCCCTTTCCCTTAACCAATTTTTACCGGCATCAACAGACCTTGAGTATATAAAATTTCTGGAGAGTATGCAAATATTATTTGAATGTCTTTGAATATCAGGCAGTTATCATTCGTCATATAAAAAAATTACCTTTTTAAAACATGAATAGTTGCTGGTAAACTACCCTTTCCTCTTAACCGATCTTTACCAAAATCAAAAAACTTTGCGTACTCTATAATTCACAAAGGTGTCCAAAAAAGTATTTGATTCTGTTTGGATTTACGGCAGTTATCGTTCGTCAAATGACAAATTACCTTTGTTAAAACAAAACGTTGCTGGTAAACTACCCCTTTCCCTTAACCGATCTTCACCAAAAACAATAAGTATTCAGAACTCTACAACAATTCAGAACTGTATGCGAAACATTATTTGATTCTGTTTGTAGTTGCGATTGTTATCGTTTGCCATAGAAAAAATTACCCTTCTTAAAACATAAACCGTTGCTGGTATACTACATCTTTCCCTTAACCGATCTTCACCAAAAACAACAGGTCTTGAGAACTCTACAATTGAGAACTGTATGCGAAACATTATTTGATTCTGTTTGAATTTGCGGCTGTTATCGTTTGCCATATAAAAAATTATCGGTAAAAGGAACCGTACATGAATTCCATGTTCTAAGATTTATATTTGAAATCATTTTGGAAATGAAATTTATTTCCATAGAAACTACTTCTTTCTACTTACTGCTTCAGCCTTAACCACAGTACTTTGGTCACTAAACGTGTACCACCTCACGTTATCGCACTCGATTTTCACTGACGAAGGAAGTCGATAGCACTGCCGAAACGTCTGATTTTGCAGAAAACATTGGTCTACGGCCAAACAGGCCGGTAAGGAATTGTAACAACAAAGTACGTCTTTGCTGCCGATAACATAGTACATATTATATATAAAAAAAATTATCCCCTCCACCTTCAACTATAATTTACGTTTATAGAAAATTACCCTCACCCCGTTCAACTAGGCTCTTCATTTATAGATATTACATCTCCGTTTCTACAGTGGATTATTAAGATCTTCTTATCAGGATACTTTATTTATCAAAATTAAGTACTTTACTCTTGTTAAAACATAAAATGTTGCCGGTAAACTAACCTTTCCCCGTAACCAATCTTCACCAAAATCAATAGCCCTTGAGTCCTGTACAACAAAGGCACATATGTAAATAATTATTTGATTCTGTATGAATTTACGGCAGTTATCGTTCGTCATGAAAAAATTTCTCTTGTTACAACATAAAATGTTGCTGGTAAACAACCCCTTTCCCTAAACCGATCTACACCAAAATCAAAAGACCTTGAGATCTCTACAATTCACAGACACATGCAAAACATTAATTGATTCTGTTTGAAGGTACGGCAGTTATCGTTCGTCATAGAAACAATTACTCTTGTTAAAACATAAAACGTTGCTAGTAAACTACATCTTTCTCTTAACAGGTTTTCAACAAAATCAACAGACATTGAGTATTTACAATGTCAGGAAAATATACAACAAATTATTTGATTCCCTTTGAATATACGGCAGTTATCATGCGTCATAAAAATAAAATTACCTTTTTAAAACATAAAATGTTGCAAGTAAACTACCCTTTTCTCTTAACCGAGTTTCACCAAAGTCAACAGACATTGAGTACTCTATAGCTCAGGAAGGTATGAAAACATTATTTGATTCTGATTGAATTTACGGCAGTTATCATTCGACATAGAAAAATTTACCCAAGTTAAAACATAAAATGTTCCTAGTAAACTAAACTTTTCCCTAACCCGATCTTCACAAAAAACAACAGGTTTTGAGAACTCTACAATTCAGAGTTGCATGCAAAAAATTATTTGATTATGTTTCAATTTGCGGCTGTTATCGTTTGCCATAGAAAATACTCTTATTAAAACATAAAATGTTGCTGGTAAACTACCCCTTTCCCTTAACCGATCTTCACCAAAACCAACAGGTCTTGAGAACTCTACAAACCAGGCCTGTATGCAAAAAATGATTTGATTCTGTTTGAATTTGCGGCTGCTATCGTTTGCCAAATAAAAATTTTATAGACACACAGACAGACAGACGCACACACAGACACTTTTCGAAAAATGACTTTTTTCATGTTTTGAGGGTTGTAAAATCAGAATCTGCAATTATCTCGAACACAATTTTTTTTTTGCCATCACCATACTTCTGTTTCCTTATTGACCATGGAAGTAAAAATTACCCTTGTAAAATATCGGTATGGAGAACCATACATGACTTCTATATATAAGTACATATATATATATATTGTCACCGGACAAAAGGCTTGCCGCATGACAAATGGCGCCAATCGTACACTCTAGTTATTTTGGTGGCCCTAAAAAGGACCGAGTGGCGAGAAAGCTGATGTTGGTCGTGCCGCGCTGAGATGTTCGGCGGCTGCGCCCGCTGATCGTGGCGTACTGCAGTCCTCCTCTTCTTTCGGCACCGGTTGTAGAGTCGGCTGCCGGCCCAGCGAAATCCATCGCTGGCGCGGAACGGGAGTGCGAAGACGCAAGAACGGCGGCGGTTCTATTCTTCGGCTGTTCCTTCCGGCTGACTCCGCCCCGATGTCGTCCGAGAGAGGAGAGGAGATGAAGTGCGTTCGATGGCGTGGCGATGAAGAGTGCGCAAAATTTTCTGCCGGCCCGGGTTTTATTGACTAACCGGGATCGCTGATTGGCTCGCTCCGAGCACGTTCTTTGATTGGCTCGCTGTGTCCACCGCTGGTACTGGAGAGCAGATGTTCGCATACCGCTGCCGTCACAACTCCACCGGGTCTTGAATGCTCTCCGGTAGCCAGCCTACTGCTCTTCCCCAGATGTTGTGGAGGTGTCTGTTGGGCGCCATGTTGATTGGTGTGCCGGCTGGTAGCTCGCTGGCGTGGCTGGATCTTGCATCCGCAAGATGATCGTCGCCCCACGTTGGGCGCCACTTGTCACCGGACAAAAGTGGCGCCCAACGTGGGGCAGCGATCATCTTGCTGATGCAAGATCCAGCCACGCCAGCGAGCTACCAGCCGGCACACCAATCAACATGGCGCCCAACAGACACCTCCACAACATCTGGAGAAGAGCAGTAGGCTGGCTACCGGAGAGCATTCAAGACCCGGTGGAGTTGTGACGGCAGCGGTATGCGAACATCAGCTCTCCGGTACCAGCGGTGGACACAGCGAGCCAATCCGGCATCAGCAGCCGCCGAGACGTGACCAACTACGTGTTCGGAGCGAGCCAACCAGCGATCCCGGTTAGTCAATAAAACCCGGGCCGGCAGAAAATTTTGGGCACTCTTCATCGCCACGCCATCGAACGCACTTCATCTCCTCTCCTCTCTCGGACGACATCGGGGCGGAATCAGCCGGAAGGAACAGCCGAAGAATAGAACCGCCGCCATTCTTGCGTCTTCGCACTCCCGTTCCGCGCCAGCGATGGATTTCGCTGGGCCGGCAGCCGACTCTACGACCGGTGCCGAAAGAAGAGGAGGACTGCAGTACGCCACGATCAGCGGGCGCAGCCGCCGAACACCTCAGCGCGGCACGACCAACATCAGCTTTCTCGCCACTCGGTCCTTTTTAGGGCCACCAAAATAACTAGAGTGTACGATTGGCGCCATTTGTCATGCGGCAAGCCTTTTGTCCGGTGACAATATATATATATATATATATAAAGCTTTCTATATATTCCAAATTTCAGGTTGTTGTGCTGTTTAGTTATGGTTAAATCCAAAAAATTTAGTTTATTATTTACTTCAGTTTCCATGGTGAACTGGATATTGTCATTTACAGCATTCAAGCTGTTTTTCAAAGTGCTTAGCTGGCGTGCAGTGCCATTGAAAATCAAAAAAGTGTCATCAACATAACGACAATAAAAAATAATGTTATTGGTAAACTTGTGATTATTAAGAAAAGTTATGAAAAGTTACCCTTTCACCGTAACCAATCTTCACCAAAATCAATAGGCCTTGAGTCCTCTACAGCTCAGGCACGTATGTAAATTATTATTTGATTCTGTTTGAATTTACGGCAGTTACTGTTCGTCATAAAAAAATTACCCTCGTTAAAACATAAAACGTTACTGGTGCACTACCCCTTTCCATTAACCGATCTTCACCAAAATCGATAGGCCTTCAGTAATCTACAATTCAGGGATGCGTGCAAACATTATTTGATCTGTTTGAATGTACGGCAGTTATTGATCTTAAAATTAACCCTTGTTAAAACATAAAAATTTGGCCGGTAAACTACCCCTTTCCCTTAACCGATCTTCACCAAAACAATAGGTCTGAGAACTCTACAATTCAGGGCGGAATGCGAAATATTATTTGATTGTGTTTGAAGTTGCGGCTGTTACCGTTTGCCATAGAAAAATATTACCCTTGTTAAAACATAAAACGTTGCAGGTAAACTACCCCTTTCCCTTAATCAATCCTCACCTAAAACAACAGGTCTTGAGAACTCTACAATTCAGGACTGTATGCTAAACATTATTTGATTCTGTTTGAATTTGCGGCTGTTATCGTTTGCCATAGAAAAAAATCTACAGACAGACAGACAGATAGACATACAGACACTTTTCGAAAAATGACTTTTTTTCTTGTTTTGAGGGTAGTACAATCAGAATCTGCAATAATCTCGACCACGATTTTATTTGCCATCACCATACTTCCATTTCCATATGGAACATGGAAGTAAAAATTACCCTTGTAAAATATTGGTATGGAGAACCATACATGACTTCCATTTTCTAAGATTTATATTTAAAATCATTTACGAAATTAAATGTTTCCATAGAAACTACTTCTTTCCACTTATTGCTTCAGTCTTAACCACAGTACTGTAGTACTGTGGTCTCTAACGTAAAGCACCACACGTTATCGCACTCGATGTTCACTGACGATGGAAGTCGATGGCACTGCCGAAACGTCGAGTTTTGCAGAAAACATTGGTCTACGGCCAAATAGGACGGGAAGGAATTTTAACAACAAACTACTTCTTTGTTGCCGATAACGTAGTACATAATATATAAAAAAAATTATCCCCTCCCCTTCAACTATTATTTTCGTTTATAGAAAATTACACCCACCCCGTTAAACTAGTCTCTTCATTTATAGATATTTCATCTACGTTTCTACAGTGTATTATTAAGATCTTCTTATCACGATACTTTATTTATCGAAATTAAGTACTTTACTCTTGTTACAACAAAAAATGATTCAGGTAAACTACACTTTCCCGGTACCCAATCTTCACCAGAATCAATCGTCCTTGTGTTTTCTATAACTCACGCACATATGTAAAAAATTATTTGATTCTGTTTGAATGTAGGGCAGTTATCGTTCGTCATGAAAAAATTTTTCTTGTTACAACATAAAATGTTGTTGGTAAACTACTCCTTTCCCTTAAACCATCTTCACCAAAAATAACAGACCTTGAGTTCTCTACAATTTAGGGACGTATGGGTTAATTTACTGCAGTTATCGTTCGTCATAGAAAAAATTAACCTTTTTATAACATAAAACTTTGCTGGTAAACTACCCCTTACTCTTAACTTATCTTCACCAAAATTAATAGCTCTTGAGTCATCTACAATTCTGGGATGCATGCAAAAGATATTTAATTCTGTTTGTTTATGTGCGGCAGTTACCGTTCATCTTAGAAACCATTTCTCTTGTTAAAACATAAAAGTGACCGGTAAACTACCCCTTTCCCTTAACCGATCTTCACCAAAATGAATAGGCCTTCAGTTCTTGACAATTCAGGAACATATGCAAAACATTATTTGATTCTCTTTGAATTTACTGCAGTTATCGTTCGTAAAAATTACCCTTGTTAAAACATAAAACGTTGCAGGTAAACTACCCCTTTCCCTTAATCGATCCTCACCTAAACAACAGGCCTTGAGAACTCTACAATTCAGGACTGTATGCTAAACATTATTTGATTCTGTTTGAATCTGCGGCTGTTATCGTTTGAATAGAAAAAAATCTATAGACAGAAGACAGACAGACATACAGGCACCCACACAGACACTTTTCAAAAAATGACTTTTTCTTGTTTTGAGGGTAGTACAATCAGAATCTGCAATAATCTCGACCACGATTTTATTTGCCATCACCATACTTCCATTTCCTTATGGAACATGTAAGTAAAAATTACCCTTGTAAAATATCGGTATGGAGAACCATACATGACTTCCATGTTCTAAGATTTATAATTAGAATCATTTACGAAATGAAATGTTTCCATAGAAACTATTTCTTTCCACTTATTGCTTCAGTCTTAACCACAGTACTGTGGTCACTAACGTATACCACCACACGTTATCGCTCTCGATTTTCACTGATGATGGCAGTCTAGGGCACTGCCAAAACGTCTGGATCTGCAGATAATACTGGACTACGGCCAAACAGCCCGGGAAGGAATTTTAACAACAAACTACTTCTTTGTTGCCGATAACGTAGTTCATAATATATAAAAAAAATTATCCCCTCCCCTCCTCGTTTATACAAAATTACCCCCACCCCGTTAAAATAGCCTCTTCATTTATAGATATTTCATCTACTTTTTCTACAGTGGATTATTAAGATCTTCTTATCAGGATACTTTATTTATCAAAATTAAGTACTTTACTCTTGTTACAACAAAAAGTGTTTCAAGTAAATTATCCTTTCCCCATACCTGATCTTGACCAGAATCAATCAGACTTGAGTTTTCTATAACTCAAGCACATATGTAAAAAATTATTTGATTCTGTTTGAATTTAGGGGAGTTGCTGGTAACATAGCCCTTTCCCTTAAACGATCTTCACCAAAAATCAAGAGACCTTAAGTTCTCTACAATTTAGGAATGTATCCAAAAACTTATTTGATTATGTTTGAATTTACAGCAGTTATCGTTCGTCGTAGAAAAAATTAACCTTGTTGTCACATAAAACGTTGCTGGTAAACTACCCCTTTCTCTTAACTGACCTTCACCAAAATCAATAGCTCTTGAGTCCTCTACAATTCAGGGATGCATGCAAAACATTATTTGATTCTGTTTGAATGTGCGGCAGTTACCGTTGTTATAATCAAAGAGGTGTAGTCTGTGTTAATTTCTGATAAAGCTGTTGCTGATGATGATGATCGCGATCGCACTAATAAGCCGTCCGAATCTTGTTGTTGTCTGTTAGTCCTTACCTGTCCTTATTCACTGGTTTTTTTCTTCCCGATAGGCGCCAAATTGTTTTCCAAAAAAACAATTAAAAGATTCAATATCAGTTTGTTTGTTTACGGTACTGTGATGAATAATTCGAATTACTCGCAGACTGGCGGGAACTCGAATTTCGCTTGTCTGGGGGGACGTGTTGCCAACATAAAATTTGGTCAAATAATTCTATTCACTGCTACAGAACACAACATACATAATACACATAATTGTTGTGGTCTCCAAGTTGCCTATATAATTAAATATTAGAATTACCTTGGTTCCTTCTTTGCAACTTCTTTGTGTTTTTTCCTCAATATACACTACGCGTTTCGGGACTTAAAGTCCCATCATCAGGTGGATAAAATTTTCACTCATGTAGAGCACGTCACAAGATAAAAAATATATAAAGGCACGCACATCTCGCTACTCAGTCGAATTTCCCCACTCGCGTTATCTCGCGATGCGCATCGCTACCGACCCTGCGAGCGACTGACAAATCTATTCGGCCTGTATTTGTTTGTCGTGCTGTTTCAGCATGAGTATAGCAGTATCATACAGTTCGTTTGACTTTAATGACAGTTTCTTGTTCAGAAGCTGATCATTGTGTGTTGTAGAGGCTCTGTAAATTTCAAACTCTTCCAGTGTGTCCATGAGTTTACCCTTTTTGCAAAACCACTGCATTTTTTACTTTACTGCAAAACTAGTATAAAAGTTCATACTTATTTATTTGGCTTGATAGCTCATAATTTTCAATAATTATTGTACAATTGAGATTATTATAATAACTTTTAGCCTCGGCAATAAATTAATTTTTTACTCAGCAGAGAGCAGGGTGGCAGCACAAAGTTAGTTTGACAACATTATGGTCGCCGTGTCTTCTTATTTATACAAATCAAATTGCCAATGAATTCTTTTGAGTACGAAAAAAGTTTAGAACAAGATGTTTAAATAAAGTACACCACCTTACAATTGTGGTACTTAAATATGAAAGAGGTTTACATTAAATTCAACTCTGTGGTGTTAAAAGTGTGTGTCAGTGTTATCGTTTTATACATAGGTTATCTTATAGTTACTTCAGGTGTTCATAAATATTTTTCATTAATCTTTGAAAGAAATAGGTGTTCCAAGTTCATAGTGAGAGTTTTCTATTGTGAGAAAAGTGGATCAGTTTTAGTTTTTTAATTAATTATAATTTAATTTATACTTAACACAATCACGGTGTTAGTGTTATCGATCATCAATGGTTTCTTCGCTGTTGTTAATGCATTCATCTAATCTCAAAGATAGGGTTGTCGTCTTCGTTGGCGTCTGTTTCTTTTATTACAATTTTTAGTTATTTATTAATCTTGTAACTTCGTTTATTCTTCCTCCTGGTGTTGCTGGAACTCTTGTTTACTTCGGGTATTCAATGTGGTTACATTTCTTTTTGATCTTTTTACTTATTTGCTTTTTAAAAGGTCTGCGTCAGTATAGCGTCTATACCTCTGAATTGTTAATAATGGAATCTCGTTACCTAACGGTCAAAATTATAATAACGTTCTGTTTCTGTGGTAACCGGCTTGGCTCTGATTGGTTAAGTACATTTGAAACTATTGTTATAAATCCTGGTTTCCTGTTCAAAATAAATAAATATTTTATAAATGTTATTATTCCTTGGGGATATTTCCAATGCTTGAAATATTAATATAGATGTCCCTATTTTCTTTCAATGATCAATTTGACATCTCCTAAGGCTGGTCTAGGCCCTGTACTAATGTTTTTGTACAAAATTGATAATTCTATTTTAATATATATTTTACTTATTTATACTATTTATCACAATTCTGACATGTTATTCTGGTTATTTAATTGTAATTACATAATTTATTTGGTCATATCATTCAAGTATAGTATTCAATTGTTTATTATTGGTTTTCTGAACTTATACAGCTATGTCATTTATAGGCCTAAACTGTAACATCTTAGAATTTCTTAATTTGCTCTATTTAAATATTATTTACTAAGCACATATGGTTTGCTTGTTTGCATTCGTGCTTATTGGCTTTTGAAATACATTGAACTGTTTTTTTACAATTTATTCATGTTATTATACTTTTACAAAATTATTTCTTATCTGATATTTTACTTTCTATTTGTATTATATTTATTAATTTGTTTGTTACCTATTTATGTCATTATTAGTTTTACTCCTACTGCCATTTCTCAGATATCTATTTAACTTAAATCTATTAACAAAACATAACATATAAATAACTTGATGGTCTGTATATTGTTCAGCCATACTCTTTCTTATTACATACAATTATTATATTGTATGTCATTACTCAAAATGTTCATACTCTTCATAACATAGAAATAACTCCTTCTTATTAAAAATACAATTATTATCTTGTATGTCATTAATTAAAATGTTCATACTATTCATAACATAGAACTAACTTCTTTTTTAAAATTACAATTATTATCTTGTATGTCATTAATTAAAATGTTCATACTATTCATCTCCTTATACCTTCCTTACTTATATATAAATACAAATATATTATTGTAAACTTCTGTCTTCTGGGTTTACACTTCTTTAAACATCTAACAAACAAATTACTTTTCATTTACTTAATAACATAACAATTTTGTGAGTATTGTATTGATACCCTCTATTCTATATAGATAAACCTTCTAGTCATTCTTTTGGTAACGGAATATGTTTTTATATTTTCTGACCCTCACATCTACGCTGTTTCTTACAGTTTAACACAATTCACTTATTTTCTTATTCACCATTTGGTTATGGTTTTGGTTTGTTACACTGGGTCACTATTCTTTTCCTTAAAAATTATAAGTTGTTTATTTTAATATTATCACCACTTCACTGTTTATTGTTACCACTTCCTATCCTACCTGTCTCTCACTCTTGGATCTGGTTTTAAAACACAGTTTTATAGTCATTTTTCTATATTTTATGTTTTACTTTTTCTCTCACTATAGGGTTATTAATAATACATACATTCTATTAACAAATGTTTTCCCTTAATTACTATTGGTAGTGTACTTTTTGTTTATATATTCTATATAATACTTGTTACTATTTTTTACTTTATTATTTGTGTTCTGGTATTGTTTGTCTACCTTTGATTATTTTATTTGTCTTTATATATCCTATCACTGGTGTTGGGGCTTGTTCTACCACTCACTTACCATATCTATTGGGTTATTTTGGTTAAATCGCATTGTACTATTGTTTTCAAGTTTTGCTTCGTTGCTTGCTACATTTCTCTTATCAGAGGTTACTTTTATTATTACCTTTATCTGTTTGATCGCATAATTATGTTAACTACCCATTCCTTTATCTCTGACTCATCCCTTTTAATTCATAGTGTTATTCATTTAGCATTTTATTCTTATCATGTTGCTTCATAAATGTATGTTGAATATGTTGAAGATATGTACCCTTACATATTGCCCTGCCACTAAAATTGATTATTTCAGCAAATATCGTTCAGGTGTTTGGGTGAAATTATCTTCATATATTTAATTTATTTTATTAATCACTTATTAGTTTTGAGCTATCGGTTCTTAATGCTTTATTTAGTGTCAGTATTCTCCTTGATATCTTGTATTATATTCTTGTTTAATGTTTTTTATCCCTATAATATCTAATTCCCTAACATTTCTTCCCTAAAAATTATATTGATTCGGACCGGAGGAGGGTACTTTTGACTCCTTTGCTCCGCCGTCAATTATATCATCTGGGTACAGAGGAACGTATCGTCTGCCCAGGCATATGCTTGCTGGATCATCTACAGTCAATCATTAACAAAATTATATAAGTAGTCTAAGTACGACTATAAATAAATACCATTATGGGATTCTCCACATTATTGTTATTTAGATTATACAATACATTATTTCATATTATAATTTTTTTTGTGACTCATACTCTTTAGCTCTTAGTGATACGATATTACTGATGGGTATGATACACATGATATTATTATTATTAGTTTGTTATTACTTCTCTTTCAACACTGATTGTTTATTAACCGGGTTCAGGATGCTTTCTTGCATTTAATAATATTTTTCATTCAAGATTGGTTATATGTTCCCTTTCTTCTTTGTCTACGATCTCATATGTATTATTTTGTTTATCCTTACTTACTATATAAGGTCCGGCGTAAAGTAGCAACAGCTTCTTGGCTATCCCTTCCATGGTACTTGGTAACTCTCTGTTTTTAAGTAATACTTGCTCTCCAATCTGATATTGTAGGGGGTTTTGGTTGCAATTGTTTATATCTTTGTCGTATCTTGTCCGTCTTCTCGAGTATTTTGTTGTGGAATTGCATGTTATCGAACTGGTATTCTGCTCCACTGGGAAATTGGATTAATGAGGAAAATTCTCTTCTCACCGCTTCCTTCAATGAAAATGCGATCGGGTAAGATTTTTTATTAAAGTTGACAGGCTCTCGGAATTCGATTTCGCACTGATAATCTCTGACCTTCCCAGGTGTATCTGAAAATACGTGTCGGTATCTATTGTACACATTTATAAGTTGTTCCGCTTGTTGAACGGTTAACTGTGCGTTCGTCTTCTCTCTCTGGAAAGTTCGGATCTCGTCGATTTTTTCGTGCCATAGCTATTCATTGTCGCTCTCATCACAAATTCCATTCAGTGTTTGTTCCCCAGTATTTCGGTATTTCTGGATATGATACGTGGTTTTGTTCGATTGTTTTTCGTCACTACTGATTAATTCTGTTGTCTATTGCAAGTCACCCTTCTTCAAGAATAGTTTGGATTTACTTAGGTCAATTATAGCTGAGTACTGGCGCAGCATATCGCAACCAATTAGCATCTGGAATGGTAATCCACTGGCTACTAGGAATGTCATTGTTATGGTTTGTCCGTTGCTCATCAATTCTAGTTGTACCTGTTTTCGGACGGTTCTATTCTGTCGCCCGGTTGCTCCTACAAGGACAATGTTACTGATGGGTAGTGTAAGTATAGTCATCTTACTCCCTTCCTGTATTCTATGAAGTTCGATGGTGTCGATTAATGAAATGTAGGATCCCGTGTCTATCATTATCCGCGTTGGCACTCCATTAACTTTAGTAGTGATATAAGCAATTTCACTGTTGTGATTGTTATCAGATTGGTTGTCTTTTTCTTCGAGCAATTCTTCCCTTATATTCTTTAAATAATTTGCGTGTACAATGGTAATTATTCGTTCATTGTGAGTATGATTAATTGTACGATTTAACCCAATAGATTGGTTCAGTGAGTGTGTTATTTGTTTTTTCACTGCCGCTCTTAGTTTAAAGCCGGTTCGGGCTGTTCGTCCCGCCGGTCTTGCTGACTCGTAGGCTGATTTCCGCTTACTGACGGTCGGGGTTCAGGCTGGTTACGGTCTTCTTCGTATCGATCGCGCCGGTATACCTCCTCACTGTGGCTTCTGCCTCCACTGGCTCTGGTATCACATCTGTTGTTATTGCTGTATCCGTGTCCGTACGCATTACGGTCGAAACTTCGGCGTCCTTGGTAGTAGGATCTGCCTTTACCGTCATCTTTGGCTTGCACATAATTCACTCGGCGATAGTTCAGATTCTGGTCATTCTGGTTTCGGTTATTAAAATTGGTGTTGTTGTAATATGGACGGTTGTAGTTCGGGTTGTTCGGCCGATTGAATTGATTTAGTGGATTGGTTGGCCGATTATTGTTACTGTTATTATTGTTCACGTGGTTGGCCGAATTATTGTTATTCGGTCTATTGTAGACCTCGGCGTTATTATTGTTATTACCGCGATTATTAAAGTATGGTCGGTAATTGTTGTTATTTTAATTCTGGTTATTGTTCTGGGAGTTTCTCTTATCATGTTGGTCGTTCCGTTGCCGACTTCTCCGATAGTAACTCTTCCATTCGTAGTCTTCCAATAGGGCTGCCATTGATTGGACTGTCTTTATTTGTCCGCCAAGTCGCGCTCTGGAAATTCCTTCCTCGTAGTGGTATGTGAGTTTGGTAACCAGGCTCTCCTCTGGAACTTCGGCTCCAGATTCCTTGCTAAGCAGACCTTCCCCAAGAAATAGGTGGTGAGCGTCGTCCCTCTGTTGGTCTCATATGTTATCACGGACGATGTTTTGGGTGGCCTCCGACCAGTATTTCCCTTTGAACATTGCTTTAAACTCTTCATAGTTAGTGAGGTCGTGCCTAGTTGCCGTCCACCAGTTGTCGTTAATGTCTCGGAATTATTCATCCAGATGTCCCCGCATGACTGGCCAGCGATTCTCCCGAGTCTTCGCCAATTGTTCCCCGACTCTTTCTAGGAATTCCATCAGGTTGCATTTATATGATTTGAAATTGATGGTCTCCTGGTTGTCCATATGCTGGAATTGTGAAATTATGGGTGGTCGGTTGTTGATAATTTCCAATTCTTCTCGGATCTTCGTTATTTCCCTGTTCTGTATTTCTTCGATCTTCTCTCGGTTATGTTGGCCTTGTCCACGTACCTCATTGATTGCGGTGTCGATGTCCCGGCACTTCTCTCCAAAGTCCGTTCGTACTTGTTGCAGGCCCTCTGCGGTCGTCGTTCATATAGCCTCTATTTGGGTATGGCTGATCTCCTCGAAATTTGTCATTCTTCTAACAAAGTCCGTCTTCACCTGTCGTACTTCTTGGTTGGCATTTTCCAATCTGCTGTGAACTTCCGAAATTTCTTGATGAACTCCTTCCATCTCCTCCTCAATTTCCTTATTCATTTTTTCATTGTTCTCTATTATCTTCTCGTTCAAGACCTCCATATTTCTCTGGCTGTCTTGCTTCAGTTCGTCCATTTTTTCTGTTATTTGCATATTGTTATCGTCTATTTTTTTCTCCATCATCTTGCTGTTCTTGTCCATTTTTCTTCCATGGTCTTGCTGTTGTTGTCTATTTTTTCTTCCATCTTCTTACTGTTGCTGTCTATTTTTTCATTAATTTCCTCCTTATTTTTCTTAAATTCATCCTTAAAATCTTTTTTTATTGACGCTATATTTTTGTTCAATTCTTCAGTTTTCTTATTTATTCCAATCATCTCCTAGAATCTCTTCTCCTCAGTTTGTGTTGGTTATTCTGGTTGGTTTTCTGACTGTACGGGCTCAGCAGGTTCCATGGGAGGTAATATCTGTTCTACGTCCTCGACCGGAGTCGCTTCATTATCATCCATGTCGAAGTCCTCCGTTCTCTTCTTTGGTCTGCCTCTAGTGATCATCTTGTTCTCCTTTTTTCGTAATCGCCACTAGATATTATTCTTCCTGCAAATCACAACAAAAAATGTTTCTGGTAAACTACCCTTTCCCCGTAACCGATCTTCACCAGAATCAACCGGCCTTGAGTCTTCTATAACTCAGGCACATATGTAAAAAATTATTTGATTCTGTTTTAATTTAGGTCATGGAAAATTTCTCTTGTTAGAACATAAAATGTTGCTGGTAAACTACTCCTTTCCCTTAAACGATCTTCACCAAAATATCAGACCTTGAGTTCTCTACAATTTAGGGACGTACGCAAAAACTTACTTGATTATGTTTGAATTTACGGCAGTTATCGTTCATCATAGAAAAAATTAACCTTGTTATCACATAAAACGTTGCTGGTAAACTACCCCTTTCTCTTAACTGATCTTCACCAAAATCAATAGCTCTTGAGTTCTCTACAATTCAGGGATGCATGCAAAAGATTATTTGATTCTGTTTGAATGTGCGGTAGTTACAGTTTGTCTTAGAAACAATTGCTCTTGTTAAAAAAACGTTGCAGGTAAACTACCCCTTTCCCTTAACCGATCTTCACCAAAAAACAATAGGTCTTGAGAACTCTACAATTGCGGGCTGTATGCAAATAATCTTTTGATTCTGTTTGAATTTGCGGCTGTTATCGTTTGCCATAGGAAATACCCTTGTTAAAACATAAAATGTTACAGGTAAACTACCCCGTTCCCTTAACCGATCTTCACCAAAAACAAAAGGTCTTGAGAACTCTACAATTCAGGGCTGTATGCGAAACATTATTTAATTCTGTTTGAATTTGCGGCGGTTATCGTTTGCCAAAAAATAAAATTTCCCTTGATAAAAAAAAACCGTTGCAGGTAAACTACCCCTTTCCCTCAACCGATCTTCACCAAAAACAATAGGTCGTGAGTACTCTACAAATTAAGGCTGTATGCAAATAATTATTTGATTCTGTTTGAACTTGCGGCTGTTATCGTTTGACATAGAAAAAAATCTACAGACACACAGATAGACAGACACACACACACACAGTCACTTTTCAAAAAAATTTGACTTTTTTCATGTTTTGAGGGTAGTACAATCAGAATCTGCAATTATCTTGAACACGATTTTTTTGCCATCACCATACTTCCATTTCCTTATGGAACAAGGAAGTAAAATTTATCGCCTCCACCTTCAACCATAATTTTCATTTATAGAAAATTAGCACCACCCCATTCAACTAGCCTCTCCTTTTATATATATTTCTTCTACGTTTCTACAGTGGATTATTCTGATTTTCTTATCAGGATACTTTAATTATCAAAATTAAGTACTTTACTCTTGTTAAAACATAAAATGTTGCTGGTAAACTACCCCTTTCCCTTAACCGATCTTCACCATAATCAACAGACGTTGAGTACTTAAAACTTCAGGAATGTATGCAAAATACTATTTGATTCTCTTTGAATATGCGGCAGTTATCATTCGTCATAAAAATAAAATTACCTTTTTAAAACATAAAATGTTGCTGGTAAACTACCCTATTCTCTTAACCGATCTTCACCAAAATCAACAAACCTTGAGTACCCTATAATTCAGGAAGGTGTGCAAAAACATATTTGATTCTGTTCGAATTTACGGCAGTTATTGTTCATCAAAAAACAAAGTACACTTGTTAAAACATAAAATGTTGCAGGTAAACAACCACTATCCCTTAACCTATCTTCACCAAGAACAACAGGTCTCGAGAACTCATGTAAAACATTATTTGATTCTGTTTGAATTTACGGCAGTTATCGTTCGTCATAGAAACAATTACTCTTGTTAAAACATAAAATGTTGCCCGTAAACTACCCCTTTCCCTTAACTGATCTTCACCAAAATGAACAGACCTTGAGTACTTACAGCGTCAGGAACGTATGCAAAAATTATTTGATTTTCTTTGAATATGCAGCAGTTATCATTCCTCATATATAAATAAAATTACCCTTGTAAAACATAAAACGATGCTGGTAAACAACTCCTTTCCCTCAACCGATCTTCACCAAAAACAAGAGGTCTTGAGAACTCCACAATTCAGAACTGTATGCGAAACATTATTTGATTCTGTTTGAATTTGCGGCTGCTATCGTTTGCCACAAGAAAATTACCCTTGTTATAACAGAAAACGTTGCTGGTAAACTACCTCTTTCCCTCAACCGATCTTCAACAAAAACTACAGGCCTAGAGAACTATACAATTGAGAACAGTATGCGAAACATTATTTGATTCTGTTTGAATTTGCGGCTGTTATCGTTTTTGCTATAGAAAAATATCGGTATGGAGAAACATACATGAATTCCATGTACTAAGATTTATATTTAAAATCATTTTCGAAATGAAATATTTCTATTGAAACAACTTCTTTCTACTTACTGCTTCAGCCTTAACCACAGTACTGTGGTCACTAACGTATACCACCCCACGTTATCGCACTCGATTTTCACTAATGATGGAAGTTGATGGCACTGCGAAAACGTGTGGTTTTGCAAAAAACTTTGATCTACAGCCAAACAGGCCGGGAAGGAATTTTAACAACAAACTACGTCTTTGTTGCTGATAACGTAGTACATATATAAAAAAAATTATCCCCTCCCACTTCAACTATAATTTTCATTTATTGAAAATTACCCCCAACCCGTTCAACTACCCTCTTCATTTATAGATATTTCATCTACGTTTCTACAGTGGATTATTAAGATGTTCTTATCAGGATACTTTATTCATCAAAATTAAGTAGTTTACTCTTGTTAAACAAAAAATGTTGCCGTTAAACAACCCTTTCCCCATAACCGATCTTCACCAAAATCAATAGGCCTTAAGTCCCCTACAACTCACGCACATATTTAAATAATTATTTTATTCTGTTTGAATTTACAGCAGTTATTGTTCTCAAAGAAAAAATAAAGCAAAAAATTATTTGATTCTCTTTGAATATGCGGCAGTTATCATTCGCCATAAAAATAAAATTATCCTTTTAAAACACAAAATATTGCAGGTAAACTACCCTTTCCTCTTAATTGATCTTCACTAAAATCAAGAGCCCTTGAGTACTCTATAATTCTGGAAGATTTGCAAAAAAGTATTTGATTTTGTGTGAATTTATGGTAGTTACCTGCAAACGTTCATCATAAAAAAAATATCCCTTGTTAAAACATAAAACGTTGCAGCTACACTACCCCTTTACCGTAACCGATCTTCACCAAAATCAGTAGGCCTTCAGTGCTCTACAATTCAGCGATGCGTGCAAAACATTCTTTGATTCTGTTTGAATATATAGCACTTATCGTTCGTAAAAAAATTACCCTTGTTAAAACATAAAATTTGGCCGGTAAACTACCCCTTCCCCTTAACCGATCTTCACCAAAACAATAGGTCTTGAGAACTCTACAATTCAGGACGGAATGTGAAACATTATTTGATTGTGTTTGAAGTTGTGTGACGATTTAAATTGTAACAATAATCGTAAAATAAAAAAAAATTAAAAATTAAGTTTGCGAGCGATTAAGCCATTTTAAATCTCACTATAATACCTAATACCCCTGTATGTACTCAGTATGAGAATGAGAAGTAATTCAAAAGTCCAAAGAAACACTAATAAAAAAGGCAAATTGTAAAAAGTTATTATTGTCATATTTAACCCTTTGCTTGTCATCATGCGGTGACCTGTCAATTCCGGACTCGACGTGTCTACCGAGTCGTCTGTAATTTAGGATAAGATAAAAACCATAATGTTTATAATTAGAAATCTGAAGACACAGATAGTCGTTAAAATAACTCACTTAAATTATATATGTTTATTAAGGTATAGTTTTTAGTAATAAAAAATGTTAACTTAAATAAAGATAGGAACTATATTGTCGCGTAGTAATTGCCCCTCTCCTTTTGTTAAGTACCAGTCGAAGCGAGCAGAAAAACGCTCTCTCGCTATGTTGACCTCACGGAGTGCAGACGTACGAGCGAAAGCTCTGACAAAATGTTGTTAACTTGTTTGTTTAATTCAAATGTAGTTTAGTAACTACCACTGCTAAAAGCGTGTGTCATGTACCAATAACTATAAATATGTGGTAACAAGAAGACATAATATGTAACAACAAAAAGTAATAGTGTTAAGCAAGATGACGACCCCCTTCAAGAAGTAACTCAATTTTCAACTTCACTCCTGAAGATGTGATCTGCAGGAACTTCATAAAGACACGTATACCAGGCATAAGATGCTGTTTAGGACATCCGAGAATCTACATATACTTACACCGAAGAAGCTTCAATCTCCTCTGTGAACATTCGACATATTATTGACGAAGACCCGACCCAGATGATGACGGTGCCTACAAGGATTCCCAAGACGGACACCCCAGGACGAGGTTTCTACGTTTGACTGTAAAGGTGACTCGATAGCTTGGCTATCGAGAGTTAATAATATTTGTTACACTAATCACTTCTAAAAGAGACTTTTCAAAGACGATTAATTTTATGTAAACATTGTAATCAGAAAATCTAAGAGTTTACTGTAAAATTTTAATTATCATACGTTGTAACGCTTTAAATGTTAATGTAACTTATTATCATTTCAAGTAGTAGTACCACTCTTCAAATGGTTAAAGAAGTCTTGCAAGCTTCTAAATTGAACTGAAAATAATTAGAAGTCTTCACTATAAATATACAGAAAGTAAACTCGGATCCGAGGTATAAGAACATAGAATCAATTTGATCCCAAAGTATTATGAGAAGCATTTTAATATTTTAGTTTAATTAATGAAGTCATGGGATCTGTCAGTAACTGTTGTTAAATAAAGATAAGTCGTCTTGCTACTAATGAAAATGAGTGCATAAATCAGTACAATACCTTCCCTTGTTTCCTTACACAGATAGTAAGTAATTTGTTCAGTGAATTTGATTTGAATACAGTTCGTTACAACGTAGGCAGCCCATGTAATTGGCAGAGGTCAGTTAAGATGGGTTCCCTGGATTTGTAACGCGGGAATACGTTACAAAATTGCGCCACTCTGCTTATTTTTATAAAAGGTATTGTGCTGTTGTTATCTTGTAAGAGTAACTGTGTACAGAGTGTCACAAACAAAATTGCGCCACTCTGTAGCTTTCTTAATTTGTTAGTAAATTAAATAACTCACTGAATGCCGTGAATTATTTATCATTCAGTTATTGATCTATGCACTCAGAGAATGTAATTAATGTAACTTTAATTTTCTCATATCTTACATATCTCAAAAAATACGTAAATGATAGTCAGTATAAATTGAAATATCATTGTATGAAGATATATGCATGTACCTACTTGCATACATGACTTGTAATGTTTGGTCAACTGATCAGTCTTTAACAGGTTGGTTTTACGACAATCCAAGACCTGTTGTTTCTTGAATACTCCTGCATAGTATATGTTAGACATACACGAACATATGTCTGTTGTCACAAAAATTTGTTAATAATAATGCTCCTGTGTAATGTAGACCCAGTTAATTACGTGGAAAGAATTTTGTAATTTGAAATTGTGAACAAAATAACTAATTGATTTAATTGGGGAAAGTACATGAATGAATAGAGTCAAAGTGTTATAAAGCATAATAGTAGTGTAAATCGTTGAATAAGATTCACCCTATGCGTGCCAGCTCGCTCCCCTTCCGCCAGTTCTGGCCTGTTCAGAAGTAATTGGTGGCATTGTGTAGAGAACAATACGTAAGAGTAAAACCCCCTATTCTCACTGACACACTCAGCCTACCTTTGTTAACTAAATAAAGAGGGTGACCTACATTCCAGAAAACAGCTGATCGGCTATTTAACTTGAAAAATATGTGTGTGGAATTTCTGTCTCTCCTTTAGAAGAGAAATTGTTCGTTTCTAATTTGTGCAAAGTGTTTACTCAAGAATTTATCTTATGTATGAGATTAATGTATAGTGTAGTAGAGCAAGTATTTTCACCATGACGACAATTAAATAATGTAGTGACTTAATAATAATAAATTTATAATAATAAATATAGTGACTCAAATAAGTAAATGTGGTAATTAGGTAGTAAATAGTTCTAGGTACGTTTCTTAAATCTCCCCTAAGTAAATAATAATAAGTCTGAATAAATCCTAAGTTAAACTAAATTGTGTGAAGTGTAGCAGTAAGTAAGAGAAAGGAAAATAATAATAAAAGTAACGTTGCATATTGTAAACACCCCGGTGGTGGCCAGTTAGAGGAAATAAAGCGTGTTAGGAATTGTACTAAGCAGCCACTCACCCTCCCTATTGTGATAAACCGGTGCTAGTGTAAACAATTGAAAACCTCCCTAGTGTGCATTACAATGCTTTGTGTAAAGTGTCTCCCCTTCCGCATAGTTTGTTTAAGTATTGGTAAAAAGATAAAAAAGAATTATCTTCGTGAGATTCCGCTTCTCTCTGTAGCTTAAGATATTAGGATTAACTATGATCTAAAGTGGAGTATTTCTTTAGATTATATTAGAAATAAGTTTATGGTATATAATTAAGAGAGAATTATATACATGTAACGTAACAAGTCACAACGGCGCCGACTGAAAAGGGTAATGATAGGGCAGAAAGGTGCCAAAGATCATTAAAAGAGTGCTGAAAGCTAACTGGTGTAGTTAGAGTAAGCTGATGTCAGTCGGGCCACGATATTGTGAGTTACGGATAAGTAGGGATCTTTCCATTCTACGGTTTGGAAATTAGTATTAAGACTTAAACTATAAGTTAGTACTGTAAGAAGTGAGATAAAGGGAATTTCACGAAGGAGAAGATTTAAATGAACAAGATCATTTAAAGAGATATAAAAAAAAAAAAAAAACCGTGGAAAATGTTATACGTAGAGTTTGGAAATGAGGCCTGATCAACCTGAGATCCAGTTCTGCGAAGAATAAGTAAATGAGTACTCAATGAAAACTAGACAGAATTCTAAATTGCAAAGATTTAGAAAATTACTCTACAGAGAAAGAGTAAGACAACCAAAAAGAAAAAACCGGTAGTAGATTTAAGTGATAGAGATAAGAAAGAGTTTTGTGTTCTATTTTGTAAATATTAAGTGTGAATAGTATGAAAAAAAAGTAGTTAATAAGAATATATAAAAGTATATTGTGTTGTGGAGAAGAAGCAAGTAGATAGAACGTTAACCAATAACTATGTGAAAGAAATTACACACACTGACATCAAACATACTCCCAGTCCCCAAATGTGCGGAAAATAAAAAAAAATTCAACCGTAACGTGAAAATTAAGCGGTGGAGTATGTGACGATTTAAATTGTAACAATAATCGTAAAATAAAAAAAAATTAAAAATTAAGTTTGCGAGCGATTAAGCCATTTTAAATCTCACTATAATACCTAATACCCCTGTATGTACTCAGTATGAGAATGAGAAGTAATTCAAAAGTCCAAAGAAACACTAATAAAAAAGGCAAATTGTAAAAAGTTATTATTGTCATATTTAACCCTTTGCTTGTCATCATGCGGTGACCTGTCAATTCCGGACTCGACGTGTCTACCGAGTCGTCTGTAATTTAGGATAAGATAAAAACCATAATGTTTATAATTAGAAATCTGAAGACACAGATAGTCGTTAAAATAACTCACTTAAATTATATATGTTTATTAAGGTATAGTTTTTAGTAATAAAAAATGTTAACTTAAATAAAGATAGGAACTATATTGTCGCGTAGTAATTGCCCCTCTCCTTTTGTTAAGTACCAGTCGAAGCGAGCAGAAAAACGCTCTCTCGCTATGTTGACCTCACGGAGTGCAGACGTACGAGCAAAAGCTCTGACAAAATGTTGTTAACTTGTTTGTTTAATTCAAATGTAGTTTAGTAACTACCACTGCTAAAAGCGTGTGTCATGTACCAATAACTATAAATATGTGGTAACAAGAAGACATAATATGTAACAACAAAAAGTAATAGTGTTAAGCAAGATGACGACCCCCTTCAAGAAGTAACTCAATTTTCAACTTCACTCCTGAAGATGTGATCTGCAGGAACTTCATAAAGACACGTATACCAGGCATAAGATGCTGTTTAGGACATCCGAGAATCTACATATACTTACACCGAAGAAGCTTCAATCTCCTCTGTGAACATTCGACATATTATTGACGAAGACCCGACCCAGATGATGACGGTGCCTACAAGGATTCCCAAGACGGACACCCCAGGACGAGGTTTCTACGTTTGACTGTAAAGGTGACTCGATAGCTTGGCTATCGAGAGTTAATAATATTTGTTACACTAATCACTTCTAAAAGAGACTTTTCAAAGACGATTAATTTTATGTAAACATTGTAATCAGAAAATCTAAGAGTTTACTGTAAAATTTTAATTATCATACGTTGTAACGCTTTAAATGTTAATGTAACTTATTATCATTTCAAGTAGTAGTACCATTCTTCAAATGGTTAAAGAAGTCTTGCAAGCTTCTAAATTGAACTGAAAATAATTAGAAGTCTTCACTATAAATATACAGAAAGTAAACTCGGATCCGAGGTATAAGAACATAGAATCAATTTGATCCCAAAGTATTATGAGAAGCATTTTAATATTTTAGTTTAATTAATGAAGTCATGGGATCTGTCAGTAACTGTTGTTAAATAAAGATAAGTCGTCTTGCTACTAATGAAAATGAGTGCATAAATGAGTACAATACCTTCCCTTGTTTCCTTACACAGATAGTAAGTAATTTGTTCAGTGAATTTGATTTGAATACAGTTCGTTACAACGTAGGCAGCCCATGTAATTGGCAGAGGTCAGTTAAGATGGGTTCCCTGGATTTGTAACGCGGGAATACGTTACAGTTGCGGCTGTTACCGTTTACCATAGAAACAAATTACCGTTGTTAAAACATAAAACTTTGATGGTAAACTACCCCATTCCATTAACCGATCTTCACCTAAAACAACAGGTCTTGAGAACTCTACATTTGAGGACTGTATGAGAAACAATATTTGATTCTGCTTTGAATTTGCGGCTGTTATCGTTTGCCATAGAAAAAACTTCTACAGACAGATAGACAGACAGACACACAGACAGACACACATACAGACACTTTTCGAAAAAATGACTTTTTTTCATGTTTTGAGGGTAGTAGAATCAGAATCTGCAATTATCACAACGACGATTTTTTTTGGCATCACCATACATCCATTTCCTTATGGAACATGGAAGTAAAAATTACCCTTGTAAAATATCGGTATGGAGAACCATACATGACTTCCATGTTCTAAGATTTATATTCAAAATCATTTACGAAATGAAATGTTTCCATAGAAACTACTTCTTTCCACCTATTGCTTCAGTCTTAACCACAGTACTGTGGCCACTAACGTATACCACCAAAAATTATCGCTCTCGATTTTCACTGATGATAGCAGTCGATGACACTGCCGAAACGTCTGTATTTGCAGAAAACATTGGACTATGGCCAAACAGCCAGGGAAGAAATTTTAAAAACAAATTATTACTTTGTTGCCGATAACGTAGTACACATAAAAATATCGGTATGGAGAACCATACATGACTTCCAATTTCTAAGATTTATATTTTAAATCATTTTCGAAATAAAATATTTTCATAGAAACTACTCCTTTCCACCTATTGCTTCAGCCTTAACCACAGTACTGTGGTCACTAACGTATACAGCCACACGTTATCGCCTTCGAATTTCACTGATGATGGAAGTCGATGGCACTGCCGAAACGTCTGGTTTTGCAGTAAACATTGGTCTACGGCCAAACAGGCCGGGAAGGAATTTTAACAACAAACTACTTTTTGTTGCCGATAACGTAGTACATAATATATAAAAAAAAATTATCCCCACCCCCTTCAACTATAATTCTCGTTTATAGAAAATTACCCCACCCCGTTCAACTAGCCTCTTCATTTATAGATATTTCATCTATGTTTCTACAGTGGATTATTAAGATGTTCTTATCAGGATACTTTATTTATCAAAATTAAGTACCTTACTCTTGTTAAAAGATAAAATGTTGCAGGTAAACTATCCTTTCCCTGTAACCGTTCTCACCAAAATCAATAGGCCTTGAGTCCTCTACAACTCAGGCATATATGTAAAAAATTATTTGATTCTGTTTGAATTTACGGCAGTTATCGTTCGTCATAAAAAAATTTCTCTTGTTACAACATAAATTGTTTCTCGTAAACTACCCCTTTCCCTTAACCGATCTTCAACAAAATCAACAGACCTTTAGATATCTACAATTGTGAAAGGTATGCACAAAATTATTTGATTCTGTTTAAATGTGCGGCAGTTGTTGTTCGTCATAGAAAAATTACTCTTGTCAAAACATAAAATGTGGCCGGTAAACTACCCCTTTCCCCTTAACCGACCTTCACCAAAATAAACAAGCCTTCAGTCTTTTACAATAGAGACACGTATGCAAAAAATATATGATTCTGTTTGAATGTGCGGCAGTTATCTTTCGTCATAAAAAAATTACCGTTGTTAAAACATAAAATGTCGCTATTAACCTTTCCCTTAACCGATCTTCACAAAAATAAACAAACATTGAGTAGTCTATAGCTCAGGAAGGTATGCAAAACTTTATTTGATTCTGATTGTATGTACGGGAGTTATCATTCATCAAAAAAATTACTCATGTTAAAACATAAAACGTTGCTAGTAAACTACCCCTTTCCCTAACCCGATCTTCAACAAAAATAATATGTCTTGTGAACTCTACAGTTCAGGGCTGTATGCAACACATTAATTGATTCTGTTTGAATTTGCTGTTGTTAACGTTTGCCATAGAAAATACCCTTGTTAAAACAAGAAAACGTTGCCAGTAAACTACCCCTTACCCATAACCGATCTTCAGCATAAACAATAGATCTTGAGACCTCAAACAAAGCAGGCCAAAATGGAAAAAATTATTTGATTCTGTTTGAATTTGCGGCTGTTATTGTTTTGCCATAGACAAACACACACACACACACACACACACACACACACACACACACACACACACCGGAAAAAAATGACTTTTTTTCATGTTTTGAGTGTAGTACAATCAGAATCTGCAATAATCTTGAACACGATTTTTTTTGCCATCCACATACTTCCATTTATTTATGGAACTTGGAAGTAAAAATATCACCCCATTCAACTATAATTTTCATTTATAGAAAATTACCCCCACCCTGTTCAAATATCCTCTTTATTTATAGATATTTCATCTATGTTTCTACGGTGGATTATTAAGATTATCTTATCAGGTTACATTATTTATCAAAATTAAGTACTTTAGTCTTGTTACAACAAAAAATGTTTCTGGTAAACTACCCTTTCCCCGTAACCGATCTTCACCAGAATCAATCAGCCTATAATTCAGGCACATATGTAAAAAATTATTTGATTCTGTTTTAATTTAGGGCAGTTATCGTTAGTCATGGAAAATTTCTCTTGTTACAACATAAAATGTTGATGGTAAACAACCACTTTCCCTTAACCTATCTTCACCAAGTACAACAGGTCTCGAGAACTCTAAAATTCACAGATGCATGTAAAACATTATTTGATTCTGTTTGAATGTACAGCAGTTATCGTTTGTCATAGAAACAATTACTCTTGTTAAAACATAAAACGTTGCTGGTAAACTACCCCTTTCTCTTAACTGATCTTCACCAAAATCAATAGCTCTTGAGTTCTCTACAATTCAGGGATGCATGCAAAAGATTATATGATTCTGTTTGAATGTGCAGCAGTTACAGTTCATCTTAGAAACAATTACTCTTGTTAAAACATTAAAGGTGGCCGGTAAAATAACCCTTTCCCTTAACCGAACTTCACCAAAATCAATAAGCCTTCAGTTCTTTACAAATCAGGAACGTATGCAAATCATTATTTGATTCTCTTTGAATTTACAACAGTTATCGTTTGTAAAATTTTACCCTTTCAAAACATAAAACGTTGAAGGTAAACTACCACTTTCTCTTAACCGATCTTCACCAAAATCAATAGGCCTCATTACTGTATAATTCAGGGATGTATGCAAAAGTTTATTTGATTCTGTTTGAATGTGCGGCAGTTACCGTTCGTTGTAGAAAAAATTACGCTTGTTAAAACATGAACGTTGCCGGTAAACTACCCCTTTTCCTTAACCGATCTTCACCAAAATCAACAGACCTTGAATACTTACAGCGTCAGGAATGTATGCAAAAATTATTTGATTTTCTTTGAATATGCAGCAGTTATAATTCCTCATATAAATAAAATTACCCTTTTAAAACATAAAATATTGCAGGTAAACTACCCTTTCCTCTTAACTGACCTACACTAAAATCAACAGCCCTAGAGTACTCTATAATTCTGGAAGATTTGCAAAAAAGTATTTGATTTTGTGTGAATTTATGGTAGTTACCTGCAAACGTTCATCATAAACAAAATATCCCTTGTTAAAACATAAAACGTTGCAGCTACACTACCCCTTTACCTAACCGATCTTCACCAAAATCAGTAGGCCTTCAGTGCTCTACAATTCAGCGATGCGTGCAAAACATTCTTTGATTCTGCTTGAATATACGACACTTATCGTTCGTAAAAAAATTACCCTTGTTAAAACATAAAATTTGGCCGGTAAACTACCCCTTCCCCTTAACCGATCTTCACCAAAACAATAGGTCTTGAGAACTCTACAATTCAGGGTGGAATGTGAAACATTATTAGATTGTGTTTAATGTTGCGGCTGTTACCGTTTGTCATATAACAAAATTACCTTTGTTAAAACAAAAACGTTGATGGTAAACTACCCCTTCCCCTTAACCGATCTTCACCTAAAACAACAGGTCTTGAGAACTCTACAATTGAGGACTGTATGAGAAACATTAGTTGATTCTGTTTTGAATTTGCAGCTGTTATCGTTTGCCATAGAAAAAACTTCTACAGACAGATAGACAGACACACACACATACAGACACTTTTCGAAAAATTACTTTTTTTCATGTTTTGAGGGTAGTACAATCAGAATCTACAATAATCACGACCACGATATTTTTTTTGCCATCACCATACTTCCATTTCGTTATGGAACATGGAAGTAAAAATTACCCTTGTAAAATATCGGTATGGAGAACCATACATGACTTCCAATTTCTAAGATTTATATTTAAAATCATTTTCGAAATGAAATATTTTCATAGAAACTACTTCTTTCCACCTATTGCTTCAGCCTTAACCACAGTACTGTGGTTACTAACGTATACAACCACACGTTATCTCACTCGATTTTCACTGATGATGGAAGTCGATGGCACTGCCGAAACGTCTGGTTTTTGTTTGGTCTACGGCCAAACAGACCGGGAAGGAATTTTAACAACAAGCTACTTTTTGTTGCCGATAACATAGTACATAATATATCAAAAACAATTACCCCACCCCGTTCAACTAGCCTCTTCATTTATAGATATTTCATCTACGTTTCTACAGTGGATTATTAAGATGTTCTTATCAGGATACTTTATTTATCAAAATTAAATACTTTACTCTTGTTAAAACATAAAACGTTGCAGGTAAACTACCACTTTCTCTTAACTGATCTTCACCAAAATCAATAGGCCTCATTACTGTATAATTCAGGGATGTATGCAAAAGTTTATTTGATTCTGTTTGAATGTGCGGCAGTTACCGTTCGTCATAGAAAAAATCTACAGACACACAGATAGACAGACAGACACACACACACAGTCACTTTTCGAAAAATGAATTTTTTTCATGTTTGGTGGTAGTACAATTAGAATCTGCAATTATCTCAAACACGATTTTTTTTGCCATCACCATACTTCCATTTCCTTATGGAACATGCAAGTAAAATTTATCGCCTCCCCCTTCAAAAATTTTCATTTATAGAAAATTAGCACCACCCCGTTCAACTAGCCTCTTCATTTATATATATTTCATCTACGTTTCTACAGTGGATTATTCTGATTTTCTTATCAGGATACTTTAATTATCACAATTAAGTACTTTACTCTTGTTAAAACATAAAATGTTGCTGGTAAACTACCCCTTTCCCTTAACCAATCTTCACCATTATCAACAGACCTTGAGTACTTAAAATTTCAGGAATGTATGCAAATTACTATTTGATTCTCTTTGAATATGCGGCAGTTATCATTCGTCATAAAAACAAAATTACCTTATTAAAACATAAAATGTTGCTGGTAAACTACCTTATTCTCTTAACCGATCTCCACCAAAATCAACAAACTTTGAGTACCCTATAATTCAGGAAGGTGTGCAAAAACGTATTTGATTCTGTTTGAATTTACGGCAGTTATCGTTCGTCAAAAAACAAAGTACACTTGTTAAAACATAAAATGTTTATGGTAAACAACCACTTTCCCTTAACCTATCTTAGCCAAGAACAACAGGTCTCGAGAACTCTACAATTCACAGATGCATCTAAACCATTAATTGATTCTGTTTGAATTTACGGCAGTTATCATTCGTCATAGAAACAAGTACTCTTGTTAAAACATAAAATGTTGGCGGTAAACTACCCCTTTCCTTTAACCGATCTTCACCAAAATCAACAGATCTTGAGTACTTACAGAGTCAGAAACGTATGCAAAAATTATTTGATTTTCTTTGAATATGCAGCAGTTATCATTCCTCATATAAATAAAATTACACTTTTAAAACATAAAATGTTGCAGGTAAACTACCCCTTTCCCTCAACCGATCTTCACCAAAAACAAGAGGACTTGAGAACTCCACAATTCATAACTGTATGCGAAACATTATTTGATTCTGTTTGAATTTGCGGCTGCTATCGTTTTTGCCATAGAAAAATATCTGTATGGAGAACAATACATGAATTCCATGTACTAAGATTTATATTTAAAATCATTTTCGAAATGAAATATTTCCATAGAAACTATTTCTTTCTACTTACTGCTACAGCCTTAACCACAGAGCTGTGGTCACTAAAGTATACTACCCCACTTTATCGCACTCGATTTTCACTGATGATGGAAGTCGATGGCACTGCCGAAACGTGTGGTTTTGCAAAAAACTTTGATCTACAGCCAAACAGGCCGGGAAGGAATTTTAACAACAAACTACGTCTTTGTTGCTGATATCGTAGTACATATATAAAAAAAATTATCCCCTCCCACTTCAACTATAATTTTCATTTATTGAAAATTACCCCCAACCCGTTCAACTACCCTCTTCATTTATATATATTTCATCTATGTTTCTACAGTGGATTATTAAGATGTTCTTATCAGGATACTTTATTCATCAAAATTAAGTAGTTTACTCTTGTTAAACAAAAAATGTTGCCGTTAAACAACCCTTTCCCCATAACCGATCTTCACCAAAATCAATAGGCCTTAAGTCCTCTACAACTCACGCACATATTTAAATAATTATTTTATTCTGTTAAGTTTACAGGAGTTATTGTTCTCAAAGAAAAAATAATGCAAAAAATTATTTGATTCTCTTTGAATATGCGGCAGTTATCATTCGTCATAAAAATAAAATTATCCTTTTAAAACATAAAATATTGCAGGTAAACTACCCTTTCCTCTTAACTGACCTACACTAAAATCAACAGCCCTAGAGTACTCTATAATTCTGGAAGATTTGCAAAAAAGTATTTGATTTTGTGTGAATTTATGGTAGTTACCTGCAAACGTTCATCATAAACAAAATATCCCTTGTTAAAACATAAAACGTTGCAGCTACACTACCCCTTTACCTAACCGATCTTCACCAAAATCAGTAGGCCTTCAGTGCTCTACAATTCAGCGATGCGTGCAAAACATTCTTTGATTCTGCTTGAATATACGGCACTTATCGTTCGTAAAAAAATTACCCTTGTTAAAACATAAAATTTGGCCGGTAAACTACCCCTTCCCCTTAACCGATTTTCACCAAAACAATAGGTCTTGAGAACTCTACAATTCAGGACGGAATGTGAAACATTATTTGATTGTGTTTGAAGTTGCGGCTGTTACCGTTTACCATAGAAAAAATTACCCTTGTTAAAACATAAAACTTTGATGACTACCCCTTTCCCTTAACCAATCTTCACCTAAAACAACAGGTCTTGAGAACTCTACATTTGAGAACTGTATGAGAAACAATATTTGATTCTGTTTTGAATTTGCGGCTGTTATCGTTTGCCATAGAAAAAACTTCTACAGACAGATAGACAGACAGACACACAGACAAACACACAGAGACACATACAGACACTTTTCGAAAAATGACTTTTTTTCATGTTTTAGGGTAGTAGAATCAGAATCTGCAATTATCACGACCACGATTTTTTTTTGCCATCACCATACATCCATTTCCTATGGAACATAGAAGTAAAAATTACACTTGTAAAATATCGGTATGGAGAACCATACATGACTTCAATGTTCTAAGATTTATATTTAAAATCATTTACAAAATGACATGTTTAAACCACAGTACTGTGGCCACTAACATAAACCACCACACATTATCGCTCTCGATTTTCACTGATGATGGCAGTTGACGGCACTGCCGAAACGTCTGGTTTTGCAGAAAACATTGGACTACGGCCAAACAGCCAGGGAAGAAATTTTAAAAACAAATTACTACTTTGTTGCTGATAACGTAGTACACATATAAATATCGGAATGGAGTACCATACATAACTTCCAATTTCTAAGATTTATATTTAAAATCATTTTCGAAATAAAATATTTTCATAGAAACTACTCCTTTCCACCTATTGCTTCAGCCTTAACCACAGTACTGTGGTCACTAACGTATACAACCACACGTTATCACCCTCGATTTTCACTGATGATGGAAGTCGATGGCACTGCCGAAATGTCTGGTTTTGCAGTAAACATTGGTCTACGGCCAAACAGGCCGGGAAGGAATTTTAACAACAAACTACTTTTTGTTGCCGATAACGTAGTACGTAATATATAAAAAAAAATTATCCCCATCCCCTTCAACTATAATTCTCGTTTATAGAAAATTACCCCCAACCCATTCAACTAGCCTCTTCATTTATAGATATTTCATCTACGTTTCTACAGTGGATTATTAAGATGTTCTTATCAGGATACTTTATTTATCAAAATTAAGTACTTTACTCTTGTTAAAACATAAAATGTTGCAGGTAAACTATCCTTTCCCTGTAACCATTCTCACCAAAATCAATAAGCCTTGAGTCCTCTACAACTCAGGCATATATGTAAAACATTATTTGATTCTGTTTGAATTTACGGCAGTTATCGTTCGTCATGAAAAAATTTCTCTTGTTACAACATAAATTGTTTCTGGTAAACTACCCCTTTCCCTTAACCGATCTTCAACAAAATCAACAGACCTTTAGATATCTACAATTGTGGAAGGTGTGAAGCAATTACTGTAGAGATTTTTTTTTTGAGTAAATGGCACTGTAGCGGGCGTCAGCTGTCAAGAGTGATGCATGTTATAGCCAAACGGCCGCCGTTAGACAATGACTTAAGAAAGACAATGCTTCAGCACACAGCAGATGTTAGACGTGAATGAACGACATAAGCGAAAAAGGCTACAATAACAAAGAAACAAAAGACTATGTCTTTTCGTCACAATTACCGAGAAAACGTGTACTAAGGGGACACCAGCATTTGTCGACCTACACGTGCGAGTTAGCGACTGCACATGGACATGACATTTTCCACAAAGGCAGTATACGAACGGATTCAATTAAGAACAAAAGAACATGCATAGCCGCACAGCGGGTAACTTGCTTACTGGCACAAAATACGTAGCATCTTGGAGGGCTGCAGAGCAGATGTTCATTCCTGGAAGATGACCACCATCAGCGTGTGAACGTAACAAGGGAAGTCGAGGACAATACGGCGATTCGACACACCCGAGTTAGGGAACGCACATGTGCTGGACGGAAATTGCTTGGAAGGACAGAAGGGAACGTAAGACAATCGCGTAACAGACAACCGTGTAATTAGGTCCGTCGTCATACGTGGAGGTGGTGCGAACAGCAAGACTTTTAGAGAGGGGTCTAGACTGACCTATCAGGAACAAGGAATTCGGTAAAGGCGGGTGTTAAGAATACATCACCATGGAGACGAGGGTGAAGAGCTAATGGGAAGTAAACCAGGGACCCCAGCCCGAGTATCTAGGAGGAGTCTTCGCAGAATCGGAGGCGAGAAGCCAATCATGTCGGAGAGAGGAGTAAGGGTATGCGATCCGTGGAGAGAATCGGGTTGCTGAAGAAATAAAATTAGGTGTTCGCGGAGAACGAGAGTTCAGTCGATTTTCAATTTTCAAACAGTCAATTTGAGTTCAGTCTTATTTTAGTTTTCGTCAGTCTATTTTATTTCAGTTTCAATCAGTCAGAGTCTTTCAGAAGGACTGTAGTACAGTGTATTCATACAAGCAGATAGATCGTTCGGGAGTGAGTCAGAAACTATGTAAAGCTGTAGTACGCCGAAATTAAGTAGTGGAAATGAAGTAGTAAATTAACTGTAGAACTAACCCGTGCGTTAATAGAATTCATTAGATCGTGGGAGTTAAATATTAAGACAATGTCGAGTTAAGTTCAATCAGACTTTGTTATATCCAGTTTCAGTTTTAAGAATCGAACGCGTGTGATTAAGTATTCACAACATATCACTTTACCGTGACGTAAGTGACATGGGACAATATAGTGAGATTGCGCCACGAATTAACTTACTGAAGTGCAAATAAAACCATTTATATTCGCATAATAAAATACATCATAAATGGCACAATCGCTCTAGTTGAATGCGGCATAAACTATTAATGCATGTACACCGAGAGTGACAGAGAACCCGCACGTGAAAGTGTTCTAAGACAATGAAGTAATATTCGAATGACCGCTATTAGTCATTTTCGTTAATGAGCGTATCCGAGTCAAATGTGGAACAAATAGTGTCGTCGACGGAGTGTCAAGTGAAGTGGAGTTGGAGGATCACAATTCAATGACGTGGAGTAGATTAATCTTCTTATCTACAGCCAGGACCTCGTCGCAGAATGAGGAACTACGCAGTTAGTCACCGCAAATCGGATACAAACGCCAAGTAAATTATTATTAATCACGTACTATTAGATTAGGTTGCCACTGTCCTTCCACTCAAAAAGAACTCGCCACTGAGTAGCCTATACATTTATTTAATTGCTCTGAGTAATGCCAATTGAGAAATATGAATCTATAGAGTAGGATATATTGAAATTTGTAAAGTAATTAATTAACCTTTATTGATTTGTAGATGTTCATAGATGTTAGAGACAATATAGCAGCATTGTGTATTTTAATGTCTAGTATAGTAACGCTAACTTTATTTCAGAATTTAAAATGACATTGAATATACAAAATAAATTTGTATTGTTCACAAATGTTCATAGTGTCTGAGTCATATAATTGCTATTGACCTAAACACCTGTTTACATATGGTGCTCCAGAACGCGGGACGTATTTAAATTCAGTGATATCCGAGTGTATCATTATATATGGTATGCCCTACCTGGAGCAGAAAGCACGATCAGTAGTAAAAACACACAGTTATGGAAAACTCCTTAGAATGGAACACTATTACTTATCATTTCTTACATGGTTTTATATGTCAATTAGGCAAGGTAAACATAACATTGTAACAACACGTCCATGTGTAGTTAGAATCAAATGGATTAATGAGTATAAACTCATTATATGAAACATAAAACAATTAGTTTATTCGCATAACGAAGTTCCTATGAACAGATATATATAGCATAAATATATAGCATACCATATCATTTTAAGCACTTTCCAAATTGCCAGACTTTCACCTGTAAGGAGCCTCCAGTACAGCAATGCAACATACATACAGTCAGCCAAAACAATTGCCAGACGCATTGCGTAACCGCCAGCAACAGCCTTGTGACACAGTCTCCAGTCTGCTGTGTGTCATCAGAGAGAGTGGTAATAAGCAGCATACAGTGCAGATAAAAATTACATAGTGGCCTCGGGTGTAAGATAGGCCGCAGTTAAGAGTAGGCCTATCTTTGAAAATACTAAAACTAATACAAAAAACTGTATAACGCGCGGCCAGCCTAAGCGAGCTAAGTGTTCGAAAATTTAAATAGAACGACAAAACAAAACTAAATGCTATTTTAAAGTGAACTAAAGTAATAGTGGCGCATCAACTTAATTTGAAATAAGCAATAACAGTACCGCGGGTAAACGGTGAAAAACTAAATCATGGTGTGTTAAACAGTGCATTCACAGCAGAGGTGCAAAACAGCAGAGTTCTTCAGCCGTTAAGTATTAACTGAGTTTTAACCAAGATTATTTTACCTTTTTCCCCAGAGTATAATTCAACATAAATAAATATAAATCTAAAATGTACATCAGAGATCTCGAAGTGGGGTTTAAATAGAACGATAAAATCAAAGAACGAATGTGTGTGAGTGTGTAGCCAAAGCACGTATTGGTTCATTGCAGATAGTAAATAGTTGGGGTATACCATAGTTGTAATAAGCTAGTTAATTAAGAAATATTTTATTACTAAATTTGATTTCACAAATTGTTGCTCATTCTACAAGTATTTGCTCTAAATGTTATGAAAGAGAGACGAAGTAGTTGTTTTGAATAATAAATCAAGAGGCAATGTGTTAGCACAAACGGTGTATTTGATCTTTGCCTATATCAAATCCAAGTAATCCTTTTTGCAGCTGTTTTCGTCTGAAAGACTTTGGAATAAAAACCCGAAGGTAAGAGATAAATATAATTATAATTTTGTAATTAATTCGTAGAGTTACAATAGCATAAATAGTAAACAATTTATTAAAACTGATAAAGAATTGTCAATCATAGTAATCAAGATAATTTAGTTAATTGAACAATTAACATTTACAATCATAAATTCGCAGAAAATATAAAGTTGTATATGACGTCCAACTACGGGGCTAAATACACGTAAGTACGACAAAGTTCGTACCGGCAGCACTTTCATAAATACAGATAAAAATTTATATAATTAATGGAATAATTAATTTATGCAAATACACTTGCATATACAAATAAAATGTTGTACATGGCTGCCCAACGCGTGGCATTATAATGTTGTACATGGCTGCCCAACACGTGGCATTATAAAGTTGTACATGGCGCCCAACGTGGGGCATTATAATGTTGTACATGGCACCCAACGTGATTGCACGAAGCGATTGCTCGATTAATTAATAATAATTATTAGTAGTGAGTAGGCTGAGGACAGGCAGTGGCTATAAGCAATTGTTAGACAATAAGTCAATAGTAGAAAATAGACTGAGTTTAAGCTTACTTGAATGATTATGCGTAGTCGCGCGAAAATGACAACCAACAATTCGGATAGTATGGAGTTCGACGTGAACAACCAGCTAGGTGTCGAAGGACGTGATGAAGATACTACGCAGGGTGAAAACACCAGCGCCAACGAGACCACAAGGGCGGGGGGACAATCATTAGTACCTCGCGAGATGAACTTTCAGTTATTGCTCAAGTTCATTAAACAACAGAATGAAGAAATGAGCGAAAAAATAAGTGAGAAACTAAGTGAGAAACAGAATAAACTAGGTGAGGAATTGAAACGACATAACGAAGAACAGATTGGAAAAATAAAAGTAGAATTGCAAGAACACACCAAGAAATGGGAAGTGAAAATTAGCGAGTTACAGAAAAAGAATGAACGTGGAATGAAAGAGTTGAAGAATGAATTAACAAGACATACCAAAGAAAGTAAAGAATTGAGAGAGAAGGACCGACAAGAATGGCAGGAAGCAATTAATAATACACAGAAGACAGTAGATCAAATAAATAACAAAATAGACACACATATACAAGAAACCAACAGCAGGAATGAAGAATTGAAAGGAGTTGTCATGAACAACGTAGAGCGACTACGGACAGAACAAGGATAAGCAGTAAACTCGTTAAAATGGAAGATCGTAGAAGTAGATGACAGACAACGATCGGCCGTACAGAAAATCAGTGAGACAGATAAAGAGAAGGAGACACGACTAGAAGAATTAAGAAACCACATCGCCAAAGTTAAAGAAGCCCAAGAAAGACTACAGCGTCAATTAGCCAACGCAGAAGTCGGAACGACCGCAAGAACAGGTGGGCCGCATAACAGCGAATTAAAATACAACAGCACAGACCGATATCCCATCGAATTTCTCAAAGAATTGACCGAAATACAGAACACATTCTACCCAAATGACGATGTCAAATGGATCGGTCGACATTTAGAAGCAGACGCCGCGATTTGGTGGAGGGTGATACGAGACCAAATCCGTAATTTTGATGAATTTAAAGACCTCTTTACACAAAAGTATTGGGGAGAAGAAAGACAGGACGCAGTCAGAGACAGCCCAGAATTTGGCCGGTTTAATTGGAAGGGCAATCTAAGCGCAATACAGTACATGGAGCGTAAGATACTTGAAAGCCACCAACTAACACCAGCAATCACTGACCGTCAGTTAATGAAAAAAATAGCGCGCCATTTTGGTAAAAATATCGAAATTGCTGTGGTGACAAGGGGAATTAATTCCATCCAAAACCTTGAATCATTGATTGCAGAATACGCCACGATTAACCAGCGAACAAACAGAGACAGCGACTTTGTAGGGAGTCACGAAAAGGAGAACGCCCGTGGTGTGGGGGAAGCAACAAATACACCCCAACCATTTCACAATAAGGGTGTCAGCTGGAAACAAAAACAACATGGGCCAAACAAGGAAAGTGAAAATGGTCACAACATTAAGGGGTTTGGACGACACACTAACCGACAGCCCATAAACTCCTTGGAATGTGTAAACAACGGTGCGTCGACCTCAACTGGTAAGGGGAATGACGTAGATAAAGAAAAAAAATTAACCCTACAATACAAAGAGATAGCCGATATACTGACTAAGAACCGACTTCACGAAACTAGCATACTTTTACCAGATATCAGAAATGAATTGATCTATGAAGATGAAATAAAATTTGAACAACGGATTTCTAAGTGTCCAGAAATAATAATTAAGTTCAATAATAATATTTCAGTTCTTGCCTTATTGGACATGGGGAGCACGATTAATGCGTTGTCAGAAGAATGGTTCAACCAAAATAAACATTATTTAGAACCTTATGAAGAATTAAGCATGACAAATACACTGATTATTAGTGCAGTAGGTAGTAAGTCTAAGCTAGTACGGAAACAGATTTTATGTGACATTTACATTAATGATATCAAGATGGACTGTGTATTTTTAGTTATTCCAAATTTAATTAGAAATTGTATATTAGGTATTAGCTTTTTGAAAGATGAAAGATGTTTGATTGACGTGGAAAAGGGGGTCGTCAAATTTAGAGGAAGAGAGGAAGAACAAGTGGCCGACATACTCAGCCGGTATCCAGAGGACATAACTGAAGAGGACCAAGTTGATGAGAACTTCGAATATCAGATAAATCAGGTAACTATAAAAATGAAGAAAGACATATGTAGTATGATAAGAGACATAGGAAAATTCCAGAAGGAGGATACGAAGTTGGGACCTATTATAGATAATCTAAATAGTAGTAATGAAAATGATATGTGTAAGTTTTATAAGTATACTGATAACAAATTGTATAGGAAGTGTAAGAACAAATGGAAATTATACGTGCCAGAGAGTATTACAGACATAATCATCTCCGAAATACACCAGATATACGGGCATTTAGGAGGTAAGGAATGTACCAAACTGTTACAGGAGAGTTTCACATTTGACAAAATGTCAAGGAAAATTAAAGAGTACGTGAAAACTTGTGACAAATGTCAACGTTGCAAGGATAGCAAAATAGGAACCTGTTTGGGGGAACGATGCCTATTTTACCATCAGAGAAAGGAGAACTCATTAGCGGTGATTATTACGGACCGTTACCAGTATCGACGGGTGGCATAAAATACATCTTCGTCATGGTAGATAACTTTACAAAATACGTGAAGTTATACACATTGAGAAGGGCAACAATGGCCGCGACTATCAGGAGAGTCCGACAATACATCGAAGAAATTGGAAAACCGAAAGCCATATTAACGGACAATGCAACGCAATTTACCTCGAAACAATGGATAAGAGGAATGAGTGAACTTCAAATACAACTGAAGGTACACTGCCATTCGTAACCCGTGCGCCAACCTTGCCGAACGTATTAATCGACAATTGGGAAACATGTTCCGTATATTCGTCGGTGAACAACACACTAAGTGGTCACGTTTTATTGCAACAATAGAGAGCTGCATTAATGAAACGTATCACGACACCATAGAAATAACACCATATGAAGCTCAGTTCGGAAGGAGACCAGCACGCGTTTGGGAAAAATACTTAAACCAAGAAATACATGAACATAGTATAACGGACAACCACCAGATCTTCGTGAAAATGAAGCTGAAGAGAGAGAAGCACGCGAAGAAAATGAACGAGGATAACAAAATTACCAAATTTAAAATGGGAGATCTAGTATTGGTAAGGACATATTGACAATCGGATGCCATGCAGAAGAAAATTGACAAATTTTGTGAATTGTATTGTGGACCCTATAAGGTGAAACAGGTCTTAGGGGAAGCTACATATATCTTAGTTGAATGCAGCGATGAACAGAAGGTCCGCGGCAAGTTCAACATAAGGCAATTAAAGGCATATCATTCCAGGAAGGAAAGGGATTAAAGAAAGAAATCAACGTGATAAATAATACATAAAATTATTTAAGGATAGGACGTGTGTTTATGTTACATAAAGGAAGGAAAAGGCAAATTACTCAACGGCTAAGTGAGGAGAAGTTAGAGGAATACGTAATGCCTCTAACGGTAATAAAACAAACCATTCAGTTTGCTTAGCTAAGTGATAGAATGTCTTTGTAATTAAATCAAGACCTATGTCATTGTGTTATAGTTAGTAGCGAAATCATAAACTAATTTGTAAAAAATTAAATTGTCTTGTTTCATGTTAAAATTTTTGAATAATATACATGATAAAATAGCAATTGGTAGAAGAACGTAAGCAAGGTTAGTTACTTAATCATATGAAATAATCAGCTATAAAATTATTAGAATGTACAACAAGTAGTAATGAAGGACAAGAATGTACAATAAAAAAAAAAAAAAATCATTTTATATAAATTGTGTAATCGTAAAAACTTTAATGAGTTATATTGTGGTAGTTGTTAAGTTCGAATAAAAGGGGAAATGTAAATAAGGTTTTGTTCAGTTGAAATGAGATGTTGTTGAAATAAGTGTAAAAAAAAGGGGGAGAAAACGTCTTTTTTTTTGAATACGTATAAGAAGTACATTATTAATGTTTATATGTGTAAAAATTAGCATAAATCAAATTGTAATATAATCTTTGGAAAAACTAACCAAGGATAATTGGAATGAATAGGTAATTAAGATATTCATACGTAAGCTTATTGCGTTTTCTTTTGTTGTAACCAAGTTGGTAGAACGCTTGTCAACAAAATGTAAAATTTAGCTTGTAGATTATCTAGGAGTAATACATATTAAAAACTTAAACGAATAAAAAAAATGATAACTAGTTAGCAACAAAAGAATATTTTTTTTGCTTTATTTAAAAAAACATTTTTTGTAGAAATAGAACATAGAACATGTAAATGAATATTAATTTAACCATTTAATTACTAGAAAGTCTGTAAATGGATTCATAATCTCAAACAAGCGAGCAATAAATTCAGTATCGATGTTGTGAATATCAGTGGTATAGTAATGACCGACAGTGTTGAAAAAGGGGGAAGGAAAGGATAAGTGACGCTACACTCTTTTATATGAAAGATGATCTTTGGTGACTACACTCTTTTCAATGAAGAATGATCATTGTTGAAATTTCAGCAAGGGCATTAATTTGCGATCCTTGATTCGGGACTCATCAATGAACCCAAATTGGGGACTCTGTGAAGCAATTACTGTAGAGAATTTTTTTTTGAGTAAACGGCACTGTAGCGGGTGTCAACTGTCAAGAGTGATGCATGTTATAGCCAAACGGCCGCCGTTAGACAATGACTCAAGAAAGACAATGCCTCAGCACACAGCAGATGTTAGACATGAATGAACGACATAAGTGCAAAAGGCTACAATAACAAAGAACAAAAGACTATGTCTTTTCGTCACAATTGCCGAGAAAACGTGTACTAAGGGACACCAGCATTTGTCGACCTACACGTGCGAGTTAGCGACTGCACATGGACATGACATTTTCCACAAAGGCAGTATATGAACGGATGCAATTAAGAACAAAAGAACATGCATAGCCGCACAGCGGGTAACTTGCTTACTGGCACAAAATACGGAGCATCTTGGAGGGCTGCAGAGCAGATGTTCATTCCTGGAAGATGACCACCATCAGCGTGTGAACGTAACAAGGGAAGTCGAGGACAATACGGCGATTCGACACACCCGAGTTAGGGAACGCACATGTGCTAGACGGAAATTGCTTGGAAAGGACAGAAGGGAACGTAAGACAATCGTGTAACAGAAAACCGTGTAATTAGGTCCGTCGTCATACGTGGAGGTGGTGCGAACAGCAAGACTTTTAGAGAGGGGTCTAGACTGACCTATCAGGAACAAGGAATTCTGTAAAGGTGGGTGTTACGAAGACATCACCATGGAGACGAGGGTGAAGAGCTAATGGGAAGTAAACCAGGGAACCCAGCCCGAGTATCTAGGAGGAGTCTTCACAGAATCGGAGCCGAGAAGCCAATCATGTCGGAGAGAGGAGTAAGGGTATGCGATCCGTGGAGAGAATCAGGTTGCTGAAGAAATAAAATTAGGTGTTTAGGTGTTTCATGTTTTGAGTGTAGTACAATCAGAATCTGCAATAATCTTGAACACGATTTTTTTTGCCAGCAACATACTTCCATTTAATTATGGAACTTGGAAGTAAAAATATCACTCCATTCAAATATAATTTTCATTTATAGAAAATTACCCCCACCCTGTTCAAATATCCTCTTTATTTATAGATATTTCACCTACGTTTCTACGGTGGATTATTAAGATCTTCTTATCAGGTTACATTATTTATCAAAATTAAGTACTTTAGTCTTGTTACAACAAAAAATGTTTCTGGTAAACTACCCTTTCCCCGTAACCAATCTTCACCAGAATCAATCAGCCTATAATTCAGGCACATACGTAAAAAATTATTTGATTCTGTTTTAATTTAGGGCAGTTATCGTTAGTCATGGAAAATTTCTCTTGATACAACATAAAATGTTGCTGGTAAACTACTCCTTTCCCTTAAACGGTCTTCACCAATAATATCAGACCTTGAGTTTTCTACAATTTAGGGACGTACGCAAAAACGTATTTGATTATGTTTGAATTTACGGCAGTAATCATTCGTCATAGAAAAAATTAACCTTGTTATCACATAAAACGTTGCTGGTAAACTACCCCTTTCTCTTAACCGATTTTCACCAAAATCAATAGGCCTCATTACTGTATAATTCAGGGATGTATGCAAAAGTTTATTTGATTCTGTTTGAATGTGCGGCAGTTACCGTTCGTCATAGAAAAAATTAGCCTTGTTAAAACATGAACGTTGCCGGTATCCTACTCCTTTTCCTTAACCGATCTTCACCAAAAATAATAGGTCTTGAGAACTCTACAAATTAGGGCTGTATGCAAATAATTATTTGATTCTGTTTGAACTTGCGGCTGTTATCGTTTGACATCGAAAAAAATCTACACACACACACACACACACACACACACAGTCACTTTTCGAAAAAAGACTTTTTTCATGTTTTGAGGGTAGTACAATCAGAATCTGCAATTATCTCGAACACGATTTTTTTGCCATCACCATACTTCCATTTCCTTATGGAACATGCAAGTAAAATTTATCGCCTCCCACTTCAACCATAATTTTCATTTATAGAAAATTAGCACCACCACGTTCAATTAGCCTCTTCATTGATTTACATTTCATCTACGTTTCTGCAGTGGATTATTCTGATTTTCTTATCAGGATACTTTAATTATCAAAATTAAGTACTTTACTCTTGTTAAAACATAAAATGTTGCTGGTAAACTACCCCTTTCCCTTAACCGATCTTCACCATAATCAACAGACCTTGAGTTCTTAAAATTTCAGGAATGTATGCAAAATACTATTTGATTCTCTTTGAATATGCGGCAGTTATCATTCGTCATAAAAAAAAATTACCTTTTTAAAACATAAAATGTTGCTGGTAAACAACCACTTTCCCTTAACCTATCTTCACCAAGTACAACAGGTCTCGAGAACTCTACAATTCACAGATGCATGTAAAACATTATTTGATTCTGTTTGAATGTACAGCAGTTATCGTTTGTCATAGAAACAATTACTCTTGTTAAAACATAAAATGTTGCCGGTAAACTACCCCTTTCCCTTAACCGATCTTCACCAAAATCAACAGACCTTGAGTACTTACAGCGTCAGGAACGTATGCAAAATATATTTGATTTTCTTTGAATATGCAGCAGTTATCATTCCTCATATAAATAAAATTACCCTTTTAAAACATAAAACGTTGCTGGTAAACTACCCCTTTCCCTCAACCGATCTTCACCAAAAACAAGAGGTCTTGAGAACTCCACAATTCAGAACTGTATGCGAAACATTATTTGATTCTGTGTGAATTTGCGGCTGCTATCGTTTGCCATAAGAAAATTACCCTTGTTATAACATAAAACGTTGCTGGTAAACTACTCCTTTCCCTCAACCGATCTTCACCAAAAACAACAGGCCTTGAGAATTCTACAATTGAGAACCGTATGCGAAACATTATTTGATTTTGTTTGAATTTGCGGCTGTTATCGTTTTTGCCATAGAAAAATATCGGTATGGAGAAACATACATGAATTCCATGTTCTAAGAGTTATATTTAAAATCATTTTCGAAATGAAATATTTCCATAGCAATTATTTCTTTCTACTTACTGCTTCAGCCTTAACCACAGTACTGTGGTCACTAACTTATACCACCCCACATTATCGCACTCGATTTTCACTGATGATGGAAGACGATGGCACTGCCAAAACATGTGGTTTTGCAGGAAACTTGATCTACAGCCAAACAGGCCGGGAAGGAATTTTAACAACAAACTACGTCTCTGTTGCTGATAATCTAGTACATATATAACAAAAATTATCCCCTCCCATTTCAACTATAATTTTCATTTATAGAAATTTACCCCCCACCCTTTCAACTACCCTTTTCATTTATAGATATTTCATCTATGTTTCTACAGTGGAATATTAAGATGTTCTTATCAGGATACTTTATTCATCAAAATTAAGTAGTTTACTCTTGTTAAACAAAAAATGTTGCTGTTGAACAACCCTTTCCCCATAACCGATCTTCACCAAAATCAATAGGCCTTGAGTCCTCTTCAACTCACGCATATATGTAAATAATTATTTTATTCTGTTTGAATTTACAGCAGTTATCGTTCGCAAAGAAAAAATTTCTCCTTTTAAAACATAAAATGTAGCAGGTAAACTACCCTTTCTTCGTAACTGATCTTCACTAAAATCAACAGCCCTTGAGTACTCTATAATTCTGGAAGATTTGCAAAAAAGTATTTCATTCTGTTTGAATTTACGGTAGTTACCTACAAACTTTCATCAAAAAGAAAATTTCCCTTGTTAAAACATAAAACGTTGCAGCTACACTACCCCTTTACCTTAACCGATCTTCATCAAAATCAGTAGGCCTGCAGTGCTCTACAATTCAGTGATGCATGCAATACATTCTTTGATTCTGTTTGAATATACGGCACTTATCGTTCATAAAAAAATTACCCTTTTTCAAACATAAAATATGGCCGGTAAACTACCCCTTCCCCTTAACCGATCTTCACCAAAACAATAGGTCTTGAGAACTCTACAATTCAGGGCCGAATGCGAAACATTTTTTGATTGTGTTTAATGTTGCGGCTGTTACCATATCCCATATAACAAAATTACCCTTGTTAAAATAAAAATGTTGATGGTAAACTACCCCTTTCCCTTAACCGATCTTCACCTAAAACAACAGGTCTTGAGAACTCTACAATTGAGGACTGTATGAGAAACATTATTTGATTCCGTTTTGAATTTGCAGCTGTTATAGTTTGCCATAGAAAAAACTTCTACAGACAGATAGACAGACACACAGACAAACACACAGACACTTTTCAAAAAATTACTTTTTTTCATGTTTTGAGGGTAGTACAATCAGAATCTACAATAATCACGACCATGATTTTTTTGCCATCACCATACTTCCATTTCCTTATGGAACATGGAAGTAAAAATTACCCTTGTAAAATATCAGTATGGAGAACCATACATGACTTCCAATTTCTAAGATTTATATTTAAAATCATTTTCGAAATGAAATGTTTCCATAGAAACTACTTCTTTCCACCTATTGCTTCAGCCTTAACCACAGTACTGTGGTCACTAACGTATACCACTCGTTATCGCACTCGATTTTCACTGATGATGGATGTCGATGGCACTGCCGAAACGTCTGGTTTTGCAGTAAACATTGGTCTACGGCCAAATAGGCCGGGAACGAATTTTAACAACAAACTGCTTTTTGTTGCCGATAACGTAGTACATAATATATAAAAAAGAATTATCCCCACCCCCTTTAACTATAATTCTCGTTTATAGAAAATTACCCCCACCCCGTTCAACTAGCCTCTTCATTTATAGATATTTCATCTACGTTTCTACAGTGGATTATTAAGATGTTCTTATCAGGATACTTTATTTATCAAAATTAAATACTTTACTCTTGTTGAAACATAAAATGTTGCAGGTAAACTATCCTTTCCCCGTAACCGTTCTCACCAAAATCAATAGGCCTTGGGTCCTCTACAAATCAGGCATATATGTAAAAAATTATTTGATTCTGTTTGGATTTATGGCAGTTATCGTTCATCATGAAAAATTTCTCTTGTTACAACAAAAATGTTTAAATAAATAATTGCTTACCGAATCCATCGAGTGACTTACTTGTAATTTCGCTTTACTTGACACGTTTCGAGGCATGTGCCCCATCTTAAGAATAATTTCTGTTTAAAGAACGTCAGACATTAAGATCAGAATATAATAAATTAAAATTAATAGTTAAAACAGTAAAGCATCAAAAATATTAAAACACACTAAAAACACAGAGGCGCATGCACTGTCACAACATGATGTGTTCGCGTTGTGTTTATAGCCGGTGTACACCGTCGCAATGTTACTTGCGCACTGACTGTCCGAGTAAACTGTTATCTGTGCAATGCATCTTGTATCCCAGTGGCCGTGTCGTATAAGGGAGTTGACTTGAAGTTGAGTTGATCATTTAATATGAATCCGCCGTGTTGTCAGTTGTTCGTCTTTTTAGACTGTTTGAAGGCCTTGTAAATTTCGAATGCTTCTAATGTGTCCATATATCTGCCTTTTTGCAAATGTGTAATGGTTTAATGTTGGTGTCAAAATCGGTGAAGTTATGATTGTTATTCACGAGGTGACGTGTAAAGGTGGATTTGATATTATGGATGTCATTTTTTGGTAAATGTTCTTGGAAGCGTTTTTTGAACGCTCTGCCAGTTTGTCCGATATAAAAGCTGTTGCTATCGTCACACTGGATTTTATAGACACCATTCCTATGTTTTATTGATTTGGTAGATTTATGGTGAAGAATTTTCTTAATGTTGTTATGAGTCCGGAAAGTTAAAGTTATATTCATTTTTCTAAAAATGTTGGTTAATGTATAGAGTAAAGTTCGGCCGTAAATAGAAGTCACATATGTGCAGTCTCGGTTACTACTCAGTTTTGTTATCTTGTTATGTAACTTTTTCCGGTGTTTTTTTTTTATTAAAGTATCGCCCATAGAGCATGTATATCCATTGGCCTTTGCTATGTGTTTAATGGTGTTCATTTCCTCATGAAAGTCACTGATTTCTAACGGTATGGTGAGTAATCTATGTATGAAACTGTTATAGGCGGCCATTTTTTGCGGAAGAGGGTGATGGGAATCCACGTGTATTATGGCGTCGGTGTTGGTAGGTTTTCTATATATTTGGTATTGAAAACTATTGTCCAACCTTGTTATTGTTAGATCGAGAAAATTAAGTTTATTTTGTATTTCAACCTCGAGGGTAAATTGTATTTTCTTGTTTATGTTATTCAAATAGTTTTTTAAATTATTGATCTGTCTTATGGTACCGTTAAAAATGATGAAGGTGTCATCTACATAACGTGTGTATGATACTGTCTTGTTATGCCATTTGTTAGCGCTGCTGAACATATGTATGTTTTCATAATGGTTCAGGTATATATCCGCCAATAATCCAGAGAGTGGGGATCCCATCGCTAAACCTTTGTTTTGTATATAGTAGTTTCCATCAAATATAAAATTTGACAGTTTCCATTGGGATACAAGATGCATTGCACAGATAACAGTTTACTCGGACAGTCAGTGTGAAAGTAACATCGCGACGGTGTACACCGGCTATAAACGCAACGCAAACACATCATGTTGTGACAGTGCGTGCACCTCTGTGTTTTTAATGTGTTTTAATATTTTTGATGCTTTATTGTTTTAACTATTGATTTTAATTTTAATTTATTATATTTTGATCTTAATGTCTGACGTTAAGAGAAATTATTCTGAAGATGGGGCACATACCTCGAAACGCGTTAAGTTAAGCGAAATTACAAGTAAATCACTCGTCGGATTCGGTAAGGAATTATTTATTTACTACAATTGACTTGGATACTTTAAAAATGAATATTAAAATAAAATGTTTCTGGTAAACTACCCCTTTTCCTTAACCGATCTTCAACAAAATCAACAGACGTTTAGATAGATATCTACAATTGAGGAAGGTCTGCACAAAATTATTTGATTCTGTTTAAATGTGCGGCAGTTATCGTTCGTCATAGAAAAATTACTCTTGTTAAAACATAAAATGTGGCCTGTAAACTACCCCTTTCCCTTTAACCGACCTTCACCAAAATAAACAAGCCTTCAGCCTTTTACAATAGAGGCACGTATGCAAAAATATATGATTCTGTTTCAATGTGCGGCAGTTATCGTTCGTCATAGAAAAATTATCGTTGTTAAAACATAAAACGTTGTTGGTAAACTACCTCTTTCCCTAACCCGATCTTCAACAAAAATAATATGTCTTGTGAACTCTACAATTCCGGGCTGTATGCTAAACATTAATTGATTCTGTTTGAATGTGCGGCTGTTATCGTTTGCCATAGAAAACTCCCTTGTTAAAACAAAAAAATGTTGCCAGTAAACTACCCCTTTCCCATAACCGATCTTCACCAAAAACAATAGATCTTGAGACCTCAACAAACCAGGCCAGAATGCAAAAAATTATTTGATTCTGTTTGAATTTGCAGCTGTTATTGTTTGCCATAGACAAAAATCTACACACACACACACACACACACACACACACACACACACACTTATAGAAAAAAATGACTTTTTTCATGTTTTGAGTGTAGTACAATCAGAATCTTCAATAATCTAGAACACGATTTTTTTTGCCATCAACATACTTCCATTTCCTTATGGAACTTGGAAGTAAAAATATCACCCCGTTCAACTATAATTTTCATTTATAGAAAATTATCCCCACCCTGTTTAAATATCCTCTTTATTTATAGATATTTCATCTACGTTTCTACGGAGGATTATTAAGATCTTCTTATCAGGATACTATATTTATCAAAATTAAGTACTTTAGTCTAGTTACAACAAAAAATGTTTCTGATAAACTACCCTTTCCCCGTAACCGAGCTTCACCAGAATCAATCGGCCTTGAGTCTTCTATAACTCAGGCACATATTTAAAAAATTAGTTGATTCTGTTTTAATTTAGGGCAGTTATCGTTAGTCATGGAAAATTTCTCTTGTTACAACATAAAATGTTGCTGGTAAACTACTCCTTTCCCTTAAACGATCTTCACCAAAAATATCAGTCCTTGAGTTCTCTACAATTTAGGGACGTACGCAAAAACTTATTTGATTTTGTTTGAATTTACGGCAGTTATCGTTCGTCATAGAAACAATTAACCTTGTTATCACATAAAACATTGCTGGTAAACTACCCCTTTCTCTTAACTAATCTTCGCCAAAATCAATAGCTCTTGAGTCCTCTACAATTCAGGGATGCATGCAAAAGATTATTTGATTCTGTTTGAATTTTGAGCAGTTATCATTTGCAAAGAAAAAATTTCTCTTGTTACAAAATAAAATGTTGCCGGTAAACTATCCCTTTCCCTGAACCGATCTCCACCAAAATCAACAGACCTTGAGATCTCTACAATTGACAGAACCATGCGAAACATTATTTGATTCTGTTTGAAAGTGCGGCAGTTATCATTCATCATAGAAAACATTACTCTTGTTGAAACATAAAACGTTGCGGGTAAACTACACCTTCCCTTAACCGATCTTCACCAAAATCAACCGACCTCTAGTCCTTACAACGTCAGGAATATATGCAAAAAATTATTTGATTCTCTTTCAAAATGCGGCAGTTATCATCCGTCATAAAAATAAAATTATCCTTTTAAAACATAAAATGTTGCAGGTAAACTACCCTTTCCTCTTAACTGATCTTCACTAAAATCAACAACCCTTGAGTACTCTATAATTCTGGAAGATTTGCAAAAAATATTTGATTTTTTTGACTTTACGGTAGTTACCTGCAAACGTTTGTTATAAAAAAAATTTCCCTTGTTAAAACATAAAACGTTGCAGCTACACTACCCCTTTACCTTAACCGATCTTCACCAAAATCAGTAGGCCTTTAGTGCTCTACAATTCAGCGATGCGTGCAATACATTCTTTGATTCTGTTTGAATATATGGCACTTATCGTTCGTAAAAAAATTACCCTTTTTCAAACATAAAATATGGCCGGTAAACTACCCCTTCCCCTTAACCGATCTTCACCAAAACAATAGGTCTTGAGAACTCTACAATTCAGGGCCGAATGCGAAACATTTTTTGATTGTGTTTAATGTTGCGGCTGTTACCATATCCCATATAACAAAATTACCCTTGTTAAAATAAAAACGTTGATGGTAAACTACCCCTTTCCCTTAACCGATCTTCACCTAAAACAACAGGTCTTGAGAACTCTACAATTGAGGACTGTATGAGAAACATTATTTGATTCTGTTTTGAATTTGCAGCTGTTATAGTTTGCCATAGAAAAAACTTCTACAGACAGATAGACAGACACACAGACAAACACACAGACACTTTTCAAAAAATTACTTTTTTTCATGTTTTGAGGGTAGTACAATCAGAATCTACAATAATCACGACCATGATTTTTTTGCCATCACCATACTTCCATTTCCTTATGGAACATGGAAGTAAAAATTACCCTTGTAAAATATCAGTATGGAGAACCATACATGACTTCCAATTTCTAAGATTTATATTTAAAATCATTTTCGAAATGAAATGTTTCCATAGAAACTACTTCTTTCCACCTATTGCTTCAGCCTTAACCACAGTACTGTGGTCACTAACGTATACCACTCGTTATCGCACTCGATTTTCACTGATGATGGATGTCGATGGCACTGCCGAAACGTCTGGTTTTGCAGTAAACATTGGTCTACGGCCAAACAGGCCGGGAACGAATTTTAACAACAAACTGCTTTTTGTTGCCGATAACGTAGTACATAATATATAAAAAAGAATTATCCCCACCCCCTTTAACTATAATTCTCGTTTATAGAAAATTACCCCCACCCCGTTCAACTAGCCTCTTCATTTATAGATATTTCATCTACGTTTCTACAGTGGATTATTAAGATGTTCTTATCAGGATACTTTATTTATCAAAATTAAATACTTTACTCTTGTTGAAACATAAAATGTTGCAGGTAAACTATCCTTTCCCCGTAACCGTTCTCACCAAAATCAATAGGCCTTGGGTCCTCTACAAATCAGGCATATATGTAAAAAATTATTTGATTCTGTTTGGATTTATGGCAGTTATCGTTCATCATGAAAAATTTCTCTTGTTACAACATAAAATGTTTAAATAAATAATTGCTTACCGAATCCATCGAGTGACTTACTTGTAATTTCGCTTTACTTGACACGTTTCGAGGCATGTGCCCCATCTTAAGAATAATTTCTGTTTAAAGAACGTCAGACATTAAGATCAGAATATAATAAATTAAAATTAATAGTTAAAACAGTAAAGCATCAAAAATATTAAAACACACTAAAAACACAGAGGCGCATGCACTGTCACAACATGATGTGTTCGCGTTGTGTTTATAGCCGGTGTAAACCGTCGCAATGTTACTTGCGCACTGACTGTCCGAGTAAACTGTTATCTGTGCAATGCATCTTGTATCCCAGTGGCCGTGTCGTATAAGGGAGTTGACTTGAAGTTGAGTTGATCATTTAATATGAATCCGCCGTGTTGTCAGTTGTTCGTCTTTTTAGACTGTTTGAAGGCCTTGTAAATTTCGAATGCTTCTAATGTGTCCATATATCTGCCTTTTTGCAAATGTGTAATGGTTTAATGTTGGTGTCAAAATCGGTGAAGTTATGATTGTTATTCACGAGGTGACGTGTAAAGGTGGATTTGATATTATGGATGTCATTTTTTGGTAAATGTTCTTGGAAGCGTTTTTTGAACGCTCTGCCAGTTTGTCCGATATAAAAGCTGTTGCTATCGTCACACTGGATTTTATAGACACCATTCCTATGTTTTATTGATTTGGTAGATTTATGGTGAAGAATTTTCTTAATGTTGTTATGAGTCCGGAAAGTTAAAGTTATATTCATTTTTCTAAAAATGTTGGTTAATGTATAGAGTAAAGTTCGGCCGTAAATAGAAGTCACATATGTGCAGTCTCGGTTACTACTCAGTTTTGTTATCTTGTTATGTAACTTTTTCCGGTGTTTTTTTTTTATTAAAGTATCGCCCATAGAGCATGTATATCCATTGGCCTTTGCTATGTGTTTAATGGTGTTTATTTCCTCATGAAAGTCACTGATTTCTAACGGTATGGTGAGTAATCTATGTATGAAACTGTTATAGGCGGCCATTTTTTGCGGAAGAGGGTGATGGGAATCTACGTGTATTATGGCGTCGGTGGTGGTAGGTTTTCTATATATTTGGTATTGAAAACTATTGTCCAACCTTGTTATTGTTAGATCGAGAAAATTAAGTTTATTTTGTATTTCAACCTCGAGGGTAAATTGTATTTTCTTGTTTATGTTATTCAAATAGTTTTTTAAATTATTGATCTGTCTTATGGTACCGTTAAAAATGATGAAGGTGTCATCTACATAACGTGTGTATGATACTGTCTTGTTATGCCATTTGTTAGCGCTGCTGAACATATGTATGTTTTCATAATGGTTCAGGTATATATCCGCCAATAATCCAGAGAGTGGGGATCCCATCGCTAAACCTTTGTTTTGTATATAGTAGTTTCCATCAAATATAAAATTTGACAGTTTCCATTGGGATACAAGATGCATTGCACAGATAACAGTTTACTCGGACAGTCAGTGTGAAAGTAACATCGCGACGGTGTACACCAGCTATAAACGCAACGCAAACACATCATGTTGTGACAGTGCGTGCACCTCTGTGTTTTTAATGTGTTTTAATATTTTTGATGCTTTATTGTTTTAACTATTGATTTTAATTTTAATTTATTATATTTTGATCTTAATGTCTGACGTTAAGAGAAATTATTCTGAAGATGGGGCACATACCTCGAAACGCGTTAAGTTAAGCGAAATTACAAGTAAATCACTCGTCGGATTCGGTAAGGAATTATTTATTTACTACAATTGACTTGGATACTTTAAAAATGAATATTAAAATAAAATGTTTCTGGTAAACTACCCCTTTTCCTTAACCGATCTTCAACAAAATCAACAGACCTTTAGATAGATATCTACAATTGAGGAAGGTCTGCACAAAATTATTTGATTCTGTTTAAATGTGCGGCAGTTATCGTTCGTCATAGAAAAATTACTCTTGTTAAAACATAAAATGTGGCCTGTAAACTACCCCATTCCCTTTAACCGACCTTCATCAAAATAAACAAGCCTTCAGCCTTTTACAATAGAGGCACGTATGCAAAAATATATGATTCTGTTTCAATGTGCGGCAGTTATCGTTCGTCATAGAAAAATTATCGTTGTTAAAACATAAAACGTTGTTGGTAAACTACCTCTTTCCCTAACCCGATCTTCAACAAAAATAATATGTCTTGTGAACTCTACAATTCCGGGCTGTATGCTAAACATTAATTGATTCTGTTTGAATGTGCGGCTGTTATCGTTTGCCATAGAAAACTCCCTTGTTAAAACAAAAAAATGTTGCCAGTAAACTACCCCTTTCCTATAACCGATCTTCACCAAAAACAATAGATCTTGAGACCTCAACAAACCAGGCCAGAATGCAAAAAATTATTTGATTCTGTTTGAATTTGCAGCTGTTATTGTTTGCCATAGACAAAAATCTACACACACACACACACACACACACACACACACACACACACACATACACACATCGAAAAAATGACTTTTTTCATGTTTTGAGTGTAGTACAATCAGAATCTTCAATAATCTAGAACACGATTTTTTTTGCCATCAACATACTTCCATTTCCTTATGGAACTTGGAAGTAAAAATATCACCCCGTTCAACTATAATTTTCATTTATAGAAAATTATCCCCACCCTGTTTAAATATCCTCTTTATTTATAGATATTTCATCTACGTTTCTACGGAGGATTATTAAGATCTTCTTATCAGGATACTTTATTTATCAAAATTAAGTACTTTAGTCTAGTTACAACAAAAAATGTTTCTGATAAACTACCCTTTCCCCGTAACCGAGCTTCACCAGAATCAATCGGCCTTGAGTCTTCTATAACTCAGGCACATATTTAAAAAATTAGTTGATTCTGTTTTAATTTAGGGCAGTTATCGTTAGTCATGGAAAATTTCTCTTGTTACAAAATAAAATGTTGCCGGTAAACTATCCCTTTCCCTGAACCGATCTCCACCAAAATCAACAGACCTTGAGATCTCTACAATTGACAGAACCATGCGAAACATTATTTGATTCTGTTTGAAAGTGCGGCAGTTATCATTCATCATAGAAAACATTACTCTTGTTGAAACATAAAACGTTGCGGGTAAACTACACCTTCCCTTAACCGATCTTCACCAAAATCAACCGACCTCTAGTCCTTACAACGTCAGGAATATATGCAAAAAATTATTTGATTCTCTTTCAAAATGCGGCAGTTATCATCCGTCATAAAAATAAAATTATCCTTTTAAAACATAAAATGTTGCAGGTAAACTACCCTTTCCTCTTAACTGATCTTCACTAAAATCAACAACCCTTGAGTACTCTATAATTCTGGAAGATTTGCAAAAAATATTTGATTTTTTTGACTTTACGGTAGTTACCTGCAAACGTTTGTTATAAAAAAAATTTCCCTTGTTAAAACATAAAACGTTGCAGCTACACTACCCCTTTACCTTAACCGATCTTCACCAAAATCAGTAGGCCTTTAGTGCTCTACAATTCAGCGATGCGTGCAATACATTCTTTGATTCTGTTTGAATATATGGCACTTATCGTTCGTAAAAATATTACCCTTGTTAAAAAATAAAATTTGGCTGGTAAACTACCCCTCCCCCTTAACCGATCTTCACCAAAACAATAGGTCTTGAGAACTTTACAATTCAGGGCGGAATGCGAAACTTTATTTGATTGTTTTTGAAGTTGCGGCTGTTACTGTTTGCCATAGAAAAAATTACCCTTGTTAAAACATAAAATGTTGATGGTAAACTACCCCTTTCCCTTAACCGATCTTCACCTAAAACAACAGGTCTTGAGAACTCTACAATTGAGGACTGTATGAGAAACATTATTTGATTCTGTTTGAAGTTTCACCTGTTATCGTTTGGCATAGAAAAAACTTCTACAGACAGATAGACAGACAGACACACAGACAAACACACAGACACTTTTTGAAAAATGACTTTTTTTCATGTTTTGAGGGTAGTACAATCAGAATCTTCAATAATCACGACCACGATTTTTTTTGCCATCACCATACTTCCACTTCCTTATGGAACATGGAAGTAAAAATTACCCTTGTAAAATATCGGTATGGAGAACCATACATGACTTCCATGTTCTAAGATTTATATTTAAAATCATTTACGAAATGAAATGTTTCCATAGAAACTACTTCTTTCCACCTATTGCTTCAGTCTTAACCACAGTACTGTGGTCACTAACGTATACCACCACACGTTATCGCACTCGATTTTCACTGATGATGGAAGTCGATGGCACTGCCGAAACGTCTGGTTTTGCAGTAAACATTGGTCTACGGCCAAACAGGCCGGGAACGAATTTTAACAACAAACTACTTCTTTGTTACCTATAACGTAGTATATAATATATATAAAAAAATTATACCCACCCCTTCAACTATAATTCTCGTTTATAGAAAATTACCCCCTCCCGTTCGACTAGCCTCTTCATTTATAGACATTTCATCTACGTTTCTACAGTGGATTATTAAGATGTTCTTATCAGGATACTTTATTCATCAAAATTAAATACTTTACTATTGTTAAAACATAAAATGTTGCAGGTAAACTATCCTTTCTCCGTAACCGTTCTCACCGAAATCAATAGGCCTTGAGTCCTCTACAACTGAGGCATATATGTAAAAAATTATTTGATTCTGTTTGGATTTATGGCAGTTATCGTTCGTTATGAAAAAATTTGTCTTGTTACAACATAAAATGTTTAAATAAATAATTGCTTACTGAATCCGTCGAGTGACTTACTTGTAATTTCGCTTAACTTGACGCGTTTCGAGGCATATGCCCCATCTTAAGAATAATTTCTCTTTAAAGAACACCAGACATTAAGATCAGAATATAATAAATTACAATTAAAACCAATAGTTAAAACAATAAAGCATCAAAAATATTAAAACACACTAAAAACACAGAGGAGCACGCACTGTCACAACATGATGTGATCGCATTGCGTTTATAGCCAGTGTACACCGTCGCGATGTTACTTGCGCACTGACTGTCCGAGTAAACTGTTATCTGTGCAACGCATCTTGTATCCCAATGGAAACTATCAAATTTTATATTTGATGGAAAGTACTATATACAAAACAAAGGTTTAGCGATGGGATCCCCACTCTCTGCATTATTGGTGATTATATACCTGAACCATTATGAAAACATATATATGTTCAGCAGCGCTAACAAATGGATAACAAGATGGTATCATACACATGTTACGTAGATGACAACTTCATCATTTTTAACGGTACCATAAGACAGATCAATAATTTAAAAAACTATTTGAATAACATAAACAAGAACATACAATTTACCCTCGAGGTTGAAATAGAAAATAAACTTAATTTTCTCGATCTAACAATAACAAGGTTGGACAATAGTTTTCAATACCAAATATATAGAAAACCTGTTCTTGTTTATGTTATTCAAATAGTTATTTAAATTATTGATCTGTCTTATGGTACCGTTAAAAATGATGAAGGTGTCATCTACGTAACGTGTGTATGATACTATCTTGTTATGCCATTTGTTAGCGCTACTGAACATATGTATGTTTTCATAATGGTTCAGGTATATATCCGCCAATAATCCAGAGAGTGGGGATCCCATCGCTAAATCTTTCTTTTGTATATAGTAGTTTCCATCGAATATAAAATTTGATAGTTTCCATTGGGATACAAGATGCGTTGCACAGACAACAGTTTACTCGGACAGTCAGTGTGCAAGTAACATCGCGACGGTGTACACCGGCTATAAACACAACGCAAACACATCATGTTGTGACAGTGCGTGCTCCTCTGTGTTTTTAGTGTGTTTTAATGTTTTTGATGCTTTATTGTTTTAACTATTGATTTTAATTTTAATTTATTATATTTTGATCTTAATGTCTGACGTTCTTTAAAGAGAAATTATTCTGAAGATGGGGCATATACCTCGAAACACGTTAAGTTAAGCGAAATTACAAGTAAGTCACTCGTCGGATTCGGTAAGGAATTATTTATTTACTACAATTGACTTGGATACTTTAAAAATGAATATTAAAATAAAATGTTTCTGGTAAACTACCCCTTTTCCTTAACCGATCTTCAACAATATCAACAGACCTTTAGATAGATATCTACAATTGAGGAAGGTCTGCACAAAATTATTTGATTCTGTTTAAATGTGCGGCAGTTATCGTTCGTCATAGAAAAATTACTCTTGTTAAAACATAAAATGTGGCCTGTAAACTACCCCTTTCCCCTTAACCGACCTTCACCAAAATAAACAAGCCTTCAGCCTTTTACAATAGAGGCACGTATGCAAAAATATATGATTCTGTTTCAATGTGTGGCAGTTATCGTTCGTCATAGAAAAATTATCGTTGTTAAAACATAAAACGTTGTTGGTAAACTACCTCTTTCCCTAACCCGATCTTCAACAAAAATAATATGTCTTGTGAACTCTACAATTCCGGGCTGTATGCTAAACATTAATTGATTCTGTTTGAATGTGCGGCTGTTATCGTTTGCCATAGAAAACACCCTTGTTAAAACAAAAAAACGTTGCCAGTAAACTACCCCTTTCCCATAACCGATCTTCACCAAAAACAATAGATCTTGAGACCTCAACAAACCAGGCCAGAATGCAAAAAATTATTTGATTCTGTTTGAATTTGCAGCTGTTATTGTTTGCCATAGACAAAAATCTACACACACACACACACACACACACACACACACACACACACACACACACACACACACTTTTCGAAAAAAAAATGACTTTTTTCATGTTTTGAGTGTAGTACAATCAGAATCTTCAATAATCTAGAACACGATTTTTTTTGCCATCAACATACTTCCATTTCCTTATGGAACTTGGAAGTAAAAATATCACCCCGTTCAACTATAATTTTCATTTATAGAAAATTATCCCCACCCTGTTTAAATATCCTCTTTATTTATAGATATTTCATCTACGTTTCTACGGAGGATTATTAAGATCTTCTTATCAGGATACTTTATTTATCAAAATTAAGTACTTTAGTCTAGTTACAACAAAAAATGTTTCTGATAAACTACCCTTTCCCCGTAACCGAGCTTCACCAGAATCAATCGGCCTTGAGTCTTCTATAACTCAGGCACATATTTAAAAAATTAGTTGATTCTGTTTTAATTTAGGGCAGTTATCGTTAGTCATGGAAAATTTCTCTTGTTACAATATAAAATGTTGCTGGTAAACTACTCCTTTCCCTTAAACGATCTTCACCAAAAATATCAGTCCTTGAGTTCTCTACAATTTAGGGACGTACGCAAAAACTTATTTGATTTTGTTTGAATTTACGGCAGTTATCGTTCGTCATAGAAACAATTAACCTTGTTATCACATAAAACATTGCTGGTAAACTACCCCTTTCTCTTAACTAATCTTCACCAAAATCAATAGCTCTTGAGTCCTCTACAATTCAGGGATGCATGCAAAAGATTATTTGATTCTTTTTGAATTTTGAGCAGTTATCATTTGCAAAGAAAAAATTTCTCTTGTTACAAAATAAAATGTTGCCAGTAAACTATCCCTTTCCCTGAACCGATCTCCACCAAAATCAACAGACCTTGAGATCTCTACAATTGACAGAACCATGCGAAACATTATTTGATACTGTTTGAAAGTGCGGCAGTTATCGTTCATCATAGAAAACATTACTCTTGTTGAAACATAAAACGTTGCGGGTAAACTACACCTTCCCTTAACCGATCTTCACCAAAATCAACAGACCTCTAGTCCTTACAACGTCAGGAATATATGCAAAAAATTATTTGATTCTCTTTCAAAATGCGGCAGTTATCATCCGTCATAAAAATAAAATTATCCTTTTAAAACATAAAATGTTGCAGGTAAACTACCCTTTCCTCTTAACTGATCTTCACTAAAATCAACAACCCTTGAGTACTCTATAATTCTGGAAGATTTGCAAAAAATATTTGATTCTGTTTGACTTTACGATAGTTACCTGCAAACGTTTGTTATAAAAAAAATTTCCCTTGTTAAAACATAAAACGTTGCAGCTACACTACCCCTTTACCATAACCGATCTTCAACAAAATCAGTAGGCCTTTAGTGCTCTACAATTCAGCGATGCGTGCAATACATTCTTTGATTCTGTTTGAATATACGGCACTTATCGTTCGTAAAAATATTACCCTTGTTAAAAAATAAAATTTGGCTGGTAAACTACCCTTCCCCCTTAACCGATCTTCACCAAAACAATAGGTCTTGAGAACTTTACAATTCAGGGCGGAATGCGAAACATTATTTGATTGTGTTTGAAGTTGCGGTTGTTACTGTTTGCCATAGAAAAAATTACCCTTGTTAAAACATAAAATGTTGATGGTAAACTACCCCTTTCTTTTAACCGATCTTCACCTACAACAACAGGTCTTGAGAACTCTACAATTGAGGACTGTATGAGAAACATTATTTGATTCTGTTTTGAATTTGCGGCAACAAATTGTTTTGAATAAACAACAACAAATACACTAACAAAATTATATACTGGCACAGGTATGTAGATGATATATTACTTTTATTCAAAGGCAACACAAGACAAGTTGAAAACTTCCACAAATACATAAACACTATACACCACAAATTAAAATTTACACTGGAAATTGAACAAAACAGTAGTATAAATTTTCTAGACCTAACAATTAACAAAACTAACAATACACACACGTACAAAATATACAGGAAACCAACCACAACTGACATGGTTATACACAACACATCAAACCACCCAACACAACACAAACATGCGGCCTTCAACCATATGCTCAATAGACTAACTAAAATACCCTTAAATAAACAAGATTACACCGACGAACTCAACACAATAAAATGCATAGCAATCAAAAAAGGTTACAACCCTAATTTAATAAACACACTACACAAACGCATCAAAAACAAAAACAACAAAACACAAAATACCTTCAACACACAACACAATAAATACATCACACTCACATACCACAACTCCTACACACACAAAATCGCCAACACATTCAGAAAACACAAATACAAAATAGCATACAGAACAACTAATACCATCAAAAAACACATCAATAATACAAACACAGACATAGACAAATATAACAAAACAGGTGTTTACAAATTACATTGTAATGACTGGAAATGTTTCTACATAGGCCAGACGGGAAGATCTTTTCATCCCGTTATTCTGAACACTTAAAAGCTTTAACCAACAACAATATACACTCCGCATTTGCCACACACATACGCACAGAAAACCACAGTTACACCAACATAGACACTAATCTTGAAATTTTACATTACTTACCCAAAAGGTCGAAAACTCAACACTACTGAACAATACGAAATATATAAACACCACACAACACAACCAAACAACATACTTAACGATCAATTACAATATAAATCACATACACTTTTTGACACAATTATACAAAAAACAAACATTAAGTTGAATCCCCGCAACAATCCCCTTCCTCCACACACCACCTCCACTACACCTTCCACACAACAACCGTTACTAAATGATGGCAGTCTGTCTCAAAGCTGAAGAAGGCGAATACGTACGCTGAAACGCATCCAACGAAAAACAGTAATTTTCACAAGAAAAAGTTCATTTTTAGATAAGTGTTAGTGCTGTGAAAGAAGAGATGAATAATCAAGACAACTATAAAAACGTTGCTGGTAAACTACCAATTACCCTTAACTGATCTTCACCAAAAACAACAGGTGTTGAGAACTCTACAATTGAGAACAGTATGCGTAACATTATATAATTATGTTTGAATTGGCAGCTGTTATCGTTTGCCATAGCAAAATATCATTATGGAGAACCATACATGAATTCCATGTTCTAAGATTTATATTTAAAATCATTTTCGAAATGAAATATTTCCATAGAAACTACTTCTTTCTACTTACTGCTTCAGCCTTAACCACAGTACTGTGGTCACTAACGTATACCACCTCACGTTATCGCACTCGACTTTTACTGATGATGGAAGCCGATGGGACTGCCGAAACGCCTGGTTTTACAGAAAACTTTGATCTATGGCCAAACAGTCCAGGAAAGAATTTTAACAACAAACTACTTCTTTGTTGCCGATAATGTATTACATTACTTTATTTATCAGAATTAAGTACTTTATTCTTGTTAAAACAAAAAATGTTGCCGTTAAACTACCCTTTCCCCGTAACCGATCTTCACCAAAATCAATAGGCCTTGCGTCCTCTACAGCTCAGTCACGTATGTAAATAATTATTTGATTCTGTTTGAATTTACAGCAGTTATCATTCGCAATAGAAAAATTTCTCTTGTTACAACATAAAATGTTACTGGTAAACTATCCCTTTCCCTTAACTGATCTTCACCATAATCAACAGACCTTGAGTACTTAAAACTTCAGGAACGTATGTAAAATATTATTTGATTCTCTTTGAATATGCGGCAGTTATCATTCATCATAAAAATAAAATTACCATTTTAAAACATAAAACGTTGCTGGGCGTGTGCAGGACTTGAGTAGTGGTGGTGCCAAGAATGGCTTCCGGGGGGGGTGTCTGGGGTCCTCCCCCGGAAGATTTTTGAAAATTTATTGCTTAAAAACGTGTTTTAATGCTATCTGGAGGCGATAAAAAACACTTTGAAAAGCGAGGTTTTTTGAGGGCCTTCAAATAAATTTTTACTTTTTTAAGGGACTCAACTCTTTGCACTTACCGGACCGATCAAAAGTTGACAACACACACATGTTTAACAAAGTAGCTTTAGAAATATCAATTTAGACAAATTTTGTCTTTTAATGAATGATCCAGTTAGCCTATCTGGTTAATTAGTATAACAAAACGGAAACAACTTTGATTTTTAGAATATTTATTTATATCCAATGTATAATATTAGTGAAAAAAACACAGAATTGAAAAATTGATTAATTTGTACTGTAGACAAATAAAGCTGCAACAGGTTCAAGTTTAGTATTTAATAGTTAGTAGTGTCCAGAACAAAATATAAAAGTAAGGAAATATTTTACATTACATTACAGAGTCATCCGACTTTCGAATGCAACACAGTTTTTGAAGTTGTCAATTACATCACATGTTCTTGCGTTAGCAGCCAGTTTTTGTTCCACAAACGGAATCATCAAGTTTTCCAAACGATCTTGACACATCGTAGATCTGAGCTTGGATTTTATGATACTCAGCTTTCAGAAAGTTCTTTCACTTGTACAGCTAGTTACAGGCATCGTAGAAAATTTATTAATAACAGCACTAAAGTTTTCAAAGGTTGAACTTCGCTGGAACTTCGATAACCAGTTAATCCAGTCTGGAACACTTTTAGCTGGAAAGTTTGAATCAGTTTCTCCACGCTTCTTTGATTTCAACAGCTTAAATTCTGCCTCTGGTTCTGCAGCATTGACATTGAATTGTTTTGCGAGAATTCCGAAGTCCTTATTTTCACACTTGTAACAATCATTAAGATTCAATCCCATCAGTTTCCCTGTGGCAGAGATAACGTTTTTTGTTTCTTGAGCAAATCGAGAATTTAGATTTTCCACAAGGCGGTCCAAAACAGGATTGTAAGTGAACAATTTCAATTCCTCTTTTTTTGTGTCTGCGTAGAAAGCAGAAGAAGGGCAACTAATGTCTTCTAAGAGGACTGATACTTTCCTTTTCCGAACATTAGGGATTTGAACATCTAATGTACTACACATTTCCTTTGTTTTGATAAAAATATCCTCAAACTCTTCTTCACTATTTCTCATTTCTACCAAAGCAAGAGCTAGGCTTTCAACATCTTCAGCTGCTTGGTAAAGGTCTATTTTAGGACTTTGCAGAGCTTTGCTCACTTTCACCACGAGCTGAAGTACGGGATGCATAATTTGCAAAGACGCAATAAAATTAAAAGATTTTACTTGTAGCAAAATACCTTTACCTTGGGCCCGAACTTTTGAATCGGAAGTAGATTCCGTACACTCTTCAATGGCTTTTACAATTTCGTTTAATTGAACATAAATAACAGACACCGCTTCTGAATGGCAGGCCCAGTGTCTGAAAGGGATTTTAGTCTTTAGTTTCATTGTAGTTTGTTTGACAATATCCTCAAAGACTGCGTGCATCTTTGGACTACCTTCGATTAAGTTAAAAACTAGCTGGACTATTCCAAAGAAGTCGAAAATAATTGGATTTTCCTTGTGATTTGTGCAGGCACTTACCAAGGTACATTATGGATGGATTGACTTCTTTACATCTGGCCTGTACTCCGGTAAATTCACCGGCCATCGCTGAAGCCCAGTCAAAACACACACAAACTACATCTCTCCACAGCACACCTACTTCAGACAGCACACAGTTTATTGCCTTAAATATGCTTTCCGCATCAGTAGACTTAAATCGCTGTAAGGACACCAATCTCTCTACAGGATATGCATTTCCTTTCGGTATGTAGCGAAACATGACTGCTAATTGCTCGTGATGGCTCACGTCAGATGTTTCATCGCCAATAACTGCAAAGGGCTGTCCCTTGATTTCATCACTTATAGTTTTCAGTATCACTGCTCTAAGTGACGATAAGGTGTCATTTTGAATGAGGTTGCTAAGATAAGTACAGTTCTTACGAGCATAATTAAATAGATTTGAAAAAAAGGGTAATATTTTTGCAAGATAGCAACAATTTCCAGGAAAAGACCTTTCTCTGTACTATCCTCGCTCTCGTCATGTCCCCTAAGAGGTTTTCCACCTTTAGCCAACAAATGGACAATATCAAAAAGCCGCGACATGTACTCACGATTTTCTAGGCGTTTTTTCTCCTTCTCTTTTAGTTCAGCTTCCTTAGCATCATCCAACATTACATCAACTGGTTTGCTAGTAACATAATTTTCCCAGCCAACCATACTCGATACATGCATCTACTTTTTTCATGGGCTCTGAACATTTCATTAGCTTTATGCTAAAAACTAAACCCTGTTGTTGTAAACGCATTTTCAACTAACCCAGGAAGTGAACTGTTATTTAAAGCAAAACAACGACAGGCAAAACAATAAGCAGCATCTTTTGCCACGCTGTACTCCAGCCATTTGTAATTTTTGAACCATTTGGGTTTAAACGATCTTTTCCTAGAATTTTTCCCCGTACCAACTTCTTTTGTAGGGTAGTTTGAAATTCGTGGTTGGTATGGTCCACGAGAAATCCTAGCTGACTTTTCTTCCCTGTTCTTTGGCAAGTCTTGACAAGGATCATCGAGCTCAGCTGCTCTCTTCACTGGCTCACCGACATCATCCTTTTTTTCATCATCATCATTATAAATAATTTCCGAACTGGGACCAACAACAGCAGCTGAAAAGGGAACATACACTTAGGCTTAGGCCTATTTTTATCGCTTTAAATTATACTATGCTGTACAATTTACTATAGCCTACAAATCTTTTTCCCTCTTGACGCTTCGTAATATGTGGATGGCCATTTATTGTAAATATAAACAAAATTGCATGTTAGGGGGCACGTGAGTAATAGTGTACAATATATTGTACACTATTATTCACTCACATACAAAAAAGTTAGTAAATTTAATTTTAATTTTGGATTAATTTAGCAAAAATAAAATTAATAATCGAAATATTTAAGCAAGAAGAAAGTAACACATTACAAGACAGACATGGCTGTAAGAAGTATATTACAAAATATAGTGAAAATAACTTACCGGTTTGTGGTTGAGTGTCTAAATCCTTGGTGGGCTCGGGTTTTTTAATCAGCCATTTATACATCATAAAAATAAGCTTATTCAACAATTAAATAACATAATGAACAGTACAGTCTTGTGTCCAAACTGAAACCACTGGCCGACTGAGTCTCTCTTCTCAGTCTGACTGGCATAAGTACCGCGATAGCTGGCGCCGCCACCCTGGCGCTGAGTAAGGCCTAAAAACATGGAAACGACGGCAACTACACTATTCATACAGCCGCTTCCTGACGCGACGGCCGATGCCAGATTATGTGACAAAAGCTATACGAAATTAAAGTTGATTAGATTCATATATTGTAAGGCAACCCTGTATGCGGTCTTTACAAAAAAAGATAATAAAGAGAAAATTTTATTTCAAAAAAAAAATTTTCAATAATAAAAAAAAATTTTGTTTATGTTTTATTTAACGTCTGTAATTGTGAAATAATCCTGTTTTAATGTCTGTTAAAAATTTTAATAATTAAGAAGGTATTTATTAATTATAGAGTACTTCTGGAAGATCTGAACCAAGTCTGGAGTTAATCAGATTAACTCCGGTCAGCAATCGATTTATGATGTTTAGTGCTGGTCAATATCTCGCTGTAAATTAATATTTTCTTCTTCTTGAAGTCTCGTTGCATTAATAAATAAACCTTAAATTAGCATGTGAAATAATAATAGATACAAACAATTGAAATAAATGGATTTATTAACAAATTTAATAAATAATCAATTTTTAATCGATTGGGAGCAATTATCGACTCCGTCTCAGGGAATAATCGATTCGTTCATACAGTGGAAAAAATTATTACAAGTATTATATAAAAAAAAAAAGGTTCTTGGAGCGATTATATTAATAGTCAGAGAAGGGTACCGAGAAAGTATAACATTAACAATTAAAGTAGTTCCATAATTATCATCTAACAATATTTAAATAATTCTGATATAATGTTTAAAAAAGTTGAATCGTCAAACCATATGTAGCTTCTGACGTCACTCGATGAGGAAGGCAGAGATTCGTATTTTCAAAGATGGCCGCTCCTAGATATGGCGAGGTTACTGGGAATGTCGTCGTGTTAAAATCTCACAGCAAAATTACCTTCATAAATGTTTGAAATGTCCCCGCACTGGTGTAATCTGTCTAATAGTTTGTTTGGTGTGTTCTGAAGAAGTGTTCCGTGTATACTTGTGTTAATTATGTTATTTGATTTGTGTTCACTTCTGTGGGTTAACTGCTCAAAAAGTGGTTATGATTTGTAGCGTTAATTATCACAAATATATTGTTTTACGGTTTTAAATCACTAGTATAATGAAGTTTGGTGTTAGTTTTCACTATTGTCGCTAAAGTTTCTGTAGGTTTAGTTAGAAAAGTGTTTAATTCATTTAACTCTCGCTTCACTGATATTAGTGGGTAACCGTAGTACCATTTTCTACACGGTTTTAAGGAACGTTACATCACATGAACTGTTCACCTGGATATTCAACAAAAGACTAAACTAACTTCCTTCATGTTAGTCAAAATCTGGCCCAGTTAATCTTTGAAAAAGTATTGTTAAAATATTTCGATTTCCCATACACATGATACAAAATTGCATTATATATGGAATTTATTTATCTTATTCGTCACCTTCATGAATTATGAACCTTATCATTGGTTTAATCATCTCATTCCTTTTAAATTGATATATTATAGTCCATATCTGTTGACATTTTGTGGAAATTACTAAATTTCTCTCTTTTTGGAAATCTAGGCTCAAAAATTGGTTTCCGCCTTCATATAATTTTTCTGCCATTTTAATTGTTATTAATACTATTATAATAAATTTTAATTAGTCATATTTCTCTTCCTTTCCTTAAATACATATAAATTGAACCTTTGAACTGGTTTTTTATGTTAATCTCTGAATTTGACATTGCTCTTTAAAATTAATTAATTTATATATTTTGAAAATTTACAATATTTTAAGGTATATTTCCTTATTATCACTTTAACTCATAGGATCATTCACAGTAGTGGTTAACTGATTTACCTTACCTAAATCTTGCTAGTTTACAGGAATTATAAGTGAATTAACTGGTTTATATGGCTTCTGTGAATTCACCACATGGCCTAGAGTTTAGAATTTTACATTCTGTCTTTCTCAAATAAATTTAATCCTACTCCTCCTCTGACTTTACATAGTTATTACATGAAAATAAAACGTTTTACAAACCATTGTGAGGTGTAGTATTTGATTAATACTACTGTTATATAAAAAATAATAATGAACATCATTCAGCATTCTAAGATTGAACATATTGCTGACATGGTTTGAAAACATACATTTAATTCCTTATTGAATTAATACAGCATACCTACTGAAACATTATTAATGGTATGCATGCTGTTATTTGGCAAACATAATTCATTTTAAACACATATAAATCTTATTTACTAAAAATTCTTATAAACCTATTGAGTTCATGGCTGTGAACAAATAGCCATTTTAAACAATTTAAACCTATGAATATAAATTAATGCCAGTCCTTTCTGGTCTAAACCATTATTATCTATTATCCCCTTCATCAGTAAACATGTCCACCCATACTCTAGTTATTATCATTTTTACAAATGTCTTGTAATAACAGAGTTACATTAAAATAATAAAATATTGGAAATCTTCCATTTTATTATTTTATGATGATGTGTATTATTGAATATAAAAGTTGTTATATAGCATATTGATAAGTCATAGTATCACCAACTTTAAGTTTATTGTATTTCCAAAAACACTTGCACAAGTTCACTTTCACTGGTGGTTCTGATATTTTGAGTCTTATTATCGCAGACCAGACCTTTAGTAATCATGGACCGTTAAGACTTGTTTATTTTCTTTATCACACAATAGCTTTAGTTGGTTCACTTCTTATTATACTAGACAACGCTTTTGATTTCTTAATAATTACATTTTTATAGGATTTTGGGATGTTATACTTTCTTTTTAATTGTCTCTATGGGTTTGGGGGTTGATGGTATTTAATAATGGGTTTTATAACGGTGTTTCTTTCATACTATTTCTTCCTCTCTTCTTGTCTTCTTTATTGTCTTTCTTCTTATCTTCTTTCTTGTCTTTCTTCTTATCTTCTTTCTTGTCTTCTCTCTTGTATTTCTTCTGGTCTTCCTTCTTCTTGTCTTCATTCTTCACTCTTGGGTAAACCAAGGTACTTCGTGTTATCTCGACTGATGTTTAGTTTGGAGTATCGAATTTATTTACTGATACTGACTTTGCTCTTCGCTAAAGGCTTCAGGGTATTGTTTACTTCCTGATCATAAATTTTATTCTTCCTCCTTCTTGTCTTTGGGGTATTTTGGTGTTTCACCACTCTCAAACTGATTCTCTTTTCTTGATATTGTGTTATCTAATTTGTTTACTGCTCCTAGCTTCCTGGGTAAATTCCTGATTTTATAATATGAGTTGCTTTCAATAATTTCTTTGATTTTTAACAGTGGTTTTTTATATAATGTAATGAGAATTTTTATTTTATTGTTGTTTATTCCTTTGATTTCATTCAATTTCATTCGATTTTATATTAACATATGTGGTGTAATTAATTTTTATTATTTTATATGAATTAATAAATAGTGGATTTTCTGTCACGCTACAATATTTATCGGTTTAATAGGAGTGCTGTCACAGAAATTATGCAGTTTCTACGTAAAAACATATTCTGCACGTAAAAAAAAAACAAAAACAAAAAATTCTCAATCTAGTGGTGGTGCCACGGCACCGGTGGCACCTTCATTGGACACGCCTATGCTTGCTGGTAAACTACCCTTTTCTCGTAACCGATCTTCACCAAAATCAACAGACGTTGAGTACTCTATAATTCAGGAAGGTTTGCAAAAAAGTATTTGATTCTGTTTGAATTAACGGCTGTTATCGTTCGCAATGAATAAATTTCTCTTGTTACAAAATAAAATGTTGCCGGTAAACTATCCCTTTCCCTGAACCTATCTTCACCAAAATCAACAGACCTTGAGATCACAAAAATTCACAGATGCATGCAAAACATTATTTGATTCTGTTTGAATGTACAGCAGTTATCGTTCGTCATGTCATAGAAACAATTACTATAGTTGAAACATAAAACATTGCAGGTAAACTACACCTTTCCCTTAACCGATCTTCACCAAAATCAACAGATCTTGAGGACGTACAACATCAGGAACGTATGCAAAAAACTATTTGATTCTCTTTGAATATGCAGCAGTTATCATTCGTCATAAAAATAAAATTATTCTTTTAAAACATAAAACGTTGCAGGTAAACTACCCTTTTCTCTTACCCGATCTTAACTAAAATCAACAGCCCTTGAGTACTCTATAATTCAGGAAATTTGCAAAAAGTATTTGATTCTGTTTGAATTTACGGCTGTTACCTGCAAACGTTCGTCATAAAAAAAATCACCATTGTTAAAACATAAAATGTGGCTGGTACACTACCCCTTTCCCTTAACCAATCTTCACCAAAATCAACAGGCCTTCAGTACTCTACAATTCAGGGACGCGTGCAAAACATTATTTGATTCTGTTTGAATATATGGCAGTTATCGTTCGTAAAAATTTACCCTTGTTAAAACATAAAATTTGGCCGGTAAACTACCCCTTTCCCTTAACCGATCTTCACCAAAACAATAGGTCTTGAGTACTCTACAATTCAGGACTGCATGCGAAACATTATTTGATTCTATTTGAATTTGTGGCTGTTATCGTTTGCCAAAGAAAAAACATCTACAGACAGATAGACACACATACAGACACTTTTCGAAAAATGACTTTTTTTCATGTTTTGAGGCTAGTATAATCAGAATCTGCAATAATCACGACCACGATTTTTTTTGCCATCACCATACTTCCGTTTCCTTATGGAACATGGAAGTAAAAATTACCCTTCTAAAATATCAGTATGGAGAACCACACATGACTTCCATGTTCTAAGATTTATATTTAAAATCATTTACGAAATGAAATGTTTCCATAGAAACTATTTCTTTCCACTTATTGCTTCGGTCTTAACCACACTACTGTGGTCACTAACGTATTCCACCACACGTTATCGCTCTCGATTTTCACTGATGATGGCAGTTGACGGCACTGCCGATACCTCTGTTTTGCAGAAAACATTGGACTACGGCCAAACAGCCAGGGAAGGAATTTTAAAAACAAACTACTACTTTGTTGCCGATAACGTAGTACACATATATATATCGGTATGGAGAACCATACATGACTTCCATGTTCTAAGATTTATAACATAACCACAGTACTGTGGTCACTAATGTATACCACCATACGTTATATCACTCTATTTTCACTGATGATGGAAGTCGATGGCACTGCCAAAACGTCTGGTTTTCCAGAAAACATTGGACTACGGCCAAACAGCCCGGGAAGGAATTTTAACAACAAACTAATTTTTGTTGCCGATAACGTAGTACATAATATATATAAAAAATTATCCCCACCCCGTTCAACTAGCCTCTTCATTTATAGATATTTCATCTACATTTCTACAGTGGATTGTTAAGATGTTCTTATCAGGATACTTTATTTATTAAAATTAAGAACTTTAATCTTGTTAAAACATAAAATGTTGTAGGTAAACTATCCTTTCCCCGTAACCGTACTCACCAAAATCAATAGGCCTTGAGTCCTCTACAACTCAGGCATATATGTAAAAAAATTATTTGATTCTGTTTGAATTTACGGCAGTTATCGTTCATCATGAAAAAATTTCTCTTGTTACAACATAAAATGCTGCTGGTAAACTACCCCTTTCCCTTAACCGATCTTCAACAAAATCAACAGGCCTTTAGATATCTACAATTGAGGAAAGTATGCACAAAATTATTTGATTCTGTTTAATGTGCGGCAGTTATCGTTCGTCAAAGTAAAATTACTCTTGTTAAACCATAAAATGTGGCCGGTAAACTACCCCTTTCCTTTTACCAATCTTCACCAAAATCAACAAGCCTTCAGTCTTTTACAATAGAGGCATGTATGCAAAAAAATGTTTGATTCTGTTCGAATGTGCGGCAGTTATCGTTCGTCATAGAAACAATTACCGTTGTTAAAACATAAAATGTTGCTGGTAAACTACCCCTTTCTCTTAACCGACCTTCACCAAAATCAACAGACATTGAGTACTCTACAGCTCAGGAAGGTATGCAAAACATTATTTGATTCTGATTGAATTTACGGCAGTTATAATTCGTCATATAAAAAATTACCCATTTTAAAACATAAAACCTTGCTAGTAAACTACCCCTATTCCCTAACCCGATCTTCAACAAAAATAATAGGTCTTGAGAACTCTACAATTCAGGGCTGTATGCCAAACATTATTTTATTGTTATCATTTGCCATAGAAAATAATCTTGTTACAACAAAAAACGTTGCAGGTAAACTACCTCTCTCCCTTAACCGATCTTCACCAAAAAAAATTGATCTTGAGAACTCTACAATTCAGAATTTCATGCAAAAAATTATTTCATTATATTTGAATTCGCGGCTGTTACCGTTTGCCATAGAAAATTCCCCCTGGTTAAAACACAAAACGTTGCCAGTAAACTACCCCTTTCCCTTAACCGATCTTCTCCAAAAATCATGAGACCTCAACAAACCAGGCCAGGATGCAAAAAATTATTTGATTCTGTTTGAATTTGCTGCTGTTATTGTTTGCCATAGACAAAAATCCACACACACACACACACACACACACACTTTTTGAAAAATGACTTTTTTTCACGTTTTGAGTGTAGTACAATCAGAATCTGCAATAATCTCGAACCCGATTTTTTTGCCATCACCATACTTCCATTTCCTTATGGAACATGGAAGTAAAAACATGCCCTTCCCCTTCAACTATAATTTTCATTTATAGAAAATACCCCCACCCCATTCAACTAGCCTCTTCTTTTATAGATATTTCATCTACATTTCTACAGTGGATTATTAAGATCTTCTTATCAGGATACTTTATTTATCAAAATTAAGTACTTTACTATAGTTACAACAAAAAATGTTTCTGGTAAACTACCCTTTCCCTGTAACCGATCTTCACCGGAATCAATCGGCCTCGAGTCTTCTTATCAGGATACTTTATTTATCAAAATTAAGTACTTTACTATAGTTACAACAAAAAATGTTTCTGGAAAACTACCCTTTCCCTGTAACCGATCTTCACCAGAATCAATCGGCCTTGAGTCTTCTATAACTCAGGCACATATTGTAACGTAACAAAATAATGGTTACATAGAAATGATATAATACGTCGAATAAGAGTGTACCACGAACATATTTCATCAAACATGAGAAGAAAGAGCGGAAGTATAAAAGCCGAATGTGTATCTATATATGAATAATGTTAAAGCAAGCCAACGAAGAAGAAAGAAGAACAATAATAAAAGTATCATCAAGAAGAGAGGAGGAAAAGAGAAGATAAAGGATCAAACTAATACGTTAGCAATATAGGCCCAATAGATCATAATAGTGAGGGGATATATTAAATATTATCATCATAGTGAGAGGATAAACTAATAGATCATAATAGTGAGGGGATAGATTAAATATGATCATCGTAGTGAGTGGACATATCTTAGATTATCATAATAATGAGGAGATATATAAAATAGTTATCATACTAATGAGTGGACATGTTATAAATTATCACTATATTGAGTGAACATGATGTATAGGCAAATAAATGTGAATTGTGACAAATAACGACGAATTTGATGTAAATAATTGTGTTATAAATATGACATGAGTTATCACAAATAGTGAGGAACCAAAAGATGCCTTATAAGTGATAAAAAATTAAAAATGAAGAATAAGCAACCGAATAACCAGAAGAGGAAGTACGAAGAAGAAGAAGAAATGTACCATGAAAAATGAAGAATATATATAACTAGAACAAGACACCAGCATTCCCAAAGTTAGGAAGGCACCAAGACCAGAAAAGTGACAAAATAAGAATAATGACTACCAGATTAATAGTTATAAAACTATCCATCAAGGAAGGACATAATGAAACCAATATGATAAAAATCAAGTGTTGAAAACTTAGTAAGTAATCACAGACAATAATAGTGAATACCTTATATGAGTGCAACGATAAATAATATAATGACACTACCCCAAATAAGCACCACAAACAATATAAGTGAAATGTTTATATTATAACAAGGGAAGTGAAAAAGTGTTAACAAATGAAATCAATGATTATCAAGTAAAATACACAAACATTCAGTGTACGAATTGTAATCCAAGATTGTAACACAGACATACTTAGTAAGACCACCAATGTAATGGAACTGAAAAGAGAAATAATTGCTCAAAAAGACCAATGAAACAAACTATAAAATCCTTGATATGAAATATGCCTGAATGTCAGAGTAACACAGGACAAAATGTAAATAAGTATAATAACTAATGTGTAGTAAACAAGACAATTTGTTGTAAAGAAACAAACCAATGTATACAAACCAAGATACAAGCCCAAAAAAAAGTGTAACATAAATAAGTAAAAAATTAAGTATTTTTGTATAAACATATAGTATAAAATGTGTACAAAGTGTGTAAAACATTGTAATAAACAATAGTAATAACATGTCATAATGACATTACAATATTTAAGCAGAATGTTGAACAAAATAAGAAGCATATTGTTGTCAAATCAGTAACACATAACCTCATTTGAACAGGACCTACAACATAAAATCACACACAATAATTAGATAAAGTAATTACAAGTAATTGTTTAAAACAGAAACCAAATAAGAACAAATGTATAAGACAGTGAATACCTTATAAGCTGAGGGACATAACTATATAAGTCAAATTATTGATACTAACAATAGACAAATCAGACAAAACCCCAAGTGACTACAGAGCTACACAAAAAACACTAATAAAACTTGTAAATAGAGAGTAAAGAAGTTTACCAGTAGTGAGAGGAATATTCAATTCAACTATGAGTATACCTAACAATCATTATATAAGTAAATTAATAACAATAAAATGATAAACCAATTAACTAGACCAATAGGACTAGGTGTAAATAACCATTATACTGCAATTTAAAGAAAGTTCAACTAACAAAAAGTTAGTAAGTACACTAGACAGACAATGTACAATGTCTGGGTACACTTTAATTAATAATAACACCTGTAATACATACTAACAATAACTAAATAAGAGGGACAAAATAACGAAATTATAGCATGGTGCATTTAAACAATGCTACATGATTAAATAAGACACCATTTGCTGGAGTAAAGTATCAGCAAAGGTATAAAAGGATGTTAAGTAACATTTAAATACCGAAAGGGTATAATAGAATAAGACATAATGGTAATATAAGCAAATACAAATGCTAGGACATATATGGCTTGCACGCCATGAATGCATTTTGCTCAAACCATAAATATATTAATATTTTGTATAAAATAATGGGAGATATGGACTCTGACATTTAATTATAAATATTAGAATAAGATAACACCGAAATATAGTGGTGAAGACTTATTTTTTATTAAGAACCACTATAAGTGAATTGTGTGAAGTGAATTAAATTGTTAATGGACGGATTTGTAACTTGTTTGGACTTAAAAGAAAGACCCAAGTATCCGCAAAACAATGCGACTATTCATTTATTGATCAGACAAATAATAAGAAAATTATGTATGATATAAGATTTTCTATCATTTCCGAATCGGAATGAACGCGTCACAGGATACTCTCCGACCCAAAATCCGACGCCAAAAATTAAATTTTTTAATGTCACTAAGGCGTTTGGGGTTGAGATTACAGACTTCTCCACCAATGAGATGACCTGATTTTACTAGACGCGAGAAGAAAATTCGACGAGGAGGATTAATCGTATTCCAACCATCACGGCGAGCGGAGCGTGCAGCAGTCAGCAGGAGAAATTCAAATTTGTGCGCGTTACCAAGTAAATAGTTGTAAACTAACCTCAACTGAGGAACTAACCCTTTACGTGTGACGAGTGATAGTGAGAATTATTTAACATCGCTAGTGTATAATAAGGGCAATGAGAAGTGATAATTACAGGGAATACTATCTATTAACGATATTTAAAAATAAAATGAAACATAATAGTTGCCAATTGGGAAATATTATGTCGAACTACTTTAGTCAAGTACGCACCGTACATGGCTATACTAGTAAATGATTGTACATTGACAGGCACAATGAGTAAAAGTTCTCGATTAATTAATCATGTTGTTTAATTAAAATATTTTAATATTTTTTAAGGAAAAATAATAAGTGGAGTCAAAATAATATTAAATACTGTAAGCAACACGCATGAATATAGATGCTTACTTGACTACCATTACCATTTGAATCAAGTTAATTATAATATAACCTACGAGAACTATCACTGCCTTTAATTAACAATCCTATCATGCTAAATATGTTTTGAATATAGTTTTAAGATTTAAATCAACAAACCTTGAGTACTCTATAAATCAGGAAGGTGTGCAAAAAAATATTTGATTCTGTTTAAATTTACGGCAGTTATCGTTCGTCAAAGAACAAATTACCCTTGTTAAAACATAAAATGTTGCAGGTAAACTACCCCTTTCCCTTAACAGATCTTCACCAAAAACCACGGGTCTTGAGAACTCTACAATTGAGAACAGTATGCGAAACATTATTTAATTCTGTTTGATTTTGCGGCTGTTATAGTTTGCCATAGGAAAATATCGATATGGAGAATCATACATGAATTCCATGTTCTAAGAATTATATTTAAAATCATTTTCGAAATGAAATATTTCCATAGAAACTACTCCTTTTACTTACTGCTTCAGCCTTAACTACAGTACTGTGGTTACTAACGTATACCACCTCACGTTATCGCACTCGATTTTCACTGATGATGGAAGTCGATGGCACTGCCGAAACGTCTGATTTTGCAGAAAACATTGGTCTACGGCCAAACAGGCCAGGAAGGAATTTTAACAACAAACTACTTCTTTGTTGCCGATAACGTAGTACATATATAAAAAAAATTATCCCCTCCCCCTTCAACTATAATTTGCATTTATAGAAAATTACCCCCACCCCGTTCAACTACCCTCTTCATTTACAGATATTTCATCTAAGTTTCTACAGTGGATTATTAAGATCTTCTTATCAGGATACTTTATTTATCAAAATTAAATACTTTACTCTTGTTAAAACATAAAACGTTGCAAGTAAACTACCCCTTTCCCTTAACCAATCTTCACCAAAAACAATGGGTCTTGAGTCCTCTACTATTCAGAGATGTATGTGAAACATTATTTGATTCTGTTTGAATTTGTGGATGTTATCGTTTGCCATAAAAACAACTCTACACACAGACACTTTTTGAAATTAATAGGCCTTCAGTTCTTTACAATTCAGGAACATATGCAAAAAATTATTTGATTCTCTTTGAATATGCGGCAGTTATCATTCGTCATAAAAATAAAATTACCTTTTTAAAACATAAAACGTTGCTGGTAAACTACCCTTTTCTCTTAACCGATCTTCACCAAAGTCAACAAACCTTGAGTACTCTATAAATCAGAAAGGTGTGCAAAAAGTATTTGATTCTGTTTAAATTTACGGCAGTTATCGTTCGTTAAAGAACAAATTACCCTTGTTAAAACATAAAACGTTGCAGGTAAACTACCCCTTTCCCTTAACCGATTTTCACCCAAAACCACATGTCTTGAGAACTCTACAATTGAGAACAGTATGAGAAACATTATTAAATTCTGTTTGAATTTGCGGCTGTTATAGTTCGCCATAGGAAAATATCGTAATGGAGAACCATACATTAATTCCATGTTCTAAGATTTATATTTAAAATAATTTTTGAAATGAAATATTTCAATAGAAACTACTCCTTTCTATTTACTGCTTCAGCCTTAACCACAGTACTGTGGTCACTAACGTATCGCACTCGATTTTCACTGATGGTGGAAGTCGACGGCACTGCTCATCGCTCTCGGCGATGCGATAATGCAGGCTGTTTTTAACCTTGTAGTAAAATACAGTCCAGCTGATCATGTTAAACAATTTCGAACAAGTTTTTTGGGGAATCGTCCTGAGACCAGGAAACATGTGTTCTGGTCTTATTTCTATTTCATCCTCTGGCATGGTGAGTTGATCCGACAGCTGGGAGTTCTGGTCTCATTTCTATTTCATCCTCTGGCATGGTGAGTTGATCCGTCAGCTGGGAAATAGACTTCTAGAACTATCGATTTATCATGCACGAGTGAACAGTAAAGTTTCAGGTGAGGTTATTATTCTTATTAGTCAGTGTTTTAGTAAGATGTTTAACGTCTAATTATTCTGAAAATGTGTGTTATGTTGTGTATGTATCTAAACGTATAAAGCTGTCTGAATTGTGGAGTTCTAAGGTGGATTAATTTTTATATGAGACTTCAGATCTGAAACTACGTGGCACTTTGCACTTAACTTATTTAAGAAAGTTTAAAGAAAATAATTGTAAGTTAAAAGTAATGTTGATGTCAATATGTGTGAAGATTAAAAGAGGAAAGGGGTGATGCTATGTGATGAATTAAGATTATATTTAACTGCTTCTGTTTGCATTGGATGTGCTGTGTGTGTGGGTATAGATGTTCATACGAAATTATTTTATGGTTGTGAAAATATGAAGTAAGGGAACAAGTGCATTAATAATATATGTGAACACATTGTGTAATCGAAATTTAAATTTTACTCTGGATACGTAATAATTTGAAATGAGAGAACTTAGACAGCTGTAAGCCTTATGAAAAGCAAACAGAATTATATTCAGACTATGTCAAACTATAGCAATAACAGTGGAGTAGAGCGCCTAAAAATTAGGACACTGTGGTGTTGGGTTTGTCCAAGACAAAGTAGTTGGCTTGACTGTGTGTTACGATAAATGTGTACAAATGAAACCATGTTACAGGGTCCCCCCCCCCCCATAGTCGGGAGAAAGATTCATGGATGGTGACTACAATACCCGTCACCTCCGCAGAGCTATGCTGTCATGCTCCCCTAAGGCCGTCGGATCCAGCCCATGACACCAACCTATGTCTATGAAGACACATGCATTCGCAACCTCCATCAGGACCGGTAACTTCATAACCAACCTACACTGAGCAGGACCATACCAGCATCCATCACATATATTACAGGACTGAGTACTTTTACAAACCCAGGTGGGAAAATTCCAGTTTCTAATTTTCACACAACTACACCTTACTGGTTTCAAGAAGAAACGGAGTTTTATATATATTGTAAGGGTACATATTTTCAACACACTCTAATGAAGAAACATGATAAGAATAAATTATTAAATACTTAACACTATGATTAAAAGGGATGAATCAGAGATGAAAGAGTGGGTAATTAACATAATAATACGATCAAACATATAAAAGTAATAATAAAAGTAACCTCTGATAAGAGAAATGTAGCAAGCAACGAACCAAAACGTTGAAAACAATAGTACAATGTGATTTAACCATAATAACCCAATAGATGGTAAGTGAGAAGGTAGAACCAGCCCCAACACCAATGAAAGGATATATAAGTTATAATAAAATAAGTGAGAAAATATAACAAGCCCCAAAACCAGTGATAGGATATATCAAGACAAACGAAATGGAGGGAATAACTAGAACCAGCCACAATACCAGTCATTGACCAAAGAAAATGAAACCAGATGAGAAGGTGAAAACCATAATATAAGTGAAATGAAATGAAATGAAATGAGAAGAAACGAAAGGACACAAATCAGTAATGTAGAACAAGAAAAGGAGAAATGTTACAATCCAATAAAGTAATGGAAAAAGAAACCAATGAATGATAATTGTAAATGATAATTATTAGTATCAACCAAACAAGCAATGTAAATGATAAGTGTTAAAATTCAATAACTTAAATTTAAACAAAGTACACTAACCAAATAAATAGACAATAACTATGATAAATCAATCTAATACAACATGAACTTGTTAATATTATAATGAAACCTTGTAAAGTGAGAGGTAGAGAGTTAAAGTAATAGTGAACATTGTAAAGGGAGAAAGAGAATTTAAAGTTAGGTAATACCCACTAGTAACACTTAAATTAAACATATAAAGTGCAAAGTGATAGTGTAAAACACCAAATTAAATAGAACACTATTGATAGGGATAAACACCAAATTATCAGTGAAAAAAACACTAAAGATTTAAGAGTGATCAAAAACCATCAGTGAGTGGTAAAAAATAAGTGAAAGCTGATAAAGGCTAATCACAGGAAGGACTGTGGCACTTAATAGCAATTATCCAGTGAACACAAGTGTAATAATAAACAAATGAAAAAAAGTGTAACAGACTAGATAATAGGTATGTTTTAGATAATAGTAGTACTTACTACTTGTCATATTTTAGTTTGCAAATTTTAATGTTAGGTATTAATTTGTTAATTAGTATTATTGTTCATGTATTCAAGAACGAAGGACTATCAGTGTGTTAATACACAGAATACATGATTTTTATTCACAGAAATAAGAATCCAATATCATTAATTTAAAATGATACATTAAAGAATATTTTTCATTGACAAACTGATAATAATAAAAAAAGATATTAATATTAGATAGTAAACAGTTGTTGAAGATTCAGTTATGGCTTAATGTCATTTAGAGTTAGTCATAAGAATATATCATTGTATTAATATGTTTAATTCATGTTTATGTTTTTATTTTTTATGTCAAGTAATAATTATAATTCATCAAAGAGTATGAGGAGATGAAGAGTATGAACATTGTGAGTAATGACATGCAATAATGACTATGTCTGATGAATAGGAATATGGCTGTAGGAATCATACAGACCATAAACCTAAATGTTATGTTTTAAGTAATAGAGAATAGGAAATAATAGTTCAATTATAAACAAAAGCAATAATTAAGAAACAAGATAAATTCAGACAAATCTAATAATACTGAAAAAGCAGTTATGACACAACAGACAACCCATAATAATGAAACTAATAAAATAACATACAATTATTATAAAACAGACACAAAACCATTCAACAAGTCAACAAATCATGTGTAAAACAAACCAAAACCTGTACAAAGGGACAATAAATGTAATCTGTATAAATTAAGAAAAAACAGCCAATTACTACTTAGGCCTATGCAATGCCTAACAGTAATACACCAAAAACTACAAATTGTAAGAATTTAACTATGACATTGGCAAATCAAAGACAAGTAAACGGTAAATGATGATTAGGGAATCAAAATAAGAGAGGAATATTAAAGTAATTGTATAATATAAGAAAGCAATGTAATTAGATAATATCTCATACTTAAAAAAGAATACCGAAGATTAATAGCAATCAGAAGATATTTAATCATTTTGAATAAAAATTCAAATATTCTAACAATGGTCTTAAGTCAAGTTTATCCAATCAGAATCTATTAGTTACCATGACAATGGAACGTTATTGATGATTTTTCCGTTAGGAACGTTTAATCTTAGAGTGACGCTTGCGAGAAAGAGACACCAGGCCAGGAAGGGCCCAAATTTTATATAAAAACAGTCAAAGTGACCAGATTTCATGAAGTGAAGAACCAAACTACCTGATGAGGGAATAACACATTCAACCCAGGCAAAGGACCAGCTTAATTAACTCCAGATTAATTAAAATCGACCAACTAACATAAAAAAGACGCAAGGCGTACCTGAAGCCAAAGATGATTGAAGATTGAAGAACCAACGTCGATGAACCCAACCTATTTCAACTATCTGACACTACACCTCAAAGCAACTGATGATAAGTATTGCTGAGTTAACTAAATTTCTGGAATAAACTCTCTTTAAGTTTTCTCACTACACTGTGAACTCTCACTATAACTGATGGTATTATCTCTTTGAAAGATTAATAAATAAATCATATTTATGAATACCAACTAACTGAATATAACCAAGTACTAAACGAATAACTCCGTCACACACTTTTAACATCACAGCATTACATTTAATGTAACTTTTTTTCATATTTAATTACCACGATTGCAAGGTGGTGTACTGTATTTAATTATCTTGTTCGAAACTTCTTTGTCATACTTAAAAGAATTCATTGGCAATTTTATTTTGTATAAATAAGAAACGGCGTCTATCATGGCGACTGACTAACTTTGCATTGCCAACCCTGCTTTCTGCTGAGTGAACGATTAATTATTGCCTAGGGTAAAATCTATTATATTAATCACATTTGTATAAACATTAATAAAATTTAAAAAGTTATAAAGCCAAATAAAAAGTGTGAATCGTTACTAACTGTCCAGTAATTATTTCAAGTATATTATGTATGTTGTGTTTTGTAGCAGTGAGTAGAATAGCCAACAACATTTTACGTTGGTAACACGTTCCCCCACTCAAGCGAGATTCGAGTTCCAGCCACTCGGCGAACAATTCGAATCAAATACTACAGTACAATAAAACAACGAAGATAGAACATTTTATTTTGTTTTCTGGTAAAACAATTTGGCGCCTATCGGGAAGAAGTAACTAATGAGTAGGGACAGGTAAGGACACACAGGCTACACGAAGCGTTTATAACACAGAGCGCATCCGATGTGCGAATTAATAACGTATTGCAAATTTAAACACCGACAACTCAGATCTAAAACTCAATATTAAATTAAACTAAAAACTATAACAAGTCGCATACTCTTGATATAACAAAGTAGCGCACGAACTAGTGAAGATAGATTTACGAGAAAAATTATCTAGCGGCAAGTACGAAAGAAGACGAACAAGATGCATAAGAGGGCATCATCATTGAGACGGACAAAGGAGGCCGAAAAAGAAGTTAGAGTGAGCGACAAGGAAGTGACTTCGGTCGAGGACGCCGAACAAATGTTACCCCCCAAGGAGCCAGTCAAACCCGTGCAGCCAGAGAACCAACTGGAGAAACCCACACAACCAGAGGACGGGAGTTTACTGGAAATAATGAGGGCGATAATGTTATTAAAGGATGATTTCAAGGGAGAATTGAAGGACTTCAAGGGAGAATTGGACAAAAACATAGTCATTAAAAGAGGACAACCAAAAAATCAGCCAGAAAATGGCCGAAAATAATAAGAAAATGGACGACAACAGTAACACCGTGGAAGAAAAAGTAGACAAGAACAGTAAGACCATGGAAGAAAAAATGGACGAACTGAAGCAAGACAGCCAGAAAAATATGTAGGTCTTAAACGAGAAGATAGCAGAGAACAATGAACAGATCAATAAGAAGATCGAGGAGGAGATGAGGGGTAAACGACAAGAGATTTCCGAAATACACGGAAAATGGGAAAACACGAGCCAGGAACTGCAACAAACGAAAGAAGACTTCGGCAACCGAATGGCTAATCTGGAAGAAGACAGCCAGATTCGAATAGAATCCATACGAACCGCAACCGAACAAAACATACCACAGATGCGGACAGACTTTGGAGAGAAATGCCGGGAGATCGACACCGCCGTAAGCGAAGTTCGCGGGCAAAGTCAGCACAATAAAAACAAAATTGAAGAGATCCAGAAACGAGAGATTGCCAAAATCAGAGAGGAGCTGGAAATCATTAATAACAGACCACCAATAATATCGCAATACCAGCACATGGACAACCGGGAGGTCATTAATTTCAAACAATACAAGCGAAACCCAATGGAGTTCCTAGAGAGAGTGGATGAACAACTGGCAAAGACTCGGGAGACTAGATGGACCATCATCCGAGGGTATTTGGATGGGTACTTCCGTTACATAAATGATAATTGGTGGACGGCTACGAGACACGACCTCACGAACTACGAGGAGTTTAAAGACGTGTTTAAGAGGAAATACTGGTCGGAGGCAACACAAAACATTGTTCGAGATAGCATATGTTTCGGCAGGTATGACGCCAGCTGAGGGACGACTTTCACAGCATATTTTTTGGGGAAAGTATGTCTAGCAAGGAATCTGGAGCCGAAAATTCCGGAAGAGAGCTTAGTAACGAAACTCGCCTTTCACTATGAAGAGGGTGTCTCCAGAGCGCGACTGGGCAGTCAAATTAAAACCATACAATCCATGGCAGCCCTGTTAGAAGATTATGAAAGGGAGTGATACTACCGTAGGAGTCGACAGTGGGACGATAGGGGCGATAACAAAAGCTTCCAAAACGGCTACCAATTTAATAACAATAATTACCGCTCAAATTATAACAGCCGTAATAATACGAATAACCACTCCAACGAGTCACATAATAAACCAAACAATAATAATCCGGCCAGTCAACCAAACAACGGTTATAATAACAACAGTAAGCCAAACAATCAAAACAATCAGTACAACCGGCCAAATAATCCACAACATCAACCCTATAGGCCGAATAACACGAATTACAACCGGCCAAATTTCAACAACAATAACAGTGACAATAGGAATCGTAACAACCCAGATCATAGCTATCGTCAAGTACACTATGTGAGGGTCGAAAATGATGGGAGAAATAGGTCGTATTATCAGGGACGACGAAATGCCGACCGAAACGCCTACGGACACCGGTACAGTAATAGCAACTACGGACATGATAATACATTCAACACAGGCCGAAGTCGTAGTCAAGAGGTATACCAACGTGATCGCTATGAAGAAGATTATAACCAACTGGAACCCCGACCATCAACGAGCAGAAGTCAGCCAACAAGTCAACAAGACAGGCGTGACGAACAGCCCGAGATGGCTTTAAACTAAGAGCGGCAGTGAAAAAGCTACTTGTACCCTCACTGAACCAGTCTATTGGGTTAAATCGCAATGTTGCACAAGCAAACGACGCACTCACAATTACGATTGTACGAAACAATTATTTAAAGGATATTAGAGAAGAATTGCTCGAGGAAGGTAACAACCAATCTGATAATAAACAAAGTGAAATTGCTTATATCTCAACGAAAGTTAACGGAGTACTGACACAAGTAATGATAGACACGGGATCAATCATTTCGTTAATCGACACTATCGAACTTCATAAGATCCAAGAAGCGAGTAAAACGACCATACTTACGCTACCCATCAGCAACATTGTCCTTGTAGGAGCGACCGGACGACAGAATAGAACCGTCCGAAAATAGGTACAACTAGAACTGACGAGCGACGGACAAACAGTAACAATGACATTCTTAGTAGCCAGTGGATTACCATTCCAGATGCTAATTGGTTGCAATATGCTGCGCCAGTACTCAGCCATATAAGCTACTTTTGAAGAAGGGTGACATACAATGGACAAACGAATTAACCAATAGTGACGAAATACAGCCAAATAAAACCATGTACCATATCCAGAAATACCGAAATACTGGGGAACATACACCGAATAATGTAATTTGTGATGAGACAGACAATGAAGAACTATGGCACGAAAAATCGAAGAAATCCGAACTTTCCAGAGAGAGAAAACGAACAGAATTAACCGTTCAACAAGCTGAACAACTTATAGACGTGTATAATAGATACAGACACGTATTTTCAGATACACCTGGGAAGGTCAGAGATTATCAGTGTGAAATTCAATTCCGAGAGCCTGTCAACTTGATAAGAACATCTTACCTGATCGCATTTTCGTTGAAGGAAGCGGTGAGAAGAGAAATTACTACATTAATTCAATTTCCCAATGGAGCAGAATACCAGTTCGAATGTGCAATTTCACCACAAGATACTAGAGAAAACGGACAAGATCAGACAAAAATATAAGCAAACGCAACCGAAACCCATACAATATCAGATTAGAGAGCAAATACTACTTAGAAACAGAGAGTTACCAAGTGCCATGGAAGGGGTAGCCAAGAAGCTATTACTACTTACACAGGATCTTATATAGTGAGTAAAGACAATCAAAATAACACATATGAGATCATAGACCCAAAGACACAAAGAAGAAAGGGGACATATAACCAATCCTCTATGAATAAATATTATTAAATGCAGGAAAAGCATGCTGAATCAGATTAATAAATAATTAGTGTTAAAAAAGAAGTATAAATAAAAAACAAATAATCATAATATCATGTGTATCATACCCACTATAGTTAACTGCATGGAAGTAGTATCGTCAAGGTCACACCGCTTACTTACAGCGTTGCCACTAAGCAACAGTTTCCCTTTCTTCCGAAAAATGCTACACTAGTAAGTAAGCCTACTTAATGTAAAGAATATAACAAAGTGAGAAAGTTTGTAATACATGCATTAGAGTACATTGTTACATTGTCAATAATTCTTAATAATAATTACATCACAATTAATATATTGTTAATAATTAATTTCCGTATCTTATACATAACATTCAATTCGACGCGTCAGCTATAGTTTGTTTGAACGAATTTTATACGCATCCTGTGTCTTAAGCTTGCCCCATTTAATTATTGAAGAGACACCGCACTATTCGTGACTCAGAAAAATATTCTATTTTTATTTCCTGCGCTGCTTATTAATAATTAAGTAAAAAAATTAGAACTATACTATAAGATGTTACATGCACAAGTAGCATAAAAATAATGGTATGTATAAACGTGAAACGAATTGGATTTCTTAAGAAAATAAGGATAATTTTATAAACAACAAATACAAATGTCTCATGAAATAAATTTAAAATTCCTTATTTATTTATATATATATATATTATAACTTAAATCTTTAAATATAGAATTTAAATTTATAATTCTATATTTTATGCATTGTCCTTACTAATTTTATAATTAAAATTTTCCTTATTTTATGAACTATAGAATTCCTTATGACTATTATAAATAAGCAGTATGTTGAAAAACTCACCTTAAATAGGGTTAGTCACACAATTATCACTTTGCAAAGTGATAGCACAGAGCACATTCATAACACTCCTGAAGAAAACACGCACACACGGTTTTTTATGTTTCAATAAAAATAGAAAATACTACGCTTCGCTATAGACACGTTTACCACCTATATACACTTTTTAACACTCCTGCAGTAATTCGTCTTCGGATTCACTGGACTCAGGTTCGCTGTCACTACTCACACGTAAGTGTATGATGAAGGGCTCCACTGTGGTGTCTCTCGTGCACTGCTTTGAGTAATCGGCTTCTTGTAGTGCCTCCGCATGTCTTACGCACTTCTCCCAGTCTTCCTGAGTTATCCTGTCCAAAGCTTCGTGTGCAAGTTGTTCAATATCGGCCAATCTGAAAGTCGTATTCTTGTTTGCAACATACCGTTTAACTTGGGCCCATATCAGCTCGATCGGATTATACTGACAATGATATGGTGGCAGGCGCACTACTGTATGTCCCATTTCATTTGCCAGTTGATCCAATTCGTACGTCTTCTTGGCCGTTCGGATCTCTTCTTTAGAAAGAAGTTCATCCCTGGTTTCAGCTGTGGAAAATGAAATTCTCTTCTTACGCAGCCACTCCATGATATCCGCTTTACGAAAGTTTGAACATGGTGGTTTACCTATTTGTACAGAATGATAGCTGGCATTATCCATCACGATGACAGAGCCTTCTTCCAAGGAGCGCAACATACCAACAAACCAGGTCTTAAAAACTTCAGCATTCATTTCTGTGTGGTAGTCAGATGCAGTTGAATGCTTACTGCCACGAAAGACAAGTTTGGCACCTGCTATGAAACCTGTACTTGCGGATCCAGCATGTGCAATAATCAGCCGGCCACCTCTACCAGTAGGTACTTTCAGCCCACCGTTCCCTCTGGAGTCTTGCCAGATGTATTTATTCGTATGATTCTGTGATATCCAGGTTTCATCAAAATAAATTATAGGCCTGTTGTCCTCCGTACGATGTATATGCATGGTTCTCAAAAACTTCGCTCTCAAGGCAGCAATGTCTCTGCGCTCCATTAAAAATTTTCGTCCATCGTTGCACTTCTTAAATTTAAAACCAAGCACTTTCAGAAGGCGAAGTACGGAGGCTTCTGAACCAGAATAATTGATTTTCTGACAGAGATCAGCTCGAATTTTGCTTGCAGTGGGGTATTCCCCTCGGTCGTAATATTCTAGTACGGTCCTGCAGACTATTTGTTTATTAAAATCGTCCAGTTCAGTGTTTTTGTGTTCCCGTTTATACCCTTTCCTTGGAGAACTGATCACAACACTCACGCCTTGATCATCTGCCGAAGCAACGGTATTGCTAATACGTTGCACCGACTGTTCAGAAATGCCACAAGCTTCCGCTGTCAATTTTCGAACTTGTGCAAAGTTTATGTTCCTCCTGGCTTCTTCATTATACGCAAGATTTTTAAAAAACTTGTAAACGTTTGCTATGATGACTTTACTTTGTTTTCTAATGTCCTCTCGGCCCGCACGTACACCACCGCTGCTTGTACTCGAACTAAATGTAGGATACTGTTCCTCAATATCACTCATAATAAATACAAATTATTGAAATAAACTAATACACACACTGTCTACAATAAAGACGTCAACCGTTCGCATGAAACGCACAAAATGTCTGTCAACAATACTAAGGACGATAAATATTTTGGATGTTTGTTGCTAATTCGTCTCTTCCTCACCTCGTCCACCCAACCTACTTGGAATGGGGTATTGTAACTGAAATGGGATTGGCTTTTGCCACAACAGCGACAATTTTGTTTACAGAAATTGCTCAGTCCTATTTATCTTTGTGCAACGGAAGAAAGGTAGTAGCGCGGGCAGTAAACATACACATTTTTGAGGGGATTGTAAAATGACAAAGGCATTCATAAAAGTGTCAGACAGCAATATTTACCGAAAAGACATGCCGACAGGGTATACGCAATTTGCATACCAAATGTGTACATATACCTAACAGAACTTCCGAACCATATGGCTTAGGAATGACCGTGTAGAGAACAAAAACAGATTCATTTACAAAAGGGAAAAGACCGTGAGTATGAAAAAATTAAAGCGACAACAGCAGGCAAGGTCAGCGTTCTCAGACAACTGTCAGTCTGTAGGATAACCGCCCATGAAGAAAACAGTAAAACTTTAAATAAGTAAGTTCACTGTACGGAAATCACAAAATAACTGACCTAATGGTACTTCGTAAAGTTAGGGTGTGTATTGCTAAAAGGTTTAGATTCTAACATAAGAAAAACCAGCGCAGTATAAATAGTAGTTTCAGAGAACTGCAAATCGTAACAAAAAAAAGCCAAAGAAAGAGAAGAAACGCAAAGATAGAAATTCTGTAGATATTTACGCGACAACAAAAAATATGTTGCCGACTCACACAAATTTTTAGAGCTCAAATACTGGCGACCAGAATTTAACTGAGTAGTGTTACCCACAACTAATTATTCCTGATAAAACAAATTCATTTACGCGATACGCATAAATAAATTTGAAACGAAGAATATAATGTGGATGTATGAAATTTGTTTTCGTAACACTGCTAAAACGCTACACACTGTACTAGCCGGCAACAACGCTAGGCGAGGGGCGTGGAGGTGACAGGGAGAAGCAGTGAAAGTTAGTGACCTTGACGATACTACTTCCATGCAGTTAACTCTAGTAATATCGCATCACTAAGAGCTAAAAAGTGTGAATCAGAGAAAAAAGATTATAATTTGAAATAATGTATTGTATAAACTAAATGATAATAATGTGGAGAATCCCACAAATGATATTTATTTATAGTCGCACTAAGACTACTTACAAAATTTTGTTAATGATTGACTGTAGATAAGTCCAGTAATCATATGTATAATTGACGGCGGAGCAATGGAGTCAAAAGTACCCCTCCGATCCGATTCAATACAACGTTAGGGAATTAGATATCAAAGGGATAAGAACATTAAACAAAAATATAATACAGAAATCAAGAAGAATACTGACACTCAATAAAATATTAAGAACCAATAGCTCAAAACTAACCAGTGATTAAGAAAATAAATTAAATAAATGATTGATAATTTCAATCAAAAACCTGAACGATATTTGCTGAAATAATCAATTTTAGTGGCAGGGCAATATGTAAGGGTACATATCTTCAACACACACTAATGAAGAAACATGATAAGAATAAATTATTAAATACTTAACACTATGATTAAAAGGGATGAATCAGAGATGAAAGAGTGGGTAATTAACATAATAATACGATCAAACATTAAAAGTAATAATAAAAGTAACCTCTGATAAGAGAAATGTAGCAAGCAAAGAACCAAAACGTTGAAAACAATAATACAATGCGATTTAACCATAATAACCCAATAGATGGTAAGTGAGAAGGTAGAACCAGCCCCAACACCAATGAAAGGATATATAAGTCATAATAAAATAAGTGAGAAAATATAACAAGCCCCAATACCAGTGATAGGATATAGCAAGACAAACGAAATGGAGGGAATAACTAGAACCAGCCACAATACCAGTGATTGACCAAAGAAAATGAAACCAGATGAGAAGGTGAAAACCATAATATAAGTCAAATGAAATGAAATGAGAAGAAACGAAAGGACACAAACCAGTAATGTAGAACAAGAAAAGGAGAAATGTTACAATCCAATAAAGTAATGGAAAAAGAAACCAATGAATGATAATTGTAAATGATAATTATTAGTATCAACCAGTGTTAAAATTCAATAACTTAAATTTAAACAAAGTACACTAACCAAATAAATAGAGAATAACTATGATAAATGAATCTAATACGACATGAACTTGTTAATATTACAATGACACCTTGTAAAGTGAGAGATAGAGAGTTAAAGAAATAGTGAACATTGTAAAGTGAGAAAGAGAATTTAAAGTTAGGTAATACCCACCAGTAACACTTAAATTAAACATATAAAGTGCAAAGTGATAGTGTAAAACACCAAATTAAATAGAACCCTATTGATAGGGATAGACACCAAATAATCAGTGAAAAAACACTAAAGATTTAAGAGTGATCAAAAACCATCAGTGAGTGGTAAAAAATAAGTGAAAGCTGATAAAGGCTAATCACAGGAAGGACTGTGGCACTTAATATTAATTATCCAGTGAACACAAGAGTAATAATAACCAAATGAAACAAAGTGTAACAGACTAGATAATAAGTATCATCCCGTTACTCTGAACACTTAAAGGCCCTTTCCAACAACAATATACATTCTGCGTTTGCCACACATACACACACACATAACCATAGCTACACCAACATAGATACTAATCTTGAAATATTACACCTCTTACCCAAAGGGCGAAAACTCAACACAGCTGAACAGTATGAGATATACAAACACCACACAACACAACCAAACAACATACTAAACGACCAATTGCAATATAAATCACATATAAATCATAATGCAATGTAAATCACTTTTCAACACAGTTATACACAAAACAAACAATAATTCGAATCCCCGCGCCAATCCCCATCCTCTATACACCACCCCCACTATACCTTCCAACCAACAAACGTTACTAGGTACTGGCAGTCTGTCGCAAAGCTGAAGAAGGCGAACACAATGTCGAAATGCGTTCTACATACAAAACAGGCAAGTAAGTTTCACTTGAGAAAGTTTTCAATATATATAAAGAATAAGTATGTTTTAGATAATAGTAGTACTTACTACTTGTCATATTTTAGTTTGCAAATCTTAATGTTAGGTATTAATTTGTTAATTAGTGTTATTGTTCATGTATTCAAGAACGAAGGACTATCAGTGTGTTAATACACAGAATACATGATTTTTATTCACAGAAATAAGAATCCAATATCATTAATTTAAAATGATACATTAAAGAATATTTTTCATTGACAAACTGATAATAATAAAAAAAGATATTAATATTAGATAGTAAACAGTTGTTGAAGATTCAGTTATGGCTTAACGTCATTTAGAGTTAGTCATAAGAATATATCATTGTATTAATTTATGTTTTTATTTTTTATGTCAAGTAATAATTATAATTCATCAAAGAGTATGAGGAGATGAAGAGTATGAACATTGTGAGTAATGACATGCAATAATCATTATGTCTGATGAATAGGAATATGGCTGTAGGAATCATACAGACCATAAACCTAAATGTTATGTTTTAAGTAATAGAGAACAGGAAATAATAGTTCAATTATAAACAAAAGCAATAATTAAGAAACAAGATAAATTCAGACAAATCTAATAATACTGAAAAAGCAGTTATGACACAATAGACAAGCCATAATATGGAAACTAATCAAATAACATTCAATTATTATAAAACACACACAAAACCATTCAACAAGTAAACAAATCATGTGTAAAACAAACCAAAACCTGTACAAAGGGAAAATAAATGTAATCTGTATAAATTAAGAAAAAACAGCCAGTTACTACTTAGGCCTATGCAATGCCTAACAGTAATACACCAAAACTATAAATTGTAAGAATGTAACTATGACATTGGCAAATCAAAGACAAGTAAACAGTAAATGTAAATTAGGGAATCAAAATAAGAGAGGAATATTAAAGTAATTGTATAAAATAAGAAAGCAATGTAATTAGATAATATCAACATAACTATCCAAATGTTAATACATCAGTAAACCCAACCTTATGGGATGTTAAATTAATCTTTGAAACAAAATACAAACAGTGGTGATAATATCTCATACTTAAAAAAGAATACCGAAGATTAATAGCAATCAGAAGATATTTAATCATTTTGAATAAAAATTCAAATATTCTAACAATGGTCTTAAGTCAAGTTTATCCAATCAGAATCTATTAGTTACCATGACAACGGAACGTTATTGATGATTTTTCCATTAGGAACGTTTAATCTTAGAGTGACGCTTACGAGAAAGAGACGCCAGCCGTGAAGGGCCCAAATTTTATATAAAAACAGTCAAAGTGACTAGATTTCATGAAGTGAAGAACCAAAGACTACCTGATGAGGGAATAACACATTCAACCCAGGCAAAGGACCAGCTTAATTAACTCCAGATTAATTAAAATCGACCAACTAACATGAAAAAGACGCAAGGCGTACCTGAAGCCAAAGATGATTGAAGATTGAAGAACCAACATCGAAGAACCCAACCTATTTCAACTATCTGACACTACACCTCAAAGCAACTGATGATAAGTATTGCTGAGTTAACTAAATTTCCGGAATAAACTCTCTTTAAATTTTCTCACTACACTGTGAACTCTCACTATAACTGATGGTATTATTTCTTTCAAAGATTAATAAATAAAACATTTATGAATACCAAATAACTGAATATAACCTAAGTACTAAACGAATAACTCCGTCACACACTTTTAACATCACAGCATTGAATTTAATATAAACCATTTTTCATATTAATTACCACGTTTGTAAGGTGGTGTACTGTATTTAATTATCTTGTTCGAAACTTCTTTGTCGCACTTAAAAGGATTCATTGGCAATTTTATTTTGTATAAATAAGAAACGGCGTCTATCATTGTGACTGACTAACTTTGCATTGCCAACCCTGCTTTCTGCTGAGTGAACGATTAATTATTGCCTAGGGTAAAATCTATTATATTAATCACATTTGTATAAGTTAAACATTAATGAAATTTAAAAAGTTATAAGCCAATTAAAAGTGTGAATCGTTACTAACTGTCCAGTAATTATTTCAAGTATATTATGTATGTTGTGTTTTGTAGCATTGAGTAGAATTAGCCAACAACATTTTACGTTGTTAACATGTTCCCCCACTCAAGCGAGATTCAAGTTCCAGCCAGTTGGCGAACAATTCGAATCAAATACTACAGTACAATAAAACAACGAAGATAGAATCTTTTAATTGTTTTCTGGTAAAACAATTTGGCGTCTATCGGGAAGAAGTAACTAATGAGTAGGGACAGGTAAGAACACACAGGCTACACGAAGCGTTTATAACACAGAGCGCATCCGACGTGCGAATAATTAATGTATCGCAAATTTAAACAACGATAACTCAAATCTAAAACTCAATACTAAATTAAACTAAAAACTATAACAAGTTGCATACTCTTGATATAACAATATATATATATATATATATATATATATATATATATATATATATATATATATATATATGTATATATATTGCGACAATACAAGCATAGGATGTAATGCGCATTTATAATATAAAATAAATATTTAATTTAATTTTAATAATATATAATAGACGAGCAGTTTTGAAATTGGAAGCTGGCTTGCAAACAGGAGTCAACACGCAGGATCGCGTGATTACCGCTGCATGTGTGTACACAAGTAAATAGTGTGTGTGCATGAAGCCTGTTTGAGCCTGAAAGTTTGCAACCTTACCCCAAGTCAATGCTAAATTAAGAATATATTTAATATTAAGCAAACCATGAATGTTAGAGAGAATTTAAAAGTTTTTAAAATGTGTAAAAATCAGACACAAGTGCAGTGCGAATTTTACGTAATTCGGACAATCAATGCGAATTCTGTGCGATTTTTAAAGCATTATAATTACACTAGTGGTGCGATAATCATGATAATTGCACTTCACATAGGTCATTAAATTAGACAATATTTTATTACCGTGAAATCCACGTTAAACGTGATTGACGAAAAAGTGCAAAAATGTGAAATAGGAGAGAGTGGGGCTATCACGCCATGGTTCAACTGTCGACAGGCTAAGTCCTGAATCGACAGCTGCAGTTTTCTTGGTGAATATAAATACAAGCCCAGGAGAGCTAATCTCTCTCTTCTAACAGTCTTCATTCGTGGCGGAACGCTATGTCCGTCAGAGACGCGAAATTTTAATTACTTTGAACAGAGTTAGACAATATGTCTAACACCAATAAGACTTTTTGTTGAGCATAACTTATAAAGTATTACGATAAATATTTCAATTTAAAATAGTAATGGAAAACAGTAATTAAAAATTACTGTAACAAAGAAATCGTCAGATGTTTACAATTGATCTACATCTAAGAGCATTACTTCAGACCGAGGACAAGAGCACTACATGGCATAAATTCCAGATATAAAGGACGAGTCATCGGACTTCCAAGAGGACTCGGAGGAAGAGGAAAGCATCCAGGACTTCCGAGAGGACCCGGAGGAAGAGGAAAGTATCCAGGACTTCCGAGAGGACCCAGAGAATGAGGAAAGGATCCAGGACTTCATGACTATGCAGGATTCACAACTTCAAGGACTCAGGACCAGGAGAGGGTATGCTGAGGAACCGCTACAATTAAGGTGACCAAAAGAAAGACAATAATTTCTAAAAAAAAGTGTAATTTATAACTTATAATTATAAATGTCTTGTATAAAAAAAATTATAGCATAATTTTTGAATTAATAATTTATTGAAAATATTTAAATTTAAATTGTAGAGTAATTATGAAAGCATAATTTTTGAATTCATAATTTATTGAAAATATTTTAATGTACATGTGAAAGAATCAATTAGATTTGTTCAAAGAATGAACAGATAGTTAACTTAGTTAAATATTTTTATATTGAAAGCACACATTCAGACTGAATAGTCCAGACAGTATAACATAATGAAGAAATGTTTTTAATTAAAATTAATAATATTATGTCTATGATATAAGCTTTATGTTGGTGATAAGATTACAGCAAACAAAGAAACTTTGAAACCATGTATAATCAGTATCGTATGACGAAGTAATCATTATTTGTATATTATTATTTCTTAATATGTTTGTTTAAATTAATAAATGGGAACATTTTGAATTTCCTAAAAAGGCTACCATTATTATAATTACACCTGAACCCCTAATTACACGTACACATTGTTAGAAATGTTATTTACTGTTGTATAATTTTGTCGCTCATGAGTGTGCGCCCGACACTTACATTTAATAATGTTGTATAGTTGTATAAAATTGTCGCCTGTCAATGTGTGGCGTGACACGCCTACATTTAATAAATAAATGTATGCTCTATTGTTAAATGTGTGCATAAGATTTATGTATAATAATTGATGTGTATTAATGAATATTTTTATATGTGTTTAATTTTGTTGTGTATATTGTATTGTAGTAATGCAACTGGCGCCCACCCCAACAATCAGGTGTAATTGTAATATAAGTAGATAAGAATAAATGAATAATAATAATGAAACAATAAATAAATAAAATCAATAAGTCGGTTCCATAAAAATAATATTTTTAAATATTATAAATAAATATTTTAATAATTATTCAACATGGCAGAACCAGGAGGGTTGAATCTAGAAGCATTTAAAAATTCGATACTAGCAATGATGGACGAATTAGTCATAAAACAAGCCGAAAAATTTAAAGAAGTGTTAAAAGAGGAGAATATCAAGCAAATAAAAAATAGATGATATAAATACCAAACAAACAGAAAGTTTAGAAAATAGATTAGAACAACAGTTTGAGAATTCTAAACAAGACACTATAAGAATAACTGAAAGTTAGAAGAATTGAAGAACGATAATCTTGAAATAAAACAAAGTATAATCGACAGTAATGCACAGTTAACTGAAAACATTGTTGATACCAACTTACATATTGACATGCTAGAGAAAAATTTTAAACAAGCCTTACATGAGCAAGTTGTAAGAATTGAAAATAAACAAAAAGAATTACGTCTTGAGGGGAGAAAAGATTTAGAACAAGCGCATAAAAATAAATGATAATATAAATGATATTTTAAATTCTATAACGCGACAGCAGGATGATAAAATTCAAACTGTTAGTAATATGTCGCAAGCAAATACCAGTAAACTTAGAGAAATAGAAACACGTACTGTAGTCACTGAGAATAGAATTAATGAAACTACGAAGGACTGTTCAGGAGACGTATCACTTATTAAAGAAGAAATCCAAGAGGAAATGAACCAGCTACAAAGTGAGTTGAGAAGACGACAGAATTAAATGACCATGTTTCCTACACCAATGGACGAAAGGAGCAGACTTAAGTTCTCAGGTGGTAAAGGGGAGGACAGTATGGAATTCCTAGCTAGAGTGGAGAAGGAAATAGAGAAGATTGGCAGTGCAATAAATGACGACGAGAAGATAGACTTCGTCACGTGATATCTTAGAGATTCAGCCAGTCAATGGTACTCTATTATTAGAGATAACATCAGTACCTATCAGCAGTTTCGTGAGGCATTCGAGAACCGATACTGGAATTTACATACCCAACGACAGGTACGGGATCAACTCGAGTATGGCAAGTTCAACGCACAAGGACAGCAGAGTATCGAACAGTACACAATTGTGTAAATAGAACGCGTAAAGCATCTTAAACCTAAATTCTCAGAGTACGAAATTGTTTCAAAGTTATCTTACCATTTTCAGCAAGATATCCAGTTAGCAGTTTATATGCAGGGAATTAAAACCGTAGAAGAATTTTTAATCCTTGTGACACAGTAGGAGAATATCAATAAAGGTAAGAACACACAATATTGGGAACAAAAACACGCAAATCACCACTATAATTATCACAGGGATGACAAGAAAGCAATACAAAACACTACATCGCACCGTGATAATTACAAAATAAATTATACACCACCAATACACAACACTACGACGTGCACAGCTACAGAGACTGAACGAATAAATACAGCTAAACAACAAGGAGGCGTTGTGTGGTCGTCTAATCGTAAACATTTTTCAAAACCAGCTGACAAACGCATTGCCACAGTACGGAAGGACGACGAGGGAACAATAAAGAGAGATAGGGATAAAATGAATGAGATGGAGACAGCAACATTCCATAGTCGGCCGTCTACGTCAAAGGCGTTACAATGACTGAATAAACGGAAACAAACTTATACGATAAACAACATATACCCTACGATATTAGAGAGGGCTTATTAAACAATGAGCAGGATATAAAGCGCAACAAACAACAAATACAATGTCCTATTGTAACCGTGGGAATTAACAGGTGTAAGATACTAATGTTTGTTGACACAGGCAGCCAGCTGTCAGTTCTTAACGCTGCTTGGGTTCAACGCAATAAGAAATATTTTTAAAATACTGCAATTTTGCCTGTAAATAATTTAAATATCACAACAGCTACTAATAAAAAAGGAAGAGTTAAACAACACGCATATGTAACCTTAACATATAAAAAGCTAGAATTAGAATACCCCATGATAATTATGCATAAATTGAACTATGATGGAATTCTAGGTATTGATATACTAAATGCAATAAATGCTAAGATTAATGTTAATGATAATACAATTCTGTGTAATTATAAAGATGTTCAATATGAATTAAATATGAATAGCGATGAAGAAGATTGCAAGGTAAGTGAAATACCTATTACTTTGTCCAAGAAACAAATACAGTGTGGTCCAACTCGACATGTGAATGCAGCGGATGAAGGAATGACGACACAGAAAGAATAAAAACTGCACGAATTAATAGAAGAGTACAGGGAAGTATTTAGTGAAGTACCAACACAGACGACAGTATACGAGCACTCTATAGTCGTGTCAGACCCTATGAAAGTCATTAGGAGGACGTACCCTTTCCCAATGCGATATGAGGAAGAGGATGAACTGGAAATTCGGCGCATGATTGAAAATGGAGTCACTGAGCGATCGAACAGCAACTTCCTGAATCCTCTAGTGGTAGTGAAGAAGAAAAGTGGTGAGATACGCCTATGCCTTGACATGAGGGAGCTGAACAGCATTGTGTTAAAAGAGTATGACTGTGCGCCTGCTGCGGACGAATTATTTACCAAGTGTGAAGGAGCAAGGTATCTGACGAAGCTGGATTTATGCTCAAGTTTCTGGCAGATTCAAATTCGTGGAGAGAATCGAAAGTACACCGCTTTCCTGTATAAAAGTAAATGCTACCAACACAGGGTAGCAACCTTCGGATTAAACACGAGTTTGGCAGCCATCGTAAAGTGTTTAGAAAGAGCCCTAGGACTTGAGGTGGAACCCTACACCATGGTATTCGTAGATGATATCTTAGTTGTATCTAAAACATTAGACGAACATATAAAACATCTAAGCACGATATTCCACAAGTTTAGGCAAGCGAACATATCCCTTAACCTATACAAATGTGAATTTATCAAATCCTCTATCCAATACCTAGGCCACATTATTTCCTCCTCTGGTATTCAACCCGATCCTATCAAAATCTCCAGCATAACTAATTTTCCTATACCCGGAAATCTCAAAGAGTTAAGAGCATTCTTAGGACTAACAGGATACTACAGAAGATTTTCACCATTATATGCAGAGTATTCGCAACCGCTACTGGAGCTGACGAAGAAAGGACAGAAGTGGAAATGGAAGAAGAAACACCAAGATGCCTTTAACCAAGTGAAAAAGTTGTTCATCGAAAATATTATGTTACATCTTCCTCAACGTGAAGGAAAATTCGTAATCTACTCCGATGCCAGTGACTACGCAGTAGGGAGTGTACTGTATCAACAAGATACTACGGGATAGCACCGAGTTATCGCCTACAAGCTGAAAGACACTACTCCACATCAGAAAAAGAAATACTTGCTATAGTATATGCTCTTAAGCAATTCAGATATTATGTTTATGGTACTCATTTTGAGATACATACTGACCACCAAGCATTATCCTTTCTATTGAAATGCAAAGTAACAAGTGCCCGATTATTAAGATGGATTTTAGCCATTGGCGAATACTCATTCACCATTAAATACTGTAAAGGTAAAGACAATATTATAGCTGATACACTAAGCCGATACATCACAGAAGAATGTGAAGAAGTCTATGAGAGCGAAAAAAAAGAAGTACAATTGCTATCAATTAAATTTAAAGAGAACGATGAAATAAAATAAATGCTAAAAAATTTAGCACAACAACAAGATTTGGACGTTACAATAAGAGAAATGAAAGACCAAGAACAGCTACGAAATCATTATAAGGTACTTAACGGAATTCTTTTCAGGTTAGTAAGACAAGACTGAAAGTAACATTTCGTTACTTACTGAAAGTAACATTTCGTTACGTTTTGTTCGTTACTAACGAACGAAATGTTACAGAAATTAATTCAACCAGCACATGAGAGTTTAGCGCATGCTGCCGCTCTGAAATGTTACCTGAATCTACGAGAGGATTTTATGATTAATAATATGTTTCGAAAAATAAAGAAGGAGGTGAAGAAGAGTTATGAGTGTCAAACGGCGAAAGGACCGAATTTACACACGTACGTAGAAATGCAGAGCATCCAGAAGGAAAATAAGGGAGAGCTAATTGCAGTGGATTTTCTGGGACCACTACCATGATCAAGTCGAGGTGTGAAGCACATATTGGTATGTATCGATGTGTTTTCCAAGGCAGTCCGACTGTACCCAATTATGTGACCCACAACCAAAGTTGTTCTAAAGATACTACTGCAGAAATATATTCCGACATATGGAAAAATGAAGAAAGTACTCAGTGACCAAGGTGTACAATTCCAGAGTGAAAGATGGGAGAGGACATTAAGGGAAAATGAAATACAACCTATACTCACATCCATAAGACATCCTCAAGGAAACCTTGCTGAAAGAGTTAACAAAGAATTAGGTAAATATTTACGAATATACTGCCAAGATCAGCACAATAAATGGGCAGAATATCTACCATTTCTTGAGAAAGCCATCAACGAAAATTATAGTGAAGCAACAGGATATACTCCAATAGAATTGGAAGAAGATTAAAAGCCGAACAGATTTTGGACCAAGTATGTAAACAAACCTAACAACCAGAATGTACCTGTACCAATAAGTGTGAAAATTGAATACGCAAAGCAACAGATAAGAGAAAGAGGTAACAAGAGAGTGGAAAGATGTAACAGGACACACAAACTACAACAATTCGACGTGGGAGAAAAAGTTTTAGTAAAAGCTAATTCAGTGGGAAAGCAAAGTGATAATACAGCAAAAAAATTCTTTAAACTGTATAATGGACATGGGGATAAGAAACTGTAGGAGAGTTGCAGTGGATAGAGTGGATTAGAGGCGGAGATTGGTGGAGGCCAGGGCCCAACTTGGGCTGTAGCGCCATAGGAGAGAGAGAGAGTATAATGGACCATATACATTAAAACAACGAATCGTGAGACATACTTTTATAGTATATGACGATGTGAAGAAGAAAGAAATTGTATCATGCAATTCAATCAGAAAGTTTTACACGTAAAAATAAATAGGTCAGTAGAACCAGATTAAAGGAGAACAATGAAAAGAAGCAGCTACGCTTATGCATTGTTAGCAACTCGTAGGGAGGGGAGATAGGAACTAGACTTGTTTTACCATCCAATTAAGGGAATTTGAACAATCAATATTCATTATCATGGATAGTAGTGTATAAATACAAATAAAAAAATATAAGTAATATGAAATATAAAAATATAAGATGTCTAATGATAGAAAAAAAAATATTTTAATAAATAAATTTTATAATTTTTTTTTTTACCAAGTAGAGGAATAATGCAACAATACAAACATAGGCTGTAATGCGCATTTATAAGATAAAATAAATATTTAATTTAATTTTAATAATATATAATAGACGAGCAGATGTGAAATTGGAAGCTGCCTTACAAACAGGAGTCAACACGCAGGATCACGCGATTACCGCTACATGCGTGTACACAAGTAAATAGTGTGTGTGCATGAATTATATTTAATATTAAGCAAACCATAAATGTTAGCGAGAAGGTAAAAACTTCTAAAAATGTTTAAAAATCAGACACAAGTGCAGTGCGAATTTTTCGTAAATCGGACAATCAGTGTGAATTCAGTGCGAATTCTGTCCGATTTTTAAAGCATTATAATTACACTACTGGTGCGAGCATCATGATAATTGCACATCACATAAGTCATTAAATTAGACAATATTTTATCGCCGTGATATCCGCGTTAAACAGTGCGATTGGTGAAAAAGTGCAAAAATGTGAAACAGGACGAGAGTGGGGGCTATCACGCCATGGTTCAACTGTCGACAGGCTAATTCCTGAATCGACAGCTGCAGTTTTCTTGGTGAATATAAATACAAGCCCAGGAGAGCTAATCTCTCTCTTCTAACAGTCTTCATTCGTGGCGGAACGCTATGTCCGTCAGAGACGCGAAATTTTAATTACTTTGAACAGAGTCAGACAATATGTCTAACACCAATAAGACTTTTTGTTGAGCATAACTTATAAAGTATTACGATAAATATTTCGATTTAAAATAGTAATGGAAAACAGTAATTAAAAATTACCATAACAAAGAAATCGTCAGATGACTACAGATGATCTACATCTAAGAGCATTACTCCAGACCAAGGACGAGAGCACTATATGGCATAAATTGCAGACGTAAAGGACGAGTCATCGGACTTCCGAGAGGACCCGGAGGAAGAGGAATGCATCCAGGACTTCCGAGAGGACCCGGCGGAAGAGGAAAGGATCCAGGACTTCCGAGAGGACCCGGAGGAAGAGGAAAGGATCCAGGACTTCATGACTATGCAGGATTCACAACATCAAGGACTCAGGACCAGGAGAGGGTATGCTGAGGAACCGCTATAATTAAGGTGGAAGAAAGCCATGTATTCCTCATAACAAAAGACTTAATCAAAGATTGATAAACATTGTCAAAAGAAAGACAATAATTTCAAAAAAAAGTGTAATTTATAACTTATAAATATTGTAACGTTACATAACCCGGTCCCAATAAATTAAATCATGTAAGAACATAAAGGTCAGAAATGGGTAACCTATAACTAACTCTAAATTAAAGTATATCACTAAACATTATAAACAATTCTAGTGATATACATTGACAAGTGCATTATAGTGTACCCATTGAGGTAAAAAGTGAAAGTGAAGGTAACTTATTACAGAATTGTGCTATAGGTTTGGGAATTATAAAACTATGATAGTAGACTATAATGCTACTAACTGATTCTGTATTTTTATTAATTTATTGTAATATTTATATTGTGTCGACAACCAATTGTAATACCTAAGTTAATGTTATATTTTTTCAAATATTTGTGTTATAATATAAGATAACCCAGGGTTCGTTTTAAAAAACATAAAAAGTTTAAATATCAAAGGATAAATAAAAATTAAAATAATACTATATGAGGGAAATGGCAACAGGAAGTAGTGCAGTGTAGGAATACTATGAGAGACTAATAAATACTATATCAATTCATTTAGAGATAATATAAATATTAAATACTTATATACCAGGTCATAAGAAAATGAACAGAAACCTCTTACATAAACCAAATTGGTAAAGAAACCGGAATTAAAAAGAATTATTTTTCGGTAAATAAAATATAAATTTATAATAATTACAAACTGCCTGTATAATAAAAATATTTTGGGTTACTAAGAGTGACGAGAATAACAAGTATTGTTAATAATCGAATTTGGAAATTAAACCTGGCGAGTTGAAAAAATGATGCTACCACAATTCTATTAAAATATCCTTATTGAAACTTGGGAGAAGTGTAAAAGTAGTACAAAATTAAAAAGCAATATGAACTCTATATAATCATACCTTATTTATCAAAATTAAAGGATTATACTCCATAATAAACTGTGAAAGAAAACCCTTCTGATGATTCGGCCTAGTTTCATGATGTTTCAAGTTGACAATAGAATATGGGCCAGACGGTAATGAAATTACAACTCAAGACGGACCTCACTAGAGAAAAGGCTTCCTTCCAGTAAGAACTATAAGAAGAGAGGTAATATAAACATTTAGTTTAATAGTTGACGAAGAAAACGCATTCCGAATGGTTATATAGAACACAAAAACTAGTCAAAAATAATCACATGTTCTAAAGTAAACAAACGCACGCTGCTCTCTTACGGACATTTCTGGAACTACATACTAAACGGAAAAATAAACAAATTTATTTAATATTTTTCAGTATTTGTAAAGCTTAGTAATTATCCATTTCTGACCATCTCATAACAAAAAGAACTTACCCTTAACCCTGGGAAAATAAAAAGAATTATATATTGATTGATGTTTTAAAAAATAGTATAAAATTTGGTAAACAAAACCATATATGTTTTTTTCTTTTGACAATTCCATGTTTATTCGAGGAAGTCGATATTATGTTTTAATTAAGTAAAGATCGATTGTGATACTTGTATTTTGGTGGCAGGAAAACAAAAAACAATAATATAATTAATATATATTATTGAAAAATGATATTGAAGAATAAAAATGTGTTATATTTTTTGTAGTGGGTAGTTGTAATAGATTTCAGCACAAAATAGAAGAGATTGTTACATTGGGTCATATTTTGCCATAGGGTAGGCTGGTTGAACTATGTGTGGAAACTCGTCTTACAATCAGCTGATTTAAATCGCAGCGAACAATTTAAAAAAATTTCCAAAATCGCCTAAACCGAGTGTAAATAATCGGTACTTACTCTCTCTTCCTCATAAGGCTGAACAACTTCCCTACTTGACCCCAAATCACACACTCTCGATTTCTGCTTAGATTGAGTAACATTACAAAATACTTTATTTTTTAAACTTCAGTTATTATAATTCATAAGTGGCGACTGCGGAGAGGCGGAAACTTTAATATCTCAAGGCAGTACGTTACAGATTGGCGTACAACGTGGGGCATATAATATAACTCTATTATGCCTCAAACCGCTACGTTACAGATTGGCGCTTACAATAGTGGGGCTGAAACAATATACCTGTAACTGTAGTACACTAACACCTCTAAGAAAACTGCTACATTACAGATTGGCGTACACAACATTGGGAGCTTAATTAAATAAGACGAACACCCAATAAGCAACATACAAAGTTTTCGCTAAAACCTCTACGAAAACCGCTACGTTACAGATTGGCGCTCAACGTAAAAGGGCTGTAATTAGAAAGGAATTTTGATATATTTAATAAATGCAGTCACCCATGTTACATAAATATTATATTAACAAAATAATAAGCAAATCAATATCTAACCCCATGATAAAACAAAAGTCTAATAATTACATTTATAATTATAGATAAAGATAAATAAGGATGCAAGGTAGAAATAACGAGAATAAACAAACCTGTAAATTAGACAATAGTTAATGATCTATGTTCAGTGAAAAGTAAATCAATATGATACTGATGAGAAGTGTAAGAAGTAGAATAGTACAGAAATTGTCAAAGTAAATGACCATGAAAGTAAACAAAAATGAAACAATAATTTACCTTATAGCAATAGCAAGTAAGGATTCTGAATCAAATGATATTATTTTGTGACAACGAATGTTATGATAAAGTTTATGTTATGTTATACCAATTATTTGTTGAGTTAATGAAAGGTAATGAAACAAGATGTATTATTCAATTACTGTTGTAGAATGATGTGGGAAGCAGCTAGTTAGCGTTAATAGATTTCAATTTTCTTATATGTGATCCATAGATCAAGATAAAATTGTCATTAGAGATGAAAAGAATAATTGTTTATGTAAATGTTAATAGTTAAGATTTGATTATATGTATGAATTTATGTAAAAGGGCTATAGTTGTTCACCAGTTATAAACAAAGGTAGGTCCGTATACAATAAAAGGCCTAACAGCCAATAACACTATATAACCACTCATAACATAAAGGTTAGGTACACAAGTTAATAATAATTAATGAATACGGTTCGAAGAGCCAGGAAAAAACATTAAATTAGTAATGATATATAATAAACCATCTCAATTTATACAAATTATGATAATAACACAATGCCATGATATCGATTGATAACGTTTGATATCGAAAAAATTAGTAAATATAAAAGAAACAGGCTCATATCAAAAAACCAGCAGAATATATGTAGAAAATAATAAACCAACTATCGGTAAAGTTATATTCCGATATGATAGCAAATTAATAAGGAATATACAAAAAATATATGAAATAAACACTATATACAAAACATGGAGAAGGAAGAAAAATAATGGGTTGCTATGGACTACAGGAAATGAAAAGTTGTTGATTTTCAATTATTGCCTTTTATGATCTGAATGTGATGAGATTAAAAAATCTAAGAAATGTCTAATATAATCGGAATATTCTAAATTATTTGATCCTCTTATAAAACACAAAATTTTAATGATAATATTCTTGACTCTTGCCAGTGCAGTTTAACCAAATGAGGCTATAGTATGATATCACAATAAAAAAATAAATAACTGGGTTCTACAAGGAAGGACTTGAATTGTCCCATATCCGAAAGGAATTGACGATATATTAAACCCAATATAAAGAGTTAACTGTATCACAACCAATAATATACACTACACTGGAACTCATAACCTTTTAAATACACGGAACATCACCAATTACTTCAGACGAGAGAAGAACGTATTTGGATCCAGAAATTACAGAATACAAAGATAATTTGATTATGCTAACAATAATGAATTAATGAATCTGTGATTGCCGAGCCCCGCGTTCTTTGGGAGCCAAATACAAAGATGTGGGAGTTAATTCCTATTACGCCCCGTGTCTAGAGCGTCAAATACAAAGATATGCCACGCGTTGGGCAGCCAAATACAACTTTAATGGGGTTAATTATTATGCTAACTGTGATTAATTAATTATGTAAATATACTAATTTGCATAATGAGATCGTGTAATCACTCAATTAGGTTACTCATATCAACTGATTGAAGCTAAGTGACACGTTAGTTCCTTTATGTTAGCATAATTATTGCATGGAGACTCTAATTGTTGTATACATTAATAAAACTACTATAATTCATTCAAGTGCCATTACTTTCTTGTTCTGAGGTAACTTGACAATAATGAACGCATATATTCTGGATAAAGTAACACTTATTTATTTAACATCATATCATTAAATAAAGAGACTTCAATATATAAAATATGGATGATTCCCTGTAAATACATTCATAAAAAGAACATAAAAGAACACATGTATATATATCAAATTACAATGCGAATCCAATACGTTGTTTGCTGGAAAACATACACATACATATATAATACAATCGATATATAGAAAACACAAATAGTCAAACAATAAATCTTATACTAATGCGTTCATTGCTTGCCTCAGATGAATAGCGTTAATTATTTTATCCTATTTAATTAAATACTCAAGGGGTGTTTCTTGAAAAGAGACAGGTCAGTAGAGTTCTTATGATAAGAATAGCATAAAGATTACTTGTAAAGCGATTTATCCGATATTTCCATCGGAGTAACTCCTTCTCGTTGCTGGTCCATATGTGGGAAGCTGCGTAGCTGTGATGTCACTTAACACTCAACACACGCGGAACAGATTCACTCGCGCTGTGTGTGTATTCTGTTGATTCGGCTGTTACTGTTCGAGTTATGAAATCATGTGTCGTGTGGGTAAGTTCATCATTAACTATGGTGTATATATCTGTCTGTCTATTGTTGAACTTCTTGTGTGTACATTAATGTTTAGTGTCTTTGATGCCGTGGTGTAATTGTTCCAAATGATATTGTATCGCTTCGCCGCACTGTACAACGTTACGATTTCGTCGTCCGGTATTACATTAACAATAGTTCTACGCGTCGGTTATTGATGAAAGTGCGATTGGTTAGTTCAGTTCTGAATTTGAGTATAATAAAGAACTCTATAATTATTAAGCACTGGCGTATGTCGCATGTTTTAGTCACTGTAGGTACACTATTACCGGATACACGCCAATATCGAAATGTCTAAGTCACTTAAGTTATGCCGTGTAGCAGAGTTTCAACGTCCCACTGCTGTCCGTACGTTAATCGAACTTTGTATTAAGACTGTTATAAAATGTATGAAGATTCTTAAAAGTGTATGACGACCGACTGTTGAAAGTTATAAAAAAAGACTGTCGAAAATTATAAGTAGACTGTTTAAAAGTACGTGAAGACTGCTCAAAGTATATGATTGAAAATTTATGAAAGACTGTCCTCCCGCGTGCTCTGTAAACAGTTTTTATCAAGCATCGTTTACCACAATGCACTCTTCTGGAAGACACGCCTCAGGTCGAACATGATAGGACAGAAGATCTCCTACCCTTATGCCAGACTATCGTTCTTCGCTTCTCATTCGACGTTCCCGTTGCCATGATGACGACGGTCCTCTCCACCTGTTCTCTGGGTAGATGCTGGGTTGTGATTGGGCATCCTGTCTCCCCACGAGTTCGCGTCGAAAGCCTCCGTACTCTTTTCCTGGAACAGGACCAATTTCTTGGTTATCCATCAAGTCTTTGTCTAAGCGTTCTCCGGGCCCTAATGCAGTTCTCACGCAAACAATGTGTTGTATTTCGTTATTGTTTCGCTGTCCACGACCCCTTTTCCGATCGCTGTCCTGGCGCAGCGTGTCGTCGTTTCCAAAACGGCACTCCTTCTCCCTGTCGTAAATATCAGTTGTCGCCAGTAAGACGTTCCCCTGCTGTGCACAAGTTCGATTCTATTCGTTTAGATATCGATGTCCGTTCTCATACAGGGTACATACCATTGTGTGTCTTACACCCTTTCCTTATTACTGGTACACTTCAAATTAACCCGGCAGTGTGTCCGTCACAGTTTCTCTCTAAATTGGTACTTGACACAGTTTCTTTTATCTTACATTTTGCAGGCTGTAAATCTCAGTTTAGTCGAGTCTGTCACGGCCAACCTTGTTCCCCATTGTAAAGCTATGTGAAGCGTATTTGTATTGTCCGAAGCAAACGTTCACTTGACACCTCGTCACACTGTTCCTTATTTATTGCTCGTGGCCTGTGTAGGGGTGTCTTGCTGAATGTAACGTCTTTTCGATCATACTAAAAAATTTTAATTCTTGGTCGTTACATAGTCCCCAAATCGGATTGGATGTTGGATCAGCAGAAAACACTCTAATCCGATTTCTGCGCTCTGTGTTTGTTGTGGGAGTCCCCTCTGATAAAGTCGCGGTCATTGACCTACTTTCCTCTGCTTGGGGTATACGGGTATATATATTCCCTATATTTTGTTGTAAACTAACTCTGGGAATTTATTGCCGTGCATCTGAGGAAGGATGAACGCATTTTCACACAGTTTGCATATCTAATTAGACATGGGATTATTTTACAATAATAATAATAGTTGTGGATGGCTGTGTCATCCGCTTATAACCTAATACATGAAATAATGGTTTTCGACATGAAATGCAATTATTCATGTATCGTTTAAATATCTTTACGATAGTTAATGTCCTTAGTCTATCTTCAACATTTAAAACACAATTTACGAACCTGTAGATACATATTGATACATTCACTATTTGTTATTGAGTATCACTCACAATACGTATTACTAACCTCTATACTGATTATATTGATTATAAATTTATATACATTATTCAGGAATAATTAACAATTCATTTGAAATCGTTATGATTATAGATAACTTCGCTTTATATCACTCAGATTTGATTAATTAATCTAACATCATCGTGTGTCTATAAAACTCGTTATAACGTCTTTGGCAATTTATTGCTGCACATTCGATCGAACTTTTCGCATCATAAGTGTCCTTTCTATTTAAATTTCCATTAACACTGGTTATACACATGTAATTAATATCATTAGATTGTCACATCGTGACTTAAGAACCCCTTGTACAAAAAATCTTTAAATTATACGCTAATAAGTTATACATCATATCGATTAGCTAGTTGGACCGGCTTTCGCGGGACATTCACCCTAAGTGTTGGTCCGACTTCCCTGTAGTCCACTAGTCTAACTGCCGATGCAACTTTCGCTTTCCTTCGAGACTTGCATTTTCGTTTCATAGTATTTCTTTAACAAACGTACGTTGAAATTTCCCCTCACTTTCACACTGTTATCGCACTCAGTGAGCTCGTATGTTGCGTCATTTTAATTTCATACGTTAATCGTCATTCATTAATATTCATATCTATAATTATCTTACCTTGGTTTATGTATTATCACATAATCAATCATATTTAATGTATTTTATTCAATGTTATCTAACCTAATTATTAAATTTTCAGACGTTCTTAAAATCGCCTTCTTACCACGTGTTCATTTATTTCGTTCTTAACTTTCTATTTGTGAAGACATAGTTGTATGCCTTGTGGACCTTGTGCCGTCATTCACGTACGCATTTTTGTTTGTAAACAGTGAGGGTGCTGACCTTGGGGTTTGCGCCGCACATTCACTCAACAGCCGGTTACTCGTCCCCGTTACTCTGATATAATGTGCTGCCCTTCCGCCTCCAAAATTTATGACATGTCCCTTTCTCTCTCTCTGAGGGTGGGTAGAAGATATGTCACATCGTCCTTTCCGACCACTTTCTCTAAGCCGACACGCGTTAAATTGCTTTTGTCGCCGTTTCCAGGCCTGTATGCAACTCCTTTCTTCGACATACATTTTACTACTCGTGTGCTCACGTAATAATATCTTGTTTTCTATATTTTTAAGAATTCTTACCTCGAGCGCTTGGACTCGCCTTTCAGTACTGGTAGCACTTATAATATGCTTAAGTCGTCCAGTAAGATTTTTTCTCCTCCTTTTCCTCATAACATTTCTTGTCCATGATGAATATGCATACGGATCCTGTAGGTTTTTCCGCTTCACATCATCCATGGCTTGCTTAAATTTGCATTCATTTTCATAACATGCAGTATTCATCTTAACATCGAACTTTCCTTTCATGTTCTTTATTAATGCACCTCGACTACTTAGTCGATGTACGCCTGTTCCACACGTTGGATACTTCATTATTGGATTCATTGATGCAGTATCTCTTCTTGTGCTATATAATTTGTGCTTTTTATGCATACTACTTGATAGTATTAAACTTTTATTATCTCTATCCATGTCTGGATAATCATCTTCCGACGTCATTAAGTACAAAGAAACAAAATCATTTCTTTTCTTGATCCACTTGTTTCTCGGCTTACTACTGACACTTACGTTAGATCTCACAGTTGCTAATTTCTTAGTAGCTAACGTGTCCGTGAAATCAACAGCGTTATCATTATCTCGTACTTTCCGTACCTCTTCGTAACTTTCATTCACTTCTTCTTCCTGCTTCTTCTCGACTTCGTTTTTGTTGTTGTTCCAGTTATTCGTATGTTCACGTATATCTGCGCGTAACAGCGCGAACTGCTCATTCTGCTTGTTAAAATGCTTGTCTAAATTTTTATTAAACTCCTTAAACATCTCCTTCTGCTTGGTAAAATGCTCATCTAAATTTTTATTAAAATTTTTAAAATGGTTATCTTGCTCGTCAAACATCTCGCTTAGATTTTTATTAAATTCTCCATACATCTCACGCATGAAGTCCATTAGTGTTTGCAACGTCACCTCTTCCTGCGGTTGTTGTTGGGACTCCTGTCCCCGCGCTCTGACGTCTGACGTCTCCTCGGTCATTTGTGAATAAGTTGGTGATTCCTCTCGTTCGACATCAGGTACTCCCTGCTGGTTATTAACATCAAAATTCATGGAATCGGTACTACTGGTCGTCATTTTTGCAGCCTTACTCCGCGTTAACATTCAGTCCCAGTCCAACTAGCTTCACACTAATAAAATTTGTTCTTACAACTAACATGAAATATTATTATATACGCTTATCCTATCTCTACTGCCTGCTCTTTGCCGTGCGATGGGCGCCAAATATACAAAGATAATTTGATTATGCTAACAATAATGAATTAATTAATCTGTGATTGCCGAGCCCCGCGTTCTTTGGGAGCCAAATACAAAGATGTGGGAGTTAATTCCTATTACGCCCCGTGTCTAGAGCGTCAAATACAAAGATATGCCACGCGTTGGGCAGCCAAATACAACTTTAATGGGGTTAATTATTATGCTAACTGTGATTAATTAATTATGTAAATATACTAATTTGCATAATGAGATCGTGTAATCACTCAATTAGGTTACTCATATCAACTGATTGAAGCTAAGTGACACGTTAGTTCCTTTATGTTAGCATAATTATTGCATGGAGACTCTAATTGTTGTATACGTTAATAAAACTACTATAATTCATTCAAGTGCCATTACTTTCTTGTTCTGAGGTAACTTGACAATAATGAACGCATATATTCTGGATAAAGTAACACACTTATTTATTTAACATCATATCATTAAATAAAGAGACTTCAATATATAAAATATGGATGATTCCCTGTAAATACATTCATAAAAAGAACATGAAAGAACACATGTATATATATCAAATTACAATGCGAATCCAATACGTTGTTTGCTGGAAAACATACACATACATATATAATACAATCGATATATAGAAAACACAAATAGTCAAACAATAAATCTTATACTAATGCGTTCATTGCTTGCCTCAGATGAATAGCGTTAATTATTTTATCCTATTTAATTAAATACTCAAGGGGTGTTTCTTGAAAAGAGACAGGTCAGTAGAGTTCTTATGATAAGAATAGCATAAAGATTACTTGTAAAGCGATTTATCCGATATTTCCATCGGAGTAACTCCTTCTCGTTGCTGGTCCATATGTGGGAAGCTGCATAGCTGTGATGTCACTTAACACTCAACACACGCGGAACAGATTCACTCGCGCTGTGTGTGTATTCTGTTGATTCGGCTGTTACTGTTAGAGTTATAAAATCATGTGTCGTGTGGGTAAGTTCATCATTAACTATGGTGTATATATCTGTCTGTCTATTGTTGAACTTCTTGTGTGTACATTAATGTTTAGTGTCTTTGATGCCGTGGTGTAATTGTTCCAAATGATATTGTATCGCTTCGCCGCACTGTACAACATTACGATTTCGTCGTCCGGTATTACATTAACAATAGTTCTACGCGTCGGTTATTGATGAAAGTGCGATTGGTCAGTTCAGTTCTGAATTTGAGTATAATAAAGAACTCTATAATTATTAAGCACTGGCGTATGTCGCATGTTTTAGTCACTGTAGGTACACTATTACCGGATACACGCCAATATCGAAATGTCTAAGTCACTTAAGTTATGCCGCGTAGCAGAATTTCAACGTCCCACTGCTGTCCGTACGTTAATCGAACTTTGTATTAAGACTGTTATAAAATGTATGAAGATTCTTAAAAGTGTATGACGACCGACTGTTGAAAGTTATAAAAAAAGACTGTCGAAAATTATAAGTAGACTGTTTAAAAGTACGTGAAGACTGCTCAAAGTATATGATTGAAAATTTATGAAAGACTGTCCTCCCGCGTGCTCTGTAAACAGTTTTTATCAAGCATCGTTTTACCACAATGCACTCTTCTGGAAGACACGCCTCAGGTCGAACATGATAGGACAGAAGACCTCCTACCCTTATGCCAGACTATCGTTCTTCACTTCTCATTCGACGTTCCCGTTGCCATGATGACGACGGTCCTCTCCACCTGTTCTCTGGATAGATGCTGGGTTGTGATTGGGCATCCTGTCTCCCCACGAGTTCGCGTCGAAAGCCTCCATACTCTTTTCCTGGAACAGGACCAATTTCTTGGTTATCCATCAAGTCTTTGTCTAAGCGTTCTCCGGGCCCTAATGCAGTTCTCACGCAAACAATGTGTCGTATTTCGTTATTGTTTCACTGTCCACGACCCCTTTTCCGATCGCTGTCCTGGCGCAGCGTGTCGTCGTTTCCAAAACGGCACTCCTTCTCCCTGTCGTAAATATCAGTTGTCGCCAGTAAGACGTTCCCCTGCTGTGCACAAGTTCGATTCTATTCTTTTAGATATCGATGTCCGTTCTCATACAGGGTACATACCATTGTGTGTCTTACACCCTTTTCTTATTACTGGTACACTTCAAATTAACCCGGCAGTGTGTCCGTCACAGTTTCTCTCTAAATTGGTACTTGACACAGTTTCTTTTATCTTACATTTTGCAGGCTGTAAATCTCAGTTTAGTCGAGTCTGTCACGGCCAACCTTGTTCCCCATTGTAAAGCTATGTGAAGCTGACAAACGTTCACTTGACACCTCGTCACACTGTTCCTTATTTATTGCTCGTGGCCTGTGTAGGGGTGTCTTGCTGAATGTAACGTCTTTTCTATCATACTAAAAAATTTTTAATTCTTGGTCGTTACAAGAAGGAACCAGTCTGGCAGTAAATCAACCTAGGAAGCTGTATTTCCGAGGTGAACAGGACAAGAATTCCATTTTATTAACATCCGAAGAAAGAAAATCGTACAACATAGTCATTCAGAACAGTGAAGTTATCAACCAACAGCCCACACGATTCGCTTCGTTCTAGTCTGGTAAATTATTATTGTATAAGTCATATTAACTACACAACACTTCAAATTTGTAAATCTTGCATTCTTATCTATGTATTTTTAATCTTCCCCACAGTTACAAGAACCTTCACACCCTGAATAAAGTTAATTACAAACTAAAACACATTATATAACCGAATCTAAATAAAGTATCGGACTGATCAATAATCGATTCACGCAATCTATAGCCTTTGTGTATGCCAGTTGGAACATATCTTATTTAATGTTGAAGAAGTGAACAAATAAAGAACCTTTGTATAGTTGCAAAAACTTGTCATTTGGAGTATTATTTAATGAATTGGGAATAAAAAGTAACTGACTAAGTATAGAATAATTGGTTAACGTAAACAGTGAATTAACCTCTAAGTTTCGTTGCCCCGGTACTACAGCGCTTATAGCGAAATTCTCCGACACCAAAGAGAATAGCGTTAAAATACAAAATTATACATAATTCTCTTCAAGGTATAATAGGGTTGAATGAAATTACAGAATAACACATTAATTATCTAAGTTTCAAGTACACTAACACTGATATTTTTCTTAGAGAGATAAGTTAATATTAGTTAATTAAATTACTATATTCCACAACTCCAAATATCTCAGATATTTAAATAATTGAAGTAAATTAAAACGACCGAAGAGAGTAGAGACTGGTGAGCACACACGTTTATATCAACGAATAGGCTTACATTGTGTGAAAATAACGAGACGCTCGTACTCGCCTGATTACAATATATATATATATATATATACATATTATAACAGGACCAAATATCATTAATTTGGAGTTATATGTTAAGGGTACACTATATTGATGTTTAAATAAATTTTAATAGTCGAAACTCCACTCATATGTTGTAGCGATTATGTTAACGCATTGTACAGGCGCACACGCCTATGTCCGCGACCGTTACATAATCAACTCACTGTGTAACGAATAGGACCACGCCCAAACTTTCAATTATTAATATTTCGGAAACCGGTAAATTCAGGCGAAATCCATTATAGCCAAAATGTTTGCCGAAATATTAATAATAGGGTGTGCGAATTTTATGCAATATAATTAAATAATAACAGAGTTAATTAATTTTATGTTAATAACTTCCGTAATAATTGAGCTACATAAAAGAGCTTTTAATATGTTATAGCTATAAGAATTATCTACCAAATGTATATTTTAGAATTTGCATAACTTGGTTTGCAGCCAAGATAATTGCAATATAAAGTGCCACCGGAAATCCTGAACGACAATTCAGTTCCGTTGTGTTAAGAATATTAATAATAATATAAATTCTCAGTCTGTGGGAAAGTAGTTTCGTTCTCACGGGGTGAGGTGATTCAAATTTTGGGTAGTAGGGAGAGTGTGTCAGCCAATCAAATCATTCGAAGAAATTGGAACGAACGCGGAGTTTTGGGGCTGATCAAACACTCGACTGCCAGTATTCAAGAAGAACAGACGTACATCTTCGATCGTCTCAAAATCATAGTTTTGCGAAGACTCATCTGAAGACTCTACGTGGTCAACACGCCTAATTATGATCATCATAAAACAGATCAACTGTAACGACTCGTAATTACAGCGTCCAGTCAAGACACTCTTCCACATCAACAAATAAGCGTATTGTGCACTACATTAACTGTGGGCGTACGCACGCAAGAGATCTACAAGACTGCAAGACATTACTTCAAGAATACGACAGAGAGGCCGTCTAAACCACTTGCGAATCAGCTGACGAGCAGAGCGACAACTCGTAACAAAACACACACGCTGAGGTGGAACGTGAATCGACGAGGGACCTGAAGCAGTTCTCGCAGAAAACTACAGACGTAAAAACTTCATCAATAGCAGGAGAGCAGGTGTTGCTGATTTCCGAGCTCACCGCCACAACCCAGGACGCTCAGTAGATCACTATCTCTAGCCGATTGGACAAGGACAGCGAGGGACTTCCGGAGCATCTCTACAAACCTCTTCAGAACCAGGAAAGTCAAAATCACGTTATTTATTTTTCAACAGTTCAATTTTTCTTTCTTTTTAATTAAAATCAATGTAATATAAATCATTCAGATGCCATAAATCAGAGACTCTAATTAAATAAGGATTATTCACGTGTGATAATCTGTATAGCCAGTATAAGTAATTAATAAGCATTAGTTAAGAATTAGTAGTAGATAAAGAGAAAAGCGCTATACAAATCTTAACAAAGAATTAAATAATTTGCTCATACTGCAGTATACGTGAGTCAGATCACTAGTAAATAAAAGGGCGTGAACTAGATTGTCACGGCTAGTTTATTTTTGAATATTTCCAAGTAACTTTAAAGTTTTTTCTATTTCATTAGAATCATTTTTAAAATCATTGAAATTAAATTGAATTAAATTAAATTGATTAATTAAATTCTCAGTTAAAATAACTTCTTTGAAAATAACGAGCTCAACTTCTGAAAATTATTAATCATTCAGAAAACATTATACAAGATTTATTTACTGTTTAGTTTGTAAGAAGATTTGAATTTATAAGCATTTCATTCTTGTGTGTGATTGGAGTAATAAACCCCGTTTTTATTACCCCACATTGTATTTTTTTATTGCTGTACTACGGACCCTACCAACCTCACAAAACTCTTCACTTTTAAAATAACAAATTTAGTGTGCTGTTGTTATACACTTGAGTTTACATACTTGCGAAATCAAATCCAAAATCCACATGCCCTAGTCGGAAGAAAACCGCAAGATCGGACAGCAGGTAGGTGCTCACACATTTACACAACACAACAACACATTTAATATAGTTATAATATATATATATATATATATATATATATATATATATATATAATAACAGCACCAAATATTAACTATTTGGGGTTATATGTTTACCGCATACTGAAAGCATATTTAAATAAAATATAACAGTCAAAACTCCATTTGAATGTAGAGCATTGAAAATAATGCTTTGTAAAGCAACGCACACGTGGTCATTACGTAATCAGTTCGCTGTACAAGGAAGCGACCACACCCAAACTGTTAATTATTAATATCTCGGAAACTAATAAATAAAGGCGAAATCCAACATAGCCAAAATGTTTGCCGAAATATTAATAATGACGTGTGCAAATTTTACGCGATATAATTAACAAATGAAAGAGTTAATTAAATATAATTGAATAACTTCTGTAAAAATAGAGTTACAGTAATGAGATTTTAGTATGTTATAAAGATAATAATTTCTAACAGATTGTATATTTTAGATTTCACACAACTTGGTTTGCAACCAAGTTATTGCAAAATTAAATAAGCACAGGATATCCGGAGCGACAAATTGGTTCCGCTGATAGTAATATTAGAAATAATATCAATTCTCCGTCTGTGGGAACCTAACTTCATTCTCACGGACCAAGGGAATTCAAAATTTTATGTGGTAGGGAGAGTGTGTCAGCCAATGAAATCATTTGACGCGAGCCCCGGCCAGCGAGGTGTTTTCACGCTGAAAGATCACTCTTTTGCCAGTACTCACGAAGTTAAGACGTAGTCCTTCGATCGTCTAGTAACCAAAGTGGTGAAGATCAACAAGAAGACTCTACGTGGTCAACACACACGCAATTACGAACACACTAAGTACAGATCATCTGTATAGCTCGTAATTGTTGCGTAAAGGCGAGATACTCTTCAGTACATCAACCAAGCTTATTGTGTACTACCAGTTAGTCATAAGCACGCAAGAGATCCACCAGACTTCAAGACCAGACTTCAAGAATACAGCAGAGAGGCCGTCTAAATCATTGGTGAACAGCTGACGAGCAGAGCGACCACCCGAACGAAGCACACACACACACGCTGACGTGCAACGTGCGAATCGACGAGGGACACGAAGCAGTTCCAGCGGACAGCAGCAGACGTTAAAATATTCACAAACAGCAAGGAAGCAGAGTGTTGCCGAATTTTGAACTCCACGACCGAATCCAGCAGTTCTAAGCAGATTACTTTCTCTAACCAAGGACTCGAATCGACGAGGGACAAATCGGGACGACATCCTCTTCAGTAACAGGAAAGCAAAATCCACTTATTTATTTTTCACACCAAATTTTCTATTTTTCAATTAAAATATTGTAATTCAAATAATTCAGGTGCCAAACAAAAAGCAAAGACTCTAGTAATTAAAAAGTAAATTCATTGTGATAATCTGTATAGCAGTTTAAGTCATCAGTAAGTTATAGTTAAGAAATAGAAGTAGTATAAAAGCGCTATACAAATCTTAACTGACAATCTAATTATTAGATCATACTGCAGTATATCAGAAGTCGAATCACTAGAAATGAAATAACGTGAACTAGACTGTCACGTCAAATTCATTTGGAAAATTATTCTAATTAATTTCAGAGTTTTATATTTTGTTTCATGAACATTTAAATTCAATTTAATTAAAGAAATTTAATTAGATCAAATCAATTAATAAATTAAAATTTAAATTGCAATTAACTCCCCAAAGAACGAGTTAATTTCTTTCAACTATTGACCAATCGAAAAACATTGATTCATTGTTTAGACTGTAATAAATCCATAATATAATAACCATTCTATTCTTGTGTGTTGTTGGAGTAATAAACAACGTTTTATTACCCCATATAACAGTGTTTTATTGTTGTACGTTAAAGCCTACCAGTCTCACAAAACTCTCCCCCTTTAAAGTAACCTATTTTGTGTGTTGTTGTAATAAATTTGAGATTACTAACTTGTGAACTTCAAATCCAAAATCCACACGCCCTAGTTGGAAGAATCTGCAAGATCAGACAGCAGGTAGGTACTCACACATAACACGACATAACAATAACGCATAGAAGTAGAGTTGCATATGGCGCTCCAATTTCGTGGGGCTTGAGAAAATTGAATTAATTAAATTCAATTTAAATTTAAATTTTCACGCGTAAAACAAACTTTGCTGTTTTAATTCGTAAAACAGCTGGCGTCCAACTAAACAATCCCCAAAGAGTTTTCTGACTGGTGTTCGTACAGCAGTAAAGTTATTTTGTGTATTTGAAACTGTTCTGTGTATTTTAAATTGTCTATATTTGAAATTGTTGTGTATTTAAAATGGATATGGATAAAATACTTAAACAAATACAGCAAATGAACGAGAAAATGAGTGCGGATTTGACCGCTAATATGAACTCGAGATTTGAGAAAATTGACGCGAAATTTGAACTTAGCAACGCAGAAATAACTTCTAAAATCGAAGCACAAAGAGTTAGTCTAACCGAGAAATTAGATCAAAGCAACGCTGACATAAACGCCGAGATTAAGCAAAGTAATAAAGAAAGTAGTAAAGAATTAACTGCGAAAATAGACGAAATCGCGGAAAGCAATGCAAAAATCGCGGAGCGTAATAAAGAGCTAACCGCGAGAGTCGCTGAGATCTGTGAAAAAGTAAATACGGTCGATACTAAAATCAATGAACGGTTTAAGGTTTTTGAGACCACTATGCAAAAATCGTTTATTGAACAAGTAACACGTATGGAGGGCCGGTTCAAAGACCACATAACCCGCTGCGAGAAACAGACCCTAGAGGTTTCAAAAAAGGTGGAATCCCTAGAGGTAAAGATTCACGCGGACGTGACTGAAACGCAACGACGAGTAGATAAATTAGACGCTTCAATTGTAGAGACGCGATCTAACATTGACTCTAATAAAGAGAGTGTCTTACAAACGTTAAACGACGAGATTTTGAAAGTACAACAGGAGGTACGGAGGAGATCTGCTCCTAATATTTTGGTACAAGGTCCTGTCGACGAGAAAAATCGCGTGTATTTTACGGGGGAAAATAACGAAAACCCCATTGAATTTTTATTAGCGTGTGAGAGTGAAATGGCTAGAGTAGGTTCCCGACTAGAAGATCAAGACAAAATACAGTGGGTGGTTAACGCGATGCGTGATTCGGCGCGTAAGTGGTATAACATTGTACGCGATAGAGTGTCCACATACGCGGAGTTCAAACAAAAATTTGAAAGCCGGTACTGGAACTCGCATACCCAGAGACTTCTGCGCAATGAACTGGAATATGGCAGATTTGATAAGAAAATGGGTATTACCGCCGAAAATTATATAATCCAGCAGGTCGAACGCGCGAAGCATTTAACCCCAGCATTTGCGGAGATTGACATAGTCACGAAGCTTGCCTACCATTTTAATCATAACATTAGAGTAGCTGTATTTACGCAGGGTATTCGCACGGTAGACGAACTCCTCATTCTAGTGTCCCAAAGTGAGACGGTTTTTGATTTTGGTGGGTGGCGTTATAATCCCGATTTTCGCCGAAATAATGAAGGGCAGAATACGCGACTACAGTACCATCAGCAAACGGATCAAAAACCGAGTACCAGTTCTACTCCACCCCAAACACCGTCAAAACAGCCAAATAAAACCTTTGAGTACAAGGGTAAACAAAATTTTGGTAGACCAAAGGGGCAGGGTAAGGGCAACGACGGGGCACAAATTAGAGCGATTCAAACGGTCGAATTAGCCAAAGCTGATACAACTGAAAAAGACAGCGACTCCCAGGGCAATAAAAACTCGAACAATAAATCGAAAAATTACCAAGCTACAAAAGACGTGCCAAAATGCGCATCCAGCGAGGACGCGCTATAAATTCGGCAAAATTTTGTAAATATAAGCATGTTAATTATAAGGATTATATATTGTGTGAAATGTGTACTTTTAATTATGTAACTTGTGTGCCCGTTAATAATGTGTTCCCACCGGACGTCAGGGATCCGTTGCTAGAATCCGGTCCCACGCAACAAAGGCCAGTGAGCGCGGCGTGTCCGGTGTTACACGCCTTTGTCAATAGCGTTCCCACACAGATTTTGTTGGATACCGGTAGCGTTGTTTCCGGCGTCAGTGAAAGGTTCCTGCGTGCCAATAAAAAATATTTTCTTACGGCCCCATCACTCCCAATCAATCAATTTTATATACGAACCGCTACCGATACAAAAGAAAAAATTGACACTCAATACTATCTAACTATCATGCTAGACAAAGTGCAATTTGAAGTGTGTGTAGTGGGTATAAACAATTTAATATGTGATATGTTATTGGGGGTAGATGTATTAGAACAAATACGTGCGGAAATTAACACCAGTGAACACTTATTAAAATGTACCATTGACCATGTTAGTTACACTTTTAAATTGAACACACATACACACACACAAAACCATGGTGACCCAATTAAAATCACACGGCCACCAAAACAAGTGATCCATTATAAAGACGGTGAAGAGGGAGAGACCACCTTAGATTCCCGAACTGAACGGAGATTGTCGTCGCTGCAAGAAGAATTCAGCGATATCTTCAGTGAAGAACATTCAATCTCGTCAGTGTATGAACACAGAATCCACCTCACAGAGCCGGAGAAGTTCATAAGGAGAATCTACCAGGTCCCTATAAAATACCAGGCCGAGGTCCAGCAGGAGATACAGCGGATGTTGGAGGAAGATATTATTGAAAGATCTAATAGCAGCTTCCTCAACCCACTGCTGGTCGTCCGCAAGAAGACTGGAGAGATCCGACTCTGCCTGGATATGAGGAACTTAAACAGTCTAGTAGAGAAAGAGTTTGACTGCGCACCGACAGCGGAGGACCTCTTCATTAAATGTGAAGGAGCCAGGTACCTCACAAAGTTAGATCTAACAGCAAGCTTCTGGCAGGTCCCGCTGTGTGAGCAAGATCGAAAATATACAGCATTTATATTCAATAACAAATGCTATCAACACAAGGTGGTACCTTTTGGCCTTAGCACGAGTCTCGCTGCGATTGTAAGATGCCTCGAGAGAGCTCCAGGACCTGAGGTAGACCCATACACTGTAATATTTGTTGATGACATCCTCGTCATATCCCGCACGTTGGAGGAACACTTCGAGCATCTGCGGAGCGTCTTCCAGAAGCTGAGGCTAGCCAACATCAAGCTCAAACTACACAAGTGCGAGTTTGTAAAGTCTCAAATGAAGTTCCTGGGACATATAATCTCAGCTACAGGTATCAGTACGGACCCAGAGAAGCTCAGGAGTATTGTGGAGTTCCCGGTGCCCAAGAACCTCAAAGCACTACGAGCATTCCTTGGACTCACGGGATACTACAGGAAATTCACCAGCAAATACGCCGAATATACAGTCCCCTTGCTACAGCTGGTACGCAAAAATATAAAGTGGAAATGGGGTTCTGAACAGAACGATGCGTTTGAGAGGGTTAAGGGCCTGTTCCAATCTAATTTACAATTGTTCCATCCACAGCAGGGTAGGAAGTACGTAATGTACACTGACGCTAGCGAGTACGCTATCGGCGCCGTGTTGCATCAGGAAGACGAACAAGGTAGTCTTCATGTTGTAGCATACGCCAATAGAACGCTCAAAGGCGCTGAGTTGCACTATTGTACTTCCGAGAAAGAAATACTTGCCATAATAAACGCACTCAGAAAATTCAGACACTACCTATACGGTACCCATTTCGAGATCCACACTGATAATCAGGCGTTATCGTTTATATTAAAATGTCGATTAGCAAATTCCCGACTAACACGATGGGTGTTAGCTATTCAGGAGTACTCATTCACTATTAAATATTGCAAAGGATCAGAGAATACCACCGCAGACACTCTAAGTAGATATCCGCCCGTAGAAAAGGAGGAGGTATATGAAGCAGCTGACGACGAGTTGAGAGTGTTAAATATGCAATACACGGTCGCGCCTGAAGCTACTAATATGCTACAGAACTTAGGACGCGAGCAGGACGATAACCTCGCACTCCTTGCTAAAAAGCTAATGTTAGCAGCTCACCCAAATCCTCACTATCTTATACAAGACAATATATTGTATAAATTGTTACAGGGCGAATGGAAAGTGGTATTGTCTCCAGCGATGCTTGCGTGTGTAACACAATCTTTACATATAAAAATGGCGCACGCATCTCCTGTAAAATGTGTCAAAATATTGCAGGAGGATTTTACAATTACCAACATGTACCGTAGGGTAAAGAAATTGCTAAAAACATGTTATCCATGCCAGACAGCGAAAGTACCAAACTTGCACACTTACGTTCCCACGGCCAATGTGATAACGGAAGATAAGGGACAGATGATCGCCATCGACTTTCTGGGACCATTACCCAAGGCTACCAGGAATCTAAAACACATGGTAGTTTGCGTCGATGTGTTTACTAAAAAAGTTAGCCTTTATGCGATCCCTAGGCCCACCACAAAGTCCGTTTTAAATATTATACTTAATAAGTATATCCCACAACATGGACCAATAAGGAACGTACTTAGTGACCAGGGAAAGCAGTTCCAAAACAAACACTGGGCAGCCACCCTGGAACGTAACGGTATCAAAGCAGTCCTAACCTCGATACGACGACCACAGGGAAACCTTGCCGAAAGGGTGAATCGGGAAATCGGTAAAATGTTCCGTATCTATTGCTATAAGGAACGAAGTAAATGGCCCGAGTTCTTACCATTCTTCGAAAAGGCAATAAATGAGAGTTATCACGATACCACGGAATACACACCAGCAGAATTAGACTCTGGAACCATGCCAGAGAGGTTTTGGAATAATTATTTAAGTAGGCCAAAGACTTATAATCTACCTCTGCCGGTGCAATGTAAAAATCAACTTGTGAGGGAAAGAATAGTTGAAAAAGGGCGAAAAAGGGCAGACAAATTCAATACGACTCATAAACTAACGAACTTTGTAGTAGGTGAGAAAGTACTGCTCAAGGCGAATCCTGTAGGCCGAAGAGACATAAATGTGGCCGCAAAGTTTTTTCGTTTATATAAAAGTCCCTATCTGTTGGCTCAACAACTCGCGCCTCACACGTTTATCGTTACGACGCTCGACCGAACGAAAACGATCGGTAAATACCATGCGAGCTCTTTGAGAAAATACTTTGAGTAGCATGGCGTTCCAAAGCGCGTCGCGACGAAATAATAAGATTTTAAAAAAATAAATAGTATTTAGAGATAATAATAATTGTATTATAATAATTAAAATTAAAATAAATAACTTGTGATGTATAATATTATTAATAATAATTGTAGATAGCTTGTGTAGTAATAATAATGTTTTTCTATCGCGATAAACAACGGGCGTGTAGAACCGAACGAACACACAGCAGGAAATAGTTACGTCACGCGATAACTACCTGACCGACATTTGAAAGTACGTCAAGCAATTAGCCAGCAGCAGGCGATAACGGTTGTAAATAAACTGTCAGCAAATTCTTTCGTGCACACGCGCCACTGTTTACAAACAAAGATATCAGCCGTTCTAAAAACATTAATACACAAATAATTGCAAATATAATATTATTAATAAATGTATTTAGAATTAAGTTGTATGTAATGAAATAACATTAACACACATGTATGTTTTTCTTTTTGAATAAGTAGTACAATGTATAGATAATAAGTATAGTGATTACAGAATATGTGTGTAATGATTGAGAAAAAAAAATAACTGTAATTATTAAATTCATTTTTTTTTTTTATTTTAAAAGCGGGTGTGGGAATATATAACAGCACCAAATATTAACTATTTGGGGTTATATGTTTACCGCATACTGAAAGCATATTTAAATAAAATATAACAGTCAAAACTCCATTTGAATGTAGGGCATTGGAAATAATGCTTTGTAAAGCAACGCACACGTGGTCATTACGTAATCAGTTCGCTGTACAAGGAAGCGACCACACCCAAACTGTTAATTATTAATATCTCGGAAACTAATAAATAAAGGCGAAATCCAACATAGCCAAAATGTTTGCCGAAATATTAATAATGACGTGTGCAAATTTTACGCGATATAATTAACAAATGAAAGAGTTAATTAAATATAATTGAATAACTTCTGTAAAAATAGAGTTACAGTAATGAGATTTTAGTATGTTATAAAGATAATAATTTCTAACAGATTGTATATTTTAGATTTCACACAACTTGGTTTGCAACCAAGTTATTGCAAAATTAAATAAGCACAGGATATCCGGAGCGACAAATTGGTTCCGCTGATAGTAATATTAGAAATAATATCAATTCTCCGTCTGTGGGAACCTAACTTCATTCTCACGGACCAAGGGAATTCAAAATTTTATGTGGTAGGGAGAGTGTGTCAGCCAATGAAATCATTTGACGCGAGCCCCGGCCAGCGAGGTGTTTTCACGCTGAAAGATCACTCTTTTGCCAGTACTCACGAAGTTAAGACGTAGTCCTTCGATCGTCTAGTAACCAAAGTGGTGAAGATCAACAAGAAGACTCTACGTGGTCAACACACACGCAATTACGAACACACTAAGTACAGATCATCTGTATAGCTCGTAATTGTTGCGTAAAGGCGAGATACTCTTCAGTACATCAACCAAGCTTATTGTGTACTACCAGTTAGTCATAAGCACGCAAGAGATCCACCAGACTTCAAGACCAGACTTCAAGAATACAGCAGAGAGGCCGTCTAAATCATTGGTGAACAGCTGACGAGCAGAGCGACCACCCGAACGAAGCACACACACACACGCTGACGTGCAACGTGCGAATCGACGAGGGACAGGAAGCAGTTCCAGCGGACAGCAGCAGACGTTAAAATATTCACAAACAGCAAGGAAGCAGAGTGTTGCCGAATTTTGAACTCCACGACCGAATCCAGCAGTTCTAAGCAGATTACTTTCTCTAACCAAGGACTCGAATCGACGAGGGACAAATCGGGACGACATCCTCTTCAGTAACAGGAAAGCAAAATCCACTTATTTATTTTTCACACCAAATTTTCTATTTTTCAATTAAAATATTGTAATTCAAATAATTCAGGTGCCAAACAAAAAGCAAAGACTCTAGTAATTAAAAAGTAAATTCATTGTGATAATCTGTATAGCAGTTTAAGTCATCAGTAAGTTATAGTTAAGAAATAGAAGTAGTATAAAAGCGCTATACAAATCTTAACTGACAATCTAATTATTAGATCATACTGCAGTATATCAGAAGTCGAATCACTAGAAATGAAATAACGTGAACTAGACTGTCACGTCAAATTCATTTGGAAAATTATTCTAATTAATTTCAGAGTTTTATATTTTGTTTCATGAACATTTAAATTCAATTTAATTAAAGAAATTTAATTAGATCAAATCAATTAATAAATTAAAATTTAAATTGCAATTAACTCCCCAAAGAACGAGTTAATTTCTTTCAACTATTGACCAATCGAAAAACATTGATTCATTGTTTAGACTGTAAGAAATCCATAATATAATAACCATTCTATTCTTGTGTGTTGTTGGAGTAATAAACAACGTTTTATTACCCCATATAACAGTGTTTTATTGTTGTACGTTAAAGCCTACCAGTCTCACAAAACTCTCCCCCTTTAAAGTAACCTATTTTGTGTGTTGTTGTAATAAATTTGAGATTACTAGCTTGCGAACTTCAAATCCAAAATCCACACGCCCTAGTCGGAAGAATCTGCAAGATCAGACAGCAGGTAGGTACTCACACATAACACGACATAACAATAACGCATAGAAGTAGAGTTGCATATGGCGCTCCAATTTCGTGGGGCTTGAGAAAATTGAATTAATTAAATTCAATTTAAATTTAAATTTTCACGCGTAAAACAAACTTTGCTGTTTTAATTCGTAAAACAGCTGGCGTCCAACTAAACAATCCCCAAAGAGTTTTCTGACTGGTGTTCGTACAGCAGTAAAGTTATTTTGTGTATTTGAAACTGTTCTGTGTATTTTAAATTGTCTATATTTGAAATTGTTGTGTATTTAAAATGGATATGGATAAAATACTTAAACAAATACAGCAAATGAACGAGAAAATGAGTGCGGATTTGACCGCTAATATGAACTCGAGATTTGAGAAAATTGACGCGAAATTTGAACTTAGCAACGCAGAAATAACTTCTAAAATCGAAGCACAAAGAGTTAGTCTAACCGAGAAATTAGATCAAAGCAACGCTGACATAAACGCCGAGATTAAGCAAAGTAATAAAGAAAGTAGTAAAGAATTAACTGCGAAAATAGACGAAATCGCGGAAAGCAATGCAAAAATCGCGGAGCGTAATAAAGAGCTAACCGCGAGAGTCGCTGAGATCTGTGAAAAAGTAAATACGGTCGATACTAAAATCAATGAACGGTTTAAGGTTTTTGAGACCACTATGCAAAAATCGTTTATTGAACAAGTAACACGTATGGAGGGCCGGTTCAAAGACCACATAACCCGCTGCGAGAAACAGACCCTAGAGGTTTCAAAAAAGGTGGAATCCCTAGAGGTAAAGATTCACGCGGACGTGACTGAAACGCAACGACGAGTAGATAAATTAGACGCTTCAATTGTAGAGACGCGATCTAACATTGACTCTAATAAAGAGAGTGTCTTACAAACGTTAAACGACGAGATTTTGAAAGTACAACAGGAGGTACGGAGGAGATCTGCTCCTAATATTTTGGTACAAGGTCCTGTCGACGAGAAAAATCGCGTGTATTTTACGGGGGAAAATAACGAAAACCCCATTGAATTTTTATTAGCGTGTGAGAGTGAAATGGCTAGAGTAGGTTCCCGACTAGAAGATCAAGACAAAATACAGTGGGTGGTTAACGCGATGCGTGATTCGGCGCGTAAGTGGTATAACATTGTACGCGATAGAGTGTCCACATACGCGGAGTTCAAACAAAAATTTGAAAGCCGGTACTGGAACTCGCATACCCAGAGACTTCTGCGCAATGAACTGGAATATGGCAGATTTGATAAGAAAATGGGTATTACCGCCGAAAATTATATAATCCAGCAGGTCGAACGCGCGAAGCATTTAACCCCAGCATTTGCGGAGATTGACATAGTCACGAAGCTTGCCTACCATTTTAATCATAACATTAGAGTAGCTGTATTTACGCAGGGTATTCGCACGGTAGACGAACTCCTCATTCTAGTGTCCCAAAGTGAGACGGTTTTTGATTTTGGTGGGTGGCGTTATAATCCCGATTTTCGCCGAAATAATGAAGGGCAGAATACGCGACTACAGTACCATCAGCAAACGGATCAAAAACCGAGTACCAGTTCTACTCCACCCCAAACACCGTCAAAACAGCCAAATAAAACCTTTGAGTACAAGGGTAAACAAAATTTTGGTAGACCAAAGGGGCAGGGTAAGGGCAACGACGGGGCACAAATTAGAGCGATTCAAACGGTCGAATTAGCCAAAGCTGATACAACTGAAAAAGACAGCGACTCCCAGGGCAATAAAAACTCGAACAATAAATCGAAAAATTACCAAGCTACAAAAGACGTGCCAAAATGCGCATCCAGCGAGGACGCGCTATAAATTCGGCAAAATTTTGTAAATATAAGCATGTTAATTATAAGGATTATATATTGTGTGAAATGTGTACTTTTAATTATGTAACTTGTGTGCCCGTTAATAATGTGTTCCCACCGGACGTCAGGGATCCGTTGCTAGAATCCGGTCCCACGCAACAAAGGCCAGTGAGCGCGGCGTGTCCGGTGTTACACGCCTTTGTCAATAGCGTTCCCACACAGATTTTGTTGGATACCGGTAGCGTTGTTTCCGGCGTCAGTGAAAGGTTCCTGCGTGCCAATAAAAAATATTTTCTTACGGCCCCATCACTCCCAATCAATCAATTTTATATACGAACCGCTACCGATACAAAAGAAAAAATTGACACTCAATACTATCTAACTATCATGCTAGACAAAGTGCAATTTGAAGTGTGTGTAGTGGGTATAAACAATTTAATATGTGATATGTTATTGGGGGTAGATGTATTAGAACAAATACGTGCGGAAATTAACACCAGTGAACACTTATTAAAATGTACCATTGACCATGTTAGTTACACTTTTAAATTGAACACACATACACACACACAAAACCATGGTGACCCAATTAAAATCACACGGCCACCAAAACAAGTGATCCATTATAAAGACGGTGAAGAGGGAGAGACCACCTTAGATTCCCGAACTGAACGGAGATTGTCGTCGCTGCAAGAAGAATTCAGCGATATCTTCAGTGAAGAACATTCAATCTCGTCAGTGTATGAACACAGAATCCACCTCACAGAGCCGGAGAAGTTCATAAGGAGAATCTACCAGGTCCCTATAAAATACCAGGCCGAGGTCCAGCAGGAGATACAGCGGATGTTGGAGGAAGATATTATTGAAAGATCTAATAGCAGCTTCCTCAACCCACTGCTGGTCGTCCGCAAGAAGACTGGAGAGATCCGACTCTGCCTGGATATGAGGAACTTAAACAGTCTAGTAGAGAAAGAGTTTGACTGCGCACCGACAGCGGAGGACCTCTTCATTAAATGTGAAGGAGCCAGGTACCTCACAAAGTTAGATCTAACAGCAAGCTTCTGGCAGGTCCCGCTGTGTGAGCAAGATCGAAAATATACAGCATTTATATTCAATAACAAATGCTATCAACACAAGGTGGTACCTTTTGGCCTTAGCACGAGTCTCGCTGCGATTGTAAGATGCCTCGAGAGAGCTCCAGGACCTGAGGTAGACCCATACACTGTAATATTTGTTGATGACATCCTCGTCATATCCCGCACGTTGGAGGAACACTTCGAGCATCTGCGGAGCGTCTTCCAGAAGCTGAGGCTAGCCAACATCAAGCTCAAACTACACAAGTGCGAGTTTGTAAAGTCTCAAATGAAGTTCCTGGGACATATAATCTCAGCTACAGGTATCAGTACGGACCCAGAGAAGCTCAGGAGTATTGTGGAGTTCCCGGTGCCCAAGAACCTCAAAGCACTACGAGCATTCCTTGGACTCACGGGATACTACAGGAAATTCACCAGCAAATACGCCGAATATACAGTCCCCTTGCTACAGCTGGTACGCAAAAATATAAAGTGGAAATGGGGTTCTGAACAGAACGATGCGTTTGAGAGGGTTAAGGGCCTGTTCCAATCTAATTTACAATTGTTCCATCCACAGCAGGGTAGGAAGTACGTAATGTACACTGACGCTAGCGAGTACGCTATCGGCGCCGTGTTGCATCAGGAAGACGAACAAGGTAGTCTTCATGTTGTAGCATACGCCAATAGAACGCTCAAAGGCGCTGAGTTGCACTATTGTACTTCCGAGAAAGAAATACTTGCCATAATAAACGCACTCAGAAAATTCAGACACTACCTATACGGTACCCATTTCGAGATCCACACTGATAATCAGGCGTTATCGTTTATATTAAAATGTCGATTAGCAAATTCCCGACTAACACGATGGGTGTTAGCTATTCAGGAGTACTCATTCACTATTAAATATTGCAAAGGATCAGAGAATACCACCGCAGACACTCTAAGTAGATATCCGCCCGTAGAAAAGGAGGAGGTATATGAAGCAGCTGACGACGAGTTGAGAGTGTTAAATATGCAATACACGGTCGCGCCTGAAGCTACTAATATGCTACAGAACTTAGGACGCGAGCAGGACGATAACCTCGCACTCCTTGCTAAAAAGCTAATGTTAGCAGCTCACCCAAATCCTCACTATCTTATACAAGACAATATATTGTATAAATTGTTACAGGGCGAATGGAAAGTGGTATTGTCTCCAGCGATGCTTGCGTGTGTAACACAATCTTTACATATAAAAATGGCGCACGCATCTCCTGTAAAATGTGTCAAAATATTGCAGGAGGATTTTACAATTACCAACATGTACCGTAGGGTAAAGAAATTGCTAAAAACATGTTATCCATGCCAGACAGCGAAAGTACCAAACTTGCACACTTACGTTCCCACGGCCAATGTGATAACGGAATATAAGGGACAGATGATCGCCATCGACTTTCTGGGACCATTACCCAAGGCTACCAGGAATCTAAAACACATGGTAGTTTGCGTCGATGTGTTTACTAAAAAAGTTAGCCTTTATGCGATCCCTAGGCCCACCACAAAGTCCGTTTTAAATATTATACTTAATAAGTATATCCCACAACATGGACCAATAAGGAACGTACTTAGTGACCAGGGAAAGCAGTTCCAAAACAAACACTGGGCAGCCACCCTGGAACGTAACGGTATCAAAGCAGTCCTAACCTCGATACGACGACCACAGGGAAACCTTGCCGAAAGGGTGAATCGGGAAATCGGTAAAATGTTCCGTATCTATTGCTATAAGGAACGAAGTAAATGGCCCGAGTTCTTACCATTCTTCGAAAAGGCAATAAATGAGAGTTATCACGATACCACGGAATACACACCAGCAGAATTAGACTCTGGAACCATGCCAGAGAGGTTTTGGAATAATTATTTAAGTAGGCCAAAGACTTATAATCTACCTCTGCCGGTGCAATGTAAAAATCAACTTGTGAGGGAAAGAATAGTTGAAAAAGGGCGAAAAAGGGCAGACAAATTCAATACGACTCATAAACTAACGAACTTTGTAGTAGGTGAGAAAGTACTGCTCAAGGCGAATCCTGTAGGCCGAAGAGACATAAATGTGGCCGCAAAGTTTTTTCGTTTATATAAAAGTCCCTATCTGTTGGCTCAACAACTCGCGCCTCACACGTTTATCGTTACGACGCTCGACCGAACGAAAACGATCGGTAAATACCATGCGAGCTCTTTGAGAAAATACTTTGAGTAGCATGGCGTTCCAAAGCGCGTCGCGACGAAATAATAAGATTTTAAAAAAATAAATAGTATTTAGAGATAATAATAATTGTATTATAATAATTAAAATTAAAATAAATAACTTGTGATGTATAATATTATTAATAATAATTGTAGATAGCTTGTGTAGTAATAATAATGTTTTTCTATCGCGATAAACAACGGGCGTGTAGAACCGAACGAACACACAGCAGGAAATAGTTACGTCACGCGATAACTACCTGACCGACATTTGAAAGTACGTCAAGCAATTAGCCAGCAGCAGGCGATAACGGTTGTAAATAAACTGTCAGCAAATTCTTTCGTGCACACGCGCCACTGTTTACAAACAAAGATATCAGCCGTTCTAAAAACATTAATACACAAATAATTGCAAATATAATATTATTAATAAATGTATTTAGAATTAAGTTGTATGTAATGAAATAACATTAACACACATGTATGTTTTTCTTTTTGAATAAGTAGTACAATGTATAGATAATAAGTATAGTGATTACAGAATATGTGTGTAATGATTGAGAAAAAAAAATAACTGTAATTATTAAATTCATTTTTTTTTTTTATTTTAAAAGCGGGTGTGGGAATATATAACAGCACCAAATATTAACTATTTGGGGTTATATGTTTACCGCATACTGAAAGCATATTTAAATAAAATATAACAGTCAAAACTCCATTTGAATGTAGGGCATTGGAAATAATGCTTTGTAAAGCAACGCACACGTGGTCATTACGTAATCAGTTCGCTGTACAAGGAAGCGACCACACCCAAACTGTTAATTATTAATATCTCGGAAACTAATAAATAAAGGCGAAATCCAACATAGCCAAAATGTTTGCCGAAATATTAATAATGACGTGTGCAAATTTTACGCGATATAATTAACAAATGAAAGAGTTAATTAAATATAATTGAATAACTTCTGTAAAAATAGAGTTACAGTAATGAGATTTTAGTATGTTATAAAGATAATAATTTCTAACAGATTGTATATTTTAGATTTCACACAACTTGGTTTGCAACCAAGTTATTGCAAAATTAAATAAGCACAGGATATCCGGAGCGACAAATTGGTTCCGCTGATAGTAATATTAGAAATAATATCAATTCTCCGTCTGTGGGAACCTAACTTCATTCTCACGGACCAAGGGAATTCAAAATTTTATGTGGTAGGGAGAGTGTGTCAGCCAATGAAATCATTTGACGCGAGCCCCGGCCAGCGAGGTGTTTTCACGCTGAAAGATCACTCTTTTGCCAGTACTCACGAAGTTAAGACGTAGTCCTTCGATCGTCTAGTAACCAAAGTGGTGAAGATCAACAAGAAGACTCTACGTGGTCAACACACACGCAATTACGAACACACTAAGTACAGATCATCTGTATAGCTCGTAATTGTTGCGTAAAGGCGAGATACTCTTCAGTACATCAACCAAGCTTATTGTGTACTACCAGTTAGTCATAAGCACGCAAGAGATCCACCAGACTTCAAGACCAGACTTCAAGAATACAGCAGAGAGGCCGTCTAAATCATTGGTGAACAGCTGACGAGCAGAGCGACCACCCGAACGAAGCACACACACACACACGCTGACGTGCAACGTGCGAATCGACGAGGGACAGGAAGCAGTTCCAGCGGACAGCAGCAGACGTTAAAATATTCACAAACAGCAAGGAAGCAGAGTGTTGCCGAATTTTGAACTCCACGACCGAATCCAGCAGTTCTAAGCAGATTACTTTCTCTAACCAAGGACTCGAATCGACGAGGGACAAATCGGGACGACATCCTCTTCAGTAACAGGAAAGCAAAATCCACTTATTTATTTTTCACACCAAATTTTCTATTTTTCAATTAAAATATTGTAATTCAAATAATTCAGGTGCCAAACAAAAAGCAAAGACTCTAGTAATTAAAAAGTAAATTCATTGTGATAATCTGTATAGCAGTTTAAGTCATCAGTAAGTTATAGTTAAGAAATAGAAGTAGTATAAAAGCGCTATACAAATCTTAACTGACAATCTAATTATTAGATCATACTGCAGTATATCAGAAGTCGAATCACTAGAAATGAAATAACGTGAACTAGACTGTCACGTCAAATTCATTTGGAAAATTATTCTAATTAATTTCAGAGTTTTATATTTTGTTTCATGAACATTTAAATTCAATTTAATTAAAGAAATTTAATTAGATCAAATCAATTAATAAATTAAAATTTAAATTGCAATTAACTCCCCAAAGAACGAGTTAATTTCTTTCAACTATTGACCAATCGAAAAACATTGATTCATTGTTTAGACTGTAAGAAATCCATAATATAATAACCATTCTATTCTTGTGTGTTGTTGGAGTAATAAACAACGTTTTATTACCCCATATAACAGTGTTTTATTGTTGTACGTTAAAGCCTACCAGTCTCACAAAACTCTCCCCCTTTAAAGTAACCTATTTTGTGTGTTGTTGTAATAAATTTGAGATTACTAGCTTGCGAACTTCAAATCCAAAATCCACACGCCCTAGTCGGAAGAATCTGCAAGATCAGACAGCAGGTAGGTACTCACACATAACACGACATAACAATAACGCATAGAAGTAGAGTTGCATATGGCGCTCCAATTTCGTGGGGCTTGAGAAAATTGAATTAATTAAATTCAATTTAAATTTAAATTTTCACGCGTAAAACAAACTTTGCTGTTTTAATTCGTAAAACAGCTGGCGTCCAACTAAACAATCCCCAAAGAGTTTTGTGACTGGTGTTCGTACAGCAGTAAAGTTATTTTGTGTATTTGAAACTGTTCTGTGTATTTTAAATTGTCTATATTTGAAATTGTTGTGTATTTAAAATGGATATGGATAAAATACTTAAACAAATACAGCAAATGAACGAGAAAATGAGTGCGGATTTGACCGCTAATATGAACTCGAGATTTGAGAAAATTGACGCGAAATTTGAACTTAGCAACGCAGAAATAACTTCTAAAATCGAAGCACAAAGAGTTAGTCTAACCGAGAAATTAGATCAAAGCAACGCTGACATAAACGCCGAGATTAAGCAAAGTAATAAAGAAAGTAGTAAAGAATTAACTGCGAAAATAGACGAAATCGCGGAAAGCAATGCAAAAATCGCGGAGCGTAATAAAGAGCTAACCGCGAGAGTCGCTGAGATCGGTGAAAAAGTAAATACGGTCGATACTAAAATCAATGAACGGTTTAAGGTTTTTGAGACCACTATGCAAAAATCGTTTATTGAACAAGTAACACGTATGGAGGGCCGGTTCAAAGACCACATAACCCGCTGCGAGAAACAGACCCTAGAGGTTTCAAAAAAGGTGGAATCCCTAGAGGTAAAGATTCACGCGGACGTGACTGAAACGCAACGACGAGTAGATAAATTAGACGCTTCAATTGTAGAGACGCGATCTAACATTGACTCTAATAAAGAGAGTGTCTTACAAACGTTAAACGACGAGATTTTGAAAGTACAACAGGAGGTACGGAGGAGATCTGCTCCTAATATTTTGGTACAAGGTCCTGTCGACGAGAAAAATCGCGTGTATTTTACGGGGGAAAATAACGAAAACCCCATTGAATTTTTATTAGCGTGTGAGAGTGAAATGGCTAGAGTAGGTTCCCGACTAGAAGATCAAGACAAAATACAGTGGGTGGTTAACGCGATGCGTGATTCGGCGCGTAAGTGGTATAACATTGTACGCGATAGAGTGTCCACATACGCGGAGTTCAAACAAAAATTTGAAAGCCGGTACTGGAACTCGCATACCCAGAGACTTCTGCGCAATGAACTGGAATATGGCAGATTTGATAAGAAAATGGGTATTACCGCCGAAAATTATATAATCCAGCAGGTCGAACGCGCGAAGCATTTAACCCCAGCATTTGCGGAGATTGACATAGTCACGAAGCTTGCCTACCATTTTAATCATAACATTAGAGTAGCTGTATTTACGCAGGGTATTCGCACGGTAGACGAACTCCTCATTCTAGTGTCCCAAAGTGAGACGGTTTTTGATTTTGGTGGGTGGCGTTATAATCCCGATTTTCGCCGAAATAATGAAGGGCAGAATACGCGACTACAGTACCATCAGCAAACGGATCAAAAACCGAGTACCAGTTCTACTCCACCCCAAACACCGTCAAAACAGCCAAATAAAACCTTTGAGTACAAGGGTAAACAAAATTTTGGTAGACCAAAGGGGCAGGGTAAGGGCAACGACGGGGCACAAATTAGAGCGATTCAAACGGTCGAATTAGCCAAAGCTGATACAACTGAAAAAGACAGCGACTCCCAGGGCAATAAAAACTCGAACAATAAATCGAAAAATTACCAAGCTACAAAAAACGTGCCAAAATGCGCATCCAGCGAGGACGCGCTATAAATTCGGCAAAATTTTGTAAATATAAGCATGTTAATTATAAGGATTATATATTGTGTGAAATGTGTACTTTTAATTATGTAACTTGTGTGCCCGTTAATAATGTGTTCCCACCGGACGTCAGGGATCCGTTGCTAGAATCCGGTCCCACGCAACAAAGGCCAGTGAGCGCGGCGTGTCCGGTGTTACACGCCTTTGTCAATAGCGTTCCCACACAGATTTTGTTGGATACCGGTAGCGTTGTTTCCGGCGTCAGTGAAAGGTTCCTGCGTGCCAATAAAAAATATTTTCTTACGGCCCCATCACTCCCAATCAATCAATTTTATATACGAACCGCTACCGATACAAAAGAAAAAATTGACACTCAATACTATCTAACTATCATGCTAGACAAAGTGCAATTTGAAGTGTGTGTAGTGGGTATAAACAATTTAATATGTGATATGTTATTGGGGGTAGATGTATTAGAACAAATACGTGCGGAAATTAACACCAGTGAACACTTATTAAAATGTACCATTGACCATGTTAGTTACACTTTTAAATTGAACACACATACACACACACAAAACCATGGTGACCCAATTAAAATCACACGGCCACCAAAACAAGTGATCCATTATAAAGACGGTGAAGAGGGAGAGACCACCTTAGATTCCCGAACTGAACGGAGATTGTCGTCGCTGCAAGAAGAATTCAGCGATATCTTCAGTGAAGAACATTCAATCTCGTCAGTGTATGAACACAGAATCCACCTCACAGAGCCGGAGAAGTTCATAAGGAGAATCTACCAGGTCCCTATAAAATACCAGGCCGAGGTCCAGCAGGAGATACAGCGGATGTTGGAGGAAGATATTATTGAAAGATCTAATAGCAGCTTCCTCAACCCACTGCTGGTCGTCCGCAAGAAGACTGGAGAGATCCGACTCTGCCTGGATATGAGGAACTTAAACAGTCTAGTAGAGAAAGAGTTTGACTGCGCACCGACAGCGGAGGACCTCTTCATTAAATGTGAAGGAGCCAGGTACCTCACAAAGTTAGATCTAACAGCAAGCTTCTGGCAGGTCCCGCTGTGTGAGCAAGATCGAAAATATACAGCATTTATATTCAATAACAAATGCTATCAACACAAGGTGGTACCTTTTGGCCTTAGCACGAGTCTCGCTGCGATTGTAAGATGCCTCGAGAGAGCTCCAGGACCTGAGGTAGACCCATACACTGTAATATTTGTTGATGACATCCTCGTCATATCCCGCACGTTGGAGGAACACTTCGAGCATCTGCGGAGCGTCTTCCAGAAGCTGAGGCTAGCCAACATCAAGCTCAAACTACACAAGTGCGAGTTTGTAAAGTCTCAAATGAAGTTCCTGGGACATATAATCTCAGCTACAGGTATCAGTACGGACCCAGAGAAGCTCAGGAGTATTGTGGAGTTCCCGGTGCCCAAGAACCTCAAAGCACTACGAGCATTCCTTGGACTCACGGGATACTACAGGAAATTCACCAGCAAATACGCCGAATATACAGTCCCCTTGCTACAGCTGGTACGCAAAAATATAAAGTGGAAATGGGGTTCTGAACAGAACGATGCGTTTGAGAGGGTTAAGGGCCTGTTCCAATCTAATTTACAATTGTTCCATCCACAGCAGGGTAGGAAGTACGTAATGTACACTGACGCTAGCGAGTACGCTATCGGCGCCGTGTTGCATCAGGAAGACGAACAAGGTAGTCTTCATGTTGTAGCATACGCCAATAGAACGCTCAAAGGCGCTGAGTTGCACTATTGTACTTCCGAGAAAGAAATACTTGCCATAATAAACGCACTCAGAAAATTCAGACACTACCTATACGGTACCCATTTCGAGATCCACACTGATAATCAGGCGTTATCGTTTATATTAAAATGTCGATTAGCAAATTCCCGACTAACACGATGGGTGTTAGCTATTCAGGAGTACTCATTCACTATTAAATATTGCAAAGGATCAGAGAATACCACCGCAGACACTCTAAGTAGATATCCGCCCGTAGAAAAGGAGGAGGTATATGAAGCAGCTGACGACGAGTTGAGAGTGTTAAATATGCAATACACGGTCGCGCCTGAAGCTACTAATATGCTACAGAACTTAGGACGCGAGCAGGACGATAACCTCGCACTCCTTGCTAAAAAGCTAATGTTAGCAGCTCACCCAAATCCTCACTATCTTATACAAGACAATATATTGTATAAATTGTTACAGGGCGAATGGAAAGTGGTATTGTCTCCAGCGATGCTTGCGTGTGTAACACAATCTTTACATATAAAAATGGCGCACGCATCTCCTGTAAAATGTGTCAAAATATTGCAGGAGGATTTTACAATTACCAACATGTACCGTAGGGTAAAGAAATTGCTAAAAACATGTTATCCATGCCAGACAGCGAAAGTACCAAACTTGCACACTTACGTTCCCACGGCCAATGTGATAACGGAAGATAAGGGACAGATGATCGCCATCGACTTTCTGGGACCATTACCCAAGGCTACCAGGAATCTAAAACACATGGTAGTTTGCGTCGATGTGTTTACTAAAAAAGTTAGCCTTTATGCGATCCCTAGGCCCACCACAAAGTCCGTTTTAAATATTATACTTAATAAGTATATCCCACAACATGGACCAATAAGGAACGTACTTAGTGACCAGGGAAAGCAGTTCCAAAACAAACACTGGGCAGCCACCCTGGAACGTAACGGTATCAAAGCAGTCCTAACCTCGATACGACGACCACAGGGAAACCTTGCCGAAAGGGTGAATCGGGAAATCGGTAAAATGTTCCGTATCTATTGCTATAAGGAACGAAGTAAATGGCCCGAGTTCTTACCATTCTTCGAAAAGGCAATAAATGAGAGTTATCACGATACCACGGAATACACACCAGCAGAATTAGACTCTGGAACCATGCCAGAGAGGTTTTGGAATAATTATTTAAGTAGGCCAAAGACTTATAATCTACCTCTGCCGGTGCAATGTAAAAATCAACTTGTGAGGGAAAGAATAGTTGAAAAAGGGCGAAAAAGGGCAGACAAATTCAATACGACTCATAAACTAACGAACTTTGTAGTAGGTGAGAAAGTACTGCTCAAGGCGAATCCTGTAGGCCGAAGAGACATAAATGTGGCCGCAAAGTTTTTTCGTTTATATAATGGTCCCTATCTGTTGGCTCAACAACTCGCGCCTCACACGTTTATCGTTACGACGCTCGACCGAACGAAAACGATCGGTAAATACCATGCGAGCTCTTTGAGAAAATACTTTGAGTAGCATGGCGTTCCAAAGCGCGTCGCGACGAAATAATAAGATTTTAAAAAAATAAATAGTATTTAGAGATAATAATAATTGTATTATAATAATTAAAATTAAAATAAATAACTTGTGATGTATAATATTATTAATAATAATTGTAGATAGCTTGTGTAGTAATAATAATGTTTTTCTATCGCGATAAACAACGGGCGTGTAGAACCGAACGAACACACAGCAGGAAATAGTTACGTCACGCGATAACTACCTGACCGACATTTGAAAGTACGTCAAGCAATTAGCCAGCAGCAGGCGATAACGGTTGTAAATAAACTGTCAGCAAATTCTTTCGTGCACACGCGCCACTGTTTACAAACAAAGATATCAGCCGTTCTAAAAACATTAATACACAAATAATTGCAAATATAATATTATTAATAAATGTATTTAGAATTAAGTTGTATGTAATGAAATAACATTAACACACATGTATGTTTTTCTTTTTGAATAAGTAGTACAATGTATAGATAATAAGTATAGTGATTACAGAATATGTGTGTAATGATTGAGAAAAAAAAATAACTGTAATTATTAAATTCATTTTTTTTTTTTATTTTAAAAGCGGGTGTGGGAATATATAACAGCACCAAATATTAACTATTTGGGGTTATATGTTTACCGCATACTGAAAGCATATTTAAATAAAATATAACAGTCAAAACTCCATTTGAATGTAGGGCATTGGAAATAATGCTTTGTAAAGCAACGCACACGTGGTCATTACGTAATCAGTTCGCTGTACAAGGAAGCGACCACACCCAAACTGTTAATTATTAATATCTCGGAAACTAATAAATAAAGGCGAAATCCAACATAGCCAAAATGTTTGCCGAAATATTAATAATGACGTGTGCAAATTTTACGCGATATAATTAACAAATGAAAGAGTTAATTAAATATAATTGAATAACTTCTGTAAAAATAGAGTTACAGTAATGAGATTTTAGTATGTTATAAAGATAATAATTTCTAACAGATTGTATATTTTAGATTTCACACAACTTGGTTTGCAACCAAGTTATTGCAAAATTAAATAAGCACAGGATATCCGGAGCGACAAATTGGTTCCGCTGATAGTAATATTAGAAATAATATCAATTCTCCGTCTGTGGGAACCTAACTTCATTCTCACGGACCAAGGGAATTCAAAATTTTATGTGGTAGGGAGAGTGTGTCAGCCAATGAAATCATTTGACGCGAGCCCCGGCCAGCGAGGTGTTTTCACGCTGAAAGATCACTCTTTTGCCAGTACTCACGAAGTTAAGACGTAGTCCTTCGATCGTCTAGTAACCAAAGTGGTGAAGATCAACAAGAAGACTCTACGTGGTCAACACACACGCAATTACGAACACACTAAGTACAGATCATCTGTATAGCTCGTAATTGTTGCGTAAAGGCGAGATACTCTTCAGTACATCAACCAAGCTTATTGTGTACTACCAGTTAGTCATAAGCACGCAAGAGATCCACCAGACTTCAAGACCAGACTTCAAGAATACAGCAGAGAGGCCGTCTAAATCATTGGTGAACAGCTGACGAGCAGAGCGACCACCCGAACGAAGCACACACACACACGCTGACGTGCAACGTGCGAATCGACGAGGGACACGAAGCAGTTCCAGCGGACAGCAGCAGACGTTAAAATATTCACAAACAGCAAGGAAGCAGAGTGTTGCCGAATTTTGAACTCCACGACCGAATCCAGCAGTTCTAAGCAGATTACTTTCTCTAACCAAGGACTCGAATCGACGAGGGACAAATCGGGACGACATCCTCTTCAGTAACAGGAAAGCAAAATCCACTTATTTATTTTTCACACCAAATTTTCTATTTTTCAATTAAAATATTGTAATTCAAATAATTCAGGTGCCAAACAAAAAGCAAAGACTCTAGTAATTAAAAAGTAAATTCATTGTGATAATCTGTATAGCAGTTTAAGTCATCAGTAAGTTATAGTTAAGAAATAGAAGTAGTATAAAAGCGCTATACAAATCTTAACTGACAATCTAATTATTAGATCATACTGCAGTATATCAGAAGTCGAATCACTAGAAATGAAATAACGTGAACTAGACTGTCACGTCAAATTCATTTGGAAAATTATTCTAATTAATTTCAGAGTTTTATATTTTGTTTCATGAACATTTAAATTCAATTTAATTAAAGAAATTTAATTAGATCAAATCAATTAATAAATTAAAATTTAAATTGCAATTAACTCCCCAAAGAACGAGTTAATTTCTTTCAACTATTGACCAATCGAAAAACATTGATTCATTGTTTAGACTGTAATAAATCCATAATATAATAACCATTCTATTCTTGTGTGTTGTTGGAGTAATAAACAACGTTTTATTACCCCATATAACAGTGTTTTATTGTTGTACGTTAAAGCCTACCAGTCTCACAAAACTCTCCCCCTTTAAAGTAACCTATTTTGTGTGTTGTTGTAATAAATTTGAGATTACTAACTTGTGAACTTCAAATCCAAAATCCACACGCCCTAGTTGGAAGAATCTGCAAGATCAGACAGCAGGTAGGTACTCACACATAACACGACATAACAATAACGCATAGAAGTAGAGTTGCATATGGCGCTCCAATTTCGTGGGGCTTGAGAAAATTGAATTAATTAAATTCAATTTAAATTTAAATTTTCACGCGTAAAACAAACTTTGCTGTTTTAATTCGTAAAACAGCTGGCGTCCAACTAAACAATCCCCAAAGAGTTTTCTGACTGGTGTTCGTACAGCAGTAAAGTTATTTTGTGTATTTGAAACTGTTCTGTGTATTTTAAATTGTCTATATTTGAAATTGTTGTGTATTTAAAATGGATATGGATAAAATACTTAAACAAATACAGCAAATGAACGAGAAAATGAGTGCGGATTTGACCGCTAATATGAACTCGAGATTTGAGAAAATTGACGCGAAATTTGAACTTAGCAACGCAGAAATAACTTCTAAAATCGAAGCACAAAGAGTTAGTCTAACCGAGAAATTAGATCAAAGCAACGCTGACATAAACGCCGAGATTAAGCAAAGTAATAAAGAAAGTAGTAAAGAATTAACTGCGAAAATAGACGAAATCGCGGAAAGCAATGCAAAAATCGCGGAGCGTAATAAAGAGCTAACCGCGAGAGTCGCTGAGATCTGTGAAAAAGTAAATACGGTCGATACTAAAATCAATGAACGGTTTAAGGTTTTTGAGACCACTATGCAAAAATCGTTTATTGAACAAGTAACACGTATGGAGGGCCGGTTCAAAGACCACATAACCCGCTGCGAGAAACAGACCCTAGAGGTTTCAAAAAAGGTGGAATCCCTAGAGGTAAAGATTCACGCGGACGTGACTGAAACGCAACGACGAGTAGATAAATTAGACGCTTCAATTGTAGAGACGCGATCTAACATTGACTCTAATAAAGAGAGTGTCTTACAAACGTTAAACGACGAGATTTTGAAAGTACAACAGGAGGTACGGAGGAGATCTGCTCCTAATATTTTGGTACAAGGTCCTGTCGACGAGAAAAATCGCGTGTATTTTACGGGGGAAAATAACGAAAACCCCATTGAATTTTTATTAGCGTGTGAGAGTGAAATGGCTAGAGTAGGTTCCCGACTAGAAGATCAAGACAAAATACAGTGGGTGGTTAACGCGATGCGTGATTCGGCGCGTAAGTGGTATAACATTGTACGCGATAGAGTGTCCACATACGCGGAGTTCAAACAAAAATTTGAAAGCCGGTACTGGAACTCGCATACCCAGAGACTTCTGCGCAATGAACTGGAATATGGCAGATTTGATAAGAAAATGGGTATTACCGCCGAAAATTATATAATCCAGCAGGTCGAACGCGCGAAGCATTTAACCCCAGCATTTGCGGAGATTGACATAGTCACGAAGCTTGCCTACCATTTTAATCATAACATTAGAGTAGCTGTATTTACGCAGGGTATTCGCACGGTAGACGAACTCCTCATTCTAGTGTCCCAAAGTGAGACGGTTTTTGATTTTGGTGGGTGGCGTTATAATCCCGATTTTCGCCGAAATAATGAAGGGCAGAATACGCGACTACAGTACCATCAGCAAACGGATCAAAAACCGAGTACCAGTTCTACTCCACCCCAAACACCGTCAAAACAGCCAAATAAAACCTTTGAGTACAAGGGTAAACAAAATTTTGGTAGACCAAAGGGGCAGGGTAAGGGCAACGACGGGGCACAAATTAGAGCGATTCAAACGGTCGAATTAGCCAAAGCTGATACAACTGAAAAAGACAGCGACTCCCAGGGCAATAAAAACTCGAACAATAAATCGAAAAATTACCAAGCTACAAAAGACGTGCCAAAATGCGCATCCAGCGAGGACGCGCTATAAATTCGGCAAAATTTTGTAAATATAAGCATGTTAATTATAAGGATTATATATTGTGTGAAATGTGTACTTTTAATTATGTAACTTGTGTGCCCGTTAATAATGTGTTCCCACCGGACGTCAGGGATCCGTTGCTAGAATCCGGTCCCACGCAACAAAGGCCAGTGAGCGCGGCGTGTCCGGTGTTACACGCCTTTGTCAATAGCGTTCCCACACAGATTTTGTTGGATACCGGTAGCGTTGTTTCCGGCGTCAGTGAAAGGTTCCTGCGTGCCAATAAAAAATATTTTCTTACGGCCCCATCACTCCCAATCAATCAATTTTATATACGAACCGCTACCGATACAAAAGAAAAAATTGACACTCAATACTATCTAACTATCATGCTAGACAAAGTGCAATTTGAAGTGTGTGTAGTGGGTATAAACAATTTAATATGTGATATGTTATTGGGGGTAGATGTATTAGAACAAATACGTGCGGAAATTAACACCAGTGAACACTTATTAAAATGTACCATTGACCATGTTAGTTACACTTTTAAATTGAACACACATACACACACACAAAACCATGGTGACCCAATTAAAATCACACGGCCACCAAAACAAGTGATCCATTATAAAGACGGTGAAGAGGGAGAGACCACCTTAGATTCCCGAACTGAACGGAGATTGTCGTCGCTGCAAGAAGAATTCAGCGATATCTTCAGTGAAGAACATTCAATCTCGTCAGTGTATGAACACAGAATCCACCTCACAGAGCCGGAGAAGTTCATAAGGAGAATCTACCAGGTCCCTATAAAATACCAGGCCGAGGTCCAGCAGGAGATACAGCGGATGTTGGAGGAAGATATTATTGAAAGATCTAATAGCAGCTTCCTCAACCCACTGCTGGTCGTCCGCAAGAAGACTGGAGAGATCCGACTCTGCCTGGATATGAGGAACTTAAACAGTCTAGTAGAGAAAGAGTTTGACTGCGCACCGACAGCGGAGGACCTCTTCATTAAATGTGAAGGAGCCAGGTACCTCACAAAGTTAGATCTAACAGCAAGCTTCTGGCAGGTCCCGCTGTGTGAGCAAGATCGAAAATATACAGCATTTATATTCAATAACAAATGCTATCAACACAAGGTGGTACCTTTTGGCCTTAGCACGAGTCTCGCTGCGATTGTAAGATGCCTCGAGAGAGCTCCAGGACCTGAGGTAGACCCATACACTGTAATATTTGTTGATGACATCCTCGTCATATCCCGCACGTTGGAGGAACACTTCGAGCATCTGCGGAGCGTCTTCCAGAAGCTGAGGCTAGCCAACATCAAGCTCAAACTACACAAGTGCGAGTTTGTAAAGTCTCAAATGAAGTTCCTGGGACATATAATCTCAGCTACAGGTATCAGTACGGACCCAGAGAAGCTCAGGAGTATTGTGGAGTTCCCGGTGCCCAAGAACCTCAAAGCACTACGAGCATTCCTTGGACTCACGGGATACTACAGGAAATTCACCAGCAAATACGCCGAATATACAGTCCCCTTGCTACAGCTGGTACGCAAAAATATAAAGTGGAAATGGGGTTCTGAACAGAACGATGCGTTTGAGAGGGTTAAGGGCCTGTTCCAATCTAATTTACAATTGTTCCATCCACAGCAGGGTAGGAAGTACGTAATGTACACTGACGCTAGCGAGTACGCTATCGGCGCCGTGTTGCATCAGGAAGACGAACAAGGTAGTCTTCATGTTGTAGCATACGCCAATAGAACGCTCAAAGGCGCTGAGTTGCACTATTGTACTTCCGAGAAAGAAATACTTGCCATAATAAACGCACTCAGAAAATTCAGACACTACCTATACGGTACCCATTTCGAGATCCACACTGATAATCAGGCGTTATCGTTTATATTAAAATGTCGATTAGCAAATTCCCGACTAACACGATGGGTGTTAGCTATTCAGGAGTACTCATTCACTATTAAATATTGCAAAGGATCAGAGAATACCACCGCAGACACTCTAAGTAGATATCCGCCCGTAGAAAAGGAGGAGGTATATGAAGCAGCTGACGACGAGTTGAGAGTGTTAAATATGCAATACACGGTCGCGCCTGAAGCTACTAATATGCTACAGAACTTAGGACGCGAGCAGGACGATAACCTCGCACTCCTTGCTAAAAAGCTAATGTTAGCAGCTCACCCAAATCCTCACTATCTTATACAAGACAATATATTGTATAAATTGTTACAGGGCGAATGGAAAGTGGTATTGTCTCCAGCGATGCTTGCGTGTGTAACACAATCTTTACATATAAAAATGGCGCACGCATCTCCTGTAAAATGTGTCAAAATATTGCAGGAGGATTTTACAATTACCAACATGTACCGTAGGGTAAAGAAATTGCTAAAAACATGTTATCCATGCCAGACAGCGAAAGTACCAAACTTGCACACTTACGTTCCCACGGCCAATGTGATAACGGAAGATAAGGGACAGATGATCGCCATCGACTTTCTGGGACCATTACCCAAGGCTACCAGGAATCTAAAACACATGGTAGTTTGCGTCGATGTGTTTACTAAAAAAGTTAGCCTTTATGCGATCCCTAGGCCCACCACAAAGTCCGTTTTAAATATTATACTTAATAAGTATATCCCACAACATGGACCAATAAGGAACGTACTTAGTGACCAGGGAAAGCAGTTCCAAAACAAACACTGGGCAGCCACCCTGGAACGTAACGGTATCAAAGCAGTCCTAACCTCGATACGACGACCACAGGGAAACCTTGCCGAAAGGGTGAATCGGGAAATCGGTAAAATGTTCCGTATCTATTGCTATAAGGAACGAAGTAAATGGCCCGAGTTCTTACCATTCTTCGAAAAGGCAATAAATGAGAGTTATCACGATACCACGGAATACACACCAGCAGAATTAGACTCTGGAACCATGCCAGAGAGGTTTTGGAATAATTATTTAAGTAGGCCAAAGACTTATAATCTACCTCTGCCGGTGCAATGTAAAAATCAACTTGTGAGGGAAAGAATAGTTGAAAAAGGGCGAAAAAGGGCAGACAAATTCAATACGACTCATAAACTAACGAACTTTGTAGTAGGTGAGAAAGTACTGCTCAAGGCGAATCCTGTAGGCCGAAGAGACATAAATGTGGCCGCAAAGTTTTTTCGTTTATATAAAAGTCCCTATCTGTTGGCTCAACAACTCGCGCCTCACACGTTTATCGTTACGACGCTCGACCGAACGAAAACGATCGGTAAATACCATGCGAGCTCTTTGAGAAAATACTTTGAGTAGCATGGCGTTCCAAAGCGCGTCGCGACGAAATAATAAGATTTTAAAAAAATAAATAGTATTTAGAGATAATAATAATTGTATTATAATAATTAAAATTAAAATAAATAACTTGTGATGTATAATATTATTAATAATAATTGTAGATAGCTTGTGTAGTAATAATAATGTTTTTCTATCGCGATAAACAACGGGCGTGTAGAACCGAACGAACACACAGCAGGAAATAGTTACGTCACGCGATAACTACCTGACCGACATTTGAAAGTACGTCAAGCAATTAGCCAGCAGCAGGCGATAACGGTTGTAAATAAACTGTCAGCAAATTCTTTCGTGCACACGCGCCACTGTTTACAAACAAAGATATCAGCCGTTCTAAAAACATTAATACACAAATAATTGCAAATATAATATTATTAATAAATGTATTTAGAATTAAGTTGTATGTAATGAAATAACATTAACACACATGTATGTTTTTCTTTTTGAATAAGTAGTACAATGTATAGATAATAAGTATAGTGATTACAGAATATGTGTGTAATGATTGAGAAAAAAAAATAACTGTAATTATTAAATTCATTTTTTTTTTTTATTTTAAAAGCGGGTGTGGGAATATATAACAGCACCAAATATTAACTATTTGGGGTTATATGTTTACCGCATACTGAAAGCATATTTAAATAAAATATAACAGTCAAAACTCCATTTGAATGTAGGGCATTGGAAATAATGCTTTGTAAAGCAACGCACACGTGGTCATTACGTAATCAGTTCGCTGTACAAGGAAGCGACCACACCCAAACTGTTAATTATTAATATCTCGGAAACTAATAAATAAAGGCGAAATCCAACATAGCCAAAATGTTTGCCGAAATATTAATAATGACGTGTGCAAATTTTACGCGATATAATTAACAAATGAAAGAGTTAATTAAATATAATTGAATAACTTCTGTAAAAATAGAGTTACAGTAATGAGATTTTAGTATGTTATAAAGATAATAATTTCTAACAGATTGTATTTTTTAGATTTCACACAACTTGGTTTGCAACCAAGTTATTGCAAAATTAAATAAGCACAGGATATCCGGAGCGACAAATTGGTTCCGCTGATAGTAATATTAGAAATAATATCAATTCTCCGTCTGTGGGAACCTAACTTCATTCTCACGGACCAAGGGAATTCAAAATTTTATGTGGTAGGGAGAGTGTGTCAGCCAATGAAATCATTTGACGCGAGCCCCGGCCAGCGAGGTGTTTTCACGCTGAAAGATCACTCTTTTGCCAGTACTCACGAAGTTAAGACGTAGTCCTTCGATCGTCTAGTAACCAAAGTGGTGAAGATCAACAAGAAGACTCTACGTGGTCAACACACACGCAATTACGAACACACTAAGTACAGATCATCTGTATAGCTCGTAATTGTTGCGTAAAGGCGAGATACTCTTCAGTACATCAACCAAGCTTATTGTGTACTACCAGTTAGTCATAAGCACGCAAGAGATCCACCAGACTTCAAGACCAGACTTCAAGAATACAGCAGAGAGGCCGTCTAAATCATTGGTGAACAGCTGACGAGCAGAGCGACCACCCGAACGAAGCACACACACACACGCTGACGTGCAACGTGCGAATCGACGAGGGACAGGAAGCAGTTCCAGCGGACAGCAGCAGACGTTAAAATATTCACAAACAGCAAGGAAGCAGAGTGTTGCCGAATTTTGAACTCCACGACCGAATCCAGCAGTTCTAAGCAGATTACTTTCTCTAACCAAGGACTCGAATCGACGAGGGACAAATCGGGACGACATCCTCTTCAGTAACAGGAAAGCAAAATCCACTTATTTATTTTTCACACCAAATTTTCTATTTTTCAATTAAAATATTGTAATTCAAATAATTCAGGTGCCAAACAAAAAGCAAAGACTCTAGTAATTAAAAAGTAAATTCATTGTGATAATCTGTATAGCAGTTTAAGTCATCAGTAAGTTATAGTTAAGAAATAGAAGTAGTATAAAAGCGCTATACAAATCTTAACTGACAATCTAATTATTAGATCATACTGCAGTATATCAGAAGTCGAATCACTAGAAATGAAATAACGTGAACTAGACTGTCACGTCAAATTCATTTGGAAAATTATTCTAATTAATTTCAGAGTTTTATATTTTGTTTCATGAACATTTAAATTCAATTTAATTAAAGAAATTTAATTAGATCAAATCAATTAATAAATTAAAATTTAAATTGCAATTAACTCCCCAAAGAACGAGTTAATTTCTTTCAACTATTGACCAATCGAAAAACATTGATTCATTGTTTAGACTGTAAGAAATCCATAATATAATAACCATTCTATTCTTGTGTGTTGTTGGAGTAATAAACAACGTTTTATTACCCCATATAACAGTGTTTTATTGTTGTACGTTAAAGCCTACCAGTCTCACAAAACTCTCCCCCTTTAAAGTAACCTATTTTGTGTGTTGTTGTAATAAATTTGAGATTACTAGCTTGCGAACTTCAAATCCAAAATCCACACGCCCTAGTCGGAAGAATCTGCAAGATCAGACAGCAGGTAGGTACTCACACATAACACGACATAACAATAACGCATAGAAGTAGAGTTGCATATGGCGCTCCAATTTCGTGGGGCTTGAGAAAATTGAATTAATTAAATTCAATTTAAATTTAAATTTTCACGCGTAAAACAAACTTTGCTGTTTTAATTCGTAAAACAGCTGGCGTCCAACTAAACAATCCCCAAAGAGTTTTCTGACTGGTGTTCGTACAGCAGTAAAGTTATTTTGTGTATTTGAAACTGTTCTGTGTATTTTAAATTGTCTATATTTGAAATTGTTGTGTATTTAAAATGGATATGGATAAAATACTTAAACAAATACAGCAAATGAACGAGAAAATGAGTGCGGATTTGACCGCTAATATGAACTCGAGATTTGAGAAAATTGACGCGAAATTTGAACTTAGCAACGCAGAAATAACTTCTAAAATCGAAGCACAAAGAGTTAGTCTAACCGAGAAATTAGATCAAAGCAACGCTGACATAAACGCCGAGATTAAGCAAAGTAATAAAGAAAGTAGTAAAGAATTAACTGCGAAAATAGACGAAATCGCGGAAAGCAATGCAAAAATCGCGGAGCGTAATAAAGAGCTAACCGCGAGAGTCGCTGAGATCGGTGAAAAAGTAAATACGGTCGATACTAAAATCAATGAACGGTTTAAGGTTTTTGAGACCACTATGCAAAAATCGTTTATTGAACAAGTAACACGTATGGAGGGCCGGTTCAAAGACCACATAACCCGCTGCGAGAAACAGACCCTAGAGGTTTCAAAAAAGGTGGAATCCCTAGAGGTAAAGATTCACGCGGACGTGACTGAAACGCAACGACGAGTAGATAAATTAGACGCTTCAATTGTAGAGACGCGATCTAACATTGACTCTAATAAAGAGAGTGTCTTACAAACGTTAAACGACGAGATTTTGAAAGTACAACAGGAGGTACGGAGGAGATCTGCTCCTAATATTTTGGTACAAGGTCCTGTCGACGAGAAAAATCGCGTGTATTTTACGGGGGAAAATAACGAAAACCCCATTGAATTTTTATTAGCGTGTGAGAGTGAAATGGCTAGAGTAGGTTCCCGACTAGAAGATCAAGACAAAATACAGTGGGTGGTTAACGCGATGCGTGATTCGGCGCGTAAGTGGTATAACATTGTACGCGATAGAGTGTCCACATACGCGGAGTTCAAACAAAAATTTGAAAGCCGGTACTGGAACTCGCATACCCAGAGACTTCTGCGCAATGAACTGGAATATGGCAGATTTGATAAGAAAATGGGTATTACCGCCGAAAATTATATAATCCAGCAGGTCGAACGCGCGAAGCATTTAACCCCAGCATTTGCGGAGATTGACATAGTCACGAAGCTTGCCTACCATTTTAATCATAACATTAGAGTAGCTGTATTTACGCAGGGTATTCGCACGGTAGACGAACTCCTCATTCTAGTGTCCCAAAGTGAGACGGTTTTTGATTTTGGTGGGTGGCGTTATAATCCCGATTTTCGCCGAAATAATGAAGGGCAGAATACGCGACTACAGTACCATCAGCAAACGGATCAAAAACCGAGTACCAGTTCTACTCCACCCCAAACACCGTCAAAACAGCCAAATAAAACCTTTGAGTACAAGGGTAAACAAAATTTTGGTAGACCAAAGGGGCAGGGTAAGGGCAACGACGGGGCACAAATTAGAGCGATTCAAACGGTCGAATTAGCCAAAGCTGATACAACTGAAAAAGACAGCGACTCCCAGGGCAATAAAAACTCGAACAATAAATCGAAAAATTACCAAGCTACAAAAAACGTGCCAAAATGCGCATCCAGCGAGGACGCGCTATAAATTCGGCAAAATTTTGTAAATATAAGCATGTTAATTATAAGGATTATATATTGTGTGAAATGTGTACTTTTAATTATGTAACTTGTGTGCCCGTTAATAATGTGTTCCCACCGGACGTCAGGGATCCGTTGCTAGAATCCGGTCCCACGCAACAAAGGCCAGTGAGCGCGGCGTGTCCGGTGTTACACGCCTTTGTCAATAGCGTTCCCACACAGATTTTGTTGGATACCGGTAGCGTTGTTTCCGGCGTCAGTGAAAGGTTCCTGCGTGCCAATAAAAAATATTTTCTTACGGCCCCATCACTCCCAATCAATCAATTTTATATACGAACCGCTACCGATACAAAAGAAAAAATTGACACTCAATACTATCTAACTATCATGCTAGACAAAGTGCAATTTGAAGTGTGTGTAGTGGGTATAAACAATTTAATATGTGATATGTTATTGGGGGTAGATGTATTAGAACAAATACGTGCGGAAATTAACACCAGTGAACACTTATTAAAATGTACCATTGACCATGTTAGTTACACTTTTAAATTGAACACACATACACACACACAAAACCATGGTGACCCAATTAAAATCACACGGCCACCAAAACAAGTGATCCATTATAAAGACGGTGAAGAGGGAGAGACCACCTTAGATTCCCGAACTGAACGGAGATTGTCGTCGCTGCAAGAAGAATTCAGCGATATCTTCAGTGAAGAACATTCAATCTCGTCAGTGTATGAACACAGAATCCACCTCACAGAGCCGGAGAAGTTCATAAGGAGAATCTACCAGGTCCCTATAAAATACCAGGCCGAGGTCCAGCAGGAGATACAGCGGATGTTGGAGGAAGATATTATTGAAAGATCTAATAGCAGCTTCCTCAACCCACTGCTGGTCGTCCGCAAGAAGACTGGAGAGATCCGACTCTGCCTGGATATGAGGAACTTAAACAGTCTAGTAGAGAAAGAGTTTGACTGCGCACCGACAGCGGAGGACCTCTTCATTAAATGTGAAGGAGCCAGGTACCTCACAAAGTTAGATCTAACAGCAAGCTTCTGGCAGGTCCCGCTGTGTGAGCAAGATCGAAAATATACAGCATTTATATTCAATAACAAATGCTATCAACACAAGGTGGTACCTTTTGGCCTTAGCACGAGTCTCGCTGCGATTGTAAGATGCCTCGAGAGAGCTCCAGGACCTGAGGTAGACCCATACACTGTAATATTTGTTGATGACATCCTCGTCATATCCCGCACGTTGGAGGAACACTTCGAGCATCTGCGGAGCGTCTTCCAGAAGCTGAGGCTAGCCAACATCAAGCTCAAACTACACAAGTGCGAGTTTGTAAAGTCTCAAATGAAGTTCCTGGGACATATAATCTCAGCTACAGGTATCAGTACGGACCCAGAGAAGCTCAGGAGTATTGTGGAGTTCCCGGTGCCCAAGAACCTCAAAGCACTACGAGCATTCCTTGGACTCACGGGATACTACAGGAAATTCACCAGCAAATACGCCGAATATACAGTCCCCTTGCTACAGCTGGTACGCAAAAATATAAAGTGGAAATGGGGTTCTGAACAGAACGATGCGTTTGAGAGGGTTAAGGGCCTGTTCCAATCTAATTTACAATTGTTCCATCCACAGCAGGGTAGGAAGTACGTAATGTACACTGACGCTAGCGAGTACGCTATCGGCGCCGTGTTGCATCAGGAAGACGAACAAGGTAGTCTTCATGTTGTAGCATACGCCAATAGAACGCTCAAAGGCGCTGAGTTGCACTATTGTACTTCCGAGAAAGAAATACTTGCCATAATAAACGCACTCAGAAAATTCAGACACTACCTATACGGTACCCATTTCGAGATCCACACTGATAATCAGGCGTTATCGTTTATATTAAAATGTCGATTAGCAAATTCCCGACTAACACGATGGGTGTTAGCTATTCAGGAGTACTCATTCACTATTAAATATTGCAAAGGATCAGAGAATACCACCGCAGACACTCTAAGTAGATATCCGCCCGTAGAAAAGGAGGAGGTATATGAAGCAGCTGACGACGAGTTGAGAGTGTTAAATATGCAATACACGGTCGCGCCTGAAGCTACTAATATGCTACAGAACTTAGGACGCGAGCAGGACGATAACCTCGCACTCCTTGCTAAAAAGCTAATGTTAGCAGCTCACCCAAATCCTCACTATCTTATACAAGACAATATATTGTATAAATTGTTACAGGGCGAATGGAAAGTGGTATTGTCTCCAGCGATGCTTGCGTGTGTAACACAATCTTTACATATAAAAATGGCGCACGCATCTCCTGTAAAATGTGTCAAAATATTGCAGGAGGATTTTACAATTACCAACATGTACCGTAGGGTAAAGAAATTGCTAAAAACATGTTATCCATGCCAGACAGCGAAAGTACCAAACTTGCACACTTACGTTCCCACGGCCAATGTGATAACGGAAGATAAGGGACAGATGATCGCCATCGACTTTCTGGGACCATTACCCAAGGCTACCAGGAATCTAAAACACATGGTAGTTTGCGTCGATGTGTTTACTAAAAAAGTTAGCCTTTATGCGATCCCTAGGCCCACCACAAAGTCCGTTTTAAATATTATACTTAATAAGTATATCCCACAACATGGACCAATAAGGAACGTACTTAGTGACCAGGGAAAGCAGTTCCAAAACAAACACTGGGCAGCCACCCTGGAACGTAACGGTATCAAAGCAGTCCTAACCTCGATACGACGACCACAGGGAAACCTTGCCGAAAGGGTGAATCGGGAAATCGGTAAAATGTTCCGTATCTATTGCTATAAGGAACGAAGTAAATGGCCCGAGTTCTTACCATTCTTCGAAAAGGCAATAAATGAGAGTTATCACGATACCACGGAATACACACCAGCAGAATTAGACTCTGGAACCATGCCAGAGAGGTTTTGGAATAATTATTTAAGTAGGCCAAAGACTTATAATCTACCTCTGCCGGTGCAATGTAAAAATCAACTTGTGAGGGAAAGAATAGTTGAAAAAGGGCGAAAAAGGGCAGACAAATTCAATACGACTCATAAACTAACGAACTTTGTAGTAGGTGAGAAAGTACTGCTCAAGGCGAATCCTGTAGGCCGAAGAGACATAAATGTGGCCGCAAAGTTTTTTCGTTTATATAATGGTCCCTATCTGTTGGCTCAACAACTCGCGCCTCACACGTTTATCGTTACGACGCTCGACCGAACGAAAACGATCGGTAAATACCATGCGAGCTCTTTGAGAAAATACTTTGAGTAGCATGGCGTTCCAAAGCGCGTCGCGACGAAATAATAAGATTTTAAAAAAATAAATAGTATTTAGAGATAATAATAATTGTATTATAATAATTAAAATTAAAATAAATAACTTGTGATGTATAATATTATTAATAATAATTGTAGATAGCTTGTGTAGTAATAATAATGTTTTTCTATCGCGATAAACAACGGGCGTGTAGAACCGAACGAACACACAGCAGGAAATAGTTACGTCACGCGATAACTACCTGACCGACATTTGAAAGTACGTCAAGCAATTAGCCAGCAGCAGGCGATAACGGTTGTAAATAAACTGTCAGCAAATTCTTTCGTGCACACGCGCCACTGTTTACAAACAAAGATATCAGCCGTTCTAAAAACATTAATACACAAATAATTGCAAATATAATATTATTAATAAATGTATTTAGAATTAAGTTGTATGTAATGAAATAACATTAACACACATGTATGTTTTTCTTTTTGAATAAGTAGTACAATGTATAGATAATAAGTATAGTGATTACAGAATATGTGTGTAATGATTGAGAAAAAAAAATAACTGTAATTATTAAATTCATTTTTTTTTTTTTTTTTTAAAAGCGGGTGTGGGAATATATAACAGCACCAAATATTAACTATTTGGGGTTATATGTTTACCGCATACTGAAAGCATATTTAAATAAAATATAACAGTCAAAACTCCATTTGAATGTAGAGCATTGAAAATAATGCTTTGTAAAGCAACGCACACGTGGTCATTACGTAATCAGTTCGCTGTACAAGGAAGCGACCACACCCAAACTGTTAATTATTAATATCTCGGAAACTAATAAATAAAGGCGAAATCCAACATAGCCAAAATGTTTGCCGAAATATTAATAATGACGTGTGCAAATTTTACGCGATATAATTAACAAATGAAAGAGTTAATTAAATATAATTGAATAACTTCTGTAAAAATAGAGTTACAGTAATGAGATTTTAGTATGTTATAAAGATAATAATTTCTAACAGATTGTATATTTTAGATTTCACACAACTTGGTTTGCAACCAAGTTATTGCAAAATTAAATAAGCACAGGATATCCGGAGCGACAAATTGGTTCCGCTGATAGTAATATTAGAAATAATATCAATTCTCCGTCTGTGGGAACCTAACTTCATTCTCACGGACCAAGGGAATTCAAAATTTTATGTGGTAGGGAGAGTGTGTCAGCCAATGAAATCATTTGACGCGAGCCCCGGCCAGCGAGGTGTTTTCACGCTGAAAGATCACTCTTTTGCCAGTACTCACGAAGTTAAGACGTAGTCCTTCGATCGTCTAGTAACCAAAGTGGTGAAGATCAACAAGAAGACTCTACGTGGTCAACACACACGCAATTACGAACACACTAAGTACAGATCATCTGTATAGCTCGTAATTGTTGCGTAAAGGCGAGATACTCTTCAGTACATCAACCAAGCTTATTGTGTACTACCAGTTAGTCATAAGCACGCAAGAGATCCACCAGACTTCAAGACCAGACTTCAAGAATACAGCAGAGAGGCCGTCTAAATCATTGGTGAACAGCTGACGAGCAGAGCGACCACCCGAACGAAGCACACACACACACGCTGACGTGCAACGTGCGAATCGACGAGGGACACGAAGCAGTTCCAGCGGACAGCAGCAGACGTTAAAATATTCACAAACAGCAAGGAAGCAGAGTGTTGCCGAATTTTGAACTCCACGACCGAATCCAGCAGTTCTAAGCAGATTACTTTCTCTAACCAAGGACTCGAATCGACGAGGGACAAATCGGGACGACATCCTCTTCAGTAACAGGAAAGCAAAATCCACTTATTTATTTTTCACACCAAATTTTCTATTTTTCAATTAAAATATTGTAATTCAAATAATTCAGGTGCCAAACAAAAAGCAAAGACTCTAGTAATTAAAAAGTAAATTCATTGTGATAATCTGTATAGCAGTTTAAGTCATCAGTAAGTTATAGTTAAGAAATAGAAGTAGTATAAAAGCGCTATACAAATCTTAACTGACAATCTAATTATTAGATCATACTGCAGTATATCAGAAGTCGAATCACTAGAAATGAAATAACGTGAACTAGACTGTCACGTCAAATTCATTTGGAAAATTATTCTAATTAATTTCAGAGTTTTATATTTTGTTTCATGAACATTTAAATTCAATTTAATTAAAGAAATTTAATTAGATCAAATCAATTAATAAATTAAAATTTAAATTGCAATTAACTCCCCAAAGAACGAGTTAATTTCTTTCAACTATTGACCAATCGAAAAACATTGATTCATTGTTTAGACTGTAAGAAATCCATAATATAATAACCATTCTATTCTTGTGTGTTGTTGGAGTAATAAACAACGTTTTATTACCCCATATAACAGTGTTTTATTGTTGTACGTTAAAGCCTACCAGTCTCACAAAACTCTCCCCCTTTAAAGTAACCTATTTTGTGTGTTGTTGTAATAAATTTGAGATTACTAGCTTGCGAACTTCAAATCCAAAATCCACACGCCCTAGTCGGAAGAATCTGCAAGATCAGACAGCAGGTAGGTACTCACACATAACACGACATAACAATAACGCATAGAAGTAGAGTTGCATATGGCGCTCCAATTTCGTGGGGCTTGAGAAAATTGAATTAATTAAATTCAATTTAAATTTAAATTTTCACGCGTAAAACAAACTTTGCTGTTTTAATTCGTAAAACAGCTGGCGTCCAACTAAACAATCCCCAAAGAGTTTTCTGACTGGTGTTCGTACAGCAGTAAAGTTATTTTGTGTATTTGAAACTGTTCTGTGTATTTTAAATTGTCTATATTTGAAATTGTTGTGTATTTAAAATGGATATGGATAAAATACTTAAACAAATACAGCAAATGAACGAGAAAATGAGTGCGGATTTGACCGCTAATATGAACTCGAGATTTGAGAAAATTGACGCGAAATTTGAACTTAGCAACGCAGAAATAACTTCTAAAATCGAAGCACAAAGAGTTAGTCTAACCGAGAAATTAGATCAAAGCAACGCTGACATAAACGCCGAGATTAAGCAAAGTAATAAAGAAAGTAGTAAAGAATTAACTGCGAAAATAGACGAAATCGCGGAAAGCAATGCAAAAATCGCGGAGCGTAATAAAGAGCTAACCGCGAGAGTCGCTGAGATCGGTGAAAAAGTAAATACGGTCGATACTAAAATCAATGAACGGTTTAAGGTTTTTGAGACCACTATGCAAAAATCGTTTATTGAACAAGTAACACGTATGGAGGGCCGGTTCAAAGACCACATAACCCGCTGCGAGAAACAGACCCTAGAGGTTTCAAAAAAGGTGGAATCCCTAGAGGTAAAGATTCACGCGGACGTGACTGAAACGCAACGACGAGTAGATAAATTAGACGCTTCAATTGTAGAGACGCGATCTAACATTGACTCTAATAAAGAGAGTGTCTTACAAACGTTAAACGACGAGATTTTGAAAGTACAACAGGAGGTACGGAGGAGATCTGCTCCTAATATTTTGGTACAAGGTCCTGTCGACGAGAAAAATCGCGTGTATTTTACGGGGGAAAATAACGAAAACCCCATTGAATTTTTATTAGCGTGTGAGAGTGAAATGGCTAGAGTAGGTTCCCGACTAGAAGATCAAGACAAAATACAGTGGGTGGTTAACGCGATGCGTGATTCGGCGCGTAAGTGGTATAACATTGTACGCGATAGAGTGTCCACATACGCGGAGTTCAAACAAAAATTTGAAAGCCGGTACTGGAACTCGCATACCCAGAGACTTCTGCGCAATGAACTGGAATATGGCAGATTTGATAAGAAAATGGGTATTACCGCCGAAAATTATATAATCCAGCAGGTCGAACGCGCGAAGCATTTAACCCCAGCATTTGCGGAGATTGACATAGTCACGAAGCTTGCCTACCATTTTAATCATAACATTAGAGTAGCTGTATTTACGCAGGGTATTCGCACGGTAGACGAACTCCTCATTCTAGTGTCCCAAAGTGAGACGGTTTTTGATTTTGGTGGGTGGCGTTATAATCCCGATTTTCGCCGAAATAATGAAGGGCAGAATACGCGACTACAGTACCATCAGCAAACGGATCAAAAACCGAGTACCAGTTCTACTCCACCCCAAACACCGTCAAAACAGCCAAATAAAACCTTTGAGTACAAGGGTAAACAAAATTTTGGTAGACCAAAGGGGCAGGGTAAGGGCAACGACGGGGCACAAATTAGAGCGATTCAAACGGTCGAATTAGCCAAAGCTGATACAACTGAAAAAGACAGCGACTCCCAGGGCAATAAAAACTCGAACAATAAATCGAAAAATTACCAAGCTACAAAAAACGTGCCAAAATGCGCATCCAGCGAGGACGCGCTATAAATTCGGCAAAATTTTGTAAATATAAGCATGTTAATTATAAGGATTATATATTGTGTGAAATGTGTACTTTTAATTATGTAACTTGTGTGCCCGTTAATAATGTGTTCCCACCGGACGTCAGGGATCCGTTGCTAGAATCCGGTCCCACGCAACAAAGGCCAGTGAGCGCGGCGTGTCCGGTGTTACACGCCTTTGTCAATAGCGTTCCCACACAGATTTTGTTGGATACCGGTAGCGTTGTTTCCGGCGTCAGTGAAAGGTTCCTGCGTGCCAATAAAAAATATTTTCTTACGGCCCCATCACTCCCAATCAATCAATTTTATATACGAACCGCTACCGATACAAAAGAAAAAATTGACACTCAATACTATCTAACTATCATGCTAGACAAAGTGCAATTTGAAGTGTGTGTAGTGGGTATAAACAATTTAATATGTGATATGTTATTGGGGGTAGATGTATTAGAACAAATACGTGCGGAAATTAACACCAGTGAACACTTATTAAAATGTACCATTGACCATGTTAGTTACACTTTTAAATTGAACACACATACACACACACAAAACCATGGTGACCCAATTAAAATCACACGGCCACCAAAACAAGTGATCCATTATAAAGACGGTGAAGAGGGAGAGACCACCTTAGATTCCCGAACTGAACGGAGATTGTCGTCGCTGCAAGAAGAATTCAGCGATATCTTCAGTGAAGAACATTCAATCTCGTCAGTGTATGAACACAGAATCCACCTCACAGAGCCGGAGAAGTTCATAAGGAGAATCTACCAGGTCCCTATAAAATACCAGGCCGAGGTCCAGCAGGAGATACAGCGGATGTTGGAGGAAGATATTATTGAAAGATCTAATAGCAGCTTCCTCAACCCACTGCTGGTCGTCCGCAAGAAGACTGGAGAGATCCGACTCTGCCTGGATATGAGGAACTTAAACAGTCTAGTAGAGAAAGAGTTTGACTGCGCACCGACAGCGGAGGACCTCTTCATTAAATGTGAAGGAGCCAGGTACCTCACAAAGTTAGATCTAACAGCAAGCTTCTGGCAGGTCCCGCTGTGTGAGCAAGATCGAAAATATACAGCATTTATATTCAATAACAAATGCTATCAACACAAGGTGGTACCTTTTGGCCTTAGCACGAGTCTCGCTGCGATTGTAAGATGCCTCGAGAGAGCTCCAGGACCTGAGGTAGACCCATACACTGTAATATTTGTTGATGACATCCTCGTCATATCCCGCACGTTGGAGGAACACTTCGAGCATCTGCGGAGCGTCTTCCAGAAGCTGAGGCTAGCCAACATCAAGCTCAAACTACACAAGTGCGAGTTTGTAAAGTCTCAAATGAAGTTCCTGGGACATATAATCTCAGCTACAGGTATCAGTACGGACCCAGAGAAGCTCAGGAGTATTGTGGAGTTCCCGGTGCCCAAGAACCTCAAAGCACTACGAGCATTCCTTGGACTCACGGGATACTACAGGAAATTCACCAGCAAATACGCCGAATATACAGTCCCCTTGCTACAGCTGGTACGCAAAAATATAAAGTGGAAATGGGGTTCTGAACAGAACGATGCGTTTGAGAGGGTTAAGGGCCTGTTCCAATCTAATTTACAATTGTTCCATCCACAGCAGGGTAGGAAGTACGTAATGTACACTGACGCTAGCGAGTACGCTATCGGCGCCGTGTTGCATCAGGAAGACGAACAAGGTAGTCTTCATGTTGTAGCATACGCCAATAGAACGCTCAAAGGCGCTGAGTTGCACTATTGTACTTCCGAGAAAGAAATACTTGCCATAATAAACGCACTCAGAAAATTCAGACACTACCTATACGGTACCCATTTCGAGATCCACACTGATAATCAGGCGTTATCGTTTATATTAAAATGTCGATTAGCAAATTCCCGACTAACACGATGGGTGTTAGCTATTCAGGAGTACTCATTCACTATTAAATATTGCAAAGGATCAGAGAATACCACCGCAGACACTCTAAGTAGATATCCGCCCGTAGAAAAGGAGGAGGTATATGAAGCAGCTGACGACGAGTTGAGAGTGTTAAATATGCAATACACGGTCGCGCCTGAAGCTACTAATATGCTACAGAACTTAGGACGCGAGCAGGACGATAACCTCGCACTCCTTGCTAAAAAGCTAATGTTAGCAGCTCACCCAAATCCTCACTATCTTATACAAGACAATATATTGTATAAATTGTTACAGGGCGAATGGAAAGTGGTATTGTCTCCAGCGATGCTTGCGTGTGTAACACAATCTTTACATATAAAAATGGCGCACGCATCTCCTGTAAAATGTGTCAAAATATTGCAGGAGGATTTTACAATTACCAACATGTACCGTAGGGTAAAGAAATTGCTAAAAACATGTTATCCATGCCAGACAGCGAAAGTACCAAACTTGCACACTTACGTTCCCACGGCCAATGTGATAACGGAAGATAAGGGACAGATGATCGCCATCGACTTTCTGGGACCATTACCCAAGGCTACCAGGAATCTAAAACACATGGTAGTTTGCGTCGATGTGTTTACTAAAAAAGTTAGCCTTTATGCGATCCCTAGGCCCACCACAAAGTCCGTTTTAAATATTATACTTAATAAGTATATCCCACAACATGGACCAATAAGGAACGTACTTAGTGACCAGGGAAAGCAGTTCCAAAACAAACACTGGGCAGCCACCCTGGAACGTAACGGTATCAAAGCCGTCCTAACCTCGATACGACGACCACAGGGAAACCTTGCCGAAAGGGTGAATCGGGAAATCGGTAAAATGTTCCGTATCTATTGCTATAAGGAACGAAGTAAATGGCCCGAGTTCTTACCATTCTTCGAAAAGGCAATAAATGAGAGTTATCACGATACCACGGAATACACACCAGCAGAATTAGACTCTGGAACCATGCCAGAGAGGTTTTGGAATAATTATTTAAGTAGGCCAAAGACTTATAATCTACCTCTGCCGGTGCAATGTAAAAATCAACTTGTGAGGGAAAGAATAGTTGAAAAAGGGCGAAAAAGGGCAGACAAATTCAATACGACTCATAAACTAACGAACTTTGTAGTAGGTGAGAAAGTACTGCTCAAGGCGAATCCTGTAGGCCGAAGAGACATAAATGTGGCCGCAAAGTTTTTTCGTTTATATAATGGTCCCTATCTGTTGGCTCAACAACTCGCGCCTCACACGTTTATCGTTACGACGCTCGACCGAACGAAAACGATCGGTAAATACCATGCGAGCTCTTTGAGAAAATACTTTGAGTAGCATGGCGTTCCAAAGCGCGTCGCGACGAAATAATAAGATTTTAAAAAAATAAATAGTATTTAGAGATAATAATAATTGTATTATAATAATTAAAATTAAAATAAATAACTTGTGATGTATAATATTATTAATAATAATTGTAGATAGCTTGTGTAGTAATAATAATGTTTTTCTATCGCGATAAACAACGGGCGTGTAGAACCGAACGAACACACAGCAGGAAATAGTTACGTCACGCGATAACTACCTGACCGACATTTGAAAGTACGTCAAGCAATTAGCCAGCAGCAGGCGATAACGGTTGTAAATAAACTGTCAGCAAATTCTTTCGTGCACACGCGCCACTGTTTACAAACAAAGATATCAGCCGTTCTAAAAACATTAATACACAAATAATTGCAAATATAATATTATTAATAAATGTATTTAGAATTAAGTTGTATGTAATGAAATAACATTAACACACATGTATGTTTTTCTTTTTGAATAAGTAGTACAATGTATAGATAATAAGTATAGTGATTACAGAATATGTGTGTAATGATTGAGAAAAAAAAATAACTGTAATTATTAAATTCATTTTTTTTTTTTATTTTAAAAGCGGGTGTGGGAATATATAACAGCACCAAATATTAACTATTTGGGGTTATATGTTTACCGCATACTGAAAGCATATTTAAATAAAATATAACAGTCAAAACTCCATTTGAATGTAGAGCATTGAAAATAATGCTTTGTAAAGCAACGCACACGTGGTCATTACGTAATCAGTTCGCTGTACAAGGAAGCGACCACACCCAAACTGTTAATTATTAATATCTCGGAAACTAATAAATAAAGGCGAAATCCAACATAGCCAAAATGTTTGCCGAAATATTAATAATGACGTGTGCAAATTTTACGCGATATAATTAACAAATGAAAGAGTTAATTAAATATAATTGAATAACTTCTGTAAAAATAGAGTTACAGTAATGAGATTTTAGTATGTTATAAAGATAATAATTTCTAACAGATTGTATATTTTAGATTTCACACAACTTGGTTTGCAACCAAGTTATTGCAAAATTAAATAAGCACAGGATATCCGGAGCGACAAATTGGTTCCGCTGATAGTAATATTAGAAATAATATCAATTCTCCGTCTGTGGGAACCTAAATTCATTCTCACGGACCAAGGGAATTCAAAATTTTATGTGGTAGGGAGAGTGTGTCAGCCAATGAAATCATTTGACGCGAGCCCCGGCCAGCGAGGTGTTTTCACGCTGAAAGATCACTCTTTTGCCAGTACTCACGAAGTTAAGACGTAGTCCTTCGATCGTCTAGTAACCAAAGTGGTGAAGATCAACAAGAAGACTCTACGTGGTCAACACACACGCAATTACGAACACACTAAGTACAGATCATCTGTATAGCTCGTAATTGTTGCGTAAAGGCGAGATACTCTTCAGTACATCAACCAAGCTTATTGTGTACTACCAGTTAGTCATAAGCACGCAAGAGATCCACCAGACTTCAAGACCAGACTTCAAGAATACAGCAGAGAGGCCGTCTAAATCATTGGTGAACAGCTGACGAGCAGAGCGACCACCCGAACGAAGCACACACACACACGCTGACGTGCAACGTGCGAATCGACGAGGGACAGGAAGCAGTTCCAGCGGACAGCAGCAGACGTTAAAATATTCACAAACAGCAAGGAAGCAGAGTGTTGCCGAATTTTGAACTCCACGACCGAATCCAGCAGTTCTAAGCAGATTACTTTCTCTAACCAAGGACTCGAATCGACGAGGGACAAATCGGGACGACATCCTCTTCAGTAACAGGAAAGCAAAATCCACTTATTTATTTTTCACACCAAATTTTCTTTTTTTCAATTAAAATATTGTAATTCAAATAATTCAGGTGCCAAACAAAAAGCAAAGACTCTAGTAATTAAAAAGTAAATTCATTGTGATAATCTGTATAGCAGTTTAAGTCATCAGTAAGTTATAGTTAAGAAATAGAAGTAGTATAAAAGCGCTATACAAATCTTAACTGACAATCTAATTATTAGATCATACTGCAGTATATCAGAAGTCGAATCACTAGAAATGAAATAACGTGAACTAGACTGTCACGTCAAATTCATTTGGAAAATTATTCTAATTAATTTCAGAGTTTTATATTTTGTTTCATGAACATTTAAATTCAATTTAATTAAAGAAATTTAATTAGATCAAATCAATTAATAAATTAAAATTTAAATTGCAATTAACTCGCCAAAGAACGAGTTTAGTTTCTTTCAACTATTGACCAATCGAGAAACATTGATTCATTGTTTAGACTGTAAGAAATCCATAATATAATAACCATTCTATTCTTGTGTGTTGTTGGAGTAATAAACAACGTTTTATTACCCCATATAACAGTGTTTTATTGTTGTACGTTAAAGCCTACCAGTCTCACAAAACTCTCCCCCTTTAAAGTAACCTATTTTGTGTGTTGTTGTAATAAATTTGAGATTACTAGCTTGCAAACTTCAAATCCAAAATCCACACGCCCTAGTCGGAAGAATCTGCAAGATCAGACAGCAGGTAGGTACTCACACATAACACGACATAACAATAACGCATAGAAGTAGAGTTGCAATATATATATATATATTGTAACGTTACATAACCCATGCCCAAATATGATAACACAATCTTCCCACTCTAAAGGTCAGAAATGGGTATTATGTACCTAGCTATAGAATACTTTGTACTACAGAACACTATAAACAATAACAAAGTGACATATAGTGTACAAAGTGAGATATAGTGTACATAGTGAGAGGGTAAATTGTTATAAAGGAGCATCTTTTAAAATATAGATGGAAAAACAATCAATTGTAGCAGTGGACTATATTGCTGCTGATAAATTTTGTATTTTGTATAATTTGTATTGTGTAAGCCACAAAGGTTTTGTACCTAGGTATAATTTTATGATTAATATAATAATTGTGTTTAAATATAAGATAACCCAGGGTTAGATATAAAATAATAATAATATAAAATAATACTATGTAAGTAAGATGGCATAGGAAAATAGTTTAGAGTAAGGATACTTTAAGCAAATAATAATTAAATACAATTGAAGGAAATTAAAATATTAAAGACCTATGTATAAGCTTAAGAGAAAATAGAAAGAAAAACCTTATATAAATTAAATTGGATTATAAACAAAATTAAAAAAGGATTATTTTTCTATGAAGAAGAAATAAATTTATAATAATTAATAATAGCCTATATATTAAAAAGTATATAGATTCACCAATAAAAAACCATAAAAAATTCTTGGTTACTAACAGTAACCAACTAACAAGATATGAATTTAATTGTTAAAACGATTGAGAAGTGAACGTTTGAAAAAAGTGATGCCTATTTAAAATTTGAAAATGTATGAATACTTTCGGAATAAAGAGTGTGAAATTTAATAAAAATTGATGAGAAATGAACACCTTCTATTAGAACTTCTGCAAGTAGCACCATCCAAGCCTTTATTTGACGAAATTTTGAGAAACTTAATGACTGGTTCCAGGCCTAGTATCTAGCACTTCGAGATTTTGGTGAGACCGTATCCTAGTAAAAATTAACTAAATTCCAACTCAACTATAACTTCTAACACTAGAAACAGCACCATACAAGTAAACACTTCAGGAAAAGAGGTGAAACAAACTTTATTAATTTTTGTTAACCAAAAAATCTTCATAACGGATCTCTGTGAGTTTTGCAGCCGCCATTAAATAATTCCGTATTTGTAGCGAGGAACATAAACTGTACTCTGGCGGATAAACCCGGAACTACAAACTAAAGAAAAACTAAATATAATCTATATTTCTTTTGTAAAGCTTGGTACTAAATTATTCATTTCTGACCGTCTCATAGCACAAAGAACTTACAAATAACCCTGGGAATTTTAAAAAATTAATTCTTTATTGTTGTATATTTCATAAACGATAAAAATATTTGTTATACTTTCTATGTTTACCAAATAAGATTGAACTAATGTTGTGTTGACAGGGAGAATCGATTATAACTTTCTGTATTGGGAGAAGATACAAAAAAAAAAAACAGTGTATTTATTAAATAAATACCATGAATACTTTGTTATAAATAATAAAATGTGTATTATTTTCAGTAGAGGGTAGTTGTTTACAGATTGTCAGGAGACACAGAACAGGACGAACAACCAGAAAACATTACAGACAATTGGTGTTAATTAACCTCCAATTTGTTTGTAAATGTCAAAATCAGCTGGTCTTATGAGCGGAGAAATTTAAACTAAGTAATTGTATGCCAAGAGGATAATACTTTTTGCACTCTCTCTCCTAACAACTTCGTTGAATTCTCCCAAATCACACACTCTCGATTTCTTTTTTATTTGGTTTTATTTAAGTTAAACATAAATTATAACGGACACTGAACATGTGCAAATACAACCAATAAAGGATTAACAGTGACTCTCATTAAAGCGAGATTTTCGAGGAGAATAAATAGACGAAAAGAAACTTTTTTAGGAAAACGTCTATTAGACTCCGAGACTTTACCCGCAAGATGTTACAATATATTTATATATATATATTTTTTTTCTATATAAGTAACTCGATGTTTCTTGCAGTAATTATATAATTTGTGATGTTTTCAATTTGTTTCTTCTGCAAGTAGTATAAATTTGTATATTCTTTTTAACACCTGACGCACGTTTCATTGAAAAATATCAGTATCATCAGAGGTTTCTAAGTAAATTAATAGCAATCGAAATAATTCTATTAATATGAAATTAACGAATAATCGAATTTGTTCGATTTTAATGTAAAATAAAATAACTGATAATCAATTTAGGTCGATTAGTTAATGATTGTTTTAATGTTTATTTTTTCCCAGCTGTTTTCTCGGTTATATTTGAAGTTTAGTTGTTTATAGTTTATTCATTTTTATTTTTTAGTAAATTTATAATTTTAAATAGATCGTCTTGTTTTGTTTTTATTTGGGTTTGTTCTTTAATTAATAATTTATTGTTAATGTGTTAGTAAATGTTAAGATTTTCCCAAATTTCATTTTTTGTCCTTTTTGTATGTTTTTAATTAATTTTATATTTTCAATATTTGGAAACTGGTGGTTATTATTTAGACAACGTGTGGCTAAATTAGATTTATAAATATTTGGTTTTTAATATGCATTGCGGTGTTGAACAAATCTATCTCGTAGTTTTTTCTTCGTCTGGCCCACGTAAAATTTATTGCAATCTGGACATTCTATTTTATATATTCCATTTTTATTGTGAGTATTGGATTTAGTTTTAGGTTTTATTTTATTAAAAATTATATTATCTGTATTATAAGATATTTTTAAATTAGTATCTTTAAATATTTTATTTAGTTTTTGAGTTATATTTCCGTAATAAGTGAAGGTTGTATATTTTATATTATTATTAATAGGTGAATTTTTAAATGTAATGTTCTTAGGAATTTTATTTGTGAATTTATGTTTAATTTTATTTTCTAATTTATTAATAGTTATTATTTTGTATCCATTTTTAACTGCTATTTGTTGGATAATTTTTCTTTCTTTGTTTCTTTTTGTGTTATTTAATGGGATCCTAAGCATTCGGTAAATCATGGAATTAAATACTGCCATTTTGTGTTGGGGAGGATGATTAGAAGTATTTGGTATTACTAAGTCAGTTTGAGAAGGTTTCCTGTATATTGAGTATTCAAAATTTGTTTCATTTTTCTTTATTGTTAAGTCTAAATAATTTAATTTATTATTAGATTCTTCTTCTAAAGTGAATTTTATTTTGGAATGTAAATTATTTATGGAGTTGAATATTTTATTTATATTTATACCATTATTTTGGGAAATGTACAGATTGTCATCAGCGTATCTACAATAACATCCTAATGGGTCGTTTAATTTTATTATATTTATTATTTGTTCGTCGAGTTTTTGTAGGACGTTTTCTGAAATGATAGCGGAGGTTGGGGCTCCCATAGCAAGGCCATCTGTTTGATAGTACAATTTGTTGTTGTATTGAAAATAATTTTGATTTAAAATTATTTTTAAAGTATTAGTTAACTGTTTAATGTATGTGTTACTTTCGTAATTTGTTTTCAGATTATTTATTATAATATTTATAGTTTCTTCAATGGGAATGTTTGTATACATGTTTGATATGTCGAATGAATATAATTTTGTATTTCTGTTTACTTCTACATTTATTAGTTGTTCCGTGAGTTCGATACTATTTTTTATATTGTGTTTTGCTGGAAGTTCAATTTTATGTTTTAAGATTTGAGTTAGTAATTTTGATATTTTATAATTTGGTGCGGTCCTAGCGTTTATTAAAGGTCTGACAGGTTTATTGATTTTGTGTAATTTTATTAAAGAATTTAATTTTGGTGCACAAGGATTATCCATTTTATATTTAAAGGAGTCTTTAGGATTTATGATTTGGTTACTATTTTTTAGTATATTTGTTATTTGTGTTTGATATTTATTTGTGGGATCTTTATTTAATATTATGCAATTATTATTAACTATAAATTCTTCTGTTTTATCGTCTAAATCTTTCTGACAAATTATTATTGTACTATTACTCTTATCAGCTTTGGTTAAAGTGAGGTTATTGGTCGTTAGTTTCTGTTTTATGTTATTAATGATTTTATTTTGTTTATTTTTATTTTCAATATGATGATTTTGGTTATTATATTTTTTGATAAATTTTATTATTTCCATTGAGGCTTCTGTTCTTATTTTATCTTGTTTTTCTTGTTCTACATTATTAATTGCGTTTTCAGTTTCGACTATAATATTATCTATTACATGTTTGTTTACATTTTTAAGATTTGTTTTGTTTGATGATTCTAGGGTAGCTATTTCATTTTCTGTGAATTTAATATTACATAAATTTACGAATTTTGGGTAAAAAGTGTGATTATTATTTAATGTGTGTAAATTTTGGTTATCTTCTTTAGGTGTACTATTTATTAGTAGATTTTTAAGTTTTTTATTGATTGTGTTAAATTTAATTGTTTTGTGTTTATTTAGTATTTTAAGAATATTAATATATTTATTATTCCATATATGATAATCAAGTGAGTTGGCTAAAAGAAGATGTAAATTAATTAATTGTTTATTAATGTAGTCGATTTTTCTGTAATTATTTGATATTTCGTCTTTAATCCATTTATATTGGGCTTGAGTAATATATTTGTCTAATTTATTGTTATTGTTGTTTTTTACTATTATTTTTGTGTATTTTGGAAAAATATTAAGGTGTAGGCATTTTTTGTTAAAATATACTGTATGTTTCCAAAACAATTAATTAATTGTTTTTTACGTTTAATAAATTGGTTATAGGAATGAGTTACATCACATTGTACGGTGTTTTCATCCATCATTTTCTATATAAGTAACTCGATGTTTCTTGCAGTAATTATATAATTTGTGATGTTTTCAATTTGTTTCTTCTGCAAGTAGTATAATTTTGTATATTCTTTTTAACACCTGACCCATGTTTCACTGAAAAATATCAGTATCATCAGAGGTTTCTAAGTAAATTAATAGCAATCAAAATAATTCTATTAATATGAAATTAACGAATAATTGAATTTGTTCGATTTTAATCTAAAATAAAATAACTGATAATCGATTTAGGTCGATTAGTTAACGATTGTTTTAATGTTTATTTTTTCCCAGCTGTTTTCTCGGTTATATTTGAAGTTTAGTTGTTTATATTTTATTAATTTTTATTTTTTAGTAAATTTATAATTTTAAATAGATCGTCTTGTTTTGTTTTTATTTGGGTTTGTTCTTTAATTAATAAATTATTGTTATTGTGTTTGTAAATGTTAAGATTTTCCCAAATATTCATTTCTTGTCCTTTTTGTATGTTTTTAATTAATTTTGTATTTTCAATGTTTGGAAACTGGTGGTTATTATTTAGACAATGTGTGACTAAATTAGATTTATAAATATTTGGTTTTAAATATGCATTGCGGTGTTGAACGAATCTATCTCGTAGTTTTTTCTTCGTCTGGCCCACGTAAAATTTATTGCAATTTGGACATTCTGTTTTATATATTCCATTTTTATTGTGAGTATTGGATTTAATTTTAGGTTTTATTTTATTAATAATTATATTATCTGTATTATAAGATATTTTTAAATTAGTATCTTTAAATATTTTATTTAGTTTTTGAGTTATATTTCCATAATAATAATATTATTTTAAAATTTATTTTATAATTTAATGATAATATAAAATATACAACCTTCACTTATTACGGAAATATAACTCAAAAACTAAATAAAATATTTAAAGATACTAATTTAAAAATATCTTATAATACAGATAATATAATTTTTAATAAAATAAAACCTAAAACTACATCCAATACTCACAATAAAAATGGTATATATAAAACAGAATGTCCAGATTTCAATAAATTTTACGTGGGCCAGACGAAGAAAAAACTACGAGATAGATTCGTTCAACACCGCAATGCATATTTAAAACCAAATATTTATAAATATAATTTAGCCACACATTGTCTAAATAATAACCACCAGTTTCCAAACATTGAAAATATAAAATTAATTAAAAACATACAAAAAGGACAAAAAATGAATATTTGGGAAAATCTTAACATTTACAAACACAATAACAATAATTTATTAATTAAAGAACAAACCCAAATAAAAACAAAACAAGACGATCTATTTAAAATTATAAATTTACTAAAAAATAAAAATGAATAAAATATAAACAACTAAACTTCAAATATAACCGAGAAAACAGCTGGGAAAAAATAAACATTAAAACAATCATTAACTAATCGACCTAAATTGATTATCAGTTATTTTATTTTACATTAAAATCGAACAAATTCGATTATTCGTTAATTTCATATTAATAGAATTATTTCGATTGCTATTATTTACTTAGAAACCTCTGATGATACTGATATTTTTCAATGAAACGTGCGTCAGGTGTTAAAAAGAATATACAAAATTATACTACTTGCAGAAAGAAACAAATTGAAAACATCACAAATTATATATATATATATATTGTAATCTGCCGTGGTGTGGCCACTACTATTCAAGTCCCGCGATGAACGCCAATTTGTATTAGATCGAGTACGTAAGGTTTAAATTCCCACTGTTGGGTTTGTGAATTTATTTTGTATTACTTTAATTATATAAATCTCGGAGATATTTGGAGTTGTGGAATATATGGATGTAATTAATTAATATTAACTTAACTCTTTAATAATTATCAGTGTTAGTGTGCCTAGACTTAAACAACTTAATCGTTATTCTACAATTTCATCCAACCCTATTATACCTTGAAGAGAGATCTGTCTAATTTCGTAATTTTACGCTCCCTCTTTGGTGTCAGATAATTCCGCTATACGCGCTGCAGTATCGGCTCAACGAAACTTATAAGTTATTTCGATGTTTATATTAACCATTTATTCTATACTTATTCAGTTACTTTTTGTTCCCAGTTCACTAAACCATACTCCAAATAACAAGATTTGACAAATATATAAAGGTTCTTTATTTGTTTACTTAATTCACATTAAATAAGATATGTGCTAATTAACATATGCTTGGACTATAGACTTCAGGTATCGATTGTTGATTATTTTAATCCTTTATTTATATTTAGTTATATATTATGTTTTGATTTGTATTTAATTTATTTCAGGGTGTGAAGGTTCTTGTAACTGTGGGGAAGACTAAAAATACATAGATAAGAATGCAAGATTTACAAAATTTATGTGTTGTGTATTTAATATAGTTAATTTAATATAATTTACCAGACTCGAACGAAGCAAATCGTGTAGGAGGTTGATCGCTAAATTTACTGTTTTGAATGGTTATGCAGTACGGTTTTCTGTCTTCGGTTTAATAAAAGTAATTCTTGTCCTGTCCACGTCGGAATACAGCTTTCGGATTGATCTACAGCCCGGTTGATGTTTCTTCTGCACCGCCAGGATCCAAATCAGTTCTTCTTTCGATTGAAGCAATTAGTGTTGTTCCGTGTAATTGCAAGGTTATAATTTCTGGTGTTGTGAATATTATGAGTTGTGTTACTGTTAATTCTTCCGATTTGATTAATATCTCATCAATTCCCTTCGGATATGGGACAGTTCAAGTTCTTTCTTGTAGACTTCAGTTATTTCCTCTCTATTATTATTTCAGATTGTAGTGTTATTTGGTTAATCTGTATTGGTGTTAGACATAACTATTGTCATGAGAATCTTGTACTTTATAATCGTATCTGATAGTTATAATATTATGATTAAATAGATTATTCTTGGGTTTTTTTAATCTCATCACTTTCAGTTCATCCAAAGCAAATCTTGTCAAAATCAACAACTTCTTCTCCTTTTGTCGTCCCTAGCAACATATAATAATTTCTGCCTTCCACATGTTTTGACTATATAGTGTTTCTTTCATATATTTTTTATCTATTCTTTATCAATTTGCTGTCCTATCGGGATGTAACTTTACCGATAGTTGGTTTATTACTTTATACACATATTCTACTGATTTTTTGATATAAGTCCGCTTTTTTCTTTTTTATTATATTTAATCCACCTTCGATATTATTTTTTACCAATCGATATTATGGCATTATGGTATTATTATTTATTAATATGGCGTATTTATTAATTGATGCACCTAATCTTTATGTTATGAGTGTTTATATAGTAGTTTTGCCTATTAGGCCTTTTATTGTAAACTGATCTCCTGTGGTTATGTCTGTTAGGCATCTATAGTCCCTTTTATATAAATTCATACATACAATCAAATCTTAATTATTAGCACTTATATAAACAATTATTTTTCTATATCTAATAACAATTTTATCTTGATCTCTTGATCACATACAACAAAATCCAAATTTATGAACATTGATTAACTGCCTCACACTTCATTCTACGACAGTCATTGAATAATACAACTTGTTTCATTATTTTTCATTAACTCAACACATATTTGATATAACATCACATAAACTTTATCATAACATTTTTGTCATAAAATAATACTTCTTAACACAAAATTCTTATTTGTTATTACCATAAATTAAGTCATTGTTTCATTTTTGTTGTTGTTTTGCTTTTCATTAAACATATATCATTAGCTATTATTTATCTTACAGGTTCGTTTATTCTAGTCAACACTACCTTGCATCCTTATTTAATTTTGTCTATGATTATAATTGTAATTATTGGATCTCTGTTCTATTATGGGTTTAAATATCAATTTGTTTATTATTCTGTGAACCGTCTTTTATGTAACATGAATGCTAGCATTTCTGTTGCGTTACATATGCTTCCCCTCATAAAAAAGTTTAGTTTACCTGAATGAAGTTTAGGTCAAATAAACTTGTCTTTTTCACATGCGTTTCTTCATTTCATTGTTAATGGTTGACGATGAGATTCTCAATGTAACTTCATTAGACTAGTATTAATACTTTTTTTAATTTTTTATTTAATAACATTTCATCATTTTAATTAACATTCTTGATCATTTTTATTTCTGTAAATATTATTTGTTGGTAGTTGGCTACAGTATTCACTGATACATTAGTTTTACATCTCTCCTATTTATAATTACTATAATTACTGTATTTTTCAATTATTCTTCTGTCAACTCACTTCTTTCTGTTTTCTTCGTCACATTCCTTTGGAAACTGAATTTATTCTTGCAACTATTCTAATATTCCTTAAATATTTAATTTCCCTAACAATCCCTAACACATGCGTTGGTACAGTTCAGAGAGGCACTGTTTGGCTTCATACTCTGCTGCTCACACCACATTTTAATATAGTACTGCTGGAATTCATCTACAGTCAGCTATAAAATATAATAATAATCTCCTAATAATCTCTTTAATCATTTAATAATAAATATTCGGGAAAAGATTTTTTCTTTGTTGCATTTATATTTCTTCATTACTATTCTTCATATTTCGTAATTCCATTTTAATTCCTTAAACATTCGTTGATATTGACTTTGACAGTTATCATTTGTAGTCATTTTTGTTTTCATTTTTGTTGAGATTGTAATGTTAAGTATCTTCTTCGTTTGTTTTTTTTTTCTCTCTGATCACAATATTTTCTAAATAGTTGTTGTGTGATGATCATTATAATTGTATTTTTGACTAAATACATTCCTTAGCCCCAACTATTCTTCTTCTTATCGTATTTCACTATTTTGGCTGTTTATTTTTCAATGAATTATGTTCATAAATACTCTTTCTTTCTTGTCTTCTTTAATATTATATTGGTTACATTCAATCGTTTACTGAAATTGTTCCATCATGTGGCAATGTAGCATATATTTTAGGTCATATGATTTTTTTTTTTTTTTTTTTCTTGCATATGTAGTTTTGAGGTAATAACTTTTATCTTGGGGTTACATTCTTCATTATTCACAATATTTCTTGATAAACATTTAATAATAATTATCGCTTTCTTCGGTAATCTTGGGGTTTGTTATTCACACTATTTCTTTATAAACATTTAATAATAATTCTCGCCTTTTTCTGTAATCTTGGGTTTGTTATTCATTATTCACACTATTTCTTTATAAACATTAATAATAATTATCGCCTTTTTCTGTAATCTTGGATTTGTTGTTCATTATTCACACTATTTCTTTATAAACATTAATAATAATTATCGCTTTTTTCTGTAATCTTGGGGTTTCATTATTTATTATTCACACTATTTCTTTATAAACATTTAATAATAATTCTCGCCTTTTCCTGTAATCTTTAATAAGTTGTTCTTATTATTTTTAGAATTTAGTGGTAGTATTCAACTCAAATTCTTTTTAAATTCCAAGTAATTTTCTTCAAGACTGGTAATAAGTTGTTCTTATTATTTTTAGAATTTATTCATAATATTCAAATTCAAATTCTTTTTAATTCAAAGTATTTTCTCTTCAAGACTGGTAATAAGTTGTTCTTATTATTTTTAGAATTTATTCATAATATTTCTTTATCTTGTCAATTGGTTGCCTGGTCAGTTTTCATAACATCAGTCCCATTTTTCTGGTTGACTGTTTCTTTTTCTAACCATGGTCCATTAATTCGACTGCACCCGTTGTCCGGATGACTGCAGTGTTCATACCAATTTTTTCACTTTTTACGTATCTCTTGTGCATGATACAAAGCCAGTACTGTAACTCGGCTGATGCAAAGTCTTCGTTTAAGTCAGGGTATACAGTTATGTTTAGCTCCTTTTGAATTATCAGGTATCGTATCTCTTCTATTCTAGCATAATCACTGGTATATTCTATCTTTCCATTCCCTTGGATATCTGGACTATTTACCAAATGTTTTACGGGTATCTTCCGTATTAACGATATAATTGACTTGGTCAAATATTCTCTAACCGTTGATATTTTCAAATAATATTTAAATTTATTTAAAGTTTTTGTGATTGTTCTATGGTGGGTTATTTTGGTTATTTTCATAACGTTTCTTCTATAATTCATGCCTTTACATAACTCCCTTCGCTCATTAATTGGGATGTTAACAGCACTAATTAATCCACCCTTCCTCATCTCCATTTCTTCCTTTGTATAAACTATTTTCTTTCTCCATATTTTCCTTATTTTCTGGATATTCTCTTCTATGGTCAGATTTATTATAATACCTTCGGAAGTGTTGTCTAGTGTTTTAGACATATTCTTTAAACACCTCTCCATTTCTTTATTTGTCTCCTCCTTATATTTATCCACTTCTGGGTTAAGTGTGTCATTATTTTCAAACTTCCCTTCGAAAGTTTCCATTATCTCATTATTGAACTGCTCCTTCTTGTCCTCAATCTGCTTTAAACCTGCTTCGTTCATTTTTTCAATTCTTTCATCCATTCGCCTTAAGTTTTCTTTGTTCATTTGTAGGATTCCTTCCTTCATTTGTTTTAAACCATCATTATTCCTATCTAACTTTTCGTAAATTTGGTTTAATCGTTCGTTCATTTGTTTTGAGGTTTCTTTAATTTCCTCACTCATTTTATCGAATTTTTCCTCCAGTCTCTTTGAGTTTTCCTTATTTTCCTCTTTCATTTGTCTATTGATTTCCTTATTCTCCTTAATTTCCTCATTTATTTTCCTAAAATTCTCCTTATTGAGTCTGCTATCTTCCTTAATACTACTCATTAACTCCATTAATTTTTCCCAATTTAGTCCTTCTCTAGCTCCCGCTTTATCTATTTGGTCCCCTTGGGCCTCTTCTTCAATTATTTCCTTTTCCGTGTTTGTGACTACTTCCTTTTGCACCTTTGATTGTTCTAGCTTTTTATGATTTGGCATTTCTATAAATTCATATATTTGATTGTGTTCCTTCCTCCAGTGACACATATCTTCTCATGATAGTTCAAACCTCACCCTAATCCATTCCCTTAATTCTTTGTTTTCTGTTTGTATTGGGTTTTCCGGTGGTCTTATTTCTCTTTTCCATTGTTCATAATCTTCCTGAGTATATTGTTCTGTCACTTGGGCGTATACTCCTATTCTTTCGGTTTTCATTTTTTCTTCATTATCGTCCCATCTTTCCCAATCTTCTTCAGTCATCCTCTCCACCTTGTTATCATCTTTTTCGTTAGTCATCCCAATAGTCTTTTCTTTATTACACCTGGCATCTAACTCCCACAATTCATCATAAATCTCTCTCAATGTCATTTTGTCGTCTGGTGTTACCCTTGCATTCGCGCGACTCATTTGTGCTCTTTCGTGATCATTGGTATTCTTTTCTATGTATCCCATCTCTTTGCTGAATTTCTTAAATAGTACTGTCGTCCATTCTGCGTAACTTAATCGTCTCTCTTGTTCTTGCATTTTCGTTTCCTTTAGTATCATCTTTCTCTATTGCATTTCTAGTCTCCCACAGTTGCCTGCTCTGGTTAAGTAATATTAGTATAATTATGGTTTTACTTAACCTAAACCCTACACAAGTTGAGCGCCAATTTGTAATCTGCCGTGGTGTGGCCACTACTATTCAAGTCCCGCGATGAACGCCAATTTGTATTAGATCGAGTACGTAAGGTTTAAATTCCCACTGTTGGGTTTGTGAATTTGTTTTGTATTACTTTAATTATATAAATCTCGGAGATATTTGGAGTTGTGGAATATATGGATGTAATTAATTAATATTAACTTAACTCTTTAATAATTATCAGTGTTAGTGTGCCTAGAACTTAAACAACTTAATCGTTATTCTACAATTTCATCCAACCCTATTATACCTTGAAGAGAGATCTGTCTAATTTCGTAATTTTACGCTCCCTCTTTGGTGTCAGATAATTCCGCTATAAGCGCTGCAGTATCGGCTCAACGAAACTTATAGGTTATTTCGATGTTTATATTAACCATTTATTCTATACTTATTCAGTTACTTTTTGTTCCCAGTTCACTAAACCATACTCCAAATAATAAGATTTGACAAATATATAAAGGTTCTTTATTTGTTTACTTAATTCACATTAAATAAGATATGTGCTAATTAACATATGCTTGGACTATAGACTTCAGGTATCGATTGTTGATTATTTTAATCCTTTATTTATATTTAGTTATATATTATGTTTTGATTTGTATTTAATTTATTTCAGGGTGTGAAGGTTCTTGTAACTGTGGGGAAGACTAAAAATACATAGATAAGAATGCAAGATTTACAAAATTTATGTGTTGTGTATTTAATATAGTTAATATAATATAATTTACCAGACTCGAACGAAGCAAACCGTGTAGGAGGTTGATCGCTAAATTTACTGTTTTGAATGGTTATGCAGTACGGTTTTCTGTCTTCGGTTTAATAAAAGTAATTCTTGTTCTGTCCACGTCGGAATACAGCTTCTGGATTGATCTACAGCCCGGTTGATGTTTCTTCTGCACCGCCAGGATCCAAATCAGTTCTTCTTTCGATTGAAGCAATTAGTGTTGTTCCGTGTAATTGCAAGGTTATAATTTCTGGTGTTGTGAATATTATGAGTTGTGTTACTGTTAATTCTTCCGATTTGATTAATATCTCATCAATTCCCTTCGGATATGGGACAGTTCAAGTTCTTTCTTGTAGACTTCAGTTATTTCCTCTCTATTATTATTTCAGATTGTAGTGTTATTTGGTTAATCTGTATTGGTGTTAGACATAACTATTGTCATGAGAATCTTGTACTTTATAATCGTATCTGATAGTTATAATATTACGATTAAATAGATTATTCTTGGGTTTTTTAATCTCATCACTTTCAGTTCATCCAAAGCAAATCTTGTCAAAATCAACAACTTCTTCTCCTTTTGTCGTCCCTAGCAACATATAATAATTTCTGCCTTCCACATGTTTTGACTATATAGTGTTTCTTTCATATATTTTTTATCTATTCTTTATCAATTTGCTGTCCTATCGGGATGTAACTTTACCGATAGTTGGTTTATTACTTTATACACATATTCTACTGATTTTTTGATATAAGTCCGCTTTTTTCTTTTTTATTATATTTAATCCACCTTCGATATTATTTTTTACCAATCGATATTATGGCATTATGGTATTATTATAATTTGTATAAATTTTATTAAATATTATTATTAATTTAATGTTTTTCTTTTTTTCTAGCTCTTCATAGCGTATTTATTAATTATTATTAATTGATGCACCTAATCTTTATGTTATGAGTGTTTATATAGTAGTTTTGCCTATTAGGCCTTTTATTGTAAACTGATCTCCTGTGGTTATGTCTGTTAGGCATCTATAGTCCCTTTTATATAAATTCATACATACAATCAAATCTTAATTATTAGCACTTATATAAACAATTATTTTTCTATATCTAATAACAATTTTATCTTGATCTCTTGATCACATACAACAAAATTCGAATTTATGAACATTGATTAACTGCCTCACACTTCATTCTACGACAGTCATTGAATAATACAACTTGTTTCATTATTTTTCATTAACTCAACACATATTTGATATAACATCATATAAACTTTATCATAACATTTTTGTCATAAAATAATACTTCTTAACACAAAATTCTTATTTGTTATTACCATAAATTAAGTCATTGTTTCATTTTTTTTTTTTTTTTTTTTTTGGCCTCGGTGTTAGCCAAAGGTGAGAAGTTTGCGGTTACCCCGAAGACAGTACCGGTGGAGGAAATAGTTGCGAGCGTGGAGGCAGGCATCCGAGGACTACCCCGAGACCAGGCAGATGAAATACGCTTGGAAGCTTCTAGGGCCCTTAGAAGGGCCGCTCCGCCAAAATGCAATCTTCTGTCGGCGGAGTTGCGAGCCTTGAGGGAATTGAAAAGGGATGAATCCATTGTCATTGTGCCGGCGGATAAGGGGAGTGCCACTGTGGTCTTGAACACCGAAGACTACCAGCGGAAGATTGAAGGTTTATTAGATCCGGCCACTTATCGGAGGCTGAACTCAGATCCGACTACTACTGTTCTCAGAAAAACGGATTCTTTGGTTAAGCAATCTTCTCTGACGCCTGATGTGAAGACGGCTGTCCGGTGTTCGGAGGCCCTTCCCCCTCGTCTCTATGGTTTACCGAAGATCCACAAGGAAGACGTTCCGCTGAGGCCCATCGTCAGTGCTATTGGCTCGCCTACTTACACCTTGGCAAAGCACCTCACTGGATTGCTCAAGCCGCACATCGGGCAGACGGATTCTTTCGTCCGGGACTCTTCTGATTTCCTTCGGAGGATCCGGGAGTTGGTGCTGGAGCCTGGCGATGTTCTCGTGAGTTTTGATGTGGTCTCTCTCTTCACCATGGTCCCTGTTCAGGAGGTCTTGGGGTATTTGGGTGACCTGTTCTCGGCGGACATCACTGCTTTGTTCCGGCAGGTCCTAACAACGACCTACTTCCAGTGGAATGGCGGCTTCTATGAACAGTTGGATGGCGTCGCCATGGGAAGTCCTCTCAGCCCTGTGGTTGCAAACTTCTATATGGAGAAATTTGAAGAGTTGGCAATTTCATCTGCGCCTCTGAAGCCGAAGTGTTGGTTGCGGTATGTGGACGACACTTTCGTGGTCTGGAGCCATGGGGATGAAGAGTTAGAACGCTTCCTTGGACATCTGAACGCTGTGCACCCGCGCATACAGTTTACGATGGAGCGCGAGAGTGGTGATCAATTGGCTTTTCTGGATGTGTTGGTCCTGAAAAGGACCGATGGCAGCTTGGGACATAAAGTTTTTAGGAAGCCAACGCACACCGACAGATATCTGCACAAGACCTCCAACCATCATCCTAGGCAGAAGAGGGCGGTGCTGAAGACTCTGGTAGACTGGGCAAAAAGAATCTGTGAGCCCCAGTATCTCGAAGATGAGTTTCGGCATCTCGAGGAAGCACTGCAGTCCAACGGCTATTCTGCTGCGGAGGTTAGGAGAGCTGCCCGGCCGAGAAGATCTGGTAGGCCGGACGAGTCGGTGTTGCCTGAGGTTGTTGGCTCTGCTGTCTTGCCCTACATCCGTGGCATGACTGACCACATCGGCAAGTTGCTGAGTAAGCGGGGCATCAGGACGATCTTTAAGCCAACCAAAAAGATCCAACAGTTCCTGCGACCGGTGAAAGACGCCAGGGATCCACTCTCGTCGTGCGGGGTGTACAGTATTCCTTGTACGTGTGGCCAGGTCTACATAGGCACCACGAAGCGTAGTGTCCGGACGCGCCTCTCTGAACATCGGAGATACTGCCGCCTGGGCCAGCCGGAAAAGTCCGCAGTTGGTGAACACGCTCTTTCCCACGACGATCACCGGGTGATGTTTGATGAAGCCCGCGTGTTGTCTTCTGTCCGGGGTTACTTCACTCGCCTGCATCTGGAGTCCATCCATATTCATAAGAATGCGTCCGTCGCTATGAACCGCCGAGGAGAAAGCATCTCCTTAAATAGTGTCTGGCATGGTTTATTTTCCATGGCCAATCAGAATCGAGTATGACGAGCTGGCTTCTCATTGGTCCGCGCGATACACCTGAAGCGGCCAAAAAAGTTATAAATAGAGGCATCGTAGCCGTAACTCACTGTTGCTTGTTCCCAGTTTATTGGGAGACGTGTTCGGCGTGTCAGCTATTCGAACACAATTTTTTCGCTACTGAAGATGGCCACCGGTGGTGCGGCCGAAACGTTTAGCAGTATTTCAAGCAATCGACCACGACCTTTCAGCCCGGAAGTTTTAACAGATAATTATCTTTCTTTTATCAATACTGATTTATACAACGCTAATTTTTATTTAAATGCTTTGCATTCTTTTCATTTCAATACTAATTTGAGCTCTTGTTTACGTTAATTTTACTTCAATAATATCTATGATTTTAACTGTATATTTACAATAAACATTGGCTCTTAACTTTTAAATGAAACAAGAATGTCTTTAATTGTCTTTGAGTTAATTGTTCGATTAAGAGATAAATAAGTTGTTTATCACCTTATTGTCGTCAATCATACTCAATCAATTGATCCATCTGTAATCGTCCTTGTCTCAAACTCCAGCATCACTTCCTCTTGTCCAGCGCAGTCACCTAGAGTCCAGTGTCGTCTCTCTCTTGTCCAGCGTCGTATCGCTCTCTGGAACTAAGTCGTCAGCTCTCTCTTCCTCTGGAACTTCTCCTCGTGCTGTTTCGGACGTCAGTTGATCTTCTTATATAGATTTTCTTCTCGTGTAATTCTGTTACTACTTAAAATTGCTTATTTTTACAATCCAGTTACATAACTGTATGTAACTGGAAGGATGAAACTATTTACAAAAAATTTAAATACTCTGCGCGGACGGGCAGAAGCTCCCGCTGCACTGTGGGTGATCGAAAAAAGAGAACAACTGTAGCGTGTGTGTCCTATTTATACCCACGTCTTGGTCAACACCTGCAGTTGTACGAAATCGACATGTCTGAAATTGTCTCTGGGTTCGGTCCCCCCACTCCTTGTCAATTTCGCTATTTCTTATATTTCTGCGAATTGCAGAGTCCTGTAAGTATACTCTTATACCCATCTTATAACTATTTTCACTACACATGTTCACTGTATTTTTTGACATTGCAACTCAACCCTTTCGCTCTGTACACAGTTATTTCACCACTACACTCGTACGGTGTGTCCCTTTCACGTGGTTTTTGTACACAGTATTTAGTAAATTTTATTACATTTTATTGTGTTTTTGGATTTTACTCCTTATTTATAGTTTATGAATAATTACGGAAAAACAGTAATTATGCAATTATTCATCTTGGGGTGGTAAACTTGCCTGCATAGACCTGTGTCACACACACATGCAAAATACTGGTGTACACACTTTCAGTTACATTTGTGTGTGTGTGCACATCGATTCAGGTCGAAACACCTGTTCATATTTTTGTCTGAGCCAAGCTTGCAATCCCTGACATGCTTATTTCTAATACATTATTAATTATTTACAGTTTATTAGGTATATTTAAATTTTTATATTCAATGCTCAGTACATCACTTATTTGTACTGTCGCAATATATATATCCATCATTTTCTATATAAGTAACTCGATGTTTCTTGCAGTAATTATATAATTTGTGATGTTTTCATTTTGTTTCTTCTGCAAGTAGATAATATTGTATATTCTTTTTAAGAATATACAATATTATCTACTTGCAGAAGAATCAAATTGAAAACATCACAAATTATATATATATATATATATATATATATATATATATATATATATTGTAACGTAACAGAGTTGAGGTCCCCGACGTTACATAAAAAGCTATGTAAATATGATTTAAAACAATGCCCAAACCCTGTTATAATTAAATACAAGAGGGCCCATCTCACCTGAAGAATGCATTAGAGGTACCTAGTAAGGTTACTAAGTAATTAAAACTTTAAAAGTGTACCTAAATCTAAAATATGTAATGAGTAGTATGAGATGTGAAACATAAACATTGTGTCTAATGGGAGGAGTTTAATGTGTAGGAATTAAGTATAAAATACTATTCAAATTAATATTTAATGTGTATAAAATGTACTTGGTGTTGTACTGTAGCATGATATAGTGCTTACAGGATATTTATTTTATGTTTTGTGGATAGTAAGAGTGGAGCTGTTGCTTTAAAGAAGTACTTAGTCAGTGGTAATCCTTTTATTTATGTTAAAATTGTATGTAAATAATTAAGTATAAGTACATGTATTAGGTACGATATTATGTTAAATGTATTTACTTTAATGGATTAATGAAGATGTTTAAAATAATGTTTGTAAACTTGGCCAGGAAGGCAATAAGTGTTAATAAGTTGGCAAAGTAGTTCTTATAGTTATGTTAAAAAATAATGAAGGGTTCAATGATGAACTAAATAATATAATGAATTGAAACCAGGAAATTAAAATTGATGTAAGTTGCCATAAGCCAGTGACTATTTGTACAGTAGGTCAGGTAAAGAAAAATTAAGTTAAAAACAAAACAATATTATAACAGGTGCAAGAAAACCAATAGGCCTAAATTTAATATTTGTAAAAGGAAATTAATACCTTTTTAATAAGTCCAGTCAGATGAAATTATAGTAAAATGTCTACGGTTTAATAAGGTAGATTAAGTGAGAGTTTTATGTAATTTGGTATAATTCCAAGCATGGAGTATTTTATTAAAAAAGAGTAGTAATATTTTCTAATTCTGGCTCTAGGATATCAAATATCATCCAATGACAGAAAGTAATGGTTGTTAGGGTAACTAAAATGTAAAAAATCTTGTTGATTTCATTATTCGATTGTTATATGCTAATGAGTGAAGTTGAATTAATACAAATACGGAAAAGAATGTATAAAAACTTTAACATTCGATTGTTATATGCTATTGAGAACAGTTCAGTAGACAATTTTAAACGAAAAAATAAATTAAAATAAAATGAATTAACCTTAATAAATTGAAAGTATCAAAACCATTTCATTCAAACCAAACTGATGAATAATTACTGAACTAGATTTCGAGAAATATACTCATACACCTCCAAAAGGTAGCGGAATTACTATTTCCTTCTTCAAATTAATTCCATTGGAATTAATGATGAACCCTGTGACGGTACGGATTTGTGAGCCACCCCAGTTTAATTTCATATTAATTCAAATCATCATTTTAAGCACTTTCCAAATTGCCAGACTTTCACCTGTAAGGAGCCTCCAGTACAGCAATGCAACACACATACAGTCAGCCAAAACAACTGCCAGACGCATTGCGTAATCACATAGCAGCAGGCTTGTGTGAAACCCAGTCTGCTGTGTGTCATGAGTAAGCACACTTCTTCACCAGTGTTTGCATCGGACAGTAAAGAGCAGTCTGACAAGTTCGTTAAAACAGTGGCCTCGGGAGTACAAGATAGGCCGTAAAATAAATTCGGCCTATCTAGCTAAGTGTTAAAACATTTATAAAAAGTTCTACTGCAATTCATGGCCGCGTGGCTAGCCTATTTACCATCCAAGCGCTCGAGCAAATTTTAAAAGCCAGCCAGCTATATAAATATATACTTTACAGTGCATAAAGTTTAAAGTAATTAACAACAACTAAACTCAATGCAACTTAGTGTCGGAGTGCGTCGAAACCAAGCAAGCGTCTCAACAGGCAGTGCTACGAATTGGACCATGGGCAGTTAAGTAAAAGCGAAAGCACATAATTAAATGGCCAAAACAAATTATAATTTTTCAATAATAAAAAAATTATTATTTTCAATAAAAATGTCCAGCTTAAATGAGATCTCTAAGGTAACAGATAAATTACGTATTGGTTCATTAAATAGAATTCATTATAGTTAATTCTTTACTATATGTTACGGTACTATTTAGAAATAGTTAAGGAAAGTTTTTTTTGGATGTATACCCGTTCTGATTGATAATTACTTACAATTTATTGATAACAGCAAGAAAAGGTAGTCATAAAAATATAATAACCTGTTGTATTATGAGTGCTAAATAAAAAAGAAAGATAATTTGTTACAATTTGAAAATTTTGGTGTTAACGTAATTATTGAACATATCAAATCCAAGTAATCCTTTTTGCAGCTGTTTTCGTCTGAAAGACTTTGGAATAAAAACCCGAAGGTAAGAGAATTATAATTAAATGTAAATCGTAGAGTTACATTTGGCGCCCGAACAGGGACGCGAGTATAGGTTACAACCTATATTCGCCAGACCTAATTAAGCTGCAGAAAGGGTTATTTGAGAGGGAGGACGCTTTGGTAAATTAAATATAAAAAGGGTTAAGTCAATAGTGGATAAGATTAATATTCTTGTGTAACATTATATAAACTTGTATAAAATGGCAGCGAATAATGATGTCAATGAAGTAACTAATGTTGACAATTTTGATGAATCGGCCATTATGCATAATATTGAGGTCCACTCGACTCCAGATGGGAGTCAGGACAATAAAATAAAACCAGATATTACAAATGAAATAAATAATGCAGATGATTCGGGGATCCAAATAACCCCAAAATTGAATAGGGAAAATAAAATTAATAATGAAGTCAGCTTCACTGACAAAAATGTAGTAGCACAATCTACCCCAACGACAACACGAATTAAACAGTTGTCAATGGAAGATATGTGTAATTTCATGAAAACAATATCTGATAACTTGAGTAGTTTTAACGCGAAATTTGATGAACAGAAGAGTGACTCGGACGCTAAATTCAATATACAGAATAGTAAGTTCCATGAGTTAAAGGGCGATATAAATAATATTGACCAAAAATTTGATAAGCGTTTATGCGAAATGAATACAAAATTTGATGAGCGTTTATATGATATGAAACAACAGACGAATGAATGTTTCAATACATGGAAAGAACAAATAGTAGAGTCAGTAGCAGAACAGATTAAAAGTAAGAAATTAACAAATGTTAACAGTGATATTGAAAATGATAATGATGATATAATTAAGAATGTGGTATCAGAGAGTGATATGCTGAAAATAGATAGTGAAACAGTAAGTGAGAGTGAGAAAATGATAAGTTGTAATGAAGTAATAATTAGTGTTGTTGAATTGGAAAAGGAATGGAAAGAAAGAGTAGATGAATGTGTAGGGCAGAGAGTAAATTTTCCCCTTATTTGTGATGAACCAGAGTGTTCAAAATTGTTAGTATTGGAGGGCAAGAGACCCTTATTAGTGAAAGATTTGAGTTGCTTAATTTTGTTGAATAATTTTGTACCCTCTGCATGGAATGAGAGAGAAAGTATGATATGGTGTTATGATGAGAGAAGTTTAAATATAGAATGGTGTAGTGAAAGAGAGACAGAGTTATACAAAGTAAAGAGAGACTATAATGAGTTGAGAGAGATGTTAGAGACGAAATACTTACCTGTTAAAATAGAGAATGAAGATTATTTTGATGATACATGTTCAAACAATAATAATTTACCTTATGATGAAAAAATAACTGACTTGATAATGAACATTACTGATGGAGACTTTACAAAGAATACTGATGTTGACCTGGTATATGATTATTATGGTAAAATGAACAAACAGAAATTTTATGGTTACTATATACAAGATAACCGTATACAGAATGTAAATAAAATTGAAAATTGTTATTTGAAACCCCGATTAATTTTTGACGATGGAGGTTGAAATTCATAAATGAACATTTTGAATATGTTAATATATGGTAATGACCTAGCTGAATTTTGACATTGAAGTGTGATGTAACTGAATAATTATTGCTGAAGAGTTGTAAATACATGTGTAGTGAAATTAATTGTATGTATTATAAAATGTTGAATTGTTTGTATGAAATAACATTGTTGTTAAATGTTTCAGAGGTTACATGGAGTTATTGGTGTGTGTGTGTGGTGTGTATTTTGTATTCATGTCAATAAGTGGATTGTAAGTATAAAGTCTAGAATACTAATCAGATAGAATAAAATGCTTACAGGTGTGAAAAGAGTGTAATAATAATAATAATGGTATTGAGATAATAATATTAAATAGAAACTGTAATTGAAAGGTAATAATAATTGAAAGGTGAATTAAAAGTATATTTGGTTGAACTGTAAGAAATAGACATTGATAAATATGTTATCTAAAAAATTTATAAAGACTGAAAAGTACAGGTGTTAATATGATGTAACCAGGATGTTTATACTATGTGAGTCTTGCAGACTAGTGTTTATATAAACAGGTGTGGTATGTTGAGACTAAGGTTCACAGACATACTTGGTGACCATAACAAAAACTGTTGTAGTCTGCTGAATCAGTATCTTATTGTGACAGAAGAGAATTGAAATTAAATTTTTTTTTACAGACCAAATAATAATGAGGCAATTACTGTAACTTTTGAGAGTAATTGAATTAATTAAAGTAAATTAAATACAATTAAACTAATGATTAATTAAATTATTTTATTATTAATAAAATAAATAAATTAAACATAGAAACAATGATTTTAATAATGAACTTAACTTTATTTTCATTTAAATTCAAATTGGAATTATAAAGTAAATACTAATTGATGTAAATAAGGATTTAACTTATTAAAATATTCATTTAAACTGAAAACTGAAAGAACGTCCAAGCTGAGATAGTGCTTGGAAAATAAGATGTGTATATTACGGTCCATATAGATTTTTCATATGTCATGAATTTTTTGTCTTGTACATATATAGTGGGTAAGGATACCTTGTATAATCTATGTACCATTTTGGAGGGCAACATTGTATGGGGAATATTATTCAATTTAACTGGAATTTATGTGTATCATTGTAAACCAATATTGTTTTATTAATATTATTCTTTAGGGTCTATAATATATAAAATGAGCCAGTTCGTTGTCAATGAACCAGTACGGCTAAGAGGAAACAAACCAGTTGTGGGATATGGAGTGATGGAAGGCCGTTTGTCAATTTTTAATTACATGTTTTAAAGTCAGGCGATACTGGGGCGGGTATCTGTCCGAGCTTATGGTGGTGGGATCTTGAGTAGAGAAGTCCCGTAAGATCGGATGGGTGCTGTCGCAGTCGCCAGACTAGGGGGGTAAGAACCCATGATGTAGTAGAGTGTTCAGGGGGGTTGCGGCGCCATATCCTCACTGATCCTCTTAGGTTTAGGCAATAAGAGTTTGAACGCTTCGGCCTTCAATCTCTTATTGGGGGGGTATTGTGACGGTACGGATTTGTGAGCCACCCCAGTTTAATTTCATATTAATTCAAATCATCATTTTAAGCACTTTCCAAATTGCCAGACTTTCACCTGTAAGGAGCCTCCAGTACAGCAATGCAACACACATACAGTCAGCCAAAACAACTGCCAGACGCATTGCGTAATCACATAGCAGCAGGCTTGTGTGAAACCCAGTCTGCTGTGTGTCATGAGTAAGCACACTTCTTCACCAGTGTTTGCATCGGACAGTAAAGAGCAGTCTGACAAGTTCGTTAAAACAGTGGCCTCGGGAGTACAAGATAGGCCGTAAAATAAATTCGGCCTATCTAGCTAAGTGTTAAAACATTTATAAAAAGTTCTACTGCAATTCATGGCCGCGTGGCTAGCCTATTTACCATCCAAGCGCTCGAGCAAATTTTAAAAGCCAGCCAGCTATATAAATATATACTTTACAGTGCATAAAGTTTAAAGTAATTAACAACAACTAAACTCAATGCAACTTAGTGTCGGAGTGCGTCGAAACCAAGCAAGCGTCTCAACAGGCAGTGCTACGAATTGGACCATGGGCAGTTAAGTAAAAGCGAAAGCACATAATTAAATGGCCAAAACAAATTATAATTTTTCAATAATAAAAAAATTATTATTTTCAATAAAAATGTCCAGCTTAAATGAGATCTCTAAGGTAACAGATAAATTACGTATTGGTTCATTAAATAGAATTCATTATAGTTAATTCTTTACTATACGTTACGGTACTATTTAGAAATAGTTAAGGAAAGTTTTTTTTGGATGTATACCCGTTCTGATTGATAATTACTTACAATTTATTGATAACAGCAAGAAAAGGTAGTCATAAAAATATAATAACCTGTTGTATTATGAGTGCTAAATAAAAAAGAAAGATAATTTGTTACAATTTGAAAATTTTGGTGTTAACGTAATTATTGAACATATCAAATCCAAGTAATCCTTTTTGCAGCTGTTTTCGTCTGAAAGACTTTGGAATAAAAACCCGAAGGTAAGAGAATTATAATTAAATGTAAATCGTAGAGTTACAACCCGATTTCCCATTGAACCAGGATACTTATTGAATGAACAAGAAGTCTGAATTAAGGAAATTATAAACCAAATATACACAAGAACCTTTGGTACGGGAGACTTAAACCTCACTTCCAAGAGGAAAGAAATTATAATACTACACCAATTCCACTGGGACCGACAACCACGAGGATCGTGAAGAAGAACGAAGAATAGAAGAATTCCTGTTGCACTCCAGGACATCACCTTCCCATCTTTATTAATAACCTGGACACATTTTCTGGACAAAAGTAACCTCATCAGCAAGTCTTCAAGCGTTTGTAAACAGACACGGCTATCTTGAGAATCGCATTGTACTGTAACACCAGCTTATATTTAATTTTATACATTAAGAATTAATAACAATTTGTAATACTTAGTAACCTTAATTTTGCATTACCTGGCCTTACTAATCGTTAAAAGAATCACACGCACCCTGGGATAAGAGATAAACAAAATTATATTTAAACTGTATTATACTGGACTAGTCCATTAACAAATCGATTCAGCATTGTACGATCGATATAATGATCACATAACTGTGAAGAACACTGTTGGAAATTAAAAAGTAATACAAATAAAGAATCCTTCTTGTATGTAATGATGTTTTGTATTATTGTAGAATAGGTATTGTATTTTGATGGGGGAGTAATTTACAGGTAAAGAAGGTGATTAACTATCAGGTGAAACAAACTAACCTATAAGGGTGAGTCAATTACGAATAGCAGCTCTTGCTGTAGACAGCTGGTGGAACGTGAGATCGCCGAACTAACATATTTCCTTCGCAACTTTTGAACTAATTTAAATAATACAGACTGAATAGGGTTGGAGAGAATTATCGAATTATTAACTAAAATACAAGTAATATAGAGATATCATCTGGTAAACATTTAGTAATTGATTAACACAGGGCTATGTTCTACATACAAGTTGCAGCAACGATATAATAAATAAAATTTTTATTAATATTGAGTTGCAGGAGGTCACCTCTATGATAACATAATAAACATTTTCCTTAAACAGATCGAATTAGTTAATTTAATTTTTTTAAATTAACTACAAACTGTAACTGTAATATAAATAAGAAACACAAAGAGAGTTATTTGTTACAAATTGGCGCATACCAACGTGGAGCTTAATTAAACCCTGAGAATAACAACCTTGTAAAATATTTGTTACAATATATATATATATATATATATATATATATATATATATATTGGTCTCTTAAATATTCATAGTGAGCAACATTTGGTTGAAACATGTCCTGTGTATACATCTCTGTTAATTTATTCTTAATTGTTAAAGAATATGCCTTTAAATATTGTTAATTACTTCTTATTGTTAATAGTAATGCTCATCCTGATAAATAAACATTGCTAATAATGCGAATACCTTACATATGTGTATGCATATCTAATTTGTCAGATTCAATTTGTTAACTGATGTTTTGAGATTTTCAATATGATAATGATAATGATAATTGATATGAATTAATGAAATAATTTACTGGAATAATCTTATGTAATTATGATACTTGCTATTTTTCAATTAATTCAAGTTATTAATGAAACACTAATAAAAAACAAATTGTTATCGTTGAATTAGCGTTTTATTTGCAAGTCCTGTCACAATTGGTTCCAGCACATTTTTTGCTTCTGTCTAGGTCAAACACCTAGTTTTAAAATTTAATGTAACGGCAGTTGCAGTTACAGATGGTACCGCTGAGCTTGTCTTTTTTTTAATCAATGCTAGACTGCACCGTTACAACATGTATGATAGAATGTGAAACTCACGAGATTTTTCTATCACCCGCCTAACTCATTACATGACTGGTGCTATTTAAAATAATGTTTAAATTGCATTTAAACCAGAAAACATTAATTTTTATTTTTAAATCTTTAAACAATATTAAACCAATTTTTTTTGAAGTTCAGAAAATATAGTATTAGAATTCTTATAATGAAATCATTTTTAATTCAAATTTTTATGACAATCGTATGATTTCATTATTTGCTGTATTAGTAATTATGCTGAAGTAAATAGACATACTTTGCAGTATCTTTGTTTTTGAGTTGAGAGTATACAGCCAAAATATCAGCTTTGGTTGCGTGTTCCAGCACATCGACAAGGTTTAAGAAGTTCTTGGCAGCTGTGTGTCCAACAGATGATTCAAATTCACTAACAGTATCCTGTAGTGCTTTCAAAAGAGCATTAGCGTTGGCAGCACTGTCCTCCTCATGTGGTACTTGGAAGAAAAGTGTTTGTCCTTTGTTGCCATTAGCTGGAACAAAACAGTAGCTCATTAAAATGTTAGTCCTGATAGAAATCAAAACTAGACACAATAATAATACACATAGTAAGTTGAAACAATTAGAACTTAATTAACTTGGTGAAATGTGGTTAATACCGCAGATGTTGAACTACACACATTTTTTTTGGAGGACTAGTAATTTTAATACAAAATGTACCGGCAATGACTTTCACATTTTGTAACCAATTTGAATAGACTATTCTACTTTTTATTGTAATATAACTGTAATTAGTGGCAAATAATTTTATAGGTGACATGATAATTTATTGTTATTAAATACTTGACAATGATACCACTATAAAATTTTATAGTAAATGATTACTGTTCTCATTTGCTCAATACATAAAATATATTTTGCTCTATATTTTTATCCCTGTTTTTTAATATATAAATTTTTTTCTGGTACAATAGAAATTTAAAGATATTTCTTGCATAATATGATACTTATATCTAGTTCTAAGTCTGGCTAAGTTCTTAACCAGGCCTTAAGCTCTTGGGTAACTGATTTCACCAGTCTTTGACTGTATTTTGATTGCCAACATGGTCAGAAAAAGCAAGAAGACTAAAAACAATGCAACTGTCTTATCATAATTTCTTTTTAAAATAATATTTACCTGGTACACTTCCTTTTCTGCTTCCTAGTAAAGTAAGTTTTGTGGAAACTGTTACTTTGGCTCCTGATTCAGAACTAAGTAGCGGACGGTAATCATACACTTCTTCTCCTTTTGCACTCTTCAGAACTCCACCTTCTATATCTTGATGTATATCGTACTGTGCCTCCAGCAATGGTGTAGACTGTATGAACTGTATGAATACAAGTTACAAGATATCTGTAGAATACTTGTGTAGAGAAATAGGTTTTACTATTTACTGTTTTATAGATTGCAGAATGAAACAAAGTTCATACATGTGTGTGTGTGTGTGTGTGTGTGTGTGTGTGTGTGTGTGTGTGTGTGTGTGTGTGTGTGTGTGTGTGTGTGTGTGCGTGCGTGCGTGCGTGCGTGCGTGCGTGCGTGCACAAGCATGTGTGCGTGTATTGTGTTAGAAAATATTAAATTTTTCTGAAAGTATATTTGTATCATTAGATATGTGTGTATAAATTCTTCATCAATTTGTATTTTTTCAAAATATTTTTTTAATCATTGTAATATTTGTTTACATAATCAGCTGTTTTGATTATGTAAAAATTTAAATAATCTTTAATGATTATATTTTATATTTAGTTTAATAAAATTGTTAAATTAGTTTAATAAATTTAAATTTCCCTTGTTTTTTTTTAAATTTGTTCTTTAATTAGCAAATTATTATTATCGTTTGTATATACTGAGATTTTCCCATACATTAATGTTATGTAATATCTGTATTATATGTAATATAGTGTAATATTGTGTAATAGCTGTAATATCCTGGTCCTACAACCAATAAAACAATAATAATTAAACTTCAACATTTCAACCACACTGAATCACTGATCATTCTCAGGTGTGTGTGTGTGTGTGTGTGTGTGTGTGTGTGTGTGTGTGTGTGTGTGTGTGTGTGTGTGTGTGTGTGTGTGTGTGTGTGTGTGTGTGTGTGTGTGTGTGTGTGTGTGTGTGTGTGTGTGTGTGTGACAATATATTTACCTTGGTTTCTGGATGCATTAACTTAAAAAATAATTAATGGTTGATATGCACTCATACGAGTAAACGTATATTCTCATACTGAATTCAACAACCTATACCTAAAGTGTATAAAATAATTGACAATAAAATAACCATACTTACAGACTTTGATGTAAACTCTGATGACAGAAATGGGAAAGCAAATTCTTCTCTGTGAGCACATCGGTTTAGGTTGCGTAACTTCCTTACTGACAAGACGTTACCTTCTTTTGAAAATGTATAATCTGTCGGACATATTCCAAATACATCTGACTGCAATCAAATACAAACATATATATAATTACACAACATTATTAATTTTGTGATATAAATAGTGACATATAAGAATATTTGCAATAAGAAATTTGTATAAACAAATTTTTATAAGCTACTCAGCCCTGTGACATTATTTAATCGGTTTATACTCTGTTCAAGCTTTGGATAATGCATTGGACAAGATGGTGAAATATATTGTGGATATAGCTCTTACATAGTCTTTTACTACACGACTTGTAATCTTGGCAAATCATAAATGAAGTACTAAATAAGTCTGCAGAAAGTACATAGTAATATTAGTATTATAATGCTACGTATTTTGGTACACTGCAAATAAATTAAAAAATTAAAAACTCATAAACCATAGTACGTCCTTATATAGGACATTTTTACTTCCTATCAGATATTTGTTCTACCTTTAGTCTAAAGGGCTTATACACCACTGGCCACTGATGTTTGTAAAATTTAATATTTTTGTAATAATAAAAATACGATACATGAATGACTTCTGGCTCACTAATACATTACTATGAGTCACATTTAATAATTTTTGAAACAGTTTTAAAAGGAATTAGACTTCTATTAATCGTCACATAGTAAATAAAATTTAAAACTTGATATCTACATCTCGAATATATACATCTTCAAAGGTATTTACATCTTTAAAGATCTTTGAAGCAGAATTATATCTTTAAGTTTCAGTTAAGTAATTTATCTTGTTAACTTATTAGCAAAACCAGATCAATTTCCTCCTCATTTTACCTTACCTCATAATTTGAAGCAGAACCATCTTCCTGAAGCTCAGCACTCTGGAAGAGGGAAATGACTGCTCGTTTGATGTTGAGAGCAATGCCTGTGTCATCATCTTCAGTGCAAAGGTTGTTTTCAAGGACTCCATTTGACAGAGTGAAGCGTACGGGTTTTGCACAGTCTGCACTCAAACTGTTATACTTCTGCAATATAAAATTTAATAACTTACTTAATTAACTTGTTTTTATTTAATGTAAATTCTGGTAGTTAAGAATAACAATGAAATAGTAAAACAATTTTAGGCAAAAGTTACAATATATAGGTACAAGGTAGTTTGACAAGATAAAAAAAGTCTGACATTTATAGGCCTTTGAAAGCTAATCTTTGGACATTTCCATATAATATGAAATCATACTTTTTACTGTTGTTAATATAGTAAAAATATTTGAATAAAATTTGATAAATATTTGAATGATATTATCATCATCTTCAAGATTTCACATACACACAAATATTGTGCACGTGTGTGTGCGATGTGTGTGTGTGAGTGAGCATAGGTGTATAAGTATTTAATAAATTGTAAATAATAAATATATTTAATATTTATAGTCACTTTACCTCAAGACGTCTTCTCCTTTTTGGAACATGTTTTGGGAAGCCTTGTGTTCCCATCTTCAGCCTTCCTGATTTTGAGTCTTGTGAAGTACTTGTGTGTTGGTTGATTCTTGTTGTGGTTTCCTGTTGGCCTCTGGTACTTTAAATTGGTATTATGTGTGTGATTGTGGTGTTTGTGTATTTTCTATGTTGAGTGCTTTGAAAGTTTTGTCTTGTTTTCTATTGATTTATAGTTGTTCAGGTATTAGTTCAATACAAAATATGACACAACTTTCAAAGCACTCAACATAGAAAATACACAAAATACTAATATACTACAACGATACAACGTTATAAAATGTAAGTGTGTCAGGCGCACGCTCATGAGCGACAAAATTATACAACAGTAAATAAAATTTCTAACAACGTGTACGAGTAATTAGGGGTTCAGGTGTAATTATAATAATGGTAGCCTTTTTAGGAAATTCAAAATGTTCCCATTTATTAATTTAAACAACCATATCAAGAAATAATAATATACAAATAATGATTACTTCGTTATACGATACTCATTATACATGGCTTCAAAGTTTCTTTGTTTGCTGTAATCTCATCACCAACATAAAGCTTATATCATAGTTATAATATTATTAATTTTAATTAAAAACATTTCTTCATTATGTTATACTGTCTGGACTACTCAGTCTGAATGTGTGCTTTCAATATAAAAATATTTAACTACGTTAACTATTTGTTCATTCTTTGAACAAATCTAATTGATTCTTTCAAATGTACATTAAAATATTTTCAATAAATTATCAATTCAAAAATTATGCTTTCATAATTACACTACAATTTAAATTTTAATATTTTCAATAAATTATTAATTCAAAAATTATGCTTTCATAATTATTCTACAATTTAAATTTAAATATTTTCAATAAATTATTAATTCAAAAATTATGCTATAATTTTTTTTATACAAGACATTTATATTTATAAGTTATAAATTACACTTTTTTTTGAAATTATTGTCTTTCTTTTGACAATGTTTATCAATCTTTGATTAAGTTTTTTGTTATGAGGAATACATGGCTTTCTTTCACCTTAATTGTAGCGGTTCCTCAGCAACCCTCTCCTGATCCTGAGTCCTTGATGTTGTGAATCCTGCATAGTCATGAAGTCCTGGATCCTGTCCTCTTCCTCCGGGTCCTCTCGGAAGTCCTGGATGCTTTCCTCTCAGAAGTCCGATGACTCGTCCTTTATGTCTGGAATTTATGCCATGTAGTGCTCTCGTCCTCAGTCAGGAGTAATGCTCTTAGATGTAGATCACTTGTAGACATCTGATGATTTCTTTGTTATGGTAATTTTTAATTACTGTTTTCCATTACTATTTTAAATCGAAATATTTACCGTATTACTTTATAAGTTATGCTTAACAAAAAGTCTTATTGGTGTTAGACATATTGTCTAACTCTGTTCAAAGTAATTAAAATTTCGCGTCTCTGACGGACATAGCGTTCCGCCACGAATAAAGACTGTTAGAAGAGAGAGATTAGCTCTCCTGGGCTTGTATTTATATTCACCAAGAAAACTGCAGCTGTCGATTCTGGAATTAGCCTGTCGACAGTTGAACCATGGCGTGATATCCCCCACTCTCGTCCTATTTCACATTTTTGCACTTTTTCGCCAATCGCACTGTTTAATGCGGATTTCACGGTGATAAAATATTGTCTAATTTAATAACCTATGTGACGGCAATTATCATGATGCTAGCACCACTAGTGTAATTATAATGCTTTAAAAATCACACAGAATTCGCACTGATTGTCCAAATTACGTAAAATTAGCACTGCACTTGTGTCTGATTTTTACACATTTTTAGAAGATTTTACCTTCTTGCTAACATTTATGGTTTGCTTAATACTAAATATATTCTTAATTTAGCATTGACTTGGGGAGAGGTTGCAAACTTTCAGGCTCAAACAGGCTTCACGCACACACACTATTTACTTGTGTACACGCATGCAGCGGTAATCGCGTGATCCTGTGTGTTCACTCCTGTTTGCAAGGCAGCTTCCAATTTCACATCTGCTCGTCTTTTATATATTATTAAAATTAAATTAAATATTTATTTTATATTATATATGTGCATTACAGCCTATGCTTGTATTGTCGCATTATTCCTCTACTTGGTAAAAAAAATTTTAATAAATTTATTTATTTAAATATTTTTTTTCTATCATTAGACATCTTATATTTTTTATATTTCATATTACTTATATATTTTTTTTATTTGTATTTATACACTACTATCCATGATAATGAATATTAATTGTTCAAATTCCCTTAGTTGGAGGGTAAAACAAGTCTAGTTTCTATCTCCCCTCCCTACGAGTTGCTAACAATGCATAAGCATAGCTGCTTCTTCCCATTGTTCTCCTTTAATCTGGTTCTACTGACCTATTTATTTTTACGTGTAAAACTTTCTGATTGAATTGGCATGGTATTTGCCAATTTCTTTCTTCTTCACATCGTCATATACTATAAATGTATGTCTCGCGATTCGTTGTTTTAATGTATATGGTCCATTATACAGTTTAAAGAATTTTTTCGCTGTATTATCACTTCGCTTTCCCACTGAATTAGCTTATACTAAAACTTTTTCTCCCACGTCGAATTGTTGTAGTTTGTGTGTCCTGTTACATCTTTCTACTCTCTTGTTACCTCTTTCTATTATCCGTTGCTTTGCGTATTCAATTTTCATACTTATTGGTACAGGTACATTCTGGTTGTTAGGTTTGTTTACATATTTGGTCCAAAATCTGTTATGCTTTTTATCTTCTTCCAATTCTATTGGAGTGTATCCTGTTGCTTCACTGTAATTTTCGTTGATGGCTATCTCAAGAAATGGTAGATATTCTGCCCATTTATTGTGCTGATCATGGCAGTACCTGATTCTTTGTTAACTCTTTCAGCAAGGTTTCCTTGAGGAAGTCTTATGGATGTGAGTATAGGTTGTATTCCATTTTCCCTTAACATCCTCTCCCATCTTTCACTCTGGAATTGTACACTTTGGTCACTGAGTACTTTCTTCATTTTTCCATATGTCGGAATATATTTCTGCAGTAGTATCTTTAGAACAACTTTAGTTGTGGGTCGCATAATTGGGTACAGTCGGACTGCCTTCGAAAACACATCGATACATACCAATATGTGCTTCACACCTCGACTTGATCGTGGTAGTGGTCCCAGAAAATCCACTGCAATTAGCTCTCCCTTATTTTCCTTCTGGATGCTTTGCATTTCTACGTACGTGTGTAAATTCGGTCCTTTCGCCGTTTGACACTCATAACACTTCTTCACCTCCTTCTTTATTTTTTGAAACATATTATTAATCATAAAATCCTCTCATAGATTCAGGTAACATTTCAGAGCGGCAGCATGCGCTAAACTCTCATGTGCTGGTTGAATTAATTTCTGTAACATTTTGTTCGTTAGTACTATCTTCCAGTCTAGTCTTACTAACCTGAAAAGAATTCCATTAAGTACCTTATAATGATTTCGTAGCTGTTCTTGGTCTTTCATTTCTCTTATTGTAACGTCCAAATCTTGTTGTTGTGCTAAATTTTTTAGCATTTGTTTTATTTCATCGTTCTCTTTAAATTTAATTGATAGCAATTGTACTTCTTTTTTTCGCTCTCATAGACTTCTTCACATTCTTCTGTGATGTATCGGCTTAGTGTATCAGCTATAATATTGTCTTTACCTTTACAGTATTTAATGGTGAATGAGTATTCGCCAATGGCTAAAATCCATCTTAATAATCAGGCACTTGTTACTTTGCATTTCAATAGAAAGGATAATGCTTGGTGGTCAGTATGTATCTCAAAATGAGTACCATAAACATAATATCTGAATTGCTTAAGCGCATATACTATAGCAAGTATTTCTTTTTCTGATGTGGAGTAATGTCTTTCAGCTCCTTTGAAGACTCTACTGGCATAGGCGATAACTCGGTGCTCTCCCTTAGTATCTTGTTGATACAGTACACTCCCTATTGTGTAGTCACTGGCATCGGAGTAGATTACGAATTTTCCTTCATGTTGAGGATGATGTAACATAATATTTTCGATGAACAACTTTTTCACTAGGTTAAAGGCATCTTGGTGTTTCTTCTCCCATTTCCACTTCTCTCCTTTCTTCATCAGCTCCAGTAGCGGTTGCGTATACTCTGCATATAATGGTGAGCATCTTCTGTAGTATCCTGTTAGTCTTAAGAATGCTCTTAACCCTTTGAGATTTCTGGGTATAGGAAAATTATTATGCTGGAGATTTTGATAGGATCGGGTTGAATACCAGAGGAGGAAATAATGTGGCATAGGAATTGGGTAGAGGATTTGATAAATTCACATTTGTCTAGGTTAAGGGATATGTTCACTTGCCTAAACTTGTGGAATATCGTGCTTAGATGTTTTATATGTTCGTCTAATGTTTTAGATACAACTAAGATATCCTCTACGAATACCATGGTGTAGGGTTCCACCTCAAGTCCTAGGGCTCTTACTAGACACTTTACGATGGCTGCCAAACTCGTGCTTAATCCGAAGGGTACTACCCTATGTTGGTAGCATTTACTTTTATACAGGAAAGCGGTGTACTTTCTATTTTCTTCACGAATTGGAATCTGCCAAAACTTGAACGTAAATCCAGCTTCGTCAGATACCTCCCTCCTTCACACTTGGTAAATAATTTGTCCGCAGCAGGCGCACAGTCATACTCTTTTAACACAATGCTGTTCAGCTCCCTCGTGTCAAGGCATAGGCGTATCTCACCACTTATCTTCTTCACTACCACTAGAGGATTCAGGAAGTTGCTGTTCGATCGCTCTATGACTCCATTTTCAATCATGTGCCAAATTTCCAGTTCAACCTCTTCCTCATATCGCATTGGGATAGGGTACGTCCTCCTAATGACTTTTGTAGGATCTGACACGACTATAGAGTGCTCGTATACTGTCGTCTGTGTCGGTACTTCACTAAATACCTCCCTGTACTCTTCTATTAATTCATGCAGTTTTTCTTCTTCCTGGGTCGTCATTCCTTCATCCGCTGCATTCACATGTCGAGTTGGACCATACTGTATTTGTGGCTTGGACAAAGTAATAGGTATTTCACTTACCTTGCAATCTTTTTAATCGATATTCATATTTAACTCATATTGAACATCTTTATAATTACACAGAATTGTATTATCATTAACATTAATCTTAGCATTTATTGCATTTAGTATATCAATACCTAGAATTCCATCATAGATCAATTTATGCATAATTATCATGGGGTATTCTAATTCTAGTTTTTTATATGTTAGGGTTACATATGCTTGTTGTTTAAACCTTTCTTTTTTATTGGTAGCTGTTGTGATATTTAAATTATTTATAGGCAAAATTGCAGTATTTTTAAAATATTTCTTACTGCGTTGAACCCAAGCAGCGTTAAGAACTGACAGCTGGCTGCCTGTGTCAAGAAACATTCGTATCTTACACCTGTTAATTCCCACAGTTACAATAGTACATTGTATTTGTTGTTCATTGCGCTTTATATCCTGTTCATTGTTTAATAAGTCCTCTCTAATATCGTAGGGTATATGTTGTTTATCGTATAAGTTTGTTTCCGTTTATTCAGTCATTTTGACACCTTTGACGTAGACGGCCGACTGTGGAATGTTGCTGTCTCCATCTCATTCATTTTATCCCTATCTCTCTTTATTGTTCCCTTGTTGTCCTTCCGTACTGCGGCAATGCATTTGTCAGCTGGTTTTGAAAAATGTTTACAATTAGATGACCATACAATGCCTCCTTGTTGTTTAGCTGTATTTATTCGTTCAGTCTCTGTAGCTGTGCGCGTCTTAGTGTTGTGTATTGGTGGCATATAATTTATTTTGTAATTATCACGGTGCGATGTAGTGTTTTGTATTGCTTTCTTGTTATCCCTGTGATAATTATAGTGGTGATTTGCGTGTTTTGTTCCCAGTATTGTGTGTTCTTACATTTATTGATATTCTCCGACTGTGTCACAAGGATAAAAATTCTTCTATGGTTTTAATTCCCTGCATATAAACTGCTAACTGGATACCTCGCTGGAAATGGTAAGATAACTGAGACAATTTCGTACTCTGAGAATTTAGGTTTAAGATGCTTTACACGTTCTATTTGCGCAATTTTGTACTGTTCGATACTCTGCTGTCCTTGTGCGTTGAACTTTCCATACTCGAGTTGATCCCGTACCTGTCGTTGGGTATGTAAATTCCAGTATCGGTTCTCGAATGCCTCACGAAACTGCTGATATGTACTGCGTTATCTCTAATAATAGAGTACCATTGACTGGCTGAATCTCTAAGATATTGCGTGACGAAGTCTATCTTCTCGTTGTCATTTATTGCACTGCCAATCTTCTCTATTTCCTTCTCCACTCTAGCTAGGAATTCCATACTGTTCTCCCATTTACCACCTGAGAACTTAAGTCTGCTCCTTTCGTCCATTGGTGTAGGAAACATGGTCATTTGATTCTGTCGCTTTCTCAACTCACATCGTAGCTGGTTCATTTCCTCTTGGATTTCTTCTTTAATAAGTGACACGTCTCCCGAACGGTCCTTCGTAGTTTCTTCAATTCTATTCTCAATGACTACAGTACGTGTTTCTATTTCTCTAAGTTTACTGGTATTTGCTTGCAACATATTACTAACAGTTTGAATTTTATCATCCTACTTTCGCATTATAGTATTTAAAGTATCATTTATATTATCATTTATTTGTTTATGAGCTGCTTTTAAATCTTTTCTCCACTTGAGACGTAATTATTTTTGTTTATTTTCAATTCTTACAACTTGCTCGTGTAAGGCTTGTTTAAAATTATTCCCTAGCATGTCAATATGTAAGTTGGTATCAACAATTTTTTCAGTTAACTGTGCATTACTGTCGATTATACTTTGTTTTATTTCAAGATTATCGTTCTTCAATTCTTCTAACTTTCAGTTATTCTTATAGTGTCTTGTTTAGAATTCTCAAACTGTTGTTCTAATCTATTTTCTAAACTTTCTGTTTGTTTGGTATTTATTTCATCTATTTTTTTTATTTGCTTTATATTCTCCTCTTTTAACACTTCTTTAAATTTTTCGGCTTGTTTTATGACTAATTCGTCCATCATTGCTAGTATCGAATTTTTAAATGCTTCTAGATTCAACCCTCCTGGTTCTGCCATGTTGAATAATTATTAAAATATTTATTTATAATATTTAAGAATATTATTTTTATGGAACCGACTTATTAATTTTATTTATTTATTGTTTCGTTATTATTATTCATTTATTCATATCTACTTATATTACAATTACACCTGTTTGTTGGGGTGGGCGTCAGTTGCGTTATTACAATACAATATACACAACAAAATTAAACACATAAAAATATTCATTAATACACATCAATTATTATACATAAATCTTATGCACACATTTAACAATAGAGCATACATTTATTTATTAAATGTAGGCATATTGTGCCACACGTTAACGGGCGACAATTTTATACAACAATACAACGTTATAAAATGTAAGTGTGTTGGGCGCACGCTCATGAGCGACAATATTATACAACAATAAATAACATTTCTAACAACGTGTACATGTAATTAGGGGTTCAGGTATAATTATAATAATGGTAGCCTTTTTAGGAAATTCAAAATGTTCCCATTTATTAATTTAAACAAACATATCAGAAATAATAATATACAAATAATGATTACTTCGTCATACGATACTCATTATACATGGTTTCAAAGTTTCTTTGTTTGCTGTAATCTCATCACCAACATAAAGCTTATATCATAGTTATAATATTATTAATTTTAATTAAAAACATTTCTTCATTATGTTATACTGTCTGGACTACTCAGTCTGAATGTGTGCTTTCAATATAAAAATATTTAACTAAGTTAACTATTTGTTCATTCTTTGAACAAATCTAATTGATTCTTTCAAATGTACATTAAAATATTTTCAATAAATTATCAATTCAAAAATTATGCTATAATTTTTTTTATACAAGACATTTATATTTATAAGTTATAAATGACATTTTTTTTTTTGAAATTATTGTCTTTCCTTTGACAATGTTTATTAATCTTTGATTAAGTCTTTGTTATGAGGAATACATGGCTTCCTTTCACCTTAATTGTAGCGGTTCCTCAGCATATCCTCTCCTGGTCCTGAGTCCTTGATGTTGTAGATCCTGCATAGTCATGAAGTCCTGGATCCTTTCCTCTTCCTCCGGGTCCTCTTGGAAGTCCTGGATGCTTTTTCTTCTTCCTCTGGGTCCTCTCAGAATTCCTGGATGCTTTCCTCTTCCTCCAGGTCCTCTCGGAAGTCCGATGACTCGTCCTTTATGTCTGGAATTTATGCCATGTAGTGCTCTCATCCTCGGTCTGGAGTAATGCTCTTAGATGTAGATCACTTGTAGACATCTGACGATTTTTTTGTTACAGTAATTTTTAATTACTGTTTTCCATTGCTATTTTAAATCGAAATATTTACCGTATTACTTTATAAGTTATGCTTAACAAAAAGTCTTATTGGTGTTAGACATATTGTCTAACTCTGTCCAAAGTAATTAAAATCTCGCGTCTCTGATGGACATAGTGTTCCGCCATTCCGCCACGAATGAAGACTGTTAGAAGAGAGAGATTAGCTCTCCTGGGCTTGTATTTATATTCACCAAGAAAACTGCAGCTGTCGATTCAGGAATTAGCCTGTCGACAGTTGAACCATGTCGTGATAGCCCCCACTCTCATCCTATTTCACATTTTTGCACTTTTTCACCAATCGCACTGTTTAATGTGGATTTCATGGCGATAAAATATTGTCTAATTTAATGACCTATGTTATGTGCAATTATCATGATGCTCGCACCACTAGTGTAAAAATCACACAGAATTCGCATTGATTGTCCGAATTACGTAAAATTTGCACTGCACTTGTGTCTGATTTTTACACATTTTTAAAAGTTTTTACCTTCTCGCTAACATTTATGGTTTGCTTAATATTAAATATATTCTTAATTTAGCATTGACTTGGGGTGAGGTTGCAAACTTTCAGGCTCAAACAGGCTTCACGCACACACACTTGTGTACATGCATGCAGCGGTAATCGCGTGATCCTGCGTGTTGACTCCTGTTTGCAAGCCAGCTTCCAATTTCACACCTGCTCGTCTATTATATATTATTAAAATTAAATTAAATATTTATTTTATATTATAAATGCACATTACAGCCTATGCTTGTATTGTCACAATACACACCACAATCACACACAATAATACCAATTTAAAGTACCAGAGGCCAACAGGAAACCACAACAAGGACCAACCAATATACAAGTACCGGTACTTCAAAAGACTCAAAATCAGGAAGGATGAAGATGGGAACACAAGGCTTCTCGAAACATGTTCCAAAAAGGAGAAAACATCTTGAGGTAAAGTGATTATAAATATTAAATATATTATATACATCAAGAAACAGACTGTAGGAAAAAGTGTTTGAATAAATAATAAGTGTATGTTATGTGGTTACCTTGCCATCAGGTCCCTGTAAGTTAACATTTGACAACTTGAGTACGAACGCACACTGGCCTTGTGCGCTTACTTCCGCCGTGCCAGTAACACTCAATTTGGTAACATCATTTTGGACTCCAGGTAATGTCGTTACTGTACTTCCTTCAAACTGATATTTATATACTGTGCCGTCTTGAAAATTGTATAACGATCCTCTTGCTAATGAAAGAAAATTTTGTTCAATTTTAATTATAATACAATTAATAGGATCGAACATAACTGACTCAGTTGGATTTATAGGGAATTATTAATAAAGTTTAAGTTAAGTTTTTTAAAATATAGGTGGTATTTAGAATCAAATTTAGGCAACATGGAAAACAGATTGATGAGTTATTAATAAATATAATAGAGAAATAACAACAGAATTTAATATTACTGAATAAAAATAATTAAGTACACGGTAGGCTGTAAGTTGCTTGACAATACTGCATTTCTTTACAATTTCTAGTAGTCAAAGATTTTGTGATATTGGTCATAATATATATAATTTTAAAACATGTGAGTCTACATTTTGAGAAAAATTTATTATCAATTTGTTGTATATGGGCAATACAGATATATTAATATTAACATGCATGTTTGAGTGTTACAAAAGTATTAATATGTATAGAATATTATAATTAAATCATAAGAATTGTAATACTGTTTAATAGATATTATTATTCTTTGCATAAAACATACACAGATTCATAAACTCTTTTTTTTAAGAGCAGACTTATTAATTATTTATGCATTGCCTATATTCCCTGTTCACTGCTTCTGATGATGATAATAAATTTTTATGAAACCATTAAATTCTTGGATTGCGTTGTCCAGAGCTTCTTCAGAGCTTTTTAAAACTGAAAACCGGTTCAGGTTGTAAGGTAAAACTTTATGTTTTTACTCATAAAAAACTTTGTGTTCTGAGTCGTTAATGAAATAGTTGTATTTAGAAACCATTAAGTTACAAGTGCTTTAAAATTAAGCCTAGTTAATGATCAAACCTCAAATAGTTTATTAATCCATAGTTACTACTAAACAAAGGATAGATTTTAAAATCACTTACGAACTAAGTAAATTCTATATAAATTAGATAACATTTCCAGAAAATTATTTGTTAAATTTTTATTTTGAATGTTTGAGTTAGAACTCCATGACAAAAATTTGAGATGGTAATATGCATAAACGGATTTCTTGGTTTTATAACATTGAATGGCAACAAAACTTCATAAATGACTATCCTATGATTTCTATCCAATAGGGATAGCCTGGTTACACATTCAGTATACAATTAAAGTTAATAATTCCATTATTATTGTACAATTAAGGCTATATAATTCCATACAATTTCAGTCGTTCCATACAATTAAGGTTAACTGGTTACACAATCCATATAATCTTAAGGATAATCTTTGTGAATTTATGAACATAATTTCAACTGTTTTATAAACAAAAACCCAAGAAGTCCATCTTTCATTCCCAAAATTTAATAGTGGCATTTTTTTAAACCTTTCAGACAGAAAGCTGTGTTTCATAGATGGGTTATCCTTTATCAACTAACTGAATTTTAATTGTCCTCTTCAGTACCTCTGTACGTTGACCAATCTTTAGACCAATACTGTTATGCTGGAATGGATATTGTTCCTTGTCCTTCAAATGGCTAAGTGTGGCCTGTGTTATTAAAGTCACAGAGACAATGCTTCATTCACTTATTTCTCACTCTCACCGTTCTGGCAGTATCTCTCCTGTTGATTTACAAACATTTTGCAGATTACCAGGCAGCCTGTCACTTTTTTTTTTGCTGTATATTATTTTTTTTAATATAAAATATTATAATTATTATTATAATTACCCACTTTTGGTGCAGCTTTGTTACTTCATGCCTCTATACAGCACACATACACGTCTACTTATTTTCATTGTCTTCTATGAATCATGGCAGATATCTCATCCACTAGATTTATAATCTACTCTAACAGAATACACGTATGTGCTACACGTTGTCAGGGAAACTGTTACACTTCACTGCATGAAGATAAGCATTTATTTATTCCAGATGACATATCACATATTTAAACAGCGAATCCTCTTTTCAACATGTTGCAATGAAATATGAAATTCCATTAATTATGTAATAAGACTTAGTCATTTATTTAAAATAAATGTTTTCCAACCATATAATAAAATAAAATTTTAATAAATACTTCAGTATTTACCTACTTCTTTTATCCTTGGGCCATTTTGTCAACATATTTAGATCCTTATTATGGTGCTAAGTGCTTTATATGAAATAATAGCATTATATGGTACTGAAATCTGAACACTGAGAAGGGACGATGTAAGAAGATTGGAGGCACGTGTAGATTGGATATTGTAAGGAATGAAGGGAGTGAGGTGGGAGGATAAAATAAAGGAGGAATGATTTAAAGCGTTGGTGAGGAGACAGATGGTCAAGTGTATGGAGAAGGAAGGTGAATTGATTGGGGAACAAGAAGAAGCAAGACTATCTGCTGAGGGTGGAACTTGATTGAATAGTGTAACACACACATAGAAATGGAGGAAGTATAAGAGGGCAGATTCAAATAAGACTGAAAAACGGTAGAAATATATGAAAAGGCTGGTGCAGAACAGATGACGCAGGGGGCTGTCAAAATGAAAACTTGCCAAAGAAAAGCAGTACACAACTGATTGTGGTCAGAACGATAGTGTGTCATTGAATTTTGCATATTGTTACATTACATATTTTGGACGTAAGTTAATTCTTTGTTTCAGTATCTTGATAATCCCAGTAAAATTTAATTTGAGTTCTAAGTTCGCCCATTAAACAAGATTAATAGCATTTGCTATGTATGAAGTTAGAATTCTTCATTTATTTTAAAGTTAAGTATAATATAAGTGTAAATTTATGTTTAATTAAAATTTGTATTAACCTTTTAAGAACCATAAATGTATGGACACACACACACACAAACACACATTATAGTAGAAAAAATGTGTCTGCTGAGAAAAAAAGAATAAAGGTTATTAACTGCATAATAGTTAATGTGTGTTTCTTGTTTTTATTTGCAATTATATGTTTATTGAGCAATATGTTTATGGTTACTACAATACAAATTAACATTGAGATTTAAATTAAAAACTGAAATTTGATAATGAACCAAATATGAATGATTAATTTTATAATGGACCTAATAAATGCCCAATCTTAATAACTTTTTAATTATGACAACAATAAAAGGAGAATTATACTCACATTCTGTACAGCCTGCTGAACATCTGTTATCTGAAACAAAATGTATCAGAATTTATTTTAAATTAAAATATTATAGAGAAACTTCTGTCTATATTCTATGAAACAAATTTCATAGGATCTAAACTTATCTCTAGCAACCATACAGTAGAGTCCTGATAATTCAAATTGAGTGAGCCCAAAAAACACCTTGACTTATTGAAAACTTGGATAATACAGAATTTCTGTGTTGTATTTAATATAGAAAACAAACAATGCAAACATTAAAGTAAAAAATGAACAGCAAGTGAATTTTAACAAACATTAAAATGAATTTACACTATAAAATTACAATTTATAAAACTTTTGATATTCTTTTGCTAGTTTACTTTAGAACATTACATAATCTTTTTTAATACAAGAACATCAGCTGTTGTAGTATCTGACTGTTCTTCGGTATAGCTCAGTACAGTTTCCCCAGTTTCTGTTCCATTGTTATCACTAATCTTGTCTACCTGTATGGGTTTTGTTTCTCGCTCCTGATCCTTACTGTTTATTGATCATGCTTTTTTCTATAATTTCAAAATTACAGAAACTTTAAAATCTTCATCACTGTTCATCTGTTCTTCAACAAGAGTTTCAACAGCAATTTCACAGCCTGGTATTTAGGTGGCAAGGTTTGCTAAAGTTTCCTCATCTTTCAAGGTTTGCGCTCAGTAATGTATAAAATCTTTTCCGTGACTTGGCTAGTGTTTCTGCTGTTATCTTATTCCACATCCAAGCATCCAACACTGTACCTTCTTCACTCTTAAGTTTTTTTCAAAATTCTGTATAATGCTTTCTTTCATCTTTCATCTTGACTGATTTTAAGAGAGACGTATATAATAGATGTTCATATTTTTTAAAGTATTTTTAGGTATATTTTTTAAAAACATTCTGAAAACTCTGGTCCATATATTTTTAAATAGAAAATTAATTAAATCAACATAAAATAAAAATTTTAATTTCAAAGGATCAGAGAACACAGAACCTTTGAAAGGAAAATAATTACATAGAACCTTGAATTATTACGTTATTGTCCTAATAAGGACTCATATCTCTTCACACACACACACACACACACACACACACACACACACACCTCTCTCTCTCTCTCCACACACACAAAATTTACAAACTTACATAAACTTTACAATAAGACTTGAAAAAAACTATAAAGATGAAGCTTCTAAAGAAAAATTCTTGTTTCCTCTTTTCCTACATAACTTTTAGAAAAGAGAAGAGAGGCTAGACAGAGATACAGGCAAACAGTCGGAAACAGAGGTAAGTAGATGTGCCCCTAAATTTGATTATTAATTTCAACTACAAATTTCAATCCAAAGGGTTTAGCTTTAAGATTTCTAAATTGAAAACACTATACTCCACATGCCTATTAACTTGTGAATAAATAGAAGCTATGCAGAACTCTATGGTATGTAACTAGATTCCTAAATATCATTCCTGCCCACATGATAATCCTGAAGATTTTCTGTTAAAACACATTATAATTTATATACAAGACATTATAGAAGATGACAGGATTCATGAATGTCTTTGAAAGGAAGAATTTTTTTGTAATAATAAAATTCGGAAGGCTGAAGATGGGAACACAAGGCTTCCCGAAACATGTTCCAAATAGGGAGAAAACATCTTGAGGTAAAGTCATTATAAAATATATATAATAAAAAAGTACTGAAATACAAAACTATTGAAATAAGAAGTGGACTTAATTTCCAATTTTCAAAGATTTAAAGATACTTTAAATAAACGCATATTAATGAATTAGCACTAATTATTTCAAATGAATTTTTAAAAATGTTATAACATTATTTGCAGATATGAACACAGATAAAACCATGGGAAAGTTTGCATTCAATTAATTAACTTCAGAATTACACGTTTGAACTGGTCTGACCTCAGAAGTTATTGTCCACCCATCTAATCTGAATAAAACAGCAAAATAAAAAAAATATTACATCCGAACCAGATGTTTGAACTTTTAAGTTCAACGTTTAAACCAGATGATAACAGAACTGAAATAAGGTTCAACGTTAGGGCCTACTGAAAAAAACTGAATCTATTGAACATTTTCCTACAACTTTCACAGAATTGAAGTCACATAGTATTTTTAATAGTTCACCAAATAAAACTATACAAGTCTGAATAATTACCTTCTCTTAACAACACAAAGTTCTCAGATTGTCTATTTAGAAAGAAAGGTGACAGTAGTAAATGCGGTGGCTAATCAGCAGATATGTTGTACATTAATCAAATATTTATCAAAACAGTACTGACAAACTTCCCTAACTCACTCAACAGAAAGGCATACATGGTAAGCAAAGTTCACCTAAATTGTCTTTGATGTACATAATTATATAGATTTTATGAATGGAATAATTCTTATTCTAATTTTATAGTAAACTATAATAACAATTCACAAATTAGGCAAAAACAGAAGAAGGAGATTTTCTTAACTTTGGTAAGTGCATGAATGAATTTTTTTCCAGTAGTTGTGCACTAATAAAAAATGATTCATTTTAAACTATTGCAATGGTACAACCATTAGCGATACTGTGCATTGCAAAAATAAATGAAACAAATAATAAAAATGAATAAATATGAATTAATAAACATGATTCAGTTTGCATAAGCTGTATCGTAGTTAAAAATAGGGAGCTCAGAATTCATACATAGACACGTATTCCCAACGCACCTGTCGCTAGCGTTGCGTCCACACCTATTTTGTTTGTGTTTGTGAAGCCTGTCCGTTCCTGAAATGTAACCAACCCTTTTCAAGTAGAATAGTTTTATATTTTATTTTAATTATAAGGAAAATGTGTACGATAGGGTAAAACAAAAGACACCAAAGTGTATAGAAATTAAAGGTGAATAAAGGGTTAAAAAACCATGACGAAAAGTGCAATTACTATACGTAAAAAGTTAATAGCTCTTTTTGTAATTACAATAAAGAAGTGTAATTTACATATAGTAAGCATATAAAAATTAGTGATCGATTGAGAATCGAGTGATGTGAAACAAACTTCGTAATTCGTGAAGATAGGCGAAAATGGTGAATTGAACCAGAGTGAGGGAAATGACGCTTTGACAAAATCTGACAAGTTAAAAACTGTTCAGACATGAGTTTTTGCATGACCTGTCTATAAATACCAGGTCGCGCTAATACAGTTTCTTCTTCTCGATTCAACCGTTGCCACAGGAGGCTATGTCAGTCAACAGTGCCGATTTAAATTTATAGTAAGAAACACAGGACAAACTGAAGTCCAACCAGAGCAGCAGAGTACATATGAGGAGGTCAATGGACACACACTGCAGCATATGATGTGAGGCGTGACGACTTGTAAACCGTACATGCAGTAGAATCCGACCAGAGGACCAAGAGGACACGGAGTACGCAGACTAAGGACCAAAGGAGGACGTACGGATGATTAACCACATCAAACGAGGTGATGAAAAACCAATGTAATTACAGACATTTGAAAGACACTAATTAAAGTTAGAATGCAAGACATTCAACCTGTAATAAAATAACTAATTGTACATAAATGAAAAATCAGAGTAACATTTAGAATAATATCTCTTGTATAAAATTTTTAGTAATTGAGAGTAACATAAATGATAAGAGAAATATTTGATTTTTTGAGTTAACGTTATTAATAAAGTCTTGGTTGATAAAGGAGAACGCATATGCAGTAGAAAGTTTTAAAACTAATTAATATTAAAGAAATTGGAATACAAGTAACTTCATTAATAAAGTAAATTAATCAGAAATTGCAAAAAAGATGATCACACAATGAGTAAGCCGAGAGCAAAATGAATATTCAATTAATTAAAATTAGATAATAAGATTTACGTATAACCTGTGTATGTAAATTGTTAGCTATAAGTTGTGTACGAAGGAGTCGTACAAACGAATAGTATTTCTATATGCGAAATGAAAAATTTTGTTTAATAAAAAAAATAAATAATGGAACAATTTCAAACTTAGATAACGTATCATCTTCTTATTATGATTACACCCATGAATTCAATACATTATATAATTTGTTATGTTATATAAATTGGCCCTGAACTTGGGACTACACAAATTAAATTATATTACAATCATTATGTTGTTATATATAAATTGGCGCACAACGTGGGGGACGATCCCAACCATTTGACTATTTAAAATTTTTTTTTGTAGCTAAATGGTTGCTCTAAATGTAAATGTGTGTTAAATGAAAAATATATTATATGTGATAATAATTATTTTTATTAAAAATTAATTGTATGTTATGTTAATTGTTGTGTATTAAGACACAACTGGCGCTCAACGAAGTAATATCATTGTAAATGTGTAATTGTAATAAGAAAAAAATAATAATTAATAATAATAATAAATAAATTTAATAATTCTGTTCTATAAGAATAATATTCTAAAACATAATAAATAAATACAAAATTATTCAACATGGCAATATCAAAAAGTTTAAGGATGGAAGAGGCGCTTCAAGCTATGGTGCAAGCCATATTTGGTGAAGAAGAGGACAAACAAACAGAAAAAGTAAAAGAAAATAATAATAGAACACAAATAGAAGAGTTAACAGAATTTTTTAGAAAACAAACAGAAAAATTAAGAGAAGAAAGGAAATCAAAATTAGAACAATCTATCGTAAATAAGACAGCGCACTTAGTGCCTATGGATATCGATAATAATATGCATATAAACGCACGCAAAAGTAAGGTTGAAACAGCATTTGATAAACAAGGTATTAAAATAAAAAATGAACTTGAAGGAATGTTAATAATTAATTATTATAATTCTAGTGAAATAATTAACACTAAGGAAGAATGTAAAGTAGGATATAAAAAATCGTACCTGGGTAGCAAGAATATCCAATTAGCAGGAGACACGTACAGTATTAAAACAGTTAAGAAAGCAATACGTGTAACACGATTAAAACACAGCGTTTGCAACGAGAATACAAACAGTTAGTATCGAGCAAACGTTAATTATAATGACAATAATCACAATTATAATTATAAAAACTACAGAAATTATTATAGGCGACGCATGAGAGCAAGTCACACACGAAATAATAAGCAGTGCATTCGACAAGAGAGGCAATGCGGAGGGAATGAGAGAGAAGAAAGCAAGGGAGAGAAAAGTTATTCGTCGTATCTAAGAAATAAATTCTCACCCTATGAACAGGTGAGTTACACGGTACAATGGAATGTTAACACAGAGAGTGAGAAGCGGAAATTGTTATATGTCGGCAACTATACGAAAAGGAAACAACGCCCGGCATCTAGTCAAACAATACAACGCATTGTGTAGTCTAAACTAGGGTGAACTAAACCGCACTCAACGCCCTAATGTAAATAGAAATTATTTTGAAAATATTACTGTGTTAATTATTAATAAGATAAGGAATTAAATAATAAGGAATAACAATATGTTAATGATAATATGTAAATGAGCAGAAAATTTCAATCTCCACGGACGTATAATATAAAAAAAAAAGAAGGCTTATATAATAAAAAGACATTGTAGCAAAAGTGCATAAGAAAGAAGATATACAAAAAGGTAGAATTAAGATCAAATACCAGCAGTGTGAGGTACACCGCTATTCTCTTCAAATTGGTAAACCAGGATTGGAAGGTAGTATTATCGAATGAAATGTTGCATTAATTAATAAAAAGCCATACATGAAAACGTAGAATATGCTTCAGATTTGAAATGTTATTTAGGTCTGTGAGAAGATTTCACCATTAATAATATGTTTAATAAGGTTAGAAGTTATGTTTAAGGAAATGTTGTGATTGCAAAAAATGTTAAGGAAATGGTAAGAACGTTAATGTTAAAGAAAGGAAAGAAATGTTAAGCAATGTTAATGTCAAAGAAATGTAAGAAATGTTAAGTAAAGTTGATGTTTAAGGAAATGTTACGGAATATTAAGTAATGTTATATTTAATGAAATGTTTAGGAATGTTAATGCTAAAGAAAGGTAAGAAATGTTAAGGAATGTTAATGTTAAGGAAAGGTTAAGGAATATTATGATTAAGGAAATGTAAAATTCCAGAGTGAAGGATGGCATAAAATGTTGAGATGGAGAGTATTCAGACGGAAGCTAGAGGAGAGTTAGTTGCAGTGGACTTTCTGGGACCTCTACCGAGATCAAGTCGGGGAGATAAGCACATACTTGCCTGTATAGATGTGTTTTCCAAAGCGAACTGCTTTTGGATACTATCTGTATCCAGTTATGCGACCTACAATAAAAGCTGTACTGAAGATACTACTCAATAAATATATTCCAGCATTTGGCAAGATGAAAAAGATCTTGAGTAACCAAGGCGTACAATTCCAGAGCGAAGTTTGGCACCAAACGTTAAGAGAAAATGGAATTAAAACCATCCTAACAGCTATTAGACATCCACAAGGAAATCTAGCAGAAAGGGTAAACAAGGAGTTAGATAAATATCTACGGATTTACTGCCATAACCAACATAACAGATGGGCAGAATATTTACCATTCTTCAAAAAGGCTATGAACAAGAACTACAGTGAAGCAACAAGTTACATGCAAATTGAAATAGAAGAAGATCGTAAACCTGAGAGATTTTGGAGAAAATATATACAAAAACCTGCCAATCAAAACATACAAATTCCAGTCAGCGTTAAAATAGAGAATGCGAAGAGAACAATAATAGAAAAAGGTAGCAAGAGAGTAGAGCAGTTGAACAGAACGCATAAGCTACAACAGTTTGCAATTGGAGAAGAGGTATTATTAAAGACTAATCCAGTAGGGAAAAGAGTTAATAATACAGCTAAAAAATTTTTCAGGTTGTATGATGGACCATATACACTGGTACGACAAGTTGGTAAACAGACATTCATAGTGTATGATGGCGTGAGAGAAAAAGAAATGGGTAAATACAATGCTAGCTCTTTGAGAAAATTCCATTGATAAATAACTGGGTCACTAGAACGATTAAAGTGGAACAAGTGAAGCTGATGTACCGAAACACCACAGCGACTCTACCTACATGGGAGGGGAAATATTTGCTCAAAACCTCCATATAAGGGTACAAGTGAAAAAAATCATATACTCATTATTAGTCGCACATAAAATAAATAAATGTGTCGATAAATAAAAACAATACCATATTATTTGTCTAATAAAAAAAAAATTTTAATTTGGTATTAAAATTTTTTTTCACCAAGCAGGGAAATAATGCAATGGTACAACCATTAACGGTACTGTGCATTGCAAAAATAAATGAAATAAATAATAAAAATAAATAAATATGAATTAATAAACATGATTCAGATTGCATAAGCTGTATCGTAGTTAAAAATAGGGAGCACAGAATTCATGCATGGAAACGCATTCCCGATGCACCTGTTGCTAGCGTTGTGTACACGCATATTTGGTTTGTGTGTGTGAGCCTGTCCGTTCCTGAAATGTAACCAACCCTTTTCAAGTAGAATAGTTTTAGATTTTACTTTAATTATAAGAAAAATATGTACGCTAGGGTAAAACAAAAGACACCAAAGTGTATAGAAATTAAAGGTGAATAAAGGGTTCAAAGACCATGATGAAAAGTGCAATTACTATACGTAAAAAGTTAATAGCTCTTTTTGCAATTACAATAAAGAAGTGTAATTTACATATAGTAAGCATATAAAAATTAGTGATCGATTGAGAATCGAGTGATGTGAAACAAACTTCGTAATTCGTGAAGATAGGCGAAAATAGTGAATTGAACCAGAGTGAGAGAAATGACGCTTTGACAAAATCTGACAAGTTAAAAACTGTTCAGAGATGAATTTTTGCACGACCTGACTATAAATACCAGGTCGCGCTAATACAGTTTCTTCTTCTCGATTCAACCGTTGCCACAGGAGGCTATGTCAGTCGACAGTGCCAATTCAAATTTATAGTAAGGAACACAGGACAAACTGAAGTCCAACCAGAGCAGCAGAGTACATATGAGGAGGTCAATGGACACACACTGCAGCATATGATGTGAGGCGTGACGACTTGTAAACCGTACATGCAGTAGAATCCGACCAGAGGACCAAAAGGACACGGAGTACGCAGACTGAGGACCAAAGGAGGACGTACGGATGATTAACCACATCAAACGAGGTGATGAAAAACCAATGTAATTACAGACATTTGAAAGACACTAATTAAAGTTAGAATGCAAGACATTCAACCTGTAATAAAATAACTAATTGTACATAAATGAAAAATCAGAGTAACATTTAGAATAATATCTCTTGTATAAAATTTTTAGTAATTGAAAGTAACATAAATGATAAGAGAAATATTTGATTTTTTGAGTTAACGTTATTAATAAAGTCTTGGTTGATAAAGGAGAATGCATATGCAGTAGAAAGTTTTAAAACTAATTAATATTAAAGAAATTGGAATACAAGTAACTTCATTAATAAAGTAAATTAATCAGAAATTGCAAAAAAGATGATCACACAATGAGTAAGCCGAGAGCAAAATGAATATTCAATTAATTAAAATTAGATAATAAGATTTACGTATAACCTGTGTATGTAAATTGTTAGCTATAAGTTGTGTACGAAGGAGTCGTACAAACGATATAATAATGAATAGTATTTCTATATGCGAAATGAAAAATATTGTTTAATAAAAAAAATAAATAATGGAACAATTTCAAACTTAGATAACGTATCATCTTCTTATTATGATTACACCCATGAATTCAATACATTATATAATTTGTTATGTTATATAAATTGGCCCTGAACTTGGGACTACACAAATTAAATTATATTACAATCATTATGTTGTTATATATAAATTGGCGCACAACGTGGGGGACGATCCCAACCATTTGACTACTTAAAATTTTTTTTTGTAGCTAAATGGTTGCTCTAAATGTAAATGTGTGTTAAATGAAAAATATATTATATGTGATAATAATTATTTTTATTAAACATTAATTTTATGTTATGTTAATTGTTGTGTATTAAGACACAACTGGCGCTCAACGAAGTAATATCATTGTAAATGTGTAATTGTAATAAGAAAAAAATAATAATTAATAATAATAATAAATAAATTTAATAATTCGGTTCCATAAGAATAATATTTTAAAACATAATAAATAAATACAAAATAATTCAACATGGCAATATCAAAAAGTTTAAGGATGGAAGAGGCGCTTCAAGCTATGGTGCAAGCCATATTTGGTGAAGTAGAGGACAAACAAACAGAAAAAGTAAAAGAAAATAATAATAGAACACATATAGAAGAGTTAACAGAATGTTTTAGAAAACAAACAGAAAAATTAAGAGAAGAAAGGAAATCAAAATTAGAACAATCTATCGTAAATAAGACAGCGCACTTAGTGCCTATGGATATCGATAATAATATGCATATAAACAAGGTATTAAAATACAAAATGAACTTGAAGGAATGTTAATAATTAATTATTATAATTCTAGTGAAATAATTAACACTAAGGAAGAATGTAAAGTAGGATATAAAAAAATCGTACATGGGTAGCAAGAATATCCAATTAGCAGGAGACACATACAGTATTAAAACAGTTAAGAAAGCAATACATGTAACACGATTAAAACACAGCGTTCGCAACGAGTTTACAAACAGTTAGTATCGAGCAAACGTTAATTATAATGACAATAATCACAATTATACTTATAAAAACTACAGAAATTATTATAGGCGACGCATGAGAGCAAGTCACACACGAAATAATAAGCAGTGCATTTGACAAGAGAGGCAATGCGGAGAGAATGAGAGAGAAGAAAGCAAGGGAGAGAAAAGTTATTCGTCGTATCTAAGAAATAAATTCTCACCCTATGAACAGGTGAGTTACACGGTACAATGGAATGTTAACACAGAGAGTGAGAAGCGGAAATTGTTATATGTCGGCAACTATACGAAAAGGAAACAACGCCCGGCATCTAGTCAAACAATACAACGCATTGTGTAGTCTAAACTAGGGTGAAGTAAACCGCACTCAACGCCCTAATGTAAATAGAAATTATTTTGAAAATATTACTGTGTTAATTATTAATAAGATAAGGAATTAAATAATAAGGAATAACAATATGTTAATGATAATATGTAAATGAGCAGAAAATTTCAATCTCCACGGACGTATAATATAAAAAAAAAGAAGGCTTATATAATAAAAAGACATTGTAGCAAAAGTGCATAAGAAAGAAGATATACAAAAAGGTAGAATTAAGATCAAATACCAGCAGTGTGAGGTACACCGCAATTCTCTTCAAATTGGTAAACCAGGATTTGAAGGTAGTATTATCGAATGAAATGTTGCATTAATTAATAAAAAGCCATACATGAAAACGTAGAATATGCTTCAGCTTTGAAATGTTATTTAGGTCTGTGAGAAGATTTCACCATTAATAATATGTTTAATAAGGTTAGAAGTTATGTTTAAGGAAATGTTGTGATTGCAAAAAATGTTAAGGAAATGGTAAGAAGGTTAATGTTAAAGAAAGGAAAGAAATGTTAAGCAATGTTAATGTCAAAGAAATGTAAGAAATGTTAAGTAAAGTTGATGTTTAAGGAAATGTTACGGAATATTAAGTAATGTTATATTTAATGAAATGTTAAGGAATGTTAATGCTAAAGAAAGGTAAGAAATGTTAAGGAATGTTAATGTTAAGGAAAGGTTAAGGAATATTATGATTAAGGAAATGTAAAATTCCAGAGTGAAGGATGGCATAAAATGTTGAGATGGAGAGTATTCAGACGGAAGCTAGAGGAGAGTTAGTTGCAGTGGACTTTCTGGGACCTCTACCGAGATCAAGTCGGGGAGATAAGCACATACTTGCCTGTATAGATGTGTTTTCCAAAGCGAACTGCTTTTGGATACTATCTGTATCCAGTTATGCGACCTACAATAAAAGCTGTACTGAAGATACTACTCAATAAATATATTCCAGCATTTGGCAAGATGAAAAAGATCTTGAGTAACCAAGGCGTACAATTCCAGAGCGAAGTTTGGCACCAAACGTTAAGAGAAAATGGAATTAAAACCATCCTATCAGCTATTAGACATCCACAAGGAAATCTAGCAGAAAGGGTAAACAAGGAGTTAGATAAATATCTACGGATTTACTGCCATAACCAACATAACAGATGGGCAGAATATTTACCATTCTTCAAAAAGGCTATGAACGAGAACTACAGTGAAGCAACAAGTTACACGCAAATTGAAATAGAAGAAGATCGTAAACCTGAGAGATTTTGGAAAAAATATATACAAAAACCTGCCAATCAAAACATACAAATTCCAGTCAGCGTTAAAATAGAGAATGCGAAGAGAACAATAATAGAAAAAGGTAGCAAGAGAGTAGAGCAGTTGAACAGAACGCATAAGCTACAACAGTTTGCAATTGGAGAAGAGGTATTATTAAAGACTAATCCAGTAGGGAAAAGAGTTAATAATACAGCTAAAAAATTTTTCAGGTTGTATGATGGACCATATACACTGGTACGACAAGTTGGTAAACAGACATTCATAGTGTATGATGGCGTGAGAGAAAAAGAAATGGGTAAATACAATGCTGGCTCTTTGAGAAAATTCCATTGATAAATAACTGGGTCACTACAACGATTAAAGTGGAAAAGTGAAGCTGATGTACCGAAACACCACAGCGACTCTACCTACATGGGAGGGGAAATATTTGCTCAAAACCTCCATATAAGGGTACAAGTGAAAAAAATCATATACTCATTATTAGTCGCACATAAAATAAATAAATGTGTCGATAAATAAAAACATACCATATTATTTGTCTAATAAAAAAAAAATTTTAATTTGGTATTAAAATTTTTTTTCACCAAGCAGGGAAATAATGCAATGGTACAACCATTAACGGTACTGTGCATTGCAAAAATAAATGAAATAAATAATAAAAATAAATAAATATGAATTAATAAACATGATTCAGATTGCATAAGCTGTATCGTAGTTAAAAATAGGGAGCACAGAATTCATGCATGGACACGCATTCCCGACGCACCTGTTGCTAGCGTTGTGTACACGCATATTTGGTTTGTGTGTGTGAGCCTGTCCGTTCCTGAAATGTAACCAACCCTTTTCAAGTAGAATAGTTTTATATTTTACTTTAATTATAAGAAAAATATGTACGCTAGGGTAAAACAAAAGACACCAAAGTGTATAGAAAATTAAAGGTGAATAAAGGGTTAAAAGACCATGATGAAAAGTGCAATTACTATACGTAAAAAGTTAATAGCTCTTTTTGCAATTACAATAAAGAAGTGTAATTTACATATAGTAAGCATATAAAAATTAGTGATCGATTGAGAATCGAGTGATGTGAAACAAACTTCGTAATTCGTGAAGATAGGCGAAAATAGTGAATTGAACCAGAGTGAGAGAAATAACGCTTTGACAAAATCTGACAAGTTAAAAACTGTTCAGACATGAGTTTTTGCACGACCTGACTATAAATACCAGGTCGCGCTAATACAGTTTCTTCTTCTCGATTCAACCGTTGCCACAGGAGGCTATGCCAGTCGACAGTGCTAATTTCAATTTATAGTAAGAAACACAGGACAAACTGAAGTCCAACCAGAGCAGCAGAGCACATACGAGGAGGTCTATGGACACACACCGCAGCATATGATGTAAGGCGTGATGACTTGTAAATCGTACATGCAGTAGAATCCGACCAGAGGACCAAGAGGACACGGAGTACACAGACTGAGGACCAAAGGAGGACATACGGATGATTAACCACATCAAACGAGGTGATGAAAAACCAATGTAATTACAGACATTTGAAAGACACTAATTAAAGTTAGAATGCAAGACATTCAACCTGTATTAAAATAACTAATTGTACATAAATGTAAAATTTAGAATAATATCTCTTGTATAAAATTTAGTAATTGAGAGTAACGTAAATGATAAGAGAAATAATTAGTAAAATAGTTTTACCTTTTTCTTGTCTGTCTGGTGGCCTTTTCTCTATACAGTATTTAATTCTATGCGTTTCGGGACATATGCCCCATCATCAGGAATATCCCTTGGTGAAGTTCGTCGATCATTAAAATATTAAAAACACTTTATATACAATTTTACACACATAACAATAAATATAATATAAACATAAAAAATATACATAAAATCCCCAAACTTGAGACACACGCAGTCGAATATAGCATGTCGTGGTGAGCACCACCGTTATCGCGTGTGTCTCCAGTTTGGGGATTTTATGTGTATTTTTTATGTTTATATTATATTTATTGTTATGTGTGTAAAATTGTATATAAAGTGTTTTTAATATTTTATGATGGACGAACTTAACCAAGGGATATTCCTGATGATGGGGCATATGTCCCGAAACGCGTAGAATTAAATATAGAGAAAAGGCCACCAGACGGACAAGACAAAGGTAAGACTATTTTACTAATTATATACTTTAAGTGGCCTAGATACCAAAAAACATGGGTAGATAAGAGAAACATTTGATTTTTTGAGTTAACGTAATTAATAAAGTCTTGGTTGATAAAGGAGAATGCATATGCAGAAGAAAGTTTTAAAACCATGTAATATTAAAGAAATTGGAATACAAGTAACTTCAATAATAAAGTAAATTAATCAGATATTGCAAAAAAGATGATCACACAATGAGTAAGCCGAGAGGAAAATGAATATTCAATTAATTAAAATTAGATAATAAGATTTACGTATAACCTGTGTGTGTACATTGTTAGCTATAAGTTGTGTACGAAGGAGTCGTACAAACGATATAATAATGAATAGTATTCCCATATGCGAAATAAAAAATGTTGTTTAATATAAAAATAAATAATGGAACAATTTCAAACTTAGATAACGTATCATCTTCTTATTATGATTACACCCAAGAATTCAATACATTATATAATTTGTTATGTTATATAAATTGGCCCTGAACTTATGGCTACACAAATTAAATTATATTACCTTCATTATGTTGTTATATATAAATTGGCGCCCAACGTGGGGGACGATCCCAACCATTTGACTATTTAAAATTTTTTTTTGTAGCTAAATGGTTGCTCTAAATGTAAATGCGTGTTACATGAAAAATATATTATATGTGATAATTATTATTTATATTAAACATTAATTGTATGTTATGTTAACTGTTGTGTATTAAGACACAACTGGCGCTCAACGAAGTAATATCATTGTAAAGGTGTAATTGTAATAAGAAAAAAATAATAATTTTTAATAATAATAAATAAATTTAGTAATTTGGTTCCATAAGAATAATATTCTAAAACATAATAAATAAATACAAAAGAATTCAACATGGCAATATCAAAAAGTTTAAGGATGGAAGAGGCGCTTCAAGCTATGGTGCAAGCCATATTTGGTGAAGTAGAGGACAAACAAACAGAAAAAGTAAAAGAAAATAATAATAGAACACAAATAGAAGAGTTAACAGAATATTTTAGAAAACAAACAGAAAAATTAAGAGAAGAAAGGAAATCAAAATTAGAACAATCTATCGTAAATAAGACAGCGCACTTAGTGCCTATGGATATCGATAATAATATGCATATAAACGAACGCAAAAGTAAGGTTGAAACAGCATTTGATAAACAAGGTATTAAAATAAAAAATGAACTTGAAGGAATGTTAATTATTAATTATTATAATTCTAGTGAAATAATTAACACTAAGGAAGAATGTAAAGTAGGATATAAAAAATCGTACCTGGGTAGCAAGAATATCCAATTAGCAGGAGACACGTACAGTAGGGTGGAACGAAAAAACCAAGTTTGGATTTTTAATTTGTAATAGCGCGGAAAAGTTGCCTTTTGGTGTAGATAAGATAAAAAAAAAATATGAAAAATATTGGAGCACGTCTTGAGGTGCCGCAAGGACGATAAATTTTCATAAAATTGCAATTTTCGCTACATTTTTAAGTTTTTTTAAGAAGTTGTCAAACTTTTTTTTTATTTCAAATACTGTCAAAAAAGCAGTTTTTATATCAAAAAAGACATACAATTTTTTTTTAACTTTTTGGATTATGTCTTGAGGTGCCGCAAGAGCAGTAAAGTTTTATAAAAACACACTTTTTGTAACTTTTTCAAAGATTTTATGTGTCTCGATTATGCAATAAAAAGTTTCAAATAGGCGTTTTAATATGAATAGAAAGATAAAAACAGTTTAACTATTGCATTCCATCAATAGTGTAACTACTGATAAAAACATATTGCATCAAGAAAAGAAAGTAATTAAGTTGTACAAAAAAGTTATTTCAGAAGACCACGTTTCACTAATAGAGGAACCAAACTCAAAGTTTTTAGGCCACGTAACACCTAAATCTGGCACTGGAAAAGACATAGCAGACAGTATTATGTGTTTCTTGAAGATAGAGAACACAACGAACAACTTTTGAACTTTACTGCTATTGGGTGTGATGGAACCGTTGTAAACACTGGACATAAATGGTGTGATTTCTTTGATGGAAAATGAAATAGGAAGACCTTTACAATGGTTAGTTTGTTTGTTCCATGGAAATGAGCTACCTTTGCGACATCTTTTTTTTCATTTAGATGGTAAAACATAGGGACCCAATGAGTTTAAAGGCGAAATAGGTCAGCAGCTGGAAAACTGTGCTAATCTTCCTGTGGTTACTTTCTTGCCAATTGAAAATAACCTTCCTCTTTTGGAAAACATAAATGATTTAATACAGATCAGAAGTATTTATTGGATATGTGTATCGCTGTATCAAGTGGAAATTGCTCACTAGATTTATCTTTAAGAAACCCTGGAAAACTTGCTCACTCCAGGTGGCTTACATTAGCAAACCGTATACTTAGATTGTATGTGGCAACTGAAAATCCAACTGAAAACCTTAAGACTCTGGCTGAGTACATTGTGAAAGTGTATGCACCTGTGTGGTGTAACATTAAGTTAAAACCTTCATGTACTTATGGTTCCAAACATCTGTTTAAGCTTATCTCATATTCACACTATCTCTCTGATGATTTCAAGAACGTTCTAGACCCGGTTATTCAAAGAAATGGGTACTTTGCTGCTGGAGAAAATCTCCTTTTGTCCATGCTATGTGATGAGCGCAAAAATGTAAGAGAACTTGGTTTACGACGTGTTTTAAAAGCAAGAACAGAAAGTAGAGGCGGAGTCAGGAAGTTTAAAGTTCCAAAGATAAACTTTGACGCAAAGGATTACATCGACATGATCTCATGGGCTGAAAATGACGTAACTGAACCCCCCTTGGTAAAACATGTTTCCATTGACTCTCTCAAAGACTTTATACAGAAGACATCTGAAGCTCAACCAAATAGTAAAGTGGACCCGCTTATCGACTTTCCCCGGCTTCCTTGTCACACGCAAGCAGTGGAAAGAGCTGTGAAACTGGTGACCGAATCGGCTCAAAATGTCTGTGGTTCAATTGCAAGAGAAGGATATATAAGAGCAAAAATTGACTCACATGATAACATGCCAAAATTTGATACAAAAAAAACAGTTTAATGTGTCAATGAAGTAGAAACAAACATTTTGCAGCTGTAATATTTGTAATTATTAAGGGTTTTTTAAATCATAAAAAATGAACTTTCAATGTCTTTAAAAGTGTATTATGATATTTTTTTACGTGTGCTCTAATAAAAAAAATATATAATTGATTTGACGAGCTTTTATTTCAACCTTATTTACTACTATTTGTAACAACCAAAATGTTCGCAAAAGTTTCAAAATTAGCAAAAATACAAACTTTTTGACATTAAAAAATATTTTTTTATTATTATTATATTTTGTAATTAATAATTTTTTCCAATTCTAATGCTTACATATGTATTTACAACTATCTTTTGTAACATTATATGTACGAGAAAACCATAAAAAATAATTTATCAAAGTTTATAATTTTTCAATTTTTTTACAAACTTTAAGCTTTTTGCGGCACCTCAAGATGTTGTAGTATAGCAACCAAATTTTTTTTCCTTCTTTTTGAACCTAAAAGGCAACTTTTCCCCACTATTACAAAACTAAAAAAAAAAAAAATTAAAAAAAGGCCATTTTCGTTCCACCCTAACGTACAGTATTAAAACAGTTAAGAAAGCAATACGTGTAACACGATTAAAACACAGCGTTTGCAACGAGAATACAAACAGTTAGTATCGAGCAAACGTTAATTATAATGACAATAATCACAATTATAATTATAAAAACTACAGAAATTATTATAGGCGACGCATGAGAGCAAGTCACACACGAAATAATAAGCAGTGCATTCGACAAGAGAGGCAATGCGGAGAGAATGAGAGAGAAGAAAGCAAGGGAGAGAAAAGTTATTCGTCGTATCTAAGAAATAAATTCTCACCCTATGAACAGGTGAGTTACACGGTACAATGGAATGTTAACACAGAGAGTGAGAAGCGGAAATTGTTATATGTCGGCAACTATACGACAAGGAAACAATGCCCGGCATCTAGTCAAACAATACAACGCATTGTGTAGTCTAAACTAGGGTGAACTAAACCGCACTCAATGCCCTAATGTAAATAGAAATTATTTTGAAAATATTACTGTGTTAATTATTAATAAGATAAGGAATTAAATAATAAGGAATAACAATATGTTAATGATAATATGTAAATGAGCAGAAAATTTCAATCTCCACGGAGGTATAATATAAAAAAAAAAGAAGGCTTATATAATAAAAAGACATTGTAGCAAAAGTGCATAAGAAAGAAGATATACAAAAAGGTAGAATTAAGATCAAATACCAGCAGCGTGAGGTACACCGCTATTCTCTTCAAATTGGTAAACCAGGACTGGAAGGTAGTATTATTGAATGAAATGTTGCATTAATTAATAAAAAGCCATACATGAAAACGTAGAATATGCTTCAGCTTTGAAATGTTATTTAGGTCTGTGAGAAGATTTCACCATTAATAATATGTTTAATAAGGTTAGAAGTTATGTTTAAGGAAATGTTGTGATTGCAAAAAATGTTAAGGAAATGGTAAGAACGTTAATGTTAAAGAAAGGAAAGAAATGTTAAGCAATGTTAATGTCAAAGAAATGTAAGAAATGTTAAGTAAAGTTGATGTTTAAGGAAATGTTATGGAATATTAAGTAATGTTATATTTAATGAAATGTTAAGGAATGTTAATGCTAAAGAAAGGTAAGAAATGTTAAGGAATGTTAATGTTAAGGAAAGGTTAAGGAATATTATGATTAAGGAAATGTAAAATTCCAGAGTGAAGGATGGCATAAAATGTTGAGATGGAGAGTATTCAGACGGAAGCTAGAGAAGAGTTAGTTGCAGTGGACTTTCTGGGACCTCTAACGAGATCATGTCGGGGAGATAAGCACATACTTGCCTGTATAGATGTGTTTTCCAAAGCGAACTGCTTTTGGATACTATCTGTATCCAGTTATGAGACCTACAATAAAAGCTGTACTGAAGATACTACTCAATAAATATATTCCAGCATTTGGCAAGATGAAAAAGATCTTGAGTAACCAAGGCGTACAATTCCAGAGCAAAGTTTGGCACCAAACGTTAAGAGAAAATGGAATTAAAACCATCCTATCAGCTATTAGACATCCACAAGGAAAGCTAGCAGAAAGGGTAAACAAGGAGTTAGATAAATATCTATGGATTTACTGCCATAACAAACATAACAGATGGGCAGAATATTTACCATTCTTCAAAAAGGCTATGAATGAGAACTACAGTGAAGCAACAAGTTACACGCAAATTTAAATAGAAGAAGATCGTAAACCTGAGAGATTTTGGAGAAAATATATACAAAAACCTGCCAATCGAAACATACAAATTTCAGTCAGCGTGAAAATAGAGAACGTGAAGAGAACAATAATAGAAAAAGGTAGCAAGAGAGTAGAGCAGTTGAACAGAACGCATAAGCTACAACAGTTTGCAATTGGAGAAGAGGTATTATTAAAGACTAATCCAGTAGGGAAAAGAGTTAATAATACAGCTAAAAAATTTTTCAGGTTGTATGATGGACCATATACACTGGTATGACAAGTTGGTAAACAGACATTCATAGTGTATGATGGCGTGAGAGAAAAAGAAATGGGTAAATACAATGCTAGCTCTTTGAGAAAATTCCATTGATAAATAACTGGGTCACTAGGACGATTAAAGTGGAACAAGTGAAGCTGATGTACCGAAACACCACAGCGACTCTACCTACATGGGAGGGGAAATATTTGCTCAAAACCTCCATATAAGGGTACAAGTAAAAAAAGCATATACTCATTATTAGTCGCACATAAAATAAATAAATGTGTCGATAAATAAAAACAATACCATATTATTTGTCTAATAAAAAAAAAATTTTAATTTGGAATTAAATTTTTTTTTTACCAAGCAGGGAAATAATGCAATGGTACAACCATTAACGGTACTGTGCATTGCAAAAATAAATGAAATAAATAATAAAAATAAATAAATATGAATTAATAAACATGATTCAGATTGCATAAGCTGTATCGTAGTTAAAAATAGGGAGCACAGAATTCATGCATGGACACGCATTCCCGACGCACCTGTTGCTAGCGTTGTGTACACGCATATTTGGTTTGTGTGTGTGAGCCTGTCCGTTCCTGAAATGTAACCAACCCTTTTCAAGTAGAATAGTTTTATATTTTACTTTAATTATAAGAAAAATATGTACGCTAGGGTAAAACAAAAGACACCAAAGTGTATAGAAATTAAAGGTGAATAAAGGGTTCAAAGACCATGATGAAAAGTGCAATTACTATACGTAAAAAGTTAATAGCTCTTTTTGCAATTACAATAAAGAAGTGTAATTTACATATAGTAAGCATATAAAAATTAGTGATCGATTGAGATTCGAGTGATGTGAAACAAACTTCGTAATTCGTGAAGATAGGCGAAAATAGTGAATTGAACCAGAGTGAGAGAAATGACGCTTTGACAAAATCTGACAAGTTAAAAACTGTTCAGACATGAGTTTTTGCATGACCTGACTATAAATACCAGGTCACGCTAATACAGTTTCTTCTTCTCGATTCAACCGTTGCCACAGGAGGCTATGTCAGTCGACAGTGCTAATTTAAATTTATAGTAAGAAACACAGGACAAACTGAAGTCCAACCAGAGCAGCAGAGCACATACGAGGAGGTCTATGGACACACACCGCAGCATATGATGTGAGGCGTGATGACTTGTAAACCGTACATGCAGTAGAATCTGACCAGAGGACCAAGAGGACACGGAGTACACAGACTGAGGACCAAAGGAGGACGTACGGATGATTAACCACATCAAACAAGGTGATGAAAAACCAATGTAATTACAGACATTTGAAAGACACTAATTAAAGTTAGAATGCAAGACATTCAACCTGTATTAAAATAACCAATTGTACATAAATGTAAAATTTAGAATAATATCTCTTGTATAAAATTTAGTAATTGAGAGTAACGTAAATGATAAGAGAAATAATTAGTAAAATAGTTTTACCTTTTTCTTGTCTGTCTGGTGGCCTTTTCTCTATATTTAATTCTATGCGTTTCGGGACATATGCCCCATCATCAGGAATATCCCTTGGTGAAGTTCGTCGATCATTAAAATATTAAAACACTTTATATACAATTTTACACACATAACAATAAATATAATATAAACATAAAAAATATACATAAAATCCCCAAACTTGAGACACACGCAGTCGAATATAGTATGTCGTGGTGAGCACCACCGTTATCGCGTGTGTCTCCAGTTTGGGGATTTTATGTGTATTTTTTATGTTTATATTATATTTATTGTCATGTGTGTAAAATTGTATATAAAGTGTTTTTAATATTTTATGATGGACGAACTTAACCAAGGGATATTCCTGATGATGGGGCATATGTAATACGCGTAGAATTAAATATAGAGAAAAGGCCACCAGACGGACAAGACAAAGGTAAGACTATTTTACTAATTATATACTTTAAGTGGCCTAGATACCAAAAAACATGGGTAGATAAGAGAAACATTTGATTTTTTGAGTTAACGTAATTAATAAAGTCTTGGTTGATAAAGGAGAATGCATATGCAGAAGAAAGTTTTAAAACCATGTAATATTAAAGAAATTGGAATACAAGTAACTTCAATAATAAAGTAAATTAATCAGATATTGCAAAAAAGATGATCACACAATGAGTAAGCCAAGAGCAAAATGAATATTCAATTAATTAAAATTAGATAAGAAGATTTACGTATAACCTGTGTATGTAAATTGTTAGCTATAAGTTGTGTACGAAGGAGTCGTACAAATGATATAATAAGGAATAGTATTTCTATATGGGAAATGAAAAATGTTGTTTAATATAAAAATAAATAATGGAACAATTTCAAACTTAGATAACGTATCATCTTATTATTATGATTACACCCAAGAATTCAATACATTATATAATTTGTTATGTTATATAAATTGGCCCTGAACTTGGGGCTACACAAATTAAATTATATTACCTTTATTATGTTGTTATATATAAAGTGGCGACCAACGTGGGGGACGATCCCAACCATTTGACTATTTAAATTTTTTTTTGTAGCTAAATGGTTGCTCTAAATGTAAATGCGTGTTACATGAAAAATATATTATATGTGATAATTATTATTTATATTAAACATTAACTGTATGTTATGTTAACTGTTGTGTATTAAGACACAACTGGCGCTCAACGAAGTAATATCATTGTAAAGGTGTAATTGTAGTAAGAAAAAAATAATAATTTTTAATAATAATAAATAAATTTAGTAATTTGGTTCCATAAGAATAATATTCTAAAACATAATAAATAAATACAAAATAATTCAACATGGCAATATCAAAAAGTTTAAGCATGGAAGAGGCGCTTCAAGCTATGGTGCAAGCCATATTTGGTGAAGTAGAGGACAAACAAACAGAAAAAGTAAAAGAAAATAATAATAGAACACAAATAGAAGAGTTAACAGAATTTTTTAGAAAACAAACAGAAAAATTAAGAGAAGAAAGGAAATCAAAATTAGAACAATCTATCGTAAATAAGACAGCGCACTTAGTGCCTATGGATATCGATAATAATATGCATATAAACGAACGCAAAAGTAAGGTTGAAACAGCATTTGATAAACAAGGTATTAAAATAAAAAATGAACTTGAAGGAATGTTAATAATTAATTATTATAATTCTAGTGAAATAATTAACACTAAGGAAGAATGTAAAGTAGGATATAAAAAATCGTACCTGGGTAGCAAGAATATCCATTTAGCAGGAGATACAGACAGTATTAAAACAGTTAAGAAAGCAATACGTGTAACACAATTAAAACACAGCATTTGCAACGAGAATACAAACAGTAAGTATCAAGCAAACGTTAATTATAATGACAATAATCACAATTATAATTATAAAAACTACAGAGATTATTATAGGCGACGCATGAGAGCAAGTCACACACGAAATAATATGCAGTACATTCGACAAGAGAGGCAATGCGGAGAGAATGAGAGAGAAGAAAGCAAGGGAGAGAAAAGTTATTCGTCGTATCTAAGAAATAAATTCTCACCCTATGAACAGGTGAGTTACACGGTACAATGCAATGTTAACACAGAGAGTGAGAAGCGGAAATTGTTATATGACGGCGACTATACTACAAGGAAACAATGCCCGGCATCTAGTCAAACAATACAACGCATTGTGTAGTCTAAACTAGGGTGAACTAAACCGCACTCAATGCCCTAATGTAAATAGAAATTATTTTGAAAATATTACTGTGTTAATTATTAATAAGATAAGGAATTAAATATTAAGGAATAACAATATGATAATGATAATATGTAAATGAGCAGAAAATTTCCATCTTCACGGAGGTATAATATAAAAAAAAGAAGGCTTATATAATAAAAAGACATTGTAGCAAAAGTGCATAAGAAAGAAGATATACAAAAGAGTAGAATTAAGATCAAATACGAGCAGTGTGAGGTACACCACTATTCTCTTCAAATTGGTAAACCAGGATTGGAAGGTAGTATTATCGAATGAAATGCTGCATTAATTAATAAAAAGACATACATGAAAACGTAGAATATGCTTCAGCTTTGAAATGTTATTTAGGTCTGTGAGAAGATTTCACCATTAATAATATGTTTAATAAGGTTAGAAGTTATGTTTAAGTAAATGTTATGTTCTTGGATTTCGTTGTCCATGACGTGTCCGTTACTTAACTGAATATCACTATAATATTGACGACTCGGAACACTAAGTTTTTTATAAGTAAAAACGTAAAGTTTTACCTTACAGCCTAAACCGGCTTTCTATAGGTGAAAGCCGGTTTAGGCTGTAAGGTAAAACTTTACATTTTTACTTATAAAAAACTTAGTGTTCCGAGTCGTCAATATTATAGTGATATTCAGAAATGTTATGATTGCAAAAACTGTTAAGGAAATGGTAAGGAAGGATAATGTTAAAGAAAGGAAAGAAATGTTAAAGAATCTTAATGTCAAAGAAATGTAAGAAATTTTAAGTAAAGTTGATGTTTAAGGAAATGTTACAGAATATTAAGGAATGTTATATTTAATGAAATGTTAAGGAATGTTAATGTTAAGGAAAGGTTAAGGAATATTATGATTAAGGAAATGTAAAATTCCAGAGTGAAGGATGGCATAAAATGTTGAGATGGAGAGTATTCAGAAGGAAGCTAGAGGAGAGTTAGTTGCAGTGGACATTCTGGGCCTCTACCGAGATCAAGTCGGGGAGACAAGCACATACTTGCCTGTATAGATGTGTTTTCCAAAGCAGTTCATCTGTATCCAGTTATGCGACCTACAACAAAAGCTGTACTGAAGATACTACTCAATAAATATATTCCAGCATTTGGCAAGATGAAAAAGATCTTGAGTAACCAAGGCGTACAATTCCAGAGCTAAGTTTGGCAACAAACGTTAAGAGAAAATGGAATTAAAACCATCCTAACAGCTATTAGACATCCACAAGGAATTCTAGCAGAAAGGGTAAACAAGGAGTTAGATAAATATCTACGGATTTACTTCCATAACCAACATAACAGATGGGCAGAATATATACCATTCTTCAAAAAGGCTATGAATGAGAACTGCAGTGAAGCAACAAGTTACACGCAAATTGAAATAGAAGAAGATCGTAAACCTGAGAGATTTTGGAGAAAATATATACAAAAACCTGCCAATCAAAACATACAAATTCCAGTCAGCGTTAAAATAGAGAATGCGAAGAGAACAATAATAGAAAAAGGTAGCAAGAGAGTAGAGCAGTTGAACAGAACGCATAAGCTACAACAGTTTGCAATTGGAGAAGATGTATTATTAAAGACTAATCCAGTAGGGAAACGAGTTGATAATACAGCTAAAAAATTTTTCAGGTTGTATGATGGACCATATACACTGGTACGACAAGTTGGTAAACAGACATATATAGTGTATGATGGCGTGAGAGAAAAAGAAATGGGTAAATACCATGCTAGCTCTTTGAGAAAATTCCATTGATAAATAACTGGGTCACTAGAACGATTAAAGTGGAACAACAACTGAAGCTGATGTACCGAAACACCACAGCGACTCTACCTACATGAGAGGGGAACTATTTGCTCAAAACCTCCATATAAGGGTACAAGTGAAAAAAATCATATACTCATTATTAGCCGCACATAAAATAAATAAATATGTCGATAAATAAAAACAATACCATATTATTTGTCTAATAAAAAAAAATTTTAATTTGGTATTAAAATTTTTTTTCACCAAGCAGGGAAATAATGCAATGGTACAACCATTAATGGTACTGTGCATTGCAAAAATAAATGAAATAAATAATAAAAATAAATAAATAAGAATTAATAAACATGATTCAGATTGCATAAGCTGTATCGTAGTTAAATATAGGGAGTACAGAATTCATGCATGGACACGCATTCCCGACGCACCTGTTGTTAGCATTGTGTACACGCGTATTTGGTTTGTGTGTGTGAGCCTGTCCGTTCCTGAAATGTAACCAAACCTTTTTAAGTAGAATAGTTTATATTTTATTTTAATTATAAGGAAAATATGTACGCTAGGGTAAAACAAAAGACACCAAAGTATATAGAAATTAGAGGTGAATAAAGGGTTAAAAGACCATGAATGAAAAGTGCAATTACTATACGTAAAAAGTTAATAGCTCTTTTTGTAATTACAATAAAGAAGTGTAATTTACGTATAGTAAACACATAAAAATTAGTGATCGATTGAGAATCGAGTGATGTGAAACAAACATCGTAATTCGTGAAGATAGGCAAAAATAATGAATTGAACCAGAGTGAGGGAAATGACGCTTTGACAAAATCTGACAAGTTAAAAACTGTTCAGACATGAGTTTTTGCATGACCTGACTATAAATACCAGGTCGCGCTAATAAAGTTTCTTCTTCTCGATTCAACCATTGCCACAGGAAGGCTATGTCAGTTGACGATGCTAATTTAAATATATAGTAAGAGGCACAGGAGAAACCGAAGTCCAACCAGAGCAGCAGAGCACATATGAGGAGGTCTATGGACACACACCGCAGCATATGATGGGAGGCGTGACGAATTGTAAACCGTACATGCAGTAGAATCCGACCAGAGGACCAAGAGGACACGGAGTACACAAACTGAGGACCAAAGGACGTACGAATGATTAACCACATCAAACGAGGTGATGAAAAACCAATGTAATTACAGACATTTGAAAGACACTAATTAAAGTTAGAATGCAAGACATTCAACCTGTATTAAAATAACTAATTGTACATAAATGTAAAATTTAGAATAATATCTCTTATATAAAATTTAGTAATTGAGAGTAACGTAAATGATAAGAGAAATAATTAGTAAAATAGTTTTACCTTTTTCTTGTCCGTCTGGTGGCCTTTTCTCTATATTTAATTCTACGCGTTTCGGGACATATGCCCCATCATCAGGAATATCCCTTGGTGAAGTTCGTCGATCATTAAAATATTAAAAACACTTTATATACAATTTTACACACATAACAATAAATATAATATAAACATAAAAAATATACATAAAATCCCCAAACTTGAGACACACGCAGTCGAATATAGCATGTCGTGGTGTGCACCACCGATATCGCATGTGTCTCCAGTTTGGGGATTTTATGTGTATTTTTTATGTTTATATTATATTTATTGTTATGTGTGTAAAATTGTATATAAAGTGTTTTTAATATTTTATGATCGACGAACTTCACCAAGGGATATTCCTGATGATGGGGCATATGTCCCAAAACGCGTAGAATTAAATATAGAGAAAAGGCAACCAGACGGACAAGAAAAAGGTAAAACTATTTTACTAATTATATACTTTAAGTGGCCTAGATACCAAAAAATATGGATAGATAAGAGAAACATTTGATTTTTTGAGTTAACGTAATTAATAAAGTCTTGGTTGATAAAGGAGAATGCATATGCAGAAGAAAGTTTTAAAACCATGTAATATTAAAGAAATTGGAATACAAGTAACTTCATTAAGAAAGTAAATTAATCAGAAATTGCAAAAAAGATGATCACACAATGAGTAAGCCAAGAGCAAAATGAATATTCAATTAATTAAAATTAGATAATAAGATTTACGTATAACCTGTGTATGTAAATTGTTAGCTATAAGTAGCGTACGAAGGAGTCGTACAAACGATATAATAATGAATAGTATTTCTATATGCGAAATGAAAAATGTTGTTTAATATAAAAATAAAAAATGGAACAATTTCAAACTTAGATAACGTATCATCTTCTTATTATGATTACACCCATGAATTCAATACATTATATAATTTGTTATGTTATATAAATTGGCCCTGAACTTGGGGCTACACAAATTAAATTATATTACAATCATTATGTTGTTATATATAAATTGGCGCCCAACGTGGGGGACGATCCCAACCATTTGACTATTTAAAATTTTTTTTTTTGCTCAATGGTTGCTCTAAATGTAAATGCGTGTTACATGAAAAATATATTATATGTGATAATAACTATTTATATTAAACATTAATTGTATGTTATGTTAATTGTTGTGTATTAAGACACAACTGGCGCTCTGTGACTTTACTTAATAATGTCCCAGTTCTGGGCAGCATTTGTGACTTTCCCCCTTACTTTATTTTTTATTACTACACATATATTGATATTTATATTTATAAAAATACCATAATATGGTACTTCTGGGTACTTACCAATTTCAGTCACTGCCGGGCTCATATTCTTCTTTTTTTTAAATGTGCTTTTACCTAAAGGGGGCCAGGATTCATTTACGGCGAGATTTTGATACACAGATGATGACACAAATGATAACACTGTTTTATTGAAAATAACTATCAAAATTTAATTTTCCAGAATGTTTTACATACACGACCATGCGGTCAAATGACGTCATATAAGATGACCAAAAACAAAATGGCGGTTAGTTTAATATCCAACATTATTCTTAATACTTCTTTTTTGTTTTCTCCATCAAGATCATTGTAACGTTTATATTGCTGCAGCTTTAATCATTTATTACTTAGTAATTAATTTACACACAAACCAATGCCCTCGGCATATATAGTTATGGCCATGAGTTCACTCACTCATTCTCACACACATTCACCCTTGAACTTTTCACTCAACTTTTGTTATAAAATTGATTGCCCAGCGATACATCGCTGTGTATCCTTTGAAGAACTGCGTTGAATTGAGAACGAGGCAAATGTAAATTTGCGCTTGTGTGTGTGTTTCTTACGTCATCCAGCTTTGTCTTACTGGACAATGCCTCGTTGTACGTATTGTAGTCAGTGCGTCATTGTTTTTGGTTATGACGGAACAGTGCTATGTTCCAATCACAATGCATATTTAAAGTCATTCGTCACAAACACCGCCATGGCCTTTTCCGATTCCCGCACGTTCTAACGGTGACCTTGGTATGATACTCTTGTTGAATTTACTTTGTTCCTCCGTACACAGGGACAATGAACCTAACCATTCTGTGTTTTAATGATTAAACAATACAAAACATTGAAAAATACCTTTAAACCCCACAATTATGGTATTGGGTCGTTATGTACTGTTACAAACCCCCTCAATGAAAGATTTTGTGTCGAGACACAAAAACTTTCATTGACTCATTCACACTTTCCTAAAAGGATCAGTCTAGATATGTCACCACAACCCCCTGTAATATTACTATAAAAAATTTGTCATCACTAACCCTTGGTCCAATGATGTTGGTCGCACCCTCTGACCTTACTGGACTTCTCCTGAGAGATCCCTACACCATAAGGCCATGAGGCACTCTACGCTCCTGTTCTGACGCTCCAGCCAGCCCAGGACCGCGGTCACAACACCACAAAACTCTGAAACATTAAATACAAAATTTAAAATAGTGGTCTAGTACACCTCCATATCTACAACTGATAGTTCCCTTTTAGACGCATTGGTTTGTGTTTGGGGCATTGGTTTGTTCTATTTTAAAAGCTTAACATAACAACAACAAGACTTTAAAATGTATATTCTTTTACCACCACCAAACTCAATTTCTTCCTTGTAAGAAAACAAACTATGTATACAACTACAAATAACACAATACACAAACAATTCCCTAATATTCCCCAAAACACCTTCACCTAATTATTACTATAAATTCAACCTACAACTACTATGGCAGATACTTTTATTATTCGAATTTTATTACTCAACTTACAATCAGCTATCTATTGCAACATGTATCATACTATATTTTTGATCAACTTCAATTGTACCTTTGGACTTTCAACTTTTAAAAGCTACTATTCTTTGACACTTGTTAACGTCATTACTAATAACAATAAGGCATCATAAAACATTAGACATTACACATTAACATTGTTACATTTACCTTACATTAAACAATTTACATTTACGTGACTTGTACCCACAACTTTATCACATTACTACTTCAACAATTCTCTATTAACTTTTAATCATTTAACATTCATTAGATTCTATAAAACAATTTCAACTTTATCATTTACCTTTCAGTTACATTACCTTTCTACCATGAATTTTCTTTCCTAACCCTTCTATCCTTACTAGTTTGGGTGACTCTCTATTATTCACTATTTTCTCTATCTTATTTTGGCATTGTCAATCTAACCTTACTCACCTCTTTTTCCTACTAACCGCTTCTAACCATTAATATATTATGACACCAATATCTCTATAATAACCCCCTTCACAAATCCCATTTAAATCCTCTGGCACCGCTCATTTTTTGTACTAGTATGTGTGTTCCCTCACTATGCTCATTCCCTCACTATGGTTCCTGACCCTTTCAGATAACCCTTTCCGGCACACAACGGTCCTTTCCTGTCTCAACACCTTTCGTTGCAGACTCCTACACCAATACCCTTATTACAAAATATCACCATCAACAACAAATATAATTACCATTCACATTACTCAACTCTACATATAATCACTAACCACTGTGTCCCTAAAATATCTAACACCTCTTGATATATTATCAGCATCTCAACACTTTATTTCCCTAACTCCCATTAACTCTATTTAACTAACTCCAATGCCCTTATTTATCACTATTACCCAAACTCTTTTACAACATTTCAACTTAATACACTACTAGAAAATTCACCACTTACCTATTAACAACAATACCTCTCCATATCCAAATATATTACCTGCATAATCATTTACTAACCCTTTAGAATCTGAATCGCATAATATCACTTAAACTTTCTTCAGTTATTTAAAATCCTACAATACATGTTTACATAAAAAAAAACATAAAATATACAACAGCAAAAATACACAAATACACTGACATTAATACACAAAAATATACAATCCACATAATCATTAAATCATTTACCATAATCAGTCATAAACAGTCCATTTTAAAACACTGTCCACATAATTAAATGTTCATAAACACAATTAAAACAACTACCCTCCATCGTCAAATAACAATCGAACCTTAAAACTATATACATGGTTTACTATTAGATATTTTATACTATCATTAGAAATACCTATCCAATTCAAACGTTCATTATTATCCCCAAACTCATTTAACATGTCATGATTGATCACTGTCCTGTCACCTCCTGTATAATAAGTCATAATTAGGTATTTTATCAAGTCATTATTGTTATCAACATCACCTCCTACTGCTGCCATATCAGCTTCAATCCAAGGTAAGTTTTTATTATATTTATCACTTCTCTCTCCACCTAACCTTTCAATAAACTCTTCATAATCTCTACATACTCTATATAACTCTATCTCCCAATTATCACACAACTCTCTTTCACAATATCTCCTATCATAACCCCAAATCACATTCTCTCTCCCAATATATGCAGGGGACACTACAACTTCATTCTCGCACCACCTATCAGGTGCACAAAAAATCCAGGGACAACTATTTGCAGACCTTTTGTCTCCAAAACCTACATCGAAGGCACCCTCGTCCTTCCTAAAAACATGTATATCACCCCCAAATACACCATTAAGGGAAAAATCTAACCCCTGCAATTCTTTTACAATTATGCTCTCTCTACACACTGTTTTTAACCACTTAACACACACTATCATTCCATCATTATTATATTCTATTCCCCATAAAACCTCATTATTACTACCCCTGTTTACACAATCATTCTCTAACATCATACTTTTATTTATATTATCATACTTTTCTACCCCACTTACCTTGTCTTTGTTTCTATCTAATCTGTCTATTTCTCTACTCTTATTTTCTAACTGTATCTCATTAATTCTCTTGTCTAATTTCTCCTCTACTTGATCTAATTTTACGTTTTTCAAATCGTTTTGTTTCTTGAGCTCATTCTCAAAACTATCTAATTTTACATTAAATGTACTATTCATTTGATTGAATTTGTCTTCAAACTTACTATTTTGTTGTTCAAATTGTCACTGATTAACGTGAATAAATCTTCTAACGAGATTTTATTTTCAGCTACTCTAGGTGTCGAGCTAACATGTTTTCCTAATAAACTGGATTCCGTGTCTGTATTGTCCATTTCCAGACTATTATTATTTTCTGCCATCGTTAATTAAATATCTAAATGACTGTTTATTTTTTATTTGTACTTAACTATGCAATTACTAGTTACTTGACTTCGTCAACATAACCTCTCGTTCATTAGGTTATGTCCCATCTTATATCATCCTCTGTGTTTCTCAATCTGGCTGTTTTATATAAATTAATTTTTATATAATGTCCCTGTTCGGGCACCATTTGTGACTTTACTTAATAATGTCCCAGTTCTGGGCAGCATTTGTGACTTCCCCCTTACTTTATTTTTTATTACTACACATATATTGATATTTATATTTATAAAAATACCATAATATGGTACTTCTGGGTACTTACCAATTTCAGTCACTGCCGGGCTCATATTCTTCTTTTTTTTTAATGTGCTTTTACCTAAAGGGGGCCAGGATTCATTTACGGCGAGATTTTGATACACAGATGATGACACAAATGATAACACTGTATTATTGAAAATAACTATCAAAATTTAATTTTCCAGAATGTTTTACATACACGACCATGCGGTCAAATGACGTCATATAAGATGACCAAAAACAAAATGGCGGTTAGTTTAATATCCAACATTATTCTTAATACTTCTTTTTTGTTTTCTCCATCAAGATCATTGTAACGTTTATATTGCTGCAGCTTTAATCATTTATTACTTAGTAATTAATTTACACACAAACCAATGCCCTCGGCATATATAGTTATGGCCATGAGTTCACTCACTCATTCTCACACACATTCACCCTTGAACTTTTCACTCAACTTTTGTTATAAAATTGATTGCCCAGCGATACATCGCTGTGTATCCTTTGAAGAACTGCGTTGAATTGAGAACGAGGCAAATGTAAATTTGCGCTTGTGTGTGTGTTTCTTACGTCATCCAGCTTTGTCTTACTGGACAACGCCTCGTTGTACGTATTGTAGTCAGTGCGTCATTGTTTTTGGTTATGACGGAACAGTGCTATGTTCCAATCACAATGCATATTTAAAGTCATTCGTCACAAACACCGCCATGGCCTTTTCCGATTCCCGCACGTTCTAACGGTGACCTTGGTATGATACTCTTGTTGAATTTACTTTGTTCCTCCGTACACAGGGACAATGAACCTAACCATTCTGTGTTTTAATGATTAAACAATACAAAACATTGAAAAATACCTTTAAACCCCACAATTATGGTATTGGGTCATTATGTACTGTTACAAACCCCCTCAATGAAAGATTTTGTGTCGAGACACAAAAACTTTCATTGACTCATTCACACTTTCCTAAAAGGATCAGTCTAGATATGTCACCACAACCCCCTGTAATGTTACTATAAAAAATTTGTCATCACTTACCCTTGGTCCAATGATGTTGGTCGCACCCTCTGACCTTACTGGACTTCTCCTGAGAGATCCCTACACCATAAGGCCATGAGGCACTCTACGCTCCTGTTCTGACGCTCCAGCCAGCCCAGGACCGCGGTCACAACACCACAAAACTCTGAAACATTAAATACAAAATTTAAAATAGTGGTCTAGTACACCTCCATATCTACAACTGATAGTTCCCTTTTAGACGCATTGGTTTGTGTTTGGGGCATTGGTTTGTTCTATTTTAAAAGCTTAACATAACAACAACAAGACTTTAAAATGTATATTCTTTTACCACCACCAAACTCAATTTCTTCCTTGTAAGAAAACAAACTATGTATACAACTACAAATAACACAATACACAAACAATTCCCTAATATTCCCCAAAACACCTTCACCTAATTATTACTATAAATTCAACCTACAACTACTATGGCAGATACTTTTATTATTCGAATTTTATTACTCAACTTACAATCAGCTATCTATTGCAACATGTATCATACTATATTTTTGATCAACTTCAATTGTACCTTTGGACTTTCAACTTTTAAAAGCTACTATTCTTTGACACTTGTTAACGTCATTACTAATAACAATAAGGCATCATAAAACATTAGACATTACACATTAACATTGTTACATTTACCTTACATTAAACAATTTACATTTACGTGACTTGTACCCACAACTTTATCACATTACTACTTCAACAATTCTCTATTAACTTTTAATCATTTAACATTCATTAGATTCTATAAAACAATTTCAACTTTATCATTTACCTTTCAGTTACATTACCTTTCTACCATGAATTTTCTTTCCTAACCCTTCTATCCTTACTAGTTTGGGTGACTCTCTATTATTCACTATTTTCTCTATCTTATTTTGGCATTGTCAATCTAACCTTACTCACCTCTTTTTCCTACTAACCGCTTCTAACCATTAATATATTATGACACCAATATCTCTATAATAACCCCCTTCACAAATCCCATTTAAATCCTCTGGCACCGCTCATTTTTTGTACTAGTATGTGTGTTCCCTCACTATGCTCATTCCCTCACTATGGTTCCTGACCCTTTCAGATAACCCTTTCCGGCACACAACGGTCCTTTCCTGTCTCAACACCTTTCGTTGCAGACTCCTACACCAATACCCTTATTACAAAATATCACCATCAACAACAAATATAATTACCATTCACAATACTCAACTCTACATATAATCACTAACCACTGTGTCCCTAAAATATCTAACACCTCTTTATATATTATCAGCATCTCAACACTTTATTTCCCTAACTCCCATTAACTCTATTTAACTAACTCCAATGCCCTTATTTATCACTATTACCCAAACTCTTTTACAACATTTCAACTTAATACACTACTAGAAAATTCACCACTTACCTATTAACAACAATACCTCTCCATATCCAAATATATTACCTGCATAATCATTTACTAACCCTTTAGAATCTGAATCGCATAATATCACTTAAACTTTCTTCAGTTATTTAAAATCCTACAATACATGTTTACATAAAAAAAATACATAAAATATACAACAGCAAAAATACACAAATACACTGACATTAATACACAAAAATATACAATCCACATAATCATTAAATCATTTACCATAATCAGTCATAAACAGTCCATTTTAAAACACTGTCCACATAATTAAATGTTCATAAACACAATTAAAACAACTACCCTCCATCGTCAAATAACAATCGAACCTTAAAACTATATACATGGTTTACTATTAGATATTTTATACTATCATTAGAAATACCTATCCAATTCAAACGTTCATTATTATCCCCAAACTTATTTAACATGTCATGATTGATCATTGTCCTGTCACCTCCTGTATAATAAGTCATAATTAGGTATTTTATCAAGTCATTATTGTTATCAACATCACCTCCTACTGCTGCCATATCAGCTTCAATCCAAGGTAAGTTTTTATTATATTTATCACTTCTCTCTCCACCTAACCTTTCAATAAACTCTTCATAATCTCTACATACTCTATATAACTCTATCTCCCAATTATCACACAACTCTCTTTCACAATATCTCCTATCATAACCCCAAATCACATTCTCTCTCCCAATATATGCAGGGGACACTACAACTTCATTCTCGCACCACCTATCAGGTGCACAAAAAATCCAGGGTCAACTATTTGCAGACCTTTTGTCTCCAAAACCTACATCGAAGGCACCCTCGTCCTTCCTAAAAACATGTATATCACCCCCAAATACACCATTAAGGGAAAAATCTAACCCCTGCAATTCTTTTACAATTATGCTTTCTCTACACACTGTCTTTAACCCTTTAACACACACTATCATTCCATCATTATTATATTCTATTCCCCATAAAACCTCATTATTACTACCCCTGTTTACACAATCATTCTCTAACATCATACTTTTATTTATATTATCATACTTTTCTACCCCACTTACCTTGTCTTTGTTTCTATCTAATCTGTCTATTTCTCTACTCTTATTTTCTAACTGTATCTCATTAATTCTCTTGTCTAATTTCTCCTCTACTTGATCTAATTTTACGTTTTTCAAATCGTTTTGTTTCTTGAGCTCATTCTCAAAACTATCTAATTTTACATTAAATGTACTATTCATTTGATTGAATTTGTCTTCAAACTTACTATTTTGTTGTTCAAATTTGTCACTGATTAACGTGAATAAATCTTCTAACGAGATTTTATTTTCAGCTACGCTAGGTGTCGAGCTAACATGTTTTCCTAATAAACTGGATTCCGTGTCTGTATTGTCCATTTCCAGACTATTATTATTTTCTGCCATCGTTAATTAAATATCTAAATGACTGTTTATTTTTTATTTGTACTTAACTATGCAATTACTAGTTACTTGACTTCGTCAACATAACCTCTCGTTCATTAGGTTATGTCCCATCTTATATCATCCTCTGTGTTTCACAATCTGGCTGTTTTATATAAATTAATTTTTATATAATGTCCCTGTTCGGGCACCATTTGTGACTTTACTTAATAATGTCCCAGTTCTGGGCAGCATTTGTGACTTCCCCTTACTTTATTTTTTATTACTACACATATATTGATATTTATATTTATAAAAATACCATAATATGGTACTTCTGGGTACTTACCAATTTCAGTCACTGCCGGGCTCATATTCTTCTTTTTTTTAAATGTGCTTTTACCTAAAGGGGGGCCAGGATTCATTTACAGCGAGATTTTGATACACAGATGATGACACAAATGATAACACTGTATTATTGAAAATAACTATCAAAATTTAATTTTCCAGAATGTTTTACATACACGACCATGCGGTCAAATGACGTCATATAAGATGACCAAAAACAAAATGGCGGTTAGTTTAATATCCAACATTATTCTTAATACTTCTTTTTTGTTTTCTCCATCAAGATCATTGTAACGTTTATATTGCTGCAGCTTTAATCATTTATTACTTAGTAATTAATTTACACACAAACCAATGCCCTCGGCATATATAGTTATGGCCATGAGTTCACTCACTCACTCTCACACACATTCACCCTTGAACAAGTACATTCGTTTAATTAATTATTCTTGATTAATGAGCTCATTAAACTATAAGAAAGATGGTAAAATTGGACTTCTCTTATTGTTGTGCGGTGTTGTTCCTTCGCGGTTGGTGGTTGACGCCCATTTTGATGGCCGGTGTTCGCCTCTAGTTCTGCTGAGTTTTAATGAAGTAATTATAAGCACTGATTCTACATATTATAGTTCATACTGTTACTAATTCTGAACCTTTATTGCTCCACTATTATACTGGTAATTTTGATTCTAGTTATTATAAACTTTTGTTATAAAATTGATCGCCCAGCGATACATCGCTGTGTATCCTTTGAAGAACTGCGTTGAATTGAGAACGAGGCAAATGTAAATTTGCGCTTGTGTGTGTGTTTCTTACGTCATCCAGCTTTGTCTTACTGGACACCGCCTCGTTGTACGTATTGTAGTCAGTGCGACATTGTTTTTGGTTATGACGGAACAGTGCTATGATCCAATCACAATGCATATTTAAAGTCATTCGTCACAAACACCGCCATGGACTTTTCCGATTCCCGCACGTTCTAACGGTGACCTTGGTATGATACTCTTGTTGAATTTACTTTGTTCCTCCATACATAGGGACAATGAACCTAACCATTCTGTGTTTTAATGATTAAACAATACAAAACATTGAAAAATACCTTTAAACCCCATAATTATGGTATTGGGTCATTATGTACTGTTACAGCTCTACAAAGTAATATCATTGTAAAGGTGTAATTGTAATAAGAAAAAAATAATAATTTTTAATAATAATAAATAAATTTAGTAATTTGGTTCCATAAGAATAATATTCTAAAACATAATAAATAAATACAAAATAATTCAACATGGCAATATCAAAAAGTTTAAGCATGGAAGAGGCGCTTCAAGCTATGGTGCAAGCCATATTTGGCGAAGTAGAGGACAAACAAACAGAAAAAGTAAAAGAAAATAATAATAGAACACAAATATAAGAGTTAACAGAATTTTTTAGAAAACAAACAGAAAAATTAAGAGAAGAAAGGAAATCAAAATTAGAACAATCTATCATAAATAAGACTGCGCACTTAGTGCCTATGGATATCGATAATAATATGCATATAAACGCACGCAAAAGTAAGGTTGAAACAGCATTTGATAAACAAGGTATTAAAATAAAAAATGAACTTGAAGGAATGTTAATAATTAATTATTAGAATTCTAGTGAAATAATTAACACTAAGGTAGAATGTAAAGTAGGATATAAACAATCGTACCTGGGTAGCAAGAATATCCAATTAGCAGGAGATACATACAGTATTAAAACAGTTAAGAAAGCAATACGTGTAACACGATTAAAACACAGCATTTGCAACGAGAATACAAACAGTTAGTATCGAGCAAATGTTAATTATAATGACAATAATCACAATTATAATTCTAAAAACTACAGAGATTATTATAGGCGACGCATGAGAGCAAGTCACACACGAAATAATAAGCAGTGCATTCGACAAGAGAGGCAATGCAGAGAGAATGAGAGAAAAGAAAGCAAGGGGGAGAAAAGTTATTCGTTGTATCTAAGAAATAAATTCTCACCCTATGAACAGGTGAGTTACACGGTACAATGGAATGTTAACACAGAGAGTGAGAAGTGGAAATTGTTATATGTCGGTGACTATACTACAAGGAAACAATGCCCGGCATCTAGACAAACAATACAATGTAGTCTAAACTAGTGTGAACTAAACTGCACTCAACGCCCTAATGTAAATAGAAATTATTTTGAAAATATTACTGTGTTAATTATTAATAAGATAAGGAATTAAATAATAAGGAATAACAATATGTTAATGATAATATGTAATTGAGCAGAAAATTTCAATCTCCACGGAGGTATAATATACAAAAAAAGTAGGCTTATATAATAAAAAGACATTGTAGCAAAAGTGCATAAGAAAGAAGATATACAAAAGAGTAGAATTAAGATCAAATACCAGCAGTGTGAGGTACACCACTGTTCTCTTCAAATTGGTAAACCAGGATTGGAAGGTAGTATTATCGAAAGAAATGTTGCATTAATTAATAAAAAGCCATACATGAAAATGTAGAATATGCTTCAGCTTTGAAATGTTATTTAGGCCTGTGAGAAAATTTCACCATTAATAATATGTTTAATAAGGTTAGAAGTTATGTTTAAGGAAATGTTATGATTGCAAAAAATGTAAAGGAAATGGTAAGGAAGGTTAATGTTAAAGAAAGGAAAGAAATGTTAAGGAATGTTAATGTCAAAGAAATGTAAGAAATGTTAAGTAAAGTTGATGTTTAAGGAAATGTTACGGAATATTAAGGAATGTTATATTTAATGAAATGTTAAGGAATGTTAATGTTAAAGAAAGGTAAGAAATGTTAAGGAATATTAATGTTAAGGAAAGGTTAAGGAATATTATGATTAAGGAAATGTAAAATTCCAGAGTGAAGGATGGCATAAAATGTTGAGATGGAGAGTATTCAGAAGGAAGCTAGAGGAGAGTTAGTTGCAGTGGACTTTCTGGGACCTCTACCGAGATCAAGTCGGGGAGATAAGCACATACTTGCCTGTATAGATGTGTTTTCCAAAGCAGTTCATCTGTATCCAGTTATGCGACCTACAACAAAAGCTGTACTGAAGATACTACTCAATAAATATATTTCAGCATTTAGCAAGATGAAAAAGATCTTGAGTAACCAAGGCGTACAATTCCAGAGCGAAGTTTGGCAACAAACGTTAAGAGAAAATGGAATTAAAACCATCCTAACAGCTATTAGACATCCACAAGGAAATCTAGCAGAAAGGGTAAACAAGGAGTTAGATAAATATCTACGGATTTACTGCCATAACCAACATAACAGATGGGCAGAATATTTACCATTCTTCAAAAAGGCTATGAACGAGAACTACAGTGAAGCAACAAGTTACACGCAAATTGAAATAGGAGAAGATCGTAAACCTGAGAGATTTGGGTAAAAATATATACAAAAACCTGCCAATCAAAACATACAAATTCCAGTCAGCGTTAAAATAGAGAATGCGAAGAGAGCAATAATAGAAAAAGGTAGCAAGAGAGTAGAGCAGTTGAACAGAACGCATAAGCTACAACAGTTTGCAATTGGAGAAGATGTATTATTAAAGACTAATCCAGTAGGGAAAAGAGTTCTTAATACAGCTAAAAAAATTTCAGATTGTATGATGGACCATATACACTGGTACGACAAGTTGGTAAACAGACATTCATAGTGTATGATGGCGTGAGAGAAAAAGAAATGGGCAAATCCATTCATAAATAACTTGGTCACTAGAACGATTAAAGTGAAACAACAACTGAAGCTGATATACCGAAACACCACAGCGACTCTACCTACATGGGAGGGGAAATATTTGCTCAAAACCTCCAAATAAGGGTACAAGTGAAAAAAATCATATACTCATTATTAGTCGCACATAAAATAAATAAATGTGTTGATAAATAAAAACAATACCATATTATTTGTCTAATAAAAAAAAATTTTAATTTGGTATTAAAATTTTTTTTTCACCAAGCAGGGAAATAATGCAATGGTACAACCATTAACGGTACTGTGCATTGCAAAAATAAATGAAATAAATAATAAAAATAAATAAATAAGAATTAATATACATGATTCAGATTGCATAAGCTGTATCGTAGTTAAAAATAGGGAGCACAGAATTCATGCATGGACACACATTCCCGACGCACCTGTTGCTAGCATTGTGTACACGCATATTTGGTTTGTGTGTGTGAGCCTGTCCATTCCTGAAATGTAACCAACCCTTTTCAAGTAGAATAGTTTTATATTTTTCTTTAATTATAAGGAAAATATGTACGCTAGGGTAAAACAAAAGACACCAAAGTGTATAGAAATTAAAGGTGAATAAAGGGTTAAAAGACCATGAATGAAAAGTGCAATTACTATACGTAAAAAGTTAATAGCTCTTTTTGTAATTACAATAAAGAAGTGTAATTTACGTATAGTAAACACATAAAAATTAGTGATCGATTGAGAATCGAGTGATGTGAAACAAACATCGTAATTCGTGAAGATAGGCGAAAAAAGTGAATTGAACCAGAGTGAGGGAAATGACGCTTTGACAAAATCTGACAAGTTAAAAGCTGTTCAGACATGAGATTTGCATGACCTGACTATAAATACCAGGTCGCGCTAATAAAGTTTCTTCTTGTCGAGTCAACCATTGCCACAGGAAGGCTATGTCAGTTGACGATGCTAATTTAAATATATAGTAAGAGGCACAGGAGAAACCGAAGTCCAACCAGAGCAGCAGAGCACATACGAGGAGGTCTATGGACACACACCGCAGCATATGATGGGAGGCGTGACGACTTGTAAACCGTACATGCAGTAGAATCCGACCAGAGGACCAAGAGGACACGGAGTACACAGACTGAGGACCAAAGGTCGTACAAATGATTAACCACATCAAACGAGGTGATGAAAAACCAATGTAATTACAGACATTTGAAAGACACTAATTAAAGTTAAAATGCAAGACATTCAACCTGTATTAAAATAACTAATTGTACATAAATGTAAAATTTAGAATAATATCTCTTATATAAAATTTAGTAATTGAGAGTAACGTAAATGATAAGAGAAATAATTAGTAAAATAGTTTTACCTTTTTCTTGTCCGTCTGGTGGCCTTTTCTCTATATTTAATTCTACGCGTTTCAGGACATATGCCCCATCATCAGGAATATCCCTTGGTGAAGTTCGTCGATCATTAAAATATTAAAAACACTTTATATACAATTTTACACACATAACAATAAATATAATATAAACATAAAAAATATACATAAAATCCCCAAACTTGAGACACACGCAGTCGAATATAGCATGTCGTGGTGCGCACCACCGATATCGCGTGTGTCTCCAGTTTGGGGATTTTATGTGTATTTTTTATGTTTATATTATATTTATTGTTATGTGTGTAAAATTGTATATAAAGTGTTTTTAATATTTTATGATCGACGAACTTCACCAAGGGATATTCCTGATGATGGGGCATATGTCCCGAAACGCGTAGAATTAAATATAGAGAAAAGGCAACCAGACGGACAAGAAAAAGGTAAAACTATTTTACTAATTATATACTTTAAGTGGCCTAGATACCAAAAAATATGGATAGATAAGAGAAACATTTGATTTTTTGAGTTAACATAATTAATAAAGTCTTGGTTGATAAAGGAGAATGCATATGCAGAAGAAAGTTTTAAAACCATGTAATATTAAAGAAATTGGAATACAAGTAACTTCATTAAGAAAGTAAATTAATCAGAAATTGCAAAAAAGATGATCACACAATGAGTAAGCCAAGAGCAAAATGAATATTCAATTAATTAAAATTAGATAATAAGATTTACGTATAACCTGTGTATGTAAATTGTTAGCTATAAGTAGCGTACGAAGGAGTCGTACAAACGATATAATAATGAATAGTATTTCTATATGCGAAATGAAAAATGTTGTTTAATATTAAAATAAAAAATGGAACAATTTCAAACTTAGATAACGTATCATCTTCTTATTATGATTACACCCATGAATTCAATACATTATATAATTTGTTATGTTATATAAATTGGCCCTGAACTTGGGGCTACACAAATTAAATTATATTACAATCATTATGTTGTTATATATAAATTGGCGCCCAACGTGGGGGACGATCCCAACCATTTGACTATTTAAAATTTTTTTTGTAGCTCAATGGTTGCTCTAAATGTAAATGCGTGTTACATGAAAAATATATTATATGTGATAATAATTATTTATATTAAACATTAATTGTATGTTATGTTAATTGTTGTGTATTAAGACACAACTGGCGCTCTGTGACTTTACTTAATAATGTCCCAGTTCTGGGCGGCATTTGTGACTATCCCCTTACTTTATTTTTTATTACTACACATATATTGATATTTATATTTATAAAAATACCATAATATGATACTTCTGGGTACTTACCAATTTCAGTCACTGCCGGGCTCATATTCTTCTTTTTTTTAAATGTGCTTTTACCTAAAGGGGGGCCAGGATTCATTTACGGCGAGATTTTGATACACAGATGATGACACAAATGATAACACTGTATTATTGAAAATAACTATCAAAATTTAATTTTCCAGAATGTTTTACATACACGACCATGCGGTCAAATGACGTCATATAAGATGACCAAAAACAAAATGGCGGTTAGTTTAATATCCAACATTATTCTTAATACTTCTTTTTTGTTTTCTCCATCAAGATCATTGTAACGTTTATATTGCTGCAGCTTTAATCATTTATTACTTAGTAATTAATTTACACACAAACCAATGCCCTCGGCATATATAGTTATGGCCATGAGTTCACTCATTCACTCTCACACACATTCACCCTTGAACTTTTCACTCAACTTTTGTTATAAAATTGATTGCCCAGCGATACATCGCTGTGTATCCTTTGAAGAACTGCGTTGAATTGAGAACGAGGCAAATGTAAATTTGCGCCTGTGTGTGTGTTTCTTACGTCATCCAGCTTTGTCTTACTGGACAACGCCTCGTTGTACGTATTGTAGTCAGTGCGTCATTGTTTTTGGTTATGACGGAACAGTGCTATGTTCCAATCACAATGCATATTTAAAGTCATTCGTCACAAACACCGCCATGGACTTTTCCGATTCCCGCACGTTCTAACGGTGACCTTGGTATGATACTCTTGTTGAATTTACTTTGTTCCTCCGTACACAGGGACAATGAACCTAACCATTCTGTGTTTTAATGATTAAACAATACAAAACATTGAAAAATACCTTTAAACCCCACAATTATGGTATTGGGTCATTATGTACTGTTACAAACCCCCTCAATGAAAGATTTTGTGTCGAGACACAAAAACTTTCATTGACTCATTCACACTTTCCTAAAAGGATCAGTCTAGATATGTCACCACAACCCCCTGTAATGTTACTATAAAAAATTTGTCATCACTTACCCTTGGTCCAATGATGTTGGTCGCACCCTCTGACCTTACTGGACTTCTCCTGAGAGATCCCTACACCATAAGGCCATGAGGCACTCTACGCTCCTGTTCTGACGCTCCAGCCAGCCCAGGACCGCGGTCACAACACCACAAAACTCTGAAACATTAAATACAAAATTTAAAATAGTGGTATAGTACACCTCCATATCTACAACTGATAGTTCCCTTTTAGACGCATTGGTTTGTGTTTGGGGCATTGGTTTGTTCTATTTTAAAAGCTTAACATAACAACAACAAGACTTTAAAATGTATATTCTTTTACCACCACCAAACTCAATTTCTTCCTTGTAAGAAAACAAACTATGTATACAACTACAAATAACACAATACACAAACAATTCCCTAATATTCCCCAAAACACCTTCACCTAATTATTACTATAAATTCAACCTACAACTACTATGGCAGATACTTTTATTATTCGAATTTTATTACTCAACTTACAATCAGCTATCTATTGCAACATGTATCATACTATATTTTTGATCAACTTCAATTGTACCTTTGGACTTTCAACTTTTAAAAGCTACTATTCTTTGACACTTGTTAACGTCATTACTAATAACAATAAGGCATCATAAAACATTAGACATTACACATTAACATTGTTACATTTACCTTACATTAAACAATTTACATTTACGTGACTTGTACCCACAACTTTATCACATTACTACTTCAACAATTCTCTATTAACTTTTAATCATTTAACATTCATTAGATTCTATAAAACAATTTCAACTTTATCATTTACCTTTCAGTTACATTACCTTTCTACCATGAATTTTCTTTCCTAACCCTTCTATCCTTACTAGTTTGGGTGACTCTCTATTATTCACTATTTTCTCTATCTTATTTTGGCATTGTCAATCTAACCTTACTCACCTCTTTTTCCTACTAACCGCTTCTAACCATTAATATATTATGACACCAATATCTCTATAATAACCCCCTTCACAAATCCCATTTAAATCCTCTGGCACCGCTCATTTTTTGTACTAGTATGTGTGTTCCCTCACTATGCTCATTCTCTCATTGGTTCCTGACCCTTTCAGATAACCCTTTCCGGCACACAACGGTCCTTTCCTGTCTCAACACCTTTCGTTGCAGACTCCTACACCAATACCCTTATTACAAAATATCACCATCAACAACAAATATAATTACCATTCACATTACTCAACTCTACATATAATCACTAACCACTGTGTCCTTAAAATATCTAACACCTCTTTATATATTATCAGCATCTCAACACTTTATATCCCTAACTCCCATTAACTCTATTTAACTAACTCCAATGCCCTTATTTATCACTATTACCCAAACTCTTTTACAACATTTCAACTTAATACACTACTAGAAAATTCACCACTTACCTATTAACAACAATACCTCTCCATATCCAAATATATTACCTGCATAATCATTTACTAACCCTTTAGAATCTGAATCGCATAATATCACTTAAACTTTCTTCAGTTATTTAAAATCCTACAATACATGTTTACATAAAAAAAATACATAAAATATACAACAGCAAAAATACACAAATACACTGACATTAATACACAAAAATATACAATCCACATAATCATTAAATCATTTACCATAATCAGTCATAAACAGTCCATTTTAAAACACCGTCCACATAATTAAATGTTCATAAACACAATTAAAACAACTACCCTCCATCGTCAAATAACAATCGAACCTTAAAACTATATACATGGTTTACTATTAGATATTTTATACTATCATTAGAAATACCTATCCAATTCAAACGTTCATTATTATCCCCAAACTCATTTAACATGTCATGATTGATCATTGTCCTGTCACCTCCTGTATAATAAGTCATAATTAGGTATTTTATCAAGTCATTATTGTTATCAACATCACCTCCTACTGCTGCCATATCAGCTTCAATCCAAGGTAAGTTTTTATTATATTTATCACTTCTCTCTCCACCTAACCTTTCAATAAACTCTTCATAATCTCTACATACTCTATATAACTCTATCTCCCAATTATCACACAACTCTCTTTCACAATATCTCCTATCATAACCCCAAATCACATTCTCTCTCCCAATATATGCAGGGGACACTACAACTTCATTCTCGCACCACCTATCAGGTGCACAAAAAATCCAGGGACAACTATTTGCAGACCTTTTGTCTCCAAAACCTACATCGAAGGCACCCTCGTCCTTCCTAAAAACATGTATATCACCCCCAAATACACCATTAAGGGAAAAATCTAACCCCTGCAATTCTTTTACAATTATGCTCTCTCTACACACTGTCTTTAACCCTTTAACACACACTATCATTCCATCATTATTATATTCTATTCCCCATAAAACCTCATTATTACTACCCCTGTTTACACAATCATTCTCTAACATCATACTTTTATTTATATTATCATACTTTTCTACCCCACTTACCTTGTCTTTGTTTCTATCTAATCTGTCTATTTCTCTACTCTTATTTTCTAACTGTATCTCATTAATTCTCTTGTCTAATTTCTCCTCTACTTGATCTAATTTTACGTTTTTCAAATCGTTTTGTTTCTTGAGCTCATTCTCAAAACTATCTAATTTTATTATCATACTTTTCTACCCCACTTACCTTGTCTTTGTTTCTATCTAATCTGTCTATTTCTCTACTCTTATTTTCTAACTGTATCTCATTAATTCTCTTGTCTAATTTCTCCTCTACTTGATCTAATTTTACGTTTTTCAAATCGTTTTGTTTCTTGAGCTCATTCTCAAAACTATCTAATTTTACATTAAATGTACTATTCATTTGATTGAATTTGTCTTCAAACTTACTATTTTGTTGTTCAAATTTGTCACTGATTAACGTGAATAAATCTTCTAACGAGATTTTATTTTCAGCTACTCTAGGTGTCGAGCTAACATGTTTTCCTAATAAACTGGATTCCGTGTCTGTATTGTCCATTTCCAGACTATTATTATTTTCTGCCATCGTTAATTAAATATCTAAATGACTGTTTATTTTTTATTTGTACTTAACTATGCAATTACTAGTTACTTGACTTCGTCAACATAACCTCTTGTTCATTAGGTTATGTCCCATCTTATATCATCCTCTGTGTTTCTCAATCTGGCTGTTTTATATAAATTAATTTTTATATAATGTCCCTGTTCGGGCACCATTTGTGACTTTACTTAATAATGTCCCAGTTCTGGGCAGCATTTGTGACTTCCCCCTTACTTTATTTTTTATTACTACACATATATTGATATTTATATTTATAAAAATACCATAATATGGTACTTCTGGGTACTTACCAATTTCAGTCACTGCCGGGCTCATATTCTTCTTTTTTTTAAATGTGCTTTTACCTAAAGGGGGGCCAGGATTCATTTACAGCGAGATTTTGATACACAGATGATGACACAAATGATAACACTGTATTATTGAAAATAACTATCAAAATTTAATTTTCCAGAATGTTTTACATACACGACCATGCGGTCAAATGACGTCATATAAGATGACCAAAAACAAAATGGCGGTTAGTTTAATATCCAACATTATTCTTAATACTTCTTTTTTGTTTTCTCCATCAAGATCATTGTAACGTTTATATTGCTGCAGCTTTAATCATTTATTACTTAGTAATTAATTTACACACAAACCAATGCCCTCGGCATATATAGTTATGGCCATGAGCTCACTCACTCACTCTCACACACATTCACCCTTGAACAAGTACATTCGTTTAATTAATTATTCTTGATTAATGAGCTCATTAAACTATAAGAAAGATGGTAAAATTGGACTTCTCTTATTGTTGTGCGGTGTTGTTCCTTCGCGGTTGGTGGTTGACGCCCATTTTGATGGCCGGTGTTCGCCTCTAGTTCTGCTGAGTTTTAATGAAGTAATTATAAGCACTGATTCTACATATTATAGTTCATACTGTTACTAATTTTGAACCTTTATTGCTCCACTATTATACTGGTAATTTTGATTCTAGTTATTATAAACTTTTGTTATAAAATTGATCGCCCAGCGATACATCGCTGTGTATCCTTTGAAGAACTGCGTTGAATTGAGAACGAGGCAAATGTAAATTTGCGCTTGTGTGTGTGTTTCTTACGTCATCCAGCTTTGTCTTACTGGACACCGCCTCGTTGTACGTATTGTAGTCAGTGCGACATTGTTTTTGGTTATGACGGAACAGTGCTATGATCCAATCAACAATGCATATTTAAAGTCATTCGTCACAAACACCGCCATGGACTTTTTCGATTCCCGCACGTTCTAACGGTGACCTTGGTATGATACTCTTGTTGAATTTACTTTGTTCCTCCGTACATAGGGACAATGAACCTAACCATTCTGTGTTTTAATGATTAAACAATACAAAACATTGAAAAATACCTTTAAACCCCATAATTATGGTATTGGGTCATTATGTACTGTTACAGCTCTACAAAGTAATATCATTGTAAAGGTGTAATTGTAATAAGAAAAAATAATAATTTTTAATAATAATAAATAAATTTAGTAATTTGGTTCCATAATAATAATATTCTAAAACATAATAAATAAATACAAAATAATTCAACATGGCAATATCAAAAAGTTTAAGCATGGAAGAGGCGCTTCAAGCTATGGTGCACGCCATATTTGGCGAAGTAGAGGACAAACAAACAGAAAAAGTAAAAGAAAATAATAATAGAACACAAATAGAAGAGTTAACAGAATTTTTTAGAAAACAAACAGAAAAATTAAGAGAAGAAAGGAAATCAAAATTAGAACAATCTATCGTAAATAAGACTGCGCACTTAGTGCCTATGGATATCGATAATAATATGCATATAAACGCACGCAAAAGTAAGGTTGAAACAGCATTTGATAAACAAGGTATTAAAATAAAAAATGAACTTGAAGGAATGTTAATAATTAATTATTAGAATTCTAGTGAAATAATTAACACTAAGGAAGAATGTAAAGTAGGATATAAACAATTGTACCTGGGTAGCAAGAATATCCAATTAGCAGGAGATACATACAGTATTAAAACAGTTAAGAAAGCAATACGTGTAACACGATTAAAACACAGCATTTGCAACGAGAATACAAACAGTTAGTATCGAGCAAATGTTAATTATAATGACAATAATCACAATTATAATTATAAAAACTACAGAGATTATTATAGGCGACCCATGAGAGCAAGTCACACACGAAATAATAAGCAGTGCATTCGACAAGAGAGGCAATGCGGAGAGAATGAGAGAGAAGAAAGCAAGGGAGAGAAAAGTTATTCGTTGTATCTAAGAAATAAATTCTCACCCTATGAACAGGTGAGTTACACGGTACAATGGAATGTTAACACAGAGAGTGAGAAGCGGAAATTGTTATATGTCGGCGACTATACTACAAGGAAACAATGCCCGGCATCTAGACAAACAATACAATGTAGTCTAAACTAGGGTGAACTAAACCGCACTCAACGCCCTAATGTAAATAGAAATTATTTTGAAAATATTACTGTGTTAATTATTAATAAGATAAGGAATTAAATAATAAGGAATAACAATATGTTAATGATAATATGTAATTGAGCAGAAAATTTCAATCTCCACGGAGGTATAATATACAAAAAAAGAAGGCTTATATAATAAAAAGACATTGTAGCAAAAGTGCATAAGAAAGAAGATATACAAAAGAGTAGAATTAAGATCAAATACCAGCAGTGTGAGGTACAACACTGTTCTCTTCAAATTGGTAAACCAGGATTGGAAGGTAGTATTATCGAATGAAATGTTGCATTAATTAATAAAAAGCCATACATGAAAACGTAGAATATGCTTCAGCTTTGAAATGTTATTTAGGTCTGTGAGAAAATTTCACCATTAATAATATGTTTAATAAGGTTAGAAGTTATGTTTAAGGAAATGTTATGATTGCAAAAAATGTTAAGGAAATGGTAAGGAAGGTTAATGTTAAAGAAAGGAAAGAAATGTTAAGGAATGTTAGTGTCAAAGAAATGTAAGAAATGTTAAGTAAAGTTGATGTTTAAGGAAATGTTACGGAATATTAAGGAATGTTATATTTAATGAAATGTTAAGGAATGTTAATGTTAAAGAAAGGTAAGAAATGTTAAGGAATATTAATGTTAAGGAAAGGTTAAGGAATATTATGATTAAGGAAATGTAAAATTCCAGAGTGAAGGATGGCATAAAATGTTGAGATGGAGAGTATTCAGAAGGAAGCTAGAGGAGAGTTAGTTGCAGTGGACTTTCTGGGACCTCTACCGAGATCAAGTCGGGGAGATAAGCACATACTTGCCTGTATAGATGTGTTTTCCAAAGCAGTTCATCTGTATCCAGTTATGCGACCTACAACAAAAGCTGTACTGAAGATACTACTCAATAAATATATTTCAGCATTTAGCAAGATGAAAAAGATCTTGAGTAACCAAGGCGTACAATTCCAGAGCGAAGTTTGGCAACAAACGTTAAGAGAAAATGGAATTAAAACCATCCTAACAGCTATTAGACATCCACAAGGAAATCTAGCAGAAAGGGTAAACAAGGAGTTAGATAAATATCTACGGATTTACTGCCATAACCAACATAACAGATGGGCAGAATATTTACCATTCTTCAAAAAGGCTATGAACGAGAACTACAGTGAAGCAACAAGTTACACGCAAATTGAAATAGGAGAAGATCGTAAACCTGAGAGATTTGGGTAAAAATATATACAAAAACCTGCCAATCAAAACATACAAATTCCAGTCAGCGTTAAAATAGAGAATGCGAAGAGAGCAATAATAGAAAAAGGTAGCAAGAGAGTAGAGCAGTTGAACAGAACGCATAAGCTACAACAGTTTGCAATTGGAGAAGATGTATTATTAAAGACTAATCCAGTAGGGAAAAGAGTTCTTAATACAGCTAAAAAATTTTTCAGGTTGTATGATGGACCATATACACTGGTACGACAAGTTGGTAAACAGACATTCATAGTGTATGATGGCGTGAGAGAAAAAGAAATGGGTAAATCCATTCATAAATAACTTGGTCACTAGAACGATTAAAGTGAAACAACAACTGAAGCTGATATACCGAAACACCACAGCGACTCTACCTACATGGGAGGGGAAATATTTGCTCAAAACCTCCAAATAAGGGTACAAGTGAAAAAAATCATATACTCATTATTAGTCGCACATAAAATAAATAAATGTGTCGATAAATAAAAACAATACCATATTATTTGTCTAATAAAAAAAAAATTTTAATTTGGTATTAAAATTTTTTTTCACCAAGCAGGGAAATAATGCAATGGTACAACCATTAACGGTACTGTGCATTGCAAAAATAAATGAAATAAATAAAGAAGAATTAATATACATGATTCAGATTCCATAAGCTGTATCGTAGTTAAAAATAGGGAGCACAGAATTCATGCATGGACACACATTCCCGACGCACCTGTTTCTAGCGTTGTGTACACGCATATTTGGTTTGTGTGTGTGAGCCTGTCCGTTCCTGAAATGTAACCAACCCTTTTCAAGTAGAATAGTTTTATATTTTACTTTAATTATAAGGAAAATATGTACGCTAGGGTAAAACAAAAGACACCAAAGTGTATAGAAATTAAAGGTGAATAAAGGTTTAAAAGACCATGGTGAAAATTGCAATTACTATACGTAAAAAGTTAATAGCTCTTTTTGTAATTACAATAAAGAAGTGTAATTTACGTATAGTAAACATATAAAAATTAGTGATCGATTGAGAATCGAGTGATGTGAAACAAACTTCGTAATTCGTGAAGATAGGCGAGAATAGTGAATTGAACCAGAGTGAGAGAAATGACGCTTTGACAAAATCTGCCAAGTTAAAAACTGTTCAGACATGAGTTTTTGCACGACTTGACTATAAATAGCAGGTCGCACTAATAAAGTTTCTTCTTCTCGATTCAACCGTTGGCACAGGAAGGCTATGTCAGTCGACGATGCTAATTTAAATATATAGTAAGAGGCACAGGACAAACTGAAGTCTAACCAGAGCAGCAGAGCACATACGAGGAGGTCTATGGACACACACCGCAGCATATGATGTGAGGCGTGACGACTTGTAAACCGTACATGCAGTAGAATCTGACCAGAGGACCAAGAGGACACGGAGTACACAGACTGAGGACCAAAGGAGGACGTACGGATGATTAACCACATCAAACGGGGTGATGGAAAACCAATGTAATTACAGACATTTGAAAGACACTAATTAAAGTTAGAATGCAAGACATTCAACCTGTATTAAAATAACTAATTGTACATAAATGTAAAATTTAGAATAATATCTCTTGTATAAAATTTAGTAATTGAGAGTAACGTAAATGATAAAAGAAATAATTAGTAAAATAGTTTTACCTTTTTCTTGTCCGTCTGGTGGCCTTTTCTCTATATTTAATTCTACGCGTTTCAGGACATATGCCCCATCATCAGGATATCCCTTGGTGAAGTTTGTCGATCATTAAAATATTAAAAACACTTTATATACAATTTTACATACATAACAATAAATATAATATAAACATAAAAAATATACATAAAATCCCCAAACTTGAGACACACGCAGTCGAATATAGCATGTCGTGGTGCGCACCACCGATATCGCGTGTGTCCCCAGTTTGGGGATTTTATGTGTATTTTTTATGTTTATATTATATTTACTGTTATGTGTGTAAAATTGTATATAAAGTGTTTTTAATATTTTATGATCGACGAACTTCACCAAGGGATATTCCTGATGATGGGGCATATGTCCCGAAACGCGTAGAATTAAATATAGAGAAAAGGCCACCAGACGGACAAGAAATAGGTAAAACTATTTTACTAATTATATACTATAAGTGGCCTGGATACCAAAAAGCATGGATAGATAAGAGAAACATTTGATTTTTTGAGTTAACGTAATTAATAAAGTCTTGGTTGATAAAGGAGAATGCATATGCAGTAGAAAGTTTTAAAACCATGTAATATTAAAGAAATTGGAATACAAGTAACTTCATTAAGAAAGTAAATTAATCAGATATTGCAAAAAAGATGATCACACAATAAGTAAGCCGAGAGCAAAATGATAATTCAATTAATTAAAATTAGATAATAAGATTTACGTATAACCTGTGTATGTAAATTGTTAGCTATAAGTTGTATATGAAGGAGTCGTACAAACGATATAATAATGAATAGTACTTCTATATGCGAAATGAAAAATGTTGTTTAATATAAAAATAAAAAATGGAACAGTTTCAAACTTAGATAACGTATCATCTTCTTATTATGATTACACCCATGAATTCAATACATTATATAATTTGTTATGTTATATAAATTAGCCCCGAACTTGGGGCTACGCAAATTAAATTATATTACAATCATTATGTTGTTATATATAAATTGGCGGCCATCGTGGGGGACGATCCCTACCATTTGACTATTTAAAATTTTTTTTGTAGCTCAATGGTTGCTCTAAATGTAAATGCGTGTTACATGAAAAATATATTATATGTGATAATAATTATTTATATTAAACATTAATTGTATGTTATGTTAATTGTTGTGTATTAAGACACAACTGGCGCTCAACGAAGTAATATCATTGTAAAGGTGTAATTGTAATAAGAAAAAAATAATAATTAATAATAATAATAAATAAATTTAGTAATTCGGTTCCATAAGAATAATATTCTAAAACATAATAAATAAATACAAAATAATTCAACATGGCAATATCAAGAAGTTTAAGGATGGAAGAGGTGCTTCAAGCTATGGTGCAAGCCATATTTGGCGAAGTAGAGGACAAACAAACAGAAAAATAAAAGAAAATAATAATAGAACACAAATAGAAGAGTTAACAGAATTTTTTAGAAAACAAACAGAAAAATTAAGAGAAGATAGAAAATCAAAATTAGAAAAATCTATCGTAAATAAGACTGCGCACTTAGTGCCTACGGATATCGATAATAATATGCATATAAACGCACGCAAAAGTAAGGTTAAAAAAGCACTTGATAAAGAAGCTATTAAAATAAAAAATTAACTTGAAGGAATGTTAATAATTAATTATTATAATTCTAGTGAAATAATTAACACTAAGGAAGAATGTAAAGTAGGATATAAACAATCGTACCTGGGTAGCAAGAATATCCAATTAGCAGGAGATACATACAGTATTAAAACAGTTAAGAAAGCAATAGGTGTAACACAATTAAAACACAGCGTTTGCAATGAGAATACAAACAGTAAGTATCGAGCAAACGTTAATTAAATGACAATAATCACAATTATAATTATAAAAACTACAGAGATTATTATAGGCGACCCATGAGAGCAAGTTACACATGAAATAATAAGCAGTGCATTCAACAAGAGAGGCAATGCGGAGAGAATGAGAGAGAAGAAAGCAAGGGAGAGAAAAGTTATTCGTCGTATCTAAGAAATAAATTCTCACCCTATGAACAGGTGAGTTACACGGTACAATGGAATGTTAACACAGAGAGTGAGAAGTGGAAATTGTTATATGTCGGCGACTATACTACAAGGAAACAATGCCCGGCATCTAGACAAACAATACAATGTAGTCTAAACTAAGGTGAACTAAACCGCACTCAATGCCCTAATGTAAATAGAAATTATTTTGAAAATATCACTGTGTTAATTATTAATAAGATAAGGAATTAAATAATAAGGAATAACAATATGTTAATGATAATATGTAAATGAGCAGAAAATTTCAATCTCCACGTAGGTATAATATAAAAAAAAAGAAGGCTTATATAATAAAAAGACATTGTAGCAAAAGTGCATAAGAAAGAAGATATACAAAAGAGTAGAATTAAGATCAAATACCAGCAGTGTGAGGTACACCACTATTCTCTTCAAATTGGTAAACCAGGATTGGAAGGTAGTATCATCGAATGAAATGTTGCATTAATTAATAAAAAGCCATACATGAGAACGTAGAATATGCTTCAGCTTTGAAATGTTATTTAGGTCTGTGAGAAAATTTCACCATTAATAATATGTTTAATAAGGTTAGAAGTTATTTTTAAGGAAATGTTATGATTGCAAAAAATATTAAGGAAATGGTAAGGAAGGTTAATGTTAAAGAAAGGAAAGAAATGTTAAGGAATGTTAATGTCAAAGAAATGTAAGAAATGTTAAGTAAAGTTGATGTTTAAGGAAATGTTACGGAATATTAAGGAATGTTATATTTAATGAAATGTTAAAGAATGTTTATGTTAAAGAAAGGTAAGAAATGTTAAGGAATGTTAATGTTAAGGAAAGGTTAAGGAATATTATGATTAAGGAAATGTAAAATTCCAGAGTGAAGGATGGCATAAAATGTTGAGATGGAGAGTATTCAGAAGGAAGCTAGAGGAGAGTTAGTTGCGGTGGACTTTCTGGGACCTCTACCGAGATCAAGTCGGGGAGATAAGCACATACTTGCCTGTATAGATGTGTTTTCCAAAGCAGTTCATCTGTATCCAGTTATGCGACCTACAACAAAAGCTGTACCGAAGATACTACTCAATAAATATATTTCAGCATTTGGCAAGATGAAAAAGATCTTGAGTAACCAAGGCGTACAATTCCAGAGCGAAGTTTGGCACCAAACGTTTAGAGAAAATGGAATTAAAACCATCCTAACAACTATTAGACATCCACAAGGAAATCTAGCAGAAAGGGTAAACAAGGAGTTAGATAAATATCTACGAATTTACTGCCATAACCAACATAACAGATGGGCAGAATATTTACCATTCTTCAAAAAGGCTATGAACGAGAACTACAGTGAAGCAACAAGTTACACGCAAATTGAAATAGAAGAAGATCGTAAACCTGAGAGATTTTGGTGAAAATATATACAAAAACCTGCCAATCAAAACATACAAATTCCAGTCAGCGTTAAAATAGAGAATGCGAAGAGAGCAATAATAGAAAAAGGTAGCAAGAGAGTAGAGCAGTTGAACAGAACGCATAAGCTACAACAGTTTGCAATTGGAGAAGATGTATTATTAAAGACTAATCCAGTAGGGAAAAGAGTTCTTAATACAGTTAAAAAAATTTTCAGGTTGTATGATGGACCATATACACTAGTACGACAAGTTGGTAAACAGACATCCATAGTGTATGATGGCGTGAGAGAAAAAGAAATGGGTAAATCCATTCATAAATAACTTGGTCACTAGAACGATTAAAGTGGAACAACAACTGAAGCTGATATACCGAAACACCACAGCGACTCTACCTACATGGGAGGGGAAATATTTGCTCAAAACCTCCAAATAAGGGTACAAGTGAAAAAAATCATATACACATTATTAGTCGCACATAAAATAAATAAATGTGTCGATAAATAAAAACAATACCATATTATTTGTCTAATAAAAAAAAAATTTTAATTTGGTATTAAAATTTTTTTTCACCAATCAGGGAAATAATGCAATGGTACAACCATTAATGGTACTGTGCATTGCAAAAATAAATGAAATAAATAATAAAAATAAATAAATAAGAATTAATATACATGATTCAGATTGCATAAGCTGTTTCGTAGTTAAAAATAGGGAGTACAGAATTCATGCATGGACACACATTCCCGACGCACCTGTTGCTAGCGTTGTGTACACGCATATTTGGTTTGTGTGTGTGAGCCTGTCCGTTCCTGAAATGTAACCAAACCTTTTCAAGTAGAATAGTTTTATATTTTATTTTAATTATAAGGAAAATATGTACGCTAGGGTAAAACAAAAGACACCAAAGTGTATAGAAATTAAAGGTGAATAAAGGTTTAAAAGACCATGGTGAAAATTGCAATTACTATACGTAAAAAGTTAATAGCTCTTTTTGTAATTACAATAAAGAAGTGTAATTTACGTATAGTAAACATATACAAATTAGTGATCGATTGAGAATCGAGTGATGTGAAACAAACTTCGTATTTCGTGAAGATAGGCGAAAATAGTGAATTGAACCAGAGTGAGGGAAATGACGCTTTGACAAAATCTGACAAATTAAAAACTGTTCAGACATGTGTTTTTGCATGACCTGGCTATAAATACCAGGTCGCGCTAATAAAGTTTCTTCTTCTCGATTCAACCGTTGCCACAGGAAGGCTATGTCAGTTGGCGATGCTAATTTAAATATATAGTAAGAGGCACAGGACAAACTGAAGTCCAACCAGAGCAGCAGAGCACATACGAGGAGGTCTATGGACACACACCGCAGCATATGATGTGAGGTGTGACGACTTGTAAACCGTACATGCAGTAGAATCTGACCAGAGGACCAAGAGGACACGGAGTACACAGACTGAGGACCAAAGGACGTACGGATGATTAACCACATCAAACGAGGTGATGAAAAACCAATGTAATTACAGACATTTGAAAGACACTAATTAAAGTTAGAATGCAAGACATTCAACCTGTATTAAAATAACTAATTGTACATAAATGTAAAATTTAGAATAATATCTCTTATATAAAATTTAGTAATTGAGAGAAACGTAAATGATAAGAGAAATAATTAGTAAAATAGTTTTACCTTTTTCTTGTCCGTCTGGTGGCCTTTTCTCTACATTTAATTCTACATGTTTCGGGACATATGCCCCATCATCAGGATATCCCTTGGTGAAGTTCGTCGATCATTAAATTATTAAAAACACTTTATATACAATTTTACACACATAACAATAAATATAATATAAACATAAAAAATATACATAAAATCCCCAAACTTGAGACACACGCAGTCGAATATAGCATGTCGTGGTGCGCACCACCGATATCGCGTGTGTCCCCAGTTTGGGGATTTTATGTGTATTTTTTATGTTTATATTATATTTACTGTTATGTGTGTAAAATTGTATATAAAGTGTTTTTAATATTTTATGATCGACGAACTTCACCAAGGGATATTCCTGATGATGGGGCATATGTCCCGAAACGCGTAGAATTAAATATAGAGAAAAGGCAACCAGACGGACAAGAAAAAGGTAAAACTATTTTACTAATTATATACTATAAGTGGCCTGGATACCAAAAAACATGGATAGATAAGAGAAACATTTGATTTTTTGAGTTAACATAATTAATAAAGTCTTGGTTGATAAAGGAGAATGCATATGCAGAAGAAAGTTTTAAAACCATGTAATATTAAAGAAATTGGAATACATGTAACTTCATTAATAAAGTAAATTAATCAGAAATTGCAAAAAAGATGATCACACAATTAGTAAGCCGAGAGAAAAATGAATATTCAATTAATTAAAATTAGATAATAAGATTTACGTATAACCTGTGTATGTAAATTGTTAGCTATAAGTTGTGTATGAAGGAGTCGTACAAATGATATAATAATGAATAGTATTTCTATATGCGAAATGAAAAATTTTGTTTAATAAAAAAATAAATAATGGAACAATTTCAAACTTAGATAACGTATCATCTTCTTATTATGATTACACCCATGAATTCAATACATTATATAATTTGTTATGTTATATAAATTGGCCCTGAACTTGGGGCTACACAAATTAAATTATATTACAATCATTGTGTTGTTACACTATATAATATTGGAATTATTCATACATAATTTAATATTTTCGCATTAATTATTCTAAGAATATGCCAGTCATAAAAATGAAGATGTGACACTTTTTATTTATTATTGTTATTTAAAATAAGAAATGTAAAAATATATCAATAAAATTTTGCAAATTCTCACAACCATCTATTTTTACAAATTGGAGAAATTCCAGCCAAAGTCCATAACTTTTTTTGTTTAATACTGTTTATCTCTATGAGAATTAGGGTCCAGCCAAAGTCAAGGGCAGTCAAAAACAGATATGACCACACATAAGTAATCAACACAGCAAAGATTTTTTAAAACTCTGCATACACAGGTTCTAAGAATAACATCCTTAAGTCAGGGGCTATCACAGAGCTTTTTCACCATGTGTCATATGTGTGAGCGATAAATGATGATTTAATAGAAAAGTCAATAGAATTACTTTTGATAAATTGATAATCTCTTTCTCTTCTTTTTCCAATTAAGCGATAATTTTGTTTCCTTCAATTTCTTAGAACAATGTAGAGTTAGTGACTATACATTATCAGTACTTTCACTGAGAGCTTCTGTTTCTGAATAGATATTTCATATATTGCTGAATTTGAAATAGAATAAATTGTAGTATTAAACACCACAATTTTATTGTATTCACAGTATTAACCAGAAGGAGATTTCCTATATAACATAATTTGTTGTTTAAAAAATAAATGATAAGCAGGTTAGTCATACACACACACACACTTTTATAATAAGCGCATATAGAATTTGTATAAACTTGATATAAATACGTATTATGTATCTACAAATATCTAAATTTACTTCCTGAAATAAATTTAGTACACCGAACTACTGGCAATAACAAATTGAGATACCGTACTGCATGTTTTTATTCTGTGGTAAAAAAAATTATTCAACATAATTAGTCAAGCCTATTATGTTAGACAGTCCCTAATTCCATCCTTATTCTTTCACTATATTTTTACTGTGACTTTTATTTAGTTTATGTCAAATTTTTATTTATGTAAAAATTTAATTACATTTTTTTAAAGGATATTTTTTAAATGAATATAGCATAACTTCCAACTACAGCATATAATAAATAACATCCTTAAATTAGTAATGACCATGGATCAATAAATGTTATACAATGAAAGGTTTATCAAGGAATCAATCAATAAGTATGACACTGACGTTTCAACAATATTTGTTGCTATCTTCAGGACAAATGTTGAGTTGTTCGATGTCAACACACACTACGGTATTGTGTGTTGATATTGTAACAACTCAACAACATTTGTCCTGTCGACGATAATACATATTGTCGAAACGTTAACACAAATAATGTAAAACTAGTGTTATACTTATTGATCAATCCTCACCAAACCTTCCATCATTAAGTAATATGCAGCAATAAATATTAAATAATAAATAACATTTACTATACCGTAATAAAATTAGTTATTCTTTGGTAAAAGTAATTACTGTTTTGAACAATAGGGTCTGTATTATGAAATTTGAATGTTCTGATGTACTATGAAGCCAACAAACAATTTAGAAGCATTTTCAGCTATTTTAAAGAGGTGAAAAATAAGCTAAAACATGGAATATTTGATACAAAATGGGAACAACACATCAGTAAGTAGCTATTCAAAAATTTAATTCAGTTTAAATTTTTTACCTGTTTTTAACATTGTTTGTGCATACAGTAATGGTATATTTAGCCGGGGAAGTAAGTTCATGTTTACATGACTTAAAAACAAGTTTTAAATATGTCATTAACCATTAGGTCGGATGGTCTATGCAACAAAAATTTTGTTTGAAGAATTTATTTTCTAATAGAAGTATGTCAGAGCATGCAAATAACATCACTAAAATATGTGTTCATAGAAAAACAAACTGTATTATCTGTTTATAGGTACAATAAAATTGACATAAATTATACATTATACTCAAGATGCAGGTTGCATAACAGTAACAGAGACTTTATGATATTATAACATTCTGATCAGCAAACGAACAATAGTTTGGTTAATGTTTAATTCTTTAGTATCATTGATAGGCATGTTACTCTGTCATGTAATTTTTTAGTATGTTAAAACTCAGAAAAATAAAACATAAAAACAAAACGTATGCATAACTTTGTCATTAATGCAAATATATAACACCGATATTTAGCTAGTATATTGCATTAACAAAATATGTATTTTTTTAATAATACAACAATACCTGCTATTGTTGCATAGATGTACACACACACACACACACACACACACACACACACACACACACACCTGTATACACACACGTGGGAAAGAAAGCATACTTGAAGGAAGAGAAGGGAGTTAGAAATATCTGTGCTCGATTTTAGTGAAACCCCTACGCGGGTATTTAATTATATATTAATTGCTAGAATGAAGTTTTTTTAGTATTATCCATAATATCTATGTTTTGCAAAATATATATCAAACATGCTTTTATAACATACTTGGATTTTCCCCATAACTATAAAGTTTAAGTACCTTACAAGAGTAAAATTATACTTAACCATTTCTTCACTTATGGAATGAAATTGAGATACTATGAAGTGCATTCAGTTAAAATAAAAAGCAAAAAATAAAAATTAATAATTTGTAGGTAATAAATAAGTAATATAATTTATGCTCACAAAATCTTCAGAATGTTATTACTTATTCAGGGGGGATGACTGAGAATGGAATTCTTATAAAATATTGTATAAATTTAATATATCAATTACTTTTCTGATTTTTTAATATTTTATTCTATTTTTATTTCAAGTAACATTCTTTAAATTTTATATATTTTTCAGATATTTAAAATATCAAATGACATAATATTTTGTTTTTATTCAGTTTGCATGCAGGTTTACCACTTTACAAATGTTCTTTTAAATATATAATTTCTTGTGCTTACTAAAATAAGAAGAGGTGTGACATTTTTAATGATTATTTTAAAATGTCACACTTCAATTATTTATTTATTTATTTTCTTAAAAATTTAGATGAATTATATAAAATATTTATAACCTGCAAGAAATATATCTTCTAATTACAGTATATTTAAAATTTATTTTATTTTCTACATTCTAGCTACACATTTTGTAGGCAGAGAAATACATTATTGTCTATATTTTATTACTTACTTTTTTACTTATTTATTTTATAGATATTTCGCTACAACTAAACCACGCACTTTTTATTCACTTTTTTGCACAAATTTTTGGCACAACTCATATTAAAAGAAAAATAATTACAAAACATTTTACACACTTATTATGTGATTTATTCACAACAAAGTTACTGACCTGCAGTTGTCGTTGATAAAAACAATATTCCGAGGTATAAAGCCCCCCACCACCACCATGTAGCCATGGTGAAGTAGTTCAGGAAAAGCTCCAGTAGCATTGTGCAGGGGTCTTATATAGCCTACCGTGAGATACCCCACTAATGTGCATCTTTCCCCTCCCCTCCCGCCATGACAGCAATGTTTATACATCCTCTGTCTTCCTGGTCAATTATCAATGAAATACTTTGTTACTGGATTATGTTTGTTAAGTGGTCACTTGTTGCATCTGATATAAATATTGCAGGTAATGTCAAAGTGCGTGTATTCTGTTATGTTTGTAATGTCAAAGTTCACTGTGTCATTATTCGTTTACCACATTAATTAATTTACTGAAATATTGAATTAATTTTATTTCAATAATGATGACTGCACTTCTTGTCATAATTAACATCATTAGAAAAATATCTCCATAATTGTGACAGGCATATTCGAGAGTGTTAGCACATATATTTCTATTATAATTATCTTGTTGGTACATCCTCTTCGTTCACTTTTATAAATATTATATATTTATTATATATATATATATATATATATATATTACTATAATACTTATAACTATTTTACCTCAAGATGTATTTTTTCCTTTAGGGACATGTTTCGGGAGATCCTGTTCTCCCATCTTCAACCTTCGCCATCTTGCTTCTGGTGCAGTATTTGTGTGTTGGCTTCTGGATGTTATTATGGTGGTTTGTTGGTCTTTGGTCCTTCAATGTTGCATTATTGTGTGTGGTTGTGGTATCTGTTTTTGTACTTTGTGTATTTTCGATGTTGAGTGCTTTGAATATTGTGTCATGTTTTGTATTGGTTTGTATTTGTTCTGGTATTAATTTGTTTTGTGTTTTATGTTTGTAAATCTGTAAATTTTCCCAAATGTTCATTATGGTGCCTTTGTGTGGTATATGTTTTATTAGTGTTACATTGCTTATGTCTGGGAATTCATGTCCTGTGTTTATTGCATGTGTGGCTAAATTGGATTTATATATGTTTGGTTTTTTGTATGCATTTAGGTGTTCAAAATAACGTTTTTTCAGCTGTTTTTTTGTTTGTCCTATATAACATTTATTGCAATCTTGGCATTCAATTTTGTATATACCGTTGGTTGTTGTATTATCTTTGTTGTGTGAGTTATTTAGATTTTGTAATTTATTTTTATTAGTTTTGTATGCTATTTTTATATCTGTGTTTTTAAATAGTTTTGTTAGTTTTGACATTTTATTATTTATATATGTGAATGTGGCCCATTTTTTGTTGTTGTTATTATTTATATGTTGTTCAGTTTGATTAATTCTTAATTGTTCAGTTTTTATTTTGTATTTGATTTTATTTTCTATTTTGATCATAGTATTTTTATTGTATCCATTTGCATAACCAATTTGGTATATTATATTTCTTTCTTTGTCAGTTTCTTGTTTGTTTAGGGGTATTTTGTACATTCTGTTAAATAACGAATAAAATGCTGCCATTTTATGTTGTGGTGGGTGGTCAGAATGGTTAGGTATAATGATGTTAGTGGAAGTTGGTTTTCTATATATTGCATATTGTATGCGTTTGTTGTATCTTGTGATAGTTATGTCTAAATAGTTGATTTTGTTATGTTTTTCTTTTTCTTCTGTGAATTGTATTTTGGGATGTATGTTATTGATTTGTTTCAGTATGTTCTCTGCATTTGTGTTTTTGTTATTTGATACATATAGTCCATCATCTACATATCTTATCCATATGCCATCTGGGTCATGTGTTTTTATGATATTTTGTATTTTGGTGTCTATATGTTGTAGGAATATTTCTGCTATTATGCTTGATAATGGTGATCCCATTGCTAAACCTTCTTTCTGTTGATAAATTTTGCTATTAAATTCAAAGTAATTTTGTTTTAGTATTAGTTGGAGACTATTTTTTATTTCGGTTATATATTGTTTGTTTTCATTTTGTTCTATAAGTTTGTTTATTATTATGTCAATTGTTTCTTCTACTGGGATATTAGTGTACATGTTTGTTATGTCATATGATGTGAAAAATGTATTTTCATTTATATTTATTATTTTTAGTTTGTCTATTAATTCGTATGTATTTTTTATGTTATGATGGTTATTTGTTAGATGGTTATTTTTTAGTTTTTGTGCTATTATTCTTGCTATTTTGTATGTAGGAGCTTTTTTGAAATTGATTAATGGACGTATTGGGTTGTTTAATTTGTGTATTTTTATTAGGCTGTTCATTTTAGGTGGTTCTGGATTATTGTTTATATATATGTCTATGTTTTTATTGTTGAAAATGTTTTTATTTGTTTTTATTAGTTTTATTGTTTGTTTAAGATAGTTTTCTGTTGGGTTTTTATCTAGTTGTACGCATTTATTATTGTTGATGAAGTCTTCGGTTTTTTTGATGTAGTCTGTTTTATCAATGATTACTGTTGCTTGACTTTTGTCTGCTTTAGTTATTATTAAATTATTGTTCTTTACTTTATTTTTAATTTCTTTTATTGTTTTATTGTTTTTCTTTTGTTTATCTTTGTTTTTCATTTCGCTAGTGATTATTTTTTTAATTATATGTGTTGCTTCTGTTCTTTTTTCTTCTTGTATATTGTCTTTTATTAGGTTAATGGCAAATTCTGTTTCTACTATTAAATTTTCTAGATTTTTGTTTGCATTTTGGGTTATGTTAGTTTTTGACATATTGTTTAAATATTCTGTTTCTTTTTTGTTAAATTCTGTATTGCTGAGGTTAATGGTTCGAGGGTAAAATGTGTGTTTATTTTTGTTTTTTTGTTCTTGATTTTTGTTTTGTTGTTTTAATGTGTTAAGTTTTTTGTTGATTGTATAAGTCTTTTTGTTTTTCTCAAATCTTATTTTATTTTCTATGTTATTGTATTTATTGTTCCAAGTGATTGGATGTAATAAATTTGTTAGCTCTAAGTATACCACACAAAGGCACCATAATGAACATTTGGGAAAATTTACAGATTTACAAACATAAAACACAAAACAAATTAATACCAGAACAAATACAAACCAATACAAAACATGACACAATATTCAAAGCACTCAACATCGAAAATACACAAAATACAAAAACAGATACCACAACCACACACAATAATGCAACATTGAAGGACCAAAGACCAACAAACCACCATAATAACATCCAGAAGCCAACACACAAATACTGCACCAGAAGCAAGATGGCGAAGGTTGAAGATGGGAGAACAGGATCTCCCGAAACATGTCCCTAAAGGAAAAAATACATCTTGAGGTAAAATAGTTATAAGTATTATAGTATTATATACATCAAGAAACGGACTGTAGCAGAAAGTGATTGAAATAATATAACCATACAAGGTAAATAAGCCTACAGTGAAAAAACGAAAAGTGAGGATATAAAACAAAGCAAAAACAAAAGTAGTGAAGTGAATAGCAAATAAGTGAAATCAACTACCAAATAACAGATAACAAATCATCTCTCACATAAATATACATTAACATGTACACAAACAACATAACCACAATTCCATATAACCACATTACCAAATTGTTAAACAAATTTCAAACACGAAAAAAACAACTAATGAACACAAACATAAACATATACTTCAATAGACAATGCCAAAAACATAAATTAACACCTAAATACATCAACATAAACACAAACAACAAAAATATGACTGCACAAAAAACTATAAAACAAGCACAAAGGCTATGGATACAAAACGAAATTAATCAATTATACAGTAAGAAAAATAGCATAACACTAGACATATACAAACTACACTTAGAGCTAACAAATTTATTACATCCAATCACTTGGAACAATAAATACAATAACATAGAAAATAAAATAAGATTTGAGAAAAACAAAAAGACTTATACAATCAACAAAAAACTTAACACATTAAAACAACAAAACAAAAATCAAGAACAAAAAAACAAAAATAAACACACATTTTACCCTCGAACCATTAACCTCAGCAATACAGAATTTAACAAAAAAGAAACAGAATATTTAAACAATATGTCAAAAACTAACATAACCCAAAATGCAAACAAAAATCTAGAAAATTTAATAGTAGAAACAGAATTTGCCATTAACCTAATAAAAGACAATATACAAGAAGAAAAAAGAACAGAAGCAACACATATAATTAAAAAAATAATCACTAGCGAAATGAAAAACAAAGATAAACAAAAGAAAAACAATAAAACAATAAAAGAAATTAAAAATAAAGTAAAGAACAATAATTTAATAATAACTAAAGCAGACAAAAGTCAAGCAACAGTAATCATTGATAAAACAGACTACATCAAAAAAACCGAAGACTTCATCAACAATAATAAATGCGTACAACTAGATAAAAACCCAACAGAAAACTATCTTAAACAAACAATAAAACTAATAAAAACAAATAAAAACATTTTCAACAATAAAAACATAGACATATATATAAACAATAATCCAGAACCACCTAAAATGAACAGCCTAATAAAAATACACAAATTAAACAACCCAATACGTCCATTAATCAATTTCAAAAAAGCTCCTACATACAAAATAGCAAGAATAATAGCACAAAAACTAAAAAATAACCATCTAACAAATAACCATCATAACATAAAAAATACATACGAATTAATAGACAAACTAAAAATAATAAATATAAATGAAAATACATTTTTCACATCATATGACATAACAAACATGTACACTAATATCCCAGTAGAAGAAACAATTGACATAATAATAAACAAACTTATAGAACAAAATGAAAACAAACAATATATAACCGAAATAAAAAATAGTCTCCAACTAATACTAAAACAAAATTACTTTGAATTTAATAGCAAAATTTATCAACAGAAAGAAGGTTTAGCAATGGGATCACCATTATCAAGCATAATAGCAGAAATATTCCTACAACATATAGACACCAAAATACAAAATATCATAAAAACACATGACCTAGATGGCATATGGATAAGATATGTAGATGATGGACTATATGTATCAAATAACAAAAACACAAATGCAGAGAACATACTGAAACAAATCAATAACATACATCCCAAAATACAATTCACAGAAGAAAAAGAAAAACATAACAAAATCAACTATTTAGACATAACCATCACAAGATACAACAAACACATACAATATGCAATATATAGAAAACCAACTTCCACTAACATCATTATACCTAACCATATGTTTTATATAGGACAAACAAAAAAACAGCTGAAAAAACGTTATTTTGAACACCTAAATGCATACAAAAAACCAAACATATATAAATCCAATTTAGCCACACATGCAATAAACACAGGACATGAATTCCCAGACATAAGCAATGTAACACTAATAAAACATATACCACACAAAGGCACCATAATGAACATTTGGGAAAATTTACAGATTTACAAACATAAAACACAAAACAAATTAATACCAGAACAAATACAAACCAATACAAAACATGACACAATATTCAAAGCACTCAACATCGAAAATACACAAAATACAAAAACAGATACCACAACCACACACAATAATGCAACATTGAAGGACCAAAGACCAACAAACCACCATAATAACATCCAGAAGCCAACACACAAATACTGCACCAGAAGCAAGATGGCGAAGGTTGAAGATGGGAGAACAGGATCTCCCGAAACATGTCCCTAAAGGAAAAAATACATCTTGAGGTAAAATAGTTATAAGTATTATAGTATTATATACATCAAGAAACGGACTGTAGCAGAAAGTGATTGAAATATATATATATATATATATATATAAACTTTCACTATGAACTTACTTTATGGTTTATTTCCTAAACGTTTCAACGTGGTATACGTCTTCTTCAGTGGGAGTAAATACTGAATGTCTTTACAGAGTAACGGTTATGGACTGTAGGTGTGTGGATGGTGGGGGTTGATGGTGGGAGGGAATTGGCGCTGGGGTTCAAATTGTGTGTTTGAATCAGTGTGTCGAAAAGTATGTGTGATCTAACTATGTAGAGATAACCATGTAGATCACACATACTTTTCCACACACTGATTGAAACACACAATTTGAACCCCAGCGCCAATTCCCTCCCACCATCAACCCCCACCATACACACCTACAGTCCATAACCGTTACTCTGTAAAGACATTCAGTATTTACTCCCACTGAAGAAGACGTATACCACGTTGAAACGTTTGGGAAATAAACCATAAAGTAAGTTCTCAGTGAAAGTTTATATGTGTGTGTATATATATATATATATATATATATTGCAACGAATCACAGGATCATGATAGGCGGGGCAAGTCATATATTACACAGACAATGGACATTCTTATTATATTCGTAGATGGTTAAGTTTGGTTGTTATCAATTGTATTTAGTAAGGTTATGGGTTTAGTTTAGTAAAACTGTGCATTATTATTTATGGTGATTCATGTATTGTGTTAGTGGAAATGTGCGCGCGTGCGCGAGTGGGAAACGTTTCCCGTGCGGTGCATGAAGTATTATCGTTGTTTTGACATTAGCTGAACTGAGACATGTGTATCGCTACAATCCCTATACCTGTCGGACTATTGTTTACGTTCATGTGTATTATTAATATGTAGGCAGCATGCATGAGATACGAGTAGTCTGATTACCGCTATGCATGCTGTTACAAGGTAAATGCACTCTAATGCATGAAAAGTGCATTGTCACTTTTACTAACCATGTGACTTCCATCCACCAATAGAATGCTGACTGGTGGTTGGAAATTTTCTTATGCCTGTCGTTACACAGGCAGTTCTTCTACGCCATCTACCGCGAACGGGTCGTGCACTCCTTGTACAAGAATTCTACCGCTTGCAAGGTGTTGTAAAGACTATTCGTCGATAGTGAAACGAGAAGGCTCAGAACTGTGTATGTAGTACATCTGCACACAGTAGTGTTTAAACGCATTACGCGTATAATTAGGTAGTTCTTCTACGCCATCTACCGCGAACGGAACGTGCACTCCTTGTACAAGAATTCTACCGCTTGCAAGGTGTTGTAAAAACTATTCGTCGTTAGTGAAACGGGAAGACTCAGAACTGTGTGTGTGGTACATTTGCACACACCAGTGTTTTAACGCATTGTGCGAAAATTTACAAGCAGTTCTTCACTGCTGCTACCGTGAACGGTACATACAATTCCTTGTACAAGATTATACCGCTTGCAAGGATCTGTTAAGACTTTTCGGGGATAGTAACGCGTGTGACGCATAACAATTGATTTTATATCTTTACGCACGATATTAATATTGTAGTATTACGTGTGTAAGAAGTGAGTGTAACTGTTTCACTGTGCGAGATTTTCCGCAGTGACAGTAGTATAAATTGTTACGCAATAGTTCCATCAAGACGTTTCCGTGCTAGTGCAAGATTTCCTCATAGGGTGGTCTGCTGATCGCGGTAGACCTTGATATTCGCGAGAACGCTTGAAGAAGCCGGAGAGGTATAAGCTCAATATACCGTTATTGATTAAACTCACTGTCACCTGAGATATTACTTGGTCTTAAACTCTATATAAGTTTTGCGAGTGATAAAATCCGTAGTACCGTTGTGTGTGCGAAGTGTCGGATTCATCGTGGGAATTGCAGGACATCAGCCCAGCTGTTACAGGACATCAGCCCAGCTGTTACAGGACATCAGCCCAGCTGTTACAGGACATCAGCCCAGCTGTTATAGGACATCAGCCCAGCTGTTATAGGACCAGCCCAGCTATTACAGGACATCAGCCAAGCTGTTACAGGACGCCAGCCCAGCTGTAAACGTTTCTGGTGAAACGTCTGTCATTTGTAAGCCACACCTGACGATCCATCTATACCGCAAAGACCGGCCCTTCTCTTCAACAACATCATCGTGGGAGTCTTCTTACGTAACGTATCACGTCTTGCGTATGAACATTATTTAACACTTTAAAAGAAGGACTCTATATCAAACATTACATTCTGTACATTTCAAATATACCATATAAACTATAACTTGTGTTTGTACAATAAATAATCTTAAACCCTCCAATATACTGATAAAATCTGTTCATATATGATATACAAGAGAATATGCACACTTGAAAAATTATATCCTCAGATTTTCATATGAACAATACACATACAATTATTACGTTAATTATACTTATACGTCGGATTTTTCCAACAAATTTTATATTCATAGACAAATATATAATAGCGTAAAATTACCGCTATTTACAAGCCCTACGTTGCTAAGCGCCATAATATCTCTATGCGACAACACAAATTACTAAACTATTGGCGCATAGGATATGATAGTATGTGTATTTCAAATTACAAGTCTATATTGGAGGGTTTAAGATTATTTATTGTACAAACACAAGTTATAGTTTATATGGTATATTTGAAATGTACAGAATGTAATGTTTGATATAGAGTCCTTCTTTTAAAGTGTTAAATAATGTTCATACGCAAGACGTGATACGTTACGTAAGAAGACTCCCACGATGATGTTGTTGAAGAGAAGGGCCGGTCTTTGCGGTATAGATGGATCGTCAGGTGTGGCTTACAAATGACAGACGTTTCACCAGAAACGTTTACAGCTGGGCTGGCGTCCTGTAACAGCTTGGCTGATGTCCTGTAATAGCTGGGCTGGTCCTATAACAGCTGGGCTGATGTCCTATAACAGCTGGGCTGATGTCCTGTAACAGCTGGGCTGATGTCCTGTAACAGCTGGGCTGATGTCCTGTAACAGCTGGGCTGATGTCCTGCAATTCCCACGATGAATCCGACACTTCGCACACACAACGGTACTACGGATTTTATCACTCGCAAAACTTATATAGAGTTTAAGACCAAGTAATATCTCAGGTGACAGTGAGTTTAATCAATAACGGTATATTGAGCTTATACCTCTCCGGCTTCTTCAAGCGTTCTCGCGAATATCAAGGTCTACCGCGATCAGCAGACCACCCTATGAGGAAATCTTGCACTAGCACGGAAACGTCTTGATGGAACTATTGCGTAACAATTTATACTACTGTCACTGCGGAAAATCTCGCACAGTGAAACAGTTACACTCACTTCTTACACACGTAATACTACAATATTAATATCGTGCGTAAAGATATAAAATCAATTGTTATGCGTCACACGCGTTACTATCCCCGAAAAGTCTTAACAGATCCTTGCAAGCGGTATAATCTTGTACAAGGAATTGTATGTACCGTTCACGGTAGCAGCAGTGAAGAACTGCTTGTAAATTTTCGCACAATGCGTTAAAACACTGGTGTGTGCAAATGTACCACACACACAGTTCTGAGTCTTCCCGTTTCACTAACGACGAATAGTTTTTACAACACCTTGCAAGCGGTAGAATTCTTGTACAAGGAGTGCACGTTCCGTTCGCGGTAGATGGCGTAGAAGAACTACCTAATTATACGCGTAATGCGTTTAAACACTACTGTGTGCAGATGTACTACATACACAGTTCTGAGCCTTCTCGTTTCACTATCGACGAATAGTCTTTACAACACCTTGCAAGCGGTAGAATTCTTGTACAAGGAGTGCACGACCCGTTCGCGGTAGATGGCGTAGAAGAACTGCCTGTGTAACGACAGGCATAAGAAAATTTCCAACCACCAGTCAGCATTCTATTGGTGGATGGAAGTCACATGGTTAGTAAAAGTGACAATGCACTTTTCATGCATTAGAGTGCATTTACCTTGTAACAGCATGCATAGCGGTAATCAGACTACTCGTATCTCATGCATGCTGCCTACATATTAATAATACACATGAACGTAAACAATAGTCCGACAGGTATAGGGATTGTAGCGATACACATGTCTCAGTTCAGCTAATGTCAAAACAACGATAATACTTCATGCACCGCACGGGAAACGTTTCCCACTCGCGCACGCGCGCACATTTCCACTAACACAATACATGAATCACCATAAATAATAATGCACAGTTTTACTAAACTAAACCCATAACCTTACTAAATACAATTGATAACAACCAAACTTAACCATCTACGAATATAATAAGAATGTCCATTGTCTGTGTAATATATGACTTGCCCCGCCTATCATGATCCTGTGATTCGTTGCATTATATATATAATATTTCTATTACTAAAATAAAAGAGATCTGTAAAAAAATATGATCAATATTTAAAACACAGAAACAATAAAAATACTATTTAAAACACCATGGTGTTTAATGAATATAAAATGTTGTACATGAGGTGTTTTAAATAATTCTAGTATAAAAATACTAGAAACTCATTCAAATTGTAATATATTTCTAGTGATTCTGTAACTTTGTGTGTGTGTACTTTTTTCTTAGATTAGTCACAGTCTGTGAGTAAAAAAAAGGACACAGATATTTAGTTTAGTAAAATATAACTTAGCCTGAAAAATTATACTGATTTTGTTGAAAATTATGTTTGATAAATATTACCAATAATATACTAAAATTGATGATGAAGACGGCAACAATGGTGACAATGACAATGACGATGATGAACTTATAAAAATTAAAAAAAAAGACAATGTTATGAAATTAATACCTGCCCACAAGTATACTTAAAAAAGGCCCTTTCATAAGCTTTACAAGTATTATGATTATTTAATTAAATTATCCCTAATTTATAATTCCTCAGAAATTTCTTGTATAATTGCTGAGTATAATTGTTGAGTATAATTGTTGAGTGTAATTGTTGAGTCCAATTCCTCAAATATTTCTGGCTTTTGAATATTTATATAAAACATTTGAATCATTGTCAAAAAAATAATAAAATGCATCAGTAATGCAAATGAATGTAATCGCATAAATTTCATAAAGATATCTTGTCTGCCAGTTCCCTTCCCAGTCATTCTTCAATAATTTCCTTTATTTGGTGTATTTATCTACGCACAACTGGGTGTTGTGGCTATGACTTCTACACCGATTTTGCACATCAAGAATGGTTTGTAGTAGCATAACTGTATAAAAATATGATTGCGAACAGTAACTATCTGAATGGATCATACACGGTGGTGAGTCACCAAGAAGAACTGTTTAAACAGCCTCCAGCTGAAGATAAAGATAACCTCCTTAGAATATTACTCTTTCTGGTCTGCCATTATCAGATTGTTTCTGACCTGGATTCTCACTTGAGTCAGATGAATCTTCATTCAAGTTGCTTAGATAAACAGTTTTACTTCATGATGAAGTTTAGTAATGGATTAGTAATGGAGAAATTACATATTTCCTCTTGTTGGAAATGTACATTGTGCTATATATAATTTTTCCATAGTGTCTGACACTGCTTTACAACATCTGTTTTTCATTCTTCTCTATCTCTTCAATTATCTTCAGATAGACTTTGACTTTTGTTCATCCTACATACGAGTCCATGAGAAAGCTAATTTTGTCATAAGTCTCTTGTTATTGTAGTATTCTTATTTTTTATAATCATGGAGGTGTTGTGATTGTTTTTCCAGTCATGATAGACTAGTAAAACAATTACAACATTGTGGACTGCATCATGTCAGATAATCTTTAACCCATATTACAATGGATATCTTTAGGTCTATTGAAGAGGATTTCAAAATACAGAATGGACACTGGAAGAGGAATCCTATATGAGAATATAATTATATCATGAAGATAATAGTTGTGTAATTATTCTTTAAAATTGTTTACTATGTAGCAAAATGATAACTACGGTAGAACTATTGATTTTTTGAAGTATGAAATACATAACTCTAGAAATTTTAATATCCAGTCTGAGAATAATAACTACATTAGTTTATTTAGACTATGCGTTTTTTTAAACTAAAATTGTTTATTTATTTATTGTATTAAATTATTTATTTAATTTTAGTTCATTGCTCAAATCCATCAATTAAAAAATGTTAATAATTCAGAATTGTTACAACCTTTTTATTACTGAATTTTGAGTGCACGTTTAATGTCATTTACCAGTTTCTGTACATTTTATGTAATAGATTGTGAACCAAAAATCAAAACAATACAAATTTGTATTATTGGGCTCATAATATATATGATAGGTATAATGGGGTTCAGAGGCCTCTTAGCTATCAAGATGAAAAAATAAACATCTTTCAACTGATCAATTAACAGGTGCAGTAATTATTAAAAACAAGCGAGTGACTAAAATGGAGTATTTCTTTTCTGTTACATATATTTCTATTTTTGACCTAATGTCTTTCTGGTAGTCTTCTATTCCAAGAAGCTTATATATTGTAAGAATAAACACTATAAATATTCTCTGCTCATTCTTGGAATACATCAAAGTATCCCTTCAGATTTTCTTATTTTTATTGTCTGAGTATTAATATTCTTGTTTTTGTACATAAGTTCTTAGTCACCATACAACCTCAATTATGAGGGCCTTTTCAAGGGTTTCCTGATCTTCAGAAGGATTACATTTACTTTTGTTATATATTTATATTATACAAAAAATTATACTTTTACTACAAAGTCCAGTTTTCATCGTCCCAAAGTTTACAAGTATGGAGTATTCCTTACGCTTAATAAGAGTTCACTTAACCAGACCTACACAATTATATTTTGAAGTACAAGATTAATTGTTTGTGAATCTCTTCTTTATCTTCTTCTCAACCCAGAGGCTAATGGGCTTGCAATTTGTTCCCTTCCAAAAACAATCTCTTAATTCACCACTTGCCTTCTTCCTCCTTTTATCTCATCCATATACCGGTACTCCTGTCTGGGCCTTCTCCTCCCACTACAGGAGGGAAACATGTTTTGTGACTGTGGATTAATAATAATGTATCTCAAGCTTCGTTTATTGTTACAAGTAACATTCCAAATACTGTTGTGTATAATATTTAGCAAATGATTTTTCTTATTCTACATGACTGTGTGATTGTAGTTCTTATTACATTTTCACTGTACAATTGTGTGTTTGTGTGAAAAACACTTTACTTACATCCACTACTTAAAACTGTCTACATATATATAATATTTTGTAAGTACCTGTTAAGTATTTCTTGCAGGTTTTATATTATGAACAGTTCCTCAAATATTAACTATTTCTCCAAGTAAAATTATTTCATATTATCACCTTACGCATGTTTCACTGATTATAAGAATGGTGAGTATTTTCACTGATTTCACAGATGTTTATATGAATGATGATGATGAGTATTTATGAATACGAATATGAATCAAGTATTCTAGCCAAGGGTAAACTCGATGATCCATTAACACGTATGGATCTATTTTTTCTTTATAATAACCATATCTCAAAGTTTCCACCAAAACAACCAAAATCACATTCACTTATCTCTCACGCAAAATTTCATCCTGAAACCTCTCATCAACAAGGGAAATTTCTCAAACTTGGGCACCACTGTCGGCCTTCAATACTCACTGATACAAACAGATCACACCTGTTTGACGACACTGGCTCAGGTAAGGTAGGAACATAGGAACATGTTTACATCATTTATTAGTAAAAAAAGTACCACCCATCCCCTATTCGAAAAAACACTGGTGCACCTTTCAAAATGGAGACACTCCCATCATACATCTGATAACCGCAGACAAAGAAGAAACCATTAAAATTAATAATAAAATTATTAATTTTATTCATCATTCATATAAACCTCTGATAATGCTGATTTAATCAGTGAAACGTGCATATAGTACAGTCACTGAAGCCGAAAAAAAAATAGAAATTGCAAATTAAGTGGCTTCTATGAGATGTTTGTATAGGGCTAGATAAAAAGGTAAGAAAGAATTTGAAAAAAAAGTTTACAAAAATTCAGTCGCGGGTTTTCAAAAAAAGGGAGGGGGAATGTACAAAAAATTCATTTTTCGTGATTATCTTAACAAATATTAAATTTTTGAGAAAAATACAAAATACCAAAAAGAAAGAGCATAAGATTCTGCATGAAAAAGGTTATTAACATTTTTTTTGTCAAGGCGCTACTTTTAGTAGAAAAATTAATTCAAAGTTGGCCAAATTTTTCACAAGGATTTTCACATAAAATACATGTTTATTTAATAGACATGCAATTTTTTCAGGAATATAAGTTTAAAAACTCATTATTATTCATTTATGTATTGCAACAGTACAAACATTAACGGTACTGTGCATGGCAAAAAATAAATGAAATAAATAATAAAAATAAATAAATATAAATTAATAAACATGATTCAGATTGCATAAGCTGGATCATAGTAAAAATAGGGAGCACAGAATTCACGCATGGACATGCATTTTTGACACACCTGTCGCTAGCGTTGTGTACGCACTTATTTTGTTGGTGTGTGTGAAACCTGTCCGTTCCTGAAATGTAACCAACCCTTTTCAATTAAAATAGTTGTATGTTTATTTTAATTATAAGAAAACTATGTACGATAGGATAAAACAAAAGACACCAAAGTGTATAGAAATTATAGGTGAATAAAGTGTTAAAAAACCATACAGATGTGACGAAAAGTGCAGTTACTATACGTAAAAAATTAATAACTCTTTTGTGAATACCATAAAGAAGTGCAATTTACGTATAGTAATCACATAAAAATTAGTGATTGATTGAGCGTCGAGTGATGTGAAACAAACTTCACAATTCGCGACGCTAGGTGAAATTTTGACTTGAACCAGAGTGGGGAAATGATAAGATTTGACAGCAGAATCTGACAGGTCAAATATTGTTCAGACAGGAATTTTTGCACGACCTGATTATAAATACCAGGCTAATAAAGTTTCTTCTTCTCGATTCAACCATTGCCGCAGGAGGCTATGTCAGTCGACGATGCAAATTCACATCTATAGTGAGAGTCACAGGACAAACTAGATGTCCAACCAGAGCTGCAGAATACATACGATGAGGTCTATGGACACACCGGCAGCATATGACGTGAGACGAGATGACTACTAATCACCACATGCAGTGGAACATGAACAGAGGACCAGAAGGACACGGAGAACACAACCAGAGGACCAGAAGGACACAAAGGACACGGAGAACACGACCAGAGGACCAGAAGGATTCGGAGAACATGACCAGAGGACCAGAATGACACAGAGGACCAGAAGGAGGACAACCACGTCAAACGAGGTGATAAAAAAACCATTGTAATTATAAACATTTGAAAGACACTAATTAAAGTTGGAATGAAAGACATTCAACCAATATTAAAATAAATAAATTATACATAAATGTAAAAGCAGAATAAAAATTAGAATAATATTTCTTGTATCAAATTTAGTAATTAGTAACGTAAATGATAAGAGAAATATTTAAATTTTGAATAAACGTAATTAGTAAAGTCTTTGATGATAAAGGAGAATGCATATGCAGTAGAAAGTTAAAACAAAGTAAAATAAAAGAAATTTGAATAGAAGTAAATTCAGTTTTGAAGCTAATGAATCAGCAATTACAAAATAAATATTTTAAAGTAATTAAAATTAGATAATAAGATTTGTGTATAACTTGTGTATGTAATTTGTTAGCAATAAGTTATGTATGAAATCTTCGTACAAACAATATTATAATGAGACAATGTTTAATATGTGATATGAAAGATTTGTTTAATAAATAAATTATGGAACAATTTTAAACTTAAATAATGTATCATCTTATTACGGTTACACCCATGAAATCATTTCAATAAATTAAAATGAATTTGTTATGTTATATAACATACACATTTAAATACATTAAATAAATATCAATTTGTAGTGTTATAAAATTTTGACGTCCCAAGAACGTGGGGCTCCTCAAACACAAATAAATTTGTATTTGCAACCTATACACAAAGATATACCGTTGTATAAATTGTCTCCCAAAAGCATGGGGCTAAACAGTTTAAATTACATTTAAATTGGTAATTTGTGTTGTTATAGTATATATTATTATGTATAATTTTTACTTATTTATTACGCATTATAACAAAAATGTTATTAAAAAATGCACTTTATAAATATTTATAAAAAGAGTTTTTCTTCCAATCATTGAAGATTTTGACAATAAAATAACTTTTAAAACACATTTCTTATTTATACAAATTATAAATTATTTACTTATAACTTATTATGATTTACAAAATTATTAAAATATCGTTTTTTTCTTCAATTTTTTGGAATTTTTCACAATTATCAAGGTGGGTTAACAATTTTAGTACATTTATTATTTATTTATACAATTTAATTATAACAATTATTCTTATAATGATAAATATTTTTAAAAATCGATTTCTTCTCCAATTTCTTGAAAAGATTCAGAAGTCAAGTCTTCTATTTCTATTTCTCCCTCATCATATACAATATTTGAAAAATTTGTGCACCAAAATTATATTCTTTAATAAAATTACACAAAATCAATAAACCTATCAGATCTTTAATAAACGCTAGAACCGCACCAAATTATAAAATATCAAAATTACTAACACAAATCTTAAAACAAAATTGAATTTTCAGCAAAATACAATATAAAAAATAGTATCAAACTCACTGAAGATTCAATACCGAACTGCGTTAATTCAATATCTGTATGGCGCATGTACCAGCTGTCCTCGCTCTCCCTAAAATTCTTCAACTTTCAGGGTCTGTTCTTTTCATGCCCATGCACAGATATAAATTCTCATTATGTAGAAGAGAAACCTCAAATATTGTAGTTTTACATACAATAGTTACATATTAATATTTTTTTTTAGTTTTTAACTATTAATATTAATACGCGCAATGGACATATTTCTACATTTATTAATAAAAGTTACATTTATTTAAATTTAACTAAATTTTAACAATTCTTAACACCGCAGTCTTATAGAAGACACTTTGACAAAAAGTCTTATTACGTGTAACAACACACGTAATAACAAGTTATTACGTGTTCATAATTTTGTTAAAAAATATTTATTTTCAAAATTTCTGTAGAAATTTTAAGTTAAGAAATTGATGTATACTTGCGAACTCAAAAAAATGATAAATTTTAAAACTAGCTCATTTTATGCCAATAAATCAATACTAATTTTTTTTTTTCAAAAACCTATATATGTAAAGTTCATATTGTGAAGTTTTTTTTAAATGTAAATACATTTGTAACAAATTGTTAATATGTTTATGCATTAGTTGAAAAAAATAAAAAACAAAAAGTTATTATTTTATTTTAAGTATTTATTAATAATTTAATTATTTTCTTTTCATTTTATGTATAAGTGCAAACATTTAGCTTTAAAATGCTTTTTGATATTTGTCTCTACGACTATTATAACGGATTTTATTAAAATTTGTATGTTGCAATGTCAGAAAAAATTAGCCTTCCTGCTCATCGGGTCGGACTCCGACAATCAACTTTTTTCTAATATTTCAATTCCATTTTTCTCACAAAGTACTGGCCTGACAAAACAAATGATACACAGCTTTTTTGTAGAGAATTTAATGCTCTTTAATTTTTGTAGTAATTTGTCTTTTTTTCGTAAATTTGTTATTTTTTAAGATAATCACAAAAAATGAATTTTTTGTAACTTCCCCTCCCTTTTTTTGAAACCCAGTGACTCACTTTTAATAAACTTTTTTTTAAATTGTTTCTCACCCTTTTATCTAGCCTTATCCATAAAATCTCGTAGAAACCACTTAATTTGAATTTTTTCCTTCAGTGACTGTACTAATAAGGTGATAATATGATATAATTTTACTTGCAGAAATAGTTAACAATACTCATTTTTAAAAACTTATATATTGCAACACTACAAACAGTAATGATACTGTGCATTGCCCAAATAAATAAAATAAATAATAGAAATGAATACATATAAATTAATAAACATGATTCAGATTGCATAAGCTGAATCATAGTAAAAATAGGGAGTACAGAATTCATGCATGGACATGAAGTTTTGACACACCTGTCGCTAGCATTGTGTACGCGCGTATTTTGTTAGTGTGTGTGAAACCTGTCCGTTCCTGAAATGTAACCAACCCTTTTCAAGTAGAATAGTTATATGTTTATTGTTAATTATAAGAAAAGTATGTACGATAGGATAAAACAAAAGACACCAAAGTGTGTAGAAATTATAGATAAATAAAATGTTAAAAACCATACAGAGGTGACGAAAAGTGCAATTACTATACGTAAAAAATGAATAAATCTTTTTGTGAATACCATAAAGAAGTGCAATTTATGTATAGTAATCACATAAAAATTAGTGATCGATTGAACATCGAGTGAGGTGAAACAAACTTCGTAATTCGCGAAAATAGTGAATTGAACCAGAGTGGGGGGGAGTGACGCCCCGACAGAACCTGACAAGTTGAAAAATGTTCAGACAGGAATTTTTGCACGACCTGACTATAAGTACCAGGTCGCGCTAATAAAGTTTCTTCTTCTCGGTTCAACCATTGCCGCAGGAGGCTATGTCAGTCGACGACACAAATTCACAAATTATTGTAAGAGTCACAGGATCAACTAGCTATACAGCCAGAGCTGCAAAATACATACGATGAGTTCTATGGACACACCGGCAGCATATGACGTGAGATGAGATGACTGTTAATCAGAACACACGGAGGACATGACCAGAGGACCGAAGCACATGCAGAGGACACGACCAGAAGCACACACAGAGGACATGACCAGAAGGACACGGAGGACATACAGATGAATAACCACGTCAAACGAGGTGATAAAAAAATATTTAATTACAGACAGTTGAAAGACACTAATTAAAGTTTGAATGGAAGACATTCAACCAATGTTAAAATAAATAAATAATATATAAATGTAAAAGCAGTAAAAATTAGAATAATATTTCTTGTATCAAATTTAGAATTTAGTAAAGTAAATGATAAGAGAAATAAGTAATTTTTGAATTAACGTAATTAGTAAAGTCTTTGATGATAAACAAAAAATGCATATGCAGTAGAAAGTAAAACAAAGTAATATAAAAGAAGTTTGAATAGAGTAAATTCATTTTTTGAAGCTAATGAATCAGCAATTGTTAAAATATGAACACACCATGAGTAAGCCGAGAGCAAAATAAACTTTTTAAAGTAATTACAATTAGATAATAAGAGTTGTATATAACTTACGTATGTAATTTGTTAGCAATAAGTTACGTACGAAAACTTCGTACAAACGATTTAATAATGAGTTATTGTTTAATATCCGATATGAGAGATGTTGTTTAAATAAATAAATGATGGAACGATTTTAAACATAAATAACGTATCATCTTCTTATTACGATTACACCCATGAATTCAATACACCATATACAAATGCATTTAAATTGGTTAACTTGCATTGTATAAATAATTGTCTCCCAAAAGCATGAGGCTACACAAGTTAAATTAATTTAAATAAACATCAGTTTTGTTATGTCGTAAATTGGCGCTCCAAAAATCGTGGGGATCCACAAATTTAAATAAATATTGTTGTAAATTGTCGCCCATGAACGTGTGGCATGATCCCAACCATTTTACTATATAAAAACAAAATTTTTTTTTGTAGCTAAATGGTTGCTCTAAAAAAAATATATATATATATAATAAAGATGTGTTAAATAAAAAAATATATGTGATAACTATTTATATTAAACATTAATTGTATGTTATGTTAATTGTTGTGTATTAAGACACAACTATCGCTCAACAAAATAATATCATTGTAAAGGTGTTATGGTAATAAGAAAAGTAATAATTAATAATAATAATAATAAATAAATAAATAAATAAAATTAGTAATTCGGTTCCATAAGAATAATATTCTAAAACATAATAAATAAATACAAAATATTCATTATAGCAACACCGGAAAGCTTAAACATGGAAGCACATCAAACCATGCTTGTGTAGATGAGATAAGCACAAAACAGACAGAAAATATAAATAAGCAAACAGAAAGATTGAAAGAGGAATTGAACCAAAATATAGACGAATTAAAAAAATTAAATAAAAACCAAACGGATAGTTTAGAAAATAAATTAGAACAACAGTCTGAAAATTTTAATACTAAACTAGAACAACAGACTAAAAATTTTAAACAGGACACCATAAAATTACAGAAAGCTAGAAGAGTTAACAGAAAAAAATTGTTGACACCAACATACGTATTGATACTTTAAAGAATAATTTTAAACAAGCCTTAGGTGAGCAAGTTGTGAGGATTGAAAATAAACAAAAAGAATTACGTCTCGAGTGGAGAAGAGATATAAAAGAAGCACATAAACAAATAAATGATAATTTAACTACTATAATGCGAGAACAGGATGATAAAATCCAAACTGTAAATAATATGTCACAAGCAAATACCAGTAAAATTAGAGAAATAGTAACGCATACCGTAGTTATTGAAAATAAAATTGAAGAGACTACGTAAGACCGTTCGGGAGAGGATCCCATATAAAAGAGGAGATCCAAGAGGAAATGAACCAACTACGAGGTGAATTAAGAAGACAACAGAATCAAATGATGATGTTTCCTGCACAAATGGAAGAAAGTAGCAGAATAAAGTTCTCAGGTGGTAAATGGGAGAACAGTATGGAATTCCTAGCTAAAGTGGAGAAAGAAATAGAGAAGATTGGCAGTGCGATAAATGACGATGAGAAGATAGACTTCGTCACGCGATATCTTAAAGATTCAGCTAGTCAATGGTAGTCTATTATTAGAGATAACATCAGTACATATCAGCAGTTTCGTGAGGCGTTTGAGAACAGATACTAGAACATACATACTCAACGACAGGTACGTGATCAACTCGAGTATGGAAAGTTTAACGCACACGGACAACAGAGTATCGAACAGTACACAATTGTGCAAATAGAATGCGTAAAGCATCTTAAACCTAAATTCTCAGAGTATGAAATTGTTTCAAAGTTATCTTACCATTCCAGAGAGATATTCAGTTAGTAGTTTATACACAGTGAATTAAAACCATAGAAAAATTTTTAATCCATGTGACACAGTCGGAGAATATCAATAAATGTAAGAACAATTGATACTGGAGGCCTTTACTTGATGAAAATCCATTATATTAAAGAATTAAAGAAAACTAAAAACTTGTTTTCGTGATTTTCACTCGTCATTTATTTAAAATATACCACGACAGCTGTTTCGGCACACAGTGCCTTCTTCAGATGGTCAGCTCTTACCATCTGAAGAAGGTACTGTGTGCCGAAACAGCTGTCGTGGTATATTTTAAATAAATGACGAGTGAAAATTGCGAAAACAAGTTTTTAGTTTTCTTTAATTCTTTAATGTAAGAACACACAACACTGGGAACCAAAACACACTAATCACCACTATAATTATCACCATGATGACAAGACATCAATACAAAATGCTACACAAAACCGTGATAATTATAAATTAAATTATACGCCACCAATACACAACACAACGACTTACACAGCTACGTAGACCGAATGAATGAACACGGCTAAACAACGAGGAGAAGGCCATCAGCTGATGAAAACAGAGCTGCATGATGGAAAACATTATAAAGGAGGCGGTGTGTCGTCGTCTAATTGTAAACGTTTTCCAAAATCATACAACACAGGCGTAAGTGCAATGAAAGGAAGTGGCAACAATTCAATGCAGCAAGGAACAATGGAAGCGAACAATAAGCCGTCAACATCTGCACAATGACAGAGCGGACGGAAAAGCGCTGTACAATAAACAATATTTACCCTAGCGATATACACAACGAACTGCTACACACTGACCAGGATGTAGAGCAAGTGGAGAAACAAACACAATGTCCCATTGTTACTGTTCGAATTAATAATTGTGATATAAAACAGTTAGTAGACACAGGTAGTCAGATGTCAGTTTTAAATTCTGCATGGATACAGCGAAATAAGAAATATTTTAAGAATACTGCTATTTTACCCGTAAATAATATAAATATCACGACAGCTACCAATAAAACAGAAAGGGTTAAGCAACAAGCGTATGTAACTCTAACATATAAAAATCTAGAATTGGCATACCCCATGATAATTATGCATAAATTGATCTATGATGGAATTCTAGGTATTGATGTACTAAATGCATTAAATGCTAAGGTTAATGTTAATGATAATAAGATTGTGTGTAATTATAAAGATGTTCAACATGAGTTAAAAATGAATAGCAATGAAGAAGATTGCAAGGTAAGTGAAATACCTAATGTTTTGTCCAAGCCACTAATACATTACACAGGTCGACAAATTTTGACTTTTTGTCTGGGGTTTGCATGAAAATATGAGTTTCTGACTAAATCGATTGCGCTGATCACGAATCTGAAGCCTGCTTCTCTACAGCCCATCAGGTTTTTGCACCATCATCATCATCATCGAAATCTGTACCCAATAAAATCGGAAAGCAGTTACAGGAAGATGGAGGCGAAATGGAACAATAAAATACTAAAAAAAGTAACATGAGACACATATGAATTAGAAGAAGCAAATATGGTGATTTGGACACTTACCGGGCGGAGGTATTACTTCCGTTTACGTTTGCCCGTGAATGAACGCTTGATATCCTTCCTTTTCTGTGTCGCTTCTCCTTCACGTGTGATACACCAGCAGTAGTCAGACATCATGTTTATTCCCCAACGACCTTGATAACGATGTTCCAGAGTTTTAAGTTCCTGATGGAACCGTTCACCATGTTCCTCTGATGTGTCAGCCAAATTGTCCTGAAAATTGTCTAGGTGTGACATTAGAAAATGTAGTTTTAGGGAGACCTTGCATCCTAACTGTTTAAATGACTGTAGCATATCTTCCACTATTTCCTTGTAATCAGGCTGCTTATTCTGGCCAAGGAAACGATGCACAACATTGTTTAAACTTCTCCAAGCTTGCTGTTCTATTTCCATCATTGTACTTTCAAAGTGTTCATCAGACATCAACTTTCGTATATCCGGTCCAACAAATATTCCTTCTTTCAACTTTGTGTCTGATAGATTTGGGAATTGGCTACACAGGTATTGGAAACAGTTTCCTGTTTTGTCCAATGCTTTCACATACTGCTTCATCAGTCCTAATTTGATGTGCAGTGGAGGCAATAAAATGTGATCTGGATTAACCAAATGCTCATTCACAATGTTCTTCGATCCCGCTATCAGGTTTTCCCTCTTAGGCCACTCTCTCCTACTCCAATGCTCATGATATGCTCTACTGTCCCATTCACACATATAGCTAGGCATCTTGGTGTACCCTGTTTGCTGGCCGAGAAGGATGCCAATCACTTTAAAGTCACCACATACAAGCCACTGGTGTTCTTCATACTTCACATTTTGAAGGAGTAGTTTCATGGTACTGTACGTCTCTTTTAAGTGTACTGAATACCAGTGGCGGCTCGTGACTTAAGAGGCTGGAGGGCGTGGCCTTTAGGCTTTATAAAAATTTGAACTCACCTCAAACATTGTGAGCTGCTGTAGATAGTCCGCGATATTATTAATAAACATAACTAGACACATTCTTAGTCTCTTCACTGTCTCTTTAGTGTCGAAAGTGTCCACAAAAATGTCTATACTGTTTCCACAAAAAAAGTAATACACTATATTATTTTTATAATAGTTACACTCTAAACAGATCATTTATTGTAGACAAAGTCCATTCGCCTTTCCTATAAATTTGTGAATTTTTCTAGCACTCTATCATCAAAGTCCTACATTTCTTTAACAAGTTTCTTGTTGATAGATAGCATCGCAAGAGCATTCAGTCTCTCGTTTTTCATTGTATTTCTCAAGAAAGTTTTTAGTCTTTTCAGAGTCAAAAAGCAGCGCTCAGGTTTGGCAGTTATCAGGGGGGTAGTTATGGTAATTTTTATAAGTTTCAATACATCTTTGAAAACTGACGTAAGATTATTTTTTTTCATAAAGTTAAGAAGTCTTATTGGGTCTTTAATATAATCTAATTGTTTCAATTCACTCCGAACTTTGTTTTCTTGTAAGAAAGGGTAATGCTGAATCACTCGCTTGAATTTTTCTTCCAGAAAGTTTGTAGAAAAAGTGGAAATAATTCGTCATTGGACATCAACGAAGCTGCCACCAGGTGACCCGTGTAAGTAAATCTACCTTTTACTTGAGTTATAATGATGTCACATACTTCTTTTGCATTCCCTATTCTAGTGCTGGATCAAACATTATTGTTCCTTTTTCTTGGTTGCTTAAGGAATCCTTGTTTATTTGTGTTTCTATTTTATTTATTTTCTCCCGACATTTCTGCATCTCATTTTCAAAAATTCTGATGTCACTTTGCCACATTACACTGCCTTTGTTCCTACTCTGTAGTTATTGGTACATTATGTTCATGTGATATAGAATTATATGGAAAAAAGATAGCCAGAACATGAAATTTTGGTTCAGAAGTGTCCTTCTGTGACCATTCCTTCATTAACTGCGAGTTTGTACACTTTTCTTCAAAACTTCAAAACATTCTTCCAACTTATATCGGTTTTTGTACACAAAGTTGATAGTACGAATGTAGTAATCCCATTTTGTTATAGAAACTCGGGGTAACCTGGCTTACATTACTTCCTCCAAAACGTTCGTTCGTAGAAATGAGTGTGACAAAAGTGCTGAAATGGCAGACAGATTTGAGAAAGAACTCTAACTTTGTTGTTTACACTTGTTGCTTTTTCTAATAACAAATTATTTGACGAGTGTAACAGTGTACAAATTATGTGAGCGGATACACTTCTCTAATTTTTGCCTGTACACCTCCAACAGAACAACACATAACATTAACGCCATATAAGTCTCAGCTATTAACGTTTCCTGTGATGTGTGCAGAAGAGGATTTATGTTGTCCATTATGCACTTTGCTAAGGTTTCTGCATATTTACCTTCAGGACCGCAAAACCTTTCGTATACCGATCCCTTAAACACGTATCTAAAAACTAATACCATATGGAGTGACTCGTCACATCGGTTGTCTAGTTACATTCTATTGCCACAAATTCAGAAGCTTGTATCTCCTTTTCTATTTCTTCCCTGCAGGCACTTGGGTAAAATGATAAAACAAAACCTAACAATTCTACACTACAATATTTGCCTAAATTATTCGTGAAGCTATTAAATAAATACACACACTCAAAACCTAAACGCTAAACAAATGCCTGCACTGAATTAATCACAGGGGAGAAAGTCTAAACACCTAAAAGAGCAAATCTCATATTATCAATAGTCTGCAATTAGTTGTATGTAGTGAATACGTCACTTTTTGCTCAACGAGGCGCGATAGGAGACGCGCCAATTTCCAGTGGAAATACCGCCTATAAGCTTACAGGTTCATTCAACGTTGGTCAGAGTGCGGGGTGGAGAAATGGGCGCGATTGGAAGAGCGCCGTGATGCTGTTCCGAAAACATTTCTGCTATTACCTAACACAAAAACATTTTCTTGTCCGAAGTATTAATGATATAATGACTTTCCACGAGCGGTGATAATGGATTGTTTAGTGATATGATTTAAACTGGACGCTAAGAACGAGCCGCCCCTGCTGAATACGCAATTGGAATTGATGCTAGCTCATTTCCAATATGTAGTAATACTGCTTTCAAACTTCGCTTTGAAGAATCTATAAATAACCTCCATTGCTTACTGTCATACTTTTGGGCCCATTTTCGTCACTAATCCGGCGATGTCTTTGCAGAACACCATTAAACCGTCTTCAACAAAAAATTCCCTAAAGTCTTTATCACGATTTCTGTACATTGAATATGATGTACCGTGTGCAAGTAAATTATTTTTACTGAGACGTGATCCCAGAAGTTGTGCTGCGTCTTTTGAGAGTCCCAAGTCTTTCACCAAATTGTTAAGTTCTGGTTGAGTAAGAGGTTTTGGGTTACTATCGGTACCATACTCGGAATAGTCAGATTCACTACTTTCATGACTTACCTCCAGTTCAGAGAATTCAAATGTATCTATTGATGTTGGTGGAGAGGGGATCGGCAGCCCTGGACCATGAGGGACAGGTCTAATTGCCGAATCTAAGTTCGGATACAAGATTTTGTTCATGTTTCTTTTGTTGTATACCGCTACTTTCGTCATACATCCTATACATATACATCATACCATCCTACAAACAAGCAATGTTGCCACATTTATATTAATTACACAACATAACATAGATTTCGCAGCCAATAGTAAATAGTAAATAGCCCGCAGTAGGTTGGGAGGAGGGGTAGCTGTGCAGAGAAAACTGAGGGTGATGGAAAAAAACCGATATCATTTTCATGTTGAGGGGTGCCAAATTAGTGAAGAACACCACTTACTTTCCAAACCCCAGAACCCATGTCGACCTGTGTTATGGTCCAACTCGACATATGAATGCAGCAGATGAAGGGATGATGACACAGGAAGAAGAGGAACTGCATGAATTAATAGAAGAATACAGTGAAGTATTTAGTGAAGTAATGACGCAGATGACAGAATACGAGCACTCTATAGTTGTGTCAGACCCTACGAAAGTCATTAGGAGGACATATCCTATCCCAATGCGGTATGAGGAAGACGTTGAACTGGAAATTCGTCGCATGATAGAAAATGGAGTCATAGAGTGATAGAACAGCAACTTCCTGAACCCTCTAGTCGTGGTGAAGAAGAAGAGTGGTGAGATACGTCTATGCCTTGACATGAGGGAGCTGAACAGCATTGTGTTAGAAGAGTATGACTGTGCGCCTACTGCGTACGAGTTATTTTCCAAGTGTGAAGGAGCGAGGTATCTGACGAAGCTGGATTTACGCTCAAGTTTCTGGCAGATTCCAATTCGTGAAGAGAATAGAAACTACACAGTCTTCCTGTATAAAAGTAAATGCACCAACACAGGGTAGTACCCTTTGGACTAAGCACGAGTTTAGCAGCCACAGTAAAGTGCTTAGAAAGAGCCCTAGGACATGAGGTGGAACCGTACACCGTAGTATTTGTAGACGATATCCTAGTTGTATCTAAAACACTAGACGAATATATAAAACTTCTAAGCACGATATGTCACAAGTTTAAGCAAGCGAATATATCCCTTAACCTAGACAAATGTTAATTTATCTATCCAATTCCTAGGTCACATTATTTCTTCCTCTGGTATTCAACCCGATCCTATCAAAATATCCAGCATAACTAATTTTCCTATACCCAGAAATCTCAAAGGGTTAAGAGCATTCTTAGGACTAACGGGATACTACAGAAGATTCTCACCATTATATGCAAAGTATACACAACCGTTACTGGAGCTGACGAAGAAAGGACAGAAGTGGAAATGGGAGAAGAAACGCCAAGATGGCTTCAACCAACTGAAAACGTTATTCATCGAAAACATTATGTTACATCATCCTCAACATGAAGGAAAATTCGTAATCTACTCTGATGCCAGTGACTACGCCGTAGGGAGTGTACTGTATCAACAAGGTACTACGGGAGAGCACCGGGTCATCGCCTACGCCAGTAGATTTTACTATTAATAATATGTTTTGAAAAATCAAGAAAGAGGTGAAGAAATGCTATGAGTCTCAAATGGCAAAAGGACCGAATTTACACACATATGTAGAAATGCAGAGCATCCAGAAAGAAAATAAGGGAGAGCTAATTGCAGTGGATTTTCTGGGACCACTTCATGAATAAGTCGAGGAGTGAAACACATATTGGTATGTATTGATGTGTTTTCCAAGGCAGTCCGACTGTATCCAATTATGCGACCCACCACAAAGGTTGTTCTAAAGATACTACTACAGAAATATATTCCAGCATTTGGTAAGATGAAAAAGGTCTTGAGTGATCAGGGTGTACAATTCCAGTGTGAAAAATGGGAGAGAATTTTGAGAGAAAATGGAATACGACCTGTACTCACATCCATAAGACATCCTCAAGGAAACCTTGCAGAAAGGGTTAACAAAGAACTAGGTAAATATTTAAGGATATACTGCCATAATCAGCACAATAAATGGGCAGAATATTTACCATTTCTCGAGAAAGCCATCAACGAGAACTACATCGAAGCAACCAGTTATACTCCAATAGAATTAGAAGAAGATAAAAAGCCGAACAGATTTTGGACGAAGTAAATAAACAAACTTAACAACCAGAATGTACCTGTACCAAATAGTGTGAAAATTGAATACGCAAAGTGACGGATAATAGAAAGGGGTAACAAGAGAGTTGAGAGATTTAAAAGAACACACAAACTACAACAATTCAACATGGGAGAAGAGGTATTATTAAAAAGTAATCCAGTAGGAAAAAGAGTTGATAATACAGCTAAGAAATTTTTCAGGTTGTATGATGGACCATATACACTAGTACAACTAGTTGGTAAACAGACAGTCATAGTGTATAACAGTGTGAGAAAAAAAAAGATGGGTAAATACCATACAAGCTCTTTAAGAAAATTCCATTCATAAATAACTGGGTCACTAGAACGAATAAAGGGGCGCAATGATTAAAGCAGATGTAACGAAACAACACGGCAACTGCACCTACAATAAATGCATCAACTCTACTCGCATAGAGGAGGGAATAATTGCTTAAAAACCTCCAATTAAGGGTACAATTGAAAAATCAAATACTCATTATTAATCACACATAAAATAAATAAATATGTTGATAAATAAAAAACAATACATATTATTTGTATAATAAAAAGGCAGAGAAAACAACAATTTTTAATTTTGTATTAAAACTTTTTTTTCACCAAGCTGGGGAATAATGCAACAGTACAAACAGTAATGATACTGTGCATTGCCCAAATAAATAAAATAAATAATAGAAATGAATAAATATAAACTAATAAACATGATTCAGATTGCATAAGCTGAATCGTAGTAAAAATAGGGAGTACAGAATTCATGCATGGACATGCAGTTTCGAAACACCTGTCGCTAGCGTTGTGTATGCGCGTATTTTGTTAGTGTTTGTGAAACCTGTCGTTCCTGAAATGTAACCAACCCTTTTCAAGTAGAATAGTTATATGTTTATTGTTAATTATAAGAAAAGTATGTACGATAGGATAAAACAAAAGACACCAAAGTGTGTAGAAATTATAGATAAATAAAATGTTAAAAACCATACAGAGGTGACAAAAAGTGCAATTACTATATGTAAAAAATGAATAAATCTTTTTGTGAATACCATAAAGAAGTGCAATTTACGTATAGTAATCACCTAAAAATTAGTGATCGATTGAACATCGAGTGAGGTGAAACAAACTTTGTAATTCGCGAAAATAGGCGAAAATAGTGAATTGAACCAGAGTGGGGGGAGTGATGCCTCGACAGAATCTGACAAGTTGAAAAGTGTTCAGACAGGAATTTTTGCATGACCTGACTATAAATACCAGGTCGCGCTAATAAAGTTTCTTCTTCTCGGTTCGACCATTGCTGCAGGAGGCTATGTCAGTCAACGACACAAATTCACAAATTATCGTAAGAGCCACAGGATCAACTAGCTATACAGCCAGAGCTGCAAAATACATACAATGAGGTCTATGGACACACCGGCAGCATATGACGTGAGATGAGACGACTGTTAATCAGAACACACGAAGGATACGACCAGAGGACCAAAGCACATGCAGAGGACACGACCAGAAGCACACACAGAGGACACGACCAGAAGAATACGGAGGACGTACAGATGAATAACCACGTCAAACGAGGTGATAAAAAAATATTTAATTACAGACAGTTGAAAGACACAAATTAAAGTTTGAATGGAAGACATTCAACCAACATTAAAATAAATAAATGATACATAAATGTAAAAGCAGTAAAAATTAGAATAATATTTCTTGTATCAAATTTAGAATTTAGTAAAGTAAATGATAAGAGAAATAAGTAATTTTTGAATTAACGTAATTAGTAAAGTCTTTGATGATAAACAAAAAATGCATATGCAGTAGAAAGTAAAACAAAGTAATATAAAAGAAGTTTGAATAGAAGTAAATTCATTTTTTGAAGTTAATGAATCAGCTACTGCAAAAATATGAACACACCATGAGTAAGCCGAGAGCAAAATAAACTTTTTAAAGTAATTACAATTAGATAATAAGTTCTATTTAACTTATGTATGTAATTTGTTAGTAATAAGTCATGTATGAAAACTTCATACAAACGATTTAATAATGAGTTATTGTTTAATATCCGATATGAGAGATGTTGTTTAAATAAATAAATGATGGAACGATTTTAAACATAAATAACGTATCATCTTCTTATTATGATTACACCCATGAATTCAATACACCATATACAAATGCATTTAAATTGGTTAACTTGCATTGTATAAATAATTGTCTCCCAGAAGCATGAGGCTACACAAGTTAAATTAATTTAAATAAACATCAGTTTTGTTATGTCATAAATTGGCGCTCCAAAAATCGTGGGGATCCACAAATTTAAATAAACATTGTTGTAAATTGTCGCCCATGAATGTGTGGCATGATCCCAACCATTTTACTATATAAAAACAAAATTTTTTTTGTAGCTAAATGGTTGCTCTAAAAAAAATATATATATAATAAAGATGTGTTAAATAAAAAATATATGTGATAATTATTTATATTAAACATTAATTGTATGTTATGTTAATTGTTGTGTTTTAAGACACAACTGGCGCTCAACGAAAAATATCATTGTAAAGGTGTAATGGTAATAAGAAAAGTAATAATTAATAATAATAATAAATAAATAAATAAATAAAATTAGTAATTCGGTTCCATAAGAATAATATTCTAAAACATAATAAATAAATACAAAATATTCATTATAGCAACACCGGAAAGCTTAAACATGGAAGCACATCAAACCATGCTTGTGTAGATGAGATAAGCACAAAACAGACAGAAAATATAAATAAGCAAACAGAAAGATTGAAAGAGGAATTGAACCAAAATATAGACGAATTAAAAAAATTAAATAAAAACCAAACGGATAGTTTAGAAAATAAATTAGAACAACAGTCTGAAAATTTTAATACTAAACTAGAACAACAGACTAAAAATTTTAAACAGGACACCATAAAATTACAGAAAGCTAGAAGAGTTAACAGAAAAAAATTGTTGACACCAACATACGTATTGATACTTTAAAGAATAATTTTAAACAAGCCTTAGGTGAGCAAGTTGTGAGGATTGAAAATAAACAAAAAGAATTACGTCTCGAGTGGAGAAGAGATATAAAAGAAGCACATAAACAAATAAATGATAATTTAACTACTATAATGCGAGAACAGGATGATAAAATCCAAACTGTAAATAATATGTCACAAGCAAATACCAGTAAAATTAGAGAAATAGTAACGCGTACCGTAGTTGTTGAAAATAAAATTGAAGAGACTACGTAAGACCATTCGGGAGAGGTATCCCATATAAAAGAGGAGGTCCAAGAGGAAATGAACCAACTACGAGGTGAATTAAGAAGACAACAGAATCAAATGATGATGTTTCCTGCACAAATGGAAGAAAGGAGCAGAATAAGGTTCTCAGGTGGTGAATGGGAGAACAGTATGGAATTCCTAGCTAAAGTGGAGAAAGAAATAGAGAAGATTGGCAGTGCGATAAATGACGACGAGAAGACAGACTTCGTCACGCGATATCTTAAAGATTCAGCCAGTCATTGGTAGTCTGTTATTAGAGATAACATCAGTACATATCAGCAGTTTCGTGAGGTATTTGAGAACAGATACTGGAACATACATACTCAACGACAGGTATGTGGTCAACTCGAGTATGGAAAGTTTAACGCACACGGACAACAGAGTATAGAACAGTACACAATTGCACAAATAGAATGCGTAAAGCATCTTAAACCTAAATTCTCAGAGTATGAAATTGTTTCAAAGTTATCTTACCATTTCCAGAGAGATATTCAGTTATAAAATAGGTTAATTACCTTCTGTCAACGTTTCTTAGAATCCTATACTGGATTACTTGAGTTTCGACACCAGGTGTCATCATCAGATCCAATATGATTAAGGTTAAAACATTAATCGATGTATATTGTAACGATGAAACTGCTGTCGTCTTCTGAAAAATATGTACAAGTGTTGTATGTGTGAGTGCGTTCGTCTCGCACTGGGGTCATTACGTCTATTCTTGCGCTAACGATGTCCATAGCGATGCTGTAATTACCAGTACAACGCGGCAGTAACCTTACCTGTTAGTATATAGGGATTTGTGATTCCCGGGTGGCACCAATTTGTTTATTAGAAACAATTAAAATTCTTAGATTATATGTTATAACTAAGTTCACAGCTGTGACGGCCGGGGCATTCAAATACTTTCCGCCTTGGTTAGACAACTGACTCGATCAAGTACTGTGTCGATTTGCTGCGTGAGTGCTGTACCGTCAAAGCTAATTCATTAACAAACACAAATTATATGATACACTCCCTATGAAATAATAACAACGGTTACTCCCTGCACTAGTTATTTTAATGGTTGATAAGTAAAATTTCAGTTTGACAATTAAATTATATTTGTTGATTAATAAATTTGCACCGACTTTTTACATGAAACAATTTTTCTCAGGATGACGAATCAATTTTGGTAACGAGGCATTCACATCAGCATGGCTGCTGGTTTGTTTAGCTATTACAATTATTTTTGTTCCAAAATCTGGGATTCTTTTGATTACAAGACAAATAATTCCTATGATTACAATACAAAGTACCTTACCTTACTTTATGTGTACTTAAATAATAAGATGTGTGGTTATAATCTGTTCTGTAGTGTTGTTAAAACGTGTTTCTAAAGTTCGTATTCAAACAACAGGTTAGATTTTATGTTAACAAAATTTCAGTATCTTATTTTTCTTAATTAATCTTTGAAAGAGAATATTCGGTTTATAGTGAGAGTTCAAATTACTTTTAGAAATATTTAAAGTGAGTTTATTTTTGGAAATTTGGTAATTCAAGGATACTTAACACATCAGATGACTTGGTGTTATCAATCATTGAGTTGGAAGAGGATTGGGCTGCAATAGTTTTCAGTTTTCATTAATCTTGGGACTTAAGTAGATCTGGCGTCCTTTTCATATTAGATGTGGTCATATTTTCATTTAAATTCCTGGTAAAATGGTCCTTGGCTATAGTTAACTGCTCCAGTTGTTCGTCTGCTTCTTATTTGATCATGGTTTTGAATTTTATTTACTATTTTTACATTTTTTGATTAAAAATTGGTCGTTCAAAATTCAGCTTCTGTTCTGCAAGAGCGTCACTTTACGAGTAACGATATTCAACGGTAATTTCACCACCAACGTTCGTTTCTATGGTTACTAATTAAATCTGATTGGTTAATCTGGCAAAAAATCCATTGTTATCAAAATTTGAATTTTTTCAAAGTCCTTGTATATCTTCTGATTGCTTTTATTACTCTATCTTCCTTCCTAAGTATTAAATATTGTCACTATATTATTTATTTCCTTTCAAAGATTATTTTGATATCCCTCAAGGTTGGATTATTTTATGTTTTATGATTTACGATTATTTTAGTATTTGCTAATTACATTTCTCTTTTAATTTAAATTCTTATTCTAATATTTTGCTTTTATTATGATTTACAAATTATCCTTGGTTATTTGTTCACCTTGGATTTGCTAGTTTCTTTGTTAATTTGTTATAATTTGTAGTTGTTTGTTTTTGACAGTTAGGCATTTCATAGGCCTAAGTAGCCATTATGGTATTTGACATATTTCATTCAAATTACATCTCATTTTAGCCTAATGGGCTTTATTTTGTTATTATAATTGGTTGTGTTATTTATTGATGTGTTTTGGATCTGTTGTAGTGTTATTAGTATGTTACTATTATTTTATACATCATGAATTGCTAGTTATTTACTAACTGGTTTCCTCGTTTTCTAAGTCATACATTTTTTTTACTTTCTTACTTATTTAATTTGCCAATAATAACAAGGTGGCTATTATTTACTATTTTTGATCACATTAAATACAACATCTAGGCCTATGGTCTGTATAATTCTTCCAGCCATATCCTATTCATAAACTTGCTTAAACAATTATTTAACAATTTTTTGATAATATTTGTTTACAAATCATCTCATTTTATATTAGTTTTTTGGTGATAAACAACATCACATTTTTTGAACTTACTAAAATAATTATCCCTTGTAACATGGGGTGTTTATTGATTTGTTTTAACTTCTTAATTTTTTAAATAATCTTAACCTTCACTCCATGCTAACACTATCTGTTTTCTCTTTCATTGGGTTCTCCCTTTTAATTATAATTGTATTCAATTAAATTTAACAATAATATTCTTTCTTAATTAATACTGTCTTCATCACTTTTCAGTGTTCATTATACCTCAATTAACTGTTTACACTTAATACTATTCTTAACAACTTTTTTAATTACTAATATTTTTCACTGTTAATCATTGAGTGTTTCTTTTTGATTTATTAAGTGTTTATTTTTTTATCCTTCACTATCTTTCACAATACTGACATTCTTTATAATACATTATTCTTATTTAATCATCACCTTCACTTTTAAATTATTTATCGTTTATTATAATTTATTTAGTGTTTTTTCTTTATCACTTTACTTTGGGGTTTTTACACTTTCATTTTGCACTTCACAAATGTTTTTGTTTTTAAGTGTTTCTAAATGGGTAATCCCTATAATTACTTTCCCACTACCGTACTATCTCTTTCATTACAAATATCATTAATAATATTAACAATTTTATGTCTCTATATTTTATCATTACATCTAACTCTAATTTGTGGGTTAGTTTGCTTTGATACTTAACATTGTTTAATTGAGTTTCTTTCAATTATCATTTACTTTTATCCATTAACTGATAATAATATTTGTTTTTTACATAGGTTGGTTATTGGTTCCTTTTTCAATATTACATTTGAGTGTACCATTTCTCCTGCTCATATTCTTTATTACTTGATTGTGTCTTATCATTTGTTTCCATTTTTATTTCTCTTTACCTTTGGATTGTTTCTTTTTCATTTTCCTCCTTCTTCATTTCCAGTGTATTATGGTTTATATCTTGGTTTTCCATCTTCTCCTTTGGGTTCATTTTAATATTTGGTATTGAGTCATTCAATTCCTTCAATTTGTTTCATTTTTGTTTGGTTTCGGTTTTTTCCTTTTTCATTTGGTTTGGTCAATCACTTTCTTATTTGGTTTTATTCTCGTTTGTTTTTTGTGGTTCCCTTCTTCTTTTGTTTTCTTTTGTCGTCGTTTGTCGTGTTATTGTCTTTTTATTTTCTTTATATTAAACATTTTATTTTATATGAATTATTATTTTATATACAGAATCATCTTTTTTATCCCTGGTATTGGGGATGCTTAAAAAATATATGAATACTATTACAAATAATTTGCAATTCACATTAGAGACGGAAATGAATAATAAAATTAATTTTTTAGATTCAACTTTAACAAAAATAATTAATAAAATTAACTATAATATTTACAGAAAACCAACTATCACAGATCATGCTATTCACGCCTCATCTTATCACCCTATTTCACGTAAAATGGCATTTTTTAATTGTATGGTTCATAGATTGCTGGCATTGCCCCTATCTACGGAAGACTATAAAAATGAACTAGACATTATCAAACACATAGTGATAGCAAATGGATACAAAAGTCATATAGTAGATAAAATAATTAGTAAAGAACAAAATAAACCAATAAATATTAATGTGTCCAAAGAAAAAGTAAACAAATATATTGCAATAGAATATGGTGAAATTCTACATCATATTTTAAAAAACCAATTAAAAAAGCAAAATATTACTTTGGCTTCAAAGGCGAATAATAAGCTTGAGAAAAAACTTACATTTACAAACAAAAATATACCCTCCGATACATTTGACGGTACTGGTGTATATAAACTTAATTGTTCGGATTGCACACAGTTCTACATAGGACAAACGGGTCATTCCTTCAAATTACGTTATAAAGAACATATCCCAAGCTCCAAGACAAATGTAAGAAGATCTACATTTGCAGAACATTTAAGCTTACATGACCATAACATAAAGAGTATTGGTGATAATTTAGATATCCTACATAAATGTAAAAAGTCACTAAGGCTAGACACCCTCGAACGGTTCGAGATATATAAAGCTATAAACGAGGATTACAATCATGTCCTAAACGAAAAAGCAATACATACAAATAATATTTTGTTTAATAGAATCGATCATATAGAACGAGAAATTGGCTATATCAGATCGATAAAATTGAACGAAGGTCAAGCCGGTATTGATTAGTTTTACCGCGGGAGCGTTCCTGTGCAGGTTCGTTATGGCCACATGTCGGTTTTATTTCGTTGTTATTTCGTTTTAATATGTGTTATTTATTATTTTTGTACAATGTATGTGTTGTTTTTCAATATTTGACGAGATGAATATACATCGATTAATGTTTTAACCTTAATCATATTGGATCTGATGATGACACCATTGGTGTCAAAACTCGAGTAATCCAGTATAGGATTCTGAGAAACATTGACAGAAGGTACTTAACCTATTTTATAGTGTTAACCGTTTCTGGAGGCAAATAAAATGTTTAAATATTCAGTTAGCAGTTTATACACAGTGAATTAAAACCATAGAAGAATTTTTAATCCTTGTGACACAGTCGGAGAATATCAATAAAGGTAAGAACACACAACACTGGGAACCAAAACACACTAATCACCACTATAATTATCACCGTGATGACAAGACATCAATACAAAATGCTACACAAAACCATGATAATTATAAAATAAATTATACGCCACCAATACACAACACAACGACGCGCACAGCTACAGAGACCGAATGAATGAACATGGCTAAACAACGAGGAGAAGGCCATCAGCTGATGAAAACAGAGCTGCATGATGGAAAAAATTATAAAGGAGGCAGTGTGTGGTTGTCTAATTGTAAACGTTTTCCAAAATCATATGACACAGGCGTAAGTCCAATGAAAGGAAGTGGCAACAATTCAATGCAGCGAGGAACAATGGAAGAGAACAATAAGCCGTCAACATCTGCACAATGACAGAGCGGACAGAAAAAGCGTTGTACAATAAACAATATTTACCCTAGCGATATACGCAACGAACTGCTACACACTGACCAGGATGTAGAGTAAGTGGAGAAACAAACACAATGTCCCATTGTTACTGTTCGAATTAATAATTGTGATATAAAACAGTTAGTAGACACAGGTAGTCAGACGTCAGTTTTAAATTCTGCATGGATACAGCGAAATAAGAAATATTTTAAGAATACTGCAATTTTACCTTTAAATAATATGAATATCATGATAGCTACCAAAAAAAGAAAGGGTGACAGCTATCTGACGAAGCTGGATTTACGCTCAAGTTTCTGGCAGATTCCAATTCGTGAAGAGAATAGAAAGTACACAGTCTTCCTGTATAACAGTAAATGCTACCAACACAGGGTAGTACCCTTTGGACTAAGCACGAGTTTAGCAGCCATAGTAAAGTGCCTAGAAAGAGCCCTAGGACATGAGGTGGAACCGTACACCATAGTATTTGTAGACGATATCCTAGTTGTATCTAAAACACTAGAAAAAACATCTAAGCACGATATTCCACAAGTTTAAGCAAGCGAATATATCTCTTAACCTAACAAATGTGAATTTATCAAATCCTCTATCCAATTCCTAGGTCACATTATTTCTTCCTCTGGTATTCAACCCAATCCTATCAAAATATCCAGCATAACTAATTTTCCTATACCCAGAAATCTCAAAGGGTTAAGAGCATTCTTAGGACTAACGGGATACTACAGAAGATTCTCAACATTATATGCGAAGTATACGCAACCGTTACTGGAACTGACGAAGGAAGGACAGAAGTGGAAATGGGAGAAGAAACGCCAAGATGCCTTTAACCTACTGAAAACGTTATTCATCGAAAATATTATGTTACATCATCCTCAACGTGAAAGAAAATTCGTAATCTACTCTGATGCCAGTGACTACGCTGTAGGGAGTGTACTGTATCAACGAGATAATACGGGAGAGCACCGAGTCATCGCCTACGCCAGTAGATTCTTCAAAGGAGCAGAAAGACACTACTCCACATCAGAAAAAAAATCCTCGCAATAGTATACCCTCTGAAATGATTCAGATATTATATTTACGGTACTCACTTCGAGACACACACTGACCATCAAGCATTATCCTTTCTATTGAAATGCAAAGTAACAAATGCCCGATTATTAAAGTGGATTCTAGCCATCGGTGAATACTCGTTCACCATTAAATATTGTAAAGGTAAAGACAATATTGTAGCTGACACATTAAGCCGATACATCACAGAGGAATGTGAAGAAGTATACGAGAACGAGAAGAAAGAAGTACAATTGCTATCAATTAAATTTAAAGCGAATGATGAGGTAAAACAAATGCTAACAAATTTAGCACAACAACAAAATTTGGATGTTACCATAAGGGAGATGCAAGATAGAGAACAGCTACCGGATCATTATAAGGTACTGAATGGAATCCTTTTCAAGTTAGTAAGACAAGACTGGAAGATAGTAGCGACTAACGAAATGTTGCAGAAGTTAATCCAACCAGCACACGAGAGCTTAGCGCTTACTGGTGCTCTGAAATGTTACCTGAGTCTGCAAGAGGATTTTACTATTAATAATATGTTTTGAAAAATCAAGAAAGAGGTGAAGAAATGCTATGAGTCTCAAATGGCAAAAGGACCGAATTTACACACATATGTAGAAATGCAGAGCATCCAGAAAGAAAATAAGGGAGAGCTAATTGCAGTGGATTTTCTGGGACCACTTCATGAATAAGTCGAGGAGTGAAACACATATTGGTATGTACTGATGTGTTTTCCAAGGCAGTCCGACTGTATCCAATTATGCGACCCACCACAAAGGTTGTTCTAAAGATACTACTGCAGAAATATATTCCAGCATTTGGTAAGATGAAAAAGGTCTTGAGTGATCAGGGTGTACAATTCCAGAGTGAAAAATGTGAGAGAATTTTGAGAGAAAATGGAATACAACCTGTACTCACATCCATAAGACATCCTCAAGGAAACCTTGCAGAAAGGGTTAACAAAGAACTAGGTAAATATTTAAGGATATACTGCCATAATCAGCACAATACATGGGCAGAATATTTACCATTTCTTGATTAATCCATCAACGAGAACTATAGTGAACCAACCAGTTATACTCCAATAGAATTAGAAGAAGATAAAAAACCGAACAGATTTTGGACGAATTAAATAAACAAACTTAAAATCAGAATGTACTTGTACCAAATAGTGTGAAAATTGAATACGCAAAGCGACGGATAATAGAAAGGGGTAACAAGAGAGTTGAGAGATTTAACAGAACACACAAACTACAACAATTCAATGTGGAAGAAGAGGTATTATTAAAAACTAATCCAGTAGGAAAAAGAGTTGACAATACAGCTGAGAAATTTTTCAGGTTGTATGATGGACCATATACACTAGTGCGACAAGCTGGTAAACAGACAGTCATAGTGTATGACAGTGTGAGAAAAAAAGAGATGGGTAAATACCATACGAGCTCTTTAAGAATACTCATTATTAATCGCACATAAAATAAATAAATATGTTGATAAATAAAAAACAATACATATTATTTGTATAATAAAAAGGCAGAGAAAACAAAAATTTTTAATTTTGTATTAAAAAATTTTTTTCACCAAGCTGGGGAATAATGCAACAGTACAAACAGTAATGATACTGTGCATTGCCCAAATAAATAATAGAAATGAATAAATATAAATTAATAAACATGATTCAGATTGCATAAGCTGAATCGTAGTAAAAATAGGGAGTACAGAATTCATGCATGGACATGCAGTTTCGACACACCTGTCGCTTGCGTTGTGTACGCGCGTATTTTGTTAGTGTGTGTGAAACCTGTCCGTTCCTGAAATGTAACCAACCCTTTTCAAGTGGAATAAGTATATGTTTATTGTTAATTATAAGAAAAGTATGTACGATAGGATAAAACAAAAGACACCAAAGTGTGTAGAAATTATAGATAAATAAAATGTTAAAAAATGATTCAGAGGTGACAAAAAGTGCAATTACTATACGTAAAAAATGAATAAATCTTTTTGTGAATACCATAAAGAAGTGCAATTTACGTATAGTAATCACATAAAAATTAGTGATCGATTTAACATCGAGTGAGGTGAACAAACTTTGTAATTCGCGAAAATAGGCGAAAATAGTGAATTGAACCAGAGTGGGGGGAGTGACGCATCGACAGAATCTGACAAGTTGAAAAGTGTTCAGACAGGAATTTTTGCACGACCTGACTATAAATACCAAGTTGCGCTAATAAAGTTTCTTCTTCTCGGTTCAACCATTGCCGCAGGAGGCTATGTCAGTCAATGACACAAATTCACAAATTATCGTAAGGGTCACAGGATCAACTAGCTATACAGCCAGAGCTGTAAAATACATACAATGAGGTCTATGGACACACTGGCAGCATTTGACGTGAGATGAGATGACTGTTAATCAGAACACACGGAGGACACGACCAGAGGATCGAAGCACATGCAGAGGACACAACCAGAAGGACACACAGAGGACACGACCAGAAGGACACGGAGGACGTACAGATGAATAACCACGTCAAACGAGGTGATAAAAAAACATTTAATTACAGACAGCTGAAAGACACTAATTAAAGTTTGAATGGAAGACATTCAACCAATATTAAATAAATAAATGATACATAAATGTAAAAGCAGTAAAAATTAGAATAATATTTCTTGTATCAAATTTAGAATTTAGTAAAGTTAATGATAAGAGAAATAAGTAATTTTTGAATTAACATAATTAGTAAAGTCTTTGATGATAAACAAAAAAATGCATATGCAGTAGAAAGTAAAACAAAGTAATATAAAAGAAGTTTGAATAGAAGTAAATTCATTTTTTGAAGCTAATGAATCAGCAATTGCAAAAATATGCACACACCATGAGTAAGCCGAGAGCAAAATAAACTTTTTAAAGTAATTACAATTAGATAATAAGAGTTGTATTTAACTTATGTATGTAATTTGTTAGTAATAAGTTATATAATATTGAATATATACTATATTGAATATATAATATACATATGCATTTTACTATTATTTTAATAATTATTACAAATGATATTGTTTGAAGTACATTTTTGCAATTACATTGTAGAACTTATGCAAATCATTTTAGCTACACAGTATTTTTAATTATTTACAGTTATTTTGTATTTTTTTAAGCAAGACATTTTATATGTGTATTCAATATGTACTTCAAAGAAAACTCCATAAGTATGTTGTGACGATACATATCATCACCATGCATATAAGAACTGTTAAGATAACGAAACCATAGTTAACTAGTACTAGTGTAAATGATAAATGAAAGGAAACTTACAAATAAGTGTTTATTAAGCAGAGTATTCTGGTTCCATGCTAAAACAAAACAATGGATGAAGCAAAATAAATATTAAAGAAATGTAATATCGTAATTATGATGAAAATTAGAAGAAGAGAACTTAATAATGTGATAAACCCAATAGATATGGTAAGTGAGGGGTATAAACAAGTCCAACAATGAAACAACTAATTAAAATAAAGACATGCAATAAGCAACAAGACAGTGAGGACCACATTAATTACAAAATAACATAAATGCATGAAGAACTAAAAATAAAAATAACAAAAGAAACTAAACTAAAAACATGTTAATAACCAGGTAAAAAAATAAATAAACAATACTCCATAAATTAATAATAATAATAACAATTAAAGAGAAAAGATCAGACAGTAGGTAAAGTTATAGAAAATGGAATACAATGGTATAAATAAGAGTAAAAAATATGTGCATTAGTCTAAGGAAAATTTTTAAAAACTTATAGTATAAGGGAGTGAAGTGATAAGCGTACAAAGAAGGAAATAGTGATGATCAAAGATCATGTTATAAACCAGTGGGGAAGGGAGAAAGTGAAGTAATGGTCTTATGTATAAATCAAACTGAACAGATCAACTCCATGTAGCAGAGGGTCACATTTTGATGAATAACCAAAAGTAAAATATGAAGAGATGCAAAAAACATAATAAGAACAAGGAAAACATTAACAATTACACAAGCAAACAATACTAATGGAAGAAACCGAAAATCGAATGAAAAAATGATGATTTACTCAGACTAACACATTCCAAGTATGAAAGGCGTAACTGCGAGTTGGTGAGATTTGGATAACCTAAATAACGAAATAATCACACCTTTACACAACACGAGATTCACCAAAATCACTGTTAAAACAGACACTTGTGAAATTTAACAAAACTTTATTCAACAACATTGAGGACATAAAATTATCAAAACATTATTTAATTTAAACAAATTAGTTGAAGCAGATTTTGGGCCACTTAGATACAGGTCGATGGCCATTTTGAATGACAAAACTCCACCATTTCGATTGACATTCAGAATAGAACCGAGAACAGTAATACCTTTAATTTAACATTATTTTAATTTTATTAGTTATTAAGAATGTTGATTAACCAACTGTAATGTATTGTATTTTATCCTGAAGCATTTTCTGATCTTTCCTAACAGCTCAAAGAATCCACGACCTGATATTAAAAATAATATTGTATGTTATTTTAAACATTTTATTGTTTGAGTCGAGTTTGGTGAGCGAGTCGATACGGTCACTATCCCGTTCGATTCACAAACCGTTGAACTAATCCAGATTATAACATCATCAAATAAACTAATTTGTTAATTTAAAAAGCATTATATATTTTTTAAGTGAATTAAGATAAAGGATTTTCAGGTGATAAGTAAGAAGAGAAATATGGCGAGAGTGAAGAACATTGAGAAATTAGGGGACAAAAACCAGATAACCTATAAGACTGAGTCGAATCATCAATCGATTGTGGAAAACCCACACAATCTATTCTACTTTTTAAGAACAATTATTTTGGCAACATTTTCAAAACAGTATGCACGCGAACACCGCTCTAATAACCGTATACTCAATGACGATCTGTCATTACCTGATCATTCTTTTGAATTAAATAAATAAAAAACAAAGTAATAAAAAACAATAAAAATAATTCAATAATTCGAGAAATATTAATTTATTTCCAACTAAATAAATTTTAAAGAAGACAAGTTCCACGTGCACGGAATGCGTATAGCCTATTACAAATTGGCGCCCATCGTGGCGCTGAAATTAGGGAAAAAATTAGTGTATTAGGAAATTGTAATTGTATTACAGGTGACCTGTTTTAGCTGGCAGCTGCTAGAAGAAACGGAAAATGCAGAAAAGAGCCACGTCAAAGAAACGCGCGGCGGAGGCCGGAAAGGAAATCAATATGGAAAAAAGAAGCAACACCAGTCGAAGAAATCGAAACAATATTAACACCGGCAGAACCAAATAGGACTACAGAAGAAATGAGATGGGATGGCACAATGGAATTCCTAAAAAGGAATGAGGAAAAGATAGAAAAAATAGTGAGGAATTAAAGAACAAAGAGAGGATGACAAGGAAGAATTAAATAAAAAGTTTGAATCGTTAAATGAAAACAATAAACAAATGAATGGGAAAATAGACAATATAAAGGAAGAATGAATGAAAACTCAAGGAAACAAAACGAGAACACTAATGAGAGTTTAAGACAAATTCAGGAGGAGAATAAACTGATAAATGAAAAAATAGACAGTATTAAGGAAAGTACTAGTGAAACCTTAAGAAAAACCATAAATGAAAATAATAACCAAATGAAGGAAGAGTTCAGACAAATAAATGAAGATAATTTAAAATGGATTAATGAAAGAATTGAGAATGTCAATTAACCAAAAAATAGATAAGTGTAATGAAGAAAGAAAGCAAGAGATAGCCGATACAAATGAAAAATTAGGAAGAACCAAGGAAACCATTTTACAGATCAGGATAGATACCAAGATAGGGCAGGTAGAAGAGAGTAGTCGTGCCCAAATGGAGTCGATACGGACGGACTTCGGAAATAAATGTAGAGACGTTGACACAGCTATAAGTGAAGTATGTGGACAGGGGCAACGCAACCAGGAGAGGATCGAGGACCTCCAGCGAACAGTCGATAACCGACCAACCAAAATTCCACATATCCAACCCATGGACAACCGGGAGGCTATCAACTTAAAAGCTTATAAAAGAAACCCGATGGAATTCTTGGAACGGGTCAATGAACAGCTGACGAGAAATGGGGAAAACAGGTGGCCAGTGATCCGGAGTTACCTAGAAGGAAAGGGGTAGTTTACCTGCCACATTTTATGTTTTAATAAGAGTAATTGTTTCTATGACCAACGATAATTGCCGCACATTCAAACAGAATCAAAATATGTTTTGCATGCATCTCTGAATTGTAGAGGACTCAAGATTTATTGATTTTGGTGAAGATCAATTAAGAGAAAGGGGTAGTTTACCAGCAACATTTTATGTTTTAACAAGGGTAATTTTTTCTATGACAAACTATAACTGCCGTAAATTCAAACATAATCAAATAATGTTTTGCATACATCCCTACTTTGTAGAGAACTCAAAGCTTGTTGCTTTTGGTGAAGATAGGTTAAGGGAAAGGGGTAGTTTACCAGCAACATTTTTTGTTGTAACAAGAGAAATTCTTACATGATGAACGATAACTGCCGTAAATTCAAACAGAATCAAACAATTTTTTACATATTTGCCTGAGTTGTAGAGGATTCAAGGCCTATTGATTTTGGAGAAGATTGGTTATGCGGAAAGAGTAGTTTACCTGCAACATTTTTTGTTGTAACAAGAGAAATTTTTTCATGACGAATGATAACTGCCGCACATTTAAACAGAATCAAATAATTTTGTGCACACCTTCTTCAATTGTAGATAACTCAAGGTCTGTTGATTTTGTTGAAGATCGGTTAAGGGAAAGGGGTAGTTTACCTGCCACATTTTATGTTTCAACAAGAGTAATTGTTTCTACGACGAACGATAACTGCCGCACATTTAAACAGAATCAAATAATTTTGTGCATACCTTCTTAAATTGTAGATCTATAAATGAAGAGGCTAGTTGAACGGGGTGGGGTAATTATCTATAAATGAAAATTATAGTTGAAGGGTGAGGGGATCATTTTTTATATATATACAACACTACGTTATCGGCAACAAAAAAGTACAATCAGAATGATCACAGTTGCACACCACTATATAAAAATTATCCCGATTAGCGCTTTAAAACCTCACAGCCCATCGTCAGATCGGAATAGGCAGAAATTATTTTAAAAACAAACCCTTCACACCTCTCCCCCACCCTGCTCACACACAACAAGCTATAATATAAATGACCCTTCCCCACCCCCTAAACCCTGTCCCACACCATCTGTACAGTTACATATTTTTCTAGCAAATTCCTTGTGTTTCAGTGTTGTGTGTGTGTGTGTGTGTGTGTGTGTGTATGTGTGTGTGTGTGTGTGTGTGTGTGTGTGTATGTGTGTGTGTGTGTGTGTGTGTGTGTGTGCATCCTTTTAAACTTACCCTACTTCCTCTCCACACATGTGGGTCAGTCACACACCCTTATTTTAACCATCCAATTAGTACTACGCAAATAATTCTTAATCTTATCTATCTGTCCTCTATCATTTACTTCTTAATCATGATATAAAATATTTCTTCATTATCAAATTTAATTTTAATATTAATTAAATTGTCTAACCCTTTTTCTCTTTCTTTTAATATTTCTAACTCCTCTCTAAGCTTCCTTTCAACTGTGTTATTTACTACTTTTACAATTTCGTATTCTTCCAAAGGATTAACAAACTTATGGTTGTCTTCTATGAAATGTCTTGCATATAACGAATTGGTTGTTCTATTACCTTCTCCACGTTTGTGGTCAGACAACCTGCATACGAATTTTCGTCCTGTCTCACCTAGGTACACTTTGTTGCAGTCTTTACATTTTAATTTATAAATTCCGCTTTTCTGTAATACTGGAATTCTTTCTATATTCTTATTCCTTATCTTATCAAATACCGTTTCACATTTTTTAATAGCTATATCTACTCCATATTTATTAAAACATTTTATAATTTTTCTAGTATGTGAACCTATGTATGTCAATGACCCTGCATAATTCTTTTGTTCTGGTTCTATTTTAGCTTTTTGTATGTTAACCCTTTTCATAACTTTATCCACTATGTTGGTGTTATAATTATTATTCCTTACAATTCCCTTTATCGTTTTTAACTCCCTATCTTTTGATTTGGTCTCTTTTAAACACTTCTGAGCTCTGTAACAAAATGTATTGATTGCCGCCATTTTATATCTATATGGGTGGTAAGACTCTCTTGGTATAATTATATCAGAATACGACTCTTTCCTAAATATCCCAAACTGTAGTTTCTCATTATCCTTAATTTCTATGTTCAAATCTAAGTAATTTATTTTCTTACCTCCTATCTCTTCTTTAAATTGTAAGTTTTTATCCTTATTATTTACCTCATTTATAAACTCATGCACTTCTTCTATGCTTCCTTCCCAAATTACTAATACATCATCAACGTATCTAGACCATAATTTTATATTGTCTTTATACTTAGTGGAAGTTATTAATTGCTTTTCAAAATCATTCATGTATATTTCAGCAAGAATAGGGGATAATGAAGACCCCATAGGTAAACCTTTTTTCTGTATATAAAACTTGTTATTAAACCTAAAATAGTTCTGATTTACACATTCTTTAATTACTTTTATCAACTGCTTTTTATACCCGTATTCTCCCATATTATTATCGTTTATTAACTTAATAACTTTATTTACTGTGATATTGGTAAACATGTCCTTAACATCCAGTGATATCAATTTTGTATTTACATTAATCCTAATATTTTCTAATTTTTCTATCAATTTTACATTATTCTCTATGTTGTATTTTGTCCCAAATTCATATTTCTCTCTCAGTACTCTGCTAACTTCCTTTGATAATTTATAAATAGGTGCATTAATAAAAGAAACAATCGGTCTAATTGGTTTTCCTTCTTTATGTATCTTAACCTGACTTTTAAAAGTTGGTGCTGTTGGATTACTTTCCAATAAATACTTTTTCTTATTTTCTTCTATAAATGTTATCTGTTTCATCATTTGTTTTATCCTTGACTGGTACTTACTTGTATAATCATACTTTATTTCCTCGTATGGTCCTTCCCTTATAAATTCTTCCGTTTTCTTTATGTATTCGTCCTTTCTCAGTAGTACCATTGTATTTCCTTTGTCCGCCTTCGTAACTATAATATCATTTTTCTTTATTTTATTCTTTAGTTTAGTTACAGTTGATTTGATTTTTTGTTCATTTTTTGAATTATACAAACTTTTCTTAAATATTTTATCTACTACATTCCCTACTTCCCACCTTATTCTTTTTTTATCATTTTCATTTCCTAGTTTTTGTATTATGCTTTCGCATTCAATAATCGTTTTTTCTTGATTTAATTCTGGTGGCGGTGCGTATTTTAAGCCTTTTGCTAACATTTCTTTTTCTTCTGTATTGAAATTCACCTCTGTAAGGTTTATTACTCTTTTTTCATAGTTATTCTTAGAGAGGTGTTCCTTTTTTACTTCGTTCTTTCTTATTAATTTATTTAACTTATCTACCATTTTTTTATTTTTATTTTCCAATTTCTTTTCTACGTATCCCAAACCAAAATTATATAATATTTCTTCTAACTCTACATACGAGTATATTCTTAACAATTCTATGTGTCTGTCATATAATTCCCTATTATATCTATTGATTAAGCCGTAGAGTGACCTTATTTCCAGTTTTATCCGCAACTTCTCGCTTTGTTCTTTTACTTTCTTGGCTACACTGTTCTTATTTTTAATTTTAACTTGAGCGTACTTTGGGATGACATTATTATCCAGACATTGTTTATTAAACCATATTTTACTTAAAACCCTCTTCAATTTAACTTTTAACTTAAGATATTTAAAAACTTTACTTACCTTATTGTTGTCGTTTATTACCTCATTGTAGTTGCCCATTACCTGTAGTCGATTGCACATCTTAACAGACGTTTAATGAAGAAATTTGTGTTAGTGGTTGAAATCACAATCAGAATGATCACAGTTGCACACCACTATATAAAAATTATCCCGATTAGGGCTTTCAAGCCTCACAGCCCATCGTCAGATCGGAATAGGCAGAAATTATTTTAAAAACAAACCCTTCACCCCTCTCCCCCACCCTGCTCACACACAACAAGCTATAATATAAATGACCCTTCCCCACCCCCTAAACCCTGTCCCACACCATCTGTACAGTTACATATTTTTCTAGCAAATTCCTTGTGTTTCAGTGTGTGTGTGTGTGTGTGTGTGTGTGTGTGTGTGTGTGTGTGCGCATCCTTTTAAACTTACCCTACTTCCTCTCCACACATGTGGGTCAGTCACACACCCTTATTTTAACCATCCAATTAGTACTATGCAAATAATTCTTAATCTTATCTATCTGTCCTCTATCATTTACTTCTTAATCATGTTATAAAATATTTCTTCATTATCAAATTTAATTTTAATATTAATTAAATTGTCTAACCCTTTTTCTCTTTCTTTTAATATTTCTAACTCCTCTCTAAGCTTCCTTTCAACTGTGTTATTTACTACTTTTACAATTTCGTATTCTTCCAAAGGATTAACAAACTTATGGTTGTCTTCTATGAAATGTCTTGCATATAACGAATTGGTTGTTCTATTACCTTCTCCACGTTTGTGGTCAGACAACCTGCATACGAATTTTCGTCCTGTCTCACCTAGGTACGCTTTGTTGCAGTCTTTACATTTTAATTTATAAATTCCGCTTTTCTGTAATACTGGAATTCTTTCTATATTCTTATTCCTTATCTTATCAAATACCGTTTCACATTTTTTAATAGCTATATCTACTCCATATTTATTAAAACATTTTATAATTTTTCTAGTATGTGAACCTATGTATGTCAATGACCCTGCATAATTCTTTTGTTCTGGTTCTATTTTAGCTTTTTGTATGTTAACCCTTTTCATAACTTTATCCACTATGTTGGTGTTATAATTATTATTCCTTACAATTCCCTTTATCCTTTTTAACTCCCTATCTTTTGATTTGGTCTCTTTTAAACACTTCTGAGCTCTGTAACAAAATGTATTGATTGCCGCCATTTTATATCTATATGGGTGGTAAGACTCTCTTGGTATAATTATATCAGAATACGACTCTTTCCTAAATATCCCAAACTGTAGTTTCTCATTATCCTTAATTTCTATGTTCAAATCTAAGTAATTTATTTTCTTACCTCCTATCTCTTCTTTAAATTGTAAGTTTTTATCCTTATTATTTACCTCATTTATAAACTTCTTCTATGCTTCCTTCCCAAATTACTAATACATCATCAACGTATCTAGACCATAATTTTATATTGTCTTTATACTTAGTGGAAGTTATTAATTGCTTTTCAAAATCATTCATGTATATTTCAGCAAGAATAGGGGATAATGAAGACCCCATAGGTAAACCTTTTTTCTGTATATAAAACTTGTTATTAAACCTAAAATAGTTCTGATTTACACATTCTTTAATTATTTTTATCAACTGCTTTTTATACCTGTATTCTCCCATATTATTATCGTTTATTAACTTAATAACTTTATTTACTGTGATATTGGTAAACATGTCCTTAACATCCAGTGATATCAATTTTGTATTTACATTAATCCTAATATTTTCTAATTTTTCTATCAATTTTACATTATTCTCTATGTTGTATTTTGTCCCAAATTCATATTTCTCTCTCAGTACTCTGCTAACTTCCTTTGATAATTTATAAATAGGTGCATTAATAAAAGAAACAATCGGTCTAATTGGTTTTCCTTCTTTATGTATCTTAACCTGACTTTTAAAAGTTGGTGCTGTTGGATTACTTTCCAATAAATACTTTTTCTTATTTTCTTCTATAAATGTTATCTGTTTCATCATTTGTTTTATCCTTGACTGGTACTTACTTGTATAATCATACTTTATTTCCTCGTATGGTCCTTCCCTTATAAATTCTTCCGTTTTCTTTATGTATTCGTCCTTTCTCAGTAGTACCATTGTATTTCCTTTGTCCGCCTTCGTAACTATAATATCATTTTTCTTTATTTTATTCTTTAGTTTAGTTACAGTTGATTTGATTTTTTGTTCATTTTTTGAATTATACAAACTTTTCTTAAATATTTTATCTACTACATTCCCTACTTCCCACCTTATTCTTTTTTTATCATTTTCATTTCCTAGTTTTTGTATTATGCTTTCGCATTCAATAATCGTTTTTTCTTGATTTAATTCTGGTGGCGGTGCGTATTTTAAGCCTTTTGCTAACATTTCTTTTTCTTCTGTATTGAAATTCACCTCTGTAAGGTTTATTACTCTTTTTTCATAGTTATTCTTAGAGAGGTGTTCCTTTTTTACTTCGTTCTTTCTTATTAATTTATTTAACTTATCTACCATTTTTTTATTTTTATTTTCCAATTTCTTTTCTACGTATCCCAAACCAAAATTATATAATATTTCTTCTAACTCTACATACGAGTATATTCTTAACAATTCTATGTGTCTGTCATATAATTCCCTATTATATCTATTGATTAAGCCGTAGAGTGACCTTATTTCCAGTTTTATCCACAACTTCTCGCTTTGTTCTTTTACTTTCTTGGCTACACTGTTCTTATTTTTAATTTTAACTTGAGCGTACTTTGGGATGACATTATTATCCAGACATTGTTTATTAAACCATATTTTACTTAAAACCCTCTTCAATTTAACTTTTAACTTAAGATATTTAAAAACTTTACTTACCTTATTGTTGTCGTTTATTACCTCATTGTAGTTGCCCATTACCTGTAGTCGATTGCACATCTTAACAGACGTTTAATGAAGAAATTTGTGTTAGTGGTTGAAATCACAATCAGAATGATCACAGTTGCACACCACTATATAAAAATTATCCCGATTAGCGCTTTCAAGCCTCACAGCCCATCGTCAGATCGGAATAGGCAGAAATTATTTTAAAAACAAACCCTTCACCCCTCTCCCCCACCCTGCTCACACACAACAAGCTATAATATAAATGACCCTTCCCCACCCCCTAAACCCTGTCCCACACCATCTGTGCAGTTACATATTTTTCTAGCAAATTCCTTGTGTTTCAGTGTTGTGTGTGTGTGTGTGTGTGTGTGTGTGTGTGTGTGTGTGTGTGTGTGTGTGTGTGTGTGTGTGTGTGTGTGTGTGTGTGCATCCTTTTAAACTTACCCTACTTCCTCTCCACACATGTGGGTCAGTCACACACCCTTATTTTAACCATCCAATTAGTACTATGCAAATAATTCTTAATCTTATCTATCTGTCCTCTATCATTTACTTCTTAATCATGTTATAAAATATTTCTTCATTATCAAATTTAATTTTAATATTAATTAAATTGTCTAACCCTTTTTCTCTTTCTTTTAATATTTCTAACTCCTCTCTAAGCTTCCTTTCAACTGTGTTATTTACTACTTTTACAATTTCGTATTCTTCCAAAGGATTAACAAACTTATGGTTGTCTTCTATGAAATGTCTTGCATATAACGAATTGGTTGTTCTATTACCTTCTCCACGTTTGTGGTCAGACAACCTGCATACTAATTTTCGTCCTGTCTCACCTAGGTACACTTTGTTGCAGTCTTTACATTTTAATTTATAAATTCCGCTTTTCTGTAATACTGGAATTCTTTCTATATTCTTATTCCTTATCTTATCAAATACCGTTTCACATTTTTTAATAGCTAAATCTACTCCATATTTATTAAAACATTTTATAATTTTTCTAGTATGTGAACCTATGTATGTCAATGACCCTGCATAATTCTTTTGTTCTGGTTCTATTTTAGCTTTTTGTATGTTAACCCTTTTCATAACTTTATCCACTATGTTGGTGTTATAATTATTATTCCTTACAATTCCCTTTATCGTTTTTAACTCCCTATCTTTTGATTCGGTCTCTTTTAAACACTTCTGAGCTCTGTAACAAAATGTATTGATTGCCGCCATTTTATATCTATATGGGTGGTAAGACTCTCTTGGTATAATTATATCAGAATACGACTCTTTCCTAAATATCCCAAACTGTAGTTTCTCATTATCCTTAATTTCTATGTTCAAATCTAAGTAATTTATTTTCTTACCTCCTATCTCTTCTTTAAATTGTAAGTTTTTATCCTTATTATTTACCTCATTTATAAACTCATGCACTTCTTCTATGCTTCCTTCCCAAATTACTAATACATCATCAACGTATCTAGACCATAATTTTATATTGTCTTTATACTTAGTGGAAGTTATTAATTGCTTTTCAAAATCATTCATGTATATTTCAGCAAGAATAGGGGATAATGAAGACCCCATAGGTAAACCTTTTTTCTGTATATAAAACTTGTTATTAAACCTAAAATAGTTCTGATTTACACATTCTTTAATTACTTTTATCAACTGCTTTTTATACCTGTATTCTCCCATATTATTATCGTTTATTAACTTAATAACTTTATTTACTGTGATATTGGTAAACATGTCCTTAACATCCAGTGATATCAATTTTGTATTTACATTAATCCTAATATTTTCTAATTTTTCTATCAATTTTACATTATTCTCTATGTTGTATTTTGTCCCAAATTCATATTTCTCTCTCAGTACTCTGCTAACTTCCTTTGATAATTTATAAATAGGTGCATTAATAAAAGAAACAATCGGTCTAATTGGTTTTCCTTCTTTATGTATCTTAACCTGACTTTTAAAAGTTGGTGCTGTTGGATTACTTTCCAATAAATACTTTTTCTTATTTTCTTCTATAAATGTTATCTGTTTCATCATTTGTTTTATCCTTGACTGGTACTTACTTGTATAATCATACTTTATTTCCTCGTATGGTCCTTCCCTTATAAATTCTTCCGTTTTCTTTATGTATTCGTCCTTTCTCAGTAGTACCATTGTATTTCCTTTGTCCGCCTTCGTTACTATAATATCATTTTTCTTTATTTTATTTTTTAGTTTAGTTACAGTTGATTTGATTTTTTGTTCATTTTTTGAATTATACAAACTTTTCTTAAATATTTTATCTACTACATTCCCTACTTCCCACCTTATTCTTTTTTTATCATTTTCATTTCCTAGTTTTTGTATTATGCTTTCGCATTCAATAATCGTTTTTTCTTGATTTAATTCTGGTGGCGGTGCGTATTTTAAGCCTTTTGCTAACATTTCTTTTTCTTCTGTATTGAAATTCACCTCTGTAAGGTTTATTACTCTTTTTTCATAGTTATTCTTAGAGAGGTGTTCCTTTTTTACTTCGTTCTTTCTTATTAATTTATTTAACTTATCTACCATTTTTTTATTTTTATTTTCCAATTTCTTTTCTACGTATCCCAAACCAAAATTATATAATATTTCTTCTAACTCTACATACGAGTATATTCTTAACAATTCTATGTGTCTGTCATATAATTCCCTATTATATCTATTGATTAAGCCGTAGAGTGACCTTATTTCCAGTTTTATCCACAACTTCTCGCTTTGTTCTTTTACTTTCTTGGCTACACTGTTCTTATTTTTAATTTTAACTTGAGCGTACTTTGGGATAACATTATTATCCAGACATTGTTTATTAAACCATATTTTACTTAAAACCCTCTTCAATTTAACTTTTAACTTAAGATATTTAAAAACTTTACTTACCTTATTGTTGTCGTTTATTACCTCATTGTAGTTGCCCATTACCTGTAGTCGATTGCACATCTTAACAGACGTTTAATGAAGAAATTTGTGTTAGTGGTTGAAATCACAATCAGAATGATCACAGTTGCACACCACTATATAAAAATTATCCCGATTAGCGCTTTCAAGCCTCACAGCCCATCGTCAGATCGGAATAGGCAGAAATTATTTTAAAAACAAACCCTTCACCCCTCTCCCCCACCCTGCTCACACACAACAAGCTATAATATAAATGACCCTTCCCCACCCCCTAAACCCTGTCCCACACCATCTGTGCAGTTACATATTTTTCTAGCAAATTCCTTGTGTTTCAGTGTTGTGTGTGTGTGTGTGTGTGTGTGTGTGTGTGTGTGTGTGTGTGTGTGTGTGTGTGTGTGTGTGTGTGTGTGTGTATGTGTGTGTGTGTGTGTGTGTGTGTGTGTGTGTGTGTGTGTGTGTGTGTGTGTGTGCATCCTTTTAAACTTACCCTACTTCCTCTCCACACATGTGGGTCAGTCACACACCCTTATTTTAACCATCCAATTAGTACTATGCAAATAATTCTTAATCTTATCTATCTGTCCTCTATCATTTACTTCTTAATCATGTTATAAAATATTTCTTCATTATCAAATTTAATTTTAATATTAATTAAATTGTCTAACCCTTTTTCTCTTTCTTTTAATATTTCTAACTCCTCTCTAAGCTTCCTTTCAACTGTGTTATTTACTACTTTTACAATTTCGTATTCTTCCAAAGGATTAACAAACTTATGGTTGTCTTCTATGAAATGCCTTGCATATAACGAATTGGTTGTTCTATTACCTTCTCCACGTTTGTGGTCAGACAACCTGCATACGAATTTTCGTCCTGTCTCACCTAGGTACAATTTGTTGCAGTCTTTACATTTTAATTTATAAATTCCGCTTTTCTGTAATACTGGAATTCTTTCTATATTCTTATTCCTTATCTTATCAAATACCGTTTCACATTTTTTAATAGCTATATCTACTCCATATTTATTAAAACATTTTATAATTTTTCTAGTATGTGAACCTATGTATGTCAATGACCCTGCATAATTCTTTTGTTCTCGTTCTATTTTAGCTTTTTGTATGTTAACCCTTTTCATAACTTTATCCACTATGTTGGTGTTATAATTATTATTCCTTACAATTCCCTTTATCCTTTTTAACTCCCTATCTTTTGATTTGGTCTCTTTTAAACACTTCTGAGCTCTGTAACAAAATGTATTGATTGCCGCCATTTTATATCTATATGGGTGGTAAGACTCTCTTGGTATAATTATATCAGAATACGACTCTTTCCTAAATATCCCAAACTGTAGTTTCTCATTATCCTTAATTTCTATGTTCAAATCTAAGTAATTTATTTTCTTACCTCCTATCTCTTCTTTAAATTGTAAGTTTTTATCCTTATTATTTACCTCATTTATAAACTCATGCACTTCTTCTATGCTTCCTTCCCAAATTACTAATACATCATCAACGTATCTAGACCATAATTTTATATTGTCTTTATACTTAGTGGAAGTTATTAATTGCTTTTCAAAATCGTTCATGTATATTTCAGCAAGAATAGGGGATAATGAAGACCCCATAGGTAAACCTTTTTTCTGTATATAAAACTTGTTATTAAACCTAAAATAGTTCTGATTTACACATTCTTTAATTACTTTTATCAACTGCTTTTTATACCTGTATTCTCCCATATTATTATCGTTTATTAACTTAATAACTTTATTTACTGTGATATTGGTAAACATGTCCTTAACATCCAGTGATATCAATTTTGTATTTACATTAATCCTAATATTTTCTAATTTTTCTACCAATTTTACATTATTCTCTATGTTGTATTTTGTCCCAAATTCATATTTCTCTCTCAGTACTCTGCTAACTTCCTTTGATAATTTATAAATAGGTGCATTAATAAAAGAAACAATCGGTCTAATTGGTTTTCCTTCTTTATGTATCTTAACCTGACTTTTAAAAGTTGGTGCTGTTGGATTACTTTCCAATAAATACTTTTTCTTATTTTCTTCTATAAATGTTATCTGTTTCATCATTTGTTTTATCCTTGACTGGTACTTACTTGTATAATCATACTTTATTTCCTCGTATGGTCCTTCCCTTATAAATTCTTCCGTTTTCTTTATGTATTCGTCCTTTCTCAGTAGTACCATTGTATTTCCTTTGTCCGCCTTCGTAACTATAATATCATTTTTCTTTATTTTATTCTTTAGTTTAGTTACAGTTGATTTGATTTTTTGTTCATTTTTTGAATTATACAAACTTTTTTTAAATATTTTATCTACTACATTCCCTACTTCCCACCTTATTCTTTTTTTATCATTTTCATTTCCTAGTTTTTGTATTATGCTTTCGCATTCAATAATCGTTTTTTCTTGATTTAATTCTGGTGGCGGTGCGTATTTTAAGCCTTTTGCTAACATTTCTTTTTCTTCTGTATTGAAATTCACCTCTGTAAGGTTTATTACTCTTTTTTCATAGTTATTCTTAGAGAGGTGTTCCTTTTTTACTTCGTTCTTTCTTATTAATTTATTTAACTTATCTACCATTTTTTTATTTTTATTTTCCAATTTCTTTTCTACGTATCCCAAACCAAAATTATATAATATTTCTTCTAACTCTACATACGAGTATATTCTTAACAATTCTATGTGTCTGTCATATAATTCCCTATTATATCTATTGATTAAGCCGTAGAGTGACCTTATTTCCAGTTTTATCCACAACTTCTCGCTTTGTTCTTTTACTTTCTTGGCTACACTGTTCTTATTTTTAATTTTAACTTGAGCGTACTTTGGGATGACATTATTATCCAGACATTGTTTATTAAACCATATTTTACTTAAAACCCTCTTCAATTTAACTTTTAACTTAAGATATTTAAAAACTTTACTTACCTTATTGTTGTCGTTTATTACCTCATTGTAGTTGCCCATTACCTGTAGTCGATTGCACATCTTAACAGACGTTTAATGAAGAAATTTGTGTTAGTGGTTGAAATCACAATCAGAATGATCACAGTTGCACACCACTATATAAAAATTATCCCGATTAGCGCTTTCAAGCCTCACAGCCCATCGTCAGATCGGAATAGGCAGAAATTATTTTAAAAACAAACCCTTCACCCCTCTCCCCCACCCTGCTCACACACAACAAGCTATAATATAAATGACCCTTCCCCACCCCCTAAACCCTGTCCCACACCATCTGTGCAGTTACATATTTTTCTAGCAAATTCCTTGTGTTTCAGTGTTGTGTGTGTGTGTGTGTGTGTGTGTGTGTGTGTGTGTGTGTGTGTGTGTGTGTGTGTATGTGTGTGTGTGTGTGCATCCTTTTAAACTTACCCTACTTCCTCTCCACACATGTGGGTCAGTCACACACCCTTATTTTAACCATCCAATTAGTACTATGCAAATAATTCTTAATCTTATCTATCTGTCCTCTATCATTTACTTCTTAATCATGTTATAAAATATTTCTTCATTATCAAATTTAATTTTAATATTAATTAAATTGTCTAACCCTTTTTCTCTTTCTTTTAATATTTCTAACTCCTCTCTAAGCTTCCTTTCAACTGTGTTATTTACTACTTTTACAATTTCGTATTCTTCCAAAGGATTAACAAACTTATGGTTGTCTTCTATGAAATGTCTTGCATATAACGAATTGGTTGTTCTATTACCTTCTCCACGTTTGTGGTCAGACAACCTGCATACTAATTTTCGTCCTGTCTCACCTAGGTACACTTTGTTGCAGTCTTTACATTTTAATTTATAAATTCCGCTTTTCTGTAATACTGGAATTCTTTCTATATTCTTATTCCTTATCTTATCAAATACCGTTTCACATTTTTTAATAGCTAAATCTACTCCATATTTATTAAAACATTTTATAATTTTTCTAGTATGTGAACCTATGTATGTCAATGACCCTGCATAATTCTTTTGTTCTGGTTCTATTTTAGCTTTTTGTATGTTAACCCTTTTCATAACTTTATCCACTATGTTGGTGTTATAATTATTATTCCTTACAATTCCCTTTATCGTTTTTAACTCCCTATCTTTTGATTCGGTCTCTTTTAAACACTTCTGAGCTCTGTAACAAAATGTATTGATTGCCGCCATTTTATATCTATATGGGTGGTAAGACTCTCTTGGTATAATTATATCAGAATACGACTCTTTCCTAAATATCCCAAACTGTAGTTTCTCATTATCCTTAATTTCTATGTTCAAATCTAAGTAATTTATTTTCTTACCTCCTATCTCTTCTTTAAATTGTAAGTTTTTATCCTTATTATTTACCTCATTTATAAACTCATGCACTTCTTCTATGCTTCCTTCCCAAATTACTAATACATCATCAACGTATCTAGACCATAATTTTATATTATCTTTATACTTAGTGGAAGTTATTAATTGCTTTTCAAAATCATTCATGTATATTTCAGCAAGAATAGGGGATAATGAAGACCCCATAGGTAAACCTTTTTTCTGTATATAAAACTTGTTATTAAACCTAAAATAGTTCTGATTTACACATTCTTTAATTACTTTTATCAACTGCTTTTTATACCTGTATTCTCCCATATTATTATCGTTTATTAACTTAATAACTTTATTTACTGTGATATTGGTAAACATGTCCTTAACATCCAGTGATATCAATTTTGTATTTACATTAATCCTAATATTTTCTAATTTTTCTACCAATTTTACATTATTCTCTATGTTGTATTTTGTCCCAAATTCATATTTCTCTCTCAGTACTCTGCTAACTTCCTTTGATAATTTATAAATAGGTGCATTAATAAAAGAAACAATCGGTCTAATTGGTTTTCCTTCTTTATGTATCTTAACCTGACTTTTAAAAGTTGGTGCTGTTGGATTACTTTCCAATAAATACTTTTTCTTATTTTCTTCTATAAATGTTATCTGTTTCATCATTTGTTTTATCCTTGACTGGTACTTACTTGTATAATCATACTTTATTTCCTCGTATGGTCCTTCCCTTATAAATTCTTCCGTTTTCTTTATGTATTCGTCCTTTCTCAGTAGTACCATTGTATTTCCTTTGTCCGCCTTCGTAACTATAATATCATTTTTCTTTATTTTATTCTTTAGTTTAGTTACAGTTGATTTGATTTTTTGTTCATTTTTTGAATTATACAAACTTTTTTTAAATATTTTATCTACTACATTCCCTACTTCCCACCTTATTCTTTTTTTATCATTTTCATTTCCTAGTTTTTGTATTATGCTTTCGCATTCAATAATCGTTTTTTCTTGATTTAATTCTGGTGGCGGTGCGTATTTTAAGCCTTTTGCTAACATTTCTTTTTCTTCTGTATTGAAATTCACCTCTGTAAGGTTTATTACTCTTTTTTCATAGTTATTCTTAGAGAGGTGTTCCTTTTTTACTTCGTTCTTTCTTATTAATTTATTTAACTTATCTACCATTTTTTTATTTTTATTTTCCAATTTCTTTTCTACGTATCCCAAACCAAAATTATATAATATTTCTTCTAACTCTACATACGAGTATATTCTTAACAATTCTATGTGTCTGTCATATAATTCCCTATTATATCTATTGATTAAGCCGTAGAGTGACCTTATTTCCAGTTTTATCCACAACTTCTCGCTTTGTTCTTTTACTTTCTTGGCTACACTGTTCTTATTTTTAATTTTAACTTGAGCGTACTTTGGGATGACATTATTATCCAGACATTGTTTATTAAACCATATTTTACTTAAAACCCTCTTCAATTTAACTTTTAACTTAAGATATTTAAAAACTTTACTTACCTTATTGTTGTCGTTTATTACCTCATTGTAGTTGCCCATTACCTGTAGTCGATTGCACATCTTAACAGACGTTTAATGAAGAAATTTGTGTTAGTGGTTGAAATCACAATCAGAATGATCACAGTTGCACACCACTATATAAAAATTATCCCGATTAGCGCTTTTTGGCCTCACAGCCCATCGTCAGATCGGAATAGGCAGAAATTATTTTAAAAACAAACCCTTCACCCCTCTCCCCCACCCTGCTCACACACAACAAGCTATAATATAAATGACCCTTCCCCACCCCCTAAACCCTGTCCCACACCATCTGTGCAGTTACATATTTTTCTAGCAAATTCCTTGTGTTTCAGTGTTGTGTGTGTGTGTGTGTGTGTGTGTGTGTGTGTGTGTGTGTGTGTATGTGTGTGTATGTGTGTGTGTGTGTGCATCCTTTTAAACTTACCCTACTTCCTCTCCACACATGTGGGTCAGTCACACACCCTTATTTTAACCATCCAATTAGTACTATGCAAATAATTCTTAATCTTATCTATCTGTCCTCTATCATTTACTTCTTAATCATGTTATAAAATATTTCTTCATTATCAAATTTAATTTTAATATTAATTAAATTGTCTAACCCTTTTTCTCTTTCTTTTAATATTTCTAACTCCTCTCTAAGCTTCCTTTCAACTGTGTTATTTACTACTTTTACAATTTCGTATTCTTCCAAAGGATTAACAAACTTATGGTTGTCTTCTATGAAATGTCTTGCATATAACGAATTGGTTGTTCTATTACCTTCTCCACGTTTGTGGTCAGACAACCTGCATACTAATTTTCGTCCTGTCTCACCTAGGTACACTTTGTTGCAGTCTTTACATTTTAATTTATAAATTCCGCTTTTCTGTAATACTGGAATTCTTTCTATATTCTTATTCCTTATCTTATCAAATACCGTTTCACATTTTTTAATAGCTAAATCTACTCCATATTTATTAAAACATTTTATAATTTTTCTAGTATGTGAACCTATGTATGTCAATGACCCTGCATAATTCTTTTGTTCTGGTTCTATTTTAGCTTTTTGTATGTTAACCCTTTTCATAACTTTATCCACTATGTTGGTGTTATAATTATTATTCCTTACAATTCCCTTTATCGTTTTTAACTCCCTATCTTTTGATTCGGTCTCTTTTAAACACTTCTGAGCTCTGTAACAAAATGTATTGATTGCCGCCATTTTATATCTATATGGGTGGTAAGACTCTCTTGGTATAATTATATCAGAATACGACTCTTTCCTAAATATCCCAAACTGTAGTTTCTCATTATCCTTAATTTCTATGTTCAAATCTAAGTAATTTATTTTCTTACCTCCTATCTCTTCTTTAAATTGTAAGTTTTTATCCTTATTATTTACCTCATTTATAAACTCATGCACTTCTTCTATGCTTCCTTCCCAAATTACTAATACATCATCAACGTATCTAGACCATAATTTTATATTATCTTTATACTTAGTGGAAGTTATTAATTGCTTTTCAAAATCATTCATGTATATTTCAGCAAGAATAGGGGATAATGAAGACCCCATAGGTAAACCTTTTTTCTGTATATAAAACTTGTTATTAAACCTAAAATAGTTCTGATTTACACATTCTTTAATTACTTTTATCAACTGCTTTTTATACCTGTATTCTCCCATATTATTATCGTTTATTAACTTAATAACTTTATTTACTGTGATATTGGTAAACATGTCCTTAACATCCAGTGATATCAATTTTGTATTTACATTAATCCTAATATTTTCTAATTTTTCTATCAATTTTACATTATTCTCTATGTTGTATTTTGTCCCAAATTCATATTTCTCTCTCAGTACTCTGCTAACTTCCTTTGATAATTTATAAATAGGTGCATTAATAAAAGAAACAATCGGTCTAATTGGTTTTCCTTCTTTATGTATCTTAACCTGACTTTTAAAAGTTGGTGCTGTTGGATTACTTTCCAATAAATACTTTTTCTTATTTTCTTCTATAAATGTTATCTGTTTCATCATTTGTTTTATCCTTGACTGGTACTTACTTGTATAATCATACTTTATTTCCTCGTATGGTCCTTCCCTTATAAATTCTTCCGTTTTCTTTATGTATTCGTCCTTTCTCAGTAGTACCATTGTATTTCCTTTGTCCGCCTTCGTAACTATAATATCATTTTTCTTTATTTTATTCTTTAGTTTAGTTACAGTTGATTTGATTTTTTGTTCATTTTTTGAATTATACAAACTTTTCTTAAATATTTTATCTACTACATTCCCTACTTCCCACCTTATTCTTTTTTTATCATTTTCATTTCCTAGTTTTTGTATTATGCTTTCGCATTCAATAATCGTTTTTTCTTGATTTAATTCTGGTGGCGGTGCGTATTTTAAGCCTTTTGCTAACATTTCTTTTTCTTCTGTATTGAAATTCACCTCTGTAAGGTTTATTACTCTTTTTTCATAGTTATTCTTAGAGAGGTGTTCCTTTTTTACTTCGTTCTTTCTTATTAATTTATTCAACTTATCTACCATTTTTTTATTTTTATTTTCCAATTTCTTTTCTACGTATCCCAAACCAAAATTATATAATATTTCTTCTAACTCTACATACGAGTATATTCTTAACAATTCTATGTGTCTGTCATATAATTCCCTATTATATCTATTGATTAAGCCGTAGAGTGACCTTATTTCCAGTTTTATCCACAACTTCTCGCTTTGTTCTTTTACTTTCTTGGCTACACTGTTCTTATTTTTAATTTTAACTTGAGCGTACTTTGGGATGACATTATTATCCAGACATTGTTTATTAAACCATATTTTACTTAAAACCCTCTTCAATTTAACTTTTAACTTAAGATATTTAAAAACTTTACTTACCTTATTGTTGTCGTTTATTACCTCATTGTAGTTGCCCATTACCTGTAGTCGATTGCACATCTTAACAGACGTTTAATGAAGAAATTTGTGTTAGTGGTTGAAATCACAATCAGAATGATCACAGTTGCACACCACTATATAAAAATTATCCCGATTAGCGCTTTCAAGCCTCACAGCCCATCGTCAGATTGGAATAGGCAGAAATTATTTTAAAAACAAACCCTTCACCCCTCTCCCCCACCCTGCTCACACACAACAAGCTATAATATAAATGACCCTTCCTCACCCCCTAAACCCTGTCCCACACCATCTGTACAGTTACATATTTTTCTAGCAAATTCCTTGTGTTTCAGTGTTGTGTGTGTGTGTGTGTGTGTGTGTGTGTGTGTGTGTGTGTGTGTGTGTGTGTGTGTGTGTGTGTGTGTGTGTGTGCGCATCCTTTTAAACTTACCCTACTTCCTCTCCACACATGTGGGTCAGTCACACACCCTTATTTTAACCATCCAATTAGTACTATGCAAATAATTCTTAATCTTATCTATCTGTCCTCTATCATTTACTTCTTAATCATGTTATAAAATATTTCTTCATTATCAAATTTAATTTTAATATTAATTAAATTGTCTAACCCTTTTTCTCTTTCTTTTAATATTTCTAACTCCTCTCTAAGCTTCCTTTCAACTGTGTTATTTACTACTTTTACAATTTCGTATTCTTCCAAAGGATTAACAAACTTATGGTTGTCTTCTATGAAATGTCTTGCATATAACGAATTGGTTGTTCTATTACCTTCTCCACGTTTGTGGTCAGACAACCTGCATACTAATTTTCGTCCTGTCTCACCTAGGTACACTTTGTTGCAGTCTTTACATTTTAATTTATAAATTCCGCTTTTCTGTAATACTGGAATTCTTTCTATATTCTTATTCCTTATCTTATCAAATACCGTTTCACATTTTTTAATAGCTATATCTACTCCATATTTATTAAAACATTTTATAATTTTTCTAGTATGTGAACCTATGTATGTCAATGACCCTGCATAATTCTTTTGTTCTGGTTCTATTTTAGCTTTTTGTATGTTAACCCTTTTCATAACTTTATCCACTATGTTGGTGTTATAATTATCATTCCTTACAATTCCCTTTATCGTTTTTAACTCCCTATCTTTTGATTCGGTCTCTTTTAAACACTTCTGAGCTCTGTAACAAAATGTATTGATTGCCGCCATTTTATATCTATATGGGTGGTAAGACTCTCTTGGTATAATTATATCAGAATACGACTCTTTCCTAAATATCCCAAACTGTAGTTTCTCATTATCCTAAATTTCTATCTTCAAATCTAAGTAATTTATTTTCTTACCTCCTATCTCTTCTTTAAATTGTAAGTTTTTATCCTTATTATTTACCTCATTTATAAACTCATGCACTTCTTCTATTTTTTTTTATATAGTGGTGTGCAACTGTGATCATTCTGATTGTGATTTCAACCACTAACACAAATTTCTTCGTTAAACAAAAAAGTAATTTGTTGTTAAAATTCCTTCCCGTCCTGTTTGGCCGTAGACCAATGTTTTCTGCAAAACCAGACGTTTCGGCAGTGCCATCGACTTCCATCGTCAGTGAAAATCGAGTGCTATAACGTGAGGTGGTATACGTTAGTGACCACAGTACTGTGGTTAAGGCTGAAGCAATAAGTAGAAAGAAGTATTTTCTATGGAAATATTTCATTTCGAATATGATTTTAAATATAAATATTAGAACATGGAAGTCACATTTGGTTCTCCATACCGATATTTATATGTGTACTACGTTATCGGCAACAAAGTAGTAGTCTGTTGTGAAAATTCCTTCCCGGCCTGCTTGGCCGTAGTTCAATGTTTTCTGCAAAACCAGACGTTTCGGCTGTGCAATCGACTGCCATCATCAGTGAAAATCGAGTGCAATAACGTGTGGTGGTATACGTTAGTGACCACAGTACTGTGGTTAAGGCTGAAGCAATAAGTGGAAAGAAGTAGTTTCTATGGCAACATTTCATTTCGTAAATGATTTTAAATATAAATCTTAGAAAATGGAAGTCATGTATGGTTCTCCATACCGATATTTTACGTCCATGTTCTTTAAGGAAATGGAAGTATGGTGATGGCAAAAAAAATCGTGTTCGAGATTATTGCAGATTCTGATTGTACTACACTCAGAACATGAAAAAAAGTCATTTTTCAAAAAGTGTCTGTATGTGTGTGTCTGTCTGTATATTTTTTTTTAATTTTTTGCATACAGCCCTGTTTTGTAGAGTACTCAAGACCTATTGTTTTTGGTGAAGGTCGGTTAAGGGAAAGGGGTAGTTTACCTGCAACGTTTTATGTTTTAACAAGGGTAGTTTCTATGGCAAACGATAACAGCCGCAAATTCAAACAGAATCAAATAATGTTTTGCATACAGCCCTGAATTTTAGAGTTCTCAAGACCTATTGTTTTTGGTGAAGATCGGTTAAGGGAAATGGGTAGTTTACTGGCAACATTTTATGTTTTAACAACGGTAATTTTTTCTATGACGAACGATAACTGCCGCACATTCAAACAAAATCAAATATTGTTTTGCATACGTTTCTCAATTAAATAGACTGAAGGCTTGTTGATTTTGGTGAAGATCGGTTAAGGGAAAGGGGTAGTTTACCTGCCACATTTTATGTTTCAACAAGAGTAATTGTTTCTACGACGAACGATCACTGCCGCACATTTAAACAGAATCAAATAATTTTGTGCATACCTTCTTAAATTGTAGATCTATAAATGTAGAGGCTAGTTGAACGGGGCGGGAGTAATTTTCTATAAATGAAAATTATAGTTGAAGGGGGAAGGGATAATTTTTTTATATATGTACTAAGTTATCGGCAACAAAGAAGTAGTTTGTTGTTAAAATCCCTTCCCGTTCTGTTTGGCTGTAGACCAAAGTTTTCTGCAAAACCAGACGTTTCAGCAGTGCCATCGACTGCCATCATCAGTGAAAATCGAGTGTGATAACGTGTGGTGGTATACGTTAGTGACCACAGTACTGTGGTTAAGACTGAAGCAATAAGTGGAAAGAAGAAGTTTCTATGGAAACATTTCATTTCTTAAATGATTTAAAATATAAATCTTAGAACATGGAAGTCATGTATGGTTCTCCATACCGATATTGTTATACTTTTTTACTTCCATGTTCCATAATGAAATGGAAGTATGGTCATGGCAAAAAAAATCGTGGTAGATTCTGATTGTACTACCATCAAAACATGAAAAAGGTCATTTTTTGAAAAGTGTCTGTGTATGTGTCTGTCTATGTGTTTGTCTTAGAATTCTTTCTATGGGAAACGATAACAGCCGCAAATTCAAACAGAATCAAATAACATTTTGCATACAGTCCTGAATTATAGAGGACTCAAGGTCTATTGATGTTGGTGAAGATTGGTTAAGGGAAAGGGGTAGTTTACCTGCAACGTTTTACTTTTTAACATGAGTAAAGTGCTTAATTTTGATAAATAAAGTATCCTGAAAAGAAGGTCATAATAATCTACTGTAGAAAGGTAGATGAAATATATATAAATGAAAAGGGTAGTTGATGGGGAAGGGAGTATTTTTTTTTTATAATTTAAAATATTAGTTGATAGTTTTATATGTGTAATATGTTACTGACAACGAAGAAGTAGTTTCTATGGAAACACTTCATTTCACTTTAACAAAATTCTATAATTTTTCATTTTAATTTAAATCATGTGTGAGAGAAAATATATCGTTGTGGCAGGCAAGCATATCTCAATTATGTAATGATTACATTTCCATTTTATTATTATGATTACCACAATAAAAAGGCAGGCAAGACACACACACACACACACACACACACACACACACACACACACACACACACACACAATTCGCGTTATTTCTGGCCTCACTCATGTTTATTTTCTTACATTTGCATGCTTTTTAAATGGAAAGTGCCTAACCCACACCAACACAACGCATGGAAACCGAAAAATTGTCCAGCATGGATAGCGATTTGCTTCCTGTGGATCGCTGGGCAGTGTAACTGCATGTGTTTACAGAGGAACGGTTCATAGACAGACTTTTCATCTTTAGGGAATGAACCCTCTGCAAGATGCTTAGGGTCCATGAGTGACTTCGGAGTGCTTCGTAGGAGGGATGATTATCTGCGTAGTTCGGTTTCTTTATAAGAATAAAATAAGCCTACCTAATTTTTATGGATAAAGTGACTGAAAATAACATTATATTAAATGACTACGCCATAATAACAAAAATATCCATAAATAGTGAAATTAGTTTGAGGGTGGGCGATATTTTTTAAAGAAATTACCGAACCGAATTCAAGTAAATTATTTTAAACATAAATATTACAACATGGAAGTCATGTATGGTTCTCCATACCAATTTTTATAACCTGCTATGCATGTGCATGTGCAAGTGTGTGCATGTGGGGGTAGAGGGGTGTCTTCTCTTGTGGATTTCTGCAACCCATTATATTTTTTTATGTTGCTGGTTTCATTTTCCCTCTCTATCCCCTTTTTATATTTTTCAAAATTTGCTGTAATCCACAGGAGAGCAGTTTTCCTTTCTAGGTATCTACATGCCTGGCAGACATATAATAGAGTGGTGGCTTGTAAAATATAAACCACTATATGCTTAACAATGTATTTTTTTTCTTACATATGTTTCAAACATTTAACCTCTACTATCTGGTGTTATTGTTGAAACCATGAGATCTGATAGCTACAAAAAGTATTGAAATAAGAAGTACTATACAGCACAACCACTATAATTCATTGTACAATTAAATAAAATGCATGAATAGTATATTTATTATGAGGAACATTACAAAACATGGTAAAGTATAATTGTGTGGGTGGGGGGATGGCACATGCGTACATATGCACAAGCATGTATGCTTGTATACAGTTTAGGACAGTAAAATTCTATCTCTATAGTTCTAATTCTACTCAATTTATCAGCTTCACCATTAAGGCTTTACACTTCATTCATATTGAATAGTGTTCACTCTTCCACAATATCCTAACTCTTTAACAAAGTGGCAATAATGAGGCATGCATGCTTCTCCTTTCCTCTTCTCAGTTTCCTAGCCTTGTCAACATTTTTCTTGTTTCCTTTGTGTTATAATGCCGGTCGCTTCTTAGTATTTGTAGTACCTATCTATTGGTCTCAGTGGACACTCAAAGTAGGAAGAACAGCTGTCCACAATTGAGCATGACCTGCATACTTGAAACTAGTTCATCATTATAAGCCTGATGCATATCATACTGTAGGGATGTCCATTGAAATGTTGTTGACTGGTATACATCCAGTGATCTAGGGGGGATAAGTATACCACAGTGATGAAGATGCTTATAATTAATGATTTATGAGTCAATATTTATTTTAACTCCCTTATAAATAATGTTTTGTTTCTTAATTTGTTTCTTTTTTTTTCTTACGTATGTTTCAAACATTTAACCTCTATTTACATATCAGTTCCCCCCCCCCGCGCACAAGTTTGTATAATAATACATATCATATCACCATCATAAGCATCATGAACTAAACTTCATAAGACCAACATCATGAAGGGGAGACCAATTCCCATTGGAGACTTGGGGAAACAATGGCATGGCAAAACAAAGCTATACAATTCAAAGCGGAACAGTATAAAATGTGTGCATGTTTTATAGATTCCATAGCCTGTTGTATTTTTTGTGTTATAGGTTTTCTAGCTTTGACTGCTTTTAATCTTCATTCTTTCCTTTATGCATTGGTATCTTCCTCTCCCTCTTGCAGATAGCACTCTTGAGGAAAGAATGAAGAGGTATACAGTCTCAGCTAACCTAAAACATCGAAAACAAGGAGGAACACCACAAAACACACACAAATTGTATACTGTCCTGCTTTTGTAAATTGCTGACTTCCAATACAGGGTGTGACAAAGATTCAAGGTTGTAAACGTAGATGCTTCATAAATGCGCAATGTTCCCACTTTGTTTGTTCCGCTGTCTTACAAAAAAATATATAAATTATTAACTGTTACATTACTCATGGCATTAGAAAATACACATGTTGTGACAGCACACACACTCCAGAGTGAAAGGTGACTGACAGAGAGAGTATCAGGCTTTTTTATAGTGTTATTTTTTCCTACAGTGATTTTAATTTGTACGAATTACTACACTTTATGCAATGTCAAAAATTACAGTGTCTTAGAACATATGTTTTTCACAAAGTGTCTATCTGTGTACATACTCTTATATAAAGTATTTAAAAGCAATTCTAAATGTTTAATCCAAGAAAATTGTTTAATATACTTAGATGTGTCTATAAGACATAATAGAAACAGTTAACATTATTCTGGTCGACCTCAGTTATAAGTGAAAATAAGAAAACATGAAGTTTCTTTTACCTCGCAGTAATTAAGATTATACAATTTCATTTTTGACTTCATTCTATTCTTTTACAAAATTCTCTGAAAGAGTACAGTACTAGAAAATTTAACATATTTGCATTATAATTAATCAATTACATATGCAGTAAATATTAGTATGAACTGAATAGATGACAAGTGTTTCACTTCTGAAGATTAAGTATAAATCAAAATTTGTTTCCTGAATAACATAACTTATATACATGTGTTGTTGCTCATATATGCAAACTTCACTTTTTCTGTAAAACTTTTTTTTTTGTAATTTAGAAGTTTTATGGGATTAACTTCTTGGTAGAGTTATGTCACCATATAAAACATATACTAATGCTTCAACCTTTCATCCATTAATTTTCTCACTTGCAGAAAACGTTCTACATCTTAAGAGTAAAAACATTAATAAAGACTATCTGTAACACAAAAATGATTTAATAATTCTTCATGTTTATAACAAATAAATTCTCCATGTAGTAACTACTATTACAGTTTATATATTTAGAATATTAGGAAAAAGGTGCTGTAACTGGAATGTATACATACGCATCCCCCCACACACACAAAGACATACTTCTTTGATATTACTTAAAACTGTACATAATATTTTTGTTGTGCACCATTATAAGTGCATACACATGATTTGTCGTTTTAATCGTGGCAATCATAGTAGCAACGTTTTCTAATCTGGAATATGTTCACAATGGGCAAATTCAGTCAGGGGTGAATTTACTGCAGAGACATAGAACATCAAAATATGTTAATGTTGCAGTTAACATAATACAAAATGATTTTTAGTACGATGCAGCACAATTAATAGACATTTTATTAACAACAAGTTTCACTGTCGATGGATGATAAACTTGTAGAGATGGTAGCATCTTAAATTGTAGTAAGAGCGTGAGAGATGATAATAATAAAAAAAAAATGGTAACAGTGGAGAATACCCTCTGAAGGAATGTTAAAGTCAAGGATACCAATGAACAAATTAGAAATATAACAAAAGGAAAGAACGCAGTAGTGGAGGGAATAAGTGTCAAATGGTTTGGTCATCTATGTATAGAATACCGGATGTAATAACTACTGGCAAAAAAATCACTTGCATCGACACCATCAGAAAGTTGGAAATAGGGACCGCAACGCAAATCATGGAATGACAGAATAAGGAAATAAATGAGAGAAAGAAGTCTGGACGAAACGACAGTCTATGATAGAAGAGCTTGTAAAAGGGTATCGGATAGAGGCCATTTCGCTATTGTAGGTTTTTTTTATTAATTATTTTATTATTTCTATACTGTACACATTTAACCCAAATATTATAAGTACATAAGACCAAATGTAATTGTTTTTCTTTATTTAATATACTGTTAAATAGAAGCCAAACAAGTAGGCTTAAAGATACATAACAAAAAGACCAATGAAATGCGTGTTAACCATAGAAATAATTCTGATTTGATACTAGATGGAAGAGTTATACAAAGAGTTGAGGAATTTTGCTTAGGGATGTGATAAGTCGTATAAATAAAGCAAAAGGAGCATTTGCACAGTTAAGATCAGTATGGAGATCACCCCATATACGCAGGAAGACAAAACTCAGAATATTTGACTCAAATGTCAAATCGGTGTTGCTGTATGGATGTGAGACCTGGAAAGTGACAAAGGACATTACCACAAGGTTACAGACTTTTATAAACCGCTGCCTGAGGTACATAATGAGAATTTGGTGGCCCAAGAGGATCTCGAACAGAGATCTATGGGAGGCCACAAGTCAGATTACCATCCAACTACAGATAAAGAGAAGAAAATGGAGGTGGATCGGGCACACCCTGAGAAGACCACCAGAAAATATCGCTAGACAGGCACTGAATTGGAATCCGCAAGGTAGCCGCAGACATGGAAGACTGAGGAACACCTGGAAGAGGATTATGGAAAGAGAGCTGGCTGGTGTCAACAAGACATGGAGGGAGGTGACGGGCCTGGTAATGGACAGAACACGCTGGAGAAATTTCGTCGGGGCCCTATGTTCGACCTAGGAATTTAAGAACTTTAGTCAAGTAATATATTGCTATAATTAATAGATTACAGGTCTACATATGTGCGCCCATTCACATGCGTAGTAGACAGTTTATACTATAATCTTCTGTTGTGTACTATCTACATCCTACATCATTAAAGCCATAGATTCCAGGAGCCAGCTCCCATCATTTAGTTTCCTTAGTATTTTTCCCAGAAAAAATATTTGCGATTTACTTACAAAAGGAACACCTCCCGGTTCAATTGTTGCATCATGCCATCCATCAGGCTGGATGGAAAACAAATTTGTACACTCAGTGGTTTGGATGTTTTATTAATAATACTAAACCTACACAAGTTCACCAATTTTGTTAGTATTAGACAGGCATATGAACATACTAGCCAAAAACGAAATATTGGTATCATAAACGTGACAAGAGCTAACTCCGTTAAGACAATTGGCTTACCACTCCACATCACACATAAGCTCCAACCATTAAATAAATCTTTCATGGGGCCACTGGAGAGTTACTACAGTGAGGAGAACTGCACGTGGTTGAGGTATAACACTAGGGTCTGAGCCGGAATGTATTGTTACAACATTACAGAACAATGTACGTGTTTCTCGAATGTTCCAGTGGAATCTTGTTGTAATGTTGTGTGCATACGTGATTCTCAACCCGTTATCTAGACAGAGCCAGAATTCGCATGGCTGCGTGCACTGTGTCAAGGCCGCAATAAATTACGCTCTAGTGTTTTTCTTTATTGCTGATGCTTGGTATCGACTATTCTGGAAAAATTCTGCTATCTATTTAAACGACGACAACTGCCCTTAGCAGTCAGTTTGAGTGCGGTTTGTAGTATGGTGGTGAAGTGTTATGTGTTTTATAATTGTGCGGGACAATTGTAATACAATTGTGTTTCATATTAGACATTTTTATTCCGTGTGAACAATTTTTATTTGATTTGTTGTAAGAGACTATCTTGTTGATTACAAAGTGTTTAATTGTGATAATTAAAGCTGGTGATTAGTGACTTAATTGATGTCTTGTATTTTGTTTTCCACTGTAGCATACGACGATCAGTTAGACCATTGTAAAGTATAGTTGAACTGATAGGACGAGCCTGTCTGAAAGTGCAGACTAGTGAAATCACAGTCAATGGTTTAGAGCCACAAGTTGTTTCGTGCCAACAAATAACTTCATTGAAGCTGGTTTCGTTTCCGCTCGTACGGTGCAGCCTTTACAAAATGATACAGACACTGAGGAAAGAGACAAAGATGTTTCAGTTCATAATGATGGAGAATCCTCGAGATAATATACACGTCTCCCATTTTTTTGTTTCGCACAAATTCGCTCCAGGAAGTTTTCGAGATTCTATTTAATACCGGTAGCATAAAAGAGTGTTGGCCACTTAACGAATAACAAATCTTGTTTTCATTTTTTTTACATGAACAGGGCAGCCGTGGACCACGCGAATATCATTTCCTTTTCTCCTCCTGCCAGAAGGCCCTCATTCGCACACTATGTGCCGCCTTCTTTTCCACTGTCCACCCCTTTCTCGTCTTCTTCTCACCGCAGAGAATCTCAAGCTTTTTAGTTTTGTTTCTGTATGTATTTCTATCCGTCTTTTTCTTTGGAAAGCCGTTTCCAGATCCCTGTACGGTTTAGGTTTATGCCTGTACCCATCTTCGGTTTTGTTAGGGCCATCAATTTTCTGTAGAATTCTTCGTTTAATTTTAAGAAGCTTATTTTCATTTGTTAATACTTTTTTTTAATCTTACTATTCAGAAATAATTTGTATTTTTCACTTTACATTTTCTGTTGTTGTTTTGTTAAAAAAAGTTATGTTCTTTGTTTTTACTGTTACTCTCTTTCAAGACATGTTATGTTGTTATTGAATATTGTGTATTTTATTTCAAGGATTAAGCCTCATATTTTTCCTAATCATGGCTTTTATTTCTTGAAACAGTAAGCTAAAAACCGAAAACCATTATTACATAACCTCACAAATGAAAACAACATGTATTTTCGCAACGTTAATGGCAACAAGCTTAATAATTTCTTCTAAGGGCCAACGACTTAGAACACAAACCTCAAGAAAAGGACATGAATGTTGAAGAGGAAATTGAAGTAGAGGAAGACAGTAAGGGATGTAGTATTCTAGAGAGTGAAGTAATAAAATCTATGAAAGAAATGAAAGATAGGAAAGCAATGGGAAGTGATAATATACCAATAGAGTTACTGAAAGCATTAGAAGGAAAGGAAGGAAAATGTTTACTAAACTTTGTAATGAAATATATAAAAATGGTAAATGGCCAAAGGATTTTAGATAAATAATTATGATACCAATTGGAAAGAAGAAAAACACTAAAAGTGTGAAGAACACAGGACCTTAAGTTTAATTTCCCATGCAGCTAAGGTACTACTAAGGACACTAAACAGAAGATTATGTACAAAAATGAATGAAATTGTTGGAGAAGAACAGTTTGGATTCAGACGAGGAGTTGGGACAAGAGACGCAATAGGATTGTTAAGGATAATATGTGAAAGGTATATAGAAAAAAGTAGGAAAGTATATAGAATATTTATAGATCTGGAAAAGGCATTTGATAGAGTTAAATGGGATAAACTAATGGAAATACTTAAAAGACATGGAGTGAACTGGAGAGAAAGAAGACTTATTAAAGATTTATATCTAAATCAAACAGTAAAAGTAAGGATAAAGAAAGAATTAACAAAAGATATAGAAATAGGGAGAGGGGTGAGACAGGGATGCTGCCTGTCACCAACCTTGTTTAACATGTACATAGAGGACATTATGGCCGAATGCTTTAAAGGAACGAGAGGAGTTTGCTTAGGAGGAAGGAGGATTGAATGTATAAGATTTGCTGATGATATGGTAATATTAGGTGAAAGTGAGGAAGAAGTATGTACAATGCTAGATGACTTAAGCAGTAAGTGTGAACAGTACGGAATGAGGATTAATAAGAAAAAGACAAAATGTTTGGTAGTTGGTGGAAAAGGGGAAAGAATAAATATTAGACTGAATAACGAACAAATAGAACAAGTAAACAGTTTCAAATACTTGGGAAGCATAGTTACAGATGACATAAAAAGCACGAAAGAAATAAAAACTAGGATTGCAATAGCAAAAGAAGCATTCAATAAAAAGAAATATTTGTTAAACGGGCCATTAAACAAAGAACTAAGGAAAAGGTTAGCAAAGTGTTATATATGGAGTGTGACATTGTATGGAGTGGAGACATGGACTTTAAGGAAGGAAGATGAAAAAAGGATTGAAGCTTTTGAAATGTGGATGTGGAGAAGAATGGAAGGAGTTAAATGGGAAGACGGAGTACGGAATGAGGAAGTGTTAAGAAAAGTGGGAGAGAAAAGAGAAATATTAAAAACAATAAGGAGAAGAAAGAAGAACTGGATAGGACACTGTTTAAGAAGAAATTCTATTATAAAAGACAGTCTAGAAGACATGGTTAGTGGAAAGAGAAGAAGAGGAAGAAAGAGACGACAGTTGATGGACGACATCAAGGTAGAAAACTACATTACCACGAAAAGGCTGGCAGAAGATAGAGAACAGTGGAGGAGTTCATAAAGAAAACCTGCCATACAGTAGATGAACCTATTATGATGATGTACTATAACTTCAATTTTTGCCTGTCTCTTTATTTGTCTTCTTCTTTCCAGTCATTGACTCTCCATAGTCAGTCTTCCCATACAAATTTTAGTTGTCCCCTTTTCCCTTTTTTGTTGATAGTTAATTGAATGTTTTAGGTAACTATTACCTTCTTTCAACATTATTTTCTTGTTCCCATACCAATTTTCCCTCCATTGCTTCAGTTATACGCAATTACGCATATTGAATCCATGCTTGCTCCATTTCTCAGTTCCTTATTTTATCCAACCTTGTAAGACTTTGTTCCTTTTTTTTAATATATTAATGTTTAAATTTTCTACAATATTGAAAATATTTCTAAATGTTTGATATTAGAGAGATGAAAAGTACATTACTGCAGGCCTATAATAAGCATGAATGTGTATGAAATAACAATGTCTTTAATTTTTTTTAAATAAATATGTTCCACCAAATGCCAAATGGGACATCAGTTATTATTGTGCAAGGCTGTATTTCCATTCCAAAATAAAAAAAAACAATATCTTGTTTGTGATAAATGATAAATTTAGTTTCTTTAATTGTACGCGTGTCGGTATGTTGTAATTTGTATATTACAAATTGCTGAATAAAAAATGTATAACATTGAGCAAACATGATTTACATATGTATCCATTACATAATACAATTCTTTCAAACTTTGATTGCTGTTCTATTTATATTAATCTTAATTAATGATTCAACGAAATGGTTTTTATAAGTTGGTTGCTATGAGTCAATGTTTTGATATAATTTTCTTATTCAGTGTTATATGATAAATGTGTATTTCAATAGATTTTCACATTTACTTATTTACTTACATTTAAGTATTTACTTACTTTTGTACAGACGTTTTGAACCAATTGGGTTAAGTGGGTAGGTACGTATTTGAATGGTTTTTGGGTACCAGAATTTTATTTTTTTGAAGAATTCCCATTTCTGTCTTTGTTTAATGTCGTTCCATACCATTCTTATTTCCCTCTCTAACATTTTCTTTTGCATTTAATTATTAAAAAAAGTAACAAGATTTATCACCTTCATCATTATCTATATTATTATTAAAATATTACTGGTTAAGTTATTTTATTTTCATTAAGTACCACAGTCACTATAATTAGTGGATTATTTATATTTAAATACCTAGTTTGTTTCAGCCCTTGCTGCAGTTAATCACAATACATCAATATGGTGCAAGTCATAAAATGTAAAGTAATGTTTATATAAGTCATTTAAATGTAACATTTTATGAAATAAATTTATGAAGGCTGTAAAGTAAAACTCATAAACATTGTAATACTAATTAGGAACAAGGACAAATATAATTAATAAATGCATAAAAAGTTTATTAAACACCTATCATTAGCTGATATAAAACCACTAAGTTATGTTAGCTGAGTTCTACAGTTATGTAATTTTATGAGTTGCCATTCTTTGTCTATACTTTGTGTCAGCGTTATTGACAGTTTAATATCTCTTTTCCAGATGTGCATTTTAATGTTCTCATCAGATGAATAAATTATTTTCTGTGTTTTGATAATGTCAAAATATATTGATCTTATGTTATCTTTAAATGGCCATTTAGGGAGAGGGGGATCTTAGGTTCAGTTTTCTATTTTAAAATTTCCTCTTTTAAAAGAAATCAGCTTTTATCAATAAAATACAGATTTCTAGTAATCTTAAGCACTACTTTTGAATATTTCATAAATAACTAAGATAAAATAAACTAATTTTTCCACAATAGCATTTTAGAAAACTTTTATTTAAGATTTGGGGAGAGGAAATTTCTCTGATTTCTCTCCATTGATCCACCCTTAATTGATGTTATTCATAATTATTGATATTCAGTTTTATAACCTATGAGTTGATGAGTAAATTATATTATTACTAATTAAAATAAATAATTTATTTGTTTGTTTTAATAAGTTAATATGTATGTGACATAATTTGTGTGGTGGTTTTACAGAGAAAACAATTATCTTCAAGAGGAAAGAAGAGAAAAACCTCTTACTCAAACTGGTAATTATATTTGTCAGCACTATCCCCATACACAGCCCAGACCATAATATTGGTCAAACATAAAATCTATCAAGCTAGCCATTACTTGTATTAAAATTCTCTATATCAAAATCTGAAGCAAATTTACATGCTTTTGCTTATATCATGGGAACACTTATTGATATTTCTTCGGAATGAGTGAATATATGTGTATTTAGTGTTCATGTAAATTTCAATAATGAGACAGTTTAAATGTTCCAGATTCTGCTTAGAATCATCTTCTTTCATTGTTCTGTATTAACTTATAACTGCCTGCATGTGTGCACGCATGTGTGTGTGTGTGTGTGTGTGTGTGTGTGTGTGTGTGTGTGTGTGTGTGTGTGTGTGTGTGTGTGTGTGTGTGTGTGTGTGTGTGTGTGTGTGTGTGTGTGTGTGTGTGTGTGTGTGTGTGTGTGTGTGTGTGTGTGTGTGTGTGTGTGTGTGTGTGTGTGTGTGTGTGTGTGTGTGTGTGTGTGTGTGTGTGTGTGTGTGTGTGTGTGTGTGTGTGTGTGTGTGTGTGTGTGTGTTAATTGGTTTTTAAATTACCTTTTATATATCAGAAATAGTTACATTCCTGTTAAACATGTATTACAGATTCTGTGCAGAAAAGTTTTTGAATAGGGAAAAACACAACCTGTACATCTGCTTACATATTCTAAATGAGCTTTAGTGGATGTTTTTCTTCAAATAATTATACGCAATTTATGGCCATTTCTATAGCATTTGAATGCTTCATTAGTCAACAGATTTTCAAGTAAAATTTGTTATTGCATAAATATACATGTACGTTAAATACAGGGCCGGCCCTGGGGTAGAACGAGAGGAGTGACCACTCTAGGCGCCAGGTGAGGAGCGGCGCCAAAATCCGATTGTGAAAAAAAGTAAAATTTTGTTGGCGCCTTTTTGTTTATTAGTTTATTTGTTTATTAGTAAACTAAAACTAATAAAAACATACCTAAGATCAACAATGGCTCAGGAAAAATTGTCAAATCTGGCAATTTTATCAATTGAAAATGATATTACTCAGTCCATTTCGAATGTGGATTTAATTACCAAATTTGCAAGTGCCAAAGCAAGGAGGGTAAATTTTATTTAAATTTATTTTTAGTGACATTTATAATATGATTAAGCGAGTATGTTTGTATAAAATCTCGGTCTTCTTCACAACTGATGGCCTTGCACTGTCCCTTTATAATTAGGTACATAGAGTTTTTAGTATTTGTTTATTATTTTTATTATCATTATCGCAGTAGTACGTAAAATACTACATAGAATATCGATGTTGCTGTTTTCCTTTTTTTTATTGTGTTATCTGATTAGTTTTAGAATTATTCAATCTGATCCAAATTTTAAAATACCAAATACTAATTAATAGTAATTTTGTTTATGTTGCACCAAGAATGCAATATGAATAGTAACTTAATTTTGATTCAATAAACGTATTGATTTGTGAAAAGTTGGTGTTTTACTTAACAGAAACTGAATTATAATTGATTTGAATGGTGTCGACCAAGGGGCGCCGAACGGGATTCTCGCTCCACCCTAATAAAGGGCTAGGGCCGCTGCTGATTAAATATCACCTATGTAATATGATAAAATGTCAGCATTAAAATTATTAGTTGTGTATTTGTTCATATAAATCTTATATTGAGTCTTATATTTTTCAGTGGACCAATGATCCAAATTTTAGCATCCCCAGATCCAGATGAATAACATAAATTATTATTTCAAGTTAGGAAATTAGTATAAAAATACTATAAAATCATTTTCAGTTTAGTGTGTGCTTTTAACATTTCTCTATTACTTTCTTTCTTTTTCAGATTTCCTTTTTAAAATCCATGTGCCTGAAATTCATTTATGGGACATAGTTAATACATAAATTAATTTTAATGCCAATTATTGTCCACTGAGTGATTGCAATTTTTTTCCTTACAGTGAAAAACTAAACAAATATTGTATGCTAAACTGCTACAATTTTTCAGACAAACCTTTTCGTCATCTCTGACATCATCAGACCTCAGGGTTGTTCAAGACCTGATGATGTCAGAGATGACAAAAAGCTTGGTCTGAAAAATTGTAGCAGTTTAGCAACTTCATAAAAGAAATAGTAAGGATGGCTGCTAATTCAAATAATACGAAAAATATTGTATGCTGTTAGTGTGTGTGTGTGTGTGTGTGTGTGTGTGAGAGAGAGAGAGAGAGAGAGAGAGAGAGAGAGAGAGAGAGAGAGAGAGAGAGAGAGAGAGAGAGAGATATGCTACAGTATTTATAATTTTTAAGTATATGTAATATTTTTCTGTGAAAAGTAGGTACATGTTTGGAAAAGAACGCTAATGCACCCACAAAATGCAATGATGGCCCCGAGTAATAGTGGTACCATCAACTAATACATGGACTACCGACAGAGGAGGGAATGTTAAACTGTGCATAACGGAAAATGGAACAGCTTCTGTGCCGCCAATCTCTGTTCCTGGCTTAATGAATTGGACAGTAGAACAATATCCTGACCATGTGGCCTTACAATACAAAGAGAATAATGAATGGTAAACTATTACATTTAGGTAGGTTTGGTAGGTTGGATTTTGTGTCTCACAATGCAAACTGAAAATAAAGAATATGAGATCTCATTATTGCCAGGAATTTAAAAAAATTAAAGAATCCATTAATACTGGAGCAGTATTGCCACTTGCACAGCATTACTCAAATTAGCTGTATTAGCAACACTTATACAGGGGTGCCTACAGGGGGGTATCGTGTCCCCATTGGCGACATTTGAAAAATTTTTGGGGGGATTTTTTTTTTACTGTTGTATGAAATTTACTATTACTAAAAATACCGAATACAATGTGAGAACGTATTTCCTGGTCGTAATTTGCGTCAAAGCTTGCTTAAGGGGGCTGCATGGTGTATCACGTGATGAGACATCCACGAACCATGAGCCGCATCAAAATTGTCAAAAATCGTCTTAGAACGAGCATGAGTGATACATGGTTAAAAAGTTTGTTAATTTTATGTAGTGAGTCTGAAGTTTTAAGCAAGATTCCGCACGAAGAAATCATTGACAAGTTTGCCTTTTCCACCAAACAAAGACAACAAATATTATTGAACACCTAAAAACACAACACTGATTATTAATATTATAATTTTTTTCTTACTTATAAGTTATATTTCAACTTCAGATAACAAAAATGTTGTGATTGTAAGCTTAAAATATTGTAGTAGATAGATAGATATAGATTTATTTATTTATTTATAATGTAATTTTGAAATCCATTTTTTTTTTTACTTACTGTATTAATAAAGTACAGTGTGCAATAGAAATTTGCGTTTAGATTTTTTAATTATCTTGCTTTCTACTATGTTTTAGTAAAGTCTATAAAAGGACGGAATTGTTTATAACATTTTATTAAGGGAACAAATTTAAGTAAGGCATTAAAGTTGCAAATCTAAGTATTTTTCCAATGAAGTGATTGAGATTTGATACTGTAAAACTAATCACGTTTTACTGAAAATGCTAAATTGTGATCCATTATAAAAAGAGCTTTTTTTTTTTTTTTTTTTTTTTAGTAATCGAGCCTGGAGTTGGGGGGGAAGCGACATAGGGCTTGGGGGGGATCGGCACCACTGCACTTATAAACTCTTATATTATAAGTATAGCTTATAATAAGTATAGTATTATAACTTATATTAGCTTCACTATAAACACTTATTAACAGGGACTATAAAACCCAGCTTAACTGACTCAGCTGGGACAGTAATAATACTGTAATGTCATACAAAACATATTAGTGTAATTGGAACAATGACACAAGCAAAGAACTTGTTTTATTCTTATTAATTTCATACATAACAAAATAAGTGTTTTTTTTTGTTTTTGTTTTTTTTTGATAGTATAGAATTAAAATGAGTTTTACTGAATATCTGTACAGTTTTCTTTCTATATGGTATTTAATTAAAAAAATTGCTTCCATGAATTATCTGAAGAGTCATTTTATACAAATAACTCTGTGTCCCCTTTAATTTGGTTAATAGAGCTCTATTGTATGTATTCTTTTATTTCACATATATGCACAGTCTTCTTTTAGTGCAATTTTATTTTAGTAAATTTGTTGAAAAAATGTGATTATTTTTGCTATTATTAATTTCAGATTTAATATTGTTCAGTTTTTAAAACTGTACTTATTAAGTATATTTGTTGTACTACACATATTAGTTAGTACATAACTAATAACATATTACAGCTAGTTCACTTTATCTTATGAAGAAGAAATACATAGGGAAAAATATTTTTGAATAAAACTGGCAGAAACTAACTCTGAATTGCTCTATTTTAGGTAAGATAATATTTTAGATTTAACAGCCATTTAAAGAACTACTAGAAATAATTAAACCTTGTCTCATATTTACAAATGCTTTTTGTAAAACTATGACACCAACAATTTCAGAATAATAAACACATTGCTTAACTGTCCAAAAAATTTATGCTCCTTACAGATTAGTAAATGATGCAAAGGAAAATGCTTATAAAATTCAATATATTACTTAATCACAAGGACAGTCATTTTGTTTTTCACAGTTTCTTGGATTCATCTGCTTCATATTCTAATTTCTTGAATCAACTTGTGTTATTTTGTTAATTCATTTCCTCTTTAGTTACAGTAGTGTTACTATTATTGAGATTTAATGCTGTATTGTTTCTACTATAATTACGGTACCAAATTACATAGTTATGTAACAAAGGCTATGTGTAACATGTCTATTTGTGAACAGAAGCTGACAATAGTAGGTCTAAAAGCTCTTTGTGAAGTACTGTGCTTTCATAACTTATTGATTATGTCTAATGTTTATATCTGTTTAATATTTCAGGGAATATGAAAAGTCAGTTAGGACAGTAGCGAAAGCCTTTCTACACTTAGGATTGGAAAAATATCATGGAGTTGGTATTGTTGGGTTCAATTCACCTGAATGGTTCCTATCTAACCTGGGAGCAATATTTGCTGGGTAAGGACATTAAAAAAAATATGATTCTTGGATTTCGTTGTCCATGACGTGTCCGTTACTTAACTAAATATCACTATTACATTAACGACTCGGAACACTAGGTTTTTTTATAAGTAAAAGCATAAAGTTTTACCTTATAGCCTGAACCGGTTTTCTCCTTTAAAAGGCTTCTTCAGAGGCTGTCGCTGGTAGCGCTGTCCGTCTTGTTGTGGGTGACGGAATCGAATTTTGAAAGATCGATGCTGTGTGTGTGGGGTGAGATATGTTCGAAATATGTTCGAAAAATAAAAACGACATCCTAAACGAACAGACACAATTCAAATCGCACACATTATTCGAACATATCTCACCCCACACACACAGCATCGATCTTTTGAAATTCGATTCCGTCACCCACAACAAGACGGACAGCGCTACCAGGACCAGCCTCTGAAGAAGCCTTTTAAAGGGGAAAACCAGTTCAGGCTATAACGTAAAACTTTATGCTTTTACTTATAAAAAAAAACCTAGTGTTCCGTGTCGTTAATGTAATAGCGATATTTAAAAAATATGATTCTATTGTTTTTTACCTTACAAAATTTAACAATGTATTACATTCCAGTAGAATATTAGGAGTTACAAGTTATTATTAAAACACAAACCACTTTCTTTTTACAAGACAGTTCAAAATTAGGAAGTAATATATGTGACATTATGTAGGTATGTTTTTATACACGGAATGTATAAACTGCAAGAAGCAGATTATGTGACAAAAGTTATCATTTTTTGAAGAAAGATAATCAGTAGATGACCATGAAAAATATGGTTCATGTATATGAGAAATCTATCAAAACAAGTGATATCACCTAAACCCCCTAATCATGGAAGAGTTAAAAGAAGAAGATACAAAATAACTTTTACATTGTTTAACTATTGCTAAATTAGTTTTGCAAATAAATTTTGATAAATTTGATCACATCCTGAATAGAACCCATAGTTGATCTCTCTTTTGCAGTGAAAGATTAGTCTTCATAGGTACTCTGTTGGCCAATCAAGTGTTATAGTATGTGTAGTATTGAAATATGAAATAAAAATAAAAATTCAGTTTATGTAAATACTTTTGCATTAGAAAAATATTTTGTTACTAATTCTTGTGATTACAAGAAATAAAAATATTGTATGTAGACATTAGCTTATGATGTTGTAACGGGACAAAATTTGGGTAACAAAATTATGTAACAAGTTAATGTTTTATTGTAATGAAACGGGTATGGTCAGGATTGTAGAGGTGGGGGCAGGCGATGCCCAAATAAGGTAACAAGTGATTCTGTTGTTAACCAGTGAATCATACAAATGGCATGTGTTTCCAACGACACAGTCAGTCTACCAGCAAAGTGGGGAGAAAAAGTAAAACGCAATTTACAGACTATGAAGGGACTTAAGTGGAAATCCGCCTGGAACCCGTTTCAAAGGCACAGTAAAAACGGAATTAGTGTAACTATACTAGCTACACTCACCCCAGTCTCCAGTCATCCAGCATACTGGACACACGTGTTCTTTTAGTGCCCACGGGCATTTACAGTAGGCCTACCGAATTGTTTCTTCAATGTTGAAAGTGATAAACTGTTAAATTAAAAGGCAATAAAACAACAGAGATATAAATATAGATGGTTAGAACAATTTTTTTGTCTTTGGTGATTGGAAAGTGAACTGTGAAGTGTTGTGCAACAACTGGGACCACGTGCCAGATAAGTAACAAAATAATAGGCCAAAAAATTAATCAAATTTAATTAAAGTTTGTTTATTTGCAAAATGATTTTAAAACATAAACAATATTAAAATGATGTGATCTCAAAAAAGGGGGGTAAATCGAAAGAAAGAGAGAGAGAGAGAGAGAGAGAGAGCGTGTGAGAGAAAAGGGGGATGGGAGAAAGAGAAACAGAGGAAAGTACTGATTTGCATATATAACTTTTTATCTTAGAAATTTTTATGTGTTATAATTTTTATCTTATAAATTTTCTTTGTCTTGTAATTTTGACTTGACAACAGTAAAAAAGAAATTAGTAATTGTTTTTTTATCTAAATAAAACATGATTGTGTAATAATAATGTGTTAGTTAATTAATATGCCACAATACCCATAACCTAATCTCTTTATCGATAAGTTCGTCTATAAGGGAGTTTTTCTATAAGGGAATTTTGTATTATTTACTAAATTACTTCTGTGGGGAGAGTGAAATTGTTTCTACATTTACTCCTAAAAATGTAGTGGCGGCCCGTGGACTTTGGGAATCTTCTGTATAAAGGTAAGTTGGTAAGTCGTATAAATATCGCAATAAACGGGGTGTAAATTCTTCTCTTTTTTTTATACAATTATTTTAACACTTACAATGTTATAAATTAATTATATAAAGATAGGGCCAGCCGCTTGAATCTGTGGCTGTGTAGAGATTCTGAATAATCACATCAGTACCATCTAACCAGGAGAAGAAACGGTTTAAGAATTTCAGTTTGTAGTAGGTAATTGAATTTTATACATCAAACAATATTGTTGAATTGTGGAAGAATTGCAAGGTCCTGTCCTGCATTCATGTTTTGTTATTACTTATCACAATAGCCTATAGTCTGTTGGTCTTTTTATAGCAATCTACTTACTATAATTTGTTTTTCAATTCTTTTTGTTATATATTTTATATTTTTACTTATTTATTTATCAAAGATAACAAAATACGAAATATCCATGCTAAAATACGAGGTCTGTACAAAAAGTATCTGACTTTTTCCACAGTAACTAGTGATGATCTAGAAATGTCACCAATGGATACAAGTAGAAAGGACTTTAGTGCACATACACAATATTTGTTTCCCTGTAGTGTCACCTGTTGCGTCAGTAACTACCAAAACGTGTTTGTCGCATTCACACTTTCTTTACAATAATTGAACGCTTGGAGAGATGCCACTGCATCAAGTTCCGTCAGAAACTAGGGGATACCCAAGCAGAAACCATCCAAAAGTTTCAGCAGGCTTTTGGTATTGATGTGTTTACCCAAATTAAGCTGTGATACAGCCATGTCAAAGATGGCTGCTTTTTCGCGGAGAGTGACTAGTGGTTTGGAAAACCATTAACAATCCAAAATGCTGCCATTATTGAAAAAGTGTAGACAATGGTCATGGAGGACCATCGTTTGACATTCTGGGAAATTAGTGATGGATTAGCATTGGTTCTGCAGACATCATTCTGAATGAGGATTTGGTAATCCTCAGATTTGCACAGAGTGGCTGCAGTGTGCCAACAAAGCTCCTGAGTTTCTGAAGATGGTGGTCACTGGTGGCAAGACGTGGGTGTGTAGGTATGATCTGGAAACTAAGGTCCAGTTGACACAATGGAAACACCCAATGGCCAAAAAAGCTTGACAGGTTCTGATGCGTGCTTAACGCTCTCGAGTTTTTCTTGAGTTAGTGTAGCAAGCTGAATGATGCTGGTAGGGAGTCAGAAAAATGGTTTTGAACGAATTAGTGGACTGTAAAATCAGATTTAAGTAACGTTTATTTGAGCATTATTCAGAAGCGCAGGCCCACGCAATTACGTCAGGCGCACATAGCCAAAATACAAAGTGTGGCGTAGATTGCCAGGCTACATAATGTGTAGCATTGAAAAGAGATCGAATAAGAAGTACATTAGTAAATTTAGATTGCCGTGGCTAGCGAGAAAGGAAGGGTGCAAACGCACAGCTTAAAGGTTGAGTGATAACTAACTAAACGCAGCGGTGAGCCCACTAGTCTGCACCACGACGGATGACGTAAGTGCACTGGGCTGATTGCGCGTGAGCAAGTACAAGGTACAATGTATTAACATACTGCCCGCCTCAAAATCGGGCGATTTTGACATAGTTTGCAGTAAAAAAAAGAGAACAAGTTATTTAAAACATACAAGTATACATGAATAAGTTACACATCTAAGAGATGCGACAATACATGGTACATGAATATTGGCAAAAATACAAATATAATATAAACAAGTGTAAATACATTATTAATCAATGCTCAATAAATAATATGTAACAATAGTCCAAAGGCTTGAATATGCGATAAGACATAATAAGAATAATAACAATAATACATGGCAATAAGGACATCGTAGGTGGCATTGCATAATCATTAGAGAAATCCAACAAATTTAAAAATGACAGCGTGACACTTAGCGTATAATAAGCAGTATTACACAATAATACAAGGCAATATACCTGAAAAATTCACTATGATAATATACAATAGAAATATACCACAAAAATCTCGATAATAATATACAATAAAAAAATATACCACAAAAAATTTCTATAATAATATACAATAGAAATACCCAAAAAATTTAGTATAATAATATACAATAGAAATACCCAAAAAATTTAGTATAATAATATACAATAAAAATATACCACAAAAAATTGCTATAATAATATACAATAGAGATACCCAAAAAATTTAGTATAATAATATACACTGCACCACACAGTACACCATAATTGACATCACACTAAGAAGAAGAGAAACGTTTAAGTGTTCACCAATGCACCGCAACATACCGTACATTAAATGATACAAATAAATACAAGTGCATAAATAGGTACACATTACGTAAGTAACATAACATAAGTTACATAAGCAACATTGTACTTAGTAAAATGTGGATGGTAGAGCATGTGCTCGACCGGCAATGTCCGGGCATGAAGCACCGAGATGTCAATCAGTCTGATGCCACCGGAAGTGGGCACAGCTTATGAATAGGTCTATGCAGAATGCCGTTAGCAGTCCGGACGTCCACGACACGTACCAACGAATCCTGCCCTAGGTAAGTCTGAGTGACAATACCACGTTTCCACAGCAATGGTGGAGTATTGTCATCTAAGATAAGGACTAACTGTCCTATAGATAAATTTTTGGAATGCCCTTTCCACTTATTTCTCTGCTGCAGCTGGTGCAGATAGTCTCTAGACCAACTCTTCCAAATAGAACGAGTAAAACCTTGCAAAAGCTGCCATCTCCCCAAGCGACCCATATTTGTATCCGAGTAATCGGGTTCCGGGAGCGCGGTAAGGGGGGAGCAAACCAAAAAATGAGCTGGAGTCAAAGGCTCGGGATCCCCAACATCATTTGACATGGAGAACAAGGGACGCGAATTCAAACAAGCTTCAACCTGGGTCAAGACAGTGGAGAACTCTTCGAAGTTCAGGGGCGTATTGCCTATAATGCGCCGCAAATGGAACTTAACGCTCTTGACGCCGCTCTCCCACAGACCACCGAAATGGGGCGCTGAGGGAGGTATGAACGACCACTTAATTCCGCGTGGACTGGCGAAGTCTTGTGCGGCCCTTTGAAATTTGTCCTGCTGAAAGAGTTTGTAAATGATTTGGACCGCTGCCCGCCCTGACGTAGAAACATAGGACCGGCGTAGTCGACGGCGCATTGTGAAAATGGCTTGGAGGGAGTGACTCTGGGAGCGGGTAATTGACTTAAAAGTTGGCTTGAACCAGTAAGGCACCATGCCACCGTTGCTGGTGGCCGTGTAACAAACGGGATTAACAGCCGCGGGATAGGATGTCCGCAGGATTGTCATGCGAGGCGACATGATACCAATTGCCCTTTGCAGAGAGCTGCTGTATCTCCGAGACGCGGTTGGCGATTGGCGGTTGGCGCGCGGTAATTAATGCGAGTAGCATTAATGTCGTCATGAGCCATGAACGAGGAGACCGGTTTAGTCATATCTACGTTGAAGGGTAGATTCCCGGCGAGTATAAACCCTAGCTTAGTTTCCTGGATTGTCGGAAAATGCGGACTTGGAACAAATTTAGTCGGCTCAATTAGCTGCAAAAAGTACTGTGCCCCAAGTAATATGTCAATTTGTGATGAATTATTAAATTGTGGGTCAGCTAAAAATATCCCCTTTGGAATTTTCAACGATGCGATGTCAAAGGATTCTGATGGAAGATTATTTGTGATTCTGGGCAAAACAGCGCAGTGGACATTTAAAGTGAAGTCCTTATAGCGTGAGTTTAAGCGCACGCGTGTGCTAAAATTGGCCTGACATGATGAGTTATTTATGCCCGTGATAGGCAGCTCGGATTTGTTTAGTTTTAGGCCCATGCGGCGGGCGAAACCCATAGTACAAAAATTGGCTTGCGACCCTGAATCCAGCAGGACTCTTACCGGGCGCCTTTACCGGCATGATCGGTAGTAGTGCATACGGCGGTAGACAATAAAATTGATTTATTCGTCTGTAGCTTCAAAGAACATTGCTTATTGTTCCTGTTCGACTGATTTATCGAAGCATGGAGCATGGTGTGGTGCCTTTTCGAGCATGCCTTGCATGAAAATTTAGAAGGGCAACGCGAGCTGTCATGGCCCGACCGTGTACAATTCAGGCAGAGTTTATTATTTATTAACACTTCTCTACGTTGCATAGGTTGTAGGGCTATAAATTGCGTGCGTTCAAGCAGTTTGTGATTACCACGACACAGCTGACAAAATTTATTGTTTGTTTGAGTGTGCACTAGTGACCCAGTGAACTCCGCGCGTTTAGTTGATTTGCGATAAGAAGCATTATCGCTAACCTGTCTGACGCCAGACGAACCAGTCGGTGCATTTATGGTTTGTAACAGCTGACGTCTTCAATTTAACAACTTAATAAAATTATCGTAAATCGGAAGCTGTTTTTCGCCTAAAGTTTCCTTCCACAACCTGCACGTATGCTCGTCAAGTGTTTGGGCGAGAAAATGCACAAAAATAAGCTCAAACGTATTTACTGAAAGTTTCAATGAGTTCAGCGCATTTATATTGGCGGTGAGCTCATCTATAAATTTAGAAATGCTGAGAACGGACTCACGTTGAATGTGCCTCATGCCCAGGACGTTTGCTGCATGATAAGTGGTAACAATTAATTTACTGTCATAGCGGGCCTTTAACAAATCAATGGCCACCGTGTAATTTTCGTGCGTGGTAGGGAGCGATTTTATGACATTCAGCGCCTCGTCTTTTAATGATAAGTGCAAATAGTGTAGTTTTTGGATGCCAGTCAGGTCCGTTCGGACATGAACTAACTCCAAAAATATGTTGTAAAAATGTTGCCACTCAATTATATCACCTGCGAAACAGGGTAGCTTAATCGGTTGCAACTGAATGGGAGGCGTGCTGAATGTGACTACTTCGGATGGACTTGCTGCCTTCCTCCTCATCTCCTCGGCATGGTCTATTAAATTTTGCAGCTTGCATTCTATGCTGCATAAGTCATCTTCGGTCTGAACCCTATCACTCGCGGAAGCAAAATCGGAGTCCTCAGACTCGATTTGTGTTTGGATCTCCTCATATTTGGCTGATAGCTCCATAAGGTGGCGAAGCTTTATTTTTAGTGCATGATGGTCATGCGTATCATGATCGAAATTGTCTGCGTATGTATTTATGCGAGATATAGAGGCCTTGATCATGCCACGTTTCTTGATCAGCGCCTTCGTATCCGTCATGATTGGGTATGAGAGAAAAAAGAAAAAATTTAAATGATAATACAAAAAGGCCAAGTTAATGCAACGCGATGAGCAAGACCAGGCAGGAAGTCCAAATTATAAAGTCACGCAACGACACGGTAGTACTTACTTAACACATCTTAAACTAATTTTATGTGATAATAAATTCTAAATTAGGCAGTACAAACAATATAGCAGTATAATCATTAATGACGTGAGTGCTGTTTGAAAAGGTACGACTTAAAATTAAAGAAAATATTTGTTGAGTTCGCAAAGAAATTATAAGTTCATATTCAAATTATTGAAAAACATTTTAAATTATTAAAATTATATTATTATTTCAATACTGCCTTGTTTATTTTAATGGCATTGAGAAAAAATATGCGAATCATGCAAGTTGAAACTAATGTAAAACATGAGTTCATAGTCAGTTGAAATGGTACTTATCGGCACGTTCTAGAAGGCATCGAAAGCTTGTCGGAACCCTTGTAGTCGTGTCAGGTACCCAAGAATAGATGATGTAGACATGGTCGCTGCCTGTCCGGTGATGTCCGATGCGATCGAATCCTGTCTAGATAGGCTGCTCTGGATTTTCCCACATGCCGAATGCCACGTGCTAGATGCTCATATGCAGCAATGATGATTCCAATGTTCCGGTTGGCGAGATATGACGTCCCCAAGTCGTGTGATACGATTTCCAAATGTAGGTGATAATTAACGAGTTGTTGAATTAAATCATGAAGAAAAAGGAAATGCTTAATGCCCTGAACCATGAGACGAATTGTCCATGAAGTTAGTCACGTCCGTGAAATACATATCCGGCCCGGAGGACCATATGATGCATGCCGCTGTGGACGAGAATGCTGTCGCTGGGCGAAAGTGCGGTCCCTCGGGCCAAAAATGTTGTCGCTTGTGTAATGTTATGTTGTCTGCAAGGCTAAAATAATATCCAGGTTCGGAGGACCAAATGTTGCGTGCTTAACGCTCTCGAGTTTTTCTTGAGTTAGTGTAGCAAGCTGAATGATGCTGGTAGGGAGTCAGAAAAATGGTTTTGAACGAATTAGTGGACTGTAAAATCAGATTTAAGTAACGTTTATTTGAGCATTATTCAGAAGCGCAGGCCCACGCAATTACGTCAAGCGCACATAGCCAAAATACAAAGTGTGGCGTAGATTGCCAGGCTACATAATGTGTAGCATTGAAAAGAGATCGAATAAGAAGTACATTAGTAAATTTAGATTGCCGTGGCTAGCGAGAAAGGAAGGGTGCAAACGCACAGCTTAAAGGTTGAGTGATAACTAACTAAACGCAGCGGTGAGCCCACTAGTCTGCACCGCGACGGATGACGTAAGTGCGCTGGGCTGATTGCGCGTGAGCAAGTACAAGGTACAATGTATTAACAGGTTCGATACAAGGTGAAGGTGATACCAGTTGCATTTTTTACTACCAGAGTATAGTACATCATGAGTATGCACTAGAAGGTCAGACTATCAATAAGGGAGGATAACCAAGAAGTCCTCCATCATGTTTGTGATCCAATTTGACGCAAGAGACCAGAGTTGTGGCCTCAAGGAACTGGCAGCTCCATCATAACAGTGGTCCAGCTCATTCAGTACACCTGATCCAGACTTTCCTGACATGGTTCCTTATGATTTCTGGCTGTTCCTGAAGATGAAGGACACCCAACAATGGAATGACCACTGGACTAAGTGTGTAGAATCACAAGGGCCTACTTTGAAGGGGATCAGGAATTGTAATCAATCAGATATAGAAGCTTTTTCCCCAGCCCAAGGTCAGATACTTTTTGTACAAACCTCATAAACGATCAGGGAAATTGGCATGAAATTTTATACACCAATTTGAAAAATGAATATTTCATGTTTCTGGTTCACTTTAAATGTGGTGGTTATATTATTTAACTGAGGAGTACTGTGATGCTTGGTAAATAGTCAACAAGTTTGGTTTCCATAGAGTTGATTTTCATTAATAGTTCTGCTGCCTCCATGGGTGAATTTCAGTCTTCTACTACAGAAGTAAAGGAGGACAAGCAGGAAACGAGATGATAATGCATGCAGTTAACTAAGTTACTACAAATCGGTAGTTAACATTCTCACTTGTGTTATAAAATGATACATTGCCAACCATAACAGTACATCTGTTCTGCTTTGTGAAAAAAACTGGGGAAGCTATGAGAGAAAGTACATACTGGTAAATGACAGGCTTATCACTTTTTTTTCAAATTGCCATCTGTCAAGACAAAGTTCAAATAGGTAGAATATTGCACTCAGGATTTAGTTTAACTAGTTTAACATTTTGATGTTCCTTTCAGATATACTGAAACATTTACTTATTGATGGTATAATAAAACCTGTCTACTTTGTTATATAGTACTGTAACTAAAATTGTAGTTCTCTAATTTGCTTGTAGACTTGTGTCTTTGAAATTTTTACTAACAACGCTTTTTTATAAGAGGACTGTAAAATTTACAAGAGGCTGTGAAAATAAAATTTCTTGGTCGTGTCATTGCATGTCTCATTGAAATGATTCAATCATACAGAATTCAGAAATAGTGATATTAAGTTAGAATATATAATGCAACGAAAGAATATAAATGGGATTAGGTTACATATTAGGAATTAAGTTACTCCAAATGAGGAATAACAAATGAAGTTTAGAAATTAAGTGGTGTTCATACAGTACGAGTTCTCATTCAAGAATTGACTTGTGTGTGTCTTGAGCTGTGTGAAAACACTTTAACCGTGTGCTCCCCCTCTCACACATCTCGAATGGATTTGAATGAATTCAAATGTGCTAGAAATTTTCTAGTGCGAGATGAGAACTTGAATGGGCAACTTTGAAGTTTTTCTTTGTTTAACCCATTTGAAGTGTACGCTGTTGAGTTGTTAACTAGTTGTATGAATTAATGTATTTTGTGTTGTAGTCTTTCTTTGTTTATAGTGTATAGGCTATAGGATATAATGTGATCGCCAAAATGTGATGTTTGTTAATTTATATCAATCTCATCCTATTTTATGGGATACGATATTCTCAGACAATAAAAACAAAAATCGCGTGCAAGATGCACTGGAAGATATAGTGAAGCAGGTGGGCATACTTGGATTTTGTGCCTCATGAAAATAAAGAATATGAGATCTCATTATTGCCAGGAATTTAAAAAAAAAAATTAAAGAATCCATGGTCACCACTGGAGCAGTATTACCACTTGCTTTTTGTCTTCTATAGCAGATTTTATCTTCTCTATCAAGTTTTCAGCTATTAATGCGCACACAACACCAACACCTTTGCTAACGGGATCCGTTTTCATACTGACTTGATCAAGTGTACTGCAAGTATGAACATTCCACGCATGAGGCAATTCGATAACTTTTAACTGAGCTCAGAGCGCATGAACTTGTGTCACTAAATTCAAATGAGAATTCGAACCATGTGAGTGCCTCTTAAATGTATGAAAGCCAGAGGGTCATAGAAACAAGATCCCTATGTTCCTTGCTTCCAAATATAATGGCATACTCATCTAAGCAATCTGCATATTAAAGAAGTGAAAAATAAATAGCAGAAGAAAGATGTGACAAATAGGTTTTGTAATGTATGCATCTTAAGTGTCACAAAATTATTAAAAAAGAAAAAACATTTTATGAATAGGGCAAGGTGTCACTGCTGCTATGTGCAGACTGCTTCTTCTTCTACACTCTCGTGTATTACAGAAACAAATTTACATTTTTTTATTAATTAAATACATACAATTTCTGTACACTTTATTTATACTGTTTGCTGTCTATTATTATTGTAGTTGTTATTATTATTATGCAAATTGTATTTGTTTCTAGCGGTTTTGCTGTAGGAATATACACAACAAACAGTCCTGAAGCGTGTGAGCACTGTTTGGAAACCAGTGAAGCAAACATATGTATTGTGGAGGATGACAAACAGTTAAAAAAATTATTGAAATTAAAAAGAACTTGCCACATTTGAAAGTTATAATTCAGTACTCTGGGACACCATCTGAGCCAGGAGTACTCACTGTAAGTTTAGTATCTATATATTATGTACATTGTATATAAACAAAAACCTGGATAATGTAAAAAATTTGAAAGTGCAGTAATGTACACAACTAATAGTTTTCCATAGATTTATAGTTTTGATAGATATATGTCACTGTCAAAGCCCAAAAACCAGTAAATTCCAGCATTTACCATAGTGTGGTGGTAAAGGCCTGAAAAATGCTTGTCCTCAGCTCTATTTTGGACGTTTGTTGAGTGTCTTGGTAAATGGTAACATTTACCAAGACCAGTTGATAAAAGTCCGAAATAAGCAATGTGCGTCTCATAGCTTGTAGTTTTCATGACGTGGTCATATCGTGATGTCCAATCTGTCAGAGAAATACAATCAACTTCCTTTTTCGCCAAGTTTAAATCACTGTTTACAGAAAAATGCATGCTTTTTTTTCTTTTAACAAACTCCTTTTCATGGTTGCACAAATCCATTCTATAGGATTAAGATCCGGGTGATAGGGTGAAGTTGTAAAACAGAATGTCCGTAGTTTCCAAAATAGCATCTATTTTAAAGTATTGTTTGTTGGTTTGTTTTCAATTAGTGCAGAGAGCTCAGGTTTTATCATATATGGACTACATTGAATGCCACGGTTCGCTAACCAGTTAATCATGTCTGCCTTTTTGTTAATGCTGTTAGAGTAGGTTTATTTGTACATTATGTTAGGGGGCATTATCCATTACTATCACACTGTTCTTATTCAAGTTTGTAATAAGCATTTCATTGTCTTGATCCTTTTCATAATTTTCATAGTTCATGCCATTGTGACAATTGCCTTTTGGAACCAGACTTAAAATTAAGAGCGCGTTAGATACAAATCAACTTTCACCGCCAGCATGAACTGCAACCACCTGATGTCCTGTATTTATTGGAGTTTTCAGGCCACTTTTGTCATTATCTGGCCATGATTTTTGTAACTGTAGTTGAACTGTGGAAATAGGTTTCATCTGTGTATACTATGGACCACTGTTCTTCTCTGTATTGCTGTATTTTTCTTATGTAATCGACACTTAAGTGTCTAATGTTGTGTTTCTCTATTAAAAGTTTCCTATTGTTTTTGTACAATCCTATCGAAATCCCATTTGATGAATGATGGGTCTATGACTACATACACTACCACTATAATTAGTTCATTATTGTAAAAAATGTCGGTCTTTCCTCTTCTGTGGTATGACATTTATGAATAATTAGCTGAATAATACACTTGTCAAAATCATCTAAAATGGTCTTTACTTTCTTTCTGTGTCATTTTTTATGGGGAATGCTGAAAGATTTTATATCACCCATATATGTGCATTCTTCTTTAATAATTCTAAAATACCTCTATACACAATGGATTCTCATTGCCAAGTCAATGTATTCAGTACGCACGCAGTCATATGTGAATAATTATATGCGTACCAAGATCATCCGAAAAACTTGTCCCCCCCCCCCCCGCTTCCGAGTAAAAGAGCTGATGAAGTTACACATCACCTTTTGGACATATTCATAATTTCTGGGACACCAAAGATTCTTCCGACTTTGCAACGGAAGCGAATTTTGCAACCAATCCGTAGAGAGCTAAGTGAGCTGATGAAAAGGTGGTCCATGGCAAACCAAGATATTGAGAATATACTGGCCACATAAGTAAAAAATGTAATTAATTACAATGTATGTTAGTTTAAAATTTTTAAGTTTAACTGATTTCTGAATTTTTTATTTTCTACTCCATTTACACAGTTTTTGCAATAATCAGTAATAATTAAATTATTGTTGACACAATGCAATACCCTCAATATTGAAATTGAATTTTCAAGAATTGAATACATATATTATTGTGACTTTGAAATCATATACCGTATGTTTGTTTTATCTTTAAATTTCTACATATTGACCAAAAATGTGTTGGATAACAAAAATGCTATTTACACAAAACAATAATGATTGTTTCAGGGTTTTAAATATGTTCAAACAAATTTTTCTGAGGATAGGTTTTTGGTAATTCTAATATTGGTTGCTGTCATATCATGTGCTGCATGTAATGTAGAAAATAATTGTATGTAGAAAATAATTTTATACTCAGTCTAAGTAAGAGAAAATTTTCAGACAAATGATGGCTAACATTCTGACTCATATATTTGTAAATAGGCCTATATAACTGAAATATAGATTTCTTCAGTTCTGTGTACTTGGAAATCTTATGAGTTCTGTGTATTTTGTGGATCTTATAATGTAACTAACTACATAATCATATTTAACATGTGTTAAATAGGTCTTACATACAAAATAATTTTTAACAGGAATGGAAATAAGTAATTTTTTTTGACAAAAACCATTTACTTTTGTTTTCAGTGGCAATAAATCTTGAAAATTGGAAATGAACAGTCTGATGAAAAACTGGATGAAGCTATGAAACATATTGCAGTTAACGAATGCTGTACTCTGGTATTCACAGTAAGTAATGTTATTATCAACATGTGACTTAATTCGATATTTAAAAAACAAAGAATTCTTTTAAAAAGCAAGGCCTTCATTGATTTTTCATACATACAGTGAGTAATCTGCTTCTTAGGCTTTCACGGCCAGTGTCATAATTATTAAAATTATCATCCGGCCTGTAAAGCTGTGGTCTTCCAAAATCTTCATGCTGATAGATGTTAATCGCCTCACCTGAGGTGAGGCCAAAATGTGTGATCAAGTGATTAATACCTATCAGTCATGGCTGGATTAAGGCTATAGGGGGCCCGGGGCTATTTAAGAGCAGGGGCCCATGTATGGAATTTTCGTGTTTTTGGACAATACTTTACATTATTCAGATGATCATTTAATAAAGATAATAAACAAAATATTGGTCTTAAACTGTATTTTTACTCATATATTTTTTTGAAATTTTATACTGATTAAATAGATGCTTTGAGTCTATTTTTTAAATGGTCGGGCATGGGGCCCGGGGTTTTAGCCCCCCCCATGCCCCCTTAATCTGGCACCGCTATCAGCATGAAGGTTTTGGAAGACCACTGCCTTACAGCCCAGATGATAATTTTAACAATACATTGAGTAAATTTTTATATTATCTCTCTTTATCTTCAACAAGTATAGTACTCTGGTAACACAACTTTAGCTTGTAATTAAAGAAGTGAAAAATAAAAATAAAAATATATAGAGTAAACTACAAATTTACTGATTAAATGAAGCTTAAGATAAGAAGTAGTAATAAAACAGTGGTTTTATAACAGAAAACTCAGTGTTTTTATAACCCTCAGTTTCTAATTCTTTCTCTTATATTTCCTTCTGCATTTCTTCTTAGTCTTAAACATTCAACTTACAGTTCCTTCCAATGTGTACTGTTTATTGTAGACAATTTCACTGAATATCAACAATACGTAAATACATTCTTAATATACTGTAATAAAAATATATCAACAGTAGTGGAAACTTTACAATAAGTACTGCAGAGCTTCAGAACCACAAATCATGTCTTATAATGTAATTGTACTATGTTTATTTATTTACAGTATTAATTATGTATTTCATTTCTTTTGAGCGAATCATATTTTAATTATATCAGACTAAACTGCACAGTCGTTTGATAACAGCAAACCAGATTTCTCTCTTGCCCATAAAACTGCGTTAGAGCTATAGTGTCTGCAACTTGTAACACTTTTTCCTCAATTCTGCTCTTAACCAGCTGTAAGCAGGAGATAAAGAAGGGAAGGGGCCTGTGCGATTGCTCATTATAATTTTGTTAAAGCATTATAAAATTAATTGAAAGTATAATGTATACTAATAATTATACTTATTATAATTATTTTGAATTATTAATGTTAATGTTTAATTGTTCTAAGGCTTTCACGGCCGGTGTTAGTTGTATTAGAAGAGTTTACCGGGCTGTTTGGCCGTGGTCTACGGTTTACAGACAAACCAAACGTTTTGACAGCACCACTGGCTGCCATCATCAGTGGAATTCAAAGAATTCGAGACTACCCGAACGCGGGTTGTTAACGTCAGGCCCACAGTACTGTGGTAAAGGCTTTGAATTCCACTGATGATGGCAGCCAGTGGTGCTGTTGAAATGTTTGGTTTGTCTGTAAACCGTAGACCACATTCAAACAGTCCGATAAACTCTTCTAATGTTTAATTATTTTATAACCATAATAGATGATAATAATAAAACAAAAAGTGTAAGGACCAGAAAATTTTGTTATTAATTTAGTTTTGTGCACAACATGAATAATTGTATCTATGAGCTGCCACTCATCAACCGCATATCATTTTTAAGTGTTTCATCATAAATTTTATTCTTGCTTAATAATTATTTATAATAAATACCATTATTATATTAACGACTTATTTAAAGGCGAAAACCGGTTCAGGCTGTAAGGTAAAACTTTATGTTTTTACTTATAAAAAACTTTATGTTCTGAGTCATCAATATAATAGTGGTATTTAGTTAAGTAACCAACACATCATGGACAACCAAATCCAAGAATTTATTTATAATAATTATTTGGGCAATGACTTATTGTCCTAAAAATCTAATTTATATGTTTGTTTTAGTCCGGAACTGAAGGCAAATCTAAAGCAGTGGTGTTATCTGACATGGGATGCTCACAGTATTGCAGATCTCTCTGCTTAGAGCCTGGTGCAGAAAGTATTGTCTCATACTTACCTCTTAGCCACGTTGCTGCAGAGGTAAGTTAATATATTAGCAATTAAGAAATTAGTTATTAATCTTAATGAAATATGTTATCGTTGAATGTTTTCTGAATATTTTATGTGCTTCTGTATGGATCTGTACATACAGCTCCATAGAATAAAAGTTATGGCAGTAGTTATCAGAAGTGAAGTTGTTTTTATTTTTGTGACAACACTGTTGTTTCTGTGCACCTGCTAGTTCAGCTAGCTGTGCAGTAACATTACTTCCACTTCTCAAGTTGGTATGTCAATTCTGTTGTTTCTGCTGATGTTAATAATTCTGTTTCATTTTGTGTTTACACCAAAGTAGACCAGTGTTCAGATTTGAATATTTCATGTCAGAAAATGATGTTTCATGATTGGAAAGTGTATCAGGGACCAGAGATGTAGTTTTATCACAATACACAAACTTTTTTAGTGGAATGTTTATGATTTGATTTTAAAATGGTTGCATAAGTGTTATACATGATGGAGTTGGATCCCTGTCCAGCTTCACAGCTAGTGGGATCATTAGCATTGATACACTGCTAGTAACCTTTCATGGTTTTCATTCTTAAATGAGAACTCTCTTTTGGGTTTTTAACAGAACATGATTTGTTAAATATTTTCCTCATTGCCAAACCATGGCCATGCCACATATCATGATCATGAAAGACATATTGTCACGACAGTCTCACAGATCGTTGTATGGTACAGTAGAAACAAAATACAGACACCAGTGAAAACACTAATTACCAACTTTAATGAGTCACATGTAACGATTTGAAATCAACAAGATACCGTCATACAGTAATTCAAATTAAATTTGTCCACACACAATAATAATGTCAACTATTACCAGTTCTGCACTAGTTATAACACAGGCATCACTTTCCACAACTACCTACTTGATCGACGCTCCTACAATCTCACCAGGTGTAACTGACTTCTAAACCAGCCGCTGTTGCTTATATATAGCCTGTAGATGTTCCAGAATAATGTTCCATAATTTGCATCATTAACAAGCACTCGAAAGGTATAGGGGGTACTTGAGTACACGGCCTTGACAGAGACACACAGAACAACATTCTCGACTGTTCAAGAGTGTTTCATAACTATCATGACAGTATTCTCAATCAACCCACTGAGGATCACTTATTGTAGTATGGGTGAAATTTTTTTTTCTGCCGTACAAATTTAATTACAGATTATAGTTATTTGTGTAACTATTATATCAGTTACACTAATTCAATGATTAACAGCCTATGGGTTCACCGCAAGATCAAATTTTGAAAGCTATACATAATCAGTTATTTTTCTTTGTTATATTAAATATATCAAGTTTGTAGATAAATTTCTTTAATGCTTAGGGAACTCCTAGTTTTAACCATTTTAATTAGTTACTGATTTTTAAAAATCGAGGAGTCATTATATAATTTTAAAATGGTCAAATTTTCACCGTAATTTCTTTTTTTATAATTATTGGCACATATATTTGAATTTTGATGTCTAATTAAAAATTCAAATGTAAAAACATGTAAAACATAAGTTATATGAATTTACAAATTAGAGAAAAGCTAAACATAAAAAATGAAAACACTTATAATATAAATTAGTAAAAGTGCTTTCACAGAAAATAGACAGAAATATTATATAGATTTTGGAGTACATAATAGAAATTAAAATATTAAAATTAAAATATATAATCTAATCTAAAGTATTTATTTTATTGTTTTGTAGATTGCAGACATCTTACAATGACTCTGGGAGCAAAAGTGATATTTTCTGACAAAGATGCTTTAAAGGTAAAATATCTTTCTCTTTATAATTTACATTATACGTTACATTTTATGTAAATGGTATATTTTTTAAGGATGATCTGTTGTGTCTACATGTAATAGTCTGCAGTCTTGAGAAATGATGGTGGTTTAAAGTAACCCAAAATAAGAAAATGGAAAGTCTCCGTATTATTTTTAAAACTCTTTGTTCATAAAATAGTGAGGAATGAGTATCTAGATTAACATTTTTCTGTTTCTGTTTATATGTTCTTTATCATTTTTTTAATTTCCATGAAACATTTTCCTGTTTCTGTTGATTTGTTCTTTATTAGTTTTTTAAATTAAAAAAAAAAATGAAACAAATATGTTTAACAATCATGTTGCAATCATGTAATTCAGTTTCTTTCTAGAGGAAGAGGGCTAAATATAAGTAGACTGTAACATAATTGTGATGTAATATATTTATGAGAATTTACTTCACACTGAATGTGCTATAATGCTGCACAGAAATAAAATAAACATACATAATTGATATGACACTTTGACACCAACATCTGCTGTAAAGGACTATAAACAAAATACAGATGTTATTGATGACATTGGACATACTATCATCATATACCATATACATATGGACAAATAGTTCATATTGTCATGATAGTCACACGGATCATCATATTGTACAATGGAAACAGAATAACTGACACCAATAAAGTTATAATTTACAAACTTTGATTAGACACAAACAACAGCTAGAATCAACAAAGGCAGTCTTATACAATAGTTAAAGCTAAATTTGTCCAACATTCACAATAAATGTCACCTAATTATAGTTTTTCATTACTTAACACAATAATTACTGCCCACTAATCTGCAAGTCACAATAAAAAGCACTGCGAACTTGACTCTTTATCGCTGATCTATATCTGAACTGAATTGATCACCACTGGATATTATATTTATACCACACTGTGATTCCAGAATAGTCTTGTCACTTTCTGGATGACATGTCAAGTAAATCGAGTATTACAGTGTTCTGGAAGCCACTAGAAACTGTGTCAATGTCTGGCCTTGAACACAGTGCACCAACGGGTGTGATCTAGAACAGCCTCGATTGTTGACACACGATAAGAGTCATGTACTTGTGTTTCATCTCAACGTAGCAATATACTCATAATAATTTGAATATTTCTTTATACACCTCTTTTCATTATATTTGTACCATTTAATACTTTTATAAGTAAGGTTCATGACAATGTATAAACAAATATTTTATTAACTGTATGTTTTAATCAGATATCACTATAGTATTGACGACTCGCAACACTAAGTTTTTTATAAGTAAAAAAATTTTACTTATAAAAAACGTTTTTACTTATAAAAAACTTAGTGTTCCGAGTCGTCAATACTATAGTGATATTTAGTTAAGTAACGGACACGTCAAGGACAACGAAATCCAAGATTTTAATCAGAATTTCATTTGACAGGGCAGCTTGGTGAAGACCCTAGGAGAAGTCAAACCCACTGTATTTTTAGGTGTACCTAGAGTTTGGGAAAAAATACATGAGAAAATGATGGCTATTGGACAACAAACTACAGGTGTGAAGAAACTCATTGCTACATGGGGAAAAGCTTGCTGCTATGATCACTACATTTGTGTCATTAATGGGTGAGTTGCAGTTACATTACACACAAAATAATAAGAGATAATTGAAATAGTTTTTGAACACATTTGATGCACATTATTATGGAGAACCACATATAATATATTTTGTAATATGTTATATTGCGACAGTACAAATAAGTGATGTACTGAGCATTGAATATAAAATTTTAAATATACCTAATAAACTGTAAATAATTAATAATGTATTAGAAATAAGCATGTCAGGGATTGCAAGCTTGACTCAGACAAAAATATGAACAGGTGTTTCGACCTGAATCGACGTGCACACACACACACACACAAATGTAACTGAAAGTGTGTACACCAGTATTTTGCTAGTGTGTGTGAACGCAGGTCTATGCAGGTGAGTTTACCACCCCAAGATGAATAATTGCATAATTACTGTTTTTCCGTAATTATTCATAAACTATAATTAAGAAGTAAAATCCAAAAACACAATAAAATGTAATAAAATTTACTAAATACTGTGTACAAAAACCACGTGAAAAAGACACACCGTACGAGTGTAGTAGTGAAATAACTGTGTACAAATCGAAAGGGTTAAGTTGCAATGTCCAAAATTACAGTGAACATGTGTAGTGAAAATAGTTATAACATGAGTATAAGAGTATAATTACAGGACTCTGCAATTCGCAGAAATATAAGAAATAGTGAAATTGACAAAGAGTGGGGGAACTGAACCCAGAGACAGTTTCTGACATGTCGATTTCGTACAACTGCAGGTGTTGACCAAGACATGGATTGTGATAGTACAATAATCTCGATGTCAGAATTATGGTATGAGTGGTAACAAATTATCGGATTTTATTGTATCACCCACACACATACATGGAGAGAACAATTTCCTTTGTGAAGAGACAACTACGCATATTCAAATAGATCACAACGATTCCAAGGTCAGGAGCAGACGTGCAGAGACGAACGTACAAAATGGCCATCCAAGTGGAAACAGATTGAAAATAGGCACTCTCATTGGTCCAGAAGACGGGACGTCATTAAAATCAGTGATGACCTAACAAACAATGACATGACAACAGGACGTGAGCCAATTTTGAACAAAAGACAATGACGTGGATGCGCTAACACATACACAAAATATGTGCTTTGCATCTTCCAGTCCTTTACAACTCATCAAGATGTCTACACGCTAAATTTGTGGCTGGCACAGTTTTGCCAGTAAAAAATGTTTATTAACTAAAGTAAAATGTAATTAACAGTACAAGTAATGTAGCATAGTTAACTGCTACCTAAGATGTTTAATTAAATTCAGTGTAACAAAGGAACAAAACGAGATTATGAGAGACGCCGAACACCTGAACAAAACGGAGAACATCGGAAGGGCGACTGCAACTACTAATCAGGAAAGTGCAAATTAATTAACTGTTATTCTTTGGTGAAAATGAGCTCTAAATTATAAATCCAAAATTTACAAAAGGTACCGATCATATAACATGGGAGTAAAGAGTGTGTGCGCGTAAGAATATGTCTGTACTTATAAATTATTAATCAGCAAATTGAGGCATTGGTTTCTGTCATTTTATAAAAGAGAAATAATAACGAGAGAACTGCAGTCTCTTGGAGAGGTATGGTAATAAACCATGCACACAATCAAATAATGAAATTAGTGTACTCAGTATTAACAGAGGAGTAGAAATCACGTAGCTAGTGATGGTAAGACGCCATCTTTGTTGTATTGTAATTTGTAACAAAGAAAAGATATGATATTAAATCCATCAGATGTCCACACTAAAGTTGTTCAAATCATTGTTTCGTATACCTCTATTGTTTCTAAATCTCGCTGAGACGAAACCCTGGACCCTAGAGAAGAAATTCAATTGGAATATAAACCATGTACTAAAACTGAGAAATTGATGGTAAGTAGATGTGTTTTATTGTATGTTATTACCATAAAATATAAAAATAAGAATAAAATATGATAGAAGCAGTAAGATCATAATTTGCGCCCAGAACAAGGGACTTTATTAATTAAGATCACAATTGGCCCCGAACATTGGACTTTATATAAAATTACTTTATAAAATAAGCCAGATTCAGAGACATAGAGAGTGACGAAATAATCCAGAACTAATACGAGAGGTTATAAAGGTTATGTTGACAAAAACATATCAAGTAGTAGTTGTGACAAGTGTAACTAAATAGTCATTTCAATATTCAAATTATCAAAATGGCAGAAAGTAATACCAGCATAGAAATAGATAATACAGCTACAGAGTCAATTTTATTAGACGGAATAAATGCCAACTCAACACCTAAAACAATTGAGAATAAAATATCATTGGAAGATTTATTTACATTAATTAGTGACAAATTTGAACAGCAGAATCTTAAATTCGAGGACAAATTTAACCAGATGAATAGTACATTTAATGTAAAGTTAGACAGTTTAGAGAACGAACTAAAGAAACAAAACAACTTGAAAAATGTAAAATTGAATCAATTAGAGGAGAAATTAGACAAGAGAATTAATGAAATAGAGTTAGAAAATAAGAGTAGAGAAATAGACAGATTAGATAGAAACAAAGACAAGGTAAGTAGTACTGGAAATTATGATAAAATAAATAAAAATATGGTAATAGGAGATAATAGTGTGGATGTTGGTAGTAATAATGAGGTTTTATGGGGAATAGAATATAATAATGATGGAATGATAATGTGTGTTGAAGGGTTAAAGAGAGTGTGTAGAGAGAGTATAATTGTAGGGGAATTGCAGGGGTTAGATTGTTCCCTTAATGGTGTATTTGGGGGTGATGTACATGTTTTTAGGAAGGACAAGAGTGCCATCGATGTAGATTTGGGAGACAAAAGGTCTGCAAATAGTTGTCCCTGGATTTTTGGTGCACCTGATAGGTGGTGCGAGAATAAAGTTGTAGTGTCCCCTGCATATATTGAGAGAGAGAATGTAGCTTGGTGTGATAGAGAGAGATGTTTTAAAAGTGAGAGGTATTGTGAGAGAAAAAGAGAAGTAGAAATTTTTAAGATATGTAGAGATTATGAAGAATTTGTAGAAAGGTTAGGTGGAGAGAGAAGTGAAAATAATAGCAAGTACTTACCTTGTATTGAAACTGAGGTAGTAGGAGATGATGTTGATAACAATGATAATATAAATTACCCAATTATGACTGATTATACAGGAGGTGACAGGACAATGACCAATCGTGACAGGTTAAATGAGTTTGAGGATAATGATGAACATTTGAATTGTATATGTATTTATGATATTAGTATAAGATATCTAATAATAAACAATGTATATAGTTTTATGATTCGACTATTATTTGACGATGGAGGGTAAACATTTTATTGTGTTTATAAACACAATTATGTGGACAGTGTTTTTCAGGATGGACTGTTTATGACTGATTTTTGGTAAATGATAAGATGATAATGTGGATTGTATATTTTTGTGTATATTAATGTCAACGTATTTGTGTATTTTTGCTGTTGTATATTTTATGTATTTTTTTGTGTACTGTAGAATTTTAAATATTAAAGAATATGTAATTATGAGGATGATTTTAAATAATTATGGAATTCAGAGTCTAATGGTTAGTAAATGATTACGCATATGATATATTTGGATATTGTAAGTAACCTCGGTGTGTCCGCTACTGTTCAAGTCCCGCGATGGAAGCCAATTTGTAAGTAAACCGATACGTACGGTCTAAATTCCCACTGTTGTATTTGTCAATTGTGTTATATTAATTTAATTTGTATAAATTCTCGGAAATATTTGGAGTTGTGGAATATATGGATGTACTCAATTAATGTTAACTTAATTCCTTAATAATTATCAGTGTTAGTGTGCCTAGAACTTAAATAACTTAAGATTTATTCTACAATTTCATCCAACCCTATTATGCCTTAAAGAGAGTTCTGTCTAATTTTATAATTTTACGCTCCCTCTTTGGTGTCAGATAATTCCGCTATAAGCGCTGTAGTATCGGCTCAACGAAACTTATAGGTTATTCGATGTTTATATTAACCATTTATTCTCTACTTATTCAGTTACTTTTGTTCCAGTTCACTAAACCATACTCCAAATAACAAGGTGTGACAAATATATAAAGGTTCTTTATTTGTGTATTCAATTCACATTAACTAAGATATATTCTACTTAATATATGTTGGGACTATAGATTCAGGTATCGATTGTTGATTATTTAATCCTTTGTTTATATTTGGTTATATATTATATTTGATTCGTATTTTATTTATTTCAGGGTGTGAAGGTTCTTGTAACTGTGGGGAAGACTAAAAATACATAATAAGAATGCAAGATTTACAAAAGTTATGTGTTGTGTATTTAGTATGATTAATATAATATAACTTTACCAGTCTCTAACGAAGCAAATCACGTAAGCGGTTGATCGCTGAATTCGTTGTTCTGGTCAATTATGAAGTACAGTTTTCTTTCTTCAGTTTAATAAAAGTAATTCTTATCCTGTCCACTTCGGAATACAGCTTCTGAATTGTTTTACAGCCCGATGGATGTTTCTTCTACACCGCCAGGATCCAAATAGGTTCTTCCTTCGGTTGAAGCAGTTAGTGTTGTTGCGTGTATTTGCAAGGTTATAATTTCTGGTGTTGTGAAAATTATGAGTTGTGTTATTGTTAACTCTTTATATTTGATTACTATTTCATCAATTCCCTTCGGACATGGGACAGTCCAAGTTTCTTCTTGTAGAATTCGGTTATTTGTTCTCGATTATTATTTCATAATGTATCGTTATTTTATTAATCTGTGTTAGTGATAGATGTAAGTATTATCATTAGAATTTTGTCTTTTTTACAATCGTATCTGTTGATTTCGAATATTACGATTCAATATATTATTCTTGGGTTCTTTTAAATCATCACGTTCAGTTTTATACCAAAGCAATCCTTGTTATTTTTAAAATCAACAACCTTCTTCTTAATTTTTTCCCTAGCAACCTATATTAATTTCCGCTTCCACATGTTTTGACTATATAGTGTTTCTTTCATATATCTTTTTGTCTATTCTTTGTTAATTTGCTGTCCTATCGGAATGTAATTTTACCGATAGCTGGTTTATTATTTTATACACATCTTCTACTGGTTTTTTGATATAATTCCGTTTTTTCCTTTTTTATTATATTTAATCCACCTTCGATATTATTTTTTACCAATCGATATTATGGCATTATGGTATTATTATAATTTGTATAAATTTTATTAAATATTATTATTAACTTAATGTTTTTTCTTCTTTCTAGCTCTTCATAGTGCATTTATTAATTATTATTAATTGATGCATCTAACCTTTAAGTTATAAGTGTTTATTTAGTATTTTTTGCTGTTAGGCCTTTTATTGTAAATTGATCTACCTGTGGTTATGTCTGTTAGGCATCTATAGTCCCTTTTATATAAATTCGTACATACAATCAAAACTTAATTATTAACATTTGTATAAACAATTATTTTTCTACATCTAATAACAAATTTATCTTGATCTCTCGATCACATACAACAAAATTCTAACTTATGAACATTGGTTAACTGCCTCACACTTCACTCTATGACAGTCATTGAATAACACTATTTGTTTCATTATTTTTCATGAACTTAACACATATTTGATATAACATCACATAAACTTTATCATAACATTTTTGTCATAATATAATACTTTTTTAACACAAAATTCTTATCTGTTATTACCATAAATTAAGTCATTGTTTCATTTTTCTGTTTTGTTTTTTATTAAACATATATCATTAGCTATTATTTATTTTACAGGTTCGTTTATTCTATTCAACACTACCTTGCATTCTTATTTAATTTTGTCTATGACTATAATTGTCATAATTGGGTCTCTGTTCTATTATGGGATTAAGTGTCAATTTATTTATCAATCTGTGAATCTTCTTTTATGTAACATAAATGCTATCATTTTTGTTGCGCTACATATGCTTCCCCTCCTAAAAAAGTTTAGTTTACCTGAATGAAGTTTAGGTCAAATAAACTTGCCTTTTTCACATGCCTTTTCTTAATTTCATTGTTAATGGTTGACGATGGTCTTCTCAATGTAACTTCATTAGACTAGTACTAGTACCTTTTTTATTTAATAATATTTCAACATTTTATTTAACATTCTTGATTCTTGATATTTTTTTATTTCTGTACACATTATTTGTTGGTCACTGGCTACACTATTCACTGATACATTAGTTTTACATCTCTCCTATTTATAATTACTATAATTACTGCATTTTTCAATTATTCTTCTGTCAACTCGCTTCTTTCTGTTTTCTTCGTCCTATTCCTTTGGAAACTGAATTTATTTTTGCAACTATTCTAATATTCCTTAAATATTTAATTTCCCTAACAATCCCTAACACATGCGTTGGTACAGTTCAGAGAGGCACTGTTTGGCTTCATACTCTGCTGCCCACACTACATCTTAATATAGTACTGCTGGAATTCATCTACAGTCAGCTATAAAATATAATAATAATCTCCTAGTAATCTCTTTAATCATTTAATAATAAATATTTGGGAAAAGATTTTTTCTTTGTTGCATTTATATTTTTTCATTACTATTCTTCATATTTCGTAGTTCCATTTTAATTCCTTAAACATTCGTTAATATTGACTTTGACAGTTATCAATTGTAATCATTTTTGTTTTCATTTTTGTTGAGATTGTAATGTTAAGTATCTTCTTCGTTTGTTTTTTTCCTCTGATCTCAATATTTTTTAATCAGTTGTTGTGTTTTGAACATTATAATTGTATTTCTTACTAAATATATTCCTTATACTTAATTATTCTTCTTCTTATCGTATTTCACTATTTTGGCTGTTTATTTTTTAATGAATTATGTTCATAAATACTCTTTCCTTCTTGTCTTCTTTAACATTATATTAGTTATATTCAATCGTTTACTGAGATTGTTCCATCCTGTGGCAATGTAGTATGTATTTTAGGTCATATGATTTTTTTTTCTTCTTTATTTTGGATAAGTAGGTTTGAGGTAATAACTTTTATCTTGGGGTTCATTCTTCATTATTCACACTATTTCTTTATACACATAATAATAATAATTATCGTTTTCTTCTGTAATCTTGGGGTTTGTTATTCATTGTACACATTATTTCTTTATACACATAATAATAATAATTATCGTTTTCTTCTGTAATCTTGGGGTTTGTTATTCATTATACACATTATTTCTTTATAAACATTTAACAATAATTCTTGTTTTCTTCAAAATCGATAATACGTTGTTCTTATTGTATTTCAGAATTTAGTGGTAGTATTCAACTCAAATTATTTTTAAATTCCAAGTATTTTTCTTCAAGATTGGTAGTAAGTTGTTCTTATTATTTTTTAGAATTTATTCATTTATATAAATTCTTTTTCTTTTTTGTTAAAACAGAAGTTGTTCAAATATAAGGTAGTACGTTGTCCTTACTGCATTTTAGAATTTATTCATTTATATAAAATTTCTTTATGGACTCTTGGTTGTACGTTCCCTTAATCCTTTTCGTGATAGGGTTCATTATTTCATACGTATTGTTATTATTATTTTTTGTTATCACATAGGGCCCAGTATATAATAATAATAATAATTTTTTAGTTATTCCTTCTAGAGTACTTGGTAGCTCCCTGTTTCTTATTAATATTTTCTCACCCACTTGGTACTTAATTGGTTTTGGGTTATTCCTTTCATATTTTCTTCTCTTCATTTCCGTTTTTTCCATAACTCGGTTATAAAATTTAATTGTTTCAAATTGATATTCTGGATTATTTGGAAAGTTTATAATATCTTGGATTTCTCTAGGTGGAAGCCTTTCAAACATAACAGTATATGGGGTATTTTCAATAGACTGGTGGTAAGATATATTTAAAAATTCTTCGGTTACTGACAAGTATTCGTACCACCTTCTCTGTTGGTCATGACAGTAAGTTCGTAGTATTCTGCCAACTTCCCTCAATACACGTTCTGCCGGATTACTGCTGGGGTGATAAACTGAAGTCTTATATGTTCTAATGTTGTGTTTTAACAGATTATTTCTCCATTTATAGCCCTTAAATTGCGTACCATGATCAGTGATAATAGATGACGGTTTGCCAACCTCTGTTATGTACCGTCCGATGACTATTTCCAGAATTTTCTTGGTAGTGGCTCTGCTAATAGCATAAAGTTTAGTGTATTTGGAAAAATGATCAAAAATAATTATTATGAATTTGTATCTGTGATTTCCTCCACTGCGTGGGAAAGGCCCACATATATCTAGAAATACCTTCTCCAGCTTATATTTGGATGTTATTGGGATCATGACTCCCTCCTTCTTCTCATTATTATGTTTAACCATCTGGCAGATGTGACATGTTTGTATAGATTTTTGTACCTTTCTGGTCAAATTTTTTATGTACATTTGTTCTTCTAGGGCTTTGACTATTTTCATGGCTCCCATGTGTCCATATCGTTCATGGTAATCCAATATTAATTTGTTTTCCACAGCTGTGGGAATTAATAGTTTCCAGTTTATTTGTTTAGGAGTAACCTTAATAAATAATCGGTCATCATGTATACAGTAATATTTAGTAATAACTTCATCAGCATTTTGTATCTTCTGGCGTATGTTTATTAATTTGGGATCCGATTTTTGGTGTTGACTAATTTCGTTGACAATCATCTCCAGATCCTTCCGACTCTTAATGACATGGTACACCTTCGCGATCTCTTCCTTTTCTCCTTCAAATGATTGATCTTGTATGTTTATTCGGGACAAGATATCGGCTGCTATATTCTTTCTTCCAGGTATATATTCCCAATCAATGACCCATCTAGTTAGCCGGCCGTGACTAAGTTTACATCTTTTTAGAAAGGAAATTGATTTATGGTCACTTCTTACGGTCACTGGGTACCCGAGTATATAGGTTCTAAATTTATTGCATGCGTACACTACGCTTAGCAGCTCTTTCTCGGTAACGTTGTAATTGCGTTCGCAGCTGTTAAGCACTCTGCTGGCGAAGCTGATTACCATATGATGTCCTTCTTTATCTTCTTGATATAGGGTAGCCCCTAAGCTAACATTGCTTGCATCATAATTTAAATAAAAGCGTTTGTTAAAATCAGGGTGGTACAACATAACTGTTTCTAAAAATTTCTTCTTGATCAATTGCAGAATTTTATCTTGTTCTGGTCCCCATGCCCACTTGTCTTTAGATGATAATTGTTTCTGAAACTTGGCAGTCACTTCTGAATAGTTATCTTGGAATTTACGGTAATAGTTGCAAATTCCAAGAAAAGATTGTAGCTGTTTTCTATTTTTTGGAGTAGGGAACATTTGGATTGCTTCTACTTTTTCTGTTGAAGGTGTGATACCCTCCTCAGACAAGTTGAAACCTAAAAACCTTACTTGATTGGCGATAAATTTAGATTTATTTAGCTTAAGTGTTATGTTGTTCTCAGATAATTTTCTTAGTACCTGTTCCACCCGCTCGCAATGTTCATCCCAATGTGAAGAAGTTATAAGCAAATCATCTACATAGACCGTAGTGAACTGCAGTGTTTCTTGTCCCAATACCTTGTCCATACATTTCACAAATATTGCAACCGAATTAATTAGTCCGAAAGGTAGCCTTTTAAATTGATAGTTCCTTCCGTCAAAAAGGAATGCCATGTATTTTCTACTGTCTGGGTGTAGTTCGACCTGCCAGTACCCACATACCGTATCCCAACTGCTGATGTATTTAATACCGTGGAATTTCTTTAAAATTTCTTCTATTTCGCCTGGTGAAGTCCTATCATTGACGATCATTTTATTTATTTCCCTAGCGTCCAGGCAAATTCTCACCTTTCCGTTCTTTTTCGGGACTGCTACTATGGGACTGGTATATGGTGATTGACTATATTCTATTATATCATCTTGCATCATACGGTTAATCTCGTTCCGGACCTCGTTTTTTATAGAGTAAGCAATTGGGTATGACTTTCTGCGAAAGTTCACCGGTTCTTTAAAATTTATTATACATTGATATCCTTTTACTTTACCTGGAGCATTGGAGAACACATGTCTGTATTTATTATATATTTGAATTAAATTTTCGGCCTGTACCTTACTTATTTGTTTATAACTTTTTTCCCTTTGGAATTCTCGAATCTCTTCCAACTTACTCTGCCATAGGTTAGGATCATCGTCTTCATATTGAATGATCTCTGGTAATTTATTCTTCTTACAGAAATAGCTTTTTATGGCTCCACATTTGGTGTTAACTGGACCGGTTTGATTAGTGTTGATTAATTCGGCTGTCCATAATCCTCCTTCAGATGTTAAAGATATTGTACCTTTATGCAAGTCAATTATTGTGGAATGCTGGCGCAACACATCGCATCCAATCAATACATTAAATGGTAGTCCTGTTGCGACTAAGAATCCTATTGGTAAGGTCATATTGTTATTGGTAAGATCGAGTGATACTTGTTTTTTGACTTTTTGTCTCCCAGTGGCTCCGATAATTATCACATTATTGACAGGTAAAGTCGGTATGGGTAACTGGACTTCTCGCTGGATTCTTTCAAGTTCAATATTGTCTATCAATGATATGTTAGATCCAGTGTCTATCATTATGGTAGATTTTACCCCATTTAAATTTGCTGATATATATATGATTTCGTTATTACTATTACTGTTTACATGTTTCTGATCCTCTTCTAACAAATCTTCCCTGATATTCTTTAAATAGTGGTTATTAATTATGGTTATTTTATGATTACACTTAATTTTATTTATTAATTGTTGTTCCCCAAGATTACGGTTCAGTGACGGGTATTCATTAATTTTCACTGCCTCTATTAGTTTAAATGAGGGCTTACTCCCTCTTCTCTATTTTCATTCTGATTACTGTGTTGGTTTTGTACTGGTTCCGTGCGATCCTCCGTATTATGTTCTGCGATCCTATAATTTACATCATGTGGGTAGTTGTCTTCATGCCGAGATTGGTCATAATGGTTGTCATATCGGTGACTCCTTGGGTAGTATCGTCGCTGATTACCTTGAGGTCTGGAGTAAATATAATTGACGTTATGTCTATAATTATTGGGTCGTCTGTCCCCATCTCCTCTATTATTGCGACTACCACGATAATTATAATTGTTATTGCCGCGATAATTATAGTTTCTGGAATTATTATTCGCGTTTTCATTTTGTGTTCTATTAGTATTAACGTTCTGCGCAGGTCGATTGCGATCGTTATTATGATAATTGGCTGGTGGCGCGTTATTATCATACCTCTGATATTTATGATTTAGCATTCTATTTCTCTGGTATTGGTTCTCGTGTTCATAATTCTCCAAGAATTTGGCCATGGCTGGAATCGTTTTGATTTGACTACACATACGCGCATTTTTTATTCCTTCCTCGTAATGATAGGATAGTTGTATTACCAAACATTCTTCGGGAATTCGGGGCTCTAAGTTCCACGCCATACATACTTTTCCTAAAAAGTATGAAGTAGGGGACTGGCCTACATTTGTTTCGTATTGACCGTTACTCAAATTATTCCTAATCATGTTCTGGGTCGATTCCGACCAATACTTCTCCTTAAATTGTTTTTTGAACTCAGTCATGTCCAGTATATCCGGGCGCACCGCTGTCCACCAATTATCATAAGTATCTTTAAACGTTTCATCAATCATGCTTCGTATAATACTCCAGCGACTCTCTCTATTTCTTATGATCACTTCTTCCAATCTCTTTAAAAATTCCATAGGATTGCGCTTATAATTACGAAAATTAATCGATTCTCTGTTCTCATCGTTATTTGTATGACTATTTTGGCATGTCCTATCCCGCCATGAATCTACTTCCTCCTGTAATTGTAATTCACGCCTACTAATCTCTTCTATTTTATTTTTATTGGTATTGATTTGACCTTCCATATTATTTAAATTGCCATAGACCCTTTCGAGTCGTTCGCCCATGTCTGTCTGTATTTGCTTAATACCTTCCTTATTCTCTTCCCGTACCTGATGTACTTCGTTTTTAATTTGCTCACATTTTTCGACAGTTTCCTGTTGGATTTCTTCGACCAAGGTTTTATTCTCAATTTTTGTGTCATTAATTTTATTCTGTAATTCTTCACGAACCTGTACTATTGTTTCGTTAGTTTTTTCTAACCCTTCATTTGTTTTAGCTATTTCTAACTTTCTTTCCTCATTATTTTGGTCCACCTTCTGGTTGATTGTTACATGAATATTCTCAATTTTTTCATTAATCTGCCTTAAATTCTCTTCATGTATTTGTAAGATGTCCTCCTTCATTTGTTTTACACCCTCATCATTCCTATCTAACCTTTCGTGAATTTGGTTTAATCTTTCATTCATTTGTTTTGAGGTTTCCTTATTTTCCTCATTTATTTTATCTAATTTTTCCTCCAGTCTCCTTGAGTTTTCCTTATTTTCCTCATTTGTTTTCCTGGAGTTTTCCTTATTTTCCTCATTTGTTTTCCTAAATTGTTCTGTCATAAATTTCATCATCTCCTGCCAACTTGGTACTTCTCTGGCTCCAGTTTTATCTATTTGGTCCCCTTGGGCATCTTCTTCCATTACTCCCTTTTCCTTGTCCATAATAATTTCAGTTTCCGCTATTTCGTCTGTCTGTTGTTCCATTTGACTGTCTGTTATTAGTTCTATTTCCTGTTCTTGTTCATCTATTTCCTTCTCCGTTTCTCCTGCCCTAATCCGTGATCTACCTCTGGTATGCATGTTTACTCTCCCACAGTTGCCTGCTCTGGTTAAGTAATATTAATATGGTTACAGTTACTTAACTTAAGCCCTACACAAGTTGAGCGCCAATTTGTAAGTAACCTCGGTGTGTCCGCTACTGTTCAAGTCCCGCGATGGAAGCCAATTTGTAAGTAAACCGATACGTACGGTCTAAATTCCCACTGTTGTATTTGTCAATTGTGTTATATTAATTTAATTTGTATAAATTCTCGGAAATATTTGGAGTTGTGGAATATATGGATGTACTCAATTAATGTTAACTTAATTCCTTAATAATTATCAGTGTTAGTGTGCCTAGAACTTAAATAACTTAAGATTTATTCTACAATTTCATCCAACCCTATTATGCCTTAAAGAGAGTTCTGTCTAATTTTATAATTTTACGCTCCCTCTTTGGTGTCAGATAATTCCGCTATAAGCGCTGTAGTATCGGCTCAACGAAACTTATAGGTTATTCGATGTTTATATTAACCATTTATTCTCTACTTATTCAGTTACTTTTGTTCCAGTTCACTAAACCATACTCCAAATAACAAGGTGTGACAAATATATAAAGGTTCTTTATTTGTGTATTCAATTCACATTAACTAAGATATATTCTACTTAATATATGTTGGGACTATAGATTCAGGTATCGATTGTTGATTATTTAATCCTTTGTTTATATTTGGTTATATATTATATTTGATTCGTATTTTATTTATTTCAGGGTGTGAAGGTTCTTGTAACTGTGGGGAAGACTAAAAATACATAATAAGAATGCAAGATTTACAAAAGTTATGTGTTGTGTATTTAGTATGATTAATATAATATAACTTTACCAGTCTCTAACGAAGCAAATCACGTAAGCGGTTGATCGCTGAATTCGTTGTTCTGGTCAATTATGAAGTACAGTTTTCTTTCTTCAGTTTAATAAAAGTAATTCTTATCCTGTCCACTTCGGAATACAGCTTCTGAATTGTTTTACAGCCCGATGGATGTTTCTTCTACACCGCCAGGATCCAAATAGGTTCTTCCTTCGGTTGAAGCAGTTAGTGTTGTTGCGTGTATTTGCAAGGTTATAATTTCTGGTGTTGTGAAAATTATGAGTTGTGTTATTGTTAACTCTTTATATTTGATTACTATTTCATCAATTCCCTTCGGACATGGGACAGTCCAAGTTTCTTCTTGTAGAATTCGGTTATTTGTTCTCGATTATTATTTCATAATGTATCGTTATTTTATTAATCTGTGTTAGTGATAGATGTAAGTATTATCATTAGAATTTTGTCTTTTTTACAATCGTATCTGTTGATTTCGAATATTACGATTCAATATATTATTCTTGGGTTCTTTTAAATCATCACGTTCAGTTTTATACCAAAGCAATCCTTGTTATTTTTAAAATCAACAACCTTCTTCTTAATTTTTTCCCTAGCAACCTATATTAATTTCCGCTTCCACATGTTTTGACTATATAGTGTTTCTTTCATATATCTTTTTGCCTATTCTTTGTTAATTTGCTGTCCTATCGGAATGTAATTTTACCGATAGCTGGTTTATTATTTTATACACATCTTCTACTGGTTTTTTGATATAATTCCGTTTTTTCCTTTTTTATTATATTTAATCCACCTTCGATATTATTTTTTACCAATCGATATTATGGCATTATGGTATTATTATAATTTGTATAAATTTTATTAAATATTATTATTAACTTAATGTTTTTTCTTCTTTCTAGCTCTTCATAGTGCATTTATTAATTATTATTAATTGATGCATCTAACCTTTAAGTTATAAGTGTTTATTTAGTATTTTTTGCTGTTAGGCCTTTTATTGTAAATTGATCTACCTGTGGTTATGTCTGTTAGGCATCTATAGTCCCTTTTATATAAATTCATACATACAATCAAAACTTAATTATTAACATTTGTATAAACAATTATTTTTCTACATCTAATAACAAATTTATCTTGATCTCTCGATCACATACAACAAAATTCTAACTTATGAACATTGGTTAACTGCCTCACACTTCACTCTATGACAGTCATTGAATAACACTATTTGTTTCATTATTTTTCATGAACTTAACACATATTTGATATAACATCACATAAACTTTATCATAACATTTTTGTCATAATATAATACTTTTTTAACACAAAATTCTTATCTGTTATTACCATAAATTAAGTCATTGTTTCATTTTTCTGTTTTGTTTTTTATTAAACATATATCATTAGCTATTATTTATTTTACAGGTTCGTTTATTCTATTCAACACTACCTTGCATTCTTATTTAATTTTGTCTATGACTATAATTGTCATAATTGGGTCTCTGTTCTATTATGGGATTAAGTATCAATTTATTTATCAATCTGTGAATCTTCTTTTATGTAACATAAATGCTATCATTTTTGTTGCGCTACATATGCTTCCCCTCCTAAAAAAGTTTAGTTTACCTGAATGAAGTTTAGGTCAAATAAACTTGCCTTTTTCACATGCCTTTTCTTAATTTCATTGTTAATGGTTGACGATGGTCTTCTCAATGTAACTTCATTAGACTAGTACTAGTACCTTTTTTATTTAATAATATTTCATCATTTTATTTAACATTCTTGATTCTTGATATTTTTTTATTTCTGTACACATTATTTGTTGGTCACTGGCTACACTATTCACTGATACATTAGTTTTACATCTCTCCTATTTATAATTACTATAATTACTGCATTTTTCAATTATTCTTCTGTCAACTCGCTTCTTTCTGTTTTCTTCGTCCTATTCCTTTGGAAACTGAATTTATTTTTGCAACTATTCTAATATTCCTTAAATATTTAATTTCCCTAACAATCCCTAACACATGCGTTGGTACAGTTCAGAGAGGCACTGTTTGGCTTCATACTCTGCTGCCCACACTACATCTTAATATAGTACTGCTGGAATTCATCTACAGTCAGCTATAAAATATAATAATAATCTCCTAGTAATCTCTTTAATCATTTAATAATAAATATTTGGGAAAAGATTTTTTCTTTGTTGCATTTATATTTTTTCATTACTATTCTTCATATTTCGTAGTTCCATTTTAATTCCTTAAACATTCGTTAATATTGACTTTGACAGTTATCAATTGTAATCATTTTTGTTTTCATTTTTGTTGAGATTGTAATGTTAAGTATCTTCTTCGTTTGTTTTTTTCCTCTGATCTCAATATTTTTTAATCAGTTGTTGTGTTTTGAACATTATAATTGTATTTCTTACTAAATATATTCCTTATACTTAATTATTCTTCTTCTTATCGTATTTCACTATTTTGGCTGTTTATTTTTTAATGAATTATGTTCATAAATACTCTTTCCTTCTTGTCTTCTTTAACATTATATTAGTTATATTCAATCGTTTACTGAGATTGTTCCATCCTGTGGCAATGTAGTATGTATTTTAGGTCATATGATTTTTTTTTCTTCTTTATTTTGGATAAGTAGGTTTGAGGTAATAACTTTTATCTTGGGGTTCATTCTTCATTATTCACACTATTTCTTTATACACATAATAATAATAATTATCGTTTTCTTCTGTAATCTTGGGGTTTGTTATTCATTGTACACATTATTTCTTTATACACATAATAATAATAATTATCGTTTTCTTCTGTAATCTTGGGGTTTGTTATTCATTATACACATTATTTCTTTATAAACATTTAACAATAATTCTTGTTTTCTTCAAAATCGATAATACGTTGTTCTTATTGTATTTCAGAATTTAGTGGTAGTATTCAACTCAAATTATTTTTAAATTCCAAGTATTTTTCTTCAAGATTGGTAGTAAGTTGTTCTTATTATTTTTTAGAATTTATTCATTTATATAAATTCTTTTTCTTTTTTGTTAAAACAGAAGTTGTTCAAATATAAGGTAGTACGTTGTCCTTACTGCATTTTAGAATTTATTCATTTATATAAAATTTCTTTATGGACTCTTGGTTGTACGTTCCCTTAATCCTTTTCGTGATAGGGTTCATTATTTCATACGTATTGTTATTATTATTTTTTGTTATCACATAGGGCCCAGTATATAATAATAATAATAATTTTTTAGTTATTCCTTCTAGAGTACTTGGTAGCTCCCTGTTTCTTATTAATATTTTCTCACCCACTTGGTACTTAATTGGTTTTGGGTTATTCCTTTCATATTTTCTTCTCTTCATTTCCGTTTTTTCCATAACTCGGTTATAAAATTTAATTGTTTCAAATTGATATTCTGGATTATTTGGAAAGTTTATAATATCTTGGATTTCTCTAGGTGGAAGCCTTTCAAACATAACAGTATATGGGGTATTTTCAATAGACTGGTGGTAAGATATATTTAAAAATTCTTCGGTTACTGACAAGTATTCGTACCACCTTCTCTGTTGGTCATGACAGTAAGTTCGTAGTATTCTGCCAACTTCCCTCAATACACGTTCTGCCGGATTACTGCTGGGGTGATAAACTGAAGTCTTATATGTTCTAATGTTGTGTTTTAACAGATTATTTCTCCATTTATAGCCCTTAAATTGCGTACCATATCAGTGATAATAGATGACGGTTTGCCAACCTCTGTTATGTACCGTCCGATGACTATTTCCAGAATTTTCTTGGTAGTGGCTCTGCTAATAGCATAAAGTTTAGTGTATTTGGAAAAATGATCAAAAATAATTATTATGAATTTGTATCTGTGATTTCCTCCACTGCGTGGGAAAGGCCCACATATATCTAGAAATACCTTCTCCCAGCTTATATTTGGATGTTATTGGGATCATGACTCCCTCCTTCTTCTCATTATTATGTTTAACCATCTGGCAGATGTGACATGTTTGTATAGATTTTTGTACCTTTCTGGTCAAATTTTTTATGTACATTTGTTCTTCTAGGGCTTTGACTATTTTCATGGCTCCCATGTGTCCATATCGTTCATGGTAATCCAATATTAATTTGTTTTCCACAGCTGTGGGAATTAATAGTTTCCAGTTTATTTGTTTAGGAGTAACCTTAATAAATAATCGGTCATCATGTATACAGTAATATTTAGTAATAACTTCATCAGCATTTTGTATCTTCTGGCGTATGTTTATTAATTTGGGATCCGATTTTTGGTGTTGACTAATTTCGTTGACAATCATCTCCAGATCCTTCCGACTCTTAATGACATGGTACACCTTCGCGATCTCTTCCTTTTCTCCTTCAAATGATTGATCTTGTATGTTTATTCGGGACAAGATATCGGCTGCTATATTCTTTCTTCCAGGTATATATTCCCAATCAATGACCCATCTAGTTAGCCGGCCGTGACTAAGTTTACATCTTTTTAGAAAGGAAATTGATTTATGGTCACTTCTTACGGTCACTGGGTACCCGAGTATATAGGTTCTAAATTTATTGCATGCGTACACTACGCTTAGCAGCTCTTTCTCGGTAACGTTGTAATTGCGTTCGCAGCTGTTAAGCACTCTGCTGGCGAAGCTGATTACCATATGATGTCCTTCTTTATCTTCTTGATATAGGGTAGCCCCTAAGCTAACATTGCTTGCATCATAATTTAAATAAAAGCGTTTGTTAAAATCAGGGTGGTACAACATAACTGTTTCTAAAAATTTCTTCTTGATCAATTGCAGAATTTTATCTTGTTCTGGTCCCCATGCCCACTTGTCTTTAGATGATAATTGTTTCTGAAACTTGGCAGTCACTTCTGAATAGTTATCTTGGAATTTACGGTAATAGTTGCAAATTCCAAGAAAAGATTGTAGCTGTTTTCTATTTTTTGGAGTAGGGAACATTTGGATTGCTTCTACTTTTTCTGTTGAAGGTGTGATACCCTCCTCAGACAAGTTGAAACCTAAAAACCTTACTTGATTGGCGATAAATTTAGATTTATTTAGCTTAAGTGTTATGTTGTTCTCAGATAATTTTCTTAGTACCTGTTCCACCCGCTCGCAATGTTCATCCCAATGTGAAGAAGTTATAAGCAAATCATCTACATAGACCGTAGTGAACTGCAGTGTTTCTTGTCCCAATACCTTGTCCATACATTTCACAAATATTGCAACCGAATTAATTAGTCCGAAAGGTAGCCTTTTAAATTGATAGTTCCTTCCGTCAAAAAGGAACGCCATGTATTTTCTACTGTCTGGGTGTAGTTCGACCTGCCAGTACCCACATACCGTATCCCAACTGCTGATGTATTTAATACCGTGGAATTTCTTTAAAATTTCTTCTATTTCGCCTGGTGAAGTCCTATCATTGACGATCATTTTATTTATTTCCCTAGCGTCCAGGCAAATTCTCACCTTTCCGTTCTTTTTCGGGACTGCTACTATGGGACTGGTATATGGTGATTGACTATATTCTATTATATCATCTTGCATCATACGGTTAATCTCGTTCCGGACCTCGTTTTTTATAGAGTAAGCAATTGGGTATGACTTTCTGCGAAAGTTCACCGGTTCTTTAAAATTTATTATACATTGATATCCTTTTACTTTACCTGGAGCATTGGAGAACACATGTCTGTATTTATTATATATTTGAATTAAATTTTCGGCCTGTACCTTACTTATTTGTTTATAACTTTTTTCCCTTTGGAATTCTCGAATCTCTTCCAACTTACTCTGCCATAGGTTAGGATCATCGTCTTCATATTGAATGATCTCTGGTAATTTATTCTTCTTACAGAAATAGCTTTTTATGGCTCCACATTTGGTGTTAACTGGACCGGTTTGATTAGTGTTGATTAATTCGGCTGTCCATAATCCTCCTTCAGATGTTAAAGATATTGTACCTTTATGCAAGTCAATTATTGTGGAATGCTGGCGCAACACATCGCATCCAATCAATACATTAAATGGTAGTCCTGTTGCGACTAAGAATCCTATTGGTAAGGTCATATTGTTATTGGTAAGATCGAGTGATACTTGTTTTTTGACTTTTTGTCTCCCAGTGGCTCCGATAATTATCACATTATTGACAGGTAAAGTCGGTATGGGTAACTGGACTTCTCGCTGGATTCTTTCAAGTTCAATATTGTCTATCAATGATATGTTAGATCCAGTGTCTATCATTATGGTAGATTTTACCCCATTTAAATTTGCTGATATATATATGATTTCGTTATTACTATTACTGTTTACATGTTTCTGATCCTCTTCTAACAAATCTTCCCTGATATTCTTTAAATAGTGGTTATTAATTATGGTTATTTTATGATTACACTTAATTTTATTTATTAATTGTTGTTCCCCAAGATTACGGTTCAGTGACGGGTATTCATTAATTTTCACTGCCTCTATTAGTTTAAATGAGGGCTTACTCCCTCTTCTCTATTTTCATTCTGATTACTGTGTTGGTTTTGTACTGGTTCCGTGCGATCCTCCGTATTATGTTCTGCGATCCTATAATTTACATCATGTGGGTAGTTGTCTTCATGCCGAGATTGGTCATAATGGTTGTCATATCGGTGACTCCTTGGGTAGTATCGTCGCTGATTACCTTGAGGTCTGGAGTAAATATAATTGACGTTATGTCTATAATTATTGGGTCGTCTGTCCCCATCTCCTCTATTATTGCGACTATCACGATAATTATAATTGTTATTGCCGCGATAATTATAGTTTCTGGAATTATTATTCGCGTTTTCATTTTGTGTTCTATTAGTATTAACGTTCTGCGCAGGTCGATTGCGATCGTTATTATGATAATTGGCTGGTGGCGCGTTATTATCATACCTCTGATATTTATGATTTAGCATTCTATTTCTCTGGTATTGGTTCTCGTGTTCATAATTCTCCAAGAATTTGGCCATGGCTGGAATCGTTTTGATTTGACTACACATACGCGCATTTTTTATTCCTTCCTCGTAATGATAGGATAGTTGTATTACCAAACATTCTTCGGGAATTCGGGGCTCTAAGTTCCACGCCATACATACTTTTCCTAAAAAGTATGAAGTAGGGGACTGGCCTACATTTGTTTCGTATTGACCGTTACTCAAATTATTCCTAATCATGTTCTGGGTCGATTCCGACCAATACTTCTCCTTAAATTGTTTTTTGAACTCAGTCATGTCCAGTATATCCGGGCGCACCGCTGTCCACCAATTATCATAAGTATCTTTAAACGTTTCATCAATCATGCTTCGTATAATACTCCAGCGACTCTCTCTATTTCTTATGATCACTTCTTCCAATCTCTTTAAAAATTCCATAGGATTGCGCTTATAATTACGAAAATTAATCGATTCTCTGTTCTCATCGTTATTTGTATGACTATTTTGGCATGTCCTATCCCGCCATGAATCTACTTCCTCCTGTAATTGTAATTCATGCCTACTAATCTCTTCTATTTTATTTTTATTGGTATTGATTTGACCTTCCATATTATTTAAATTGCCATAGACCCTTTCGAGTCGTTCGCCCATGTCTGTCTGTATTTGCTTGATACCTTCCTTATTCTCTTCCCGTACCTGATGTACTTCGTTTTTAATTTGCTCACATTTTTCGACAGTTTCCTGTTGGATTTCTTCGACCAAGGTTTTATTCTCAATTTTTGTGTCATTAATTTTATTCTGTAATTCTTCACGAACCTGTACTATTGTTTCGTTAGTTTTTTCTAACCCTTCATTTGTTTTAGCTATTTCTAACTTTCTTTCCTCATTATTTTGGTCCACCTTCTGGTTGATTGTTACATGAATATTCTCAATTTTTTCATTAATCTGCCTTAAATTCTCTTCATGTATTTGTAAGATGTCCTCCTTCATTTGTTTTACACCCTCATCATTCCTATCTAACCTTTCGTGAATTTGGTTTAATCTTTCATTCATTTGTTTTGAGGTTTCCTTATTTTCCTCATTTATTTTATCTAATTTTTCCTCCAGTCTCCTTTAGTTTTCCTTATTTTCCTCATTTGTTTTCCTGGAGTTTTCCTTATTTTCCTCATTTGTTTTCCTAAATTGTTCTGTCATAAATTTCATCATCTCCTGCCAACTTGGTACTTCTCTGGCTCCAGTTTTATCTATTTGGTCCCCTTGGGCATCTTCTTCCATTACTCCCTTTTCCTTGTCCATAATAATTTCAGTTTCCGCTATTTCGTCTGTCTGTTGTTCCATTTCACTGTCTGTTATTAGTTCTATTTCCTGTTCTTGTTCATCTATTTCCTTCTCCGTTTCTCCTGCCCTAATCCGTGATCTACCTCTGGTATGCATGTTTACTCTCCCACAGTTGCCTGCTCTGGTTAAGTAATATTAATATGGTTACAGTTACTTAACTTAAGCCCTACACAAGTTGAGCGCCAATTTGTAAGTAACCTCGGTGTGTCCGCTACTGTTCAAGTCCCGCGATGGAAGCCAATTTGTAAGTAAACCGATACGTACGGTCTAAATTCCCACTGTTGTATTTGTCAATTGTGTTATATTAATTTAATTTGTATAAATTCTCGGAAATATTTGGAGTTGTGGAATATATGGATGTACTCAATTAATGTTAACTTAATTCCTTAATAATTATCAGTGTTAGTGTGCCTAGAACTTAAATAACTTAAGATTTATTCTACAATTTCATCCAACCCTATTATGCCTTAAAGAGAGTTCTGTCTAATTTTATAATTTTACGCTCCCTCTTTGGTGTCAGATAATTCCGCTATAAGCGCTGTAGTATCGGCTCAACGAAACTTATAGGTTATTCGATGTTTATATTAACCATTTATTCTCTACTTATTCAGTTACTTTTGTTCCAGTTCACTAAACCATACTCCAAATAACAAGGTGTGACAAATATATAAAGGTTCTTTATTTGTGTATTCAATTCACATTAACTAAGATATATTCTACTTAATATATGTTGGGACTATAGATTCAGGTATCGATTGTTGATTATTTAATCCTTTGTTTATATTTGGTTATATATTATATTTGATTCGTATTTTATTTATTTCAGGGTGTGAAGGTTCTTGTAACTGTGGGGAAGACTAAAAATACATAATAAGAATGCAAGATTTACAAAAGTTATGTGTTGTGTATTTAGTATGATTAATATAATATAACTTTACCAGTCTCTAACGAAGCAAATCACGTAAGCGGTTGATCGCTGAATTCGTTGTTCTGGTCAATTATGAAGTACAGTTTTCTTTCTTCAGTTTAATAAAAGTAATTCTTATCCTGTCCACTTCGGAATACAGCTTCTGAATTGTTTTACAGCCCGATGGATGTTTCTTCTACACCGCCAGGATCCAAATAGGTTCTTCCTTCGGTTGAAGCAGTTAGTGTTGTTGCGTGTATTTGCAAGGTTATAATTTCTGGTGTTGTGAAAATTATGAGTTGTGTTATTGTTAACTCTTTATATTTGATTACTATTTCATCAATTCCCTTCGGACATGGGACAGTCCAAGTTTCTTCTTGTAGAATTCGGTTATTTGTTCTCGATTATTATTTCATAATGTATCGTTATTTTATTAATCTGTGTTAGTGATAGATGTAAGTATTATCATTAGAATTTTGTCTTTTTTACAATCGTATCTGTTGATTTCGAATATTACGATTCAATATATTATTCTTGGGTTCTTTTAAATCATCACGTTCAGTTTTATACCAAAGCAATCCTTGTTATTTTTAAAATCAACAACCTTCTTCTTAATTTTTTCCCTAGCAACCTATATTAATTTCCGCTTCCACATGTTTTGACTATATAGTGTTTCTTTCATATATCTTTTTGTCTATTCTTTGTTAATTTGCTGTCCTATCGGAATGTAATTTTACCGATAGCTGGTTTATTATTTTATACACATCTTCTACTGGTTTTTTGATATAATTCCGTTTTTTCCTTTTTTATTATATTTAATCCACCTTCGATATTATTTTTTACCAATCGATATTATGGCATTATGGTATTATTATAATTTGTATAAATTTTATTAAATATTATTATTAACTTAATGTTTTTTCTTCTTTCTAGCTCTTCATAGTGCATTTATTAATTATTATTAATTGATGCATCTAACCTTTAAGTTATAAGTGTTTATTTAGTATTTTTTGCTGTTAGGCCTTTTATTGTAAATTGATCTACCTGTGGTTATGTCTGTTAGGCATCTATAGTCCCTTTTATATAAATTCATACATACAATCAAAACTTAATTATTAACATTTGTATAAACAATTATTTTTCTACATCTAATAACAAATTTATCTTGATCTCTCGATCACATACAACAAAATTCTAACTTATGAACATTGGTTAACTGCCTCACACTTCACTCTATGACAGTCATTGAATAACACTATTTGTTTCATTATTTTTCATGAACTTAACACATATTTGATATAACATCACATAAACTTTATCATAACATTTTTGTCATAATATAATACTTTTTTAACACAAAATTCTTATCTGTTATTACCATAAATTAAGTCATTGTTTCATTTTTCTGTTTTGTTTTTTATTAAACATATATCATTAGCTATTATTTATTTTACAGGTTCGTTTATTCTATTCAACACTACCTTGCATTCTTATTTAATTTTGTCTATGACTATAATTGTCATAATTGGGTCTCTGTTCTATTATGGGATTAAGTATCAATTTATTTATCAATCTGTGAATCTTCTTTTATGTAACATAAATGCTATCATTTTTGTTGCGCTACATATGCTTCCCCTCCTAAAAAAGTTTAGTTTACCTGAATGAAGTTTAGGTCAAATAAACTTGCCTTTTTCACATGCCTTTTCTTAATTTCATTGTTAATGGTTGACGATGGTCTTCTCAATGTAACTTCATTAGACTAGTACTAGTACCTTTTTTATTTAATAATATTTCATCATTTTATTTAACATTCTTGATTCTTGATATTTTTTTATTTCTGTACACATTATTTGTTGGTCACTGGCTACACTATTCACTGATACATTAGTTTTACATCTCTCCTATTTATAATTACTATAATTACTGCATTTTTCAATTATTCTTCTGTCAACTCGCTTCTTTCTGTTTTCTTCGTCCTATTCCTTTGGAAACTGAATTTATTTTTGCAACTATTCTAATATTCCTTAAATATTTAATTTCCCTAACAATCCCTAACACATGCGTTGGTACAGTTCAGAGAGGCACTGTTTGGCTTCATACTCTGCTGCCCACACTACATCTTAATATAGTACTGCTGGAATTCATCTACAGTCAGCTATAAAATATAATAATAATCTCCTAGTAATCTCTTTAATCATTTAATAATAAATATTTGGGAAAAGATTTTTTCTTTGTTGCATTTATATTTTTTCATTACTATTCTTCATATTTCGTAGTTCCATTTTAATTCCTTAAACATTCGTTAATATTGACTTTGACAGTTATCAATTGTAATCATTTTTGTTTTCATTTTTGTTGAGATTGTAATGTTAAGTATCTTCTTCGTTTGTTTTTTTCCTCTGATCTCAATATTTTTTAATCAGTTGTTGTGTTTTGAACATTATAATTGTATTTCTTACTAAATATATTCCTTATACTTAATTATTCTTCTTCTTATCGTATTTCACTATTTTGGCTGTTTATTTTTTAATGAATTATGTTCATAAATACTCTTTCCTTCTTGTCTTCTTTAACATTATATTAGTTATATTCAATCGTTTACTGAGATTGTTCCATCCTGTGGCAATGTAGTATGTATTTTAGGTCATATGATTTTTTTTTCTTCTTTATTTTGGATAAGTAGGTTTGAGGTAATAACTTTTATCTTGGGGTTCATTCTTCATTATTCACACTATTTCTTTATACACATAATAATAATAATTATCGTTTTCTTCTGTAATCTTGGGGTTTGTTATTCATTGTACACATTATTTCTTTATACACATAATAATAATAATTATCGTTTTCTTCTGTAATCTTGGGGTTTGTTATTCATTATACACATTATTTCTTTATAAACATTTAACAATAATTCTTGTTTTCTTCAAAATCGATAATACGTTGTTCTTATTGTATTTCAGAATTTAGTGGTAGTATTCAACTCAAATTATTTTTAAATTCCAAGTATTTTTCTTCAAGATTGGTAGTAAGTTGTTCTTATTATTTTTTAGAATTTATTCATTTATATAAATTCTTTTTCTTTTTTGTTAAAACAGAAGTTGTTCAAATATAAGGTAGTACGTTGTCCTTACTGCATTTTAGAATTTATTCATTTATATAAAATTTCTTTATGGACTCTTGGTTGTACGTTCCCTTAATCCTTTTCGTGATAGGGTTCATTATTTCATACGTATTGTTATTATTATTTTTTGTTATCACATAGGGCCCAGTATATAATAATAATAATAATTTTTTAGTTATTCCTTCTAGAGTACTTGGTAGCTCCCTGTTTCTTATTAATATTTTCTCACCCACTTGGTACTTAATTGGTTTTGGGTTATTCCTTTCATATTTTCTTCTCTTCATTTCCGTTTTTTCCATAACTCGGTTATAAAATTTAATTGTTTCAAATTGATATTCTGGATTATTTGGAAAGTTTATAATATCTTGGATTTCTCTAGGTGGAAGCCTTTCAAACATAACAGTATATGGGGTATTTTCAATAGACTGGTGGTAAGATATATTTAAAAATTCTTCGGTTACTGACAAGTATTCGTACCACCTTCTCTGTTGGTCATGACAGTAAGTTCGTAGTATTCTGCCAACTTCCCTCAATACACGTTCTGCCGGATTACTGCTGGGGTGATAAACTGAAGTCTTATATGTTCTAATGTTGTGTTTTAACAGATTATTTCTCCATTTATAGCCCTTAAATTGCGTACCATGATCAGTGATAATAGATGACGGTTTGCCAACCTCTGTTATGTACCGTCCGATGACTATTTCCAGAATTTTCTTGGTAGTGGCTCTGCTAATAGCATAAAGTTTAGTGTATTTGGAAAAATGATCAAAAATAATTATTATGAATTTGTATCTGTGATTTCCTCCACTGCGTGGGAAAGGCCCACATATATCTAGAAATACCTTCTCCAGCTTATATTTGGATGTTATTGGGATCATGACTCCCTCCTTCTTCTCATTATTATGTTTAACCATCTGGCAGATGTGACATGTTTGTATAGATTTTTGTACCTTTCTGGTCAAATTTTTTATGTACATTTGTTCTTCTAGGGCTTTGACTATTTTCATGGCTCCCATGTGTCCATATCGTTCATGGTAATCCAATATTAATTTGTTTTCCACAGCTGTGGGAATTAATAGTTTCCAGTTTATTTGTTTAGGAGTAACCTTAATAAATAATCGGTCATCATGTATACAGTAATATTTAGTAATAACTTCATCAGCATTTTGTATCTTCTGGCGTATGTTTATTAATTTGGGATCCGATTTTTGGTGTTGACTAATTTCGTTGACAATCATCTCCAGATCCTTCCGACTCTTAATGACATGGTACACCTTCGCGATCTCTTCCTTTTCTCCTTCAAATGATTGATCTTGTATGTTTATTCGGGACAAGATATCGGCTGCTATATTCTTTCTTCCAGGTATATATTCCCAATCAATGACCCATCTAGTTAGCCGGCCGTGACTAAGTTTACATCTTTTTAGAAAGGAAATTGATTTATGGTCACTTCTTACGGTCACTGGGTACCCGAGTATATAGGTTCTAAATTTATTGCATGCGTACACTACGCTTAGCAGCTCTTTCTCGGTAACGTTGTAATTGCGTTCGCAGCTGTTAAGCACTCTGCTGGCGAAGCTGATTACCATATGATGTCCTTCTTTATCTTCTTGATATAGGGTAGCCCCTAAGCTAACATTGCTTGCATCATAATTTAAATAAAAGCGTTTGTTAAAATCAGGGTGGTACAACATAACTGTTTCTAAAAATTTCTTCTTGATCAATTGCAGAATTTTATCTTGTTCTGGTCCCCATGCCCACTTGTCTTTAGATGATAATTGTTTCTGAAACTTGGCAGTCACTTCTGAATAGTTATCTTGGAATTTACGGTAATAGTTGCAAATTCCAAGAAAAGATTGTAGCTGTTTTCTATTTTTTGGAGTAGGGAACATTTGGATTGCTTCTACTTTTTCTGTTGAAGGTGTGATACCCTCCTCAGACAAGTTGAAACCTAAAAACCTTACTTGATTGGCGATAAATTTAGATTTATTTAGCTTAAGTGTTATGTTGTTCTCAGATAATTTTCTTAGTACCTGTTCCACCCGCTCGCAATGTTCATCCCAATGTGAAGAAGTTATAAGCAAATCATCTACATAGACCGTAGTGAACTGCAGTGTTTCTTGTCCCAATACCTTGTCCATACATTTCACAAATATTGCAACCGAATTAATTAGTCCGAAAGGTAGCCTTTTAAATTGATAGTTCCTTCCGTCAAAAAGGAACGCCATGTATTTTCTACTGTCTGGGTGTAGTTCGACCTGCCAGTACCCACATACCGTATCCCAACTGCTGATGTATTTAATACCGTGGAATTTCTTTAAAATTTCTTCTATTTCGCCTGGTGAAGTCCTATCATTGACGATCATTTTATTTATTTCCCTAGCGTCCAGGCAAATTCTCACCTTTCCGTTCTTTTTCGGGACTGCTACTATGGGACTGGTATATGGTGATTGACTATATTCTATTATATCATCTTGCATCATACGGTTAATCTCGTTCCGGACCTCGTTTTTTATAGAGTAAGCAATTGGGTATGACTTTCTGCGAAAGTTCACCGGTTCTTTAAAATTTATTATACATTGATATCCTTTTACTTTACCTGGAGCATTGGAGAACACATGTCTGTATTTATTATATATTTGAATTAAATTTTCGGCCTGTACCTTACTTATTTGTTTATAACTTTTTTCCCTTTGGAATTCTCGAATCTCTTCCAACTTACTCTGCCATAGGTTAGGATCATCGTCTTCATATTGAATGATCTCTGGTAATTTATTCTTCTTACAGAAATAGCTTTTTATGGCTCCACATTTGGTGTTAACTGGACCGGTTTGATTAGTGTTGATTAATTCGGCTGTCCATAATCCTCCTTCAGATGTTAAAGATATTGTACCTTTATGCAAGTCAATTATTGTGGAATGCTGGCGCAACACATCGCATCCAATCAATACATTAAATGGTAGTCCTGTTGCGACTAAGAATCCTATTGGTAAGGTCATATTGTTATTGGTAAGATCGAGTGATACTTGTTTTTTGACTTTTTGTCTCCCAGTGGCTCCGATAATTATCACATTATTGACAGGTAAAGTCGGTATGGGTAACTGGACTTCTCGCTGGATTCTTTCAAGTTCAATATTGTCTATCAATGATATGTTAGATCCAGTGTCTATCATTATGGTAGATTTTACCCCATTTAAATTTGCTGATATATATATGATTTCGTTATTACTATTACTGTTTACATGTTTCTGATCCTCTTCTAACAAATCTTCCCTGATATTCTTTAAATAGTGGTTATTAATTATGGTTATTTTATGATTACACTTAATTTTATTTATTAATTGTTGTTCCCCAAGATTACGGTTCAGTGACGGGTATTCATTAATTTTCACTGCCTCTATTAGTTTAAATGAGGGCTTACTCCCTCTTCTCTATTTTCATTCTGATTACTGTGTTGGTTTTGTACTGGTTCCGTGCGATCCTCCGTATTATGTTCTGCGATCCTATAATTTACATCATGTGGGTAGTTGTCTTCATGCCGAGATTGGTCATAATGGTTGTCATATCGGTGACTCCTTGGGTAGTATCGTCGCTGATTACCTTGAGGTCTGGAGTAAATATAATTGACGTTATGTCTATAATTATTGGGTCGTCTGTCCCCATCTCCTCTATTATTGCGACTATCACGATAATTATAATTGTTATTGCCGCGATAATTATAGTTTCTGGAATTATTATTCGCGTTTTCATTTTGTGTTCTATTAGTATTAACGTTCTGCGCAGGTCGATTGCGATCGTTATTATGATAATTGGCTGGTGGCGCGTTATTATCATACCTCTGATATTTATGATTTAGCATTCTATTTCTCTGGTATTGGTTCTCGTGTTCATAATTCTCCAAGAATTTGGCCATGGCTGGAATCGTTTTGATTTGACTACACATACGCGCATTTTTTATTCCTTCCTCGTAATGATAGGATAGTTGTATTACCAAACATTCTTCGGGAATTCGGGGCTCTAAGTTCCACGCCATACATACTTTTCCTAAAAAGTATGAAGTAGGGGACTGGCCTACATTTGTTTCGTATTGACCGTTACTCAAATTATTCCTAATCATGTTCTGGGTCGATTCCGACCAATACTTCTCCTTAAATTGTTTTTTGAACTCAGTCATGTCCAGTATATCCGGGCGCACCGCTGTCCACCAATTATCATAAGTATCTTTAAACGTTTCATCAATCATGCTTCGTATAATACTCCAGCGACTCTCTCTATTTCTTATGATCACTTCTTCCAATCTCTTTAAAAATTCCATAGGATTGCGCTTATAATTACGAAAATTAATCGATTCTCTGTTCTCATCGTTATTTGTATGACTATTTTGGCATGTCCTATCCCGCCATGAATCTACTTCCTCCTGTAATTGTAATTCATGCCTACTAATCTCTTCTATTTTATTTTTATTGGTATTGATTTGACCTTCCATATTATTTAAATTGCCATAGACCCTTTCGAGTCGTTCGCCCATGTCTGTCTGTATTTGCTTGATACCTTCCTTATTCTCTTCCCGTACCTGATGTACTTCGTTTTTAATTTGCTCACATTTTTCGACAGTTTCCTGTTGGATTTCTTCGACCAAGGTTTTATTCTCAATTTTTGTGTCATTAATTTTATTCTGTAATTCTTCACGAACCTGTACTATTGTTTCGTTAGTTTTTTCTAACCCTTCATTTGTTTTAGCTATTTCTAACTTTCTTTCCTCATTATTTTGGTCCACCTTCTGGTTGATTGTTACATGAATATTCTCAATTTTTTCATTAATCTGCCTTAAATTCTCTTCATGTATTTGTAAGATGTCCTCCTTCATTTGTTTTACACCCTCATCATTCCTATCTAACCTTTCGTGAATTTGGTTTAATCTTTCATTCATTTGTTTTGAGGTTTCCTTATTTTCCTCATTTATTTTATCTAATTTTTCCTCCAGTCTCCTTTAGTTTTCCTTATTTTCCTCATTTGTTTTCCTGGAGTTTTCCTTATTTTCCTCATTTGTTTTCCTAAATTGTTCTGTCATAAATTTCATCATCTCCTGCCAACTTGGTACTTCTCTGGCTCCAGTTTTATCTATTTGGTCCCCTTGGGCATCTTCTTCCATTACTCCCTTTTCCTTGTCCATAATAATTTCAGTTTCCGCTATTTCGTCTGTCTGTTGTTCCATTTCACTGTCTGTTATTAGTTCTATTTCCTGTTCTTGTTCATCTATTTCCTTCTCCGTTTCTCCTGCCCTAATCCGTGATCTACCTCTGGTATGCATGTTTACTCTCCCACAGTTGCCTGCTCTGGTTAAGTAATATTAATATGGTTACAGTTACTTAACTTAAGCCCTACACAAGTTGAGCGCCAATTTGTAAGTAACCTCGGTGTGTCCGCTACTGTTCAAGTCCCGCGATGGAAGCCAATTTGTAAGTAAACCGATACGTACGGTCTAAATTCCCACTGTTGTATTTGTCAATTGTGTTATATTAATTTAATTTGTATAAATTCTCGGAAATATTTGGAGTTGTGGAATATATGGATGTACTCAATTAATGTTAACTTAATTCCTTAATAATTATCAGTGTTAGTGTGCCTAGAACTTAAATAACTTAAGATTTATTCTACAATTTCATCCAACCCTATTATGCCTTAAAGAGAGTTCTGTCTAATTTTATAATTTTACGCTCCCTCTTTGGTGTCAGATAATTCCGCTATAAGCGCTGTAGTATCGGCTCAACGAAACTTATAGGTTATTCGATGTTTATATTAACCATTTATTCTCTACTTATTCAGTTACTTTTGTTCCAGTTCACTAAACCATACTCCAAATAACAAGGTGTGACAAATATATAAAGGTTCTTTATTTGTGTATTCAATTCACATTAACTAAGATATATTCTACTTAATATATGTTGGGACTATAGATTCAGGTATCGATTGTTGATTATTTAATCCTTTGTTTATATTTGGTTATATATTATATTTGATTCGTATTTTATTTATTTCAGGGTGTGAAGGTTCTTGTAACTGTGGGGAAGACTAAAAATACATAATAAGAATGCAAGATTTACAAAAGTTATGTGTTGTGTATTTAGTATGATTAATATAATATAACTTTACCAGTCTCTAACGAAGCAAATCACGTAAGCGGTTGATCGCTGAATTCGTTGTTCTGGTCAATTATGAAGTACAGTTTTCTTTCTTCAGTTTAATAAAAGTAATTCTTATCCTGTCCACTTCGGAATACAGCTTCTGAATTGTTTTACAGCCCGATGGATGTTTCTTCTACACCGCCAGGATCCAAATAGGTTCTTCCTTCGGTTGAAGCAGTTAGTGTTGTTGCGTGTATTTGCAAGGTTATAATTTCTGGTGTTGTGAAAATTATGAGTTGTGTTATTGTTAACTCTTTATATTTGATTACTATTTCATCAATTCCCTTCGGACATGGGACAGTCCAAGTTTCTTCTTGTAGAATTCGGTTATTTGTTCTCGATTATTATTTCATAATGTATCGTTATTTTATTAATCTGTGTTAGTGATAGATGTAAGTATTATCATTAGAATTTTGTCTTTTTTACAATCGTATCTGTTGATTTCGAATATTACGATTCAATATATTATTCTTGGGTTCTTTTAAATCATCACGTTCAGTTTTATACCAAAGCAATCCTTGTTATTTTTAAAATCAACAACCTTCTTCTTAATTTTTTCCCTAGCAACCTATATTAATTTCCGCTTCCACATGTTTTGACTATATAGTGTTTCTTTCATATATCTTTTTGTCTATTCTTTGTTAATTTGCTGTCCTATCGGAATGTAATTTTACCGATAGCTGGTTTATTATTTTATACACATCTTCTACTGGTTTTTTGATATAATTCCGTTTTTTCCTTTTTTATTATATTTAATCCACCTTCGATATTATTTTTTACCAATCGATATTATGGCATTATGGTATTATTATAATTTGTATAAATTTTATTAAATATTATTATTAACTTAATGTTTTTTCTTCTTTCTAGCTCTTCATAGTGCATTTATTAATTATTATTAATTGATGCATCTAACCTTTAAGTTATAAGTGTTTATTTAGTATTTTTTGCTGTTAGGCCTTTTATTGTAAATTGATCTACCTGTGGTTATGTCTGTTAGGCATCTATAGTCCCTTTTATATAAATTCGTACATACAATCAAAACTTAATTATTAACATTTGTATAAACAATTATTTTTCTACATCTAATAACAAATTTATCTTGATCTCTCGATCACATACAACAAAATTCTAACTTATGAACATTGGTTAACTGCCTCACACTTCACTCTATGACAGTCATTGAATAACACTATTTGTTTCATTATTTTTCATGAACTTAACACATATTTGATATAACATCACATAAACTTTATCATAACATTTTTGTCATAATATAATACTTTTTTAACACAAAATTCTTATCTGTTATTACCATAAATTAAGTCATTGTTTCATTTTTCTGTTTTGTTTTTTATTAAACATATATCATTAGCTATTATTTATTTTACAGGTTCGTTTATTCTATTCAACACTACCTTGCATTCTTATTTAATTTTGTCTATGACTATAATTGTCATAATTGGGTCTCTGTTCTATTATGGGATTAAGTATCAATTTATTTATCAATCTGTGAATCTTCTTTTATGTAACATAAATGCTATCATTTTTGTTGCGCTACATATGCTTCCCCTCCTAAAAAAGTTTAGTTTACCTGAATGAAGTTTAGGTCAAATAAACTTGCCTTTTTCACATGCCTTTTCTTAATTTCATTGTTAATGGTTGACGATGGTCTTCTCAATGTAACTTCATTAGACTAGTACTAGTACCTTTTTTATTTAATAATATTTCATCATTTTATTTAACATTCTTGATTCTTGATATTTTTTTATTTCTGTACACATTATTTGTTGGTCACTGGCTACACTATTCACTGATACATTAGTTTTACATCTCTCCTATTTATAATTACTATAATTACTGCATTTTTCAATTATTCTTCTGTCAACTCGCTTCTTTCTGTTTTCTTCGTCCTATTCCTTTGGAAACTGAATTTATTTTTGCAACTATTCTAATATTCCTTAAATATTTAATTTCCCTAACAATCCCTAACACATGCGTTGGTACAGTTCAGAGAGGCACTGTTTGGCTTCATACTCTGCTGCCCACACTACATCTTAATATAGTACTGCAGGAATTCATCTACAGTCAGCTATAAAATATATAATAATCTCCTAGTAATCTCTTTAATCATTTAATAATAAATATTTTGGAAAAGATTTTTTCTTTGTTGCATTTATATTTTTTTCATTACTATTCTTCATATTTCGTAGTTCCATTTTAATTCCTTAAACATTCGTTAATATTAGACTTTGACAGTTATCAATTGTAATCATTTTTGTTTTCATTTTTGTTGAGATTGTAATGTTAAGTATCTTCTTCGTTTGTTTTTTTCCTCTGATCTCAATATTTTTTAATCAGTGTTGTGTTTTGAACATTATAATTGTATTCTTACTAAATATATTCCTTATACTTAATTATTCTTCTTCTTATCGTATTTCACTATTTTGGCTGTTTATTTTTTAATGAATTTATGTTCATAAATACTCTTTCCTTCTTGTCTTCTTTAACATTATATTAGTTATATTCAAATCGTTTACTGAGATTGTTCCATCCTGTGGCAATGTAGTATGTATTTAGGTCATATGATTTTTTTTTCTTCTTTATTTTGGATAAGTAGGTTTGAGTAATAACTTTTATCTTGGGGTTCATTCTTCATTATTCACACTATTCTTTATACACATAATAATAATAATTATCGTTTTCTTCTGTAATCTTGGGGTTTGTTATTCATTGTACACATTATTTCTTTATACACATAATAATAATAATTATCGTTTTCTTCTGTAATCTTGGGGTTTGTTATTCATTATACACATTATTTCTTTATAAACATTTAACAATAATTCTGTTTCTCTTCAAAATCGATAATACGTTGTTCTTATTGTATTCAGAATTTAGTGGTAGTATTCAACTCAAATTATTTTTAAATTCCAAGTATTTTTCTTCAAGATTGGTAGTAAGTTGTTCTTATTATTTTTTAGAATTTATTCATTTATATAAATTCTTTTCTTTTTGTTAAAACAGAAGTTGTTCAAATATAAGGTAGTACGTTATCCTTACTGCATTTTAGAATTTATTCATTTATATAAAATTTCTTTATGGACTCTTGGTTGTACGTTCCCTTAATCCTTTTCGTGATAGGGTTCATTGTTTTCATACGTATTGTTATTATTATTTTTTGTTATCACATAGGGCCCAGTATATAATAATAATAATAATTTTTTAGTTATTCCTTCTAGAGTACTTGGTAGCTCCCTGTTTCTTATTAATATTTTCTCACCCACTTGGTACTTAATTGGTTTTGGTTATTCCTTTCATATTTTTCTTCTCTTCATTTTCCGTTTTTTCCATAACTCGGTTATAAAATTTAATTGTTTCAAATTGATATTCTGGATTATTTGGAAAGTTTATAATATCTTGGATTTCTCTAGGTGGAAGCCTTTTCAAACATAACAGTATATGGGGTATTTTCAATAGACTGGTGGTAAGATATATTTAAAAATTCTTCGGTTACTGACAAGTATTCGTACACCTTCTCTGTTGGTCATTGACAGTAAGTTCGTAGTATTCTGCCAACTTCCTCAATACACGTTCTGCCGATTACTGCTGGGGTGATAACTGAAGTCTTATATGTCTAAATGTTGTGTTTTTAACCAGATTATTTCTCCATTTATAGCCCTTAAATTGCGTACCATGATCATGTGATAATAGATGACGGTTTGCCAACCTCTGTTATGTACCGTCCGATGACTATTTTCCAGAATTTTCTTGGTAGTGGCTCTGCTAATAGCTTAAAGTTTAGTGTATTTGGAAAAATGATCAAAA